>CM070545.1:43665524-46065524 GCA_036346405.1 Phyllostachys edulis | reverse complement strand
GCGGCCGACTACATTAGGGACCTGGAGGGCAGGAAGGGGTGGCTTCGCGCGTGGAATGAGGAGCTGGAACGGGCGGCGCCGGCGGGATCACGCTGCGGCGGTGACGACATGGTGGTGAAGGTGCGCGCGGAGAGTGAGTACCCATCGATGCTCGACGTCTTTGAGGTGGTGCTCCGGCGGCTCAAGGCCATGGAGGAGTTGCGGGTGACGGCGATCCGGTCGTGCTTCTTCGCCGGCGGGATGTGGATGGACGTCGGAGTGGAGTCCAAGGTAGGCGCGCAGTGAGAAATCTCCTACTACAACTAACCCTGCCATTTTTTTTTTGCGAGGGATAGAATTATTGATGGTTCAAAAGTTAACAACGAGTTAGTACTTCATGGTTATGTATTAAGTAAATCCAAAGTTTTATTAGAAGTGATTGTTGACATGTACTCCAGTAGTACTTGTGAATAGGCCAGCAGGTGAACGAACGCGTGAGGGTCTAAATTGGAGCTCTTTTATATAGTACACTCAATACAATACAGACCGCCCATTTTTTCATCCAATGATTCGAATTAGCTAGGATTTAGTTATATTACACCTAATAGTATGAGTAGTAGAATCCCGAGAGAGTAGAATTGTAATGCCCATGTGGGGATAGCATAGCACAAAAGTAATATTTCAATTTTAGTTGGAAAAAATCCTTAATATACGTACTCACGAATAAAATTATAAATACATATAAATATTTTTTTTATATCTTCAGAGATCAATGATCAGATTTAATTTATACTATTATCATATACTACTGGTATAGTGTACAGTAAAATTTCTCCTGAATTGACCTATGCCTTGATTGTTTAATTCTGTCAGTGCACCCAAGAACAAGTGATATTAATTCATGTGCACAAAAGTAATGTTAAGGTAGTACTATGGATTGACTATTTCTTCGGTCAGATCAAGTCTACATGTGTTGACTCAATATGCGAGATGTTCCACATCCAAACAGACATATGTGTTGAAAGTGTTATGAACCTTGCTAACTCTTCAAGATTAATACAGTCCTATGATCACCACCAACCTTCTGTTATCTCAACATTATGTACATGACTTGTTCTTCTTCTTCTTTTCTTTTTGTATTCTCTCAAAAAAAAAATGAATTGGCTTTCTAAATTTTCTTGCACTACACACCTGATAAATTCCATGTATCTCATATGTCTAGATATCTTCGAGTGACGTGGACAAGGCAATAACAAGTGCCTTGATGGAGCTTGAGGAAATCAAATCCGGCTGCTTGCAAGATCCAACCAGCAGCCACGCGAGCTTCAGTTGTCAAGTTGAAAATGGTGTACTTACGGGTTGACGCTCTAGGATCTCTTCCTAAAAATAGAGATGACGTTCTTGCCAAGCAAACATAATACAGGAATGCATCTAGTGTTAACGTACCGTACGTTAACTTGCAAGTAGATTGGTGCAAACATACTAGCTCCTAGGATCCGCTTTTTTTCTTCTCATAGTGCATGTTGTGTTTGAAGGTGAAATTTTATACCACTATAGAAGACTTCGTTGGCCATCTATACAAATGTCAGACCCGGATTTTACAAATCCAAATCCTCTATAAAAGCACTGTGCTATTCCCTAGATGAGTAGATAGCACTCACAGATACACACTACTACAAAAAGGCTAATACTGGACGCCTCATCACAGACGGTTGACCAAAACCGTCGGTATTACATTCAACCACAGACGGTTTTGGTTTAGAGACCGCTGCGCATCGATCGCACTAAAACCATCTGTGAAGAGGTAATATCACGCATAGTTCATGTTGAAAACCGTCAGGAGTATCACGAGCGGTTACTCAACAAGAACCGCTCGTGATATTAATTAGTATCACGACGGTTTTAAAACACAACCGTCGGAAGTAGCATGAGCGGTTCAACAAGAACCGCTCGTGATATTAATTAGTATCACTGAGCGGTTCTAACAATAACCGCTCAGGATAATATCGCCATGCTCCACGGTGAGTTTCTTCATCGCCGATGCGTCGCTCGCCGCCATCCGCCGGCCTCGACGCGCTCTCTTCGCCTCATGTTCTCAATTTATTCCTTATTTTATAAAAAGGATCATCCGCCATCTAAGATGATCATCCCCACATACTTATAAAAAATGTAAATGGCTGCCTCTTCCTTGTCGCCGCATTAATGGCCTTCCGGCCGCCTTTATGCACGAGCACCTCTCTCGGTGTAAGTTGAACCGTCTTTGCGGAAGAACACCGCTTGATCAATAATGTCTTCACTCCTCTGCGGCAGAGAATTTGCCGGAGCAGTGTGACCACCTTCCGCCGCCTTGACATCCTCCTCCGCCGTGTCTTCCGGTGATCTCCCACTTTCGGCGAAGTTTATCACACATCGATATAGTCCTCCAAAACAACGTTGCATCGCCTCGTGAGGCTTGCCGTCACTTGGACCTGTAATCGAGGCGGCAAGCATCGAGTCGACTAGGCCGAGACCCTCAAGCAAGGGAAGAGAGCCTATGGGCTCAATTCTTCTTGGTTCAACGACCGAGGGTCTTGGGAGACACTTTCGAACGAGCGCGCCAACGGGTGGACGATTTCGTGCTTCGTCACGATGATCGAGAACCGTCCGATGCCGACACCATCGCTTATGAAGTATTGCAGATGGAGATAGCAGCCTACCTCCGCCACTAGAAAAACCTTGTTTAATTATGGAACCGTCTGTGATAATTATCACTGACGGTTCTATAATAGAACCGTCTGTGATAAGTCTCTTTATAAGTAGGAGCTAGCCCGGCCGCTAGGGTTTGCGCTCTAACTCGTCACTCCCCAGCGGCCTTACTCTCGTCCGTTCCCCTCCCCATCGCTGCTGACGCCGCCATTCTTCCCGTCGCCGACGGTTGTGGCATACGGTGACACTGCAAAAGACACTCATACGATAAGAGTGTCTTTTGCAGCGTCACCAAGTACCACAACCACTGACGCCCCCAAACTCGTCACTCCCCCGCCTCCGCTAGGGTTTGCGCCCGTCCTAACTCTGTTCCCCTCCCCACCTCGACGCCTCTGCTCGACCTCGTCGCCGACGCCGCCCAACCCCGTTGCGTCTCGCTAGGGCCCTGGCCGGGCTTTGCTTTCCCCATCCTCCCTCTATTCTCCTCTAGATCTGTTAGCTTAATGTCTTTTGTTGAGTTTGATTTTTATGCATGAGCCTTAAGTTGTGTCCTTGATGTTTGTGTGATTTATGCAAGGTAAAGGAAATGGATGAGGGTTGTGCTTTGGTGTTGGGGTCGCCACCGTGGTTGCGCCTGCATACTAAGGTCTCTCTCTGTCTCTACCCCTTGCTCTGTGATAAAATGGCTAGCTAGTGCTCATGCGATGGATGCCGAGGGCTACTCTTGGTGTGGTGGGTTTGGACACCCTTGGTCTTGTTCTCTTCTCGATGAACCGCTCAATGATGTTAATAGTCTTATGCTGAAATTGAATTGATAATTAGTTCATATTAATAGTCCCCTTGCTCGTGATGTAATGATGTCAATAGTTTTATGTCAAATTGAATTGATAATTAGTTCATATTAATAGTCCTCTTCTTTGTGTGATGTAATGATGTCAATAGTCTTATGTTGAAATTGAATTGATAATTAGTTCATATTAATAGTCCCCTTGCTCTGTGATGTAATGGTGTCAATAGTCTTATGCTGAAATTGAATTGATAATTAGTTCATATTAATAGTCCCTTGTTCATGCCGGGCCAAGTTCTCCTACCTCTTGCACTGCACGCCCTACCATTCCATTCATAATCTCTTCTCTATAAAGTCTCCAGCGGTGGTCTTGTGCCATTAAAACCGGCATCATATATATATATATATATATATATATATATATATATATATATATATATATATATATATATATAGTCTGACCACTTTAGAATTAGTCACATGACATGAGAAGAATGAGGCGGTATCCACGGGCAACCCCATTGAGCCTGTAAGTTTAAAAAGTATGGATGCAAGGAGGCGTTAGGACATCCAATTACAATTGGGCGTCGCTATGTTGAAAGTGAATTGATCTTTCCGTGAAGTGGCATCATCTAGAACCAACAATTCTTGAGCATGTAATTGTCTTTAAAGCCAACAAGAACACCAAGCAACAAGTTGAGAATTCTTTTGAAATATGAGAATGGTTGCTTGGTGTTCTTGTTGGGTTTAAAGACGATCATCTCAAGAATGATTGGTTGCAATACATATCCACTTCCCGCCTAAGTACTCACAAGATCAAACTACACTTTCAACATATAGCGACGCCCAATCCGTAATTGGATGTCCTAACGCCTCTTTGCATCCATACTTCTTAAACTCCGCAGGGCTCAACAAGTTTGCCCGTGGCTACTGTCTCATCCTTCTCATATTGCGTGGACGATCCCCCCAAAGTGGCTGAGAGACTACGAACAATATATATATATATATATATATATATATATATATATGATGCCGGATTTAAAGGTACAAGCGACCATCGCTGGGGCTTTATAGAGAAAAGTCATCACAGACGGTTTCACCACAAACAAATCCGTGATATGTACTTATCACGACGGTTTGTGGTCAAAACCGTCGTGATATTACTTATCGCAGACGGTTTGAACCACAAACCGCTCGTGAAAGTATACGCCACGACGGTTCAAAACCGCTCTGTGATGACCTCATGTCATCATCGACCCATAAACTCGAGACGGCTCACGAAACCGCTCTGTGATGACGCTTTTGAACCGTCAGTGAAAGCCTTTTCTCGTAGTAGTGACATCACCAAATCATCTCATACACGATGAAGACCATAACATTCATTATATTACAAACATCGAGTGACATAGACCGCATCGAGTCGAGTTTTACGAAAGGGCCGAATAGGACAACATGATTACATTACGAAAACATCGGAAACTACAGCGGAGCAAAAGGAGGGGTAGAGCACATCTCTGCATAGGCAAGCGACTAGGGTAGCTCATGTACGGCTGGTGTTAACCAAGGTCTTGGACAATATCGATCGTACGCAAGTACCGACGAGCCAGCTAGACTGGGGCGAGACTTAGACTACTCAAAACTACACTACTCTTCATCATTGCCTTGCCCATCAACTTCGGGGTCCTCGTAGTAGTCATAGTCTCCATGATCCATAGGATCTGAAGGGTTGGGGAAAGAGAGAATGAGCACAACTTCCGTGTTCGCGAGCCAACACACAAGATGCAATAATATACATGCAAGGCTTAACAAGAGTGGCTTGAGTTCTTTTGTTTGGTAAAGCAAGGTTTTCAAATATTACTATTAGTGAAGTCCTATCATTTAGCATTTTAACCGAATTGCATTTTATTGAAGAGAGTAATTGTGCAATATTATACACCAGAGGTTACCTCCACCTATGCTTATTGTGAAAAGGTGGCTACAACTACTATTAACAACATTGGGTACGACCACCTAGGAACAACGCTGGGTGCGACCACCGAGGAACAACGCTGGGTACGACCACCCAAGAACAAAACAAAGTCAGGGTTACATCCGCTCGACCAGTTTTTATCCCAACCACAAGGGTTTTTGAAAAAAGAACTAACTCTAGTAAGTTCCCATGTCCGCCTTTGACCGTAGGCACGACTGTTTAAACAGTTTATACTCTGCAGAGGTTGTACATTGTACCCACAAGAGATAATCAACTCGTAGCCCCAAACGGTTCCTTAGTCATGTGGTCGAGAGACCATCATAGTAACTTTTCAAATCATCTCGCCCCTTCTGCCATCTCACCCATATGGGGTTGCGCCCATACGTTGTGCGGGATGTTCACCACAACGACTAGCGCAGCTAGCCTCCACTCGACACAACGACTAGCGTAGCGGGCAACTTCACCTTATCTCGGCGTCCCTTTCAAGCCAGAACACATCCGCCGCTTGCACTACCTCGATCCTATCCAGTGAGATGACTTTTAGGGTTCGATAATTTTACTAAGCCAAATTGCACTTTGCAGACTTGTGGTTGCACGTGTTTTACAATGGAAGGTCATAGCCGGATTAAGTCCTTAATGCCATCCGAGCGGTTCATTCCACATACCCACCATTCTCGTGCTACATCTGCACCCACCAACATACCATCAGCCTAGATGTGGTATAGCAGTTTGGAGTTTTGAGGTGGAAAACCAATTTAACTCAAATACTGCAGTCATGTACCTACCACGACTGCCCCAAACCATTTTCATGTTTTAAGAGATGATGATCATGGCATTTAATGCCCCAGCAAGACTAGCATGTCGCTTAAGTACAACCTATAGCTAGTAATTTACCACATAGCTACTAGGGTGACATGGAATAATGGATTCAAATGTCAAATGATGGAATAATAATTAATTAACCAACAAGTGGGCATTTAACTACCTTAAGAGTTAACATACATTTGCTTAAAGAATTAAGGCATGCAGTTTTGGTAATTTAAAGGAATATAATTTGCATAAAAAGTAGGCTCAGAATGATCAAAACATTCACTCGCCTCGGCTAAGGGCAAGAGAGTCTAGGTAGTCTTGTGCTTAATCAAAATGGGGATCTCCTGCTTCCTCGAACTCTACTCAGACGGACGTATCGAAAAAGATCAAACAAGCAAGGAGAACAAATAAATACACCAGAAATAATAAATGAAAACCAAATTAAATAAGACCGGTGCCAAAAGCAAGCTCTTGAATTTAGGCAAATTTAGAAACAAAGAACACTGCAATCGAAGTTATAACGTAGGTGACCAGAGTCCTTGATGTTTTGGTTTCGAGCACTGCTCATCTGACTTCACGTGGTTGGAGGGAGGTTCGACTATCGGAAAGAGGTTTGACTACACAACGTCATCGGAAGGGTTTGACTACACAAGTGGTCGGAAGAAGGTTCGACTACGCGAGTGGTCGGAAGGAGGACTCGGCTGCTTGAAGCGGTCGAAAGAAGGACTCGACTGCTCAACATAGTCAAAAGAAGAAAATGATTCGACTATTCAAAGTGGTCGAAGGAAAAGAAGGATTCGACTACTCAACGTGGTCGAAGAAAGAAGAATTCGACTACTCAACGTGGTCGAAGAAAAAAAGGATTCGAGAGAAAGACTCGACCGCTCGACGCGGTCGAAAGAAAAGGAGAGAGGACAGGGCGTGGGGAGCTTACCAGGACCGAGAGAGACTGGAGGGGGGGGGGTGTTTGTGGACTGCAAATGGCGGTGGGGAAGCTTGCAGTCGGAGGCGAAGGAGGGTGGCGGTGAAGGGCTCAGCCGGGACTGAAGGAGAAGAGGAAATATGACAGCTCCTGTGAAACAGAACTGAAAAAGAGTGAGGGGATTGCTTAAGGAGCTCTGGGACACGAATAGACGCGGGTAGAAGAAGGGGCTGTAGTGGTGCGGCGAGGACCGAGAGGAGGTGTGTGGCAGCTTGAACTTGGAGCTCGGGGCTTTGGGCAAACCATAACAACAAGAGTGAGAGAGGAAGAGTTGGGTGGGGGAAGGAGATGAAGGGGGCTGTTCAGGCCCTTTTATAGCCTAGAGGAGAGGAGGAGAGAGTCGCTGAGAGACTTGGAGGCGCGCAGTCCTGTAACACCCTGGCTTAGCAAAAGCCCAAGATGTCACATACAATTATTAACACTACAAGGTTCTATCTCAAACTCAAGTATTTTTTACCTTCTAGGCGTCACGATTACACATTCGATAGTGAGGTAATCAAAATTTCAGTAAGCTAGTTAAACATAATTCAATCTAATTAATTATCAAAATCCTTATAGATAGATTTCATTTAAGGGAAAACATTTACTAGCCATAATATCAACCATGAGAAACTAAGGGAACCACAACCTTTCAGTAATTACAATATCAGAAATGAATGAATCACGAAATGTAGTGAGGTGCTTCTCAAGTGCAACAACCATGTTCTACTTTCTCCCAAAGTATGTCGTCCTCAACGTTCACCTAAACATTAAATAAACAAGCGAGAGTCCAAGACTCAGCAAGTACAAATAAACGACATATGAAACCTCATATCAATGACAGATCATTCTCATTTTACAACATATGAAACTTTAAAGCATTGATAGATCATTCTCCGTATCTCAAATACATAACTAAATCTCATGAATGCAAATAATGCAAATGATTCCATTTCTCTTCTGCATACACTACAACAAAACTATCACGTAGAGACGCTTTTGTTTTGACGCTTTTATGTCTATCTCTACGCCGAGAAACATCTCGTATGTAAAGACGCTTCTTAAGACGTTTTATATGACGCTACAAAATCTCTTACAGTAGGAAGGCACATATACGTTTACATTTATGTAGAGACAAATCTTGAGACGTTTGAGAATATGTCTGAGAATTAAGACGACAAAATTTTAGTTACAGAGATGAATCTTGAGACGTTTTAGAATATGCCTCTACAGCTCTAGGAAAAGTATTTCGTTTTAAATTTTTTTCGGTGGGGACCGAAGCGACTGAAAATAATTTTGAAAGAATTTCATTCAAACGTTTTGGATCAAATATACAGTCACAGATCGAGCCATTTTTTTTCATAAATTTGTAGGCAGATACGAGCAGGCCATATAAAGTTTTAGGTCAATCTAAGATATACTAGCACATAATACACGCATGAAGAAAATATATAACTTCACCAACAAAAACATCAACTATATACAACAAGCTAGAGAATTATATATCATTGAGCATATTAAAGGATATTAATGTTCCCATATTTATGTTGGCATTTTATCAGATATCCATTTTTCTAATTTATCCGATAACTTCTTGATATTCTATTAGATACGAGTAGTGTCGTGACAGCGCTCGTTTGCCACGTCACGGGTTGTTGCGTGGTCAGAGGGGTCAAAATTGGAAATAAAGTTAGGAAGATATTATCTTTAAAATATTTTTAAAAAGGATTAAATCATAAAAAAGTTCAGATATTAATTGTCTCAGATCATAGCACACGCCACATGCAAATATTTTACGATAAATGATTGGATAGATATTATGTGACTTGTTTTTACCCGCTAAATATTATAGCAAAATACTTGGTTTGGCACACTATTTTCTGAGTTTTACCGCTTAACTTCCTCGCTTTTCCTTTGGAAATTCTTTCCCTACTAATTTCCCCACGCCTCTCTCTCCACCTTCCCCACTTCTTCAACCGGGTCTTGCCCGCCCCCTCCCGCAGTGTCACTTGGCTCTGCTCCTCCCCGCTTCGCCCTTGCCCGCCCGCTTCGCCTCCCACAGTAGCTCCTTCTAGCGCCACGGCCACCAGCTCGGCAGAGCCAGATTCACGCCCAACCACCTGTGTCCCTTCACAGTAGCTCCCTTCCACTCCATGTTTGCTGGCTCCGGTGACCTTCTCCTCGCCGCCTCCCCTATGAGTCAGGGTCACATTGTCGGCTTTGGCCCGACCGCCCGGGTTCTAGTGGCAACTAGCAAGGAAGGTGATTTGGTGAGGTGAGTTGAAATCTTAAATCTTTGATGAATTGATGTGTTAGTATGTAATGTGTTACATACTTAAGTACTTAACACTTTGGCATAAGACTTTGGCTTGTATGAGTAATGTGTCGTCAGATTTATGTTTTGTAAGGCTACGAGCTATGACACAATTGTCATATTGAACATTCTGGTTTGGAACCACCTTTTGTGTAGCAAACAGAACATGGAAACTAGGAAAAAATGAATTAAATGAGGAATTCATGATATTTAACCTATAATCATGTTCCTGGTTGAAGTAGAAGTATAGATCGATGTACATTGACTTCCCCATTAATGCAGATAGTAAGGATACATGTTTTCTATCAGACTTTTAAGACTCCCTAAAAGAATCATTACATGCTAGGCTTAAGCCTTAAGAGTTGCAGTTAAAATTTGTCTTCTTCAATGAACAAAGAAGATAAATCCATGATGAAGTGTAGTATCTAAAATCTTATTGGGTTTTCCAAATATGTCAAGCTGGTGGTTTTTAGTAGCTATACAGATAATAAAGCACAATATCCAGGAATAATAGCTGGCAAGGAGAAGCAAACTAAAGGATATATGTCCTCGTACAAAGCATTGTGACCAAAATAATGACAACATGCACATGCTTTAAAAAAGAGAACCTGTTGTACTTTACAACTTCAATTTTTTTTTACTATTTTGTTTGAATTTAAATGTTTGGATCATTTGTACATGTTATTCTTGTTGGAAATATGCCCTAGAGGCAATCATAGAGATGATTATATTTCATTATGTTCATTATATTGGATAATGTGTTATCTTGTTCCAAGAATAATATTGTTAATATTTATTACCAAGTATGTGACTTGGTTGTGAAACTCTATATTTCTGTGATAATTATTCTTATACGATCCCTGGTTGGAAACATATGAGAACACATATGAATAGACTAGCATATGTATTAGTTGATGACTATGTTTCACGAGTCATAGATATGGAGATATCAAACCAATAATATGGACACATGTTAGAGAACATGATGTTGGATTAGACCCACCTTGAGACACTATTGAGATTGTTATGATTCTATGTGTCGTTAGTTGGTCTCAAGCAATGATGATGTATAATCCTTAGACCTGAGATCAGCATGGTTTCCTACATGTGTAATAGCACTCTTAGGGGTTGCCAAACACTACATCAGAATCGGGTAGTTATAAAGGTATCTTTCGGGTATGTTGTGAAACATGGAGAGGAATGTGACCGGTCTGGATATGGATTTGCCCTCCTAACATAACAGGAGAGATGTCTATGGGCCCTCGTTGATCGGATAAAGAAAGTGCATGGCCGTGTTACTAGTAGTCGAAGTGTTCGACCACGAAAGTTATCCGACACTCGATCGAGAAAGAATTGAATAGTCCATGGATGACACAACATCTCACCAGAGTTCAACCGACATCGTGAGGCAAAGGGGTATACACGGTAGGTCACTCGGTTCGATCGATTCATGATCGGTCGTATGGAGATACGAGCTGGTCGAGATCGGTCGAACATAATCACAAAGTGGTCGTAACTCGGTCGTAAGGAGTTACGAATCGTCGTGACCACATACTGAACCGGTCAGATAGAGATAGGACCGGTCGTAAGTGATAAGGACCTGGTCATAGATCATATTGCATTAAGGTTCGTCCGATATAATTTGTGTGTATTCGGAATCGCTATTGTTCGCTAGGAGTCACTATTTACTAGTGATCGGAAAGGGTTTCCGAGTCACAACCGACTACGCATGAAATTACAGGGTCACACACTTAACGGGTTGGAACAAACCAAGACGAATACGATTCAGAACGATTCGGATAGGATCCGTCACGAGCACTATATAAGGAGATGCATGAGGCTGTTAGGAGGGACGCGTGAAAACACCACCGAAACCCTAGCCACCATCTTCCTGAGAGCTCTGCTGTGCGACTTGGTGCTAGCACACCGGCGTATGGTTGTTCATGCCCTGGACGTGTGGATACCATAGAGGCGCTACTATGATTGTTGCGCTTGAGGACGATCCGCGATCTTCACGAGGAACTGCAGACGTTGCTGGAGGAGACGATCGACTCGCGAGGACGCTGGACGATCGACTACGACCACTGCATCGATTTGCTGGACGCTGGACGATCGACTACAACCACTACATCGACGCGCTATACGTTGGACCAGGCTGTTCCAACCCTTCTTCCGCTGCTCTGCGCATCTAGTGGTAACGATCTATGATCATCTAGTTGCTTGGCTTCCTGGTTTGCGTGGTAGAATTTTTGTTTGTAGCTATCGTAGCCTACCCGCGACCCAACAATTCTATGTTTTGATTAAGCTTAGACTGAATATGGTGTTTCTGCAACATGTGATTAATGGTACATGTTTTACCACATTTGTGCTTTCAAACATACTTGAGTCTAATAAAAGCTACCATACCAAGATGTGTTAACAATTAAACCATGATTCTACTTTCATAGATGTGGAAGTCGAACAGAATTATTTGATCGATATGCTTGTCGCAATTGTTTGAAGTCGTAAAGATGTAAACTAAAAATGGGAAAAATATTATGGCCCGCTCGCAATGTGTAGCGCTTCTCAAACTAAAATTGTAGTAAGTGGCCTTGATTAGTGCCGGGAGAGGAAGGACGCTAATTCATGCGTGCAGAGTCCATTTAACACCATGATGAAATCGGTGCATGTAGAGTTGAAATCTTAATACACTCATAGTCATAAGAAGAAACCAAGACAACTCTTACGTGCCTTAATTTATAGTGAAGTGTTCAGAATCTGTGTTTGCGGTAATAGGTATAAATTCTATTTACCTAGTCATCGACTTAATTCTATTGTACTACATGAACTGGTTAAGATATCATTTTTAGGCCTTACTAGCTACATTAGATTTCACATCATTAACTTGGAAAACAAAATGATATTATTTTGGTGCCGATTAGTGTTTTGTGGTTTTATGCGTAATCTGGATGCCTTCTTCCAAGTATGCCCTTTAATGCATCATTTGACCCCTGCTCGGGATTAGTTTCACATGCGATCTGAATGATAACATTGCGCCCCGTGGCCATCTTCTTTGCAAGCATCTTCTTCCTCATGCAATAAATGTATATTACGCACTTCAAATCTCGATCATGCATTCCTATTTAGTCGCTCCATTTACATTTTTACACACTTGCACTTTTCTCGTTGTTTCTTAAAGTTGTTTGGCGATTAGACTACGAGTTATGAACTTAAAAATTGAGACCTTTCGATTCCGCTATAGTTTTGATATCTCCTTCTCTGAAATATGTGCCATAAAGTCTCGAATCGGTAATTCGATGATTAGATACTGTGTTCCATGGTCCAATATTCTCCATGCGTTGTCATTTTCAAGATGATACCTCCATGTGTTTGTCACCGCTTTGTTACTCTTTTTTGTTCTCAAGAAGGTTGTCGACATCGATATATTTTGACTTGTTGGGTAGGCATTTACTTTCTATAATTGTTAAATTGCTTGTACCCTCTACAACTTTCATCTTGATTTGCAAAGCTCTGTTTTGCTAGCAGTTGAACCAAGTAGTTGTGACATCGGAGCACTGGCTCGAGACCGGAGGCCTCCTCATGCATGCCGAGGCCCAGGAGAAGCTAGGATGTACGTGATGGCTCTACGAATTGTTGCAGTAGTTGTGTTGTGGCATACACCGTGTCTTCTCATGGAGCTAAATGTGTTTCCCGTCTGTGGTCTTTGTAGTGAGCTCGGGGAGTTTGGCTCGATGTTGAAGACTACCCGACCGTTAGTTTTTCTCAGATAATGTGTTTTCTTCTCGTGCTTTGTGAATTGGACGCTTTTCATGGGATCTACAGCCACACTTGTTAAATGTTTTGCTTAAGAATAGTATAGGGAAATGCTAGTTAGACTCTCCTTTTGAATTGGAAGTTATCGATAATCTGGATACATATAGGCATATTTAGCATGTTATCGATTGACATTCATGGTTACTAGTTGCTAAAAACATGAGAACTAGTACAAATTGCTTGTTTTTTTCAAACTAATTTACTCGCAGTTTATCATGCTTATGTTTGGTGAAATGTTGTGTGCAATTACACTGCGGCTCACATGAAAACTTGTTTGTATTGCGTGATTGTGCTTCATGTCCAATGATTTTGTAAGTTCATCATCAACGATGCAACTTTAGTGTAATCCGTATCCCTTTCATGCATTTGGACTTCTTCGCATTTCATTGTGCACTAGCAAAGAGTATATAGATTGTTTGATTTCATATCTTCATGGTATTTCAAAACTAGTGCAATGAGATAGAGTATATAGCTTGTAATTTATGCTCAAATTGCTTAATTTCATATCTTCATGGAGAATGAGATGGTCGAGCATATTTGTTTATTGGTTTGCTTTCGTGTTTTTACTCGATCATTGTTTAGACAAAGAGAAAGGGTGTATATATGTGCAATCTATACCTATTTAAATGGACATGTCAAATTTTGTTTTGAGAGTGATATTCTTGCTTTTAGGTTGTTTAGTTAGAGTAACAAAAAATACTTTTGTTCACCACTGTAGGGCTCAATTTGGAGTTTCCTGTTCATACTCTCTGTTGGTCATTCAAATAGCAAGGGCATATGTGCAATTGCTCTGCTCGGAGGACATGTTAAATTGAGTTTGAGCAACCAAAAGTACTATTGTTGACCACCGAAGGATGTGTGCTGCCATGATCATAAAGGATGGGAGAACACCTTGAGCAGGCCCATGTGTTTTGACTTCTGAATTTATGAGCTCAGCGGCTCCCTTGGGCAAAGCTTATAGATAGATTCCAACTATTTTGAAAAAAAATTGTGTCAATCCATAGGATCTTTTCCTGATGTATCTGCACCTGTTTTATATGGATGTTTGATTCAGTTGTGAACTCCACTTGCTGTAAATTCAAATATTTGTTGTTGCTATGAAGTGTATGCATGCTCTACAGTTTTCTTAGTTTGCTGATTGTGAGAATATGATGCTTCCATGTGAAGACATGTGCTTTACTGTTTTCTAGGTTTTTTTTTGGATAAGGTGGAATAATGTCTTCATATGACAATATATGTTTCCGTTTGTAGCAAAATGCACGAACCAAATTCAAAATAATCCAATTAAATTTGAAATAATTTTTTTCACAGTAAGATGCCCAAAAGACGCTTTTGCGTACCTAGAGACGTATATAACGTCTTTACAAAATGTGTATAAATTATGCGCACATGAATTGAATAAATTTGTAAAAGCGTCTCTATGTTTGTTGGCACGCAAATCGGACGTGTCTATATCAGTAAAGACGTTATGTAAGTGTATGTACTAAAACGTCTCTACAAACATAGACATGAATTTTAACGTCTTTGTAAAGCGTCTTATATCCTGTACACATGTTTTACAAGCGTCTCTACGGTTCTTGACACGGTCCGTGGGGAGGCGCTCCAAGGACGCTTTATAAAAACAGCTCTACGGTCCTCTAGAGATGAAATAACACGTCTCTAGCCTATAGATTGGACGTCTCTACGTGGATATATTGTGTTGTAGTGATATACCGGTATAGCCAGTGAACACTCATCGATGTTCACTCGGGCCCGCATTATCCAAAATGCGGGGATCCAAGGCCCGTATGAAGAATCTTTCAAACGAGGATCTAGTTTGCCCATATTGAAATGATGGGTCTTATTTGCCAATATTGGAATGATGAGACTTCATTACCCACTCCCGTGGCCGAATCATGAATGAATGAATGAATGAAGACATTGTAATGAAAAACATACTCTCAAAGAAGCATGTGATAACAACCATGAAAGAAAACAAGTAGTACTGGAATCACTCAAAATTCATAGAATTTAGCTGTTGCATAAACATCAATCACTGTGAACAAATAAACAGTCAAGACAATTCAAACTGTATTTGCCTTTTGCGTTGCGACGCGTTAGGAGGCAAGGAAGGTGCCACTAACCCCAAAGCCACTCCTACAACAATTAAGTTACTCAAAATAAGACTGACATGGTAACATGGTGCTATTCGCAACGCTCTCAAACGCCTTTCCAAAACCCAAGGTTTAATTATTTGATCTACTCAAATCAAACGACAAACTAGCAGGAAACTACAACTGGACAGTGGTTTTATAAAATGCATAAATTTCGCTATGCTAATCATAAAAATTCATTCTCAAACTCTCTGAAAATATAAAAAAATTATCTACAATAACTTAGTTGGCGAGATCCTCTAATTCTACCATTATCTTAATCTAACATACAGTTGAAAACCTAAAGTTAGAATCTCACAGATAGAATGGACAACAGCACAATAAAATCTATATATTTCAATTGGCTAAACCAAATTTTATGATATTTAATAATCTGGAAAGCTAAGAGAATTTCCTACGAAAGTTGTATTGGGAGACCTCCCTGAATCTGCCATTATCAAAACCTTATTTATTAAACAAAACGACTGCTATATTTCATCAGGATTTCTGGACAGTAGTAAATAAACTAACGTATCTACCAAACTACAACTCCAAATTAAGTGATCTCAGAACCTATAGAAACCTGAAGATAATACCCACAATTCTCTAGGAGACCCTAACCTCCAATTCTGCCTTGAACTATACGGACATACAGGGTACAAATACTGATTCCAATCACAGCAGTAGCGACGATTCGCTAAACGACAACTACCATAGATCTAATTGAACTTAAACAACAAGGAGGTGAATTATTACCCTAGAAGACGCGTGTGAGTTCACTGAAATTCCCACAAGATTCTCTTCTCTTCCTTCCTTCTTCTCTTCTTCTTCTCCTTTGGCCGAACCTCTTTTTCCTCTTCCTTTGGCCGGCAGCACTAGCAAGGAAGATCACAGCAGTAGCACCTGGGAGGGAAGGCGCTACAGTGGCAGTGCTACAGTACCATGGCGGAGCATCAGTACGAGGGGCTAGGGTTTGGGGTTGTTACCCTTTGGCCCCTTTAAGTGGTTGAATTCCCCTTTAGGCCATGGGCCGAAAGACCACTTCTCCCATCAAATTCTCTAAATTTCTAAATTAGCTCTTGATTACTTCCTCTAATTTGTTAATTACTTATTTATTTAAGTGGGATATTACATTCTACCCCCATTAACAGAATTCGACCCCAAATTCTTCAAGTCGTTCTAAACAAAAGAACAACCGCAACTGAAACAAAACAACAATTAACACGTACCAGACGTGAACCCCTTCGGGTATTGCTCGCGCATGCGAGACTCCAACTCTCAAGTCGCTTCTCACTCAAAATGATGTGACCACAACACCTTGACATAAACTGACATCTTACGCCTCATCACTCGTCCCGACCTTTCCTGGTACACTCAACAAACGGGACCCGAAGGTAAGGTCTTACTCATTGGCCAACGGCTCCAACGAAAACTCATACTCCGGATCACTCAGGTACTCACTCGGCACCAGAACATACCAAATGTTATGTACCGCATATGGACCCAAGACAGCCCTAGCGATACGCCAATTTTCGAATCACCACAACCATTGAAAACAACCCAATGTATCTTAGGCCAATTTCCACTTTGGTGCCAAACCACGCAACATGTGCATAGCACACAGAATTCTTGTTCCATCTCTCAATAGATCTCTTCACCTTAACAAGGATCACCTCTTTTAACGAGGGACACACAACAGAATTCGCTTTAAACAAACTCTATTACAAACGGAGCCATCTGAAAAATAAAGGATTCTCATCGCAACCACGCAATACCAACTCCCACCAAAAGGGTCAAATCCAAAATTGAAGATTCATCACAAAAATCTTTCTACCTTCCAATTAGGTAGTTTGCAAATAAACACCACGTAAGCCAAAGGAGAATTCACGCGGATGCCCAAATCAAACCCTTCCTTTATTTTCCTGAATCGGAAAAACCACACATGCCAACATAAACCCAACTCAAATGGCAAATGACCTTTGTCATAATCACACGACTCAAACAAGAATCAAGAGAGCATTTCACTACTCGACAAAACGTTCTTTTCTCAATTTTTCTTTTAGGAATAAACTTCCTCTCGAATCATGGGATTCTAAATCATCGCATACCACACTAACTCATTTATCTTAAATTGGCAACATCAACACCATGCTCAAACCGAGTACATCATCCATGCCTTTGTAGAGAGACTCTACTAACCCCACAATAACATACTCTAGCCAACTCCTCTACAGACGGAGTTACTTTGATAAATAATTTCCAATGCACCTTATCATGATTTTCACCCACTATCACTTCACCCCAATCCTTTAAGGATAACCAACTTGAAATTCTCAGCACACACACTCTTTTACTACACCCAAAAGATTCTATTAATGATCATCACAATATTCGGAATCCACTTTGTTCTACTATTTCTATACAAGATAATTGGTCTCCAAGGTTCTAGCATAGAACACCAAACAAAATTTCAATCTCCAAGTCTCCTATAAATATATTTCGATGTAACTGATACGGAAACTCTCGAATCTGATGACTAAAATTCCCACAGTCTAAACTTACTCAATCATTAACAACAACATGAAAACATATTCTTGACCAAATTATCTTTAGAAAGATTATAACTCCTAGAGGGTTACTCACTGAAGCCAAGTCATACCTGGCAATAATTCAACCATCCCTAATATTTCAATAATTATCATAACGATTAAACTTCTTCGTAATTCTAATCTCATTAACTACATCGTCATAATTCTCCCACGCAGCCTTGCAAAGTACCCAATCACGACACTCTAATAAAATTGATCAAGATTCTCATACTTCTGATAATTATAATGTTCCATCAAAATGAACCAAAAGTTCTTGAACCACAATTTAATATAGGTTCTACTAGTTGCAACAATGTAATCAGTTAGGTCCAAAGATAAATATTCTATTTAAATCAAATCCTCACCGAGGATTATTCCAAGAAATCAATTTATCACTCAATGCATCTCAAACAACTTAACACCTACAGTCTCACCAAAATCATCTACTTGACCACCACTATCAAGTTGCCATTATACATCCTAAAAGACTTTGCAACACAAATCGGTTAATCCTTTATCAGAAAAAGATACATATGGAAATAATTTTCAGCATATAGAAAAATATTTACCACTTGCAGTAGACACAAGATCAAGGAAAATAGTCAAGATCTCGGAAAACAAAAGACGAGACCACATTTGAGTGCACAAGTCCCACCAGAAGAGAATTTCAACCCTCAACAAATAAGAATAAAACATTGCTATCGAAACTCAAGAAACTCTTAAGCGGTAATGATAAAAAAGTTAAGCACACTTCAATAAGTTGCAAATTACAAAGTCTAACTCCAACCTCAAATACTTCTACTAGACTCTTTCCTTTACCAAAGGCAACAATTTTTTTTTCTTTGATTACAATACCATTCTGCCAACTCAGACAAGAACAGCTTTTAAGTCTAAATCACTCGAATCACTTAAGAACCATTAGAACTTTCCAACACATCACTATGCTCGAACAAATTTCAGCTACCACATAAATCCTAAATTCCAAAATATCACGAGTTCAAAACACAAAACATTTCATTTAAACGATATCACGGAGGACGATAAAATTTCTTTACTTCTAAAAAGAATCAACGTTACCCTCGCCATTTTATACTTACAGTATTACTAACCTCATCATTATATACTCTTAGCATAAATTATCATAGCTTACTATCATCTCATAAACCTTTCCAAAAAGGACATAATAACTGTGTTCATCCTCTTATATGATTTCACAGTTTTTAAGTCACCACGACGGCAAAGGACGCTGATACGCATCACCACGTGCGTCGCGATATCATATAGTACCATTCTGACGACACGGCATCCATTCTCTCACCGTACGTGCGCACGGCAATTAGCACGCAGAATTCACTTCGCGAGAGGGAAAACAAGGGAGGTGGTGGGTAAAGAAACCGGCGCGCCTACATCAGCATACGCTGCTTTCTGTTGGTCCGCCTTCCGTGGATTCCAAACAAATTAATCGTCGGCATGTCTTCAACGTGCCCGCGTCGTTTACTTGTCAAACAATCCGCGCCGGCGCCCAACGACCTTTCTTCTCCTCGACCTTCTCAAATCGTACACTTCGTATCACCGCGCGCGCGTATATAAGTTAACAGCGGGCGCGCGAGCTGAGGCACCAACCACCCGGCAAGCAAACTAGCGCGGCCGCGGCGGCCAAGATAGCACAGTTAACCCCTGAACCATGGACGACGACCCGTTCTACTTCGGCCAGGATGACGCCGTCGACGACGACTACCTGATGAGCCTCGGCCTCCTCCCGCCGCCGGCGGGGCAATATCAGGGCAGCGCCTTCGCGGCGTACCAGCGGCGGACGGTGGCGCCGTTGGAGTCATTGAGGCGGCAGTACTCCTCCGGCAGCGGAGCAAACGTCCACCGGAGAATGCACGTGTACCTGAGAAGCATTAGCGACGCCGCGGCCTCCACGGGAGTGCAGGCGGGGCCGCCGGCGGACGAGTCGATCGAGCCGCAGGCGCCGCGCAGCTCGCGGTTCCGGCACATCATGCGGGAGCGGCTGCGGCGGGAGCACCTCAGCCAGGGCTACGCCGACCTCCACGCCCTCCTGCCCCCCGGCCGGGCATCGAAAGTAATTTGGTCGCACACACACACGTCCATCTGTACGTGCTTTTCGGCCGGTCAATGTAAGTGACAAGCGCGAGCATGTTAATTTGTGCGTAGGGTGCCAAGAACTCCATCGTTGACGCGGCGGCCGACTACATTAGGGACCTGGAGGGCAGGAAGGGGTGGCTTCGCGCGCGGAATGAGGAGCTGGAACGGGCGGCGCCGGCGGGATCACGCTGCGGCGGTGACGACATGGTGGTCAAGGTGCGCGCGGAGAGTGAGTACCCTTCGATGCTCGACGTCTTTGAAGTGGTGCTCCGGCGGCTCAAGGCCATGGAGGAGTTGCGGGTGACGGCGATCCGCTCGTGCTTCTTCGCCGGCGGGATGTGGATGGACGTCGGAGTGGAGTCCAAGGTAGGCGCGCAGTGAGAAATCCCCTACTACAATTAACCCTGCCATTTTTTTTTGTGAGGGATAGAATTATTGATGGTTCAAAAGTTAAAAACGAGTTAGTACTTCGTGGTTATGTATTAAGTAAATCAAAATTTTTATTAGAAGAGATTGCTGACATGTACTCCAGTAGTACTTGTGAATAGGCCAGCAGGTGAACAAACGCGCGCGTGAGGGTCAAAATTTAAGCTCTTTTATATGGTACATTCAATACAATACAGACCGTTTATTTTTTTATCCAATAATTCGAATTAGTTAGAATTTAGTTATATTACATCTAATAGTATGATTAGTAGAATCCCGAGATGGTAGAATTGTAATACCCATGTGGGGATGGCTTAGTACAAGAGTAATATTTCAACCTTAGTTGAAAAAGACCCTAATATACGTACTCACGAATAAAATTATAAATACATATAAATGTTTTTTTTATATCTTCGTAGATCAATGATCAGATTTAATTTATACTATCATCACATACTATTGGTATAGTGTACAGTAAAATTTCTCCTGAATTGACCTATGCCTTAATTGTTTAATTCTGTCGGTGCACCCAAGAACAAGTAATATTAATTCATGTGCACGAAAGTAATGTTAAGGCAGTACCATGGATTGGCTATTTCTTCGGTCAGAATAAGTCTACATGTGTTGACTCAATAAGCGAGATGTTCCACATCCAAACAGACATATGTGTTGAAAGTGTTATGAACCTTGCTAACTCTTCAAGATTAATAGAGTCCTATGATGTCCACCAACCCTCTGTTATCTCAACATTATGTACAGGACTTGTTGTTGTTCTTCTTCTTTTTGTATTCTCTCTCAAAAAAAAAAGAATTGGCTTTCTAAATTTTCTTGCACTACACACTTGATAAATTCCATGTATCTCATATGTCTAGATATCTTCGAGTGACGTGGACAAGGCAATAACAAGTGCCTTGATGGAGCTTGAGGAAATCAAATCCGGCTGCTTGCAAGATCCAACCAGCAGCTATGCGAACTTCAGTTGTCAAGTTGAAAATAGTGTACTTACGGGTTGATGCTCTAGGATCTCTTCCTAAAAATAGAGATGACGTTCAATGCATCTAGTGTTAACGTACGTTAATTTGCAAGCAGATTGGTGCAAACATACTAACTCCTTCGGTTAAGGGCTTAAATCACCTTGGAAAATTCTCAGAAAATTTGTAGATGTAGCCACTAAAGTTATATGCAACGTACCAAACTCAAACTTATGCTATGAGTAATTGAAAAAAAAGAAGTATCTATTGCTCACAACAAATTTCCCTCGCTTTTTTTTTTTCGCATAGTGCATGTTGTGTTTGAAGGTGAAATTTTGTGCAAATATAGAAGACTTTGTTGGCTATCTATACAAATGTCAGATCCGGATTTCACAAATCCAAATCCTCTGTGAAAGCACTGTGCTATTCCCTACATCAGTAGATAGCACTCACTAATACATCACTGAATTATCTCATACACGATGAAAATCATACCATTCATTATATTACAAACATCAGAGTGACATAGACCGCATCAGGTCGAGTTTTACGAAAGGGTCGAATAGGACAAAATGATTACATTATGAAAACATCATAAACTACATCGGAATCAAAAGGAGGGGTAGAGCACATCTCTCCACAGGCAAGCGACTGGGGTAGCTCGTGTACGGCTGGTATTAACCAAGGTCTTGGACAATACCGATCGTACGCAAGTACTGACGAGCCAGCTAGACTGGGGCGAGTCTTAGACTTCTCGAAACTATACTACTCTTCATCATTGACTTGCCCATCAACTTTGGGGTCCTCGTAGTAGTCGTAGTCTCCATGATCCGTAAGATCTGAAGGGTTGGGGAAAGAGCGAGAATGAGCACAACTTCCGTGCTCGCGAGCCAACACACAAGATACAATAATATACATGCAAGGCTTAACAAGGGTGGCTTGAGTTCTTTTGTTTGCTAAAGCAAGGTTTTCAAATATTACTATTAGTGAAGTCCCATCATTTAGCATTTTATTCGAATTGCATTTTATTGAAGAGAGTAATTGCGCAATATTATACAGCAGAGGTTACCTCCACTATGCTTATTGTGAAAAGGTGGCTACGACTACTATTAACAACATTGGGTATGACCATCTAGGAACAACGCTGGGTGCGACCACCGAGCAACAACGCTGGGTACGACCACCCAGGAACAAAACAAAGTCAGGGTTACATCCGCTCGACCAGTTTTTATCCCAACCACAAGGGTTTTTGGAAAAAGAACTAACTCTAGTAAGTTCCCATGTCCGCCTTTGACTGTAGGCACGACTGTTTAAATAGTTTATACTCTGCAGAGGTTGTACATTGTACCCACAAGAGATAATCAACTCGTAGCCCCAAACGATTCCTTAGTCATGTGGTCGAGAGACCATCACATCAACTTTTCAATTCATCTCGCCCCTTTTGTCATCTCACTCATATGGGGTTGCGTCCATACGTTGTGCAGGATGTTCACCACAACGACTAGCGCAGCTAGCCTCTACTCGCCACAACGACTAACGTAGCTGGCAACTTCACCTTACCTCGGCGTCCCTTTCAAGCCAGAACGCATCTACCGCTTGCACTACCTCGATCCTCTCCAGCGAGATGACTTTTAGGGTTCGATAATTTTACTAAGCCAAGTTGCACTTTGCAGACTTGTGGTTGCAGATGTTTTACAATGGAAGGTCATCGCCGGATTAAGTCCTTAATGCCATCCGAGCGGTTCATTCCACATACCCACCATTCTTGTGCTACATCCGCACCCACCAACATACCATCGGCCCAGATGTGGTATAGCAGTTTGGAGTTTTGAGGAGGAAAACCAATTTAACTCAAATACTGCAGTTATGTACCTCCCACGACTGCCCCAAATCATTTTAATGTTTTAAGAGATGATGATCATGGCATTTAATGCCCCAGCAAGACTAGCATGTCACTTAAGTACAACCTATAGATAGTAATTTACCACATAGCTACAAGGGTGACATAGAATAATGGATTCAAATGTCAAAGGATGGGATAATAATTAATTAACCAACAAGTCGGTATTTCACTACCTTAAGAGTTAACATACATTTGCGTAAAGAATTAAGGCATGCAGTTTTGGTAATTTAAAGGAATATAATTTGCATAAAAAGTAGGCTCAGAATGATCAAAACATTCACTCGCCTGAGCTAAGGGCAAGAGAGTCTAGGTAGTCTTGTGCTTGATCGAAATGGGGATCTCCCGTCGATGTTCACTCTGGCCCGCATTATCCAAAATGCGGGGATCCAAGATCCGTATGAAGAATCTTTCAAATGAAGATCAAGTTTGCCCATACTGAAATGATAGGTCTTATTTGCCTATATTGGAATAATGGGATTTCATTACCCACTCCCGTGGGTGAATCATGAATGAATGAATGAAGACATTGTAATGAAAAACATACTCTTAAAGAAGCATGGGATAATAACCATGAAAGGAAACAAGTAGTACTGGAATTACTCAAAATTCATGGAATTTAGCCATTGCATAAACATCAATCACTATGAGAAAATAAACAGTGAAGACAATTCAAACTGTACTTGTCTTTCGCGTTGTAACGCGTTAGGAGGTAAGGAAGGTGCCACTAACCCCGAAGCCACTCCTCCTACAACAATTAAGTTACTCAAAATAATATTGACATGGTAACATGACGCTATTCGCAATGCTCTCAAACGCCTTCGCAAAACCCAAGGTTTAATTATTTGATCTACTCAAATCAGACGACAAACTAGCAGTAAACTACAACTGGACAGTGGTCTCATAAAATGCATAACTTTCGCTCCGCTAATCATAAAAATGCATTCTCAAACTCTCTAAAATATAAAAAAATTATCTACAATAATTTAGTTGGCGAGATCCTCTAATTCTGCTATTATCTGAATCTAATATATAGTTGGAAACCTAAAGTTAGAATATGATAGATAGAATGGACAGCAGTACAATAAAATCTATACCTTTCAATTGGCTGAACCAAAATTTATGATCTTTAATAATATGGAAAGCTAAGAGAATTTCCTACGAAAGTTGTATTGGGAGACCTCCCTGAATCTGCCATTATCAAAACCTTATTTATTAAACAAAACAACTGCTGTATTCGTTAGGATTTCTGGACAGTAGTAAAGAAACTAACGTATCTCCCAAACTACAACTTCGAATTAAGTGATATTAGAACCTATAGAAATCTAAGGATAATACCCACAATTCTCTAGGAGACCCTAACCTCCAATTCTGCCTTGAACTAGATGAACAAACATGGTACAAATACTGATTCCAATCACAGCAGTAGCGACGATTCGCTAAACGACAACTACCATAGATCTAATTGAACTTAAACAACGAGGAGGTGAATTATTACCCTAGAAGACGCGAGTGAGTTCACTGAAATTCCCACGAGATTATCTTCTCCTCTTCCTTCCTTCTTCTATTCTTCTTCTCCCTTGGCCGTACCTCACTTTCCTCTTCCTTTGGCCGGCAGCACTAGCAAGGAAGATCACAGCAGCAGCACCTGGGAGGGGAGGCGCTACAGTGGAAGTGCTACAGTACCATGGCGGAGCTACAGTACCAGGGCTAGGGTTTGGGGTTGCTACCCTTTGGCCCCTTTAAGTGGTTGAATTCCCCTTTGGGCCATGGGCCGAAAGCCCACTTCTCCCATCAAATTCTCTAAATTTCTGAATTAGCTCTTGATTACTTCCTCTAATTTGTTGATTACTTATTTATTTAAGTGGGATATTACATTATACCCCCATTAACAGAATTCGACCCCAAATTCTTTAAGTCGTTCTAAACAAAAGAACAACCGCAACTGAAACAAAACAACAATTAACACGTACCAGACGTGAACCCCTTTGGGTATTGCTCGCGCATGCGAGACTCCAACTCCCAAGTCGCTTCTCGCTCAAAATGATGCGACCACAGCACCTTGACATAAACTGACAACTTACACCTCATCATTCGTCCCGACCTTTCCAAGTACACTCAACGAACGGGACCCGAAGGTAAGGTCTTACTCGTTGGCCAACGGCTCCAACGAAAACTCATCCTCCAGATTACTCAGGTACTCACTCGGCACCAGAACATACCAAACGTTATGTACCGCATATGGACCTGAGACAGTCCTAGCGATACGCCAATTTTCGAATCACCACGCAACCATCGAAAACAACCCAATGTATCTTGGGCCAATTTCCCCTTTGGTGCCAAACCACGCAACATGTGCATAGCACACATAATTCTTGTTCCATCTCTCAATAGATCTCTTCACCTTAACAAGGATCACCTCTTTTAACGAGGGATACACAACAGAATTCGCTTTAAACAAACTCTATTACAAACAGAGCCATCTGAAAATAAAGGATTCTCATTGCAACCACGCGATGCCAACTCCCCACTAAAAGGGTCAAATCCAAAATCGAAGATTCATCACAAAAATCTTTCCACTTTTCAATTAGGTAGTTTGCAAATAAACACCACGTAAGCCAAATGAGAATTCACGCGGATGCCCAAATCAAACCCTTCCTTTATTTTCCTGAATCGGAAAAACCACACATGCCAACATAAAGCCAACTCAAATTGCAAATGACCTTTGTCATAATCACACAGTTCAAATAAGAATCAAGAGGGCATTTCAGTACCCGACAAAACGTTCTTTTCTCAATTTTTCTTTTAGGAATAAACTTCCTCTCGAATCATGGGATTCTAAACCATCACTTACCACACTAACTCATTTATCCTAAATTGGCAACATAAACACCATGCTCAAACCGAGTACATCATCTACACCTTTGTAGAGAGACTCTATTGACCCCACAATAACTTACTCTAGCCAACTCCTCTACAGACGGAGTTACTTTGATAAATAATTTCCAATGCACCTCATCAATCTTGATTTTCATCCACAATCACTTCACCCCAATCCTTTAAGGATAACCAACTTGACATTCTCAGCACACACACTCTTTTACTACACCCAAAAGATTCTATCAATGATCATCACAATATTCAGAATCCACTTTGTTCTACTATTTCTATACAACATAATTGGTCTCCAAGGTTCTAGCATAGAACACCAAACAAAATTTCAATCTCCAAGTCTCCTATAAATGTATTTCGATGTAACTGATATGGAAACTCTCGAATCTCATGACTAAAATTCCCACAATCTAAACTTACTCAATCATTAACAACAACATGAAAACATATTCTCGACCAAATTATCTTTAGGAAGATGCTAACTCCTAGAGGGTTACTCACTGAAGCCAAGTCATACTTGGCAATAATTCAACCATCCCTACTATCCCAATAATAATCATACCGATTAAACTTCTTCGCAATTCTAATCTCATTAACTACACCATCATAATTCTCCTACTCAGCCTTGCAAAGTACCCAATCACGATACTCTAATAAAATTGATCAAGATTCTCATACTTCCGATAATTCTATTGTTCCATCAAAATGAACCAAAAGTTCTTGAACCACAATTTAATATAGGTTCTACTAGTTGCAATAATGTAATCAGTTAGGTCTAAAGACAAATATTCTATTTAAATCAAATCCTCATTGAGGATTATTCCAAGAAATCAATTTATCACTCAATGCATCTCAAACAACTTGACACCTACAGTCTCACCAAAATTATCTACTTGACCACCACTATCAAGTTGCCATTATACATCCTAAAAAACTTTGCAACACAAATCGGTTAATCCTTTATCAGAAGTAGATATGGAAATAATTTTCAGCATATAGAAAACTATTTACCACTCGTAGTAGACACACGACCAAGGAAAGTAGTCAAATAGCCAAGATATCGGAAAACAAAAGACGAGACCACATTTGAGTGCACAAGTCCCACCAAAAGAGAATTTCAACCCTCAACAAATAAGAATAAAACATTGCTATTGAAACTCAAGAAACTCTTAAGAGGCAATGATAGAAAAGTTAAACACACTTTAATAAGTTGTAAATTACAAAGCCTAACTCCAATCTCAAATACTTGTACTAGACTCTTTCCTTTACCAAAGGCAATAATTTTTTTTCTTTGATTACAATACCATTCTGCTAACTCAGACAAGAAGAGCTTTTAAGCCTAAATCACTTGAATCACTTAAGAACCAGTAGAACTTTCCAACACATCACTATGCTCAAACTAATTTCAGCTACCATATAAATCCTAAACTCCAAAATATCACGAGTTCAAAACACAAAACATTTTATTTAAACGATATCACGGAGGACGATCAAATTTCTTTACTTCTAAAAGAATCAACATTACCCTCACCCAGTGGCGGAGCTAGGAATTTTTCAAAGGGTGGGCAAGCCGTAAGCTAAATATGTAATTAAGGTCTATTGAGAACCGTAAGCATCGGATAATCAGATACACAATTACACATCATGCAAATCCACAATAGTTTTAAAGTAAAAGAACAGATACGATATATCACACATGTAAAGGTTCATATATGAAAATAAGAACAAGATACGATAACAAACAACTCACTAGAATGAAACTTTGACTTGAAAATATATTTACATCGGAGAGAATGAAACATACCGATAAAGTCCCTGTGCCGCCACCAGATTCCAGCCTACCTCTGAGTCTCTGACGCCAAGAGGCAGAACCACCAGATCCGCCGGCCGCCACAGCGAAGCAGGTCCACCCGCCTCCCCCTGGCTTGTACACTCAAAGACGCCACCATCCCCGCAAGTGTCATCGGCAAGAACCTCTACCTTGTCTCCCCGGTAGCCCATATTTCGCCAGATCTAGATCCAGTTTGCGCCTGTCCCCCAGCAGGCCATGGATCTGACATCTATGAGGACAGCGGCGATAGCGGGAGCGCATACTTCATCCTGGAGACACCAGAGCAGGAGATTTCATCCTATGCGTGAACAAGCTGGGGGATTTCAAACTCCGGAAGTAAAGGCTCCAACCAACTGGCCAACGGTGCGACGCCTCCTGCATTCAAGTTAATTGACCTGCCCAGCATTCTCAACAAACCAAGCTGTGCTCCTGCCGCCGCCGGAATCAGGCGGCCCACGAAGCCCGGGCAACTGCCCAGGCTGGAAGGCCCTTGGATCCGCCCTTGCCCTCACCATCTTATACCCACAATCTTACTAACCTCATCATTATATACTCTTAGCATAAATCATCATAGCTTACTATCCTCTCATAAATCTTTCCAAAAGAACATAATAACTGTGTTCATCGCTCTGATATGATTTCACACTTTTTAAGTCACCTCGACGACAAAGGACGCTGATACGCATCACCACGCGCGTGCGTCGCGATATCATATAGTACCATTCTCACGACACGGCATCCATTCTCTCACCGTACGTGCGCACGGCAATTAGCACGCAGAATTCACTTCGCGAGAAGGAAAAAAAAAGGAGGGGGTGGTTAAAGAAACAGGCGCGCCTACATCAGCACAGGCTGCTTTCTGTTGGTTCGCTTTCCGTGGATTCCAAACAAATTAATCGTCGGCATGTCTTCAACGTGCCCGCGTCGTTTACTTGTCAAACAATCCGCGCCGGCGCCCAACGACCTTTCTTCTCCTCGACCTTCTCAAATCGTACACTTCGTATCACCGCGCGCGCGTATATAAGTTAACAGCGGGCGCGCGAGCTGAGGCACCAACCACCCGGCAAGCAAACTAGCGCGGCCGCGGCGGCCAACATAGCACAGTTAACCCCTGAACCATGGACGACGACCCGTTCTACTTCGGCCAGGATGACGCCGTCGACGACGACTACCTGATGAGCCTCGGCCTCCTCCCGCCGCCGGCGGGGCAATATCAGGGCAGCGCCTTCGCGGCGTACCAGCGGCGGACGGTGGCGTCGTTGGAGTCATTGAGACGGCAGTACTCCTCCGGCAGCGGAGCAAACGTCCACCGGAGAATGCACGTGTACCTGAGAAGCATTAGCGACGCCGCGGCCTCCACGGGAGTGCAGGCGGGGCCGCCGGCGGACGAGTCGATCGAGCCGCAGGCGCCGCGCAGCTCGCGGTTCCGGCACATCACGCGGGACCGGCTGCGGCGGGAGCACCTCAGCCAGGGCTACGCCGACCTCCACGCCCTCCTGCCCCTCGGCCGGGCATCGAAAGTAATTTGGTCGCATACACACCAGGGTTTTTATTTTCGGCCGATTTTCGGCCGAAAACCAAAACCGGAATTATCGGTTGTACCGGACCCCTCCGGTAAGAAACCAAACCGGAACCGAATTTTTTGGGCCAAATCGAAACGAGGCCGGCCCAAGTAAGCCCATTTGCACTCCTCATTCGTTCCCTAGGTCACGCAGCAGGCAGCACAACTCAATGTTCATTCGGTCACTCCGCTGCGCCTCCGCCTGGCGGCGGCTCTCCGTTCTTCTTCGGCAACACATGGGAGCTCCTCAATCTTCTTCTTCTTCCCTGGCTAGCGGCGACGCCGGCGAGTCGGCGACCCATCTCAGGGTTCTTCTTCGGCTCCTCTCCGAGGCCCAAGTTCCCGAGCTCCTCCTCTGCACCCGCGGCGCATGGAGTGCGGCGGAGGCGCAGCGGAGGGGAGCGTGGTAGCGCTGGGCGGGCTCAAGCTGGCGCTGGGGCTGGTGCTCGGCGGCTCCATGCTGGGGTGCTCGCCGCGTTCCCCGTGGAGCTGCTCGGCGTGCTGCTGCTTTTCGCCGCGCGTGGAGCTGGGGTTCCTCTGCGGTATGGTCGCGCACGGCCTGTTGATGCTCAGGCGCCGAGTGTTTTAATGAATTTTGGTTGATTTTCAGTCGAATTTTAGTTGAATTTTAAATTTTGGTTTGAAATTTTCGGCCGAAATCTGCCGAATTTTTCTGAAAATCGCTAAAATCGGTTCTATCGGTGATCCCGGTAAAATTTTAAAACCGATTATCAAAACCCTGATACACACACGTCCGTCTGTACGTGCTTTTCGGCCGGTCAATGTAAGTGACAAGCGCGAGCATGTTAATTTGTGCGTAGGGTGCCAAGAACTCCATCGTTGACGCGGCGGCCGACTACATTAGGGACCTGGAGGGCAGGAAGGGGTGGCTTCGCGCGCGGAATGAGGAGCTGGAACGGGCGGCGCCGGCGGGATCACGCTGCGGCGGTGACGACATGGTGGTGAAGGTGCGCGCGGAGAGTGAGTACCCTTCGATGCTCGACGTCTTTGAAGTGGTGCTCCGGCGGCTCAAGGCCATGGAGGAGTTGCGGGTGAGGGCGATCCGCTCGTGCTTCTTCGCCGGCGGGATGTGGATGGACGTCGGAGTGGAGTCCAAGGTAGGCGCGCAGTGAGAAATCCCTACTACAATTAACCCTGCCATTTTTTTTGTGAGGGATAGAATTATTGATGGTTCAAAAGTTAAAAACGAGTTAGTACTTCGTGGTTATGTATTAAGTAAATCAAAATTTTTATTAGAAGAGATTGCTGACATGTACTCCAGTAGTACTTGTGAATAGGCCAGCAGGTGAACAAACGCGCGCGTGAGGGTCAAAATTTAAGCTCTTTTATATGGTACATTCAATACAATACAGACCGTTTATTTTTTTATCCAATAATTCGAATTAGTTAGAATTTAGTTATATTACATCTAATAGTATGATTAGTAGAATCCCGAGATGGTAGAACTGTAATACCCATGTGGGGATGGCTTAGTACAAGAGTAATATTTCAACCTTAGTTGAAAAAGACCCTAATATACGTACTCACGAATAAAATTATAAATACATATAAATGTTTTTTTTATATCTTCGTAGATCAATGATCAGATTTAATTTATATTGTCATCACATACTACAGGTATAGTGTACAGTACAATTTCTCCAGAATTGACCTATGCCTTAATTGTTTAATTCTGTCGGTGCACCCACGAACAAGTGATATTAATTCATGTGCACGAAAGTAATGTTAAGGCAGTACTATGGATTGACTATTTCTTCGGTCAGAATAAGTCTACATGTGTTGACTCAATATGCGAGATGTTCCACATCCAAACAGACATATGTGTTGAAAGTGTTATGAACCTTGCTAACTCTTCAAGATTAATACAGTCCTATGATCACCACCAACCTTCTGTTATCTCAACATTATGTACAGGACTTGTTCTTCTTCTTCTTTTCTCATATGTCTCATATGTCTAGATATCTTCGAGTGACGTGGACAAGGCAATAACAAGTGCCTTGATGGAGCTTGAGGAAATCAAATCCGGCTGCTTGCAAGATCCAACCAGCAGCCATGCGAGCTTCAGTTGTCAAGTTGAAAATGGTGTACTTACGGGTTGATGCTCTAGGATCTCTTCCTAAAAATAGAGATGACGTTCAATGCATCTAGTGTTAACGTACGTTAACTTGCAAGCAGATTGGTGCAAACATACTAACTCCTTCGGTTAAGGGCTTAGATCACCTTGGAAAATTCTCAGAAAATTTGTAGATGTAGCCACTAAAGTTATATGCAACGTACCACACTCAAACTTATGCTACGAGTAATTGAAAAAAAGAAGTATCTATTGCTCACAGCAAATTTCCCTCGCTTTTTTTCTCATAGTGCATGTTGTGTTTGAAGGTGAAATTTTATACAACTATAGAAGACTTTGTTGGCTATCTATACAAATGTCAGACCCGGATTTCACAAATCCAAATCCTCTATGAAAGAACTGTGCTATTCCCTGGATCAGTAGATAGCACTCAAAAATACATCACTGAATCATGTCATACACGATGAAAACCATACCATTCATTATATTACAAACATCAGAGTGACATAGACCGCATCGGGTCGAGTTTTACGAAAGGGCCGAATAGGACAAAATGATTACATTATGAAAACATCAGAAACTACAGCGGAATCAAAAGGAGGGGTAGAGTACATCTCTCCACAGGCAAGCGACTGGGGCAGCTCGTGTATGGCTGGTATTAACCAAGGTCTTGGACAATACCGATCGTACGCAAGTACTGACGAGCCAGCTAGACTGGGACGAGACTTAGAGTTCTCGAAACTATACTACTCTTCATCATTGACTTGCCCATCAACTTCGGGGTCCTCGTAGTAGTTGTAGTCTCCATGATCCGTAAGATCTGAAGGGTTGGGGAAAGAGCGAGAATGAGCACAACTTCCGTGCTCGCGAGCCAACACACAAGATACAATAATATACATGTAAGGCTTAACAAGGGTGGCTTGAGTTCTTTTGTTTGCTAAAGCAAGGCTTTCAAATGTTACTATTAGTGAAGTCCTATCATTTAGCATTTTAACCGAATTGCATTTTATTGAAGAGAGTAATTGCGCAATATTATACAGCAGAGGTTACCTCCACCTGTGCTTATTGTGAAAAGGTGGCTACGACTACTATTAACAACATTGGGTACGACCACCTAGGAACAACGCTGGGTGCGACCACCGAGGAACAACGCTGGGTACGACCACCCAGGAACAAAACAAAGTCAGGGTTACATCTGCCCGACCAGTTTTTATCCCAACCACAAGGGTTTTTGGAAAAAGAATTAACTCTAGTAAGTTCCCATGTCCGCCTTTGACTGTAGGCACGGCTGTTTAAACAGTTTATACTCTGCAGAGGTTGTACATTGTACCCACAAGAGATAATCAACTCGTAGCCCCAAACGATTCCTGAGTCATGTGGTCGAGAGACCATCACATCAACTTTTCAAATCATCTCGCCCTTTCTGTCATCTCACTCATATAGGGTTGCGTCCATACGTTGTGCGGGATGTTCACCACAACGACTAGCGCAGCTAGCCTCTACTCGCCACAACGACTAACGTAGCTGGCAACTTCACCTTACCTCAACGTCCCTTTCAAACCAGAACGCATCTGCCGCTTGCACTACCTCGATCCTCTCCAGCGAGATGACTTTTAGGGTTCGATAATTTTACTAAGCCAAGTTGCACTTTGTAGACTTGTGGTTGCAGATGTTTTACAATGGAAGGTCATCGCCGGATTAAGTCCTTAATGCCATCCGAGCGGTTCATTCCACATACCCACCATTCTTGTGCTACATCCGCACCCACCAACATACCATCGGCCCAGATGTGGTATAGCAGTTTGGAGTTTTGAGGAGGAAAACCAATTTAACTCAAATACTGCAGTTATGTACCTCCCACGACTGCCCCAAATCATTTTAATGTTTTAAGAGATGATGATCATGGCATTTAATGCCCTAGCAAGACTAGCATGTCACTTAAGTACAACCTATAACTAGTAATTTACCACATAGCTACAAGGGTGACATAGAATAATGGATTCAAATGTCAAAGGATGGGATAATAATTAATTAACCAACAAGTCGGCATTTCACTACCTCAAGAGTTAACATACATTTGCGTAAAGAATTAAGGCATGCAGTTTTGGTAATTTAAAGGAATATAATTTGCATAAAAAGTAGGCTCAGAATGATCAAAACATTCACTCGCCTGAGCTAAGGGCAAGAAAGTCTAGGTAGTCTTGTGCTTGATCGAAATGGGGATCTCCCGTCGATGTTCACTCTGGCCCGCATTATCCAAAATGCAGGGATCCAAGGCCAGTATGAAGAATCTTTCAAATGGAGATAAAGTTTGCCCATATTGAAATAATGGGTCTTATTTGCCTATATTGGAATGATGGGATTTCATTACCCACTCCCGTGGGCGAATCATGAGTGAATGAATGAAGACATTGTAATGAAAAACATACTCTCAAAGAAGCATGAGATAACAACCATGAAAGGAAACAAGCAGTACTGGAATGACTCAAAATTCATAGAATTTAGCCATTGCATAAACATCAATCACTGTGAGCAAATAAACAGTGAAGACAATTCAAACTGTACTTGTCTTTCGTGTTGTAACGCGTTAGGAGGTAAGGAACGTGCCACTAACCCCGAAGCCACTCCTCCTACAACAATTAAGTTACTCAAAATAATATTGACATGGTAACATGACGCTATTCGCAACGCTCTCAAACGCCTTCCCAAAACCTAAGGTTTAATTATTTGATCTACTCAAATCAGACGACAAACTAGCAGGAAACTACAACTGGATAGTGATATCATAAAATGCATAACTTTCGCTCTGCTAATCATAAAAATGCATTATTAAACTCTCTGGAAAGATAACAAAATTATCTACAATAACTTAGTTGGCGAGATCCTCTAATTCTGTCATTATCTGAATCTAACATAAAGTTGAAAACCTAAAGTCAGAATCTGACAGACGGAATGGACGGCAATACAAGAAAATCTGTATCTTTCAATTTGCTGAACCAAAATTTATGATCTTTAACAATCTGGAAAGCTAAGATAATTTCCTACAAAAGTCGTGTTGGGAGACCTCCCTGAATCAGCCATTATCAAAACCTTATTTATTAAATAAAACGACTGCTGTATTTCGTCAGGATTTCTGGATAGCAGTACATAAACTAACGTATCTCTCAAACTACAACTCAAAATTAAGTGATCTTAGAAGCTATAGAAATTTTAAGATAATACCCACAATTCTCTAGGAGAACCTAACCTGCAATTCTACCTTGAACTAGACGAAACATGACGAACAAACAGGGTACAGATACTGATTCCAATCACAGCAGTAGCGACGATTCGCTAAACGACAACTACCATAGATATAATTGAACTTAAACAATGAGGAGGTGAATTATTACCCTGGAAGACGCGTGTGAGTTCGCTGAAATCCCCGCGAGATTCTCTTCTCTTCCTTTCTGCCTTCTTCTCAACTTCTTCTCCCTTGGCCGAACCTCGCTTTCCTCTTCCATTGGCCGGCAGCACTAGCAAGGAAGATCACAAAGAAGAAGACAGGGAGGAGGCGCCATGGCGGTGTGTGACAAGACCATGGTGGAGCTACATGCAGGGCTAGGGTTTGGGGTTGCTACCCTTTGGCCCCTTTAAGTGGTTGAATTCCCTTTGGGCCATGGTAAAAGCCCACTTCTCCCATCAAATTCTCTAAATTTATGAATTAGTTCTTGATTACTTCCTCTAATTTGTTGTTTACTTATTTATTTAAGTGGGATATTACAGGTCCCGAGGCATGGCGGTGGTCTTGAGACGCAACAAGGCGCCAGTGGCAGTGGCGCCGAGGGTGCAAGCAGAGTGGGCACGAGCCTTGCCAGGTGGCTCAATGACAGAGAGAAGAAATGGGCCGAGCCCAATAGAGAAGGTTTGTATTGAAACCGAGATTCAAGTTGAAGCTCGAAACCCGAAATTTGAAATGAGGCCAAAACTGGAGAATTTTGCTATTACACAATAATTTGAAATAGGGTTTGAAAACCAAGACGACAAATGGAAGGATACTAATCGACATCCGAAAACGGGATGCAACAACAAATTCATAAATAGTTTTTTTTACGTTGATTAACTAAAAGGGTTAGTATGTTGAACCGATTTAAAAGGTTAGTATTGGATACATTCCCAACAATAGATGACATACATTCCCCACAAAAAAGGAGAAAATTCCCTACATGCCACTGAAGTTTACCCCGATCTCTTTCATGCCATTGAAAGAAGTTTGATTCCTTTTATGCCGCTGAGTTTTTCCTTTGCTCCCTTTCATGCCATTTCCGTCACCTCCGTTAGATGGAGTTGCCGTTAAACCTTAAAAAAGTCCCCATCTTACCCTAACCTTATTCTTCCACCACGCGGGTGGGGTGAGGCTTGCACCCCCTCGAGCAACGCACCACCACCTCCTCCCCCTTCTCTTTGTCGCCGAGGAAGGGGAGGAAGGAGAAGGGCAAAAGAGTCTTCACGTGTAAGTTGACAGAGAAGATGACAGAAATGGCATGAAAGGGAACAAAGAAAAAACTCAGTTGCATCGAAGGAATCAAACTTTTTTCAGTGCCATAGAAAGGATCGGGGTAAATTTCAGTGGCATGTAGGGAATTTCTATAAAGAAAAAACAGTGCAACTAGCGCTCGAACGTACGATGGAAAGCCTCCCGTCACACGCTCCAATGCAACAAATTTTTCAATGGTTGCAACAAAAAACAGGAATCGCTTTGGTGACGCAGGGTTTCAATCAAAGAAGAGGTGGTGGGGATGATTCAAAGAAGAGGATGCAACATCTCAAAATCCCAAATGCAACATTTCAAAAAAAAGAGGATAGGATCTCAAAAATTGTCAATCAAAACAACAAAAGGAATTGACGAGGATCTAATAATCCTCATTTATTTATTTATCTGTAATTCTTATTATAGATATTAATATATCCATATTAGTCTTAAGTACACCCCTTAATATTTATAAGGGAGAAGCCAAGCTGCCTGGTCATAAACCACACCATGGTCGTAAGCCTTTCTACGACCATGCATGGTACAGTCGTAAGCTTTTCTACGACTATCGTGTAGTAGTAAGATCTTCTACGGCTCGTTTGGCTTTGACCAGCCTGGCTTCGACAACCTTGTAATTGATAAGGCTTGCTGACCTGTGGGCCTAATCAGTTAGGTAGTCTTATACGTCGTGTTTAACACATGTGGTATTTAATATGCACTGTTATTCTCTATGAATAACCGCATGAATCACCTCTGTCCCTGTCAATAACTACCCGGCGATGTGGGAGTGCCATAACCCTAGCGGCAACCTCCATCAACCGGTTCATCATTTAGAACGTTGAGGCGCCTCTTCACTCGAAGGAACTGCCACCTCTTCATACGCTATATAAAGGCTGAAGTCAGAAGACAGAAGGAGAGGAGAATATGGAGCACTAGCCCTAGTCTTTCTCTTGATTGTAATCAACACACTCAATACAACCACACAGGAGTAAGGTTATTATTCTCTCTAGAGAAGGCCTGAACCTATATAAAATCTCTGTTTCATTCTTTGCATAGCTTTAGTCTAGGAGACCCCCTGAATCAAACATCATACGTAAGATCGGTTCTAGATCACCGACAATTGGTGCCGACTGTGGGGAACTTTTGGTGATTTCTTATCAACAAATTCTCTTTTTTACTAATGCTTCCATGGCAGGAGAATGGAACGAGGAGAATTGGTTCGACTTGGCCGACTACGCAGACATCGACATGGATGCCGGCTTCGGCTACGAGTCAAGTATCATTTCATCTGATAGTAATGCCGCCTCCAGAGATCATTCACTAGATCTAGGAGACCATGCCACTGATGGAGTTGAGGAGGGATCCTTTTCCCCCACAACAGTACGTCCAAATGAGGGATCAGTTTCCTCAGAGGGCAAGAGTCCATCCGACCACAATCTGGACTGCACCAAGGCAGGCTCACAACATGACAACGGTTCTCTCTCCAAATGTTCGAGTCTACCTGAGGCGGTCCGACCTGGCACGTCAAGTCCTAGAAGCCATCATTCCAGGACTCCATCAACATCTGGTGGTCGTAACTCTGCGATTACCCCCGCAGAGGATATGGGGTAGCACGCTACTCCTATGAGTTCGACCATACATTCGCAGAGCTCACCTACGGATGAAGACGGTTATAACCCAGAGTTCCCCTTCTTGGAGGGGTTTACTCTAAGTCGCCAGACAGTATCATTTGACCACTCTTCAAGCCAGGAGACCTGAAGCGTAAGTGGAGATCAGATACAGGACGTCTTCATCCTCCCCTCAGATCATGATCTCTCTTCTAGAAGCAGGCCTAAGGATGTTCCCCGCTGATCACACCCTACGACCCCTCGCGGGAATGGTGAGGAGGCCTCCGACAATGAATGGGACCAACACTCTGATGAGCATGGGAGAAATCCTCGAAATGATCGCACTCCATCGAGGCAAACTCAAGGATTAGATGTGAATGATCCTAAGCCAACCCGAAGGAGAAGAATTGCGGCTCAGAGAAATTTGCCTGGGCGCGTTCAATATCAGTCGGAGGAAGCTCAAAAACTCCAACATATAAAAGATCTGCTCGAGAACCCAACCCAAGAACTAGCTCAAACGCAAGGCTACGACCTCTTCGCTAAAGAGATCACACGAAGGCTTCGAAGCACGATGGCGAGACTCGAGCATCCTCACCGACATCATTCTGGAAGTCGTAGCGGTACGACTCCATCGACCACTAGTCATTCGAACAACTCACCTCATGGAGATCGGCGTGACAACAGGTTACATCATCCCCTTAACCTTAACTCCAGTCAGAGAAGAGTTCTTCGAACGTCTAACGATCGACAAGCTCCCAGGGGAGGTGATCGTTCGCCACTCCAATTTAGAAATCTGCAACAACAGATGGAATACAAGGAGTATTACCCTCGTAGCCTCGTAGGACTGAGACCTATCATAGGTCGGGTCCACCTACGACCGGGTATATATCAACCCTTCTTTTCTACAGAGAAGGCGATATGATGTCATTACCGGATGTCGTGCGTTCTCGCCTGGTCTCCGTGCTGTTCGCTGGCCGCCGCGGTTTCGATCAGTGAACATGGAGAAATTTGATGGATCATAGAATCCCATCAAATTCCTTCAAATCTACATGACTACTGGCGAATTACCTTCTAGCTATGCTCGAAGGGTCTGCTCGATTGAGGTTGTTAAATCAGCCACTCGATTCGATCTATTCGTGGCAAGACCTCTGCGACCTACTGCTGGCCAACTTCCAAGACACTTACAATTGCTCTGGAATAGAGGACGACCTGCATAGCATGAGACAAAATGACCACGAGACCTTACACCAATTCATCAGTCGTTTTAGTCAGATTCACAATTCGATTCCAGAGGTTTCTGACTCATCTGTTATTAGAGCCTTTAAGCCCGCAGTAGAAGGGTCATGGAGGATATCACTTTGAATCCTCTGGCTACTTTCGCTAAGCTCCTCGAGATGGCCAATCGATATGCAACTGCTGCGAAAGCAGTCGATTGGAACAAAACCATCGATCAAGACGACAAAAATCCTCAAGAAGTGGGTAAAAGTAGTAAAAAGAAAGATAAGAAGGCCAATAAATCCAAGAACAAGGCGAAGGGCCAAAAGCCTCAAGCCAATAGTTCTAAGGAAGTCTTGGCCGTAAGTGATAAGGACCTCGAAGTTCCAAGCCATACTCCAACCGAGGCAAAGGTAAGCGCCTCGAGCGGAAGAACAACAAGCCTAGGTGGTGTCTTTTCCATAAAAAGAAAGGACATGACCTTCACAATTGTCGGGTTTTACAAAGAAAACTCGAGGACTACTACACCGGCAAAGGACCACTTCCTGCACTCGAGGAGGTAGGACAAACAAGTGGTTGAAAGCAGTCAGACGACGAGGAGATGTCGTTTCAGGATCCGAAGCACACCATCGACCATATTTTTTGGGGATCTTCAACACACGAGTCAAAGCGACAGCTCAAGGCCGTCGCATGAATGATAAACTCCATTGACCCTCTTCTTCTCAATAAATTACTGAAGTGGTCGAAGGTCACTATCTCCTTTGAGAAAAATGACTACCCGATCCCTTCCACTCGACCTGGTCGATTTTTGATCATGGTCGAGACCACCATCAACGACTGTCGAGCAAATCGAGTGTTGGTTGATGGCGGTAGTTTGTTAAATATTTTTTTTACCAGTGCCCTAGACGAGATGCAAGTACCTCGGACCAGAATAAAATATGTACAATACTCATTCCATGGGATCGTACCAGGGTCTTCAACCAAACCAATTGGCAAAGTTTCTCTTCCTGTCACGTTTGGTTCTTCAAGCAATTTCAGGATAGAAAAAATCTCTTTTGATGTGGTCGATTTCAACACGGCATATAATGCCATAATCGGATGACCAACTTTGGCACGATTCTTAATGGCTGCTCATTATGGGTATCAATGTCTTAAGATGCCAGGTTCCAAAGGAGTAATCACAGTCCGCTGTGATAAGAAGATGGCACTTACATGCGACCACAAATCACTCGAGATGATCGGTCAGATACCAACTCGAGAAACAAGCACAAGTCAGCCTTCGACCAAGAAGTCGAAGTCTAAAGCTGCACCGAAGCTTAATGACAAATTCAAGGAAGTCCCTCTAAATCCAAAGGATCCCTCAAAGACTATTCGCATCAGGATTACTTCCGACCCCAAATAGGAAGACGCTCTCGTCACACTACTACGTAAATGCTATCTATGGGCCTTTGATCATAGGCGGTTCATCGAAACCGCTCAGATAAACACAATCTCGAGCGGTTTTGTTACCCACCGCCTCGTGTTATTCTCCGTGCTAAAAACCGCTGCGTGAAGATGTCATATCACGAGCGGTTCATGTTTGGAACCGTCGTGATACTTCACGAGGCGGTTCCAAACATGAACCGTCTGTGATATTGCCCAATATCACGAGCGGGTTTTGTTAAAACCGTCCGTGATAATTAACTCATCACGAGACGTATATATATAGCTCCGCCTCCCGCCAAAAACAGATATAGTCTTCTTGATCTCCATATCTCTGGCGCTACGATAGGTCCATCGCCGTTCGTGCGGTTTGAGTACATCGCCTCACCTCATTGAGCCGGCTGGTCCATTTCACCAGATATTGTCGCCGAGGAGCTTGCCGCCGTCGCCTCTGTTCACCGACGACGACCAGCCAGCGCCTTGGACCTTCCCCGACTTTCATTGACACCTTCCTCGTGATCGAGGTGACATCTTGAAGCATAAGCATCCTTTAATTTGAGTAGTTTGACGTTTCGCCAAATCGCTAGTTTCAGCGCCTCCATGTGGGATATCACCGTCGGTTCGCCTCGAGCAAGACCTTAGGGCGAGAGCCACGACTATATAGCAATGCGATGTCACCCTAAGCCCGCTTTGAGCTTCAAATTAATCCTACTGTTTTTAATCATTTAGTTAATAAACTAACGAGTCTATGACATGTGGGATCGCCATAGATTTTATAAATAAAATCATGAAATAAAAATGAGTCAGCGACAAGTAGGGCCCACATGTAAGTTAATAAAATCCAAAAAATGTAAAAATGAAAAAATCGTAATTAAGCCTCGGAAAATACGCTTTGAAAGTCATCACCCTTTTATTTATTTTCGGGGTTTTCAATACGAACCGTGTGATGGACCGGTTGGATGTACACCGAGAACCGTGTGAGTGAAGAGTACATTAATGGCGTGTCTGCTTTTACAAGAGCCGAGGAGGATATGTTGAATAAGGGGCGGAATATATGTACTTGTCCATGCATTGACTGCGAGAATCAAGATGTTTAACAACCGAGCGCAGATCGAAGCACACTTGATTCAAGGGGTTTCAAAAGGGTTATACATGTTGGACCATCCACGGTGAAGAGCATATTATCTGAAGTCAACGATATGCATATTATCAGAAGTCAACGATATCTTGCGAATGATGTCGATTGTGGTTCCGATTCGGATAAGGCCGCACGATGACAATCTAGATCGATGATGCTTGCGATATGGAACCGTGATGAGAGGGAGTATGTTCAATTCCGGGCGTGATGGAGGACTCAGAGAAACCTTTGTTCCCGGCCGCAAGTCGGAATACACAAGGTTGTCATCCGTTCTTAAGCGCTGAAATTGAAGGCAAGCAACGGTTGGTCCGACAAGAGTTTCACTGAGTTAGGGTCTCTTAGCGGACATGCTTAGGAGGGAATGAGTTGCCCAAAACCACCTACAAAGCCAAAAGGTTCTTTGTCCATTGGGAATGGAAGTAGAAAGAATACATGCATGTCCGAACATTGTATCCTCTACCGAACGAGTATACAAACATGCATGTATGTCCGGTGCAACGATCCCGATATAAGCGTAAAAGCAATCGATGACGACAAGGAATCGAGGTGAAGAAAGGACCTCTGCTAAGGTGGCGTGGTATCTTCTGTAATTCCCGTTTGAAGCGGTTTTGCGAACCAAAGAATGCAAAAGCTGCAGATTGGCACTCAAAGGAGCGTAAGAATGACGGAAAGTTAAGACACCTGCTGATTCCGCCCGGTGGAAAAACATCGATAGGAGGTTTGCGACTTCAAAGTGAACCGAGGAATATAAGGTTTGTATTGAGTACAGATGGAATGAATCCTTTTCGGTAACATGAGCAAATGACATAGCACTTGGCCCGTGGCGCTCAGTATCTACAACCTTCCTCCTTGGTTGTGTATGAAGCGGAATTTTATTTTGTTGTCGATACTTATCCAAGGGTCAAGCATCACGGGAATGATATTGATGTGTACCTAGCACCATTGATGGAAGATCTAAAAATCTTGTGGATTGAAGGGTATGCAATATGGGATGCGTACAAGCGAGAGAACTTCACTTTACGTTCCTTGTTGTTCTCGCACCATAAATGATTATCCCGCCCTTGCTAATCTGTCGGGCAGAGTACAAAAGGGCCAAAGCCCAGACTCACCGCTTAGATGATACCGAGAGTGTGTGGTGAATCACTTTCAAGAAACCGTGTACATGCGTCATCGTAGGTTCCTTCGAGGGCTCACCCATACCGCAGATGAAGAAACAATTGACGGAGAGAAGGAGGACAGTTCGGCTCTAAGGCATTTAAGCGGAAAAGAGATCTATGATATGGTTAAGGATTTAGATGTTGTGCTTGGAAAGGGATGTAAATCGAGGACAAGTAAGAAGAACATGTGGAAGAAGAGATCAATATTTTGGGACTTACCTTATTGGGAGCACCTAGAAGTTCGATCCTTTGCATTGGCGTCATGCATGTAGAGAAGAATGTATGTGGCGACTTGATTGGTCTCTTCTTGAACATTCGTGACAAAACAAAGGATGGTGTCAACGCACGGCTTGACTTGGTTGATATGGACATCGGACTGAGTTAGCACCAACAAGGACCGATAAAGAACGAACGTACCTTCCCCGCTTGTTACACTCTGTCCAAGGCCGAGAGAACCGAATCGTGCGGTGCTTGCATGGCGTGAAAGTTCGTCTGGTTACTCCGCCAACATGAAGAAACTTGTTTCGATAAAAGATTTGAAGTTAATTGACATGAAGTCTCATGATTGTCATGTGTTGATGACACAAATGCTCCTGTTGCAATTAGAAGTATTTTGTCGATCAAGGTCAGAGAGACAATCATGAGGTTGTGTTATTTTTTAACACAATTGCTCGAGAAGGTCATCGATCTCGAAGGACTAGATGCTCGCAGACGAGGTGGTGACGACACTATGTGATCTTGAGATATATTTCCCTCGTCTTTTTCGATATCATGGTCCATCTCATTGTTCATATTGTGAGGGAGATAAAGATGTGCGGGCCCGTGTTCCTCGTAGCATGTACCCGCTCGAGAGGTTCATGGGAATTCTCAAGTCATATGTACGGAATCGATCTCGACGAGAGGGCAAGATCGTCGAAGGTTATGCAACCAAGAGGTCATTGATTTCGCCGATTACATGGCTCAGTCGAACCGATAGGTGTGCCTCGATCTCGCCATGAGGGAGGCTCGAGGGTATCGGGACCATCGGAAGGAAAGCAATCACTCCAAATATGGATCGTATGCTCAAGCCCATTTCATGGTCTTGCAACACATGACCAAGTGTCCTCAGATATCGACCAAAGACAAGGGCGTGCTTGACAATGTAATCCGCGGCGCCGATGTTTGGATCACGAGACAACACAATGCATTTGGTTCAACCAATGGTTGAAGGAGCGACTTGCTAGGAGATCGTCAAGTGATATGCTAACATGGTTGGCAAAAGGGCCAACATTTACAGCTTGTAACATGGCGAGGATCGACATAAATGGGTACACATTCTATACGCAGTTCGGGATATAAAAAGCACTAACCGTAATCAGCGGTATCCGTGATAGATGCATTCATGATCGATAATGAGGAGCTCCTACTATGGGCAAATAGAGGAGATATGGGAGCTCGACTCGTGCTTTTCAAGATCCCCTATTTCGGTGCCGTTGGGTCCATCTCCTGGTGAAGGTCGACAAATGCGGCGTCACTACTGTGGACCTCGAACGTGTCGGATACAAAGACGAACCATTCAGTCAAGGCAACCAAGTTGTTCAAGTCTTCTATGTTACCGACCGGCAAATAAGAAGCGCCACGTAGTTCTTCATGGAAAAAGGAGGATTGTCGGAGTTGAGAATGTAGTGGGCGAGGAAGAATACAATCAATTTGACGAGTTGCCTCCTTTCGAAAGCGGCATAAGGGTCGAGGAAGAAGAACATGACTAAACTAGCTACATACGCGTCGATCATCATGAAGGGCTAATTTTAAAGATTAATTGAACAATGTGTGTATATGTATATACATTACGATGAATGGTTAATTTTAGTTCATTTGAGTTAATTAATTGATTTGTACTGTGAAATGGATGTGATTGTTTCTCAAATGAATGTGAATTGGATGTATATACATGTACTTGTTGTCTTTTTCGCTTGTTTCAGAGGGTATGGCTAGCATTTCCGAGGCTAGCCAATAAATGATCGATCTAGATATTAACCAATACAAAATAATATCACGATTTCGTTTGAACTACGCATCGTCTCACATGTATATCACAGACGGTTGTTTATCAAAACCGTCTGGTTATATATATCACGAGCGGTTGTTTATTAACACCGCTCAGGATACATCATATATCATGAGCGGTTCTAAGTTAGAACCGCTCGTGATATCATATATCACGAGCGGTTGTTTATTAAAACCGTGCGTGATTCATCATATATCACGAGCGGTTGTTTATTAAAACCGCTCGTGATACATCACATATCACGAGCGGTTCTAAGTTAGAACCGCAGCAGATAGTATCATCCTGAGCGGTTCTAATTTAGAACCGCTCGTGATGTCCATCCCTATTTACATTCTGACTCTAGCTAGGGTTTGCCGCTACCGCCACTCTCAAACGATTAAGTTTCTCAACTCCTCTCGCTCCTCCTCCCCGAGCCTGCCGCCACCGTCCTCGACGCCGCCTCCTCTTGCAGCGCTATTCCTCCCGATCCTGTCGACGCCGCCTCCTCCTCCTCCGGGCCGGCGCCCCCCCGAGCCCGCTGAGCCTCCTCCTCCTGACCGGCGCCCTCCCCGAGCCCACCGCCTCTGCCCCCGAGCCCGCCGCCTCCTCCCCTCCCCGACAAGCCGCGCCTCCCCTTGGCCTCCTGCCTCCTTTGACGTCTTGCTCCTGCTCGTCTGTCTCGTCGACGCCCAAAGGTAACCAATGCCGAGTTACCGATCGACCCCCACGCCCCTTTCCCTAACTATTTCTATTAATAATCTGTCATGGTCCTTCATGATAATTGTATATGTTTTAGGAATTTATATTTGTTCTAGTCAGTTATTCATATGGTATTTGTTTTGATACTGCTACTGGAATACATTGCAATGATAATTCTATTTCTTGTGAAGATGTCTTCCGCTCATTCTGAGTCATCGCCGCCTCATGTGTCTGATGATGCACCATCCTCTGGAACAATATCCAACCGCGGTAGAAGAAGAGGAATATCGAAAAGGCCCACGGGCCGATTTGCCATCACGGAGGTCGATCAGTCTGGGACCCCTATCAATCCTCGCCAAGCAGCGTCCGCATTCCGGAGAATGGTCGGAATAGTTGCACGAACGGGTCAAGATCACCTATGATTCGTGGAAGGTGGTGCCCGACCAATCAAAACCGTCTTTGGCGGAAATTCTCGCATCGCTCGAGATCCCTAAGAACTCACGGACTCAGTCGACGACCGCTGCGTTGCTGCGCGCAAAGCGTGGAAGAACTTCAAGAGCATGCTTGTCAAGAACTACGTGGAGAAGGATCTGCCCGCCTTCCACAAGTATCTATTTTGGAAGAGTCTGGGCCGAAGTTTGTGGCGAAGAAGACGACGATGAATTTAAGAGTGAAAGTCGGCGCTACGGCCCTCGAGCAAAAAACAAGCACCCCACGCACTTCGGCAAGATCACTGGTATGCGGGTAAAGCCCGATATGGAGGGATCAGAGGAGCAATGAACAAGCGGTTGAATCTCTCCTGCTATTTCCGAGATCACTAATGTGCGCTACCGACAAAGGTTATTTGCAAGGTTATGTATTTGGCCTACGGGGGAAGTGTACTTTCCAAACCCCGAAGACCAGGAAGTGTCCCAACGCCTGGTAAGATATTGAACTACCTAGTTTGTAATTACTCCATAACTTCATAGGAAGTGAAATGACATGTCGGGCTATATTGCAGATAACGTTGAGTGCACAATCTTCCCAAGGCTCATTCCAGCGAGATAGGGAGAAAGATATACTCTCTGCTGGCCCTATGAAACAATGAGCATCCGGTCGCACGAGAGGCGCCGTGTTTTGTTACATAGGAACAATGGTTCCAAGCGGACTCGGATCGCATCGGAGTAGGAAGAGAGCCAAAGCCGAGCACGATGCAAAGCTACGAGAGGATCTTCGTGCATCCCTCGAGATGAGCTCGATGAAAAATTCAATCAATCCTTTGAGGAAAGGATTCGTATGCTCGAGCAAAAGCGAGATAGAGACCTTTGAGGAAAGGATTAAGGGATTGCAAATGCCAAGTCGGTTGGAAGCCCCTACCCCTACTATACCGCTTAGCCACTTCAAACATCCGAGTAGTCATTCCAACCCTAACCCTACCACAATTGGTGATGACAGATTTTCCGTCGATGACATCCGTAATAATTATTATCTCCGAATGCTCAATCCATTGATAGGCTGTTGGAGTAGCTAATTTTGTATCGTTATGTACGTGGTGGCTACGGCGCAAGCTCCAAGTGAGATATGTCTCTGTTGCCTAGATGTTTGCTTGGGGCGGTGTATCCATCCGCATCGGAGCTTTGGTGCATGGTGCAAATCTAGCGCGGGTTTCATAAAAGTGAATGTGGGCGGTGTTTGTGCCAATTTCGAGGCCGCCCCGCCAAAATTCCCCAAACGATGAGGTCATGACTCTAGGGCAAGCCGTTGGAACATTCATCCAATGGCCCAAGGAGGACATCTCACCGAGCTACTGCTCGGTGTCAACTTCACGGAATGTCTGCAGAATCGCATCAAGTCCACGGACTGGATCCGCACCGGCTACTCAGACCGACATGGCAAGGGCCCGCCATCACATGCATCTACACCTCGTGCTCGATCGACTCTTGTGAAGTCGACCTATACAAAGCGAGGCAAAGAAGGGCAAGGGCAAATCGAAGACGATCGAGTCCTCTCCTAATATCCCTTCTTGCCGCTGGCGGAAAAATAAGCCAAAGAGCCGTTGTTCGAGAAGTTAGATAGCCCTACCCTAGGACCGGATTGCACGAATTGCATGCATGGTACATGGAATAGTCCAACAAGCGGCTTGATCAACGATGCTCGGGTGTCACCGTCAAGTTCAAGGAGCATCATTTTAACCACGTGTATCAAGACGCTGTCTTCACGGTGACCTTCGACGACTTGTTCGTCTCTTCAACCTCGACGAGCTCGACGCCTCAATCATACGATGTTTGGTAATCGTAAGTGTGTACAATCACGGTCAATGTTCATGTAATATCGATAAATGTTATATATAACTCCTAGCTTTTGTATAATAGATACATGATCCGTGAAGCCGAAAGAAGGAAATCACCGGTAGGTTTCCTCGACCCACGTTGTCTCCGCAAAAGCATCACGGCGAATGCAACATTCGCCGAGAATTACGTTATAGATTTTTTCATGGCTCACCGCAACAAGGAATTCATACTTTTGCCCTACAACCGTAAGTAAGTAGTGTTGCACTCGGCTATACTTGTTGATTTGTACTTTATAAGCAACACGAACTTAGGTTTAATGACCATGCCGACATACCCGTAGGTTCCATTGGATTCTAATTGTAATTATACCAAAACGAAATACGTAATATACCTAGATTCCCTCTGAGAGGGCCACTCACAACTTCACGACTATCCGGAGTTTAATCATCGTAAACACATTTCCTCCATAGAAACTCTATTGTAGTCTTTCCTTCCTTTGCAATGGCTAAGGCTAACTTCTTGGAGTCACGAGGGGTGTTCGACGTGTTACATGCTAAAGGATGGAATATCAAGGAAGGACGCCGCAACATGATCAAACATTCCCTGCTTGCTAGCTAGTACACATTAATCCTATATAACACTTCGTAGCAATGCCTCTCGAACTAACCAATTCTATTTTTGCGGTGCCAAGAAATTACCGGGCAACGTCTGTGGATACTATGTTTGCCACAACATGCAACTACTCATCGGTTCGCGATCACCAATGATCCTCGGGTTTGTCAATCTTTCAACAATTATTTCATATATACTTACCAATTTATATAAGCCCGAATTTAACCTTCATATCGACGGAGTTGCGAACATCGCTGAAATCTGCGTTGGAACAGAGCGAGCTCATAAAAATTCGATCACACCTTGCGTCATTCCCTAATGCATGTGTCATAAATCCAAATGGGAGTTTCCACAAAGTAGCAGATTGAACTTGATTGAGATAGATTGAACATAATGGTACATGTGTGTAAATTAATGTACATTAATGGTTAAATTTAGTTAATTGATTTGTGAATTGATGTGTGCTTGTTTCTGAAATGAATGCAATTTTGATGTGCTTCAAAATGAATGAGAATTGGATGTGCTTGTTTCAGAGGGCATGGCTAGCATTTCTGAGGCTAGCCAATAAATGTAAATAGATTTAGCAATGCAAAGACTACCACAGGCGGTGCAGTAGATGAAACCGTCGTGATAGTCGATTACCACAGACGATGCAGATATGAAACCGCTCGTGATAGTCCACTATCACGCAGCGGTTTCATATACGCATCGCTCGCGGTAGTCGCATCATCACGCATTTCGGTTTCATCTACGCATCGCTCGTGGTAGTCGACATCATCACGCAGCGGTTTCATCTACGCATCGCTCGTGGTAATCGATCATCGCGCACGGTTTCATCTGAGCATCGCTCAGTGTAGTTCCATCATCACGATGGTTGCATCTACGCACCGCCTGCGTGATAGTATATTACGCAGCGGTTCGAAAACCGCTCGTGATGACCATTAGCATTATCGACCCATAAACTCGCATTGGCTCACTAACCGCCTGCGTGATGGCGTTACGAACCGTCTGTAAAGGCCTTTTCTGTAGTAGTGTCACTTTCCTCCGAGCTAATGCAGATGTTGTCGCGTGGCAAGCATCCGACATGTCTGGAGTCCTCAGGGAAGTGATCGAGCACATGCTAGCTTTATGTCCTAACAAGAAACACGTAAAATAGAAATTATGGAAATTTGCACCTGATCGACAAGATGCCATCAAATCAGAATTGGATAAGCTACTTAGGGTAGGCTTTATAAGAGAAGTCAACCACCCTGAGTGGTTGGCTAATCCTGTAATGGTTAGAAAATCTAATGGTAAGTGGCGTATGTGTGTAGACTTTACTGATCTCAATAAAGCTTGTCTGAAAGATTATTTTCCTTTACCTCATATCGATCAATTGGTTGATTCTACTGCTGGTTGTGAAATATTAAGTTTTCTAGATACATATTCTGGTTATCATCAGATTAGTATGTATTTAGATGAAGAAGAAAAGACCGGATTTATTACACTATTTGGAATATTTTGCGATGTCAAAATGTCATTAAGTCTAAAAAATATTGGTGCTTCTTTTCAATGCTTGATGCAAATGACTTTTTCACCTCAACTAGGCCGAAATTTGCAAGTCTATGTTGATAATCTAGTCGTAAAAAGCATCAAGCGACTTAGTCATATTTCTGACCTGCAAGAAACATTCGACAACCTCAAAAAACACCGTTTGAAACTCAATCCTAAGAAGTGTGTGTTCGTAGTCTTGTCGAGAAAATTGCTTGGATTCCTTGTCTCTGCGCGAGAAATCAAAGCAATTCCTGAAAAGATAAAGGCCATTGAACAAATGTGTGCTCCGACCACGAAGAAAGAAGTCCATAAACTCACAGGATGCATGGTGGCTTTAAGTCGTTTCATCGTACAACTGGGAGAGAAATGACTTCCTTTCTTCAAGCTTCTTAGGAAGCATGAGGGCTTCAAGTGGTCAGAACAGGCAAACACAGCCTTTGAGGATGTCAAGAGATACCTTACGAGTGCTCCTGTTCTGGTTTCTCCAAAATCAGAAGAGACACTCTTAATATATCTAACTGCCACACCACAGGCAGTGAGCGCGGTACTAGTCGCAGAACGTGAAAACGTCCAACGATCAGTTTACTACGCTAGTGAAGTTTTACACATGCCTAAGGAGCGATACCCGCAGGTTCAAAAACTTCTATATGCCCTCCTCAAGTCTTCGAGAAAACTACGACATTGTTTTTAGGCGTACAAGATAATTGTGCTATCTGAGTTTGCGTTAGGAGTGGTCCTCCAGAACAGGGAAGCAGCAGGACGCATGGCAAAATGGTCAGTAGAACTTGGGGAGTTTGACCTCCATTTTGTGTCCCGAATGGCCATTAAATCCTAGATCTTAGCAGACTTTGTTGCAGAATGGACAAATCTTGAACTGGTTCAGGATCCCAAGTATCATACCCGCGACCAGTGGATGATGACTTTGACGGGTCACTTACGCTAAGTGGCTCGGGGGCTGGGGTGGTCCTGGAATCTCCTACAGGAGAGATCTTAAAGTATGCTATCAATTACACTTTCCTGCCACTAACAATGTGGCAGAATACGAATGTTTGTTGGTTGGCATACGAGCAGCGAAAGCACTCGGGATTCAACGACTACTCGTGTGAGGAGACTCTCAACTAGTCGTGAATCAAGTCAGAAAAGAGTACCAGCGTTCTAATCCGACCATGCCTCAGTACTTATCGGAGGTTAGAAGGCTTGAAAAGCATTTTTTTCGGTTTCGAATTACAATATATCCCTCAAAGGATAATTTTCTCGCTGATCAGTTAGCTCGAATAGCTTCTTCCTGATCTAATGTACCACAAGGAGTCTTCTGGGAGCAGCTCTAGAAGTCGTCTCTGGTCGAAACACCAGAGACACCTCCTATTGAGACAGCCTCTCTAGAGTACGAGGATACCTGGAGGAATCCCATCTATGAGTATCTTTAGATGGGTACAATACCAGATGATGATCTTGAGGCGGATCGTTTATCCCGTAAGGCCAAAATGTATACTTTAGTCGAAAGAGTCCTCTATAAAAGAGGTACTCAAGGGGTTCTCATGCGATGCATATCGCAGAAAGAAGGAGCTTGTCAAGCACTCGAGGGCTTGGGGTACAAGAATTAACCTCTGTGTTATTAGTAGTTCGCACGACTGCAAGTCAGGCTATAGGCGAAATGCCTCTTTTTTCCTAGTTTTTAGGGCTAAAGCCATGCTTCCACCAAGACTAAAGATTTAGTCGACAAGGGTCGAAACCTTCAGCAACTCTAACCAGGAACAACTTTGAGCGGATGACATCAACCTTATCGAAGAGAAGAGAAATCAAGCCTTGATTCGATCAGTGGTTTACCAACAAGCCCTGCGTAAATTCTACGATCGTAAGGTCCAACCGCGCAGCCTCGCTGTAGGTGGCTTGGTATTGAAGAAGATTCAATCCCAGTCTAATCGGAATAAGCTTTTCCCCAAGTGGGAAGGTCCTTACACAGTGGTCGAAGTTACACGGCCAGGTTTGGTACGTCTAGCAATGGAAGACGGCCGAGTTCTGTTTAATTCTTGGAACATCGACCAGTTACACAAATTTTATGTGTAACGCCTTACTCTATCAATAAAGTTTCAGGTTCCTTCAATCTTTATTGTCTTACATTCGAGTAGTGCTTCGATGGTTTTTCGATCATTTTTACACAATTAGTATCTCTTTACACTGGTCGAAAGGACAATAATATCACCTAGTCAAAGTCTTTCCTCTCTGCACATGGTCTTGCCCACTAGAAGGGACTTCCTAGGGTCGACTCGTTTCTACCTTTTGTTGCCAATACAAAGAGACTGGGTTCCACAAATATGATCAAAATATTTTCGAGCCAACTCTTTTTTAACTTTAGTTTATTTCTTCATTACTTTTAATAAATTCTCTAAGTGGAGTATACTTTTCTAGTTTGTTCGACTGCTTTTATTACCACTACTACAAAAAGGCTAATACTGAACGCCTCATCACAGACGGTTGACCAAAACCGCTTTCAGATTACATTCAATCACGTATGGTTTTGGCTTAGAGACCGCTCAGGCATCGGCCTTAAAACCGCTCTGTGAAGAGGTAATATCACGCACGGTTCATGTTGAAAAACCGTCAGGAGATCACGCATTTGCTCAACAAGAACCGCTCGTGATATTAATTAGTATCACGCATTTGGTTCTTAACAATAACCGCTCGTGATAATATCGCCATACTGCTCCACGGTGAGTTTCTTCATCGCGATGTGTTCTGCTCGCCGCCATCCGCCGCCCCGATGCGCGCTCTTCATTGCATCGATCCGCCGGCTCTCGATGCGCTCTTCGCCTCACGCCCGAATTTATTTCTTGTTTTATAAAAGGATCATCCGCCATCCAAGATGATCATCCCCACATACTTATAAAAAACGTAAATGATCGCCAATTCCTTGTCGCCGCATTGATGGCCTTCCCGCCAAGACTGCACGAGCACCTCTCGGTGTAAGTTGAACTATGTTATGGAAGAACACCGCTTGATCAACAAAGTCTTCACTCCTCTGTCGGCGGAGAATTTGCCGGAGTAGGTGACGGCCACCTTCCGCCGCCTTGACATCCTCCTCCGCCGTGTCTTCGGGTGATCTCCCACTTTCGGCGAAGTTTATCACGTCATCGACGAAGTCCTCCAAAACGACGCTGCACGCCTCTAGGAGGCTTGCCGTCACTTGACTGTAATCGAGGTGGCAGATCGAGTCGACTGTGCCGAGACCCTCAAGCAAGGGAAGAGAGCCTATGGGCTCAATTCTTCTTGGTTCAACACCGAGGGTCTTCGAGACACTCGAACGAGCGATCAACGGTGGACGATTTCGTGTTTCGCTCACGATGATCAGAACTGCTCGATGCCGACACCGCCGCCTATGAAGTATTGCAGATGGAGATAGCAACTTACCTCGCCACTAGAAAAACCTTGTTTAATTATAGGTTTCGCTTTTTTAATATAAACATGTAATTTCTTCATGTCATGTAAGTGTATATACAAGATAAATATATTTGAGAAAACCATTTCACGTATAGCCCATTATGGAGCCGTTCGTGATATGGGACATATTACGACGGTTCCATAATGGAACCGTCTGTGATATGTCCCTATATCACGCACGGTTCTATTATGGAACCATTCGGATATTATCACCGACGGTTCCATAATAGAACCGCTCGTGATAAGTCTCTTTATAAGTAGGAGCTAGCCCTTGGCGGCCGCTAGGGTTTGCGCCTAACTCGCCACTCCCTCAGCCGCCTTACTCTCGTCCGCTCTCCTCCCGCCGCCGACGCCGCCATTTTTCCTGTTGCCGACGGTTAGAGATATGGTGACACCGCAAAAGACACTCAGACGATAAGAGTGTCTTTTGCGGCACACCAAGCAGCTACAACTATGGTGACACCCAAACTCGCTCACTCCTCAGCCTCCGCTTAGGGTTTGCGCCGCCTCTAACTCCGCTCCTCCCCACCTCGACGCCGCCGACCTGTCGCCGACGCCGCCTCGACCCTGCTGCGCCCGCTAGGGTCTCTGCCGGCTTTGCTTTCCCATCCTCCTCTATTCTCCTCTAGATCTGTTAGCTTAATGTCTTTTGTTGAGTTTGATTTTATGCATGAGCCTTAAGTTGTGTCCCGATGTTTGTGTGATTTATGCAAGGTAAAGGAAATGGATGAGGGTTGTGCTAGTGGTGGGTCGCCACCGTGGGTTGCTTGCACTAAGGTCCCTCTCTGTCTCTACCCCTTGCTCTGGATGAAAATTGCTAGCTAGTGCTCATGATGGATGCCGAGGGCTACTATCGGTGTGGTGGGTTTGGACACCCTTGGTCTTGTTCTCTTGTCGATGAACCGCTCAATGATGTTAATAGTCTTATGCTGAAATTGAATTGATAATTAGTTCATATTAATAGTCCCTTGCTCGTGATGTAATGATGTCAATAGTCTTATGCTGAAATTAAATTGATAATTAGTTCATATTAATAGTCCTCTTGCTCTGTGATGTAATGATGTCAATAGTCTTATGCTGAAATTGAATTGATAATTAGTTCATATTAATAGTCCCCTTGCTCTGTGATGTAATGGTGTCAATAGTCTTATGCTAAATTGAATTGATAATTAGTTCATATTAATATTCCCCTTGCTCTATGATGTAATGGTGTCAATAGTCTTATGCTGAAATTGAATTGATAATTAGTTCATATTAATAGTCCCCTTGTTCATGCCACCAAGTTCTCCTACCTCTTGCATGTGCACGCCCTACCATTCCATTCATAATCTCTTCTCTATAAAGTCTCCAGCGTTGGTTGCTTGTGCCATTAAACCGGCATCATATATATATTATATATATATTATTAAGTAGTCTGACCATTTTAGGAAATTAGTCCATGACATGAGAAGAATGAGGCGGTATCCACGGGCAACCTCATTGAACCCCTGTAAGTTTAAAAAGTATGGATGCAAGGAGAGCGTTAGGACATCCAATTACCTGGATCGGACGTCGCTATGTTTAGAAAGTGACGTTGATGCGCAACTACTCCGACTGGGAAGTGGCATCATCTATCAGCAACCAACAATACTTGAGCATGTAATTATCTTTAAAGCCAACAAGAACACCAAGCAACAAGTTGAGAATTCTTTTGAAATATGAGAATGGTTGCTTGGTGTTCTTGTTGGGTTTAAAGACGATCATGCTCAAGAATGGTTGGTTACTAATACATGATGCCACTTCCCAGTCGGAGTACCGCAAGACGACGACACTTTCGAACATATAGCTTACGCCCAATCCGTAATTGATGTCCTAACGCCTCTTTGCATCCATACTTTAAACCCGCAGGGCTCAATAAGGTTGCCCGTGGCTACTATCTCATCCTTCTCATGTCAAGGTGACGATCCCCAAAGTGGCCGAGAGACTACGAACAATATATATATGATGCCGATTTAATGGTACAAGCGACCACCGCTGGGGCTTTATAGAGAAAGTCATCATAGACGGTTTCACCACAAACCGTCTGCGGATATGTACTTATCACGCATTTGTTTGTGGCTGAAACCGCTCTGTGATATGTACTTATCACGACGGTTTGTGGATGAAACCGCTCGTGATATTATTATCGCAGCACGGTTTGAACCACAAACCGCCTATGAAAGTATACATCACGAGACGGTTCAAAACCGCCTGCGTGATGACCTCATGTCATCACTGACCCATAAACTCAGACGGCTCACGAAACCGTCTGTGATAACGTTTTTGAACCGTCTGTGAAAACCTTTTCTGTAGTAGTGTACACTCAATACGATCAAGCTAGTCGGAGAAAGACACAATACTTAGTCGAAGTCTTTCTTGTCTACACGTGGTCTTACCCACTAGAAGGAACCTCCTAGCATTGTATTGTTTCTAACTATTGCTATCAGTACAAACTAATTGAGTCTACTAGAAAATGTTGAACGAATTTCTAAGACACTCAAAAAAGTTTATCCCACTCATGTTGACGCTCTTGATTTGATTACTATGGTCGGAGAATGTAGCTTCACTGGTCGAAGTCTTTCCTCTCTGCACGTAGTCCTGCCCACTAGAAGGAACTTCCTAGTGTCCATCTGTTATTAACTCTTGCGACCAGAACATGACAATCGAGATCGACAACACAAGCTGGACAAACTGAATTTTAAGCAAACCCTTATATACACTATTTACTTAGTTTATATAAATAAACTAAACAAATAGTCGGGGGCTAGGATAAAGCCATTAATATGACTTCAATTCTTAGTCTTAAATTAAAATTCCTTTTTTCTATCCATTCTCTTATGAGTTACTAACTACTCGATAAGATAATTTTCTGGAAAAAGCAGGTATATATTCATAACCAAAAGCTTGTTTTTATAAGATTTCTATTAAAAACTACTCTCACGCAGGAGATCCAATTTGCATCTCCTCCGTGACCTTCTGGCTGATTGGCTTCACTTCTTCAATCACCCGAGTTGATTCTACTTCAGAGCAGTCGAAGTCGACTTCGATTGGTTGGAGGCTTAGATTTTGGTCGTGTGCCTTCAGTTTTGCCAAGGCATAGCATACTTCACTTTCAACCGCCTCTCTCAGTGAGTCAGCCTGGTTGACCTTCAGAGTAGATATCAGCTCCCCTAAGACTCCGACTTGTTGTCCAATAACACTCGAGTGAGTAGTTATGGTGTCTTCAAGAAAAGTAACCCCCTCAGCACCAAACCCACTGAGTACATTTCTTAGAAGTGAGATGCTGTCTTGAAGCTTGATCTTCAACGACTTCTTCTCCTCCTGACTACGAGTCGAAGCTTATCGGAGTTGTTTTATTTCGACTGCTTGCTCTGAAATAGAGTACGACCAGTTAGAAGCACATCTCTTAACGATTAGTAAGCGACACTGGTCGTGGATAAAAAGTTACTTACCCGCCAGTCGAGAGTCAAGTTGCTTGATTTCGTTGTCGTGGGAGGCATTCTTCTTCACAGATTACTCTTCTCATAAATTTATCTCCTGGTCTTTTTCTTTTGTGATACGGGATAGCTCGTGAACAACCAAAGCCTTTTCGTTGACCTCGGTTTGGAGCTTACTCATTTTAACATCTTTTTTTGAAAAGAAATAAGAGTTAGAAAAAGAACAGAAGATCATTATCATAAATAGTCTTAAGTTCAGAACTTACTATTTATCTCACCTTGCAGATCAAGAGCTGCAGAGTTAGCCTCCTGAAGCTTCTTCATTAGGTCAAGTTTTTCATCCCTTAGCCTCTGCATCTCGACTTTCTCGTGGTCGAGTGCGTTTTCCAGGGATTTTTCGTCACTCTTAAACCTATAAAAGTAAAAGATAGACATGAGCACTGAACATGTAGTAGAACCATAAAAGACTACATATAGTAGTAGCTTACCATCTCTCAGCCTCCTCGTAGAGTTCAGTTTTTTTTCTGTCTTAGCAGCACAAGTTGTCGGTTGTATTCACCAAGAGTGACGATTTGTTCCAAAGATCTTTGAATAAAGAAGGAAAATGAGAGACTAGAAAGGCCAAATATGAAAATGTTTGGTATTAGATGCTTACATAAATGCTCGATTGAGCAAACTTGGCGAATACCCTCTAGGGATCTTTGAGTTCATCGATCTCTTCAACTTTGTCTCACCACACCTTTTGAAGACGCTCGTCATCAAAGATATCCCCCTGTTAGGGATGTTCTTGGGGTGATGAACTCAGTTGTGAGATCTGAATGAGCAAGATCCAACAATGGATGCTGGGCTAAAGAATTCAGAGAAGAAGTGGAAGTACTCTTCTTCTTCTTCTTCAGTAATGACAGTGTCATCCACTCCTCCTTGAGGAACGAGAGGGACGTCCTCGACGATCTCCTTCCCGGCACGGTGGTCGGAGGTTCCTCCAACATCTTTGCCAGAGGCTTCTGCCCTGTCATTCACTGTATTCGTTTCTGCCTCAACGATCGCTTCGTTTCTGCCTCAAAGTTCGTTCTTTGCCTTGTGTTTGTTGGAATTTTGGGCTATTTAGATTTATCCCCTTAGTGCTATTGTAACATCCGAAAGTTCTGTTACCAAAATAAAAATTAATAAAGTTATTATTTTATTGGATTTCCTAAAATTTGAAAGAGTTTTATTGCTTTATTTGAATTTCTGAAGTTTTAAAAAGTCAAAAATAAAATTCATTGAAGTTTTTGAAGTTTTATTTGAGTTAAAGTTGAAAAATAAAAATTAAATTAATTTCTGGAATTTTAAAAGCTTTTCCTTAATTATTTTAAAGCTAAAATAAATTTATGTGCAAAAACTATTACCAAAGTTAAGTTGGAAATATTTTATTTAAGTCCAAAATAACTCTAGAAATTTTTGTGTTTTTTTCTAGAATTTTTGGATTTATTTTGCTATTTTCAAAAGCCTAATTTGATTTAACTGATTTGTTTAAATTGATAAATCATTTAAATTCTGGAATTTGTGTTTGGGCCGAATCTGCCCTTGGCCCATTTCCTATTTATTTTCCATCGCCCACGTCGCCAAATTTCACTACCATCTTCTCCCACGTCTCCCTCCACTCACCGACATGGCGGGCCCACTTGCCAGCCTCCCCTCCCTCTTTCCCTTTCTGACGCGGGCCCACATGTCGGGTTCTTCTTCTCCCTCTTGCTTTCTTCTTCGGCCGCACGCACCCGCCATGGATGCTTCCTAGAGCTCCTTCGCCGCCGCATTTCCCTCCCCCTCTTCACGCACATTCAAGAGCATTCAATCCCACGTTTCTCACCTCGGCTGTTTCCGACCGTTTCCCTCTTCTTTACTCCCTATTTCATCGCCGCCATTAATGCTGGCAAGAAACGGCTGCCCGACGATCTCCCTCTCCTGGCCTCCTTCGCCCCTATAAAAGGGAGCATGAGGTGTGCCTCCTCCTCCTCACCAAAACCCCTCAAAGACACCTCTCTCTCTCTCTCTCTCCCTCTCAATCGTCGGCAATTCAAGCTTTTCTCTAGCCACCGAAACTCAAATCCTCGTCTTCTTCGGCGCCATCAAGCCTTCCCCAGCCACCTTGACCCCACCGTCGGTATCGCCATCACTCGGGCCAGCCTATGCGCGCATTCATTCACCCCGAGAGCCGCCGGAACCTCTACTTCGTCGGAGGCCGAACTTCACCGCCGCCATTTGACCTCGCCGGCGGCCAAAACCTTGTGCCCTCTAGCTTCTAAGGTGAACCCTGTGATCCCCTCACTCCCCTCTAGCCATTGTGCACATCGCCGGAGCTCACCGTGGCACCTAGTGCCGGCGAGCTCGATGCCGACGTGGCACGCCACCGTGGTTGCCACCACGACGCCACGTAGGTGCCACCTCGCCCACTCGCTGACGTGGCGCGCCTGGGTGTCACGCCCACGTGGCATTGCCACTGTGCCGCGGGCCCCACGCATCAGCCGCTCCATCTTTTTCTTTTTCGAATTAAAATAATTCCCAAAATCTCAAAAATCCTATTATTCATCATTTCATGTAAAATGTAAACTTCCCGGGGTTCGTTCTCCTTCATACGAACTCCGATTTCATTGATTCAAATTTCTAAATTCATATAAATTAAATATCTAGCTAACTAAACTAAAATTATTTAATTTGGAGTTCATTTGAATCTTTATTTAAATTTGGCTTAGTTTCGCGTATAGATTTCGACGACTTCGGAGAGTCAGATTTAGACGCCGTTTGAGAGCAACTAATCAAGCAAGGCAAGTTATACATTTGATCATATTTGATCCTATTATTTCAAATTATTTAAATTCTATTTTAAATTATTACTGCATGCTTATTTATATTCAGTAATTTAAATCCCTGTTTTAAATTTATAGTTATTCCTAATTCCTTTGTACTACCAATTTTGACATTGAAACAAACCTACCTTGACACCCTAGATAAAAATCTAGTTTATGCAATAGTATGAACTAGAACTTTTTGAGAAAAATTATGCTTAGCCATGCTTAGACCAAAAATATTTAATTTAGGAATTCACTACTACAAACAAAGCTATAGTAGACGCTTATCACGCATTTCCTTTGGAACCGCTCGTGTTGGGTCTGTCTCGACTGCGATTGGCCGCTACTTATCACAGCGGTTCTTATTTAGAACCGCTCAGGATAGTCATTTATCACGCAGCGGTTTACTAATAGAACCATTCAGGAATTATCACGCACGGTTCTATTCACAAACCGCTCTGTGATAATCGAAGAATCACGACGGTTCTCAATAAGAACCGCTCAGGATAGTACACGCACGGTTACAATAAGAACCGCTCAGGATAATTGTTATCACAGCGGTTCTAATTAAGAACCGCCTCGGATATCTCGCTATCCTCTACCGCACCGCCGCTCTCGAGGTCTCAGGTCACGAGCGGTTCTTTAATAGAACCATCTATGATATCCTCGCCAACACTCGCCAAGACCGCCACGCCTCTACCGCATCCGCTCTCGAGGCCCCATGGTCACAGACGGTTTTTAATAGAACCATCATGAATGATCACGCAGCAGTTCTATTAAAAAGCATCTCGATAGGTAAGATCACAGATTTGTTCTTAACAAGAACCGCCTCTCGATTGTTGGGCGGAAACGAAAATTTGAACATAATGGGCGGTCTTTCAAACTCACTTTATATAACCTCCATATCCTCCTCTGTGGTCTCTCCTCCTCATAGCTCATACCCCCATCTCCTCCTCTGCCGTTTCTCCTCCTCACACCTTGCGCCCGGCCTCCGCCGAGCTTGTCGCCGCGCCTCCTCCAACTCATCCCGCCTCATCACACCGCCTCATCACACCGGCCTCATCCAAACCATCACCCCGGCCTCCTCCACCTCGCCTGACCTCGCCGCCACTTTGGCCTCCCACGACCTCGTCGCCCTGGCCTCCTCCCTTCGTCGCCGGCCTCCCACGATCTCACTCTCTCTACTCCCCCCTTTGCTTTGTGATGTGGATTACTGAGTTGATGCTACTATGATGTGGGTGATGCTACTGTGATGTGTGTAGTTCATGTTGAGTCCATAAGTCAAGGTTAGATTCTCTTCGCGAGGTCTCGAAAAAGTGAAAACCCCAAAAAAGGTTGTTTAGGGCCTCTAAACGGCCTCCGAAGTTTTAGCAGTCGTTTTCGGTTTTTTTTTTGCCCGTAAAAGGCTATCAACAAGAACCGCTCAGGAAAACTCATCACGCATTTGTTCAACTAGAACCGCTCTGGAAAATAGCCTTCATGCATTTGCTTTTTGATAAAACCGCTCAGGATAATAGCCTTCACTGCATTTGTTTCAACAAAAAACCGCTCGTGATAGTGCGATCACGACGGTTTTGAACTCGCTCAGTGATAATCGCACATATCACAGCATCAACAAATATAGACGGTTCAGAAACCGTCTGTGATGACGGTTCCGAACCGTCTGTGATGAGGCTTCCTGTAGTAGTGATTTCAGCCAAATATCAAATGTTGTTTAAAAGTCTATGGCATTGGTTTGTTATGGAAGATTTTGTAAATGATTTTGAAAAGCAAAAAGGAAAAGTTGGTTTGTACTTGGGCGAAATGGATGGTTGGTGGGAACCTGGTTAGGGTTGAGGTCCAGGGTTTTTGTTGGAAGTCGCCCAAGTCAGTTAAGGACCGGCCTGAGAACCGTTTTTGCTAAGCCACATCGTACTACTACATGTTGTAGGACCGGAAAGGCAACTAGAGGGGGGAGGTGAATAGGAGCTCGCCTAATTTTTCACCTTGTTCAGATTCAACACCAAGTTTACTTCAATAGCTATGAGAGCTATAAAGATCAACACACAAGAACAGCACAAGACTTTTGTTGAATCCAAAACAAAATCTCCAAAGTAAAGAACAAAAATGGGCTCAAGCTTCTTTGGGCGGTCAGACCGACGTTCATTGAGCGGTCAGACCGGGAAAGGTCTCGATCGGCGGCGGCAGGAGCGGTCCGACCTGCATCTAACTGTAAATAGTGCCTACAGCTCAAAAACCAAAACAAAAATCGGTCTAACTTTTGATCTACACGGCCAAACTTGACCAAATTTGGAACACACCTTCCTAAGGATATTAGGAACCTATGCTAAGCAGCGATTGAGTAGATCCAAATCAAAGTTTCAACCTTTTTTCCATTTTACCGAAGGAGGGTTCAAAACCGAGCAAAAATGAAAAACTTGATCCAAAACTTGCTCGTGGGAGATTGATGATCAAGATGATCCTAGATGGGTTCCCACATGTCACAGCAAGTTAGATCACAGCAAGAAACCGAGCAAAAACTCACGGATCGAAGAAAGCCCCAAAATCAAGAAATAGAGAGCAAGAACAAATAGGAACTCATCTTTGTGCAATCTTGCATAGATTGATTCGTGGTTGTTGCTGGTTTACAGCCACTCCCTCAAGGAGGACAAGAGCTCAATCCATAAGCACACACTCTACTCATCTCTCTAGAACCCTAAGCCTCTCATTTCCCTTCTAAGCCCTAACACCAAACTAGGGTTTACAAAATGAAGTGCTTGAGGGCTGTTTGACAGTACCCCCTCCTATTTATAGTGAGGCCTAGCTTCTAGAAGAGTTAACCCTAATGGGCTCTCGTTAAGGCCCAACACAAACGGGACACACGCACGTATCTTAAAGCACCGTTTTCATCTTCTCTTGACCTAAACCGCTTCTCCACGCACGTCTTGCGCCACGGTTTAGTCCAAGGTCACAAAGGCGGTATTTGGTAAAATTACCAAAATACCCCTTCTTGATCTTTCTCCGAAGACCAAGTCCAATCTTGGTGAAGCATTCGTCTGCTTCGCCACGAGTAGGTTGATCAATGGCTCTCATCGTGTCGGCAAGTCTGTCCTATCCGGCTCCCGCCAAAACCACCATGGCACTTTCACCGACCCCCGCGCCGCTTGATTCAACCCGTCGCACCGAGCTGCCCATTCGATCACCCTTGTCCATTCTGCGCAATGCTTGAGTCTCCTGATCTCATCCGGCATCCTCGATCGTTCTCGACCTCAGCTCTCCTAGCTTAGTCCCGATCATCCTCGCCGTTGACCGTCGTTGACCTACAAGCCACCTGCACAACAATAGACCAAGAAATCGTCTCTGGGAACAAGTTCTTCACAACTTGACCCACGTTAGCCAAAACATGCAATATGCAACACATATGTAATGAAATCCATGAACTTGACCTAACGAACACACATCGCGCGACACGGACGAGCGAAACAAGTCAAAACCGGTCAGACCACCACCCTTGGTCGGTCTGACCGCCCACTTGGGACTTAGCCAATTTTCCAACCTGGAAACCCAAGAGCTCTCTGGAAATTTCAAATGAATAGAACTTTTCACTGGAAGCTCTAAAAAATATGAGAACAAGTGCAGAAGAACCCTCTCACTTACCTACACCTTCTATTTTTGGCTCAGCTCCAAAATCCAAAGATCCTAAAGTAGCCGGTCAGACCGCCACACTGGCCGGTCTGACCACCACCAAGGCCGGTCAGACCGTCAACCACCAAACCTAAAAAACAACCGAGGCAAGGCCGGTCTAACTGCCAAAGTGGCTGGTCAGACCGCCAGTGACCTGACAGCCTTTGAAACTTTGCATCAAAACGCATGTTTTGACAAACCACAAAAGCCCTTGACAATTGTATCTTCATCCTAAGATCATGCACATATCCTCATGATATCTACAGTCTCCCCTTGATGAACACATTGGCAATTTCCTAAAAATGCAAAGTTTGAGGTTTGGAAAGTAAAATACTCGATGTTTTCGCACAAAGGCACAACTTGATCCAAATGCAAGAAAAAGCAAGGGAAATGACCAAACTGGCTTCAAAATAGCATAGGCAAGTGAGATAAGGCAAAAGAAAGCACAAAAACTTCAATTTCCAGAGAAGTGACAAAAATCTCACTTAAGGTCCATAAGAAAGAACAATTGTTCAATTTGACCTTTGATCATTGTGAGGAAGCACGAATTGCAAATCAAATTCAGAAATGGCAGTAAGATCACAAAAATGCATATGAGATGCTCCCCCACACTATGATCCTCATAACCCCATGCAAATTTTATTTTTACCATTTCTCCCCCTTTGACAATGGATTCATCAAGACACATAAAGGAAGATACATCATGAATGACATGGAATGGCTACAATTTATTCAATTTTGAACACAGGGAGCCATGAAAATTATCCATGAGGACTGTACAAGTATTACACCAAGCCATGTTATGTGAAGAAGCTACTTTCTATCATGGCAAAACATGTACAACAAAGCTAAGGCCAAAATAGCAGTAATCTAAAATTAAATCAATGGTAAGCACAGCAAGTTGCTCAAGACCATAGTTTAGCTACAGGTATCAAAAAATGAGTCAAGCCATGTCTATAAGCAAAATCGAGCTCAGAAACTAGAAAATGAGTCAATTTTGAGCACTATAAGTTCAATTATGAATCAATTTGTTCAAGTATTTGGAATTTAGCACATTGAGCATTTTGCTGAAATTTTTTGGTTTTATCTTAGTAAAGTAAGTCCTGGACTAGGAGCCATCCACAACTGCCTCCTAAGCTTCAACCAAATGACAATTTGTTTTCTTAGCATTGTGCTAGATCTCAAGCCTTGCCGTGACCATCTCAAGCAATAAGCTTACGAGAGTGGTCTAGGTCATCCAAAACTCCCTCTGAGTTCATGCCTAGTGCAATGGCTAGCCGTCTCATAAGAAAGAATTTGTGAGATCAGTTTTTTCGTATAGAAAAACTCATTTTTCATTTGCTTGACTTAAGAATTATCAGAGCTCAATTTAAAACTCAAAGTAAGTTCAAGACTCAATTTAGCCTATATGACATGGTGTGAATCATGAGAGGATCACTATGGCAAAACTAGTCACAAGATCCAACAAGTCATGTTTTGATTCAATTTTCTCACAGATAATAAAGTTAGCATGGCAAAAGCTAAGCTATACATGAAAAGCCATAAAAGAAATCTAGCAAACTAGCACAAGACATGGCAGGGTATAAAATATGAAACCATATCATACAAGGATAATAATCAAAGCTCCACAAGATTATATTACAAAGCAAGTTGCTGAATCTAAAATGCATTATGGTACAATGAATGCAAAAAGAGCAAACTCCCCCTCAAAACAGGCCAAGAGGACTAATAACCCCCAAATCTCCCCGCAAAGAAGCAAAACGAGAAGAATCAAGAGCCTTAGTGAAAATATCCGCAACCTGCTGCTCAGACTCTACAAAGTGAAGCACAACATCACCCTACTCTATATGGTCTCAAAGGAAATAATATCGAATGTCAATGTGCTTGGTCCTAGAGTGTTGCACTAGGTTTTTGACAATGTTGATGGCAGAAGTGTTGTCACAGAAAAGAGGAACACTACCCAGAGATAACCCATAGTCCTGCAGAGTAGACAAGATCCAAAGAACCTGAGAGCAACTATTGGCTGCAGCTACATACTCGGCCTCGGCAGTGGACTGTGCAACAGAGGACTGTTTTCTAGATGACCAAGAGATAAGAGATGTGCCTAAGAAATGACAAGTGCCAGAAGTACTCTTCCTATCCACTCTACACCCCGCAAAATCAGAATCAGAAAAAGCCCGAATGGAGAAAGCAGAATCAGAAGAATACCAGAGTCCAAAGTCGAGAGTGTCCTGGAGGTACCTGAAAATGCGACGCATTGCTTGACGATGAGAGGCACGAGGGGAAGCTTGAAATCGAGCGCACAGACACACAGCAAATTGTATGTTCGGCCTCAACGCCGTGAGATAGAGGAGGGAGTCAATCATGCTGCGGTACTCCTTCTGGTCCACGGGCTCTCCATCCTCATCAGGGTCCAGCACGATGGATGTAGCAATGGGAGTAGACATTGGCCTACTGTTTCCCATGTTGAAGCGTCGAAGAAGGTCATTTGTGTCCTTGCTTTGATGAATGAAGGTACCTTCTTTCAGTTGCTTGACTTGAAGACCAAGGAAGAAAGTCAATTCGCCCATCATGCTCATCTCGAACTCTCTGCTCATAGAATCTGAAAATCTGGACACCAAAGCATGAGAAGAACCACCGAATATAATATCATCCACATAAATCTGAACCAATAAAAAGTCGCTGCCATGCCTAAGAGTGAATAAGGTTTTATCAACCATTCCTATTTTGAAATCATTTTTAAGGAAGAAACTCTTAAGCCTATCATACCAAGCTCTAAGGGCTTGCTTCAATCCATACAAGGCTTTGGAGAGCTTAAACACATGGTTTGGGAATTTGGGATTTTCAAAACTAGGGGGTTGCTTGACAAAGACCTCTTCTTTTATGAAGCCATTAAGGAAAGCACTCTTGACATCTATTTGATAAAGCTTAAAGCCCTTAGATGCCGCGAATGCTAGTAAAATACGAATGGCTTCTAATCTAACTACAGGAGCAAAGGTCTCCTCAAAGTCTAAGCCTTCTACCTGGGAATAACCTTGAGCTACAAACCTAGCCTTATTGCGAACTACCAACCCATCCCCACTTTGCTTATTTTTTAAAACCTATTTTGCTCCAATTACATTATGATTAGGTGGAGGTTCAACTAAGGTCCAGACTTTGTTTCTTTCAAAATTTTCAAGCTCTTCTTGTATGGCATTGACCCAAGAGGAATCAGATAAAGCATGGGTGACATCTCGGGGTTCAAAAGACGCAACAAAAGCAAAATGTGCATGAGAATCTGGAGAGATAAACCTGGAGCGAGTGACTCGCTCATGAAGATCCCCAATCATCTGCTCAGATGGATGATGTCGCTGAATGTGAAGAGGAGGTCCCGTGCGTATGGCCTCTACCTCATGAGTCAGGAGGTAGGAGCAAAGCCACTCACATCGTTGGTGAAGGTAGGAGGAGGTCGCCACCTAAAATCGAGAAGTAGAAGGTGCTCTCCACCCATCTCGAAGTGATCGGAGGATGGATTGGGTCCTCATCCTCAGAGTCGTCATCGACGAAGATACTCTCAGAAACCTATGTACCTGCATCATCGAGTCTAGTACCAGGACTAGCCTCATCAAAAGTGACTTCGTAAGTCTCAACAATTTTGTTAGTATCCAAATTAAATACACGATAGCCACGAGAATGAGCAGGATATCCAAGAAATATGCCATCAGAACATCTAGATTCAAATTTATCCAAGTTGCCATGTTTAAGAATGAAGCATTTGCAACCAAAAATCTTAAAATGAGAGACTTTAGGCCTATGACCAAATCTAAGCTCAAAAGAAGTCTTGCCAATCACAGATCTCAAGAAAACCCTATTTGACACATAACAAGCAGTAGAGATCACCTCAGCCCGAAATCTCCTAGGAGTGCTATGCTCATCTAGCATGGTCCTGGCCATCTCTATAAGGGTCCTATTCTTCCTCTCTACAACACCATTCTGCTGGGGAACTCTAAGTGAAGAGAACTGGTGCTCAATTCCCCTATCAGTGCAGAAGGTGGCAAAAGAAGAGTTCTTGAATTCTATCCCATTGTCACTCCTAATGGCTCTCAAGGCTCCAAGAAGATCAACAGCTAGTCTAAGAACCAATTCTCTAAAAAAGCCAAAAGTCTCGTCCTTAGAAACTAAAAAATAAACCCATGAATACCTAGAGAAATCATCCACAATTACAAGCACATACCATTTCCCACCTGCAAACTAAACTTTAGAAGGGCCAACAGTGTCTAAGTGCAAGAGCTGACCTGGTCCATCAGTCATCACTAAAGTAAGAACCATCTTACCATGTCTACAGGGAGTGCACACAAGGTCTCTTACAGGCTTAAGTCTAGGCAAACCTCTAATCAAGTCCTTGCAACTGACACTGGTCAAATGGTCAAAGCCTATATGTCCAAGCTTACGATGCCACAAAACTAGATCATAAGAATCAGAAGCCACAAGACATCTAGGACTAGAAGCAAAAGAGACACTGAAATCAGCACAAAAGATCCTCTCAAACCTGGAGATCCCAAAAACATGCTCACCCAAGGAGTCTAGAACTCTACACTCACCAATCTTAAACCTCACTTCCAGACCCTCATCAAGAAGCTAAGAAACAGATAGCAAACTATACCTCAGCTTACTTACCAAAGCGACATCCTTAAGCATTGACGAGGATATAACAATCCTCATTTAATCATTTATCCATGATTCATATTATGAGGTAATAATGACGTCACATAACTCCTGAGTATACCCCTTAAATATTAATAAGGGAGAAACTGGAGGTCGTAAGTTCTTCTACTACCACTCTGTAGTCGTGGGTCTTCCTACGACTACCCCATAGTCGTATGTCCTTATACGACTATCCCATGATCGTAAGCTCTACTACAATCAGTATGCAGTCGTAAGCTTTCCTACGACCATCCCCTGGTCGTAAGACCTTCTACGACCAGGCCCTAGTCGACAAAGCTCACAGACATGTGGGCCTAGTCGATAAAGGAATCTTCCGCACCGTATTCAAAATACGGGCAGTAAAGTACGCCATTATTTCCTAAGATAATGGCACAATTTTAACTCCCTTTTATGATGATAATTGCCTGGCGACGTGGGAACGTTTTAAATCCTACAGTAACCTCCAGTAACGGCGCCACGATCTGGATGATTAAGTGACCTTTCATTAGAGGTCCAACGGCGTACATTCTGGGGACGGTATAAAAGGCAAGGATCATGAGAGCAGGGGGGAGCCCGAATTCTGAGAAGCACAATACTCTAGTTTTCTGGCTTGATCTTATAATCCAGTATACTCAATACATACACACAGGAGTAGGGTTGTTATTCTCCCAAGAGAAGGCCCGGACCTGTATAAAATTCCTGTGTCTCCATCTCTGTGTGATTTTGAGCCTAGAGGAACCTCCATATCAAACAATCTTTACGTAAGTTCGGTCCTAAAACACCGACAGTTGGCGCCGAACGTGGGGATCTTCGAGTCATCAGTTTTTCCCTCCGTCCTTCCAATTCTCATGCTCTTATGGCAGGAGAGTGGAACGAGGAGAACTGTTTCGACTTGGCCGATTATGCAGACATTGACATGGATGCTGGTTTCAACTACGAGCCAAGTGATGCATCCTCCGATGGTGATGTCACCCTGGAGATCTTTCTCCAGGAGACTTTGCCACCGATGGAGTTGAGGAGGGATCCATATCCCCCACAACTATACGCCCAGACGGGGAACCAGCTTCCTCAGAGGGCAATGGTCAATTCGACCTCAATGAGGACTGTCCCAAGGCAGATTCAGGGCATGGCGAGGGTTCCCTCTCCAAATGTCCAAGTCCACCTAAGACAGTTCGACCTGGTGCGACAACTCTTGGAAGCCGTAATTCCGGGTCTTCATCAGCATCTGGTGATTCTTTCTCTCTGACTAACCCAGCCAAGGATGTGATCGAACATGCTCTTCCTCGGTCCCACCATCCCAACGCAGATTCACTTGCCGATGGAGACTAAGATAACCCTAATTCCCTCCCGGAGGGTTTGCTCCAAGTTGCCGATGGTGTCATTCGATGACTCTCAAGCGAGGAGGCCTCTAGCGCAAGTGGAGATCATCAACGGAGGTCTTCGCCCCTGCCATCGTAGCAATAATCGCCCCGAAATGAGTGAGGATGCTCCTCAAGATCACACCCTCGACCGCCGTGGGTGATGATGAGGACGCCTCCGGACGTAACGAGTCAACACTGATGAACGCGGGAAATTCTTGAGATCATCACACTCCGTTAAAGCAAGGTCAAAGGTCAGGTATGGATGATTCTGAAACAGTCCGACGAAAATGAGTCGCAACTCAAAGAAAATTGCTTGGTCGAGCTCAATACCAGTCGGAGGAAGCTCAGGAACTTCAGCAAATGAACGCCCTGCTCGAGAACCCCTCTCGAGAACTTGCCCGAGTGCCCAGCTACGACCTCTTCACTGAAGAGATCGCACAAAGGCTGCGGAACACGATGAGCAAGCTCGAACGACCCCACCGACATCATTCTGGAAGTCGTGGCAGTACGACTCCATCGCCTTCCAAATGCTCAATAATTCACCGCATGGAGATCGCCACAAGGTACATCGCCCCCAATCCGAAAAGAGTTCCTCAATGTCCAAGAACATAAAGCTCCTAGGAGAGGTGATCATTCACCGCTCAACCCAAAGGTCTGCAACAGCAGACAAGATACGAGGAGTATTACCCTCATAGGATCGAGACTTACCATAAGTCAGATTCACCAATGGCTAAGTATCGTCGAGTACGATCACCTGGCAACATCAACCCCTCTTTTATGCAAAGGAGGTGTTACGACGTAATTACCAGATGTCGGGCATTCTCGTCTGACCTCCGAGCAGTTCACTGGCCGCCACGGTTTCGACCGGGGAACATGGAGAAATTTGATGGGTCTCAAAATCCCATCGAATTCCTTCAAATCTACACAACCGCTGTTCGAGCAGCAGGAGGAGGAGAGCGCGTCATGGCGAATTTTCTTCTAACTATGCTCGAAGGGTCTGCTCGATCATGGTTATTAAACCAACCAGTCGAGTCGATCTACTCGTGGCAACATCTCTGCAATCTATTGCTGGCCAATTTCCAGGGCACCTATCATCGCCTCAAAAAGGAAGACGACCTACATCGGATGCGACAAAATGACGACGAAACACTACGTCAATTCATCGACCGTTTCACCAGTTCGCAATTGATTCTCAAGTTTCGACTCATCTGTTATCAGAGCCTTCAAGTAGGGAGTCCGCAGTAGAAGGATCACAGAGGACATCGCTTTAAACCCTCCTGTTACTATAGCCGAACTCTTCGAGATGGCTGATCGGTATGCTACTGCTGATGAAGCAGTCGAGTGGACCAAAATCATCGATCGAGATGACCAGCACCCTCAAGAGACGGGCGAAGGTAACAAAAAGAGGGATAAAAAGACCAAGAAATCCAAGAACAAGACAAAGGGCCAAAAGCCTCAAGCCAATGCTTCTAAGGAGGCCTTGGCCGTAAGTTATAAGGAGCCACGAGCTACCAAACAATACCCTGATTGAGGCAAAGGTAAGCGCCCCGAACGGAAGAACGACAAGCCTAGGTGGTGCCCTTTCCATAAAAAGGAAGGGCATCACCTCCGCAATTGCCGAGTTTTCCAACGAAAACTCGAAGACTACTACAACGGCAAAGGGCCACTCCCTGCCCTTGAAGAAGTAGGGCAAGCCAGTGGTCGTACGCAGTCGGACGACAACGAGGACATGCCGTTTCATGATCCCGAGCACACCATCGAGCACATCTTTGGGGGATCATCGGTGCACGAATCAAGGCGATAGCTTAAGGCATTCGAACGTGAGGTAAACTCCATTGACTCCCCTCTTGTCAATAAAGTACCAAAGTGGTCGGAAGTCACCATCTCTTTTGAGAAGGGTGACTGCCCGATCCCTTCGATCCGACTGTGTCGTTATTCGATCAGAGTTGAACCCACCATCAACAACTGTCGAGTGAATCGAGTGTTGATTGATGGTGGTAGTTCGTTAAATATTTTGTTGACGAACACCCTGGACGAGATGCAAATACCTAGGACCAAGGTAAGGCCGGTAAGATATTCATTTCAAGGTATTATACCGGGATCTTCGGCCAAACCTATTGGTCAAGTTTCCCTTCCTATTACATTTAGTTCACCAAGTAATTTTAGGACGGAGAAGATTTCCTTTGAAGTGGTCGATTTCGATACGGCATATAACGCCATACTCGGACGACCAGCTTTGGCAAAATTCTTAATGGCAACTCATTATAGGTATCAATGTCTTAAGATGCCAGGTCCCAAAGGAGTAGTCATAATTCATTGTGATAAGAAGATGGCGCACACGTGTGATCGTCGATCCCTCGAGATGGTAGGTCAGATACCAGCTCGGGAAGAAAAAGGGCAGCCTTCGACCAAATGCTCAAAGCCTAAAGATGTGCCCAAGCCGAACGATTGTCAAAGAGGTTCCCTCGATCGAGGAACCTTCAAAGATCGCTCAGACGGGATACTTCCGACCCCAAGTAGGAAGACGCCCTCATCACTTTCCTCCGAGCAAACGCAGATGTCTTCGCGTGGCAAGCATCCGACATGCCTGGAGTCCCCAGGGAAGTGATTGAGCACATGCTAGCTTTACGGCCTGACAAAGTACCCGTAAAACAAAAATTATGGAGATTTTCCCCTGATCGACGAGACGCTATAAGGTCATAATTGGACAAGCTACTTAAAACAGGCTTTATAAGACAAGTTGTCCACCCAGAGTGGTTGGCCAACCCTGTAATGATTAGGAAGTCTAATGGCAAGTGGCGAATGTGCGTTGACTTCACTGATCTTAATAAAGCTTGTCCAAAAGATGATTTCTCTGTACCTCGTATCGATCAGTTGGTTGACTCTACTGTTGGTTGCGAAACATTAAGTTTTCTAGATGCATATTCTGGCTACCATCAGATTAATATGTGTCTAGAAGATGAGGAAAATACCGCATTTATTACTCCATTTGGTATATTTTGCTATGTCAAAATGCCATTTGGTCTAAAAAATGCTGACGCTTCTTTTCAACGTTTGATGCAATCGACCTTTTCACCTCAGCTAGGCCGAAATTTGGAAGCCTATGTTGACGATCTAGTCGTAAAAAGCATCAAACGGCTTGATCTTGTTTCAGACTTGCAGGAGACGTTCGACAACCTCAAAAAACACCGCTTGAAACTCAATCCTAAAAAGTGTGTGTTTGGAGTCTCTTCGGGAAAGTTGCTTGGATTCCTCGGTCTCGCATTTAGGATCAAGCAAATCTTAAAAGATAAAAGCCATTGTCCAAATGCGCTCTTCAACCACGAAGAAAGAAGTCCAAAAACTCACAGGGTGTATGGCAGCTTTAAGTCATTTCATAGCATGACTGGGAGAAAAAGGACTACCTTTCTTCAAACTTCTAAGGAAGAACGAGGGTTTCGAGTGGTCGGAAGAGGCAAACGCTGCCTTCGAGGATGTCAAGAGATATCTTACAAGTGCTCCTGTTGTGGTTTCCCCGAAACCAGAAGTGACGCTCTTGATTTATCTAGCTGCCATGCCATAGGCAGTGAGCGCAGTACTAGTCGTAGAACGTGAACATGTTCAACGACCAGTGTACTACGTAAGTGAAGTCTTGCACGGACCTAAGGAGCGTTACCCTCAAGTCCAAAAGCTTCTCTATGCCCTCCTCATGTCTTCGAGGAAATTGCGGCATTATTTTCAGGCGCACAAGATAATTGTGTTGTCTGAAGTTTCCCTTAGGAGTAATCCTCCAGAATAGGGAAGCAGCGGGACGCATGTCTAAATGGTCAGTAGAACTTGGGGAGTTCGATCTCTATTTCGTGTCCCGAACGGCCATTAAATCCTAGATCTTGGCAGACTTTGTCGCTGAATAGACAAATCCTGAACCTGCTCAGGATCCCCAGTACGATACCCACGACAAGTGGACGATGTACTTTGACGGGTCATTATTTTAAATGGCTCGGGGGCTGGGATGGTCCTGGAATATTCTAACGGAGAGACCTTAAAGTATGCCATACAGCTAAACTTTCAGACCACTAACAATGTGGCAGAGTACGAAGGTTTACTAGCCGGCATATGAGCTGCGAAAGCGCTCGCGGTTCGACGACTACTCGTGAGAGGAGACTCTCAACTAGTTGTGAATCAGGTTGGAAAAGAGTACCAATGCTCTAACCCGACCATGTCTCGGTACTTATCGGAAGTTCGAAAGCTTGAAATGCATTTTTTCGGTTTCGAGGTACAATTCATCCCTCAAAAGGATAATTTCCTCACAGACCAGCTTACTCGAATATCTTCTTCCCGATCACCAATACCAAAAGGAGTCTTCTTGAGTAACTCCGTGTCGCTCTAGTGAAAACACCGAGACATCTCCGATTGAGACAGACCTCTCTAGAATACTGAAGATACTTGGATGGATCCCATTTACAAGTATCTTCGACGGGATTCATGTCTGATGATGATCTTGAAGCAGATCGTTTATCCCGAAAGGCCAAAATGTATACTTTGGTCGAAGGAGTCCTCTGTAAAAGAGGTACTCATGCGATGTATGCCGTAGAGAGAAGGACTAAACCTCCTTCATGACATACACGGGGGCATGTGTGGAACTCATGCCTCCTACAGAGCGTTGGTTGGTAAAGCCTTTCAACAAGGATTTTACTGGACAACATCCCTCTATGATGCCAAAGAGATGGTTAAGAAATGTGTACAATGCCAGTTTCATAATAGGCAAATACATCAACCAGCTCAGGCATTACAAACAATTCCTCTATCATGGCCTTTTGCGACCTGGGGTCTCGATATCCTAGGACCGTTCCCAAGGGCTTTAGGAGGTTTCGAGTTCCTTTTTGTGGCTATTGATACGTTCACAAAATGGATCGAAGTCGAACCTGTGACTGGGATAACAACGGAAATCGCAAAACGGTTCATTATGACAAGCGTGATTACTTGATTTGGGGTCCCCAGTCGAATAATTACAGACAATGGTAAACAATTTTCGAGCGCAAAATTTCAGGAATTTTGCGACGAGTTGGGTACCAAGCTCTGTTATGCCTCTGTTGCCCATCCCCAAAGCAATAGGGCAGTCGAACGAGCGAATGAGCAAAGAATGCAGGGAATTAAAACTCGAGTCTTCGACCAGCTTGTTAAGCGCTCGGGGGCTTGGGTACAAGAATTACCCTCAGTATTATGGGCGGTTCGCACGATCGCTAGTCGGGCAACAGGCAAAACACCTTTTTTTTTCCTAGTCTTTGGTGCCGAAGCCATGCTTCCGCCAGAACTAAAGATCAGGTCTACAAGGGTCGAGAGTTTCAATGACTTAGCCCAAGAACAACTTCGAGCGATGACATTAACTCCTTCAAGAGAAGAGAAATCGAGCCTTAATCCGCTCAAAGAAGATACCAACAAGCCTGCGCAAAAACTACTACGATCGAAGGTCCAACCTCGCAGACCTTCTGTCAGAGGTGACTTGGTATTGAGGAAGATTCAATCACAGTCTAATCGGAACAAACTTTCTCCTAAGTGGGAAGGTCCTTATACAGTGGTCGAAGTTATACGTCCAGGCTCGGTACGACTGGCATGGAAGACGACCGAGTTCTCTTTGATTCTTGGAATATCGACCAGTTACGCAAATTCTATGTGTAAACGACCAACCATTCAATAAAGCATCAGGTTCTTTCTATCTTTATTGTTTTACTTTGAGTAGCGCTTTGATAATTCTATCTTTATTGTTTCTATCTTTATTGTTTTACTACGTGTAAACTCCCTTTTATGATGATAATTGCTTGGTGACGTGGGAACGTTTTAACTCCTGCAATAACCTCCAGTAACGGCGCCACGATCTGGGTGATTAAGTGACCTTTCACTAGAGGTCCAACGACCTTTCACTTGAGGTCCAACGGTGTACATTCTGGGGATGGTATAAAAGGCAAGGATCATCAGAGCAATGGGGAGCCCGAATTCTGAGAAGCACAATACTGTAGTTTTTTGGCTTGATCTTGTAATCCAGTATACTCAATACATACACACAGGAGTAGGGTTGTTATTCTCCCAGGAGAAGGCCCGAATCTGTATAAAATTCACGTGTCTCCATCTTTGTGTGATTTTGAGCCTAGAGGAACCCCCTGAATCAAACAATATTTACGTAAGTTCGGTCCTAAAACACCGACAATAATAAAAAACCATACGTCTTCATGGTCGTAACCCCTAAGGCTAACGACCACACTGGTCGTAAGGATTCCAGAGGTTACATAATGGGTACCCTGGTCGGACAAGGTCCTGCGCCTAGTCTCTGACTAGGTAGCTGCTCGAAAAAAGCTATGAACTGGTATCTGGATCTGATTCCAAGTATATTCTTTACCGTGTGATGAATGAAACACGTGCTGAATACTCCACACCACACGATGTTACATAGTCCTAAGACACTGACAACAACCACCATACGGTTGAGTGTCTAACAGACACTCAACTGCAGAGCAGTTGACATATTGTTAACTAACGCCTCGCTCCGACCAGTCGCAATGTTTCACCAGGGACGCCTTCTCCAGGAGTAATTGCCACCTAGCTCTTCGGATGTTATTTAAGGGTGGAGCACAGGGACGGTCAGGGATGAGGAGAGGCGATCCGAGACAAGAAAGACAACATCATCAGATTAGATCAATACAATCAGCCTTAGATTCGTCCTCTAAGCCTGATTGATTAGCATAGCAAGGGTGATATTTAGTGTAATTAGGATTAGTCCCCATAAGAGTCATAAGCACCCCCTGTAAATCCAGTTCATATCAATAAAGAGCAATCTCATTCTCTCCTAGGAAATATCGCATCATTTTCCTCTTTTATTTCATAAGATCGGCGACTCGATCGTCGACAGCTGGCGCCGTCCGTGGGGAAGAAGACGCAAGTTTCCTGAAGAAACTCTCCGCTCATCAAATCCTCGCTCATTCCTCATAATCGCTCATGCGACTATGGCAGGAGATTGGGACGAGGAGAATTGGTTCGACCTGGTGGACTACTCCAACCTCGACATGGAGGGATGCATCAGTGCCATGCAAGAAAACGGCATGTCATCGTCCTCCTCCTCCGCCGGTTCGCACGTCGTCGACGTTAGCGACATCGACCGGATGGATGAGGATACACCACTACGACAAGTGGTGTTTCCAGAGGAATCAGCCATCCCGACCAGTTCGGAACGACCAAAGACCTCTCCAAGCCCGGTCCTTCCGACCGGCAAAACAGGTGACGAAAATTAAGCATCGCAACCCGAGAATCACAAAGGTACTCACCTACGGCTTCTGACAATTCTAGGTGCCAACCGACACCTGGTAATGGTGTCAATGAAACCTCCACTGGTCATAGGCCATGTGGGGATGATAAGACTCAGCATACGATCGGCAGTCCGCCGTATCAGGCTGAGCCCCCCAAGAAGACCTTAGGAGGTGCTCATCTCTGACCGCTCTCCATCGTGGAAACTCCTAGCAGAAGCATTGGAAGGCTCTCTATTAGTTACAATAGAAGCTCGTCGGAAGATCGATGCTAGAGGCACGAGGTCAATGCGATCAGAGATACAAATCAAGATGCCTTGCACGGTCCTACACACTCTGCCACGCCACCACGTGCTGGTAGACATGATACGGGCCATCAAGCACCAACTTTCAGAGGCAACAGAACCGATCGACGTCCATTAGTTAACTCGCCTGGCTCTGCCCCAACAAGAGTAGCTGATTGCACGGAGCAAACCAGGAGGTCGGGGGAAGGTTCAGATCTTCGAACACCTACTACCAGTATTAATCCTCCGAGACCTTCGGTGACGGTACGAAACCTGCAATGTCTTCAAGATATATTAAATAATTCTAACCCTACTCTAGCAGAGACCCCAGGTTTTGTACAACTCGTAGGCCAAGTATCGGAGATTCTTCAGCAGACCATGCAACGAACGGAAGCATACCGGGAACAAAGGAATTCAGGAAGTCAAACCATGACTTCATCCCAACGTTTCTCCCTCAATAGAGGGCAGCATGGTCATGTTGGAGAACAATCGATACCAAGGAGTCACGAGGGGAGAAGGCTATTTCAGGAAACCACACCCTCACCTCGTCGAGAGGAACAATCGCTTGGGCCAGACGATCTCCGACATCATCTAAATCAAGCAGGCGGTCGAAGACGTCACAATAGCGTCTACGATCGGATCGGGACACCGGAGATCCAGCAATCTAACCTCAAAAACTGGTCTCCGACCGATTACAACCGGCACCTTTTCAAAGAAGGCGCCATGAATCGATTACAGGTTGTCGAGCCTTCTCTCCGGGTCTCCAAGCGTTAAAACAGTTCCGACCGCCAACTCGACAAGTTCAATGGGACCCAAAACCCGCTGAAATTTCTCCAATATATACCACCACCATTAGAGCTGCTTTGGTGGTGATGAAAATGTAATGGCTAACTATCTACCCACAAGACTCGAAGGGTCCGCCTTGGCCGTGGTTGCTTAACCTACCAGTCGGATCAATCTACACTGGTCGTAAGGATTCCAGAGGTTACATAATGGGTACCCTAGTCGGACAATGTCCTGCGCCTAGTCTCTGACCAGGTAGCTGCTCGAAAAAGCTATGAACTGGTATCTGGATCTGATTCCAGGTATATTCTTTACCGTGTGATGAATGGAACACGTGCTAAATACTCCAAACCACGTGATGTTACATAGTCCTAAGACTTTGACAACAACCACCATACGGTTGAGTGTCTCACAGACACTCAACTGCAGAGCAATTGATATATTGTTAACTGACGCCTCATTCCGACTAGTTGCAACATTTCACCAGGGACGCCTTCTCCAGGAGTAACTGCCACCTCTTTTAAAGTTATTTAAGGGTGGAGCACAGGGACGGTCAGGGACGAGGAGAGGCGATCCGAGACAAGCAAGACAACATCATCAGATTAGAGCAACACAATCAGCCTTTGATTCGTGCTCTAAGCCTGATTGATTAGCATAGCAAGGGTGATATTTAATGTAATTAGGATTAGTCCCCATCAGGGTCATAAGAATCCCCAGTAAATCCAGTTCATATCAATAAAGAGCAGTCTAATTCTCTCCCAGGAAATATCGCGTCATTTTCCTCTTTTATTTCGTAAGATCGGCGACTCGATCGTCGACACCAGTGGTGCAAGAGTACCTAGATGTCTTTCGTGAAGAGTTACCTGGCATGCAATCAGATAGGGACATAATGTTCTTAATTGACTTAGTCCCAGGGACCACTTCAATCTCGAAGAGACCCTATAGAATGCCGGCCAATGAGTTAGCAAAGCTGAAGAAGCAGATTGAAGAGATGCAGAGCAAAGGTTATATCCAACCAAGTTCGTCGCCTTGGGGAGCACCAATACTATTTGTCAAGAAGAAAGACAATAGTATAAGGATGTGTGTGGAGTACAGATCGCTCAATAAGGTGACGTTTAAGAACAAGTACCCATTACCCAGAATTGATGATCTGTTTGATCAGCTGAAAGGAGCAAGCGTCTTCTCGAAGATTGATCTAAGATTCGGCTATCACCAACTAAAGATCAAACCAGAAGATATTTCGAAGACTACTTTCACCACCAAATATGGACTGTACGAGTTTACAGTAATATCTTTCAGTTTGACAAACGCCCTTGCTTATTTCATGAATATGATGAACAAAGTGTTCGTGAAAATCTTGGATAAGTTTGTGGTTGTTTTCATCGATGACATTCTCATCTACTCAAAAGATGAGAAAGAGCATGAGAAGCATCTTAGGATAATTTTGGAGAAGCTCAGAGAACATCAGCTTTATGTCAAATTCAGTAAGAGCGAATTCTGGCTAAGGCAAGTAGCTTTCCTTGGACATATAGTGTCAGCAGGAGGCGCTGTAGTAGACCCAGCCAAGGTTGAGGCAATAATGGATTAGAAGCAACCCAGATCTGTTACAGAAGTGAGAAGTTTTCTCGGTCTAGCTGGCTATTACCGCAGATTCATTGAAGGTTTCTCCAAGACCACAAGACCCATGACTCAACTTATGAAGAAGGAGAATAAGTTTGAATGGACAGATGCCTGCGAAAAGAGTTTTCAAGAGCTGAAGAAGAGACTAGTTTCCGCACCTGTGCTAGTTTTGCCAGATATCCATAAGGACTTTGAGATCTTCTACGACGCACCTCGTCAAGGTCTCAGATGTGTGCTGATGCGGATGGCAAAGTCGTGGCTTATGTATCCCGTCAGTTGAGGCCACACGAAGGAAATTATCCGACTCATGATCTTGAGTTAGCGGCAATTGTGCATGCTTTGAAAATCTTGCGGCATTATCTCATTGGTAACCGCTGTGAGATTTTCACGGATCATAAGAGTCTGAAGTACATCTTCACCCAGTCAGAGCTTAATCTCCAGCAGAGAAGATGGCTAGAGCTGATAAAGGACTACGACCTTGGAATCCATTATCATTTGGGCAAAGCAAATGTGGTTGCAGATGCCCTGAGCAGAAAGGCATATTGCAACACCACATTGGTTCAGAAGAATCAGCTAGAGCTGTATGAAGAACTGAAGCACCTGAACTTAGAGATTGTTAGCCAAGGTTGTGTAAACGCTTTGGAAGTCCAACCAACCCTTCAAAGTCAGATCAGAGAAAAAACAGATAGAAGATGAAGACATCAAAGAAATCAAGAAGAACATGAGAAGAGGCAAAGCCCCAGGATTCTCGGAAGATAAGCAAGGCACAGTGTGGTTTGGAGACCGCATCTGTGTACCTAATCATCAAGAAATAAAACAGTCGATTCTAAAGGAAGCACATGAATCACCTTACTCTATCCATCCTGGAAGTACAAAGATGTACCAGGATCTAAAGGAGAAATACTAGTGGGTTAGCATGAAGCAGGAAATTGCTGAGTTTGTTGCCTGTTGTGATGTATGTTAGCGAGTCAAGACAGAACATCAAAGACCTGCTGGTTTGTTGTAGCGTACCAAGTTCCTCACCTCCCTCTCTCTCTCTCTTGAGCACATCCACACCCCTCGCCGTGGTGTGTAGCGCCGGCGAGGACCTCACCAGAGCTCCTCCGTTCGTCGGCCCACGTGGCGTGTCCACGTCATGGCCACGGCGGAGCCACACCAGAGCCAACTCAGCCCTAAGGGCCACGTGGATCCAGCGTGGCGCTTGCGCCATTGTGCGGCAGTGCCTTTGTGCAATCGCCTGCAGGGGTTCACCATGGGCGCTTGATGGCAAGATGGACTCAATCCATTGACTGTGGGGCCCACATGTCAGTGACTCAATTGTTTTCCTTTAAAGAAATAATTTGGCCGAAATTCGGTAAATCTCGGATGCTGACGTCACATTGCGCAATAATTCATTTTTCCTTTAGAAAAATAATTCAAGGAAATCAAGAAAAAACTGATTTTAGGGTTTCTTTAGAATTAAAACTTCTAGGGGCTCGTATTTCTTCATACGAACTCCGATTTATGTGATTCAATTTTTTTAAATTTGTATAAATTCAATATATAGCTAACTAAACTAAAATTATTTGATTTGGAATTAGTTTGATTTGTATTTTTGAATTTATTTGAGTTTTATTTGAATTTGTCGTACTTTCGTGTATAGATTTTGACGACTCCGGAGAGCTTGATTCTTCTGAGGATTTAGAGTACCAGGACTTCGAGCAAAGCAAGTTATACCATTGATCATGTTGATCCCAATATTTTAAATTTATTTAATTCTATTTTTAAATCATTACTGCATGCATAATTTTATTCAGCTATTTTAATTCCCTTTTTAAATCCTTAGTTATTCCAATTCTTTTGTATAGCTAATGTTGATTATTGTATTATCATTTCCTTGTCACCATTAGATAAGTAAAATTTAAAATAAATTATATGCTTAGCCAATGCTTAGATCAGAATTGTGTTTTTGGGAGGATTTAGCCAAATTATTCAAACTTGGTTTAAATTGAGTCTATGGTATTGTTTTACCATAGAAAGTTTATAAAAATGGTTTTACTAAAAATGAAATCAAAAATGGGTTTGGACTTGGGCGAGATGGATGATTGGTGGGTGCAGATTTATGCACGGGCTCAATCTGGGTTAGATTGAGGCCTAGGGGTTGTTTTGGAAGTCGCCCAAGTCGGTTAAGGACCGGTCTTTGAGCATATTTTGCTACGCCTTACCATACCACCACATGTCTGGAATGGGACAGATTTGGCTCAATAATTTGTGATACCTTAGTGTTATTTATGCCATGTTGTTGTGTGGGTGTTGGTTAAACAGTAGTCTCACTTGGCGCAAGAGGGGGCTTCTGGAGGATGGTTAATCCAATGGAAGTGAAACCTTAGCGAGCATGAATACATTAATGTAGAGCATTGTAAAGGCCTCGTGATAATTGCTGAATCACATGCCTTCGGAAGCATGTATTGGCCAACATTAAAAGCAAATTATCTCATGTGGGTAAAGTTGTACAAACTCTACAGAGTAGAAAACTATTCGAATAGCCGTGTCCACGGTCATGGACATGCTGAGCAAAGCCACTCTAAGTTAATCATTGTGGTAAAATTGGGCGGTTAGCCATGTGATAGGAGGGTATCCATCACCATTCATTCATGGAGGCTATCCACTAATATGATTTTAGTTATAGATTAAAAATGGCCTTGGAAATTATTATGAATATTTAAACTGAAAATGTTGCTTTATGCAAAATGAACCCTGTTAGCCTCACTTGTTTACTTATGCAAGCATCATAATTCTTTATTGGGTGTAACTTGCGAGCACGGAAGTTGTGCTCACTCTTGATGAATAATCTTTATTCAGGAGAAGACTTCTATCAGGACGGTGAGGACCCAGATGTTTAGGTCTACGCCCCCAGACGATTGCATGTGGCGCATCGTGTGGCCTACCACTACTTTGCTTCCGCTGTGATATTTGTTTATTTAGCCTTAGGCCCATTTTGTACTAAACTCTGATTAATAATAAATAAATGTGTGATATGATTGTGATGTCACTTTTGTATGACTGTGTACACTAGAAATCCTGGAATAGTGTATGAACACAGAGAATTCAGGATCCTTCGTTCCCGGGTTTGACATCTCGATACTTATCAAAAGTTCGAAAGCTTGAAAAGCATTTTTTCGGTTTTGAGGTACAATACATCCCTCAAAAGGATAATTTCGTCGCAAATCAGCTTGCTCGTATGGCTTCTTCCCGATCGCAAGTACCAAAAGGAGTCTTCTTGGAACAGCTCCAGAAGCTGTCTCTGGTCGAAACACCAGAGACACCTCCTATTGAAACAGCCTCTCTAGAATACGAGGATACCTGGATGAATCCCATCTACGAGTATCTTCAGAAGGCTACAATAGCCGATGATGATCTCGAGGCAGATCGTTTATCGCGAAAGGCCAAAATGCATACTTTGGTCGAAGGAGTCCTCCATAAACGAGGCACTCAAGGGGTACTCATGCAATGCATATCGCAGAGAGAAGGATTAAACCTCCTTCACGACATACACGGGGACATCTGTGGAACTAATGCTTTCTATAGAACGCTGGTCGAAAAGGCCTTTCGACAAGGTTCCTAAAGGCCAACAACCCTTTCTGATGCCAAAGAGCTGGTTAAGAAGTGTGTATAATGCTAGTTTCATAGCAGGCAAATACACCAACCTGCTTAGGCATTACAAACAATTCCTTTATCTTAGCCTTTTGCGACCAGGGGTCTCGATATCCAAGGACCGTTCCCAAAAGCTCCAGGGGGATTCGAATTCCTTTTTGTGGCTATTGATACGTTCAAAAAGTGGATTGAATCCGAACCTGTGACTGGGATGCCAACGGAAGCAGCAAAAAGGTTCATGATGAGAAGCGTGATTACTCGATTTGGAGTCCCAAGTCGAATAATCACAGATAATGGTAAGCAATTTTCGCGCGCAAAATTCCATAAATTTTGTGACATGTTGGGTACCAAATTGTGTTATCCTTCTGTTTCCCACCCTCAAAGCAATGGGGTGGTCGAAAGAGTGAATGGCCAAACAATGCAGGGCATCAAAACCCGAGTTTTCGACCAACTTGTCAAACGGTCGGGGGCTTGGGAAAAAGAATTACCCTCAGTATTATGGACAGTTCGTACTACTGCTAGTCGGGCTACAGGTGAAACACCTTTTTCCTAGTTTTCGGTGCCGAGGCCACGCTTCCACCAGAACAAAAGATCAGGTCGACAAGAGTCGAAACTTTTAAAGACACTAACCAAGAACAACTTCGAGCAGATGACATCAACCTACTCGAAGAGAAGAGAAACCAAGCCTTAATCCGTTCGACAGTCTTCCAACAAGCCCTGCGCAAATACAATGATCATAAGGTCCAACCTCATAGCCTTGCTGTAGGTGACTTGATATTGAAGAAGATTCAATCCCAGTCTAATCGGAACAAACTTTCCCCTAAGTGGGAAAGTCCTTACATAGTGGTCAAAGTTACGCGACCAGGTTCGATACGACTAGCAATGGAAGATGGCTGAGTTCTCTCTAATTCTCAAAATATTGACTAGTTACTCAAATTTTATGTGTGACCAACCATCCCGACAATAAAGTATCAGATTCTTTCTATCTTTATTGTCTTATTTTGAGTAGCGCTTTGATAATTTTTCGATCATTTTTTAAACAACTAGTCTTTCTTTACACTGGTCAAAAGGATGGTAACATCACCTAGTCGAAGTCTTTTCTCTCTGCACGTGGCCTTGTCCACTAGAAGGAACTTCCTAGTATCGACTCGTTCCTCACTTTTGCTGCCAACACAAAGAGCTCGGGTTCAACAAACATGGTCAAAATATTTTCAAGCCAACTCTTTTCACCTTGCTTTATTTCTTCATTCATTTTGAAAAATACTCAGCAGAGTAAACTTTTGTAATTTGTTCGACTACTTGTGGTAAACTCGGTTCGTTACAACTGGTCGGAGAAAGACACAACACCTAGTCGAAGTCTTTCCCGCTAGAAGGAACTTCCTAGCGTCGTCCTGTTTCTAACTCCTGCTACCAGAGCAAACCTACCGGGTGCACTGGAGTAGGTCGAACGAATTTTTAAGGTACTCCAGACGTTTGTCTAACTCAAGTCACCGCCCTTGATTTGATTTATCTAGTCGGAGAGGGCAACATCACCTAGCCGAAGCCTTTTCTTTCTTCACGTGGTCCTGCCCACTAGAAGGAACTTCCTAGTGTCGACTTGTTCCTGCTCTAACAACCACTACATGACAATCGTGATCAAAAACTATAAGTTACTCGAACCTTTCTCTTTTTTAAGAAAACTTTTTTCACACTATTTACTTAGTTTATCTAAATAAACTAAGCAAATAGTTGGGGGCTAGGATAAAATTATTAATATGACTTTAATTTTAGTCTTAATTTTCTTTTTCTTTTCTTTGTCTTATGAGTTACTAACAACTCGATAAGACAATTTGCAGGAAAAAGAAATGATTATATACGTCAACAAAAACTTGTCTTTACATGTTTCTATTACAAACTACTCTAAATAAGGAGATCATATTTGCATCTCCTCTATGACCTTCTTGCTGATCGACTGTATTTCTTCAATCAACCGCTCTGCTTCTGCTTCAGAGCAGTCGAAGTCAGCTTCGATTGGCTGCAGATTAAGATTGGGGTCATGAGCCTTAAGTTTTGCCAGAGCATAACTTACTACGCCTTCGACCGCCTCCTTTATCGAAATAGCCTGGTTGGTCTTCAGAGTGGTCACCAACTCTTTCAAAGTCCCAACTTGTTCACAATGGTACTCGAGTGAGCAATTATCATGTCTTCACGAGGAGTAGCCTCCTCAGCACGTAGCCCACTAAGTACATTGTTCAAGAGAGAAATATTGTCTTGAAGGTTGATCGTCATCGACTTCATCTCCTCCTGATTACGAGTCGAAGCCTCATGGAGTTGTTTTATTTCGATTGCTTGCTTTGAAAAGAGTAAGACTAGTCAGACAAAATAACCCTTAAAAGACCAAAAAACCAAACTAGTCATAGGTAAAGAGTTGCTTACCAGATAGTCGAGAGTCCAGCTTCTTGACTTCATCGTCATGGGAAGTAGTTCTCTTTGCATATCGCTCTTCCCACGACTTGATCTTTTGATCCTTTTCATGGGCGATACAGGAAATCTCGTGAACAATCAAGGTCTTTTTTCTGTCTTTGGTTTCGAGCTACCCCAATTCGACCGCTTTTTCTAAAAAGGATTAAAAGTTAGAAAAAGAAAAGAAGCTCATTATCATAAGCGGTCTTAAGTTCAGAACTTACCGTTTATTCGTCCCTGCAACTTTTGAATTGCATAGTTTGCCTCCTGAAGCTTCTTCAAAAGGTCCTCTTTCTCACCCCTTAGCTTTTTCGTTTCGACTTTCTTGTAGTCGAGCGAATCAACCAAGGTCTTTTCGTCGCTCTCAAACCTACAGAGGTTAAGAGTAAACATGAGCACAGAACAAGTGGTCATTTTCTACGACCATTTCCTAGTCGTAAGTACTTCTACGATCAGTACCTAGTCGTAAGTTTTTCTACAACAATTCTCTGGTCGTAAGTCCTTCTAACACCAGTACCTAGTCGTAAGTTTTTCTATGACAATCCTCTAGTCGTAAGTCCTTCCACGACCAGTACCTAGTCGTAAGTTTTTCTACGACAATCCTCTGGTCCTAAGTCCTTCTACGACCAGTACCTAGTCGTAAGTTTTTCTATGATAATCCTCTGGTCCTAAGTCCTTCTACGACCAGTACCTAGTCGTAAGTTTTTCTACGACAATCCCCATGAGCACAGTGCAAGTGGTCAAAACATAAATGACTACGTGTAGCAGTAACTTACCATCTCTCTGCCTGCTCACAGAGTATCGCTTTCTCCTATCATAGCTGCATAAGTTGTCGGTTGTATTCAGTAACAGTGATAATTTGTTCTAAGATTTCTGCATAAACAAAGACAGTGAGAAGCAAGAAAAGCCACATAAGTAAATGTTAGGCAGCATGTACTTACATTAATGCTTGTTCGAGAAAATGAAGAGAATACTCTTGTGGGGTTCTTTAGTTCATCGATCTCTTGAACTCGGTTCCAGCACACCTGTTCGAGACGCTCGTCATCGAAACATACCCCATGTCAGGAATGTCCTTAGGGTGAGGAACCCGATCACGAGATCTGAATGCACGAGATCCCACAATAGATGCGGGGCCGAAGAACCCGCAGGAACGGTCGAAGAAATCAGACACTTCTTCCTCTTCGGTGATGGCGGCATCAGTAGCTTGACTTTGGGGGCCAAGGGGAACATCTACAACAACTTCCTTCCCAGCACGGTGATCGAAGGATTCACCACCATGGCCGGATGCTTCTGCCGCTACCTTTGCTGTCTTCACTTCTGGCTCCACGACCACCTTAGTGATCGTAGCCGCTTCAGTAAAAACAGCCCCTTACACCTCATGGACGGTGGACGACCCTTCAACCACCTCCACTGTCATCTCTCCAACTGTCGGAGAAATAGTAGTGGGTTTCTCGACAAAAACGTCCTTGAGAGTTGGAGGAGACGGGCTAAGATTACAAAAAGGAAAACATGTCAAATTGTAGAAAGCAAAAGGTAAATGCTGTTCTCACACTTTTATCTTTTTTTCATACCTTCGTTTTCTAGACTTGATCTTAAATCCAGAAGAAACCTTCCCTAAAGAAGATTTCTTCGACTTCTTCTCTTCGACCACGTCTGGTCGAAATTCAAGTTGAGGGATGGGATCAGCCACGACCACATCTGATCGTGGGTCTTGAGCGAGGACTGCCTCTCCTTGAGTCTCCTGACTGTCCAGATGGCTGAGACCTGTCTCGACCACCCCAAGAGTAGCACTTCCCTCGACCAAGGGTCATGTTGGCGTAGTGGTTTCCTTCATAAAAGAGATAAAGCTCTTCCAATTCTCCTTTTTCTAGTTGCTTGACAAAGCCACGAGAGGCAGAAACTGCAAAAGTCTTGTTGTCATAGTAGAAAGGTACCTTAGTCTTGGGAGCTTTGTATTTGAGAGCTTTGTTTGCTTCGATCATCATGGCTTTCTCTACAACAGCCATATCTGCAGCAAATTTTTTAAAAGGCTAGGTCGAAGCAGCCGAACTCGAGCTTGCCCCTTTCTTATCGACAGTCCTCACCAGTCAACGCTTTTTAGCTGGGGCAGCTTTGGCTTGCTCTACCTCTGTGCCAATGACTATCAGTCCAACCTCTTGGTCGTCCCAACGGTCTTCTATGCCTACTTTCTGCAGGAGTCAGAAAAAGAAATATTACTATGTGGTCGTATTCTGCGATAATCCCCTGGTCGTACGTCCTTCTACGACCAGTACCTAATCGTAAGTTTTTATACGACAATCACCTGGTCGTAAGTTCTTGTACGACTATGAGATCCTAAAGATGAGATCAGTCTATGATTACTTTTAGGCGTTCCATCTTGTCTTCCGTGGACAAGACCGCTAGGATTTGAGGAACCACTACACTAGGTGGCGGAGCTTTCTCACAAATGAGCTTAACTCGAATGCCAATCACCGTTTGTAAGAGATCTACGCAAGCAAATAAGACACTCAGTTGATAGGCTTGAGATTAACCAAAAGGGAGCTAAGTTGAAAATTTTTACTTACCCCTCTCGTAATATCTGGTCGAGTCTTTTGGCCCCGAGTACCTCCACATGGAATGTGCTTGTTTCTTCAGAGGGCTAATACGGCGTGTGATGAAATCCTTCACCACGTGCCATCCGGTGAGCCCCTCTCCCTTCAAGTCTTCGATGGCTTGAATATAGGGGACGATCCGGCCAAGATCCTTAGGAGTCGAATCCTAGGAAAAAATCTTCTCGGCAGCATTCCCAACGAAAGGAAGGCTGTATTCACTAGTCGTCTTCCAGTAGAACCACTTTTTCTTCCACCCCGGTCATGACGACCGGATGAACATCTGAATGTACTCTTTCGACTTCCTGTCGTGGAGCTTCAGACCATAGCTACTGGCGACTCTCACTATTCTGGTCATCACGTAGAAATATTGGAATAGCTCCAAGTCGGCCGGAATTCCTAATTAGGCCTCACACAAGTATACGAACACGCTCAACATCGTGATGGAATTGGGGACAAGGTTCATCAATTCCACCCCGAAGTGCTCGTGTACGAATGTGAGAAAAGGGTGAGTAGGCAATCGAAGGCCACACTCACAGTACGCCTGGAAGACAGGAATTTGGTCAATCTCCCCTGATGGCCAATATTGTCCCGAAGCTTCAAACCAGTTCACGAACTCTTTCTTCGGGATCTTCTCAGCGGCGACCAAAGCCTTCATCTTGGCCGCATCCATCTCCGATTTAGCCCACTAGGAAGCAGTTCTGGCCATCTTTCTCAAGAGAGGGAGATTTGGATTTGGAAAGGTCTCTAGAGGGTGCACGATTTGGTTGGTGGCAGAGAATACAAGAGCTCGATAAACAGTTGGAGTGATTGGGGAAAAAGTAAGAACCCTAGAATTATACCCACGGTAAGTTTTTATAACCGTACACTTGAGTTAAAGACGTGGCAACCCAACAGTTACCACCTCTTCGGGAACTGCTCCAACAAACAGGTAGGGGTGGAAAAAAAGCTCGAAACTCGCGAGCCAGCTCGGCTCGTTAAGGGCTCGGCTCGACTCGGCTCGACTCGGCTCGAACTCGGTCCCTTAACGAGCCGAGCCGAGCCGGTAAAAAAAACTCGTTATCTTAACGAGCCGAGCCGAGCTGGCTCGCGAGTTACTCGTTAACTCGCTTAGCCTGCTTGCATTTCACCGATCGCCAATCCACTTCACCACTCACCAAGTCACCAAAGATCGCTGCCCGGCCCGATGGCGTCGCAACCCTAACTCCATTCCTTCATTCACCCCGTGACCCATCCCGCCTCATGATCCAAGACCCCACTACCCCACGCTGCCAGCCAGACGGGCCGCCGGCCGTCCCCGGCTGCTCCTGCCCCGCCTGTCCCGGGCTCCCGACTGCCTCCACGGCTCCACCTCCACCTCCTACTCCGGTCCCGGCCTCCCTCTTCCGCCACCTCCTGCTCTGGTCCTGGCGTCCCTCTTTCGCCACCTCCTGCTCCGGTCCAGGGCTCCCGGCCTCCCGCATCCGCCACCGCCACCTCATGCTCCGATCCCGGGCTCCCAGCCTCCCACATTAGCTACCACCACCTCTTGCTCCGGTCCCGAGCTCCCAGCCTCCCGCATCCACCACCTCCTGCTCCGGTCCTAGGCTCCCGGCCTACCGCACCCACCACCGCCACCTCCTGTTCCAGTCCCGGGCTCCCGGCCTCCCGCATCCACCACCGGATGTCAATTCATTAACGAGCCTAACGAGCCGAGTTCGAGTTTTTTAATTCTGGATGTCAATTCTTTAACGAGCCTAACGAGCCGAGTTCGAGTTTTTAATGAGCCGAGCCGAGCCTCACTTTCTGCTCGTTAGCTTAACGAGCCGAGCCGAGCCAAGCTCGTTTTCTTAACGAGCCTTAACGAGCCGAGCCGAGTCGAGCCGAGCTGGCTCGTTATCCACCCCTACAAACAGGTCTATAAGAGTCGATGGAGATTCTTTAATTTGTCTGTTCGAGAAAACCGAGTCTATCTTTACACCTCAAGCGAAATTACCTTCTTGACCAAGTCTTTTCTGGTCAAATGAAATACCAATCGGAAATGTTTTACTTCCGATTACCATACTACTACCACTTTGTAGTCATAAGATTTTCTACGACCACCTTGTAGTCATAAGATTTCCTACAACCTTCTTGACCAAGTCTATTTCTAGTCAAATAAAATACCAGTCGAAAAGTTTTTCCTTCGACCATTATTCTACGATCACCTTCTGGTCGTAAGATCATCTATGGCTCCTTTTCCAAGTAAGTTACTTTCACTTGAAGCTGGGGGGGCTTAATGACGAGGATGCAATAATCCTCATTTAATTATTTATCTATAATTCTTATTATGGATAATAATACCATCAAATGGTTCTTGAGTATAACCCATAATGTTCATAAGGGAAAATTTGGAGTCGTAAGTCCTTCTACGACTACCTCATGGTCGTAAGTTTTTCTACCGATCACCCCCATAGTCGTAAGTCCTTCTACGACTACCTCATGGTCGTAAGTTCTTCTACGACCACCTCCATAGTCGTAAGTTCTTCTACGACTACCTCATGGTCGTAAGTTCTACTACGACCAGGCCAGCTATGACTACCCTATAATTGATAGAGCTTGCATACAAGTAGGCCCAATCGATTAGGGAATCTAAGCAGTTAATATACACTGTTATTCTTTGGAATAACTGCACACAATACTCCTCTGTCTCTGACGATAACTGCCAGGCGACGTGGGGAGCGGGGGTTACTACTCCAACAGTAACTACCATCAGCGTGCTCATTATATGAAATAATGAGGCACCTCTTAGCTTGGAGAAACGGTCACCTCTTCATACACTATATAAAGGCTACAGTCAGTTGACAGGGGGAAGAGGAGACACAATCAGAAGCATAAGACGTTAGATTTTAGTCTTTCTCTTGATCTGTAACCAGCATACTCAATATAGCCACACAGGAGTAGGGTTGTTATTCTCTCTAGAGAAGGCCTAAACCTGTATAAAATACATGTGTCGTTCTCTCTGCATGATCAATTTTATTCTTTCCAGAGAAGGAATCAAACAATCATACGTAAGATCGGTTCTAAAACACCGACAAGGTTCACCAACTCCACCCTAAAGTGCTCGAGTACAAGTGTAAGGAAGGGATGAGCGGGCAGTCGGAGGCCACACTCGCAGTGCGCCTGGAAGACGGGGATCTGACCGATCTCCCCCGACGGCCAATGTTGCCCAGCAGCATCAATCCACTTCATAAATTCCTTCTTCAGAATCTTTTCAGCGACAACCAAAACTTTAATCTTCACCGAATCAATCTCTGATTCCGCCCACTTAGAAGCGGTTCCAGCCATCTTCTCTAAGTGTGAGTGATTTGAGTTTGGAAAGATTTCAAGAGAGCGTACGATTTGGTTGGCGGCGGAGAGCGCAAGAGCTCCACGAACAGTTGAAGCAAATGGGGAAAAGTAAAAAACCCTAAGCTACACCCGCGGTGACTTTTTATAGCCGCACACTTGTGTTAAGATATCGTGGGAACTCAACGGTTGCCACCTCTTTAGGAACCACTCCAATGGACAGGTTTGTGAGAATCGATTGAGATTTTTTTAATTTGTTTGTTCGAGAAAATCGAGTCTGTCTTTACACCTCATGCGAAATTACCTTCTTGACCAAGTCTATTTCTGGTCAAATGAAATGCCGGTCGGAAAGACTTTACTTCGTCCATCATTCTATGACCACCTTATGGTCGTAAGAATTTCTACGACTCTTTTTCCAAGTTACTTTCACTTGAAGCTGGGGGGCTAGATGACGAGGATCCAATAATCCTTATTTATTTATTTATATGTAAATCTTATTATAGATAGTAATATCTTCATATTAGTCTTAAGTATAACCCTTAATATTTATAAGGGAGAAGCCAAGCTGCCTGGTCATAAACCAACCCATGGTCGTAAGTCTTTCTACGACTATGATACAGTCGTAAGCATTTCTACGACTATCGTGTAGTCGTAAGATCTTCTACGACTCGTTTGGCTTTGACCAGCCTGGCTTCGCCAACCCGTAATTGATAAGGCTAGCTAACCTGTGGGCCTAATCAATTAGGGAGTCTTATACGTTGTGTTTAACACATGGGGTATTTAATATGCATTGTTATTCTCTATGAATAACCGCATGAATCACCTCTATCCCTGACAATAACTATTTGGCGACATGGGAGTGCCACGTCCCTAGCAGTAACCTCCATCAAGCAGTTCATCATTTAGAACGTTGAGGCATCTCTTCACCTGAAGGACTGTCACCTCTTCGTACGCTATATAAAGGTTGAAGTCAGAAGACAGAAGGAGAGGAGAATCTGGAGCACAAGCCCTAGTTTTTCTCTTGATTGTAATCAGCACACTCAATACAATCACATAGGAGTAAGGTTATTATTCTCTCCGGAGTAGGCCTGAACCTGTATAAAATCTCTGTGTCATTCTCTGTGTAGCTTTAGTCTAGGAGACCCCCCGAATCAAACAATCATACGTAAGATCAGTTCTAGATCACCGATAGGAATCATCTGACCTATTGCAACATCTCAGACGCAACACAGTTTGAAAAAAGTTGATGAAACATTTAAGAAAAAAAACATATTGCAACAAAAAGGAAGAACATGTGCAGCATTTTGTTCAACGGTCGCAATAAAAAAACTTGGTGCAACATATCAAAAAAGAGGATTTCAAAGAAAAGGAAGGACATCTCAAAAATATCATAATCAAAACAAAAAGTGGAAACATCTGAAAAAGGGTTGCAATAAAAAGTTTACTCTTGTGCAACATATCAAACATGCAGTTGCAACAAAAAAAACCCTCTTACCACAACATTTGATGCAGCAACATCACAACAAATAAAAATGCTCCCTACAACCTTTCGAACCAATTGTTGCAACATAAAAAAAACTAAAGCTTCGGAGTCCTAATTTGGACGAGTGAGAAAATGGTGGCCATGAAGTCACTAGCTGGCCATGAAGCCCGTCGTGCGCGACTTTCTTGCCTTCCACTGCGTTGACCGCACCGCCTAAGAGCGCCTACTCTCGCTTGTTGCCGACCGCGAGCCCGCCTGTGAGGCCGTCGCGCTCCTCATGTGGCTCCACCACAGCGTAGGTGTCGACGTTTTGGTCAGCGTCCGCACCCCGGCCGCCACCACGTGACTCATCTCCGAGGCCCGCGCCGTCCTCCATAACGACACCTACTTGCCGCAACATGGCGCTGAGATGCCGCTCATCTCATCCATGTGCAGCGTCGAAGAGGGACACCATCGACGTCTGCTGGTTCTTCAAGCTCATCCTGGACGACGCTCCGTAGCGCGGCGTCGCAGATGTTTTTTGGTGGATTGGGAGGTGAAGCATCCGATGTGTAGGATCACGGGTAGGCTACGATAGCACAAAACAAAAAATTCTACCGCGCAACCAAGGAACCTCTGCTAGTAATAGATCACGAGATTACCACTAGACGCACCGACTTGTAGCGAAAGTAGAGTCGATGTAGCGAGTTGATGTAGTCGTAGTCGTACTCGACACGCGTCTTCTCCTCCTGCTCCGATGATCGTCGCAAGTTGAGGATCGTCCTAGTGTTGATGCTTCGCAACAACACCTCCAAAGTATCCACACGTATGGTGCAGGGACACCACGTGCTGGAGTGCTAGCGCCGGCGGCGTGGTTGAGGAAGGCGTGGCTATTAGGGTTTCAGGAGTTCTTCCAAAAGATCATCCTCCCACCCATGTCACCTCTCCTCTATATATAGGCATCCATGATGGGTCTCGAACTTGAGGCCCGTTAGGAACTCGTGGCCTACAAGAATTCGGATTACTATCAAAATCAAATCCTAGCCCTTTAAGTATGCGACCCTATAGGTTCATGTGTAATTGGTTGTGACTCGGAAACTCTTTTCCGACCACGAGTCGTCAACGGTACCTAGCAGGACATAACGATTCCCGAACACACATAGAATATATCAGACGAACCTTAATGCAATTTGATCTACGACCAGGTCCTTATCACTTACGACCATCTCGTATCTAGTCACGACCAGTCCATATTTAGTTATGACCAGTTTGTAACTCCTTACCAGTTGGTGATTATGTTCGAGCAGTCTGCAACCAACTCGTATCTCCATATGACCAGCTTATGACCAACTTCGACCAGTCTGTATCTAGTCGAACTGAACGACATGCTTGTGTATTCTCCCTTTGCCTCACGACATCTGGTTGAACTCCAGGTGAGATAATTTGTCATCCATGGACTATTCAATACTTTCTCGGTCAAGTATCGAATAACTTCACGTGGTCGACACTTCGACCACTAATGGCATGGCCATGCACTTTCTTTATCTGACCACAACGAGGGGCCCAGAGACATCTCTCCTGTTATGTTAGGAGGGGAAAATCCCATATCTGACCAGTCACATCCATCCGCGTGTTTTATAGCATACCCGAAAGCTACCTTTATAACTACTCAGTTACGAGTAGCATTTGTGTAATGTCCCCAAATTAATAAATGATAATTAGTATGCACCACATTAACATGCACATTGTTTTTGAATCTTTTGCATCATTTATTTCACTTGGGTTTGTATTTCAAATGTATAAAAATGAGGAGAATTTAAAACTTTTGAACATGCATTAGTTTTTCTGGAGCAATTGCATAATTTGTTACCTTTAAAAATTTTGAAATCAAATAAAACATACACTTCAAATTTAAATCCCAAAAGAAGACAAGAATAAAAACTTATGAACATCATCTGAAAATAATTTATTCGAATAATATAAGAATTATCATGAATAAATATAATTTTTTCCCAAATTTTTGGAACCTATTTCAACCCCCAGAAAATTCTAACTCAAATCAACAACCTTTTGTAAGTTTGAATTTAAAATAATCAAATAAAATGTGAACAGTGAGGTTTCAAATTTTAATTGGGAACTAGGTTGTCCCAGGAACCCCCCCTGAAAAATTGCAAAATTTTTGAAATTTATTTGCTATATTTTCTAGCCTAGTCAAAGTGGAAGGTTGAAATTTCAAAATAAGCCAAACCTTTCACTATTCCTCTTACTCGAGCCAGACCCGAGTCCGACCCGAACCACTCGACTCGGCCGAACCAGTTCGCCGCTGCACCCCTTCGGTGTGCCACTGACCGAGCGGGCCCACGCGGTTAGATATTTCTTCCACCTCGGGCAGAAACGGCGCGCCACGCACCGCGCGAAGTCTGCCGTGGGCTCCATTAGCACTAGCGACGCCGTTCCTCCACCACCCGCGACGGCCTATCCCTGAGCACCGCATTCTCACGCCGTGTTCATCTCCATCCTTGTTCCTGCTCAAAACCTACTCGATCTCTCTCTCTCTCTCTCAGCTCACTTCTCTTCTCGGCCGAGGAAGAGAGGGAAGCTCTAGCTCCGTCTCTCTCAGGTGAGCTTCGCCGCGACCGCGTCGTTCCTTTCCTCTCACTCCGCCGTCTCCATTCCTTCTAACCGAAGCTCTTCTCAATGCTTGTAGCTCCCAGAACACGATCGCCTCATCGCCGCTTTTGGAGCGCACCCAAACGTCGTCGTCGAGCTCCGCCGCGTCAGAGGCAAGCTCATCCCAAACCACCTTGTCCTTAGTGTTCGCACCATCGCACTGAGCTCGCCTTTGTTTTTAATCGTGTTTTGGTGCAGCACTAAGGGGAATCAGCGTTTTCTTCTCCAATTTCGGCCGACCGCGCCTTTCTTCCCCGAGTCCGATGCGGTGAAGCCCAGCCCGATTCACGGCACTGGAAGCACCACGTCGAGGTCCTCGAGCTTCCCAGGTTGCCTCGAGCCTCCTCTTCCTTCTCGGCGAGCTGTCCACGTGGAGGCCATCTGCGCCGCCACTGACTCTCGTCGCCGGACCACCTCAGCCACTTTCCGCTGCCTTCAAGAGCATGGTGAGCATCGCAAAGGTCCCCTGAGCATTTTCCCCCACTTCTTGTTGAGCTCCTCGTCTCACCGCGTGATGTCACCTTGCATGTTAGCCGCTTGCAGATTCGACCAAGGCCAGGGGGAGAAGAAGGCCTTTGGTCCCCACACCGGGCCGGAGAAGTCACAGCACCCTAGGAGCTCAGATCCAGGCGCCCTTTTTAGTTGAGATGGCTTCGTGCGCCCGCAACGGCAACACCCGAGCTGCCTCCTCCGCTTAACCATGCACCGGGCGCACCACAGGCGTCTCTACTGCGGCGATTTACACCTCCTAAAGGTAGCAACAAACCCCGGCAATCCATTTTAGCCTACTCCGAGCCCAGTATTGCTCGCCGCAAGCAAGCTTTCGAACAACAACTCTGCCGCTCCCCTGCGATGTCGGAATTTCCGACAGTAATCGTAGTCATTAATTAACGAAATCTCATTTGTTTTAGCGCTAATCATTGCTTAGAGTAGTTAATATCTGTCCTAACGCGCTAATGTTTGAGTGACATGCGGGCCCCGCACTTTAAGTGCATAGTAATCAGGCCGGTGAACCCGTGGGCCGAGTTCTTGACTCTCAGTCCACGCACTATTTCGTGCACTTGTGTGTCTATGACAAGTAGGTCCCACCGCTTGCTTAACCGTAAATGAAATGGAAAATGAAAATTAATATTGTGCACTGGCCCCACCTGTAAGTGACCATGGCTAGATCCCTCTCAGTACAAAAGTCCTGAATGCTTATAGAAATTCCGAAATGATTAATTTATGCACTGAAAAATTGATTTAACTTTAAAAATGCATAACTAATTCATCTTAACTCCAAAAATAGTGAAGCCAATTTTGATAATTTTAAGTTTAAATGAACTTTATTTTAAAATAGGTTTCAACCTTGTCACTATCCCAGAAAATATAGTTTGTGAAAAGTGATCCAAAAATGAATTATTTTTACACTATAAATGTTGTTAAACTTTGAAAATTTATAACTAAATCATAAAAACTCCAAATTTTACGATTCAAATTTTGTTAGTCTCCTTTTTATATGTACTTTATTATAAAAATGGGTTGATCCATGTTACTATTCCAGAAATTACTTTTGGCAAAATTACTTTAGGTTTAGTATTATTGTTGCACTAAAAATTGTTTTAACTTCAAAAAAATGCATAAGTATTTCTCTGTAACTCCAATTTGAGTGAAATCAATTTTGTTGGACTCCTCTGTTACTGTAATTCAATGTAGAATAGGTTTTGAGCTTGTTACTATCTCTGAAAATCTTATTCTACATATGACATGTGCACTACTTCCATGACTTTGAAAAATCATAGAAAATTCATCTTAGCTCCAAATGAGGAGAATCAAATTACATTGTTCATCTCATGTGGTGATCTATCTACCATAAAAATTTCATGTACACTACCTCTCTGGAAATTTTCACCAAAACATTTAATTTCGGATGAACAGTAACAGATAGCATTTTATTTGGATTTTCAGGAAAACTAACTTTCAAACTGTCATAACTTTTGCATAGAACATCAAAATAAATTTATTTTTGTTGTTGAATTCCTCTAAAATCATGATCTACCTTCTGTGAATTTTTTATAATTTTTGGATGATTTTGAATTTTTGAGTATTTCGGTGTTATCCTTTCTTATTGGTTCTTTTCGATTCTTTCGCCAGGTTTCGACAATTCTATTGTATACGAGAGTGATCCTCTGCAGCAAGAAAGTTATCTCCAACAAGGCAAGCAGCCCCCCCCCCTTTGATCATATTGATCCTATTACTTTCGTTAGAAAATATCTTGTTTTCAACTTGTATATATGTATGCATGTTCTACTTGAATGATTATTTTTCGTTAGAGATAGTTATTCCTAGTAGATGCATGAGATGTAGCAAATTTTTATCCCTTGCCACTAACCCTAAGTTATTATTCCCGCTGATGTTAGTGCTCGGTGGATGTTATATGGTCTACTTATGTTTATGCGATGTCATGCTTAGCAATGCTTAGAACGGTAAAATGGGGATCATCGCCTCGGTGATGATCATTACTATCATCACTTTAAATTACTTGGGTCAGGGTACCCATGTATATATTGTACTTGAGAAACTAAAACTGAAAATCAAATGTTTTAGACTTGGGCATATTGGTTGGATGGTGTGGTTATCGGGTGTGTGCTTGGTGCCCAAGTCAACAAGGACCGAGTTACTTATGTCACTAATCCAAGCACTTTTGCGTGCAACCACATGAGGGGGATATGGAACCTCTCTTGACTTAGTACCTTGGGAGGTGTTAATTAATGAGTCGCCGGTGGTGGATGTATGAGAAAAATGTTCTGTTATCAATTGTTGTTGAGCATGTGCGGGGTGGGTTCTGGTTTTAAGTTCCCACACCCGGAGGAGCATCGGTAAGTTCTCTCTCTGCCGATGTCTCCGACACAACGTGTGGGTCCCCCGGGTCCCCGGATGATTAACCCCCATACGTGCGACTCTTAATTAACTCTTTTCTTTGGAAAACGTCTCGTAGGACTTAGCCGTGCCGGCATACCAAAGGAAGTGTGCTAATAGCTTGGCGAAAAGACGGTCTAACATGTGGGTAAAGTTGTACACCCCTGCAGGGTATAAACTATTCGAATAGCCTCGTCCTAGGTTATAGACATGCTTGGCTAGGTCGTACAAGAATTAGACTATAACTGTTTCGATAAAACTTGAATTCGGGTGGTACGAATAGGTAATTCGTGCTATGTTGTGGTGGCTGTTGGGAAGTCGCCTCTAGGATGTTATTTATGTTTATAAATGTTGTCTCGTTGTTATTTAATCAAATAAAAACAGATTTGTCAAACTGCCTTCAATCTATTACTCTATTGCAAAGGAAAAATTGCTTTATGCTGAAAACTGCTTAGTGTAGTAGCCTTCCTTTGACACAAGAATGCATCTATATATTCTTTTGCTTGTAAGTCTTGCGAGTACAACTTTGTACTCAGCTGCATTGGTTTAATTGTTGCAGAGGAGGTTGATCCCCAAAGGATTGACTATTGTGAGACCGACTTCGTGCAAGACGACTAGCTTGGCGGCCCGATCGGTTGCCTTGTGGGTAAGGGCAAACCGGTTGGCTTTTGTTTATCGCCATCTTATGGCCTTTGTTTCCGCTGCTGCTTTGGTTATTTACCTTGTCATTTGGTCGGTCGGCCCTACTTTTGTAATGTGAACTTGTATGTCCTTTAAGTTGTACGCTTGTAATGACTTGTGTATAGAATGGATGCTTAATTTTTGTATGGGGTATGTGTACTGCGATTCTAGGAAGTACATATGCGCCGAGAATCGGGATATTTGATTTGTAATGCTAGGGCCAATTGGATGGTTAAGTATTACGAGTTAAATACCCCGGGTTCTCACAAAAGTTGGTATCAGAGCCAGGTTGACCATAGAAACCCCTAGCTTGGTCGTCTTTAGGATATTTTGGAAAACTTAGTTTCAAAAATAACAAATGGTTTATGAAAACTTAAGTAAGCTCTCAGATTTTATTCCTTACCTATCTTAGATTGCTCATCTCACCTTGTTCTTGTTTAAGTTTCAAAAAGTTGCTTCCTCTCATCTTCTTTCAAAAGATAGTTGTTACCGTTTAAATTCGGCTTTGGTATTCAATGAGTGTTATAAAATTGAAGTGTTGGCTGTCCTTTGATGAAGATTAGAAGCTTTTGAAGTTGGAGAACTCAGCTCGGAGCACGGTTACAAAATCTGGACAGCGAGCGCAAGTTCTGGACAGCAAGCACTTAGATCGTCGTTAGGGCTGAAAATGAGAGGATAATTCAACTAAAACTCATGGGAATTGAAAGGGTAAGATGTGATATTAGTTGGCTAGTACCTAATACACCCTTAGATGATTTTTACCATGTTCTTTAGATGCGATAAGACTTGAGTTGTGTTCTGAAATTTTTCTTCTCAATCGATTACTCGCTCATTTAATACGAGTTAGTCGTACCGAGAAGTTGAGTTTATGTCTTATGAGTTTTGCTTTGGATCTTATGTCCTTGTCCAGATATTTGGAGTTCATTTCTTGTTATTTGCTTTCCTTTCATTTATTTCCAGTTGGTTTTTGCGTTTTGAAGTTTAAAATATCTAATGTAAATTAAGGACCTTACCCCTGTTATTTTCCCCTACCTTGTGCTTTTTCTCTCTCATCTCTTTAATGAAAGTCGCTGGTTGGTTAAAGGATTGATAGCGGAATCGGTAAAGAGAATGATATGATTGAATGACTGCTAGTTTATCTTTAATTGGATCTTTGATGTTAGGTTGATATTGGTGGTTTTGCATTGTCAGAGTGAAGTTTGATAATCGAGAAATTGGATTATTACTTAGTCCCTGATTATGATCTTAAAAGAGTTGAATAGATTGATGAACCACGAGATATTAATCTTTGTGGGATCTTCTACAGATTATGGTAGGCGTTACCATAGGAAGATGCGATACGAGTATCTATGGAACTATTGTATTAAGGCATAAGCTTGCCTGCGAGTGATGTTGGATCTATATCGGAAGAATATGTAGGTATAACTCATAAAACACATAAAGTAGGTTGAATTAATAACTTTGTGGATTTACTTGGGGATTTAGATTTTGATATGCCTTAGTCAACCCGTCAATAAAATTGTTAGTCAGATTTTGGTCTAAGGTGATAGAGTTTGAAATTGAAACTATGATTATAATGTAAATTTTGTTGGATACTTATGTTGATAATTTGAAATTTGTGGAGTTGTACTTGGGTATATAACCAGATCGTAATACTTATGAAGATGAATAATGATTGGGTGATTGAATAGCCGTGTAGTATATGACTATGAGGATTGAATACGAATTTATCTTTGTGGGAATAGTTGTCTCAAGGATGGTATAATGGGATCAATTAGGGATGGTAAATTGTGGTGGTGGTATTTATACGATACTTGTGGATCAGTAGATTTTTGGAAGACATCGAGTTAATATTATTGAACTTGACTAAAACAATTATTGTGGATAACTTGATCTTGATGAGGTTAGTAATTTAGATTATTTGGATTATAATGGGATTACAAATTCACATTGGATGGTTAAGTATTATGAGTTAAATACCCCGGGTTCTCACAGTTTGGCAACCCCTAAGAGTATTATTTCACATGTAGGAAACCATGCTGATCTCAGGTCTAAGGATTATACATCATCATTGCTTGAGACCAACTGATGATACATGAAATCATAACAATCTCAACAGTGTCTCAAGGTGGGTCAAACCAACACTATGTTCTCTAGCATGTGTCTATATTATTGGTTTGATATCTCTATATTTATGACATGTGAAACATAGTCATCAACCAATACATATGCTAGTCTATTCATATGTGTTCTCATATGTTTCCGACTAGGGAACGTTTAAGAATAATTATCGCAGAAATATAGAGTTTCACAATCAAGTCATTTACTTGATAATAAATATTAACAATATTATTCTAGGAACAAGATAATATATTATCTAATGTTATAAACATAATAAAATATAATCATCTCTATGATTACCTCTAGTGCATATTTTCAACACGATGTAACCGTATGCGAGCTTGCAAGTGGACTTTGGCAATATAAAAATTTGGCGTCCGCAACGCATTGTAAAGGAACGTCTAGTGGCCAGTGGGCGCCGTCCGAGCGTAACGTATCGGACGTCAGCCCCACAGGATCATCCAAGAAAAAAAGACGGCATACATGTTTGTACTGTAAGAGTATAACATAGTATCAGGAGACATTGAGTCCCCGTTTGGAGCACGAAATTTTCCCAGGTTTCTGGTGGAATTGAAATTAATTTTCACATTTCAGCGTCTGAATTTACTATACGAGGTTTTATACATCGCATGCATGGCACGTGACATTTCGGTGAACGCACTGTGTTATTATCGTCTAGAATATTAGCACACGCCTCTATGATCGAAAAACATTTGTCGGGTCGTCGTCCGCAGCTCCCATGATGGGCTATGGCTCAGAAAGGACGAAAGAGAGAGCTGTAAAAAGGAATACAACGAAGAGTCGAGGAGTCTTCTTCGGACCCCGCAGGAAACTGCTTGAAACCAGCTAGGTCCAATGTTAATCAGTTGCGTGTGTGCGACAGAGCTAGATGGTGTTAAGATATGGTTAGAGTTGGCTAGCTGGTGTCTTTAACTCTGGTGATGTTGATAGCGTTTCAGTTGCGGTTGTCTTTTCGTCAGAGATATTTTTCCTATCGAGTGTATCTTTCTTTAATCTTGTTTTCTCTTACTTTATTAATGCAAAAGGCAGCTCCCTGCCTCTTTCCGTCAAAAAAAAAAGTTGCGTCGACAAGAGAACCCAAGTAATTTCTAATTTCATCTTTCAGGTCCCCAACAAGGCACCAATCCACCATCCACCGAAGCGCAATTCTTAATTCGGAACTGTCGTGCTCTCGCGTGCTCATGGTTTGTTTCTGGGTTGCCGACGTGACATCTGGTCACCTCGATTTGTAGTTGTAGACTTGCAGCACGCGCGCTTCGGCCGGCAAGCCTGCGCCACCAATCAGACGTGTGGCCTGGGCGGGGCAAAACTGGCGGGCCGGCCGGCTTCCGCGCGCGCACCCAGTTACCGGCTGGAAGCCACCCGCGGATCAGTACCAAACTCTGCCATGGGCCCACGGCCACGTCGCGCCGCGGTATGAACAACGCGCGCGGGGGCGTCCAATCCGCTGGTCTTACGTACGCCGGGCGGGGCACCGGGCACTTGTTCACCTCCGCGTCTTCCTGCCTGGGTCGCCTTGCGCATGCATCATCACGGCGGCACCGTTAGCGCGTGTGGTGGTACGCGCGCGCGGGGAGAAATACGAGGATTTCAAGCGTGCTGCGAGGAGTTTTAGCGGGGGGTACGGTTGATTGGGTGGAAGAGCGCGTACGCCGTAGCTAGCGTTTGTTGCGGTTAATCGGATTTGAGCAATGGGTGCCATGGCGCGCGGACGATCGCGAACGACGAGGGTTTCGTGTAAACAATGATCTCAATGGCACGTACGCAATAAGTTGTGATCCTGCTTATTACGACTTACGAGTAATAATAGCCCTCTTTGTTCTAGAGAAAAGTTGTACTCGATCTCCTTGTACGGGCAATATGTTGTGTACGTAAACTCGATTTATACTCCAGATATTAAGACCAGACAAAGAGGAGGAGATTAATTGGATCTCTTATTCCGCTTACAACTTATCTTACAAAAGATTAACCAACTTAATTAGTCACAACTAGTTCAGCAAATTTACCAAGCTAGCAGCCTAGCACACGTGCCATCATTCCTCCATTGGTGGTGGTCTGATGGACGTGGCATCGACTAGTCAACGTCGATCCATCAAACAATTCCATTGGTGGAAAACAAATTAAGATCAGCCGGTACACGCAAGAGATTCCTACGTTATCACGCGACACGAACGAGATCGAGCATACGTACAGGAAATGCCCCGCAGGATGGAACAACAAATTTACCAGCCGCATGCGGCTACGGGGATGGGAAGCACGCCTCGCTGTCGAGGATGGCCGCCTTGAGCTCCCGCTGTATCGACGCCCTCACCGGCGACGCCACCAATTCTTCCCACACCGACCCCGCGCCGTCCGTCGGGTGCCCGTCCGGGTAGAGCTCGTGCACGCAGTTAGCCTCCTCGTTGATCCTGCTCACCCTGTCCAGCAACCCGATCTCCTGCACGTCCACCAGCAGCCTGCTGTCGCCGTCCTTCCATCCTATCAACTGCACGCGCCAACATCCACAGAAAACGTCTCAAACTAATATCAGTGGGTTCACTGAACCTGATCGGTGCAGAGAAGATGGTTTGGTGTCTCTGACCTTTGCGCCGGCGATGGTGTTGGTGCTGTAAATCCGGGCGTTGTCGACGAGGTCGCAGTACTTCCGGAAGGCGCCGGCGAATCGCTTGTGGGACTTGAGCTGCGAGTTCACCCGCACGGCTCTGCCGGATATGATGGCTCGTCTGATCCCCCTGACGACGGCGAGGTAGGCGTCGCAGATGATGCCGACGAGCTCGATGCGGTAGGGCTTCCTCGCCCTGGGCCCTCTCTGCTGCTCGCCGGCGCCACCCTCATCGACCGGCTCCCAGTACTGCTCGGTGGTCGTCCCGTCGGCGGCCACCTTGTAGCCGACCCCCATGCGGTACCGCTGCCGGTGCACGGAGCGCGCCATGGCGATGGTCTGCAGCACGAACGGCTCCCACGACAGCGTGCCGTCCATGATCACGTCCCGTCCCTCATTCAGAGCAGTCACCAGCAGCGACGCTGCCGCGTCCGTCGACGATTGGTGCACCTGCATGCACGCGCCATTGCTCTGGATCAGTGACCTGTGTGCGTCGTGACTCGTGAGTGCATTGCGATCGCGACACAAGAGCGGTTTCGGTGTACCAGCTCGGCAGTCTGCATCATGTCGTTGTGGTGGCCTCGCGAGCTGATGGCTTGGTAGATGACGTCCGACTCCTTGAACGCGTCGGCCTCCACAACCACCGCGTTCGCCGCTGCGCCGGACCAGAACACCCTGCACGTACACGTACATTTGCACGGTGCTCAGTTAAATCGTGCTTGATTCTGGGATGTTTCAGTACACGAACGACTCACTCCTTCATGATCTGCTTGAGCACGGTGCTCTTGCCGGCGCCCATGCCGCCGCCCATCAGGAGCAGGACCGGGCTGCGGTCTCTGTGGGCCGCAGGGACCATCACGTCGGTGCACGGCCGGTTGTCGTAGCAGCTTATCCCGATGGCCTTTAGCTCCTCCATCAGCGTGGAGAATAGCCTAGTCACCTTCAGCTCTCTTGTCACCCTCTCAAACCTCATCTTCCTGTTGCCCAACAAAAAACCAAGATCCAGATTTCATTTCTTCGGTTAGAATAATACCAAAAAAAAAGAACTGATTTATCCTTGCACACTTTGTCCCGGATCAATGGATCATAGTTACCTAGTGGCCTCTAATACCATGCTTTTGAGCTTTTTTCTAGGCTGCTCTGCTGTTAGCACCTAAGCAAGTGAGCCCAACATTATTATACAGGACATATAAGAACAATTCAATGATAAATGAGTAAGAGGACACATTTCCAGTCTCTACCTGCGTGATTACATGAGTGGCACATTTCCAATGGAAGGAAAAGTAGCCAAGTATGCATTTGTCTAGCTCCTCGATCAACTTCACGAGCAGAGCGTCTGGGTTCATGTTGTTATGGAAGAATGCAAGTAAATTTTGCTCATAACCCTGGTTCTTCTTCAGATAATCGTATGCTAGTGTACAAAGGTGGGGACACTCGTTAAAATTCTGAAACCCGATTTGCTTGGCTGAAAAAGACGAAAAATTCTTATCAGTGTTGAACCGGCCGGGTCCCAACATTGTGTTTACATTCCTCATATTGATCATGATGAACAGTAAACAACAAAGTCACAAATATGCGCAGCTTACACACAACATTGATTTTTTTCGATGAAACACAAAACATTGATGTAGTAGAAAACTTAAAAATATTATGTACCATGCCAAACTATGTATGCCAAGTTAATATATATATATTCAGGTGGGGAAGCTCTTCCCCGTTGAATTTTCAAAAAAAAATATTGAAAACTATAATATGTACTATTAAAAATATCATACAAAAGTTATTACAATTAGGGAAGATTGAGGGGGAAAGTTATTACGATGCATATGCTTAGAGCGGTGTTTAGCAAAAAAAAACTGATTTTTCTTACCACATAAGACAGATAAGATGCTTATTTTATAGTACTGATGTTTAATTAGGCAACAGTGCTTAACAGGTGCTTATGTGTATAATTATATCTAATTAATAGATAATACAATATTTAAGCACCTACAAAAGAGATACTTGCATCGGAGGGAATGACTTTTACATGGGTACTTCATGTTGTGGCTATATTCTCTCTTTAAATTATGTATTAGCATCTTGTATTGTACATGCCCTTAATAAATAAGGGAAAAGGGTTCAAATGCAAAGACTCCGTGCATAAAATCCGACATAGGGATAATTCTGAATTTCTGATATGTTGCATCTGAAGTTTTTCCCCCTCTACATGCAACGTGTTCCCTTTTCTCTTTCTGTCTTTGCTTCGTGTTGCAACTTACAAATGAAAAGCTGGTCCCCACGATATCAGAAATTCAGAATACGTGAAGAATTCCATTCGTGCTGCAGAATTGCCCAATCAAGGCCTAACTTATTCTTAATCGGAAAAATGGCAAACCTATTCGCCGTAGTAACGTAAGCTACATTTACTAGGAGAAAATAACGATAAGGCAATCGAGAACCGTACCAACGTAGTGCCCGAACTTCTCGATCTCGTGGACGCGGCCGGCGTGGGACACCACCAGCCGCGGAACCACCGTCGCGATGTTGTCCTTCATCTTTTATCGCCTTCTTCTCCGTCTGGCAGCGTCAGACGGCCGTGACGACGATCGAACAGAATAATGCCGTGATGGCGATCGAACAGAATAACGCAGAGCGGTACCTAGAAACACCAGCCCATCAGCCCATGCATCTATCGCCAGGAACTGTACAGCATTAATGTTTGTGCGGCCTGGGGAAAAAAATATGCGTTGGTCTCTTGAGATGCAAGTTTGAGGCCAGAATCGAGAGAGAGAGAGAGATCCAAAGGGTGCGGAGGTGGAAGCGCGGAAGGAATGCATGCGTGGGCGGGCGGGGAAGTGAATGGCAAACTGGCAAATGTATGTATATAGTGGCTTTTGTTTGTTGGGTTCTTATTTTGGACATTTTGGCACAAACCATGTCCTAAACACAGGTGACAGAAATAAAGTATCACCCCTTGGGGTCAGTTTTGATCATTTCTCGAACCGAAACATAAGACACGAACGACTCTTGCCGTTTCTAATCCTTCCTGCCGTGCTCGCATTCGACGACCAGGGCCTCACGCACGGGACGGCAAGTGGAAAGCAGGCCAGCAGCTGGAGCGCCACCACCGACGCAGACGTCGAATCGAACGGATCGGGAGCACGTACAATGGTACTGTCGAACGTGCGAGGCAACTGTAAGTAGCGGTGCCCCCACCTATCGAGCCGTCGACAATAACTAGTAAGTCCTGTGAAACATGAGTATGTATAAAGACTAGATCTCTACCACTTAAAAGAGAAGTTTACTATGGTCCATTCTCCCACCTATGTTTTCGTCCATCCGATTAACAATAATCCGACAGCTCGGTCGCACCGGATGACTCGCCCACGACCCCACGATCTTTCTTCCCACACCACCCACGTACGACGCCTAACCCATCCTCCCTCGCCCCTCGCCCCTCGCCTCTGCGCCCATCCTTAATTCCCTCCCATCGCCCCACGCCTCCCTCTCCTCCCTCGCCCCTCGCCTCCGCGCTCGTCCCTCCCTCCCATCCGCGCCGCGCCGCCTTCGCCCGCCGCGACCCCCTCGCCCCTGAGCCGCCTCATCCACACCTCGAGATCCCTCGCCGTCCTCCGCGCCCGGATGCACCCCGACCCCATCGCCTTCTCCCCGGACGACGTGGACGTGGACCTCAGTGATGGTGAGTGACTGGATTTGGACCTCGGTGTTTCCGTCGCCACCATGGTACGTGGATCTGAACTCGCCCGCTTCCGAATCTCCAATCCGTTCGCCACCTATTTCCCTGATTTTTTTTCTTCGAGCAAAATTCGTGTTGTATGCGTCGAGATCTGATCAATGTCGTTTCCTGCTTGTGTTGTATGCGTCGAGATCTGAACAATGTTGTTTCCTGCTCAGGAGGGCGAGCAGCACCATCCACTCATCCAGCATCCCGAGCTGCAGAGGAGAGACGCGAGCAGCATAGAGGATTGCGATGGGCGACGAGCAGCAGAGCAGATCAAGGGAGAGGGAGGAGCAGAGAAGAAAGGAGAGGGAGGGATAGTACTTGTGAGGCGATGGCGGAAGGCAGGGAGGCAACGATGTGTTGTGGACAACGGCGGTGGATGCGGATGCGAGCTGGAGAGGGTTGACAACCGGTGGCGGTAACTAGGGATCCCTCTCGGGCCTGAGCCCTCTCTCCTCCTCTCTCTCTCGAGTCACCTAGAAGCCAGATCTGAGCCCCTCTCTCTCGTAGACCACTCCCAGTCTAGGCGAGCAACCATGTCGTCCACTGCTGGCCAACTGGACGACATGTCGTCGACCAGGTGACACCATGGCGACAGATGACGTGACAACCATGGTTAGGTAGTACCAAGTTCTCTATCTGATCTGTCAGTGCATTGGACCCTTTTAACTCTACTGAGTTTGGTACTATGCACAAAATACAGTATACAGTTATCCTGTATTACAAGATGTTGTTTGCTGTTTTTTTATGCATACTACTGTGGATTATTTACCTTTTTTATGAAAATCATTTTTTATGTAGGCTGTTTCTAACAAAGTGATAGATGACTTGAAGAGAAGAAAGCTCATTACAAAAGAGTAAGTACCTTGTTTCAAGAGATGCGTTCTTTTTTGTAGTGTATTACGTTGATTGTACTAATTTTTACATCTGCTTCGATGATTTACAGGAAATTAATTTGGTACTCACTAAAGAAAGGATCTCAATTTGTTGCAAAGAGAAAAGCTTTGGCAACTGATGTGACACGAGAACATCTCAAGAGGTAATTTGATGTCATTTCTCTCAATCTAATCTCAGAAATTGGGCAGGAAACTCCCTGCTTGTTGACTATATAATCTAACTCTGACATATCATGAACGCGCATCCACATAGAAAACTATATGCTCCACATTGCATTTTCTGTTGCCTGGCTGTTAACTCCCCTGTTTTTTTGCAATGATGCTATTAGATGTCAGTGTCCTATCATAGTATTGTTTTTGCCAGGATTGAAGTGCTTCACGTACTCTGTAAATCAGTACAGGTGTTATTGTGTTAAATTTACCATTTTAACTATTGTATATTTGTATGTATACCTATTAATGCATGTGGTGTCTTTATAATTTGTCTTTTTTAATGTTCTATGTGGATATGAAATGTTATATATGTTACATTATCTTTAAAGACTTGTGATATTTTCATTTTTAAATGAATTTTCTGTCCTGAAGTGGTGATTGGAAGGAGTTGGGATTTAAAGACTATAAGTTTGGAGCTCAGGGACAACCTATCGTGATAGGCTCCTTCTTGTTGACTATATAATCTAACTCTGACATATCATGAACGCGCATCCACATAGAAAACTATATGCTCCACATTGCATTTTCTGTTGCCTGGCTGTTAGCTCCCCTGTTTTTTGCAACGATGCTATTAGATGTCAGTGTCCTATCATAGTATTGTTTTTGCCAAGATTGAAGTGTTTCACGTACTATGTAAATCAGTACAGGTGTTATTGTGTTAAATTTACCATTTTAATTATTGTATATTTGTATGTATACCTATTAATGCATGTGGTGTCTTTATAATTTGTCTTTTTTTAATGTTCTATGTGGATATGAAATGTTATATATGTTACATTATCTTTAAAGACTTGTGATATTTTCATTTTAAAATGAATTTTCTGTCCTGAAGTGGTGATCGGAAGGAGTTGGAATTTAAAGACTATAATTTTGGAGCTCAGGGACAACCTATCGCGATAGGTTATGTGCAACCTTTGTTGGAGGTCTTTTTTTTATAGTTGCTCCAGTTTTCCATACAGCTTTTCTGATAAATCAAATAACTCAAAACTATAAATTGGTGATTTGCATTCAGGTCCGTGAGGAAATCCAGAACATATTTCTTCAGATGGGGTAAATAAAAATAATTTGTTCATTATATTTGCATGGCAAGGTGTATTCAAAAAATGAATTAATTCATTATACTGATGTAACAGTTTCAGCGAAATGTTGACCAACAATTTCGTTGAGAGCAGGTGCGTTATAATATTTGCAGTCCACAGAAATAACCATAAGCATAGTACACTCTCCTCCCTACCCCCCCCCCCCAAATGGTCTTGCTTCAGCTGATAATGATGACATGTTATAAAATAAGGCGAAATTTTCAGCTTCCTACATACTGCTTATTGGTCCATACCTCGTACCAGTAGATCTTGTCAACAATCTTGAAGTTCTTCTACTTGGGGTACTAGATATATCACTATTTGCTAGATAAGGGTCCATATATTCCTAACATTGCATATGATTGCTGCTACTTTGGTAGTTTCTGGAACTTTGATGCATTGTTCCAGCCACAACAGCATCCTGCTCGGGATTCACATGATATGTTTTTCCTCAAAGGTAAGGTTCTGTTCAATCTTAAGATCAAAGTTGGATGTAAACCATATACAATTATTAATTGATCAAATTTTGCAGCCCCTGCTGCTACAAAACAATTGCCTGAGGACTATCTTGAGAAAAAAGTAAAGCAAGTTCATCAATTGGGGGGTTATGGCTCCAAAGGGTATGTTCAGGTGTTTTTGTTGCAATTTAACCACAAGTTTATAATATGGGATTGTTGTCTGCAGATATGGTTATGACTGGAAGTGAGATGAAGCAGAGAAAAACCTGCTTCGTACTCACACGACTGCAGTTTCAACAAGGATGCTATACAAGCTTGCACAGGAGGTAAAGCAACTAAGTGATGCTTGTTTTATCACTTTTTAGTTGCATTGTAACTTTATAATCTTAGTTTGACTAATTAGTGAAGGTGATATCAATTTACTTTTATGTTCAGTTGAATTATTCACGAGATTTATTTTCTTTGATAATCAACATTGACCTTTCAGAAACCTTTTGCTCCTAAGAGATACTACTCCATTTTACGAGTCCTAGAGCAAAAAAAAGTGAATTGTAAGTCAATTGGATCACTGTTGATAAGTATATCTCAGTCAATTTGTGTTCCTACTTGCACAAGCATTCTGATTTTGGAGGGTTCATGCTTGGATTTTACATTTTGTTGTTTGTTGAATTTGAGTGCACTCGATATTTGCAATTTGATGTTAGCTGAATTTTACTCTCTTAGATCAATGGTTTGGAAAGTTATCTGATATTGATTATCCTACAATCAGTGCCTTGACACTTAATTATGTGATATTGATTATAATACACCCAGCTGCAATTCTCTTTCGGCAATACATCTGTGGCATTGGATATTTGCTTGCTGTTTTCCTTCCTCCTCTTTTTGTTCTGAATGCAAATATGATTACAGGGGGGTTGGAGTTCGTAGCAAGGAGTTGGAAGCAGTTTTGTGTAGCAATTTGGTGAGATCTACATTGCATCGATTCTTTGGTGAGATCTTCTTTCTGTATACTGCACATATCTTGTACTGATTTCATGTAAGCAGTTTTGTATACTGCCCATATCTTGTACTGAATTATTCTTATTGGCTACATGTCCTGTGAGCAGTTTTGTTCTTAATTTTGGTTTCATCTACACACACAAGTATTTTTCCTGTTGTAGCACATTGTCCGGTCTGTTCAGTATGTTACAGGATCCAATTACATCACAGATAAGCTTGTGCATTCTGTTTCTTGAGGGATCTCTCTTTTCTACATGATTTTTGTAACCAATACCGTTTATTTCCCTTTGTTGTTTTTGTCGGAATGCAAATTTGATCATTAAATACTGCTGCTTTCTCAAATTTATTGGTTGTTACCCCTGCTAAGACAAATTTATGGTACACACTAGGGTGAGGAGGGTGCACTTTCTATGACAACCAAGGAAAGATCAGTTCATGCATCAAAAGGGCTTCCAGTGAACCATTGCTCAAGGTTTCGGACACCAAGCAGCATAAATTTCTCTGAGACTGACGGTACAAAAATGAATACCTTTTACTCTTTTTATTGATTATAGGTGCTCCTCATATTCACAGTGATCACTAGGTGTATGTTGAGATGATGAGGCATTTATTACACTTTACCACTTACGTGGCCAGGAATTGTGCTACTGAAGTTAGGGACATGTTAAATGTTCTCACATTTGAGATTTGTACGACACCTTGGCAGTCCATTCATATAAAAGAAGATGATTTTTCTCATGGCATTGATAAGCTCAAAGGACGCTACTATCTGGATAGCTTATTGTGAATGCCCAAGAACTTGGTTATGAAACGATTTCACCGAGCTTATCTTATTTATCTTTCGTGTATTTCTAGAGAGCTTGTGGTCGTTGTAAATGCTCAGAACTTGGTTTTGAATCTCAGAACTCCAAGAACCGATAGATCAAGAAGTCTTTTTGCCCATGGTTGTGGTTGCTGCTATCTTCATTTCATATTTCTATACCCCATTCATTTCCAATCAAGGAATCAGGTCCTCAAAAACTTGGAGCTGGGTTTGGCAAAGATCAAGTGAGGAGAAAGGGCCACTTATGACCGAATAGTTCTTAATGCAAATATGGTTGACCACTTGTTAGGTCAGCAATGAGCCGAGGATATCAACTCGCACTAGACCGAGCAAGGGAAGCCATTGACAAGTGGTAAAGCTCTGAGAAGGCTCATGAATTACATAAAAATCTCGCACAAAGTGTCCTAGCAAGCCATGACCAAGTGCTGACTGTACAATTTTGGTTTCCGAGTCTTGTCAATAAATTAATTGAAACGAACAATAGTTTGTTGAAAAATTTAGCTGAGAAATACTTGATGAAAAACTTTTTTCAGTCATGTCCTGAGAGAAGGTGATGATGTGTGCAACTGTAACACATGCAAATTCTGTTCTTGAGATGTATGATCCACACTATATGCGAGCGAGAATACTGAATACTTACATCAAGACTGACGGGATGTATTATCTTGATTCTGTTCGTGAAACAAATGTGTAATTCTTTTTGTAATGGGTTACTCAGAAATAAGATGTTCGTTTGAAATGACTTAACTATTTGTTTCGAATTTGCCCATACAAGAGCTGTCACTTTTGAGATGACATACTAGACGCTACTACATTTCCATATCGTGCTTGGAAGAGTATCTCTACTACTTAAAAGGAGTTTACCGTCATTTGTCCTCCCATACTCTTTCTCGTCCATTGTGAGATCAATGCAATCAAAATTCTTGTTATGTATGTTTCTCGTATGCAACATGTAATTATGGACTTTCTAAAACTGTATAAATTGGCTAGCAAAAGCATATTCAAATGTCAACGTCATATGAGCTTTGTCCATTGGATTTTTGGTGTTATACTCTACCTTGTTTTCTTTTGAAGAATGCATCTGTTGAAGTGTCAAGTCAGAAGTGGTGGTTGACGAGAATGTATATGTTTTCTCATAAGATCTTTGTATTTATAGGTGCTATGTTGTTCAAATGTGCTCTATACCTACCAAAACGGATTATAATGCTCAGGAATTATATGTGTGTTAAGTACATTGCTCAGAAATCATTGGTGCAAAGTACAAGTTTCCGTCCCAACGCACGGGCACATGACTAGTATATAACAATACTTAGCAGGAATGTATCAAAATACCATTTTCTCTATTCTATAAGGAAGAGGTAAGAAGAGAAATGCCTTTCCTCCTCTCTTATATATCGGTTTTGCTATACATCTGTCGAATGTTATTTGCGTTGATTTCAGTCGGTTTGTAGGCCGTGCGATTGACTTTGAGATTTTGTTTTCTTGTGCGGGTACGCAGTTGTAACATCCTGATTTTCTAAATCCTTTTTTTTAAATGTGTAAAACAAATTAAAACTATTTTGTTTTGATGAGAATTCAAAGTTGGTTCAGTTGGAGAGGTTTGAGTTGTTGATACCTCCTTTTTGGTATGCTCGGCAGATCCTCCTTTAGCCTATCTCTTTTGGGTTATGTAGGTTTAGACCTTCTCTGTGGCCTAGACCTCCCAAAGGGTTCTTAAGGTTAGACCTCCTTGGGGCTCGACCTTTTCTCACTTGGACGATCTTTATGTCCGTGCCTTTCCTTTGAGTTTGATCGCTTTGGAACTCTTTGTTGGTTTGAATCTCTTTGGTCCAGACCTCCTTCTGTCCAGACTTCTTTTAAGTCTAGACCCCCTTGTTGCCTGGGCACTCTCTTATGCCCAGACCTCTTTTCAGTCGGGACCTCTTTGTATTCCATTGGACCTCTTGTGTGCCTTCGAACCTCCTGAGTTCATTTGAACCTCCTCAACATTACCTCTTGGCCGAAAGGACCTCCTTTGGGTTCATCCTAACCGCCAAGACTTTTGACCTCACCTTAGCGGTTGGAAATCTCCTTTGAGTTACCTTAACCCTTGGGACTCCTTTTGGAACCACCTTTTGTGGATCTCCTCCGTGGGATCCCTCTTTCTTGGAACCCCTCCGCCTGGACCTCTCCTTTGTTTGGATCTGACGGTTCGCACCTCTTTTCATTTTGAATCCAAAGGTCCGACTCTCCCGTGCATTATTTCCTCTCGAACCTCACCTTCACGCTTGATCTTGGTCGTTGACCTCCTCCCGGAGATCCAACCGCCTGCACTCAACTTGCTCTCGATCCCAACCACGGACCGCTTTGTAGTTCTCTGGACCTTCTCACCAGACCTCCCATGAAGAGATCCTAACCGTCAGGACCTCCTTTTGTTGATCCTGACCGTCAGGACCTCCCCATGTCCGGACCTCCTCTGTGTGTGTCTGGACCTCCCCAATCTTTAGACCTCCTTGTCCTTTGTGCTTAGGACCTCCTAAGTCTCTCAGACCTCCTCAAAGACCTCTCCTGCGGGGCAAGACCTCCCTTCTTGACCCGTCTATTTCTAAGTTGGCTGGCCCCACTTGCCAGCCCTGGTCATTCTCATTTCCTTCGCCACGTTAATATCTTGGGCATTTAATGCATGTCATGTCACATTAAATGCATCCATATACGTGGCGTTTACTCTGAATTTAGTCACTTAGCTGTACTCTGACATCCTTTCTTGTTCCTTTCCATAGCAACATACGTTGTCCTTTCCTCGTACCTTTTACCAAGGTGGTAGTGACATCTGCCCTGTCACTCACCTATCTTTGACCCATTTCTGTACTTATCCTTGATACGTAAGCTCCTAGTTATCTTCACCCACTTTGGCTATGATTAGTCCAGAAAACCCTACTACATTACCTTTCTTCACGCCATCATCTTGGCTCCGCCGGTGGCTTCTGTGGAAGACCTTGTTGCCCCACGACCTCCCCTTCATCCATTGCTTCCTTCTTGTCCTGGTAAGTCCCTTGGTGACCGCTTTCGACTCTTATTCTTGTCACCACATTGTCGGGTTGTGTCCTTCTCGGGACCTCTTGTGGGTATCGTTTGGATTTCTAATGGCCTTTATATGAGGAGCTCTTCCCTGGTCTTTACGCAAGGACCATCTCTCAGGACCTTCCTGTTCTGTGGCTTAAATCACTCTTTTGGGGTCTTTTGCTAAAGGCCACCTCCTCCTGGTAAGCTTGGACCTCTTCCAAAAGAACCTATTCTAAAATATAGATCTCTTCCATTGGTTGAGTTTTGAGTTTCCTCTAGGGTTCGCTTGGTTTTCTTGTTGATCTCAGTTGGTTCTTTATTTGAGCTTTGTTTGAACTTGCTCTTTTAACCGTGTAGATTGCGAAGACTCCAAGGAGTCTAAGTGTACTGAAGAGGAAGATTCTCAGGATAGTGAGCAAGGCAAGTTACACTTTTGATCATATTGCACCCAATAATTCAAATTATTTATGTCCTGTTTCAATGTATACTGCATGCCTATTTATACCAAGCTATTTCAATACCTGTTTTAAATTCATAGTTATGGCTACTCCCTTTGTATGGCCACTGTTGACTTTGGACTGAACATGTCGTCACCATTAGATCAAACTTGGTTAATGCAATAGTGTGGGCCAAGATCATTTGAAAAACCATATGCTTAGTCTTGCCTAGACCAAAAGTATTTGATTTGGGGAAATCTTTACCAACATGACCAATTACTGTTTTAAATGTTTTTCACCATGACATCGGGTTGTCATGGAAGTATGAAAATGTTGCCGGAAAGCAAAGAAAAGAAAATGGAATTGGACCGCTGAATCGTTGCTTAGATGGTGCATGTGTATGCACGGGACCATGCTATTTCTATGGCTGGTGCCCAGGGTTCTGTGGTAGTCACCCTAGTCATTTAAGGACCGGCCTTTGAGCGTCCCTTTGCTAGGCCTATAATGGGCCATGCCAAAATCGTACAACCACATGTCTCCAGTATGGGGCGTGGGACCTGGCTGACTAATTTGCAGAATTCTACCACAGTTGTTCCATTGGATGTGTGGGAGGTCTTTCATGGCCAATGGTCTTTTATAACATACTGTTCCCACTGGTGCAAGAGGGGGCTTTCCGCCGGGTTTCTATCCATAGGAAAGTGAAACCTTAGCTAGGAGGAGCTGTGGTGGAACAATGCATTGTAAAGGCCTTGTCATGAGCTCTAGACCTCTTACCTTTGGTAGTGAGAGGTGGCATTGACGGATGCCGGACAAACTAGAGAAATCATGTCATGTGGGTAAAGTGTACAACCTCTGCAGAGTTAAATCTATTCGAATAGCCGTGTCCGCGGTCAAGGACGTCTTGCAAAGACCACTCGAGTTAGATATTGGTTTTGGTTTCTGAAAATGTTTATTAAACTGTTTTGGGATTTCTATCCCATGGGTTGTAGGCGGGGAGCCTTGTGATAGGAGGGTATCCTTCACCAACTTGTTGATGAATGTTATCCAACTGAAAATCAAGTTTGGAAAATAAATTTTATCTACTTGTCGGTGTTTTAGAACCGAACTTACGTAAAGATTGTTTGATTCGGGGGGTCTCCTAGAATAGAATCATGCAGAGATATTGACACGAGAATTTTTATACTGTGTTCTGCCTTCTCCGGAGAGAATAACAACCCTACTCCCGTGTGTGTATGGTATTGAGTGTATATCGAACAATCGGGAAAAACTAAGACTATTACAGATAGTGCTTGTATTCTGATGGCTCGATCCTCCTCCCTTTCTCTAGTTGCCGCTTTTTATAGTGCGTGAAGGAGCGGCGATTACTCTAGTAAAGCGGCGCCTCATCACCTCTAGAATTCAGCGCATGTTGGTAGTAATTACCGTGTATTAATTCCTCCACGCCGCTCAACAACTATATACCGTAGATAATGGGGTATTACGTGCCATTATTCAGAGAATAACAACAGATGATGATCGTTTGAATCCCTTAATCAATAAGACCCACTTGTCTGCAGTGTTCATTTGATTATAAGGTGGTCGTGGTTGACCTAGTCGTAGAGGAATCTACGACTATGAGGTAGTCGTAGCAAGACTTACGACTATGGGATAGTCGTAGCATATCTTACGACTATGGGGGTGGTCGAGAAGAACTTACGACCATCCATTTGGTTCTTCCTTCATAACATTAAGGGTACACTCGTGGTTCACATGACGCCATATTTACCTATAATAAAAATTATAGATAAAAGGTAAAATGAGGATTATTATATCCTCGCCATCTAGCCCCCACTTCAAGTGAAAGCAACTTACTTGGTAAAGGGTTCTAGATGGTCTTTCGATCATGAGAGGATCGAGAAAATAATCGAAGGAAAAACTCTTCGATTGTATACTACTTTGACCGAAATGTGCTTGGTCAAGAAAATTGCTTACGACTATCAAGTGGTCGTAAGCATTTCTACGATCACAAGGTGGTCGAGTATAGTGATCGGAAGAAGGAACTTTCCGATTATCATTTTCGTTGGTTGAAAAAATCTAACCAAGGAAGTAATTTCGCTTGAGATGTAAACGCAAACTGAATTTCTCGAATCGGACACACTGGGAGTCTCAAACGACGCTTGCTTAGCTGTCTGTTGAAACGGTTCCCGAGACGGTGGCGACCCTTGAATGTCACGCCTCGGCTCAAGGTACGCGATTATATATACTCATCGGAGGGTAAAACCTAAGATCTTACTTTTCCCCAAATTGCTCTGCTTTTTCTTCAAGCTCTTGCCTTCTCCTTGCGAAGTCGTTTTGCCTTCTTAGTCGCCACTCCAATTGTGCCCTCTTTTTCGACCCAAAATTTCTGCTTCCGAGAGATGGCCAGAAAGTTTCGAGTGGGAAGAGTCGGAGATGGATGCGCGAAGATTCAAGCCCTAGTTGTCGCCGAGAAGATTCCAGAGAAGACTCTTGTGAAATGGCTTCCGCAATTGGGCAAGATTGGCCGTCGGAGAATAGGCAAATTCCGCCTTCCGTGCTTATTGTGAGTGTGGCCTTCGATCGCTGCTCACCCCTTTCTCAGCTTGTGCTCGAGCATTTTGGGGTGGAGTTAGTGAACCTTGGTCCTAACTCCATCACCATGCCGAAGGCGTTTTAGATATTTGTGCGAGGTGCACAGGAATTCCGGACCTTGAGCTTTTCCAATATTTCTTTGGAATGTCTCGGCAAGCGGGATTGCTTTGAAGTTGTGGTCTAAAACTCCACGACGGAAGTCGAGGGAGTATATTCAGAGTTTCACTCGGTCTTCGTGGGTCGGATGGAGGAAGAGGTGGTTTTACCGAAAGTCACCTCGGAAGATGACCTCTCTTCGTGGGAAAGGTCATTTGAAAAGAAATCTTCATGGATTCGACTCAAGATATCACCGGATTGCCCTTATGTTCAAGCTATCAAGGACTTGAAGAAGGAAGGGTCGACCGGATGGCATGTGGTGAAAGATTTCATCACACGCCCGAATTAGTCCTTTGAAGAAACGAGCATCCCTATGTGGAGATACTGGGGCTATGACCCAACCAGGGACTACAACGAGGGTAAGTGAATTTTCGACTTAGCTCTCGGTTTGGTCTTTCTCGCAGTTGTTTAAAAGATGCCTTTATCTGCTTGAACAGATCTTTCACCAAATGAGATTGACGTTAGAGTCAAACTTCGTTTGAGAAGTCTCCGCCACTTAGTGTGGCGGTTCCTAAAATCCTTGCGGTCGATCCGCAGAGGAAGGGATGGTTCGCCTAAAGGTAATCAAGAGTTGATTTTATTTTTAAGACTTTATAGTCGAGAAAGAACTTACGACTAAAGAAATGTTGTAGAAAAAACTTACAACTTAGTCGTGACCGTAGGAAATCTTACTGATCGAGGAAAGGTCGAGAAAAACTTACGATTTGATATCGGTCGAGAAAATCTTACGACCGCTAGTAATTCTTCTCTTCTGCTTTTGCTTTACGTAAAGTAGGCATGGAAAATCGCGGGATGATGAAGAAGTCATCGATAACCATCGGTGCAGGGTTGACAAAGGACAAAGGCTCACTCCTTCGTCCAAGAGATGTCGACTTTTAAGGGGTGACGACAAAGGAGGGCGAGCTCGAGTTCTAGTCCTTCGACCGCATCCTCTGCAAAGCTTGTGGCGGATATAGCATAATCGGCCGAGGCTAAAATAGTGAAGTGGAGGAAGTCAAGTAGTGAACCTCTAAAGCGCAAACCTCGCAAGGCCAAGGTACCTTCTATTATGACAAAAAATCTTTCGCAGCTTACGCCACTCCTCGGTTTTGTTAAGCACTTGGAAAAGGAGAACGGAAGGATTTTATGTCTTTGTGAAGGATAATACCGCTCGAAGAGAGCCTATGGTGATGGCAATGTCGCTCTTGGAGTGGTCGAGACCGATCTCGCCATCCAGAAAGTCGAGACCAGAGAGATGGTCCTCGTTCAAAATCCACGACTGAGACGTGGTCGTGGCTAAGCCTATTCTTCAACTCGAACTTCACCGTATGGTCGAGAGAAGAAGAAATCTTCCGCTGGGAAAGTGACTCCCAAATTCTGCTTAGGTCCAAGGTGCAGAGGTATGTGAAATATACTAAAGTGTAAGAACAGAATTTACCTTTTTCCTTTTCACAACCTCGAATTGCTTTCCTTTTCTTTGTTTTTAGCCCGACTCCTTCAAATTTCCCAAATGCTTCCGTTGAGAAGCCTATTGCTACCTCTCCACCGCCGGAGAGACAACAAGGAAAGTGGTCGAGGATCATCCTCGGCCAGTGGTAGAGGAAGTCGTATACCAAGTGGTTACGACAACCAATGAGGTACTGTTGTACCCAAGAAGGTAGCGGCTACAACCTCTCGAAGTAGCAACGGTGACCACAGAGATGGTCGTGGAGACTCCAAGAGAGTCATGACCACCGAGATGGTCGTGAAAGCTCCAAAGAACAAATGCGACTCATCGAGGCGGTCGCCACGACCAACGAGATGGTCGTGGATAGAACAGAGGCACCGCAGGCCTCTGGTCAAGATGGTGGCGGTTCTGCCCACCGTCGTTTAAAGGAGATCGCTTGCGACGTTCCTCCCTGCACCCAAAGAGAAACTGGTTACGTAATCAAGAAGAAGAGTATTTCAACTTGCTACCGACTTCTTTGGGCTCGCTTCCATCGTAGGGTCTTCGCTTTCGATCTCGCGATCGAAGTCCCCATCCCAACGATATTCCCAATAGAGGGATACCTTTGATAATGAACGCCTTGAGAAGGTTTGGTGGGACCAAGTCACGAGGGTAGACAAGTCAAGATCCCTGAGTCGGTTTACTCGATGTTTGCTCGATCAACTATGAATGTAAGTACTTAATCGTACTTATATATACAGTATAATCTTCTCTTGTTTCTCACCGCCTTTTCATCTTGCGTAAAACCATAGAGCAAATTGTCGTTGTCGGTGAATATCATCGACAACTTCTAGAGTCGCGACAGAAAGAGGAACTCGCAAGCAGCAGAGAGGTGGTAAGTCATCGCTATTCATAGTCACCTTGGATTTGACTACTTATATAGTGCTTACGGATTTGTCATGGAAAAACTCACGACTAGGTAATGGTCGTAAAAGACTTATGACCAAAGGGCTTTGTCGTAGAAGAACTTACGACTAGGTCAATGGTTGTAGAAGAACTTACAATCGATTGACCCATGCTCATGTCCACCGTTATCCTTTGCGTGTTAAACAAAGGACGCTAAGATCTTAGCCGACTCGCCGATTATAAAAAAGAGGAGTCGAAAAAGTTTAGGAAGAGGTATTAGACCTCCTAAAAAGCTTAAAGAAGCTAACTCGCAACCATGAAGTCGCAGAAAAATTAAACAAGAAGTGCTTGAACTTAAGACTGCTTATATCTTTGATCATTACCTAACTCTTGCTTTTTTTCGTAAAAAGAAGACGAGACGAAAAAGCTCCGTAATGAAGTTAGAGAGAAAACTTCAGCTATTCACGAGCTTACTCAGATGTCCAAAAATAAAGATCAAAACCTTGAGACGCCGAGAACTCGAATATCAAGTAAGTAATTCTTTACCCGCAATTCCTTTACGAAGTTATTTCCTTTTCTCACTTCCACTTCCTTTCTAGCAATGGACGTTAAATTGAGAGAACTTGAGATCTAAATCGCGATAAAGCCGTGATTTATAACCAGACCGTCCTTATTGCAAAGAAGAATGTAGAGGATATTGTATCATGGGAGAAAAAGTATGCTGAGACCGTTGCTTCCCATAATGAAGAGGTCAAGAAGTTGGATTCTCAACTAGTGGGTAAGAAATTCTTTTACCCGTGATTATTTTTGTTTTCTTTTTCCTCTAGGAGTTTATTTTTGTTTGACCAATCTTATTTCTTCAGAGCAAGTGGTCGAAAACAAAAAGCTCCGCGAGGCTTCGACTTGTACCCAACAGGAGATGGAAGCAATGAAGATTAAACTTCAAGGAAACATCACACTCCTGAACAATGTGCTTGGTGAGCTACATAGTGAGGGAAAGACTCCTCAAGATGATACAATAGCTGCTCACACAAGTACCATTGGGGATCAAGTCGATTTTGCAAGATTTGGTGACCACTCAAGGCCAACCAAGTCAATCGATAAAGGAGGCGGTCGAATCGCAGAAGTTATGCATTAGCAAAACTTAAAGCTCATGACCCCAACCTTAATGTGCAACCACTGGCCGACTTCAACTGCTCTGAAGCAAAAGGAAGACGTCTGATGGAGGAGATGCAATCAGTTGGCCGGAAAGTTTCAGAGGAGATGCAGTTGGGCTCTCCCTCTTCAGAGTAGTCTGTAATGAACTTGTGAAAAATAGTCTTTTGTTGATGTAATCCATCTTGTTCCCTGCAAATCATCTTGTCGAGTAGTTAGTAACTCAAAAGATAATTAACGAATTTAAAGACTAAGAAATGAAGTCAAATGTGATGACTTTATCCTAGCCCCCGACTATTTGCTTAGTTTGTGAAAACTAAGTAAATAGTTTTGTCTCCTGCAAATCATCTTGTCGAGTAGTTAGTAACTCAAAAGATAATTAACAAAATAAAGACTAAGAATTGAAATCAAATTATCCTAGCCCCCGACTATTTGCTGAGTTTGTTTAGACAAACTAAGTAAATAGTCTGTAGAAAGGGTTTCTGAGAGGTTTGTTTAACTTGTAGTTTTTGGGTCTCAATTGTCATGCACTGGTCGAAAGGGTGGTAACGAGTTGACACTAGGAAGTTCCTTCTAGTGGGCGTGACCACGTCAAGAGAGAGGAGAGCTTCGACTAGGTAATGTTAACATCTCGACTAGTTTAATCAAATCGAGAACGGCAACTTGAGTTAAGCAAACGCTCAGAGGACTTTAAAATATTTACTCGTCCTTCTCCTGGACTCGATAAGTCTGCCCCGTAGCAAGAGTAGGAAATCAACAAAGCTAGGAAGCTCCTTCCATTAGGCGGGACCACGCAGCAGAGAGAGAGGCTTCGACTAGATGTGTCTCTTCCTCCCACCAGCTTGAGATGAAACGAGTACACCCAAGACGGTTAAGCAAATCTGAGAAAGTGCTCTTCTTAGAGTATTTTTCAAATTAATCAAGAAATAAACTAAGGTGAAAAGAGTTGGCCTTCAAAAATATTTCGACTAAATAAAACCCGAGTTCTTTGTGTTGGCCATAAAAGCGAGTAACGAGTCGACACTAGGAAACTCCTTCTAGTGGGCGTGACCACATGCGAGAGGAGAGGCTTCACTAGGTGATGTTATCGCCTTCCGACCAAAGGTAAAGAAAACGGGTGTTTAAAACATAGTCGAAAAATAATGAAAGCACTACTCAAAAGTAAGACAATAGAGATAGAAAAAACCTGATTCTTTATTGTCCGAATTGCTGGTTACACATAGAACTTGCGTAACTGGTCGATGTTCCAAGAATTTGAGAGAACCTGGCCGTCTTCCATTGCCAATCGTACCGACCCTGGACGAGTAACTTCGACCACTATGTAAGGACCTTCCCACTTGAGAGAAAGTTTGTTCCGATTAGACTTGGATTGGCAAAGCCTCAATACCAAGTCACCTACAAAGAAGGTCAGCGAGGTTGAACCTTCGATCGTAGTATCTTCGCAGGCTTGTTGGTAGATTGCCGAACTAATTAGGGCTTGGTTTCTCCTTTCTTCAAGTAGATTAATATCATCTGCTCAATTTGTTCCTAGTTGGAGTCCGTGAATGTTTCGACTGTGTTGACCGTATCTTTAGTTCCGGAGGAAGCATAGCTTCAAAGACCAAGACTAAAAAGAAAGGTGTTTCTCCAGAGTCTGACCGTAGTTGTACGAATCGCCCATAATACGAGGGTAATTCTTGTACCCAAGCCCCGAGCGCTTGATGAGTGGTCAAGACTCGAGTTTTAATTCCTCTCATTATTTGGCCGCTTGCACGCTCGACGCCCCATTACTCGGGATGGGCCATGAAGCATAACATAACTTGGTACCCAACTCGTCGCAAAATTCTGAAATTTTGCACTCGAAATTGCTTACCATTATCTCGTAATTATTCGACTTGGTACTCCAAATCGAGTAATTACGCATCTCATCATAAACCGCTTTCTTCGCTTCGTTGTTATCCCATCCACAGTTCGCTTCAATCTATTTTGTGAACGATCAATAGCCACAAAAGGAACTCAAACCTCCCGGAGCTTTAGGAAACGGTCCCAGATATCAAGACCCAAAGTTGCAAAAGGCCAAGATAGAGGTATTGTTTGTAATGCCCGAAATGGTTGGTGTATTTGCTCGCTATGAAACCGCATCGACACACTTTTAACCAACTCTTTAGCATCGTATAGGGTCATGGTCAAGAAAACCTTGTCGAAAAGCCTTGCCGACCAACGCTCAGAGAAGCATGATTTCCACAAATGCCACCATGTATGTCGTGAAGGAGTGTTAATCCTTTGCTCATGCGAATGCATCGCATGAGCACCCTTGAGTACCTCGCTTATAGAGAACTCCTTCACCAAAGTATACATTTTGGCTTTTCGATAAGCGATCCGCCTCGAGATCGCCTTGGTCATGTAACCCTTCAAGATAATCATAGATGGGCGCCATCCATGTATCCTCGTATTCTAGAGAGGTTGTCTCAATAGGAGGTGTCTCGGCTCTTCGACCGAGAGAGGCTTCGAGTTGTTCCAAGAAGACTCCTTTTGGTACTTCAGATCCGAAGAAGCTATTCGAGCAAGTCGGTCTCATGAGGAAATTATCCTTTCGAGGGATGAATTGTGCCTCAAACCTAAAAAATGCTTTTCTAGCTTACGATTCGATAAGTATCGAGACATTGTCGGGTTAGAGCACCGGTACTCTTTACCGACTTGATTCACGACTAGTTGAGAGTCTCCTCTCACGAGTAGTCGGCGAATCGAGAGCGCTTTCACGCTCAGATACCAACTAGCAAACCTTCAGATTCCGCCACATTATTAGTGGCCCGAAAGTTTAATTGTATGGCATACTTTAAGGTCTCTCCTAGAGGAGATACCAGACCACCCGACCCGAGCCACTTAAAGTAAGCGACCCGTCAAAGTACATCGCCCATCGGTCGTGGGAATCGATCGGGATCCCGAATGTGTTCAAGATTTGTCCATTCGGCGACAAAGTCTACCAAGATCTGGGATTTAACGGCCGTTCGACACGAATGGATGTCGAACTCCCCAAGTTCGACCGACCATTTTGCCATCCCCATTGCTTCCTATTCGGAGGATCGCTCCCAAGGGAAACTCGGGCAGACAAACTAGTTTGTGCGCTGAAAATAATGCCGCAGCTTCTCAAGACATGAGGAGGGCATACTGAAGCTTTTGGACCCGAGGGTAACGCCCTTAGGTCCGTGTAAAACTTCACTTACGTAGTAAACCGGTCGCTGTACATTTTCACGCTCTACAACCAAGATCGCTACCGATCGCTGTGGCGTGGCGCCTAGGTAAACCAAGAGCGTTTCTTCCGCCTCGGAGAGACCGTAATAGGAGCACTCAGAAGGTACCTCTTGACATCCTCAAAGGCGGCTTTGCCTCATTCGACCACTCAAAACTTTCGTGTCTCCTTAGAAGTTTAAAGAAAGGTAGTCCCTTTTCTCCCGATCGTGCGATGAAACGACTTAGAGCCGCCATGCACCCAAAGGAGTTTCTCGACTTCTTTCCGTAGTTTGAGGGCGATTTGTAAAATGGCTTTTATCTTTTGATTCGCTTCAATTCCTCGTATAGATACTAGGAATCCAAGCAATTTCCCTGAAGAGATTCCAAACACACACTTCTCAGGATTAAGTTTTAAGCGATGTTTTCTGAGATTGTCGAATGTTTCTTGTAGGTCGGTAATATGATTAAGTTTCTTGATGCTTTTGACAACTAAGTCATCAACATAGGCTTCTAGATTTTGGCATAATTGAGATGAAAAAGTTGCCTGCATCAAGCGTTGAAAAGAAGCGCCGGTATTTTTTAGACCAAATGGCATTTTGACATAGCAAAATATACCAAATGGTGTAATAAATGCGTCTTTTCTTCATCGTCTAGACACATATTAATCTGGTGATATCCGAATATGCATCTAAAAACTTAACATTTCACAACTCGCAGAGAGTCAACCAACCGATCGACACGAGGTAAAGGAAAATCGTCTTTTGGACAAGCTTTATTAAGATCAAGAAAGTCTCGCACATACGCCATTTGCCGCTTGACTTTCTAACCATTACAGGTTAGCCAACCATTACGATGATTGACCTCTCTTATAAAGCCCGCTTAAGTAGCTTATCCAATTACGATTTAATAGCATCTCGCCGATCGAGGCAAATCTCCGTAATTTTTGTTTTACGGTACTTTGTCGTGCCGTAAGGCTAGCTTTGTGCTCGATCACCTCCCCGGGACTCGGGCATGTCGGATGCTTGCCACGCTAATACATCTGCGTTAGCTCGGAGGAAGGTGATGAGGGCGCCTTCCTATTTGGGGTCGGAAGTATCCCGTCGATGCGATCTTGAGGGCTCCCTGCGTCCGAGGAACCTCTTTGACTTTGTCGTTCGGCTTTGGTGCGACTTTTTAGGCTTCACTTGCTAGTCGGGTCGACTTTCTTCTCGAGTTGGTATTTGTCCTACCATCTCAAGGGATCGACGGTCGCGGTATCGCCATCTTCTTGTCACAATGGATTGTAATTACTCCTTTGGGACTGGCATCTTAATACATTGATATCCATAATGAGTAGCCATTTGGAATTTTGCCAAAGTTGGTCGTCCGAGTATGGCGTTATATGTCAGTCGAAATCGACCACATCAAAGGAGATTTTCTCGTCACGAAATTACTTGGTGAACCAAATGTTAAAGGAAGAGAAACTTGACCAATTGGTTTGGTCAAGATCCCTACAATCCCATGGAAAGAGTATCGTCTCGGTCTTACTTTGGTCCCGGTACTTGCATGTCATCCAGGCACTCGTAAATAAAATATTTAACGAGCTTCCACCATCAACCAAAACTCGATTGACCCGACAATTGTTGATGGTGGGTTCGACCACGATTAGGTATCGACTGTCGAGTCGAAGGATCGGCGATCACTCTTCTCGAAAGAAATGGTGACTTCCACCACTTCGTAATTTATTAACGAGAGGAGGATCTATGGAGTTTACCTCGCGTTCGCAGACCTTTGAGTCGCCGCTTTGATTCATATGCCGATGATCCCCGTAGATGTGTTCAATGGTGTGTTGCGGATCCCGAACAGCATCTCCTCTTCGTCATCTCAAGATTTATGACCACTTGTTTGACCTACCGCCGAGGGTGGGAAGTGGTCCTTGTTGCTGTAGTAGTCTTCAAGCTTTCGTTGGAAGACCCTTAGATTCTGGAAGGTCATGCCCTTCCTTTTTATGGAAAGGACACCACCTAGGCTTATCATTTTTCCGATCAGGGTGCTTACCTTTGCCTCTGTCGGAGTGTGGCTTGGATGTGCGTGGCTCTTTATCATTCACAGCCAATACCTCCTTGGAACCGCTGGGTTTTTGACCCTTCATCTTATTCTTGGACTTTTTTGCTTTCTTATCCTTCTTCTTACCAACTTCGCCTGGCTCTCGAGATGGATTGTCTTCACGATCAATTGTGTTGTTCCACTCGACCGCCTCGAGGCGAGAGTATATCGATCGGCCATTTCAAGAGTTCGCGACATAGGAGGATTTAAAGCAATATCCTCTGTTATCCTTCTACTACGGACTCCTGCTTGAAAGCCCCGATGACGATGAATCGAAACTTCCTAATTGAGTTACTGAACTGGATCAAGCGCTTGATGAACCGGCGCAATGTCTCGTTGTCGCTCGTCTCATCCGGTGCAAGTCGCCCTCCTTTCGAGGCGATTGTATGTGCCTTGAAATTTGCCAAGAGAAGATCGCAGAGATGTTGCCAAGAATAGATCGACTCGAGTGGTTGGTTTAGTAACCACGATCGAGCAGATCCTTCGAGCACAGTTGGAAGGTAATTTGCCATCACATGCTCTCCTCCTCCTGCTGCTCGAATAATTTGTTGTAAATTTGAAGGAATTCGATGGGATTTTGGGAACCATCAAACTTCTCCATGTTCATTGGTCGAAAACGAGGTGGCGGTGAATGGCTCGGAGATCGGCGAGAATGCCCGACATCCAAGAATGACTTCTTGACGCCTCCTTGCGTAAAAGAAGGGTTGATATCATCGGTGGTCGTACTCGACGATACCCGATGTGAGTTGACCCGACTGTAATAGGTCTCGGTCCTCTGAGGAATACTCCTCGCGGTTTATCTCTATTGCGATTTCCATGTCGGAGTGGTGAACGATCACCTTCCAAGGAGCTTGTTGATCATCGGTCATTTGGAAGACATTTCTTGAGTAAGAGATCGACACAACTTGTCATTATACCGATTTCTACGGGTGATATGTTGGATTGATCGGTAGCAGAAGAAGTCGTATGGGTACGACTACTTGAATGATGTCGACGAGGAGCTTCGGCTTTTTCATTGTACTCAAAGCCTTTGTGCGATCTCTTCAAATAAGAGGTCGAGTCTGCATTCGGGCTAGCTCTTGAGTTGAATTCTCGAGCAAATCATTGATGTGTTGGAGCTCTCGAGCTTCCTCGATTGATATTGAATACGCCCGAGCAAATTCTTCCGAGCTTCAATCTTCTTCCTTCAATTGCCTCAAGATTTTCCATGTTAGACTCTTGAGATTGCCTCAATGAAGCCGAGAATGTCGAGGATTTCCTGGCGCTCATGAAGGCGTTGGTCGTGTCCGCCAGCTGGTGGTGTCTCGCCATTGCCACGAGGGCGCAATGTGTGACCTTCGGAAGGGTCTCCATCTCGGTCTCTAGAAGAGTGATCTTGATCCGAGGAAGGACGAAGACCTCCGTTGATGATTCTCACTTGCGCCGAGGCCTCTCCGCTTGAGGAGTCGTCGAGAGACACCATCTGGCGACTTGGAGTAATCCTCCAAGTAGGGAAGTCCGGTTATAACTGCTCCGTCGGCAGTGTGACTCATGGAGAGATGGTCGAATTTGCGGAGAAAAGCATGCTTGATCCCGCCTCTCTAGCGTTATCCAGAGAGAGAATCACCAGATCTGGTGAAGTCCTGCATGTGGCTTCTAGAGCTTGCCTCACCAAGTCGGACCGCCTTAGGGAACTTGGACACTTCGAGGAAAAACTCTCGTCGTGTCGTGAGTCCACTGGTGTGGTCTGGTCGATTGACCCTTGCCCCTCGAGAGGGTAGATTCTCTCTTGGGCGTCTTGTTGTGGGGATAAGGATCCTCCTCAACTCCACCGGCGACATTGTCTCTCGGATCTGTGGGAAGATCCCGGAGGCAAGAATGCCATAGGATGAGTCATCACTCGGTTCAGAATCGAATCCGGCATCCATGTCGACGTCACAGACCGCCAAGTCGAACCAGTTCTCCTCGCTCCATTCTCCGCCATGAGTGCATGAGATTTGGAAAACAGAGAGAATGTTTGACAAGAAATTACCGGAAGATCCCCACGGACGGCGCCTAACCGCTTGTTTTAGAACCGAACTTACGTAAAGATTGTTTGATTCGGGGTCTCCTAGAATAGAATCATCTTGAGAGATTGACATGGGAATTTTTATACGAGTTCGGCCTTCTCCGGAGAGAATAACAACCCTACTCTGTGTGTGTATGGTATTGAGTGTATCTCGAACAATCAGGGAAAAACTAAGACTATTACAGATAGTGCTTGTATTCCCGATGGCTCGATCCTCCTCCCTTTCTCTAGTTGCCGCCTTTTATAGTACGTGAAGGAGCGGCACTCATCTAAAGGCGCCTCATCACCTCCTCATGAATTCGCGCATGTTGGTAGTAATTACGGTGTATTAATTCCTCCACGTCGCTCAACAACTATATACCGTAGATAATGGGTATTACGTGCCATTATTCTATAGAATAACAACATATGATGATCGTTTGAATCCTTTAATCAATAAGACCCACTTGTCTGCAGTGTTCATTTGATTATAAGGTGGTGCGTGGTGACATAGTCGTAGAGGAATCTCGACTATGAGGTAGTCGTAGCAAGACTTACGACTATGGGATAGTCGTAGCATATCTTACGACTATGGGGGTGGTCGTAGAAGAACTTACGACCATCCATTTGATTCTTCCTTCATAACATTAAGGGGTACACTCAGGGTTCACATGACGTCATATTTACCTATAATAAAAATTATAGATAAAAGGTAAAATTAGGATTATTATATCCTCGTCACTACTAAATACTTGCTTTGGAACTTAGTATTTGTAATTGAAAGAAACTTGGCTTTGCGCAAATCAACCATATTAAGCCTTCCTTTGTGATATCCATTTATGCATGTCATTTTGTTATCTAACGGGTGTAACTTGCGAGCACGGTTGTTGTGCTCACTCTTGCTCAATGCAATCTTTGCCAGGAGAGGACCTTGGCAGTGATGAAGACCAAAGCGATTAGGTTGTGCCTTCCAGTCAGTTGCATGTGGCGTGCTGATGGACCTTTTGTTGTTTGTGCTTTTGTATCTATGCTTGGCCCAAGGCCACCTTGTAAACAATCCTGTTGATATTTTGCTTTAATAAATATGCGTTCTGGATGTCACCACCTTTGTATTATTACTGTGAAGAGCTAGCCATGATCCTTGGGACTAGCTCAGTTTGCATAGGGAATCTTGGAGCAAGCCCAGTCCTCCACGTCCACCCAATGGAATGAACGTGTGTGGCTCTGGGGTGGTCTTAGTCCTCCACGACCTCCTTTGGAGGGTCGCGGGTGGTCTTGGGATGCCCTCAGACCTCCACGTCTTCCCCTGGTCTGGCTGTGGTAGGTCTTCGTGGTGCTCCCTGGCTCCAAGACCCTCTCGGGTTTTGTTCTCCTGGACTTCCAGGAGGTCCTGAGGGACCTCCTGGGAGATCGTGGTGGACAAACCAAGAGATCCTTTTCGGGGTCTCCTGGGAGGTCCTGACGGACTTTCCTAGAGACCCAGGAGGACCTCTTGGGTGCCCTAGGGTTGGGACGTTACAAAAGTGGTATCAGAGCATCCTGACTGTAAGTCGCAACCTAGTAGAATGGTTATAGAATTCCAAAGTTATTTTATACAATAAAAGAAGAATAAAATGTTGTTTCTTATCTGGGTCATCTTTTCACTCTTACCTTCCTTCTGGTGCTCTCTCTTACCTTAATCTAACTTTATCTTGCTTCTTCCTACGCACCCGTTTATAATGTTAAGTGGAACTCCTTACCTTTGCAAGTCCTTGTAGTAGCTTCTTAGTTAGGCCTGGTGTTTAGAACCTCCCTTAAAGCGGTAAGCAACGATTAGAATGATATTTAACTGATTTAGCTTTTGAAAAGTTTCTTGTTGTTGTTTCCTTTGCTGAGTGATTTGTCTGGCTAGTTTTCCCTTAGTTTTTTTTCTTCTCTTTTCTCAGCCCTGGAGCTTAGACATTATGGCCACCTCTAGAAATGGCAGTGGCAGCTCAAGCAATCGCAACCGTCAAGCTAAAGAAGAGACTGAGAACCCAGCCTGGTGGAGCAATCAGAATAGAGGTATTGAGGGTGAGCAGGGGCAACCAACTTCACAGCCACCCCCACCTCCAGTTGAAGGGCCTAGTTGGACTCAACTGATGGCCAATCAAACTCAGTTAATAAACCTGCTTTCACAATCCATTGCCAACACCCGGTCCTTGCAAGCTACAGCAGCAGCCCAACCTCAAGATCAAGCTCCACCTCCTCTAAGGTCTAGTATTGCAGAATTTATGAGGTTGCGCCCTCCAACATTTTCGAGCAAAGATCAACCAATGGAAGTCGATGATCGGTTAAGGGCGAGGAGTCGAAAGTTAGACATGGTGCGAGGTCTGAGACCATGAGAGAGTTCTCTTTGCTTCTCACCAGCTCAGTGGACCAGCTTCTGAGTGGTGGGACAACTTTAGTCAATCTCATGCTGATGCTCAGGCCATCACATGGGATGAGTTTAAGCGAGCTTTTCATCGTGCCCATATCCCACTAGGCATGATGTCTTTAAAAAGGACGGAATTCCATACCTTAAAGCAAGGCAACCGCTCTGTCAATGAGTATATGTATAAGTTTAATCAATTGGCTAGATATGCTCCAGGAGATGTTGCCTCGGATGAAAGCAAGCAAGAGCACTTTTTTGGAGGGGCTTAATGATGAAATTTCAGTCCATCTTATTTCCCAAGAGCATTCTGACTTTCATCAACTTGTAAGTAAGGCCATTCGGCAGGAGAGTAAGCTCCAACAGATGGAAAGCCGAAAAAGGAAGAAAGCTGCGCAGAGGTTTAACTCAGGGGGATTTCCTAAGTCTAGGACCTCCTGGCCTCGAGACCTCTCGGCAAGAAGACTTCACGGACCTCCTCCTCAAGGGCATCTGGCACAGAGCAGCGCTTAAGCAAAGCGAGTTTTCATAAGACCTCCTTTGGAGGCCAGCCCTAGAAGAAGCCTTCCACAACCTCCTCTGCCGGAGTGACCTGTTTCTTTTGTAAGGAGGTGGGGCATTATGCCAACAGGTGCCCAAAGAAGCAACAAGTTTCTGCTCCAGCCCGATCTGATGAAGGGATGTCAGCCCAAGGCAGTGCCTCAAGTGTGAAGCCGACTGCGAAAGTCATCAAGGGCCGCGTCACACATGTCACGGCTAAAGAGGCGCATGATGCACCTGATGTAGTCCTTGGTACGTTTCCTGTTAATTCCGTACCGACTTGCTTTTATTTGACTCGGGAGCTTCCCATTCTTTTGTTTCAAGCAAGTTTGTGGGAAAGTGTGGGTTTTCTATAGTCCCTTTGGTTAACCCTATGCTAATCCATGTTCCGGGCATAGATATGAGGACTAATACCCTCTGCCCAAATCTTATCTTAGAGATCTCTGGAGTTTTATTTCACGCAGATCTGGTAGTCTTGCCAACTCAAGGGTTGGATGTGATCCTTGGAATGAATTGGCTGGCCAAGAATAAAGGGCAGATCGACTGTGCTACCAAGTCTATAACACTTACTAATAGCAGGGAATACAAGTGGAATTTAAGCCCAGGACTTCCCTTAGGGCAAGATCTCTTCTGACTAGTGTGAAGGCAGTAGTGAAGCTGGAAGATCTCCCAGTGGTTAGAGAATACTTGGATGTGTTCCCTGAGGAACTACCTGGTATGCCACCAGATAGGGACGTATCATTTCTAATTGACTTAGTCCCTGGGACTGCACCCATATCAAAAAGACCTTACAGGATGCCTGTAAATGAATTGGTAGAATTAAAGAGGCAGATCCAAGAACTGAAGGACAAAGGATTTATTAGACCAAGCTCTTCACCATGGGGAGCACCTGTGCTATTTGTCAAAAAGAAAGATAACAGCCTAAGGATGTGTGTAGATTATAGATCACTCAATGAGGTCACCATTAAAAACAAATATCCATTGCCAAGGATAGATGACCTCTTTGACTAACTAAAAGGGGCAAGTGTGTTCTCTAAAATAGACCTAAGGTCTGGTTATCATCAACTAAAAATTAGACCAGAGGACATCCCCAAAACTCCTTTTACCACAAGGTATGGACTATGTGAGTTCACTGTGATGTCTTTTGGACTGACAAATGCCCCGGCCTATTTCATGAGCATGATGAACAAAGTATTCATGGACTTCCTCGACAAGTTTGTAGTGGTGTTTATTGATGATATCCTCATCTACTCTAAAAATGAAAAAGAACATGAAGACCATCTTAAAATTGTGTTGGGAAGACTTAGAGAGCAGCAGCTCTATGCTAAGTTTAGTAAATGTGAGTTTTGGCTAAGTCAAGTAGCCTTCCTTGGTCATATTATTTCGGCCAGGGGAGTAGCTGTAGACCCTTCAAAGGTGGAAGCCGTGCTAGAATGGAAATCACCCAAGACCGTGACTGAAGTAAGAAGCTTTCTTGGTCTAGCTGGCTATTATAGGAGATTTATTGAAGGATTCTCTAAGATTGCTAGACCTCTTACTCAACTTTTGAAAAAGGAAAAGAGGTTCGAATGGACTGAAACCTGTGAACAAAATTTTCAGAAACTAAAGGAAAAGCTTGTCACAGCTCCTGTCTTGATCCTGCCAGACATCCATAAAGATTTTGAAGTGTTTTGTGATGCTTCTCATCAAGGTATTGGCTGTGTACTAATGCAAGAAGGAAAAGTAGTAGCATATGCATCTAGACAGTTGAGACCTCATGAAGAGAACTACCCAACACATGATCTAGAATTGGCGGCCATTGTGCATGCTTTGAAAATTTGGCGACACTACCTTATTGGCAACCGCTGTGAGATATACACGGACCACAAAAGTTTGAAATATATCTTCACACAACCAGAGCTTAATTTGAGACAAAGGAGATGGTTAGAATTGATTAAAGACTATGACCTTGGAATTCATTATCACCCGGGCAAGGCCAATGTGGTGGCCGATGCTTTAAGCCGTAAGGGTTATTGTAGTACCCTGTTAGTTCAAGAACAACAACCAACACTGTATAAAGAGCTGAAGTGTCTCAACTTAGAGATTATAGAGCAAGGATGTGTAAACACCTTAGAGGTGCATCCAACCATTCTGGACCAAATCAAAGGGCATCAAGAAAAAGATGAAGATATCCAAGAAATTAAGAGGAACATGAGGAAGGGTAAAGCCCCAGGTTTCTCTAAAGACGAGCAGGGAGTAGTGTGGTTTGGTAGTCGGATCTGTGTGCCAAATGATCAAGAGATTAAGCAGCTTATTTTGATGGAAGCTCATGGGTCACCTTACTCTATTCATCCGGGCAGCACCAAAATGTACCAAGACCTTAAAGAGAGATATTGGTGGACTAGTATGAAGCAAGATGTTGCTAAATATGTAGCCCATTGTGATGTGTGTCAGAGAGTTAAAGCTCTACACCAAAAACCAGCCGGTCTGTTACAACCATTGCCCATCCCCGAATGGAAATGGGAGCAGGTGGGCATGGACTTCATTACTGGACTACCTAAGACACAATCAGGATATGACTCTGTGTGGGTGGTGGTTGACCGCTTGACCAAAGTAGCACACTTCATACCAGTTAAGACCACCTATTCGAGTAACATGTTAGCAGATTTGTACATGGCCAAAATAGTTTGTTTGCATGGAGTGCCCAAAAGAATAGTATCAGACAGAGGGTCTCAATTCACTTCAAGGTTTTGGCAAAGTTTGCATGAAGCTCTGGGTACTAAACTCAATTTTAGTACAGTCTATCACCCTCAAACCGACAGGCAAACAGAGAGAGTGAACCAAATCCTGGAAGACATGCTCAGGGCATGTGCCCTAGACTTTGGGAAAAGCTGGGACAAGAATTTGCCCTATGCCGAATTCTCTTATAATAACAGCTATCAAGCTAGCCTACAAATGTCCCCATTTGAGGCTTTGTATGGTAGGCCCTGTAGGACACCCCTTCTTTGGGATGAAGTTGGAGAGCATCAGCTTTATGGGCCGGACCTGATCAAAGATGCAGAGAGCAAGGTGAAATTGATAAAGGAGCGATTGAGAGTGGCTCAGTCCCGACAAAAGAGCTACGCTGACACCCAACGTAGAGATCTGTCTTTTGAAGTTGGAGACTTTGTCTACCTCAGAGTAACACCACTCCGGGGAGTTAGGAGATTTCGGATTAGAGGAAAGCTAGCACCAAGATTTGTAGGACCATACAAGATCTTAGCAAGGCAAGGTGAAGTGGCTTATCAACTAGAACTTCCAGAGTCCTTGTCGGCAGTGCACAACATCTTTCATGTATCACAATTAAGGAAGTGCCTTCGATTTCCTAAAGACCACACATTAGTAGAGGACATAGACTTACAGGAAGACCTCACATATGTGGAGCGACCAATTAAAATCCTGGATGTTGCAGAGCGGGTTACCAGGAGCAAAATTATCAGGTCATACAAGGTACAGTGGAGTCATCATCCAGAAAGTGAAGCTACATGGGAAAAAGAAGAAGACCTCAAGACTAATTACCCCTACCTCTTCGCTGATTCTGTTTGAATCTCGGGGATGAGATTCCTCTAAGGGGGGTAGGTTTGTAACATCCTGATTTTCTAAATCCTTTTTTTTAAATGTGTAAAACAAATTAAAACTATTTTATTTTGATGAGAATTCAAAGTTGGTTCAGTTGGAGAGGTTTGAGTTGTTGATACCTCCTTTTTGGTATGCTCGGCAGATCCTCCTTTAGCCTATCTCTTTTGGGTTATGTAGGTTTAGACCTTCTCTGTGGCCTAGACCTCCCCAGTGGTTCTTAAGGTTAGACCTCCCTTGGGGCTCAGACCTTTTCTCACTTGGACGTATCTTTATGTCCAGGCCTTTCCCTTTGAGTTTGATCGCTTTGGAACTCTTTGTTGGTTTGAATCTCTTTAGTCCAGACCTCCTTCCGTCCAGACTTCTTTTAAGTCTAGACCCCCTTGTTGCCTGGGCACTCTCTTATGCCCAGACCTCTTTTCAGTTAGGACCGCCTTGTATTTCATTGGACCTCTTGTGTGCCTTCGAACCTCCTGAGTTCATTTGAACCTCCTCAACATTACCTCTTGGCCGAAAGGACCTCCTTTGGGTTCATCCTAACCGCCAAGACTTTTGACCTCACCTTAGCGGTTGGAAATCTCCTTTGAGTTACCTTAACCCTTGCGACACCTTTTGGAACCACCTTTTGTGGATCTCCTCCGTGGGATCCCTCTTTCTTGGAACCCCTCCGCCTAGACCTCTCCTTTGTTTGGATCTGACGGTTCAGACCTCTTTTCATTTTGAATCCAAAGGTCCAGACCTCCCCGTACATTATTTCCCTCTGGGAACCTCACCTTCACGTTTGATCTTGGCTGTTGGACCTCCCTCCCGGAGATCCAACCGCCCAGACCTCAACTTGCTCTCGATCCCAACCACGGGACCGTTTTGTAGTTCTCTGGACCTTCTCGCCAGACCTCCCTTGAAGAGATCCTAACCGTCAGGACCTCCTTTTGTTGATCCTGACCGTCAGGACCTCCCCATGTCCGGACCTCCTCTGTGTGTGTCTGGACCTCCCCAATCTTTAGACCTCCCTGTCCTTTGGGCTTAGGACCTCCTAAGCCTCTCAGACCTCCTCAAAGACCTCTCATGCGGGGCAAGACCTCCCTTCTTGACCCGTCTGTTTCTAAGTTGGCTGGCCCCACTTGCCAGCCCTGGTCATTCTTATTTCCTTCGCCACGTTAATATCTTGGGCATTTAATGCATGTCATGTCACATTAAATGCATCCATATACGTGGCGTTTACTCTGAATTTGGTCACTTAGCTGTACTCTGACATCCTTTCTTGTTCCTTTCCATAGCAACATACGTTGTCCTTTCCTCGTACCTTTTACCAAGGTGGTAGTGACACCTGCCCTGTCACTCACCTATCTTTGACCCATTTCTGTACTTATCCTTGATACGTAAGCTCCTAGTTATCTTCACCCACTTTAGCTATGATTAGTCCAGAAAACCCTACTACATTACCTTTCTTCACGCTCATCATCTTGGCTCCTTTCGCCGTGGCTTCGGGGAAGACCTTGTTGCCCCCGACCTCCCCTTCATCCATTGCTTCCTTCTTGTCCCCGGTAAGTCCCTTGGTGACACGCTTTCGACTCTTATTCTTGTCACCACATTGTTGGTTGTGTCCTTCTCGGGACCTCCTCTTGTGGGTACCGTTTGGATTTCTAATGGCCTTTATATGAGGAGCTCTTCCCTGGTCTTTACGCAAGGACCATCTCTCAGGACCTTCCTGTTCTGTGGCTTAAATCACTCTTTTGGGGTCTTTTGCTAAAGACCACCTCCTCCTGGTAAGCTTGGACCTCTTCCAAAAGAACCTATTCTAAAATATAGATCTCTTCTGTTGGTTGTGTTTTGAGTTTCCTTTGGGGTTCGCTTGGTTTTCTTGTTGATCTCAGTTGGTTCTTTATTTGAGCTTTGTTTGAACTTGCTCTTTTAACCGTGTAGATTGCGAAGACTCCAAGGAGTCTGAGTGTACTGAAGAGGAAGATTCTCAGGATAGTGAGCAAGGCAAGTTACACTTTTGATCATATTGCACCCAATAATTCAAATTATTTATGTCCTGTTTCAATGTATACTGCATGCCTATTTATACCAAGCTATTTCAATACCTGTTTTAAATTCATAGTTATGCCTACTCCCTTTGTATGGCTACTGTTGACTTTGGACTGAACATGTTGTCACCATTAGATCAAACTTGGTTAATGCAATAGTGTGGGCCAAGATCATTTGAAAAACCATATGCTTAGTCTTGCCTAGACCAAAAGTATTTGATTTGGGGAAATATTTACCAACATGACCAATTACTGTTTTAAATGTTTTTCACCATGACATCGGGTTGTCATGGAAGTATGAAAATGTTGCTGGGAAAGCAAAGAAAAGAAAAATGGAATTGGACTGGGGCGAACTGGTTGCTTGGATGGTGCATGTGTATGCACGGGACCATGCTATTTCTATGGCTGGTGCCCAGGGTTCTGCGGTAGTCGCCCTAGTCATTTGAGGACCGGCCTTTGATCGTCCCTTTGCTAGGCCTATAATGGGCCATGCCAAAATCGTACAACCACATGTCTCCAGTATGGGGCGTAGGACCTGGCTGACTAATTTAGAGAATTCTACCATAGTTGTTCCATTGGATGTGTGGGAGGTCTTTCATGGCCAATGGTCTTTTATAACCTCTTCGCTCCCACGGTGCAAGAGGGGGCTTTCCGCCGGGTTTCTATCCATAAGAAAGTGAAACCTTAGCTAGGAGGAGCTGTAGTGGAACAATGCATTGTAAAGGCCTTGTCATGAGCTCTAGACCTCTTTCCTTTGGTAGTGAGAGGTGGCATTGACGGATGCCGGACAAACTAGAGAAATCATGTCATGTGGGTAAAGTGTACAACCTCTGCAGAGTTAAATCTATTCGAATAGCCGTGTCCGCGGTCAAGGACATGCTGGCAAAGACCACTCAGAGTTAGATATTGGTTTTGGTTTCTGAAAATGTTTATTAAACTGTTTTGGGATTTCTATCCCATGGGTTGTGGGCGGGGAGCCTTGTGACAGGAGGGTATCCTTCACCAACTTGTTGATGAATGTTATCCAACTGAAAATCATGTTTGGAAAATGAATTTTATCTACTAAATACTTGCTTTGGAACTTAGTATTTGTAATTGAAAGAAACTTGGCTTTGCGCAAATCAACCATATTAAGCCTTCCTTTGTGATATCCATTTATGCATGTCATTTTGTTATCTAACGGGTGTAACTTGCGAGCACGGTTGTTGTGCTCACTCTTGCTCAATGCAATCTTTGCCAGGAGAGGACCTTGGCAGTGATGGAGACCAAAGCGATTAGGTTGTGCCTTCCAGTCAGTTGCATGTGGCGTGCTGATGGACCTTTTGTTCTTTGTGCTTTTGTATCTGTGCTTGGCCCAAGGCCACCTTGTAAACAACCCTGTTGATATTTCACTTTAATAAATATGTATTCTGGATGTCACCACCTTTGTATTATTACTGTGAAGAGCTAGCCATGATCCTTGGGACTAGCTCAGTTTGCACAGGGAATCTTGGAGCAAGCCTAGTCCTCCACGTCCACCCAATGGAATGAACGTGTGTGGCTCTGGGGTGGTCTCAGTCCTCCACGACCTCCTTTGGAGGGTCGCGGGTGGTCTTGGGATGCCCTCAGACCTCCACGTCTTCCCCTGGTCTGGCCGTGGTAGGTCTTTGGGGTGCTCCCTGGCTCCAAGACCCTCTTGGGTTTTGTTCTCCTGGACTTCCAGGAGGTCCTGAGGGACCTCCTGGGAGATCGTGGTGGACAAACCAAGAGATCCTTTTCGGGGTCTCCTGGGAGGTCTTGACGGACTTTCCTAGAGTCCCAGGAGGACCTCTTGGGTGCCCTAGGGTTGGGTCGTTACAGCAGTTCATACCGGGTTTTATTCGTTTTTGCTCCGATCGTCCGGCCCAGCACTTTGTCTCACGTTCGGGTTCTCATGTCTGACCCAGTGCTTCACGTCCGCGAATCGTCTCGCGTCCGGCTCCTCGCGTTCGGCTCCTCACGTCCAGCCCAGCGCTACTCCTCACGTCCACTTCTCATGTCCGCGAAGCGTCTCACACACGCTGATTCGACTAGATGCATTTTTTTTTAATATTTTTCGGGAAGTGTGCCTCGCTTCATCGCTGTCCCAAGACCTAGGTCACAGTCGGAGGCGATTTTCGTCGGCGATTCTGGGGAAAGCGAGTCAGAGGCGATTTTTGTCGGTGGTGTTTAGGCGTCAGTGTCGGCGTTGGTATCGTTCTCGCCGATAGAGTAGCGGTGGTTGAGGCGGATTGAAGTTGCTTCGTTTTTGCCATGATTTTCTTCGGTGTTGGCGTGGTTTTCGTCTTATACTTTCTGGGCATCTCTTTGGTCTAGTTTTCTAGGTGAGTTTTATGGCTAGTTCTTCATGTTTGGAGCTTATATTTGGTTAGATCCGTATACTTGTTTAATTTTTGGGCATATCCTGTATTAGTTTTCTAAGGTGATTTTTGTTCTGTGAGTTCTTCGTGTTTGAAGCATAGATCTGGTTATTTCCATTCACTTGGATGTACTACTTCCCTAGAGACAACGTTGTTTCTATAAACAGTAGACGACATGTATTCATTTGTGTTACCTGTTTTGTTATTCGCATCAGTTCGATGTTTGCATGTTTGGATGGCTCATTATGATCCATGATTGCTATGTAGTTGTGAAGTAATTTATCTGGTTCTAGATTTATGATCTTCTGGAACATGGTAAATATGTTTAGTTTTCTAGGCAGTCAAACACCTTCACTTGCTATCAATTCTGCATTGCAATGCAACTAGCTTGTTCATTCACACCTTGGCAAAGGAAAGAAATCTAACGATTCCATTCACAGCTGTTAAGGGGAGAGACTCGGCAAAATCTGTCCTACATATGTTGTTGTGGGTTTTGGAGCTGCTGCTTGTCTCTGGAGTTGCATGAATGTGTAACTGATAAGTACAGTCATGTTTCACATAAATTTCAATGTAAGAATTTTAGGTTTAATATTTTAAGGAACAAGTTTATACTAGTGAACATTTATTTATTTAATTTTGATTGTTCATTCTGGGTCTGCTGCTTCATTGTAGTAAGAAGCGATTTTACATGGCAGTGCAATAAAATGGCATTATGCATTCTAGGTAAATTAATACCTCTGAATGTATTATGCATTCTGTCATGAAAATCAATAGATATAGGTGGTTTTATTTATTTATTTTATTTATAAGTTCTCATTCTAGAATACATTGGTTAGTGCTGCTCTCATTTAGGTGCCCCAATCTGTGCTAATTAATGTTGTTGAATGCTTTAAGTTGGTGTTTCTGATTCCATAGCCACAAGCTCTAATTGATCAGGAGGTAGCTTTCCATCTATATTATGGCCTATATTCAGTTTAATTAGGTCATTTCTTGAGAAGCCAACATCTTACATTTATATAAATATCATTTAACATAATGGGAATTATGACTGGCATTGCGAAGCTCGTGCGCAGTTCTAGTCTCACATGTACTGCTTACATTAAGCTTTGTTGTTGTCTAAACTTCCTTCATCTATACTCATACCTCGCATTGCATGCCCGATGCTTTTCTTGATATGATTCAAGATTATACGTGCATGCCTTGATAATTATGTATGGTATGTATTCCAGAATAGTAGTCTCGACGTATTCATATATACTCTTATCGATTCTTTTAGTTGTTAATTTTCATGATTGGCTTATAAATTTGTCTAAAAAATGCTTATTCTTTTCCCTACTTCTTCATATTTTCTGTGTGCGTGGGTAGTTTCAATTGCACGATCTCTTTGTGCTCGTTTCTCTTCTTGCAGGGGTTGATATGGATGTCGATTTGTCTTAATTACAGACTGTAACTGCCCTTCTCCTCACAATAAATTTGCAACAACGTTGCAAATTCTTTTTGCTTGGCCATGATAAGTAGTCTTAAAAAGAATACAGAAACTATCTTTTCTTTTTGTTGTATTTCTATTCTTTATCTTGCCCTGTTTGCTCTTGATGTGTTATTTTATTTGTACTATTTATCAAGGGATTTTTTTTGGTTTTTCACATTAAAGCCTGGTCTTCTCAAATCTTGTACATATCAGTTTGCGAATTGCATTAGATGGAGAGTTCTCATTTGTACATCAAGATTTTTTTTATTCATTCTAAGTAAATTACAGTCAATGGTTGTGAGTCAAATCTAGCCTTGTTATGTACTATATTCCTCTCTTCTCTGTAACAACCATTACACATTCACAATCTGTCTTAACCAAAATGCTTATTTCCCTCTCTGAATTTTCTTCATTTGTAGCACTTGGTTCGCCTTCTTCTGTTGATTTGCCATATCTATTGCATTTAAATGTCACTCTTGTCACCTCGTTATTCTTTTTCTTGCAGGTTGTGTGATAATTGTGTGCAATAACAATTGAGAACCCTGATAAATATGCATAAAAGTTGAAGAAATCATGAGCTTCTTTTGAACTTTTGAAATCCATCCCCAGTTGCGGTATGTGTTTGCTGTCTATGGTCACATCATTTCCTTGGCTTGCTGCTATTTCCTCATTCTCGAAGAAAATTTCTAGGTCTTTCTCATTTATTACTTCATTTCCCTGTCCTTGATTTCCTGCCATATTGTCATTCTCAGTTTCATTTTCTATTCTACAACTCTCTGAAATTGTTGTGTGACTATCTGCTGCATTTTCTCCAACCTCATCCTGCAATGTTCCATTTTTTGATAGTATGTAAAGTTCCATAAAAGTAATGTTTTGTTAAAAAAAAATCAACTCTTTACATCTATGCCTCAACTAACCTCGTCTTCTTCTATACATCTAAACATATACAGGCCCTAGTGGGTTGCATTATAGTCCTCGTCAATTGCACTCCTTGACTGGTCCAAGGACTTCATCTGCAAAATTCACCGGTAATAGCTTAAATTCTATGTTTTTTTATTTGTTTCTATCCTTTGCTGTTTTTCAATATTCTATTTTTTTGGCAATTATATATTGTACTTACCTGCAATTGACTTGGTAAAACTGTATTACTGTTGTTTGTATACTCATTTGAGTCATCCAAGTATCCTCGTATTCTAGAGAGGCTGTCTCAATAGGAGATGTCTCTGGTGTTTCCACTAGAGACGGCTTCTGGAGTTGCTACAAGAAGTCTCCTTTTGGTACTGGTGATCGGGAAGAAGCTATTCGAGCAAGCTGGTCTACGAGGAAATTATCCTTTCGAGAGATGAATTGTACCTCGAAACCGAAAAAATGCTTTTCAAGCTTTCAACATCCGATAAATCGAGACATGGTCGGGTTAGAGCACCGGTACTTTTTTCCGACCTGATTCACGACTAGTTGAGAGTCTCCTCTCACGAGTAGTCGTCGAATCGCGAGCGCTTTCACAGCTCGTATGCCGGTTAGTAAACCTTACTACGCCACGTTGTTAGTGGCACGAAAGTTTAGTCAGATGGCATACTTTAAGGTCTCTCCGTTAGGAGATTCCAGGACCACTCTGACCCTCGAGCCATTTAAAGTAAATGACCCGTCAAAGTACATCGTCCACTTGTTGTGGGTATCATACTGGGGATCCTGAACAGGCTCAGGATTTGTCCATTTGGCGACAAAGTTTGCCAAGATCTGGGATTTAATAGCCGTTCGGGACACGAAATGGAGGTCGAACTCCCCAAGTTCTACTGATCATTTAGACATGCGTCCCGCTGCTTCCCTATTCTGGAGGATTACTCCCAAGGGAAAATCAGGCGGCACAATTATCTTGTGCTTTGAAAATATCTGCAGCTTCCTCAAGACATGAGGAGGGCATAGAAAGCTTTTGGACCCGAGGGTAACGCCCCTTAGGTCCGTGCAAAACTTCACTTACGTAGTACACTGGTCGTTGAACGTGTTCACGTTCTACGACTAGTATCTTTAGCCATCACTTGCGTGGCATGGCAGCTAGATAAATCAAGAGCGTCTCTTCCGGTTTTGGGGAAACCAGAACAGGAGCACTCGTAAGATATCTCTTGACATCCTCGGCGCGCGTTTGCCTCTTCCGACCACTCAAACCCTCGTGCTTCCTTAGAAGTTTGAAGAAAGGTAGTCCTTTTTCTCCCAGTCGTGCTATGAAACTACTTAAAGCCGCCATACACCCTGTGAGTTTTTGGACTTCTTTCTTCATGGCTGGAGAGCGCATTTGTACAATGGATTTTATCTTTTCGGGATTTGCTTCGATCCCTCGTACAGAGACCAGGAATCCAAGCAACTTTCCCGAAGAGACTCCAAACACACACTTCTCAGGATTGAGTTTCAAGCGGTGCTTTCTAAGGTTGTCGAACGTCTCCTGTAAGTCTGAAACATGATCAAGCCATTTGATGCTTTTTACGACTAGATCGTCAACATAGGCTTCCAAATTTCGGCCTAGCTGAGGTGAAAAAATCGATTGCATCAAACGTTGAAAAGAAGCACCAATATTTTTTAGACCAAATGGCATTTTGACATAGCAAAATATACCAAATGGAGTAATAAATACGGTCTTTTCTTCATCTTCTAGACACATATTAATCTGATGGTAGCCAGAATATGCATCTAGAAAACTTAATGTTTCGCAACCAACAGTAGAGTCAACCAACTGATCGATACGAGGTAAAGCGAAATCATCTTTTGGACAAGCTTTATTAAGATCAGTGAAGTCAACGCACATTCGCCACTTGCCGTTAGACTTCCTAACCATTACAGGGTTGGCCAACCACTCTGGGTGGTCGACTTCTCTTATAAAGCCTGCTTTAAGTAACTTGTCCAGTTCTGACCTTATAGCGTCTCGTCGATCAGGGGCAAATCTTCGTAATTTTTGTTTTACAGGTACTTTGTCAGGCCGTAAAGCTAGCCTGTGCTCAATCACTTCCCTGGGGACTCCGGGCATGTCGGATGCTTGCCACGCGAAGACATCTACGTTTGCTCGGAAGAAAGTGATGAGGGCATCTTCCTACTTGGGGTCGGAAGTATCCCCGGTGCGAACAGTCTTCGAAGGTTCCTCCTGATCCAGGGGAACCTCTTTGACTTGGTCGTTCGGCTTGGGCGCAGCTTTAGGCTTCAAGTACTTGGTCGAAGGCTGCCCTTTTTCTTCCCGAGCTGGTATCTGACCTACCATCTCGAGGGATCGACGGTCACACGTGTGCGCCATCTTATTATCACAATGAATTGTGATTACTCCTTTGGGACCTAGCATCTTAAGACATTGATACCCATAATGAGTTGCCATTAAGAATTTTGCCAAAGCTGGTCGTCCGAGTATGGCGTTATATCCCGTATCGAAATCAACCCCATCAAAGGAGATCTTCTCCATCCTGAAATTACTTGGTGAACCAAATGTAATAGGAAGGGAAACTTGACCAATAGGTTTGGCCGAAGATCCCGGTATAATACCATGAAATGAATATCTTACCGGCCTTACCTTGGTCCTGGGTACTTGCATCTCGTCCAGGGTGTTCGTCAACAAAATATTTAATGAACTACCACCATCAATCAACACTCGATTCACTCGACAGTTGTTGATGGTGGGTCCGACCACGATCGGGTAACGACCTGGTCAAATCGAAGGGATCGGGCAGTCACCCTTCTCAAAAGAGATGGTGACTTCCGACCACTTGGGTACTTTATTGACAAAAGGGGGGTCAATGGAGTTTACCTCATGTTCGACGGCCTTAAGCTGTCGCCTTGACTCGTACGCCGATGATCCCCCAAAGATGTGCTCGATGGTGTGCTCGGGATCCTGAAATGGCATGTCCTCGTTGTCGTCCATCACAGACGACCAATCGGCTTGCCCTACTTCTTCGAGGGGTGGAGTGGCCCTTGCCGCTAGTAGTCTTCGAGTTTTCATTGGAAAACTCGGTAATTGCGGAGGTCATGCCCTTCCTTTTTATGGAAAGCGCACAACCTAGGCTTGTCGTTCTTCTGTTCGGGGCGCTTACCTTTGCCTCGATTGGGGTATTGTTTGGTAGTTCGTGGCTCCTTATCACTTATGACCAAGACCTCCTTAGAAGCATTGGCTTGAGGCTTTTGGCCTTTTGCCTTGTTCTTGTATTTCTTGGTCTTTTTATCCCTCTTTTTTTTACCTTCGCCCGTCTCTTGAGGGTGCTGGTCATCTCGATCGATGATTTTGGTCCACTCGATCGCTTCATCGCCAGATGGCATCGATCGACCATCTCAAGAGTTCGCCACAGAGCGGAGGGTTTAAAGCGATGCCCTCCGTGATCATTCTGCTACAAACTCCCTGTTTGAAGGCTCGATAATGATGAGTCGAAACTTCAGAATTGAATTATAACCCGATCAAACACTGATGAATTGACGTAGTGTTTCGTCGTCGTTTTGTCGCATCCGATGTAGGTCGTCTTCCTTTCCGAGGCGATGGTAGGTACCCTGGAAATTGGCCAGCAATAGATCGTAGAGATGTTGCCACGAGTAGATTGACTCGACTGGTTGGTTCAATAATCATGATCGAGTAGACCCTTCGAGTACAGTTGGAAGGTAATTCGCCATGACGCGCTCTCCTCCTGCTGCTCGAACAGCAGTTGTGTAGATTTGAAGAAATTAGATGGGATTTTGAGACCTATCAAATTTCTCCATATTCCCTGATCGAAACCGCGGTGGCCAGTGAACTGCTCGGAGGTCAGGCGAGAATTCCCGACATCCGGTAATTACGTCGTAACGCCTCCTTTGCATAAAAGAGGGGTTGACATCGCCAGGTGATCGTACTCGACAATACCCAGCCATTGGTGAATCTGACTTATGGTAAGTCTCGATCCTACGAGGGTAATACTCCTCGTATCTTGTCTGCTATTGCAGACTTTTGGGTCGGAGCGGTGAATGATCACCTCTCCTAGGAGCTTTATGTTCTTCAGACATTCGAGTAACTCTTTTCCAGATTGGAGAGCGATGTACCTTGCGGCGATCTCCATGCGGTGAATTATTCGAACGATTGGAAGCTGATAGAGTCGTACTGCCACGACTTTCAGAATGATGTCGACGGGGTCGTTCGAGCTTGCTCATTGTATTCCGTAGCCTTCGTGCGATCTCTTCAGCGAAGAGGTCATAGCCGGGCGCTCGGGCAAGTTCTCGAGAGGGGTTCTCGAGCAGGTCGTTGATGTGCTGAAGTTCCTGAGCTTCCTCCGACTGGTATTGAGCGCGCCTAGGCAATTTTCTCTGAGTTGCGACTCGTTTCCGTCGGACTGTTTGAGAATCATCCATACCTGACCTTTGACCTTGCTTTAGCGGAGTGTGATGATCTCGAGAATTTCCCGCGCGTTCATCAGAGTGTTGACTCTGTTCGTCGCTGGAGGCGTCCTCGTCATCGCCACGAGCGGTCGTAGGGTGTGATCTTCGAGGAGCATCCTCACTGCTTTCGGAGAGTTATTGCTACCGAGGCGTGACGAAGACCTCCGCTGATGATCTCCACTTGCGCTTAGAGGCCTCCTCGCTGAGGAGTCGCCGAATGACACCATCTGGCGACTTGGAGCAAACCCTCCGTAAAGGGAATTCGAGTTATAACCGCCTCCGTGCGCAAGTGAATCTGCGTTGGGATGGTTGGACATGCAGGAAGAGCATGTTCGATCGCATCCTTGGCTGGGTTAGCCGGAGAGAAAGAATCACCAGATGCTGATGAAGATCCGGAATTACGGCTTTCAAGAGTTGTCACGCCAGGTCGGACTGTCTTAGGTGGACTTGGACATTTGGAGAGGGAACCCTCGCCATGCCCTGAGTCTGCCTTGGGACAGTCCTCATTGAAGTCGGATTGACCCTTGCCCTCTGAGGAAGCTGGTTCCCCATCTAGGCGTATAGTTGTGGGGGATATGGATCCCTCCTCAACTCCATCGGTGGCAAAGTCTCCTGGAGAAAGATCACCAGGGACGACATCACCATCGGAGGATGCATCACTTGGCTCGTAGTCGAAACCGGCATCCATGTCAATGTCTGCATAATCGGCCAAGTCGAACCAGTTCTCCTTGTTCCACTCTCCTGCCATGAGAGCATGAGAATTGGAAGGACGGAGGGAAAAACTGATGACTCGAAGATCCCCACGGTCGCCGCCAACTGTCGGTGTTTTAGAACCAAACTTACATAAAGGTTGTTTGATTCGGGGGTTCCTCTAGGCTCAAAATCACACAGAGATGGAGACATGGGAATTTTATACAGGTTCGGGCCTTCTCTTGGGAGAATAACAACCCTACTCTTGTGTGTATGTGTTGAGTATACTGGATTACAAGATCAAGCCAGAAAACTAGAGTATTGTGCTTCTCAGAAATCGGGCTCTCCCTATTGCTTTGATGATCCTTGCATTTTATACCGTCCCCAGAATGTACACCGTTGGACCTCTAATAAAAGGTCACTTAATCATCCAGATCGTGGCGCCAAGTATCGGAGGTTACCGCAGAGTTAAAACGCCTCGCCGCCAGCAATTATCATCGTAAAAGGGAGTTAAGATCGTGCCATTATCTTAGGAAATAATGGTGTAGTTTACTGCCCGTATTTTGAATACGATGCGGAAGATTCCTTTATCGACTAGGCCCACATGTCTGTGAGCTTTGTCGACTAGGGCCTGATCGTAGAAGGTCTTACGACCAAGGGATGGTCGTAGGAAAGCTTACGACTGCATACTGATCGTAGTAGAGCTTACGATCATGTGATAGTCGTATAAGGACTTACGACTATGGGGTAGTCGTAGGAAGACCCACGACTACAGGGTGGTTGTAGAAGAACTTACGACCTCCACCTTCTCCCTTATTAATATTTAAGGGGTATACTCAGGAGTTATGTGACGTCATTATTACCTCATAATATGAATTATGGATAAATGATTAAATGAGGATTGTTATATCCTCGTCACTATCTTTCTTTGTTGTTCATATTAATTCTAATTTTTTCATACACTTAACAAACACTTACACTGCCTACCAGTGAGGAGTTCTCTATGTCATCTGAACTCCATTCACCTTGATTTTGAACCTGATTATGCAAATAATAGCTCATGCTTTCCTGTCAAAAAATTAAGAAAACCAGTTATATGCACTTTTTTTAATGATTTTCTTGTGAATCTACAAAGAAATGCTCAATGTCATTAAATTGAGGAACTTACTGATCTTGGATCATCATTCATCATTCTGAACTCATCAAATGTTATTGTTCTATATCCTGTAAATTCAGAGTATTAGTACATGATCTTGATTCATGACTGCATTTTTTATTTCAATCTGTAATGTATGGCTAACATCCCATTAGAGTGGTTTTGGTTTATCATTATAATTACAGATTTACATGTAAAATTACATGTTTTTACACAAGTATTATTGTTGTAATTTATAATTGTTGGGAATGTAATTTTTGTATTTCTTAATTTTGTAATGTCATATTCATGTTCTTAGTACAAACTCATGTACATAGATCATTCTAAACTCATCAAATGTGATTGTTCTGCACCTTGAGATTTGCTAGTATTAGTACATGATTGTGATTGTCATTTTTATTTCTTTCTGTAATGTATGGCAAACATCGCATTAGAGTAGGTTTGGGCCAATCATTATGATTTTGTATTTACATGTAGATTTTCATGTTTTTACACAATTATTATTTTTGTAATTTTTAATTATTGGGAATATAAATTTTGTAATTCTTACTTATGTAATGTCATATTCACAAGTATATGTGAGTTTTTTTTACCTGTGTAATTTATCTATTCTGATTGAGCGTTTGCCATGATTTAGGATAAAGGACACGCTTCCATTTGTGTGCTATTTTTACGTCTGATGTTTGTTTTGTCATCTAATTTTTTAACTACGCTGTTTGCTGGCGAATAGAGCAAGTTAGTGCTCGATGAGAGCATGACGAGGCAGGCAATGCAGCTATTCAAGGAGACCAAGAACACCCTCTTGTCCAGCATGTCGTCCTTGAGCAACAGATTGGTATAATCTCATTTTCTCCTTCTGTAGTTTAGTTCCTCCCTCCTTCCAATTTGGCACTATGTCATATAGCTAAAATTTGTGCATCTGGTACCTACTGTGTGTGTATATAGCATGAGGAGATAGATAGGTTCTAGTATGCTTTTATTCTTTATTGCGCATGGCTCAGCAAAGCGGGGAAGGCGAAGGAAGATGGTGGGTTCACACTGTGCCAGATCTCGAGGGCATTTCAATTGAAGTAATGAGTGTGCAACTTATGTTTTGTTGAGTAGCAATCGAGGTCCCAGTTGGGCTAAGCCGTGTATTGATTCTATTGATACCCAACAGCATTGTGGATTTTTTCAAGGAGATGCCGCAGTTCTGCGTAAAGCTTGGATATATTGTAGCTAGCATCTATGGTTCAGATTGGGAGAAGTGGCTTGAGGTATTTATGCAAATTTGGGAGTGTTCTCCCCTGTTTCCTAAATGATATCATAATTGAACACATGTAGGTGTTTGTCCTGTTACCAACTAATGCATTTCTTTGCTTCATGTTCATGTTCATTTTTGTAATTCTTGCTTATGTAATGTCATATTCATGTTCTGAGTATAAACTCATGTATTTACATCTAGATTTACATGTTTTTACACAATTATTTTTTATGTAATTTTTAATTATTGGGAATGTAATTTTTTTTCTTTATTAATGTTATAATCATGTTCTGAGTACAAACTCATGTATACAAAGCCTTAAGATGTTCTTTATTGCTTAGTTTGGCTAACTAGGAATGCTTTTGAATCTTAGAAAAGAAAAACACACAAGATATATAGTAGAATCGTCTCATTAGGAGAACATAATTAGGGTAGATCCTTTTCATTTTGTCAGTAGATTCTGATTGATGTTAGTTAGTAACTACTGTTGTTTTAGAATTTCTGCAGCTTCTTTGTCTAAAAAAACATAACTAATACTCAGCATACATATACATCTATTTTTATGAACTAGCTATATCTAACAAAGTATCACCTTTTGTGACGCATGATGTCAAGGACTTTTGAGATAAGAAAAGCACACATCAGTAGCCATGTAATTTTTGTAATTCTTATTTTTGTAATGTCATTCATGTTCTGAGTTCATACACATGTATACAGAGTCATAAGATGTTGAGTACAAACTCATGTATCGTAGCAACTCTAATCTAGATTGTTATCTATCACAGGGTTGGAGTAATTTAGTACATGCTCTTGTTGGAATAGAGATTATTGATCCAGTGCTAAAATCTTAAAGAACCAAGAACCAGGGAAAAAGCTAAGTTGTTGGAGACCAAAGATGATTTTGCAGAAAGAACAACAGATTCCAGCGCAAGAGAATTAACAACCACCTGTTGCATTGTGGTGAAAGAAGTTTCAGCAACTTTCAGGTTTTTTAATCATACCTTTGCTCTCATCGATGTTTTTCCTGCAAAACCTTTCTTCTTTGCTGTTCTCTTCTCCCATGTTCTTCCAGTTCTTTTCTTTTTTATTTCCTTCCATTGATCAATCGGACTCCAACCTCGCCGCGCCCCTCCGCCGCCAACAAGGCCACCCTGTCACCATCGTCAGCCTCCGCGCGACGCCGCGCTGGCTCCGCCGCACGGACTCCGCCGGCTCCGCACCCCTCCACTGCGCACGAAGCCACCCCCGTCACCATCAGCGGCCTCCGCGCGACGCCGCGTCGGCTCCAACCTCGCTGCGCCCCCTCCGCCGCCGACGAGGCCACCGCCCTGAGGCCGCTCTGCTTCCCCAAGCCCGCATCAAGGCCCACCTCGACCAAACGGGTACGCGCGCCTATAACCCACTGTGTTCACCCTTCAAAGTCAAATCATGTCTGGACTTGGAGCATGCATAACCTTAGTCTAGAGCGTTTGAATGAGTGTGTTGAGCTATTACATTGCAGCAAGCTAAAAGCGATGATAATAATGATAATAGTGCTGCGTGACAAGCTAAACTAGTGAACGTTTGATTCTAAGACAAATAGCACTCTGCAGTCGGCTCACTTGCGATTAGCTGATTTTTTTTTTATATCACACTCACTCTCACTTAAATTTTTTTAAGTCGTTGTTCGTACACTTGGATGGTATCACTCAAACCCCAATTTCAGCCCAACAAAAACAACATAGCATTACGTAGCACCCCGGACGCTCCAGCCTCGGTGTACAAAGTCCTACGTAAGCCCACTACTGTAGCACAAAAAACCGTCAGCCTAAGAGCCCCAGCGTACACCTCGATGCCCCATGCGAATAATCGGTATACAAAGCTCATACGAGTGGAATACATGAGCCCACCACCGTGGCACAAAAACCATTGTGCATGGCCCAAGAGCCCTGGCGCACACTTCAACGCCCCACACGAGTGCTCGATATATAAAGCCCACACGGGTGGCATACATGAGCCCACCATCGTGGCACAAAAACAATCGCGGATGGCCCAAGAGCCCGGCGTACACCTCGACTCCCCACGCGGGTGCTCGGTGTACAAAGCCCACCCGGATGGCATCCGTGAACCCACCACCGTGGCACAAAAACCGTCGTGCATAGCCCAAGAGCTCTAGTGTACACCTCGACGTCCCACGCAAGTGCTCAGTGTACAAAGTCCACGCGAGTGCTATACGTAAGCCCACCACCGTAGCACAATAAACGCCGCATATGGCCCAAAAGCCTTGACATACACCTCGACAGCCACACAAATGCTTGGTGTATAAATTAAAATTGTCGTGCCTCGGCGACTAGGAAGTCTCCCGCCTTGAAGGCCTCGCCTCAGCGGGGTGACTTCACATATCGCGCTCTTTCGCCACAATCCTAGTTGCCTCAAAGGGCTTGCCTTGGCGACTAGAGAGTCTCCCGTCTCGAATGTCTCACCTCGGCAGGGTGACTTCGCATATCGCATTCTTTCGCTCAATCCTACTGCTTCGAAGGTCATGCCTCGACAACTAGGCAGTCTCCCTCCTTGAAGACCTCGTCTCGGCGGGGTGACTTCGCATATCACGTTCTTTCGCGCAATCTCAGCCGCTTCGAAGGTTGTGCCTCGGCGGCTAGGGAGTCTTCCGCCTCGAAGGCTTCGTCTCGGCGGGGTGACTTTGTATATCATGCTCTTTCACACAATCTCAATCGCTTCGAAGGTCGTGTTTCAGCAACTAGGGAGTCTCCCGTCTCAAATGACTCACCTCGGCGGAGAGGCCTCACATACCGCACCTCCTCGAGCATGCGCCTCCTCTTACATCATGCAAGCGCCCTCCTCGTGCACTACTTCCAAAGGTGGTGGACGGTGCTCAAACCTCACCCCCCCCTCCTGTATATGCAAATGCTATGCCACAGCAACCCTTCGTGCCACCTTAGGTTGTGTGCACAAACTCCAAGACATGACCAAAAGGGGGATGGTACCAGGCCCCTTAACAGGAGCAACACGAAAGACTACACCAAAGCAATGATTACATGCAGCAAGTTATAATATCAAAACCGCATCCCGATGTGTCGTCCGCCTCGAAAACTATGCCTTGGTGGGGTGACTCAACATTGACGAATTCACTCCAACTCACACCGCCCGCCTCGAAGGCTATGCCTCGGTGAGGAGGCTGCGTGTCACAACTTCGCCTCCACGAGCTACACTCCGACGCACCGTTTGCCTCAAAGACTATGCCTTGGCGGGGCGACCCTGCGTTGATGACTTCGCCTCCACAAGCTACACTCCGATGCATTGTCCGCCTCGAAGGCTATATGCCTCAACTGGGCAGCCCTGCGTCCATAACTTCGTCTAGTCTGCGTTGTTCCTACACTTGGGTCTACCCTTACTAGGACAAGGTTATTTAATTTCCACGACATCATTGCTAGAAGATCTCGAGTATTACAACTACCGAGGGGCCAGGGCAAGAACCTATTATGTCTACTCGCCCCTCGGGATGTGCAGACGAGGGAGTCCTGTCGTAGCGGTGCCCAACCCCTTAGGGTTGTCAGGGATACCTAGTAAGCCATGTAGAATATAAGCATGTACATAAACTAAACATATAGCTATACTCGACAAGAATATACCAAAATACATCTTTCTTCGTTCCTGGAAGGGAGGGGGTAAGAAGGGAAATGCCATTCCCCCTCTCCTATGTATATGGCCCCAAGAGGGTATGTAACAGGAGAGGCATTCACACACTCGCTATTCAATATATGCACAATGCTCTTGGCTTCTCCATTTTGGTCCTCTAGATAAATGGTACTATGTATCTATTGTCTATTTCCGATGCTAGGACATCAACGTCGGATACGGCCGTGCTCAACCTCTGCAGACATCGTGCGAAGCCGGATAAGGCCCGCCTGGCTGGGACACCGTGTGGAGCGTGGTTCTCCGTAGTGCATCGCGGTAAAATTTGCCCATCACTCCACTGAAACTAGAATGGCGGCCAGGCCAACATATCGTCTCGTCTGGCTCTTCCAAATGAAAAAAAAAAAAGATCGACCTTTTCCTACAATTCCCATTCAGCTTTCACTCGAAACACTGTTTTGTGGTTTTTGCCAAGACAGGAGGTAGGTAAAGAAAAAAAAGACACAAGTGAACACTGAACCGTCATCTTATTTTAAGGGAGTATAGTTAATAGTTAATAGTTAATAGTTGTACAGTTGTACTATTCTGCTAGTAGCTTCCTATTTACCGATAGGATTTTCGTCAATAACTCATCGCATAGTAAAATCAAATCATACACTAGTACAACAAGTACTGACGCGACTATGAATTACTCTACGAGGAATGACAACCTGATCTGTCAATATACTAAGGACGGGGAACGTAGCTGTTACGAGTAGCGCTTATATTCACTGTAAGACCAATGAATTAATATATATACAAGTATAGATATAATATATGTAGATAATTTTTTATACAATAGAGAAAATACACAGGCAATAATATATATACAAGTATAGATATAATATATGTAGATAATTTTTTATACAATAGAGAAAATACACAGGCAATAATATACATCTAACAATCCCCTCAAATTTATGGTGGATCAACAACATGAAGTTTAGAGAGATAGAAGCTATGCTGAGCTCTGGTCTGTGTCTTTGTGGAGAAGTCTGCTAACTGAAGTTCGGAAGGCACATACTGAAGAGCAACAATCTGGTCCTGCACCTGTGTCCGCACGTAGGAAGCATCACCACCAATATGCTTAGTAAGCTCATGCTTCACCGGATTAGCCCCTGTACTGTCAGACAAAAGAGGTGTGGGTGCTGAAACAGAAACACCAAAATCCTCAAGTAACCTCCGCAGTCAACAAAGCCATAGCTCGCAACTCAGCCTCAGCCCTCGAACGAGAAATTGTTGTCAGCTTCTTAGTCTTCCAAGCAATGAGAGAACCACCAAGAAAAACACAATAAGCAGATAGACCGGCGATCAGAATGATCACTAGCTCGGGTAGCATCAGAATATGCCTGGAGCTGTAAAGAGCTGGAGCGAGAGAAAAATAGACGACGAGTGATGATTCCACGAAGATATCGTAGAACACGAATAATATGACTATAGTGGAGCTAAGTGGGAGTAGAAATAAACTGACTCAAGATATGCACATGGTATGAAATATCAGGATGAGTGACATCTAGATAAACAAGACTCCCAACAAGGTGACAATAGCGAGTAGAATCAGCAAGAGGCTCGCCATCAGTGGACCGAAGATGAACATTAAGCTCCATAGGAGTCTCAGCAGTGTGCTAATCAGTAAGAGAAGCACGATCAAGAAGATCCTGAATATACTTTTCTTAGGACAGATAGAAGCCCTCAGGTGTAGAAATAACCTCAACCCCAAGAAAGTAGAGAAGAGGACCCAGATCAGACATGAGAAACTTCTCATTAAGACGCTCCTTCACAAAAGTGATGTACTGAGAATCATCTCCAGTAATGATTATATTATCAACATATAAAAGGAGAAGTGTCCGACCACGAGAAGAAGTGTGAATAAAGAGAGCAGGATCATGAACACTGACAGAGAAACCAGCTGCAGTGACAACAGAAGAGAAACGATCAAACCAGGCACGGGGAACTTGCTTGAGGCCATAAAGAGATCGGTGAAGGCGACAAATCATACCATCAGGAACATAATACCCTGGTGGTGGCTGCATATAAATCTCTTCACGTAGCTCACCATTGAGAAAGACATTCTTGACATCAAGCTAAGAGATGGACCATGCCCGAACAGACGCCACAGCAAGAAGAGTGCGAACGGTGGTCATGTGAGCCACAGGAGCAAATGTCTCATCATAATCGCGACCATGCTCCTGCTAAAAACCACGTGCCACAAGACGAGCTTTGTAGCGCTCAAGAGAACCATCAGAGCAGGTCTTAACCTTATAGACCCACTTGCACGTGATAAGAGTAACACGCGCGGAAAGAGGAACAAGATCCCACGTGCCAGTACGCTCAAGGGCAGCAATCTCCTCTGCCATCGCATGTTGCCACTCCTAATGAACAACAGCATCACGATAAGAAGTCGGTTCGGCAAGAGCCGCTAAACAAAAGCGCGCAGAAGGCTGAATAGACTGGCGATCACAAAGAGAATATCAAGGAGAGGTCGAAGAAGATGAACCATCAGAAGAAGATGGCGCATCAGAAGAATCCTCAACTCACGGACGACGAGTGTAGTAGAGAGGATAAGAAGGACCAAGGCCAGGAGGAGCCTTTGGAGAGGGTGGCGGTGGCAAAGGAGACGATGAAGGAGGCACCGAAGAGGCCAAAGGCTGTGATGGAGGTGTGGTGACTATGGAGGTGGCAGGAAAAGTCAGGAAAGAAAGTGGCTCGACAAGATATGTTGGAGTGGTGGAAGGAGAAGGACGAGGGTAGAAAGGATGAGACTCATCAAAAGTGACGTCCCGAGAAACCCGCATCCGTCAGCCAACAGGATCCCAACAACGATATCCCTTGTGCTCAGCGCTATAGCCCAGAAAAACGTACTCCACAGACTGAGCGGTCAGCTTGGTGCGCTCACGAGGTGCAAGAAGAACATAGCACACGCACCCAAAGAGGCGAAGACTATAATAATCAGGAGTCTTGCCACAAAGACGATCAACTGGGATCCCACCCTAAAGAGCAGAAGAAGGTTGAATATTAATCAGGAAAGTGGCAGTAGAAACAGCCTCAGCCTAGAAATAGGGTGGGACAACAGAAGCAAGCATAAGAGCACGAGTTGTTTCAAGAAGATGGCGATGCTTCCGTTCAGCCACACCATTCTAGGCATGAGCACCAGGGCAAGAAAACTGAGAGTGTGTGTCCTGCTCAGCAAGAAAACCACGAAAGACTCCTGACAAGTATTCTCCAGTAGAGTTAGCATGAAAAACACGAATAGGAGAGTCAAACTGAGTACGGATCAGGGTGGCAAAGGTCTTGTAGATGGATAAAACCTCACTACGAGATGACATAAAATATATCCATATGTGTTGAGAAAAGTCATCAATAAAAATTATATAATATTGATAACATCCTTTCGAAACGAAAGGAGCGGGACCCCATACATCAGAATGAACAAGATCAAAAGGACGTTGTGATACCGACTCACTAGAAGGATATGGAAGTTGAAGCTGTTTATCAAGCTTACAACCCTGACAATTGAGAGAAACATCACTAGACACAGACCCTAAAAGACCACGACGAAGTAAAGAAGATAGACGTGACCCGCAAAGATGTCCCAAACGATGATGCCACTGAGCAAAAGACGCAGTGGAGGATGCAGCAAAAGCGACGGCGGTGATGGAAGCGACAAGACTGGCAAGGTCAGCGGAAGGAAGATGAAGCCAGTCAAGCTCCCAGAGACGCCATGAGTCACGGCGGCGAGGGCCAGTACCAACCAGAGTCCTCGTGCGTCGATCCTAGACAGAACAAGAATCAGAATCGAGAATAACACGACAACAATGATCGGGGAGCTGACCTGATATGAGCTGCATGGTTAGTTTGGGAACATAAGAAACAGCAGAAACATGAAAAGAGGAATTCGAAAGAGTGCCTCATCCTGCAACTAAGAGAGAGGTACTATTAGCTGTCTGGACAGTGATAGGATCAACTAAAGGACCAATGAAAGTGAGACTGTTAGAATCAGATGTCATATGAAAAGAAGCATCAGAGTCAAGAATCCAAGGTGATATACCCGAGGAAAGAGTAGAAAGTGTCTATCCAAGGTGATATACCCGAGGAAGGAGTAGAAAGTGGTCTCTCACTAGAAGACTATGCAGCAGAACCAACAGAACCAGACGGTGCAAAAGCAGCCATGCGACGCAGCAGTATGAGAAACTCCTGAGAATCAGAAGCACCAGAGCTCCTCTGAGAAGAGGAACCGCTAGTGCCCTTTGGAGGATGGCCACCACGATGTAAATCCTCCTTCTTCTTGTAGCAGACTGTGCCTGATGTCCATCCTTGTTGCAATAGGTGCAGTGTACCCTACCAACAACAGTGTCACTGGTGAAGGCATCACTGATGAAGGAGAAGCTGGAGACGTGGCGGGTGTAGAAACTGGAGGAGCTATCAGAATCGAAGGAAACGACGGTGACGGCAGCAGACCCGCAACACGAAGGCGAATCTCCTCAGCGCGAACAGCGGCAAGGGCCTCCAACAAGGTCACACAACGGTGGTGTGCTAGCAACTGAGCACGAGTCTGCTCATACTCAGCCCGGAGATGGGTCAAGAAGTCGTAGATACGACAAAGCTCCAGGTGAGACTGCTGACGCTGACAGCACTAACACGTGTGGCAAACATCCGGTCCCAAAGAGTCAATCTAACGCCATACCGTAGATAATTGGGCATAGAACTCGTCCATAGTGGCATCTCCCTGCTACAGCACTGCTCCTAATGCACAACAGAAAGATACAACGAATCACTAGACGGCTCGTAGCGGTTGCACAGATGTGTCCACATCAAGTGTGCTGAAGCCAAATCAACCACATCCCCAGTGAACTGCACCTCCATGCTAGCAACCAGAATAGCAGAGGCACGAGCATCCTCATCAATCCATGTCTTGTAGGCAGCATACTGAGTTTGAAAAGTTTCCATGGCATCCTCAAAAACCTCATATGCCTTTATACGAGCGTCTTCGGAAGCATCCTTCGGGAGTACAAGCTCAGCAGGCGAAGTAGGGCGAGGCGGACAAGGCAACTCACCAGTAAGAAACTTCAAAAGGCGCTGACCACGCATGTTGAGGCGCATATGCTGAAACCAGCCCTGATAATTGAGACCATCGAAGATCAACAGGCAGCGAGAAACGGAAACAGTGCCCATTGGTAGGCGGCGCTGGACGGTGCGGCAACTAAGACAACAAAATCTAACAGGTGGCGCTGGACGGCGTGACAGTTAGAACGACGTACTAATTTTTTTTTACCGGGCCGAACCGGCTCGCACTAAAAAGTCCTACGCGGCCTACGAGGGCCTACGAAGGAAAGGCTGGAGGCACACAATGGGGGGAACCCTAGTTCCCCCTGGCAAGAAGACTAGCAGCGGCGGCGGCGGAGGATACTGACCGGTGGCGGCGGCGTAAGTGGTCATGCGGCGGAGGATACGACCCGGGTGGCGGCAACGACGACGGCCCCGGCGTAACCCGGCAACGGCGACGGCCCCGACAACGACGAGCGGCAGTTCACAACAACGAGCAGTGGCGGCCAAGGTAGATGGAAAGCTGCAGCAGCTGGAGAAGATCCCACGGGCGGTGAATCTGGCACTGGGATGACGATGTCAACCCCGGTGGCTACTCGGTCTCGGCCCGATCTGTTCCTTCCCGGGGTGAATCCGCACCGCTAGAGCTTGCTCTCGGTTGATGAGGGCAAGCGCCGGGAGCAGGCGGTGACGGGCAGAGTAGCGGTGGTGACGGTGCGCCGGGCGGTGACGAACGCGAGGCGGTGACGGAAAAAAAACCAACGGCGACTGCAACTGCAGAAGACGTCGACAACGACCAGCGCAGTGGAGAGGGCAAAGCTAGGCGGCAACTGGAGGAAGAACCACCAACGACCTGACAAAAAGAAAACCCTAGGTATGCTCTGATACCATGTTATGAATAGCGCTTGTATTCATCAAGAGGCCAATGGACCAATATATATACAAGTACATGTGTGAAATATATGCAGAAAACCCCTTATATAATGAGAAAAATACACAGACAATAATATACATCTAACAGTAGCAATCTCAGTACAGAACTTAGTCTGACAATAATATATATCTAACAGTAGCAATCTCAGTACAGAACTTAGTCTGACCAATAGTAATGCTTGCATCACTGGCGTTTCCAGATCAGAGACTAGCAGACCACCATGCCTTCAGCTCATCCTAGAAAATATTAAATTCGTCATCTACATAAATTGCTACTGCTAATTGATGAGACCAAAAAACATTTCATATCACTGAGAACTATTATATAAGAACTGTAGGAAAAACAGGGTAGAGCTGTTCTGTATGAGCAAATGAAAGCAAAGAAAATAGGGAACTGTAAGTACTTTCTTTGACGTAAGAACTAGATCACTCAGATTTCGCTTGGCATCAACATTTTCAGACGGTTGATTGAAGACCTTGAACTTGCGGAGATTCATCTCAATTGTCGGGCTTTCACTTGGTCTATTGCTAGAGAGCACCCAACTTTAGCAAAGCTTGACAGGGTCTTCGCATCCTCTAACTGGGAACTTCTATTCCCTGCCAGCTTCCTCCGCGCCTCCCGTCCACGGCGTCCGACCACTGTCCGATGCTTCTTTCCACGGTATTTTCGTTTGCACCTAAGAAAACCTTCCGCTTTGAATCCTTCTGGCCAAAGGTCCAAGGTTTTGTTTCAGCGGTTCAGGCGGCCTGGCAATGCCCTCGCAACATTATTGATCCATTCAGGAGGCTGGATTGGTTGTTCAAGAATACGGCCGGTGCATTGCAAAGTTGGAGCCAACTTCAAATTGGCCATGTTGGCCAACAGATTGAATGGGCAAAAGCGATTCTTTGGCGATTTGACGTGGCGGAAGAGAGTAGGCGTCTTGCTCCATTGGAGTGATGGCTTCGCTTAGCTGTTAAGAAGAAACTACTTGGACTTTGCTCATTTCAACGCACAATTGCTCGACAACGGTCGCGTGTGCTCTGGCTGCGTGAAGGTGATGCAAACACCCATTTCTTTCACCTCCACGCAAGCAATCGTAGGAGACGGAACTTTGTCTCTCAGCTTAAAGTTAATGACAGCTGGGTGCAATCTCAAGCGGACATGGAGGATGCATTTCATAGTTTCTTTCTCCAGCTGGTTGGTCGGCCTGAGTCCCGTCCCTACTCGCTTGACCTGGAGTCCCTTGAGGTCCATTCACATGACCTTTCGGTGCTGGAAGCGCAATTCTCGGAAGAGGAAATCTGGGAGGCTGTCAAGAGTATTCCTTCTGACAAGGCACCGGGTCCCGACGGATTCACTTCGCTCTTCTATCACACCTGCTGGGGCACCATCAAGGAGGACATAAAAGCAGCTTTCCTCCATTTGGGTCGCTTCAGTGGCAGCAATTTCCACTACGTGAATCAAGCTGTGATCGCCCTTGTTCCTAAGCAACATGCGGCTCAAGAACCAAAAGACTTTCGCCCCATTAGTCTTTTGCATAGCTTCACTAAGCTTGCTTCCAAAGTCCTCGCCAGGAGGTTGATGCCGCTCCTGGGTTCGGTGGTTGCGCCAATTCAATCCGCTTTCATCAAGCATCGGTCAATACAAGATAATTTCCACCTCGTGCAGCTCTCAGCTAGACATCTTCACCAACGTAAGAAGGCCAGCCTGCTATTCAAATTGGACATAGCACATGCTTTTGATTTGCTATCCTGGCCTTTCTTGATGGAGGTCCTCTCTCGCAAGGGGTTCGGCCCTAAGTGGTGTAGGTGGCTCTCCACCTTGCTGTCCACCTCGTCATCCAGAGTTCTTCTCAATGGTTGGCCCGACAAGTTCTTTCGTCATGGTCGTGGGCTCCGTTAGGGTGACCCTTTGTTGCCGATGCTCTTCGTCTTGGCTATGGATATCCTTCACAACCGTCTCCTCCAAGCTAAAAGTTCATCCCTGTTAGCTCCTATTGGGGAACTTGGTATCCCTCATTGTCTATCTCTTTATGCGGATGACGCAGCCCTCTTCCTCACTCCGGTTGTTAATGACCTGCAGACAATAAAGGAGGTACTGAAGTTGTTTGGTCAAGCCTCGGGTCTTCACGTCAACTTTGCCAAAAGCTCAGTCACTCCTATCCGTTGCTCTGACCATCACCTGCAACTCATTGAGGACGAACTCCATTGCTCCCGGAAAGACTTCCCTCGCAAGTACCTGGGGCTCCCCCTCTCTCTGCGGAAGGCCACTAAAGGTGATTTTCAACCCCTGTTGGACAAGATTGCTAACCAGCTGGCTTCATGGCAGGCTCGCATGCTTTCGTCAGGTGGGAGGCTGGTGTTGCTCAAAAGTGTCATCACAGCAATGCCAATCATCATATCATGGCTTTGGAACCTCCGCAGTGGGTCCTGAAACAAATTGACAAGCGAAGGCGAGCTTTTCTGTGGAAAGGTGTCGAATCGGTCTTGGGTGGCAACTGCCAGGTTGCGTGGTCGACGGTTTGCAGACCGGTGGAATATGGGGGATTAGGAGTTCACAATCTCTGATTGCTTGGCTGTGCATTGCATCTTCGCTGGTTATGGCTTCAGAGGGTTTGGAGTAATAGGTTGTGGCAAGGTCTTCAGTACAATGCAAGCCAGGCGGTAAAGGATATGTTTCAGAATTCCACTTCAATCACTCTGGGTAATGGTGATACCTGCTTGTTTTGGTCTAACAAATGGTTGGATGGCCGCAGTATCTCTTCGCTCGCACCTTCTGTGGTGAATTCGGTTCCATCCCGCATCAAAAGTTCTAGATCGGTGTCTGAAGGTCTTAGCAATGGAACCTGGATTGCAGACATCCTTGGCGATCTCAGCACGCAGGCCATTACAGAATATTTGAGTCTTTGGGAAAGATTGCAGCATGTTCATAATTTGGTCGGCTAACAGGATGCTATCGTTTGGCGTTGGGAGGCCTCCGGTTTGTACTCCTCCCGCTCGGCTTATAAGGCCTTCTTCTTGGGCTCCTCTTTCTTTGCTTGCAAGGATGCTCTCTGGACATCTTGGGCACCGCTTAAGTGCAAAATATTTCTCTAGCTTGCTATCCGCCGTCGTTGTTGGACAGCTGACCGGCTCCAGCGCCATGGTCTTCAAAACCAAGGAGTGTGTGTTTTTTGCCTTCACTCTTCGGAGACAATTGATCACCTCTCCGTAGGCTGTGCGGTCATGGCCCAGATTTGGGGGCAATTCTTCTCGCGCCTGGGTCTTCGTCGTTTCGTCTCGGTCAGTCAGGACACCATAGTGGACTACTGGTTAGGTATGCATGCCAAGCTTCGTTGCACCCAGAAGATGTGCCTGGACTCTTGCATCATTCTAGTGATATGGATGATTTGGAAGGAGCTCAATTGCAGGATCTTTAACCTTGAGACCACTGATATTCACTCCTTGGCCCTTCGTATCACTGAAGAGCTCGCCCTTTGGCGCATGGCGGGAGGTCGTTGTCTGGAGGCGCTGCCGTTTAGGGAGTAATCTAGTTTTGGGTGGGCGGGGGGGGGCTGCCCCCTTTTCTTTCTTTTGTTGTCTTCCTCTCATTTGTTCTCTTCGTTTTCCTTTTTTTGTGACTTGATTTCTGTATCGTTGTGTTCCTTCTTAATACAATGACCCGCAAAACTTTTGCGTGTTCTAAAAAAAAACATTTTCCTTTGTTTTACACTAGATAAAGATAACTTCTTGTTAATAGTTTAACATGTACCAGCAGCATATGGTCTCTGCAAACTGGAAGCACATATTGGCATCCAAATCTGCAACAGTAGCAGAACAGCTCTAGATTGAGAATAAGGCTAACACAGATGCTTGTCACTTAAGGATAGTGGTGAGTGACCAAACAGCTACTAAATCATACTGTTATGACTCGACAAGTATGTAATTCCATACTTCTGTTTCTAAAAAAACGTACTTCTTTCTTGCCAGGAATTAATATCTCAGTCTATAACAAATTACTACCAGAATCCGTTTTCTCTTATTTTATTAGTTGGAATAAAATGCTCCGAAATTGTGATACGTGTTTTCACATCCAGATTCTACCAAATCAAGATTACTTTGGATAATATCAATTGGAATTTAGTAATACTTAAAAAAAATAAAGACGTGATGCTTTGTCAAGATGAACAAAAGAAGGAACAGTTTAGCCACAAGGAAGAACTATTGAAAACGCAATTTCACATTTCTCTTTGGCACAGTCACATGAACAAGACAACCATCAACAAACCATAAGTTTTAAAAAAAGACTACTATTTTTTCATACATTACCTCATGGAAGTCATGGTTGGATACAAAGCGAGAATCTACTTGCCAAGTTGAATTCCTGATGGTTACAGAAAGGCGATTCCTATCCAGTGCTCCTGTAAGAGAAGTCCATATCACTTTTCTCTCTTTTTTTAAAAAAATATTTTTTTCTTTTTCGAAGAAAGGAACACATCACTCTGCAACCAAAGCATTTTCTGTAGCCAATCACCAAATTATGCACAATTGTTTAGTCATTTACCATTTATCCGGGCAACATGGTATCCGGTGCCACCTAATGCTTCCTCCCATTTACCAAACCGTAGACGCAAGAAAAATCCATCTAAGGCAGTGTGCATGATCGGTGACCTCAACCATCTGACAAGGCTCAGCAATATAAAAAAGATGAAACAAACATCAGCTTTTAAATTATCAGGATCTTCCTTAATTTAAGAACAATTTTCCACAGTTAACACTGAGGGTTATCCCTATGTACATTAATTTGATCAATGGACATAGCTCTAGAACCCACTATAGAGTATATGAATTATAATTAAATTAGAGAAAATATTTCAGTAAAACTATAAACAAAAACTATTGCAATAATATTTCTGAAAACTATTATAGTTGCAAGGCACATGTATTATATATTCGAAGTCCTAATTCATTTCCTGAGAAGTGACGATCAGTTTAAGACTTTAAGTAGATGTATCATATGCTGTTTTCTATTAGTATAGATAAAATAGGTGCAGTTTCTCATAAAAGAAACATTTTTATGTGCTCTTTAGCTAAGGTAAGTTCTCCCGTGTATTTTCTGTGGTACAACCAACTCTATGAACTACCAAGCAGCAGAAAACAGCAGACAACCCATACAAAGCTATATGACGGTACAATTCGTCCACTGAAATGTTCCTTAACACCAATGTTTAGATGTTCCTGTCATGTCCCGTGCCGGAACGTAACGCGTAGTTGTAGAAGACGGGCGGCTTTGGCCTAGAGCGTCGGCCAGGAGCCGTAGTGGCTTCGGCAGCAGAAGGAAAGTGCGGGAAGGAGGCTGGCTGAGATCAGAAAAGTAGTACGGGATTGGAAGAGAGAAATCAGAAGGAAGGTAAATTGATTAACTCTTTGCTGCTTTATTCATTGACGATTGACATCTTTAAATAGGGCACTAATCCCAGCCGGCTAGTACTCCAACCGAACTGGAAAGGAAACCAAAAAACTGACTTGGACTCTTAACTCTATCCGAAAGGGATTCCTAATTGAAACTCCTAATCTGATTGCTAATCAACTAAGAGATAAACTCCTATATTAATTAATTTGGACACAAACTCGTCTAGTAATTAATTCGGACACAACTCGTCCTATGCCTTGCGTGATCTACGGCTGTAATGTTGACCCCACATGACATCTTTCCCTTCCTTGGCAAACAGCTCGTCCTTGAGTTGAAAGTCAGGGTACCGCCGTTTGAAGTCATCCATAGAAACCCAAGAGGTCTTAGCATCAGGAAGGTCATGCCATTGAACGAGCAATTCCTGGACACCGCGAGCGAGCCGTGCATGGAGCACTGAACGAGGCGAAGGGTAGACCCAGTCATGCTGGAGTTCTGGAAGGGGCGGTGTACTGCCAGGAGGTTCACTGTTGTGGTCGTTAGTTGGGTACGGGTTCGAGGACCGAGGGTAGGGCACTCGCCCTCATCTAACCGCCGACAAGGCTCTTCCCTGTCGAGGTAGCGAGGCGCTGAGACCTGATTAGCTAGGGAGGCGAGGGATTGCCCTCCAAGCTCGGCCAGGACTCTTCCCGACGAACAAGGAAGCTCTAATCTTTAGCCAACCGGTTAGAGACTAACTTTGTTTATTTCTTGCTTGATTGATAATGGAAACATGCTATCACTTTTATAGGGACGACCCGACTTGACCCTTAAGAAATAATCTATAAGGAAACTTATCTCTAACAATCCAATCTAATAATAACTTGCCTAACTAATAGATAATAACAAACACCTAATATGTAGTTTCCTAAATAATAAATCCTGCCAAATGCCTGCGCACATTACTGTTCCACTTCGAAGTGCACTTATCGATGGTGAACATCATAATTGTGTTTATAGCATTGTTATGCCTGTAGGAGCCTCTCACGAACATCGACGAGTAGCATGTCACGGTTAGCTAGGAGTTGATCACCATCATATTGCCGATTGAAGGTGGATCGCGCCCGTAGACCACCTTAAATGGCGTTTCCCGAAGCGATGACTGAAAAGAAGTATTGTGACAATATTCTGCCAAGGAGAGCCAATGGAGCCATTGCTGAGGCCGGTCTCCAGTGAGGCACCGTAAGTACATGGCAATAATTTTGTTGACTGCCTCGGTTTGCCCATCCGATTGCAGATGAAACGCTGAGCTAAGGTTGAGCTTGACGCCGACGAGGTGGAAGAGCTCCGACCAAAAATGACTGGTGAAAATAGGGTTGCGGTCGCTGACGATAGAGCAAGGAAAGCCATGCAATCGGGCCACTTCGTCGAAGAATACACGAGCTACTGAGCCAGCCTTGTATGGGTGAGTTAATGGCACAAAGTGGGCATATCTGGAGAAGCGATCAACGATAGTGAGGATGGCCGACTTTCCATTGACACATGGCGGACCTTCAATAAAATCCATAGAAATATCTTCCAAGATGCGGAGTGGAACTTCTAAGGGTCAGAGCAAACACAGCATTTACCGAAGTTTCGACCTTGTTCTGTTGGCACACGAGGTAGTTGCGGAAGAACTCTTGCACCACCTTCTTCATGCGCGGAGTGTAGAAATCAGCTTTGAATTGCATGACTGTTTTCTGTATCCCTTCATGGCCAGCAGCATGGGCTGCCTCCAGTATGGCCGTGAGCGATAGGGATGTCGGGTGCAGGTAGACCTTGTGGTCATAAAGTACCAAATCGTCATGTATGCTCCATGGTGCACCAAGCTGACCGGCCAATACCTGCGCTTTGATACGGGCCAACGCGGAAGTACCCTTTGCCTCTTGGTGCAAATCGTCGAAAAGGGAAAATCGAGTCGTCGAAAGGGCCATCAATGCCGCTGTATAGCTATCGCGACGGAAAAGAGCATCTGCCACAACGTTTTGCTTACCCGGTTTGTACTCCACGTGGAAGTCAAAACCCAACAACTTGCTCACCCAATGATGCTGAGGGATAGTGGAAAACCGCTGGTCCAGAAGAAACTTGAGACTGTAGTGGTCGGTGCGACGATGAACGGACGGCCCCAAACATACGGTCGCCAATGACGGACCGCTTGGACTAAGCCGATCAGCTCCTGTTCATAGGCAGTAAGGTTGGCGTGGCGAAGTGCTATCATGCGGCTAAAGAATGCCACGGCCCCATTGCCTTGGTGCAAGACCGCGCTGAATTCTGACCCCAAAGCGTCACATTAGATGATGAATTCCTTAGTGAAATCGGGTAGTTGAAGGACAAGTGCGGAGGAGAGGGCAGCCTGGAGTGCCTTAAATGCTTCGACCGTATCTGCGGTCCATCAGAAGGCCTCTTTGCAAAGTAGCTTGGTGAGCAGCACGGCGATGGCACCGAACCCAAGGATGAGCTTGAGATAGTATTCGGCGAGTCCCAGAAATCAGCGAAGGGTGCGCACCGTGCCAGGCACCGACCAATCAAGTACTGCATATACATTCTGTGAGTCCATGGCGACACCATCCACACTGATGACGTGGCCGAGGTAGCCGATGGAAGATTGCCCAAAGAGACACTTTGATCTTTTGAGGAAAAGCTTATGCTAAAAAAGGAGGCGCAAGACGGCACGAATGTGGCGCAGGTGATCTGACCAGAAGGCACTATAGATAAGAATGTCATCAAAGAACACGAGCACGAATCAATGTAAGTACAGTTGGAGCACATCATTCATGAGGGCTTGGAACGTTGTAGGGGCTTTTGTCAGTCCAAAGGGCATGACCACGAACTCGAAAAGCCCTTCATGCGTGCGGAACGCTATCTTCTCGATGTCCGGTGGATGCGTGCGCACCTGGTGATACCCATAGCGTAAGTCGAGCTTGGTGAAGAATTTGGCACCTCAGAGATCGTCGAGGAGTTCGTCCACCACCGGGATAGGGAATTTGTCCTTGACCGTCTTGTCATTAAGCGCACGGTAGTCAACGCAAAATCGCCATGTACCATCCCGTTTCTTGACCAATAGAACCGGCGAAGACAAAGGCGACGTGCTCGGACGTATGAGCCTTTGCCGACCCATCTCTCCGCACTGCTTCTCGAGCTCATCTTTGAGTAACTGGGGGTAGCGATCTGGCCGTATTTACCACCGGCGTTATGCCGGCGACAGCGGATCGCGATGGTCGCTAGCACGCCGTGGCGAATCGCTGGTTCGGGAAAAAAAACTGCCGAGAATTCATCCAGTAACTCCTCCATGCGATCACCTGTGCATGCAAAGGCCTGTGGTGCTATCGGCCGGGCGCCCATGCCATGCCAAGTAACTCTGTGATCGCCGTGCCAGAAAGACATCGTCTTGTTAGTGAAATCCCACAAAATTGGGCCAAGGGTCTCTAGCCATTGAACGCCGAGGACGAGGCCGAATTCCTCAAGAGGAATTGCGTAACAGTCGATTGCGAAGACCTCATCATTGACCTCGAGTCGCATCGTGCGGCCCTGCCCAATGCTCTAGATGCGTTTGCCGTTGGCGACCGTGACCTGTAGGCCGTGGCGCGGCTACATCGTGATGCCTTCGCGTCGTTATCACCTAAGTGTTGACGAAGTTGTGGGTGGAGCTAGTGTCGATGAGTGTTGTGAGTGTGGCTCCAACAAGCTTGACTCGGAGCTGCATGGTACGGCACGACCGGGGCTGAATGCCAGTCAATGTGTATAGGGAGATGTCGGGCTCTTCCCCGGTGTCGTCGTACGCGCCGTCACTGTCGGTGCTGGGCGATATCAGCAAGAAGAGGTGCTTGCAACTGTTAGAGATATATGTATAGTGTGTTATTCCCCATTGTTATGAGGGGTTATTTGCATATTCACCACCTGTACTATGTGTACATATGCTGGCCCTTTGGCCCCCTGGAAATACAAGTTGCTATTCCTAACATGGTATTAGAGCCAATTAGGTTTTCCTCTCCCAGACGCGCAACTCGTCCTCCCCTGCACTAGCCGTCGCTGCTCGGCTTCCTCACTGCCGCCGCCGCTTCCTTCCCTTCCAGCGGCTGAAGCCGCCACCGCTACTGAGCCGGTGGACCTTAAGCCGCCCTCTGCTCTGCTGCGCTCGAGGTCGATCTCTGTCGTCGTTGCCTCGTTTTCATCGCCATCGCCACCGCCACGAGGACGCGATGTCGCCTCGCTGCCGCCACCCGACCATCAAGGCGCACGCTCGTGGCCGTCGCCGCACCTCCATGCCGCCACAAGACACTTCTCCACCACCGGATCCGCTTCCCGTCGCCGGATTCGGCGCCTCACCGCCGCCGCCGCGTCTCCGCCGCCATCGGATCATTGCCGGCGCTTTCCAAAGACCGCCTCGGTTGTCGGAGTCTCAACGCCACCGCTTCGCGCCGCCGCCGTGTGGCAAGGATCTGCAGGGCCGCCACGCTTGTTGTCTGACTTTCTACGCCGCCGCCCTTCCAGCTTGTCTCCGCCGTCTGTAGCTGCCGCTGGTGGCTCGGCTTCTTCTTGCGCCGCCGCCCCAAGACGCTGCCGCGCACGCTCGGGAACCCTAGTTCCCGTGCGTGTCTTGTGGCGCGTGGAGGTTGCGATAGTGGGCCTTGCCTCTTGCCGATTTTAATCACCAGAAAAAAAAGAAAAAAGAGGGAAAAGAGAGAGAGAAAAACCGCCGATCTAACCGCCGTCGGCCCCGCTGTTAGACCGTTGCCTTTTGGTCGCCAGTCGCCCGGCCGCCGCTACCAATGGTTGTTCCATCACCGCGATCCCATTCTCGAACGAAGCTTCTAAGTGGTGTTGGTCTGATGCCACTCCCCTCCGTGCTCGCCGCTCGTCCACCAGCTACACCGACTGCTCCTCGCTTCAAAGACATGCCTCCTTCAACGGCCGCCACGGTGGTGGTGGCGTCCTCATCGCTTCCTATCATGACAAGGTCAGCCACGTTGAGTCCCAGTGCTATAAGAAGCAGCGGCATCTTTCACGCCGTTCTTCTACTAGCACTGGTGCTAGTGCTTCTACATCAACGTCTTCATCGACTCCTTCAGCAGTTTCTCTCACTGAGCAGGAGATAGCCAGACTTCAGCGCCTGCTTGCCGCTTCAGGTTCTCCCTCGACAGGTTCTGCAGTTTCTACATCGACTCCTTCAACAGTTTCTCTCACTGAGCAGGAGATAGCCAGACTTCGACGCCTGCTTGCCGCTTCAAGTTCTCCCTCGACAGGTTCTGCTACTGACTCTTCGGGCACTGCGAAACCACCACCTCCACAGTTAGGCACCTCCCAGTGGATTCTTGATTCTAGAGCATCTTTTCACATGACTCCTGATCCTTCCACTCTGTCTTTCATTACACCTCTTGATTCTCCTGTCAGTATTCTTACTGCTGATGGTACTTCTCTTTCTGTCTCTGGTCGAGGATCTCTTAGCAACTCATCTTTTCATGTTCCTTCTGTTGTTCATGTTCCTCGCCTTACCATGCAGCTTCTTTCTGCTGGGCAGATTACTGATCTTGGTTATCGGGTCATTCTCGACTCTAACTCTTGTTGTGTTCAGGACCGCCACACGGGAGCTCTGGTTGGTTCTGGCCCTCGGCGCCTTGACTCACAGCGTCTCTGGGAGCTTGATAGCTTCACCTTCCTTCTTCGCTTGCCCGTCGTCGCCGCCTCTCTTACGCTACTCATTCGTCTACCAGCACTTTCCAACAGTGGCATCACCGTCTTGGCCATCTGTGTGGATCTCGTCTGTCGTCCTTAGTTCGTCGTGGTCTTCTGGGGTCTGTCTCAGGAGACGTGTCTTTAGATTGTCAGGGCTGTAAGTTAGGTAAACAGATTCAGTTTCCTTATCCTCATAGTGAGTCCGTGTCTCAGTGTCCTTTTGATCTTGTTCATTCCGATGTTTGGGGTCCGGCTCCTTTCGTTTCGAAAGGAGGTCATCGATATTATATCATATTTATAGATGATTTCTCTCGCCACACTTGGATATATTTCATGTCTTCTCGTAGTGAGGCCTTGTCTATCTATAAACAATTTGCCACTATGGTTCACACACAGTTCTCCACCCCTATTCGTGTCTTTCGTGGCTTGACTCTGGGCGAGTACCTCTCTCGTTACTGCGCGCTTCCTTCTTTGGCGAGCAGGCACTCTCTTCGATTCTCTTGTCACGGTGCTCATGCTCGTAATGGTGTAGGCGGCGTAAGCATCGTCACCTCCTTGAGACGGCTCATGCAATCGATGATTGCCGCCTCTATTCCACCTCACTTTTGGGCCAAGGCTGTTTCCACTGCCACCTATCTCGTCAACATCCAACCTCTTCGCTCTTGGTGCGATCCTGTTGAGCGTCTCTGTGATCTTCTTCCCGACTACTCGCCTTCGTGCATTTGGCTTGCGTTTGCGCTCTCCTCGCCCTCGAACGCATCAAACCGATCGCTCATCTGTTGAGTGTGTCTTTACGGGATCTGATGCCAAGCACAAGGGTCGCTCTTTGAGATCTGTTGGTCAACGGATGCGGATTTCTCGGGATGTGACTTTCGACGAGTCTCGTCCCTTCTACCCACGTCATGTCACTCCTTCGGTTTCCTCTGTGGAGTCTCTATCCTTTTTTACCTTTCCAGATACACCTATATCTGTCTTGCCCTCGTCCACCCGTCCCACTGAGTCTCCACATATTCCTCCTGTGGCCTCTCCGCCGTTGTTGCCGCCTGCTTCTTCTCCTGCGGCTCCTCAGGCTCCCCCCACTACACTTGTCTACACTCGTCGACCTCGTATTGAGGATCTTCCAGATGAGCCATCTTCTCCTGATGTTCCATCTTCTTCTGATGCTTCATCTTCCCCTGATGGGTCATTTTCTCCTCGCTACGCTCTCCGCGATCGCTAGTCGATTCGGCCCCCTGCCCGTTTTGCCTTTGCTGACGCGGCTACTGTGGAGCTTGTCTCCTCACGGATGTCAGCATTTCACCCCGAGTGGCAAGATGCCATGGTCGAGGAGATTGTTGCCCTCGAGCGTACTGGTACTTGGGATCTTGTTCCCTTTCCGTCTCACTCTCATCCCATCGCGTGTAAGTGGGTCTATAAGATTAAGACTCGCTCTGATGGCTCTCTTGAGCGCTATAAGGCGCGTCTTGTTGCTCGTGGATTCCAGTAGGAACATAGTCGTGACTACGACGAGACTTTTGCTCCTGTGACCTACATGACCACTGTCCGCACTCTTTTTTCGGTGGCATCTGTTCGTCACTGATCTGTTTTTCAGCTTGATGTCAAGAATGCCTTTCTTAATGGCGAGTTGCGTGAGGAGGTCTACATGCATCCGCCACCTGGGTATTCTGTTCCTGATGGCATGGTCTGTCGCCTTCGTCGCTCTCTCTATGGCCTTAAGCAAGCCCCTCGTGCTTGGTTTGAGCGCTTCTCCTCTGTAGTCACTGCTGCTGGTTTTTCAACTAGTGATCATGATCCTGCGCTCTTTATCCACACTTCGTCTCGTGGTCGAACTCTTCTTCTCCTGTATGTTGATGATATGATCATTACGGGAGATGATTCTGAGTACATTGCCTTTGTCAAGGCTCGTCTTAGTGAGCAGTTCCTTATGTCGTATCTTAGTCCTCTTCGTTACTTCCTTAGGATTGAGGTTACTTCCACTCCAGATGGTTTCTTTATGTCCCAAGAGAAGTATATTCAGATCTTCTTGATCGCGCCTCTCTCATCGATCAACAGATCTTGTTGAGACTCCTATGGAGCTCAATGTTCACCTCCGATTCTCGATGGCGAGCCTCTTTACGATCCGACTCGCTCGTCACTTGTTGGGAGTCTTGTCTACCTTCTTTGTTACTCGTCCGGATATCACTTATCCAGCCTCATGTTCTCGAGTCGATTCGTTTCAGCCCCACTCGGCTCCACTCTGACCACCGCTTGAGTTCTGCGATACCTTCGTGGACTATCTCTCGCCGTCTCTTCTTTCCACGCTCCAAATCGTTCTGACTTCAGCTTATTCGGATGCTACTTGGGCCAGCGATCCTCTAATCGCGGTCTATCTCACATCTTGTGTTTTCTTGGTGGTTCTCTCATTGCACGGAAGATGAAGAAACAGACCGCAGTGTCCTGCTCGAGCGCAGAGGTGAGTTATGAGCTATGGCTCTCTTGATGCCAGAGATTACTTGGCTACGGTGGTTACTTGAGGATTTTGGTGTTTCTGTCACTACACCGACTCCTCTCTTGTCAGACAGTACAAGTGCTATCAGTATTGCCCGTGATCTTGTGAAGTATGAGCTCACCAAGCATATTGGTGTTGATGCTTCCTTCATGAGGTCTTGTGTGCATGATCAGGTGATTACTCTTCAGTATGTGCCTTCCGAGCTTCAGATAGCGGATTTCTTCACGAAGGCCTAGACTCGAGCACAACACGGCTTCTACCTCTCCAAACTCAGTGTTGTTGATCCACCATGAGTTTGAGGGGGTGTTAGAGATATATGTATAGTGTGTTATTCCCCATTGTTATGAGGGGTTATTTGCATATTCACCACCTGTACTCTGTGTATATATACTGGCCCTTTGGCCTCCTGGAAATACAAGTTGCTATTCCTAACAGCAACGATGGTTTGACGTGAAGCGCTCTTCACAATTGTAGCATAGCCCTGCCTCGCGATGGGTCGTCATCTCTTCCGGTGTCAGAAAGCGTCGATGCATGGGCGAGCGCCAGGCATGCGCATCTGTGTTTCTTGTGGCTTTTGCAACTTCGGGCGTGGCGGGAGCCATGGCTGGTGACGTCGGAGGAGTAACATGCATAGTCGTGTATGGAGGTGCGTGTGCGGGTTGGGGTGGTCTGGCAGCAAGCAAGGCGACCTCCTTGGAGGCAAGCGCTCTTCGTTAGCTCGACGCGGTGCGAATTGGCTCCCTTAGTCCCGGCATGAAGAGCCGCACCTGCTGATGGGGTTGGAGGTGCTCAGCACGACACAATATGGCCGGGAATTTGCCCTGGTATTCCTCCACAGTACTCGTTTGTCATAGCTCCTTCAGTTCGCCTAGCGGATTGTGCCTAATTGATGGCCCAAAATGCAGGTTAACATATTCCTTGAAGTTGCGCCAGATGGGCTCGCCTTCATCGTGCTCCGGTTGGAAGTACCACTGTTGCGCGACTCTGGTGAGATGGTACGACGCGAGCCAAAATTTGTCTACTTCTGCCGTCTTCTGTCCTCTGAAGAACTGCTCACAACATTGCAGTCCTCCCAAGGGTTCTTCCTTGCCTTCATACATCAGAAATTCGAGCTTATGGAAGCGCGGGGGTTGATCGCCATCTGCTCGCATGGCTGCTGCGCCGGCCATGCTGTTGGCGCCGGGTGGCAGTGACAACAACCCGTCGTTGGGTCTTTTCTCCAGGGTATTCACATGTTCACACACCTCGGTCAGCTGCTCCTGGATGGCAGCAACCGACCGGTTCGTGTCCGTGTAGGGCTGGAAAAATAGCTCGAGGCTCGTGGCTCGACTCGAGCTCGTCACGGCTCGGCTCGGCTCGGCTCGTGAATTTTCGAGCCGAGCCGAGCCCACCTTTTGGCTCGGTGAAAATTAGCGCCGGGCTCGCGAGCTTTTTTGGCTCGGCCTAGCCCAGGCCCACGCGAATGCCCAGCCCAGTCCGGTCCGGCCGAATAAATTCCCCGATGCCCGATCCCCAATCGACCATCGCCTCCGCCCCAATCCCGTCGCCTCCCCTTCGGCAGATCCGCCACTGCGCCTCCTTTCCCCTGTCCGTCGTCCCGCCGACGAGCTCCGCCGCCGCCTCCGCCTCTCTCGGCTCTCCCGGTCCATCGCTCCGCTCCTCCACGCGCCTCCTCCAAGAACTCCACCCGCCGCCTCCACCTCGGCCGTGCTCCACGCCCACCTCCGCCTGTTTTCCGCCTCCGCCGCCGAGGCTATCGAGGCGAGGGCGGCCATGTCGCCGCCCTTCCTCGGCGCCGTCCGGGCAGCCGTAGCCGCGCGGGAGGATGGAGGAGATCAAGATTCAGAAGAACTGCGGCACCGCTTAATGCCTTGATCTTGCGATTTTTTGTTTGTTATGAATGCTTGCTTGCTTCTGTTTTCTTGATCTGTGAATGTATTTGTTGATCTGTGATTCTGTGAATGGATGAATTCTTGATGCCGAATGAACTGATTTTGTTGATTGAATCGGTGCGCTGCTGTTCCTGTGCTCATTCTGCTCCCTGGATCCGCGCCGCGTGAAGGCACTGTTCTGGCTTGAGAGCCCTCGCGAGCCGGCTCGAGCCGCATTTCAAGCCGAGCCGAGCCGCCCTCTTGGCTCGCACTCAGAACAAGCCGAGCCGAGCCTGCGCGGTAAACGAGCCCGGCTCGGCTCGGCTCGTTTCCAGCCCTATGTCTGTGTCTGTTGCTGCTAGCTGAGCAATTTGCTTGGTTAGGGCAGCAATTTGTGCCTCATCTTTGTGCGGTCGAGCGGCGCTCGATCGCTCGATAGTTGTCGTCGTCCGTGCGGAACACAACACGTAGTCATGGAAGACCGTGGCAGGAGCCGTAGTGGCTTCGGTAGCAGAAGGAAAGCGCGGGAAGGAGGCTACGCTGAGATCAGAAAAGAAGCACGGGATTGGAAGAGAGAAATCAGATGGAAGGTAAATTGATTAATTCTTTGCTACTTTATTCATTGACGATTGATGTCTTTAAATAGGGCACTAATCCCAGCCGGCTAGTACACCAGCCGAACCGGAAAGGAAACCAATAAGCTGACTTGGACTCTTAACTCCATCCGAAAGGGATTCCTAATTGAAACTCCTAATCTGATTGCTAATCAACTAAGAGATCAACTCCTGTACTAATTAATTCGGACACAAACTCGTCCAGTAATTAATTCGGACACAACTCGTCCTATGCCCTGCGTGATCTGCGGCTGTAATGTTGACCCCACATGACAGTTCCCCTTTCTTACATGGAGAAAATGTTAAGGAATCCCTGAATGCAAGCATGCATGCTGTAGATAGAAATTACAAATATTTAACTAAAGGACTTTAAAGGTGATCCACAAAATCCTTTAGAGTACCTTAAAGGTGATCTGCAAAATCCTTTAGAGTACCTTATGATATCTGAGCGAGACAAACGAAGCCTCTGCAAGGCACCAAAAACAACACTTGATTCATCACATACATCATTGGACATAATACCATAAGGTACGATTTGTTTGTTATCGGGCAGACTCTCCATGGAATTTGATGCCCCTTCCTTAATTTTTACTCCTCTTCCATCAATATCTTCAGCAGATTTGTTTGCTTCTAAATTATCATGAGGAGCTACAGCCTTTCCAGCTCTGCTCCGTCCACAATGCTGATGCTCACGCTCAGACAAAACCTTTCCTCTTAATTCTTCATCACTTCCAGTACATAACTGTTCCTAACCTTTGTCACCTATCCACAAAACTAACCTTCCATCTCCACTAGAAGATTTATGAGTTCCTTGTCTAGCCTCTAGTCCATCATGACTGCTGTAACTAACAACAAAAGAACTCGTTCTGTGATTACAAGCTTTGGACATTCCGTGATCACATGTGATGGCCAACCGTACAGCTGAGGTCTTTGCATGTCTGAGTGCATCCAATCTCTTCGCAAAATGGAAGCCATTGTTTCTGACTGCTTATGTTCCTCTGGATGCATTGCTGGACATTTGCTACTTGCTGTCCCGTTGTCACTTCCTTTGCTAGTAAAGTACTGTGCATTGTTGAATTCCTTCTCCATATTAAAATTCTGCATAGATAAACAACACAACTTATCACCTATACCCTTTGGATTGACAGCACCAAAATCCCTTTTTACATTGCACGGTGTTGCATCCATCAATTTCATTGATGTTTTTGGCAAAAAAACGACTTACCCACAAGCTTTCTGTGAAACCACCTTTATTTCCCATTGCAGCATTTGAAGAGCTGGCATGGAACTCATTTTGTTTTTGTTCTAGAGATCTGGAACATGACTTACTGGAGTTGGGCAGTTTCAAGTTTCTTTCTGTTCTCAAAGGGAAAATTCCAATTTGATTTTTAAAATTCCCTCTATCACCACCAGAACCCATCTGAAGGCTGTCAGCAGCTAAAGTCTCAGTAGCCACATCAAGTGTTTCTCTGCCCATGCTAATTTGCTTGTCCAGCATAGAATTGTTAGCCTTTAGAGACAGCATTAGTCTGTTGGGTACACGCTCAGTGCAATTGCTTTCTGATTGATGACAGGTATTTCTTGAAGTTATCATAACATTATGACTATAAAGAGATTGAAAATGAGAATTGAAGCCAACAGACTGCAGAGGAATGCTGCTGTTTTTTTGAAGTGGCAGAGGATGTGCTGCAAATTCCTCTCCTGTAGCTGCTGAAAACTTCTGATCAAGTGGAACAGCAGGAGTAGTTTCGTTAAACACGGTTAACCCGTTTGTGAGAGATGACATCCAGTTAAAAAAAGAGCTACCATTTCTGTGCAAGAATCCTGAGCAAGAACTCTCATTGTCTTCCCTTCTAAATCTTTTATTTCCAGAAGACATCTCAACTATGGAACATTGCACATGCTTTCGCTTTGGAGCTTTTGTACTTGGACAGCTCTCTATGCTCTCATTGCTGTCATCACCGTCTTTTGTGTTGCTAACACAATTGCTCTGATCGTACATAACCTTTTGTTTGCCCTTCTCAAGCTTTCTAGGATTAACACCGGATGTTGACTCGTATCTTGCAACAGAATTAACACCCGATGCTGACTCACATCGGGCAACAGGATTAACACCGGATGTTGACTCGTATCTTGCAACAGAATTAACACCCGATGCTGACTCACATCTGGCAACAGGATTAACACCATATGCTGACTCACATCTGGCAACAATAGGCTCATCCTTATGGCTTTCCTGCATAACCTGATCTCCAAGATTATCATTTTTGTTATCTAGAAAACCTGTCAACTTGCCTGGGATGTTTTCTGCATTACCCAAATTTCCAAAGGATGAAGGTGACCGTGGATTGTCTGCATTCTTTGGCAAAACAGAGTCCCTCTGACTAATTGCTTTTACTAATCGAGCATGCCAGGCAGTATGGGCCCAAGATCTTTCAGCATGGACAGTGGTTGCACAGTAAACCTGTTTTTCTGCAATACTATGCATTACCTCTTTTCTGGAAGCTGAACCTGTAAAATGCCGTGATAACTATTTTATTGTTAGGAACAAAAAACAAAAGGGTTGTCTTAATTCATTCGCCTAAACATGAAGTATTACTATGTGAAGCGTCCTTGCAGCATCTTGTGGGACAACTACCCAGTTCCTCCTCTTTCTCCTGCTTATCCACACAGCAGTAGTCCAACACTTCTCTCCCTTCGTTCATCAAATTGATCCCTCCGCAGCATTCTACAAATATTGAGTAAGGCATTAAAGAAGGTAATCACCGAGGAAATGACCATCAGATGATACAAAAGAGAAAAGTCCTTAGGCTTTTTATTCTATCTGGATGGAGTACCGGTTAATAGGTAACAGATTTACCTAACAAATGGTAGGAAAGATGCTTTAGCTTTGTTTCAGAGATCGAAATTTGTGCTGATTATGTTAATGCGACGCTCTTTATGTTTATTGAATTGGACTTTCTGACACGCTGAGCAGCTAACTAGACCAACAATGATTTGTAAATGCAGATCTCTAGGCCAAAATAGCAAGCATCAACAAACTGTCTTTGGACTACTCGAACTCACTGAATTGGGTTCGTGTCTTTTAAACTTACTTGAATCTTGCTCCTGTGATCTTATAGAAGTAGATTGTTGAGCATCAAGATTTCTTATTCTATTTGGACTAGCCGTGGATACTCTCACTGAACTGTCACTGCGAATTCGTAGTTGCGATGGCATCTTTTCTGCATCTCCTAGGGTGGCTGCTGTGTTATCACCACTCTTCCCACCACCACCACTCTGTTGAGGTGAAGATATTACTATGCTCAACGTATCTGCATTCCAACGAAGAGAAGCCTTCCTTGTGCTTAGGCTGGACGCTGCAATTTTAATGCTCAAACCCTCATCCGGAGACCACACCAGCTCAGAGAGAGGGCTCATGCCGGATACTTTGACTGCATTTACACCTGCACCTGAATGCCCACCATATGCCTTCAGCAGACTATAAAATAAGAGGATTGTTTGCAAGACATACAACAACAATCTACTTGCGTGCACTAGAGCATATCACATAGGACCTTTTCAAAAGATTAACAAGAAGAAGATTACTGTGCATAAAACTACAAGGAAGCAAGATAGCAAGTAGTTTAAACTATAAAGATCAAGAAAAGAGGTATAATCAACATATAGGGTCCCCCTCCTACATATGGCAAAGGTACATGTTTCTTGCATATAATAAGACAATTGGTGCACCCAGACAACTCCAAGAGCCTTCAAGCTTTTCTCACCCGTACAAGAATCAAATTATACTAACTGAACTAGGTGCAGAAACTTCTATCTTCTTTTTTTCCCAAAAAAAACCAAACAAACAAACAAGTATTCCCAGGTCCAGTTATCATTTTCCCATTCAGTCTCCCCACAATCTTTGGTCCTAAAACCCAAAAGAATCCGTGTGGATCATGACACAAGGCAAACATAAGAACTTATCTAAAAAGGAAAATACATCAGCACTCAATTGTGATTTTTAAGAAATAAATAAAAGGAAAGCAAAAGCTTAACAGGAAAGCAGAATAAACAACATAAAGAAAACATCAGCAAGAAAAGAAACATATATCGATAAAAAGAAACATAAAATAATCTCTGATGCAACAGGCACCTCAGGGAGTGGAGAATCACTACCATCGCCCATCTCACTGCATTCCCCCCATCACCCCCGACGCTTCCTGAAGTGGCACCGCCCCCAGTTCTTGGAGCATCAAACAGCACAAGAACACCACCACCATATACGTCCTGTGATCTACCTTAGGAGGAGGTGGAGGAGCAGAGGTTTTAGCATGCGGAGAGCACGGCGGCAGAGGGAGGACAAGGGGAAGAACACCGCATCTGGTCAGCGCCCTAGCTAGTTCGGTAGAAGGGAGAATTTGGCAGCATCGCCGCAATGGGGAGGAGAGATGCTTTGCTGCATGCGACGGGGGCGAGTGCGGGAATAGGAGGCGGAAGAGGTTGAGCCACGTAGAGGCCGTCTGGGACACGAGTACTAGCTGGTCTCTCTCTGTCTCTCTCTCTCTCCGTAGAGGCCGTTTGGGACACAAGCACTAGCTGCCGTCTGGGACACAAGTACTAGCTGGTCTCTCTCTCTCTCTCTCTCTCTCTCTCTCTCTCTCTCTCTGGCCTGCGTTGTTGGCTTGTTGCGTTACGGGGAAAGAAAACGCTGCGACGACAGTGATGTTGTTGATGATGGTGATCCGACGGGCGACGGCTGCGCCTCGTCGAGCTGCCGCGCTGGAGGAACGGCGACCGCCGGGTGGGCTTCGGAGCTGTCCATCTCGTGGTAGGGCTATGTACTCTGTTGGAGACATGGCATTGGTTGGCGGCAAGCAGAAAGGATAGAGTGATAGACAAGTGAGACATCTAATCCGTGTTTCAAAGTTCACATTCCTCTTTCTAAAATGGGACATCACAAATTCACTAAGTTGGTTACCAAAGATTAGCTCCGCCACTTGTTGCCATCTCAAAAGAAGAAGAACCATGGGTTACAGAGTGCGCACATGGAAGAGGAAATAAAATTTTCGTGTTTTCTCCAGTAAAACTATACCTAAGTAGAATTCATACACTTCAACTTTTCAAATAGCAAATAGAGAAATATGTATTTAAATGATTTTGTTGTGCGCATCGAATGTGTAATAATGATATGGGGCTGCCTGTTTGCATTCTCATCAAGTACATTGAGATACTTACAAAAGAAAAACTAGACATGTGCTGTTCCATTATTGATATACAATTATACATGCTTATTATCCTCTAGAATTCTCTTGTGGACATATGTTTTGAATCGTAGTTGTTTGCAAGGAGGTATATCCTGAGCAAGGATAGAAAACCCGTTGCCGGACAAAATCCCGCTCGGAGGCCGGTAACTAGAAATCCTGGAAAAAACTTGGTCGAATTTCATCTGAATAAATTTGAATTTGGGATGTAACCGCCGGAATTTTGAATTTGAATTTGAATTTGGAGTTTTCCGGCCGGTTTTTGGAATCCCGGTTCCCACCGGTAAGTCCGGTTACCAGCCGGGTGGCACAGGCTAGAATTGCTAGGTGTGCTAGCCGATTTCCAGCAAACCGGCAAAGGTAAAGATAGGATTGAATGAAGCGTCGGCCAAAGGTAACTCCTTTATAACTCGCAGGCGAATTACAGAGGCTAATGGATTGAATCTATTGACTACGAACTACTTCTAGGGCCGGGAAGGTAGATGCATATTGTAAAGGTATAATGCAAAGGAAGGTAACGTAGATTGATTGTAGTTGGCGTATGTCAGGTATGCATGAGTCCTTCCCCCTTCTATTATAGCCTCTCATTGCCTTCGTCGAAAATCCGTCGTGGAGTTTGCATCTCAACCACATGATCTTGTGTAGTTGTAGTCGGATCCAACTTTCAATTCATAGTCGTATCTATCTCCAAGTTTAAACCGAGCAGCGTCTTGATGTATCGACTGATGCTTATCGCATCAGCTAGCTATGGCCTCTAAGCCGACAACCTTTGGCTCAATCAAATTCGGGTGCCAGCACTAACCTAACCCAAAATTCAAAGTAACCACCCCATTTTATCAAATATGGGGGGCTCTCTAATATTTGCAAATAAAATTGGTTCCGCAATAACTCTACATAAGTTCCACATGTTACTGAAGTAGCAAAAACCATTAAAATTTTGTATAAATTCAGTGGATGATATGGGCAAATTGGAACTCAATGGAAAACTACCTTGAGTAAGGTTCGATAAATTCTAACTTCATAGACTGTTAATAATGTGAATTGAAAACGGAGAGTCAAGTGCGGTACAAAGTGCTTAAGTCCGTACATGTGATACTCCCCATAATTGGAATTGCAATTCCGATTCGAAGGCTACCTGGATGCTTCTGGGAATTAATATTGGAATTTGACCCAATTCCACGGAATTGACTATAGCTAGAAGTCTAGAACCTGGGATACATCTGATTTGGCTAGAATCCATATACTTGTTCACATCGTCGCAACACACGGTCTAACTCGAGTTCTTCGACGAGCCCAAAACTCGCCAACGCCGCCGGGACGATGGGCTCCCGTCGACCACCTCCGCCGCCGCCGTGCTCCAGATGGTCGCCTCTGCTCCTAGATGGCCACGACGCCTCGGCGGATATGACCCGATCGGGGCCGGAATCCATGGCCGACTAGCCCTGGCTGCCATCGAGCTCCCGTCAACATCACCACCGCAGATCCGCCTGAGGCCTTCTTCTCATGCTCTAGCGAGCTTGCGTGGCCTTTCTTCTCGTGCTCCGTGCGAGCTCCTGTGGCGTTCTCCAGCAATATTTTTAGAATTTTTGGCGCAAATAGCATATTTGCAATGTTTTATTACGGAAGTAGCGGCTATTGCAACAAAATAGCAAATATAAAGTCTCGTCTGCACGATCACCGGCCGAACGCAATGTCCATGCAACACGCCGCCTCGTTCGGCCGGTCACAGGCCGGACATCGCTCCACGTCCCTAGTTCGGCCGGTCACGGGCCGGACCCCTCCACGTTGCCTTCATCGTCCCCTCACCGGCCAGATGACACAATATTAAATGATTAGCAACAGTATGAGCCTGTGACCGGCCGGACGCAAATTAATTAGCACCTGCAAAAATTTGGTGAGCAGTGAGCACTTGAGAGTTTGGTGATGAAGTATTTTTTGTTGGTTATTGTGGCTCTATGTTAACTAATTCAGGGGGTCATAGAATAGGACCTGATGTAAGGTATGCAAATAGACATGAAAATACAATGCCACACAAATTAATCTAGATTAGGCACGTGGCGTGTGAGATGTTAGCAAATTAAATAGCTAACAAATTAAATAGTTAGCAATCGCAAATTACATTAAATAGTTAGCAACTGCAAATTACATTAAATAGTTAGCAACAGCAAATTAAATTGTCATGTAGCCTCCTTCTCCAGCTCGAGACAAAGAGTAAAGATAGATAGAGACAGATTAATTAATATATAATCTAGCATGTGGTGCAATACAGTGTTAAAGAATATAATCCATATTAAACTGATAAATTAACAAAGATTGTCCTATTTGATCAAGGTAAATGGGATACAATACGACTCACTCGTCTGAGCCACTGCTCTCAGCTCGCTGCGTCTGCGTCCGTATCTTTGTTTTGTGTCGAGTATGTCCTATGGGATCGTCGGCCGATTCGGAGAGCTTTGTCGGATAGGAGAATCTGAGACCGTTGTATCTGTTGAGTGGGGCGGAGGTGCACCAAAAAAGCCGAGTCGAGGAAGCCGAGTCAGTAGCGTCGATGTCGTCTCTTGAGACATGCCGAATCAAATTTGTATGATTAAGGATGACCGACTAGAGGGGGTGAATAGGAGGTTTATAAAATCGTGTTCTTCAATTAGCAACTTTAACAAGAGTTATCTAATTAAAGAAGTTCTAGCACAATTCAAGATATATGATTGAAGCATTAACCAAAGCACCTCAAATTTATGTCAATACTAAATACAATTCTAGCTAAGAAATTTTACACAAAAGAATTGCTAGAAGAGTAAATGCGGAAGTAGTAATGACGAAAGAGAAAACCACAATGGAGACAAGCAATATTTTTCCCGTGGTATCGAAAACTTGCCGATCTTCACTAGTCCACGTTGAGGAAACTTGAACGAATTAAGTTGGCTCCACACGAGCACTTCCCTCGATCACTATCGTTGCTCTTCCTCCTCTCTAGAGATGGTGAGTACGCAATCACTTCACAATTTCTTGCCAGGTCACTTCACAATCTTATTTGAAGAAATCACCGCGCAACCACTTCTCCAAGCCGTCTAGGTACCAGCAAGCACCAAGGGTAATAAACCACAGCTTTTGCTTGAAGAAAACAAGTGCCAAGATGATCAATTAATGATGCAATGCACTTGAGTGCTCTCAACTACCTCAAAATGAGAAATATGAGCAAATGGATAGTAGAGAGTGCACTAGAGGCTCAAATGTATTCAATGAGGTTCAAGATCCTGAGCTTGGTGCAGGTGAGGGGGTATTTATAGCCCTCAACCATAAAACTAGTCGTTTGAACCAAACCGCTGAAAAATTCAGGATTTGCAGTAGTACCGTTGTACAAACTCGGTACTATCGCACCTACTATTCAACAGTCGACTGTTGTTCATTAAATGCTTCTGAACTAGCCATTACAAAAATGTGTGGTACTACCGCCCTGACAATATCCGGTGCGCGGTAGTACCGCTTGGCTAGATCGGAATTACCGATTTCCAGAGGTTAAAGAATCAAGAAAAAAACACCCTCTCTGGAAATAACGTACCACCAAGCAAAGTTCAGTACTACCGCAAAGCGGTAGTACCGCTTAAGAAGTGCGGTCATACCAATTTTCAAGGAAGAACAAAAACTCTCAAAAACATTGTAACATCCTAAAGTTCTGTTACCAAAAGTAAAATTAATAAAATATTATTTTATTAGATTTTATGAGTTTTAAAAGAGTTTTAATGCTTTTCTTGAATTTCCTTTAATTTAAAGGTCAAAAACAAAATTAATTAAGTTTTCTGGTGTTTTATTGGATTTAAAGTTAAAAAGAAAAACTTGATTAATTTCTTGAATCTTCTCGTATTTAAAAAGGTTTTCCTATTTTCCATAAATTAAAACTAAACTATGTGCAAAAATAAATAAAAAACAAGAAATAATTCTATTAAGTTTCAAAAATAACATCCCAAATTTTCAATCTTGGTTAAAAATATTTAAAAAAAACCTAAAGTCTAAAATGTCTTTGGGAATTTCTGTGAATTTTTTCATAATTTTTGGACTTTATTTGCTATTTTCTAAAAGCTAAATTGATTTAACCCAATTTCTGAAATCAGAAAATCAAAAGAAATTCGGAAATATCTTTTGGGCCTAATCCTTCCCGGCCCATTCCTATTTCCCAAGCGTGCGGCCCGGCCGCTTCTCTTTCTTCTCGTCCCACTAACACGAGTCTCAGCGTGTCGCCTCTCTCCTCCCGCGACCTTTTTTCTTTCTCTCTTCTGGGGGCCCCTCATGTCAATTTCTCTCTCCCCTCTTTAAAAGCCGGTCCACCTCCTCCCTTCCCCTTCCCCATTTTCTTCCACCCCGAGCCGCCCGCTCCTTTCTCCCCCAACACTGTGAGCCACCACCGCAACTCCTCTCCTCCACCACCAGCCACCCCTGTGCCCGCCGCCACTGTGCACCGTGTCACCAAGCGCCCCTCCCCCTCCTCTCTCCATTTCTCCCACTCTCCCTTTCCCTCCCCTCTATCCTCGTTGTGTTTTGCTTTTGAAGCTCCTCGGCCGCGAGCTTCTTCTCCGGTAAGTTCGTCGCCACCGAAGGACCTCCGCCGCCCCTGTCGACACCTTAGGCACCGCGTCACCACGTTCTACATGAAGCCCCCTTCGCCTTCGCTGGACACCCACCAGGGTGTCGTCGCCGCCTTCACCCGCACTTCACCGCCACATCTTGCCCTCGCCGCCGACCACCTCCTTGCACACCGCCGTCACAACGGTAAGCACCGGACTCGCCTCACTCTTACCTTCCTTTTGGTACCCCAACCGAGCCTCGCCGTGGCGCGTAGTGCCGGCGAGCTTCTCACCCAAGCTTTGCTTCTCTTTCTTCTTCGACGCCGGTCGCGCCGCCTCAACGTCAAACCCCTGCTCCGGTGGAGCTCTCACTGTCCTAGCCAGCTAGCCGTGTCACCTTGCGCCCCTTGTCCTCCTCTTTCTTTCCCCCTCACTCTCCTCTCCCCACCCCCTCTGTGCTCGTCGTATTTCGCCGTTGAAGCCTTCCGGCCGAACCTTTTTTCTCCAACGATTTTTCCGCCGTCGAAGCTCCTCCGTCACCACCGCCGTCACCCCTAGCTTCGCCTAGCCGTGTTCTACCCCTATGTCGTCAACCATTGCCGCCGCCGCTTTTCCCTCCCTCCGCCGGCAAGCCGTTCGTGCCCTAGCGCCACCCCAGTGAGCCCTGAGTTCCTCGTCTCCTCCTCTCTAGCTGGATGTCCTCGCCGGCCGCCGGAACACCACCGTTTGCCGGACCATTGGTCCTCGTGTGCACCACCACCTCGGTGCCGCCGTGGCTGCCGTATGGCAAGCCACGTCATGGCCACCCCATCCACCAGCCCGTGTGGCACACTAGGGTGGCAAGGCCGAGTGGCAAGACCCTATTCCCGTGCGCCTGGTCCACCGCGGACCTGGGTGTTCCCATGGACCCAGTCCATGGCTGTGGGCCCACATGTTAGAGACACAAATGTTTTCTTTAAGAAAATAATTTCAACCGGAAATTCATTACTCCCCTCACTGACATCAGCATGATGCAATAATTGATTTTCCTTTAGAAAATCAATTCCACAAATTCCGAAATTTCCAATTTCATCATTTTATGTGATTTCAAACTTCCAAAGAGCACGTTCTCCTGCGTTCGAGCTCCGATTTTGACGATTCAAAATTTTAAATTCGTCTAAAATCAAGATATAGCTATCTATACTGGAATTATTAAATTTGGAGTCCATTTGAATTTATTTGAATTTGGCTCGTTTTCGCATGTAGATTTCGACGACTTCGGAAAGTCGGATGTCGACGTCGTTTCAGAACAACAACTAAATGAGCAAGGCAAGTTGCATCTTTGATCATATTTGAATCCCGGTATTTTAAATTATTTAAATTTTATTTTAAATTATTATCGCATGCATATTTAAATTCAAGTACTTCAAATCCCTGTTTTAACTCAATGTTATTCCCAACTTCATTGTATAGCCATATTGTCATTCCAAGTGTGATATATTTTGGAGTTCGAAATTAAAAGGATTAGATCATAGGATTACATCATTGTCGAAAATAGGATCATAAGATTACATAATTATTGGAAATTGGATTATAGAAGTAGATTATTGTTGATATTGGATTATAGAAATTGTTGATTTTGGATTATAGAAATTGTGGATATTGGATTATAGAAATAGTTGGACATTGGATTATAGAAATTGTTGATTTTGGATTATAGAAATTGTTGGACATTGGATTATAGAAATTATTAGATGTTGGATCATAGAAATAGATCATTGTTAGATATTGAACTGTTGGATATTGGATTGATGGACATTGGATTATAGAAATAGATTATTGTTAGATATTGGATTATGATTCTAGTATTGAGGGATGACTGATTGATCTTGGAATTGACAATTCTTGAACATCAATTCCTCACACCTTGTCGCCCTAAATAAAACTTTCGTTAATACAATAGTATTGAGAAGATGCTTTTATGGAAAGTTATGCTTAGTCAAAGATTAGACCGAAAGTCCTGGTTTGGGAAATTTACAGCCAAAGATCAAATGTCGCTTAAAATTGTACCCATGACATTGGTTTGTCATGGAAGTTTACAAATTCTTTGAAAACCGAAATAAAATTAAAAACTGGTTAGACTTGAACGAAATGGATGGTTGGATGGTGCAGGTTCATGTACGAGCTCAATTCGGGAATGGTTGAGGCCCAGGGTTTTATGGAAAGTCGTCCAAGTCAGTTAAGGACCAGTCTTCGAGCACATCTTGCTAAGCCCCATCGTACTACCACAAGTCTGAAGAGGGTAGGACTTGGCTAAATAATTTACAATGTTCTAGCATTATGCCTGCATGTTGTTTTTTATGTTTGTGCAGACTATGGTATCAATTCCATGTCTGTTGGGGCTTGCTCCGGTCATTGGTATCAATTCCGTGTCCGGGCAACCTTCCCCCCACAACGGTGAGCTCCGGGTCGATGGTAAATTACGTCCATGACTTAGGGTTAAACTCATCGGGCGAGTTGATGTTAGAGCGTGGTATTGTAAAGGCCTTGTGATAATCACTTAGTCGCATACCTACGGAAGTGTATGAGCGGACATTATAAGACGATTATCTCTTGTGGGTAAAGTTGTACAACCTCTACAGAGTATAAAACTATTTTAATAGCCATGTCCATGGTCATGAACATGATGAGCAAAGCCACTCAAAGTTAGAATTTGGTTTTGATTTCAAAAGATTTTATCAAATGATTCTGGATAATTTATCCAATTGAGAAATTGAGCGGATAGCCATGTGATAGGAGGATATCCTTCACCACTCTTGTATGAAGGTTATCTAACTATAAAACTTGAGAATTTAGAAAATGAATTTTAGTTATGGAATAACTGCTTTGGACTTAGTACAAGTATCTGAAAAGAAACATTGCTTTGTGCCTGACGAGGATCTAATAATCCTCATTTAATTATTTATCTGTAATTCTTATTATGGATAATAATACCATCATATGGTTCTTGAGTATACCCCTTAATATTCATAAGGGAGAAGCTGGAGTCGTAAGTCCTTCTACGACTACCTCATGGTCGTAAGTTCTTCTACGACAACCCCTATAGTCGTAAGTCCTTCTACGACTATCTCATTGTCATAAGTTCTTCTACGACCGCCCCTATAGTCGTGAGATCTTCTCCGACTACCTCATGGTCGTAAGTTCTTCTACGACCACCCCCATAGTCGTAAGTTCTTCTATGACTACCTCATGGTCGTAAGTTCTTCTACGACCACCCCTATAGTCGTAAGACATTCTACGACTACCCCATGGTCGTAAGTTCTTCTACGACCAGGTCAGCTATGACTACCCTATAATCAATGGAGCTTGTAGATAAGTAGGCCCAATCGATTAGGGAATTTAAGCAGTTAATATACACTGTTATTCTTTGGAATAACTGCACGCAATACTCCTCTATCCCTGACGATAACTGCCAAGCGACGTGGGGGTTACAACTCCAACAGTAACTGCCATCAACGTGCTCATTATATGAAATAATGAGGCACATCTTAGCCTAGAGAAACGGCCACCACTTCGTACACTATATAAAGGCTACAGTCAGTTGAAAAAGGGGGGCGACCAAAAAAGATACGTAATCAGGAGCACAAGACATTAGACTTTAGTCTTTCCCTTGATCTGTAACCAGCATACTCAATATAGCCACACAGGAGTAAGGTTGTTATTCTCTCCGGAGAAGGCCTGAACCTGTATAAAAATCACTGTGTTGTTCTCTCTGCGTGATCCCTTTTGGAGACCCCCGAATCAAACAACCATACGTAAGATCGATTCTAAAACATCGACAGCTAGCGCTGGCCGTGGGGATCTTCTCGTCAACAGGTTTTCTTCATTTTTCTCAACTCTAATGCTTCCATGGCAGGAGAGTGGAACGAAGATAAACGGTTCGACTTGGCCGATTACGCATATATCGATATGGATGCCGGCTTCGACTACGAGTCGAGTATCACCATCCGATGGTAATGTCGCCTCCAAAGATCATTCGTCAAGTCTAGGAGACCATACCACTGATGGAGTTGAGGAGGGATCCTTATCCATCATAACAGTAGTCCAATTGAGAGACCAGTTTCCTCAGAGGATAAGGGTCTATCCGACCACGATCATGGCTGTACCAAGGCAGGCTCACAGCATGACGATGGCTCTCCCTCCAAATGTTCGAATCTGCCTGAGGCAGTCCGACCTTGCGAGGCAAGTTCTGGAAACCATCATTCCGAAGCTTCATCAGCATCTCGTGGTCATCTCTCTCCGGTTAGCCCTACAGAAGATAGGGTCGAGCATGCTTTTCCTGCGAATTCGACCATCCCCTCGCAGGGCTCACCTGCGGACGGAGACGGTTATAACCCGGAATTTTCCTTCCTGGAGGGGGCTTGCTCCAAGTTATCAGACGGTATCTTTCGACTACTCCTCAAGCGAGGAGGCCTTAAGTGCGTGTAGAGATCATCAACAAGAGGTCTTCGTCCTTCCCTCAGATAATGATCACTCTCCTAGAGACAGGACTGAGGATGCTCTCCGCCGATCACACTCTACGGCCGCTCGTGGCAATGGCGACGACACCTCCGGTCATGAACAGGGTCAACACTCTGATGAGCGTGGGGAAATCCTCAAAATAATCATACTCCATTGAGGCAAACTCAAGGATCTGATATGGACGATCCTGAGACAACCCCGACAGAGAAGAATTGCGGCGTAGAGAAATCTACAGGCGTTGCTCAAGATCGGAGGAAGCTCGGGAACTCCAACACATCAATGAACTGCTCGAGAACCCAACTTGAGAACTCGCCCGAACACCCGGCTACGACCTCTTCACCGAAGAGATCGCACGAAGGCTTCGAAGCACAATGGCCAGACTCGAGCACCCTCGCTGGCATCATTCCGGAAGTCATAGTGGTATGACTCCATCAGCTACTAGTCGTTCGAACAACTCACGATATGGAGATTGGCATGACAACAGGTTACGTCGTTCCCCTAACCTTAACTCCAGTCGAAGAAGAGCTCTTCGAACGCCTGATGATCAACAAGCTCCCAGGAGAGGTGATCGTTCACCACTCCGACCCAGAAACCTGCAGGAGCAGATGAAATATGAGGAGTATTATCCTCGTAGGGCCGAGACTTATCATAAGTCGGGTTCACCCACGGCCGAGTATCATCATGTACGATCACCTGGCGACATCAACCCTTCTTTTCTACAAAGGAGGCGTTACGATGTGATTACCGGATGTAGGGCATTCTCGCCTGATCTTCGAGCAGTTCGCTGGCCACCGCGGTTTCAACCAGTGAACTTGGAGAAGTTCGATGGATCTCCGAATCCCATCGAATTCCTTCAAATCTACACGACCGTTGTTCGAGCAGTAGCAGGAGGAGAGCGCGTCATGACGAATTACCTTCCGACTGTACTCGAAGGGTCCGCTCGGTCATGGTTGCTAAATCAACCACTCGAGTTTATCTATTTGTGGCAACACCTCTGTGACCTTCTGCTGGCCAACTTCTAGGGCACCTACAATCACCCTGTAAAGGAGGACGACCTGCACAGGATAAGACAAAAATACCACGAGACCTTACATTAATTCATTAGGCGTTTTAGTCAGGTTCGAAATTCAATTCCAAAGGTTTCTGACTCATCTCTTATCAGAGCCTTTAAACAGGGAGTCCGCAGCAGAAGAATTACAGAAGACATCGCTTTGAACCCTCCGACTACTGTCGCTGAACTCTTCGAGATGGCCGATCGATATGCGACTGCTGCTGAAGCAGTCGAGTGGAATAATACCATCGATCGAGACGACAAAAATCCTCAAGATGCAGGAAAAAGTAGCAAAAGGAAGGATAAGAAGGCCAAGAAATCCAAGAACAAGGCGAAGAGTCAAAAGCCTCAAGCCAATAGTTCCATGGAAGTCATGGCCATAAGCGATAAGGAGCCACGAAGTTCCAAGCCATACTCCGACTGAGGCAAAGGTAAGCGCCCCGAGCGGAAGAACGACAAGTCAGGGTGGTATCTTTTTCATAAAAAGGAAGGTCACGACCTTCGCAATTGCCGAGTTTTCCAACGAAAACTCGAGGACTATTACACTGGCAAATGACCTCTCCCTACTCTCGAGGAGGTAGGCCGAGTGGGTGGTCAAAAGCAATCAGACGACGAGGAGGAGATGCCGTTCCAAGATCCGGAGCATACCATCGAGCATATCTATGGGGGATCATCGGCATACGAGTCAAAGTGACAGCTTAAAGCTATAGAACGTGAGGTAAACTCTATTGACCCTCCTCTTGTCAATAAATTACCGAAGTGGTCGGAAGTCACCATCTCTTTCGAGAAAGGTGACTGCCCGATCCCTTCTACTCGACCAGGTCAGTTTTCGATCATGGTCAATCCCACCATCAACAACTATCGAGTAAATTGAGTGTTAGTTGATGGTGGCAGCTCGTTAAACATCTTGTTTACAAGTGCCCTGGACGAGATGCAAGTACTCAGGACCAAGGTAAGACCGGTACGATACTCTTTTCATGGGATTGCACCAGGGTCTTTGGCCAAACCTATTGGACAAGTTTCTCTTCCTTTAAGATTTGGTTCTCCAAGCAATTTCAGGACAGAGAAAATCTCCTTTGATGTGGTCAATTTCGATATGGCATATAACGCCATACTCGGATGACCAACTTTGGCAAAATTCTTAATGGCTGCTCATTATGGGTATCAATTCCTTAAGATGTCATGTCCCAAAGGAGTAATCATAATTCACTATGATAAAAAGATGGTGCATACTTGTGACCGTCGATCCCTCAAGTTGGTTGGCTAGATACCAACTCGAGAAGAAAACAAGGAGCAGCCTTCGACCAAGCAGTCGAAGCCTAAAACTGCACCAAAGCCGAACGACCAGGTCAAAGAAGTTTCTCTAGATCCAGAGGAGCCCTCGAAGACTGTTCGCATCGGGGATACTTTCGACCCCAAATAGAAAGACACGCTCGTCACTTTCCTTTGAGCTAACGCAAATGTCTTCGTGTGGCAAGCATCCGACATGCCCGGAGTCCCTAGGGAGGTGATCGAGCACAGGCTAGCTTTACGGCCTGATAAGAAACCCGTAAAATAAAAATTATGAAGATTTGCACTTGATTGACGAGATGCTATCAGATCAGAATTGGACAAGCTACTTAAAGCAGTCTTTATAAGAGAAGTCAACCACCCAGAGTGGTTGGCCAACCCTATAATGGTTAGGAAGTCTAATGGCACGTGGCGTATGTGTGTAGACTTCACTGATCTCAATAAAATTTGTCCAAAAGATGATTTTCCTTTACCTCGTATCGATCAGTTGGTTAATTCTACTGCCGGTTGTGAAACATTAAGTTTTCTAGATACGTATTCTAGTTACCATCAGATTAATATGTGTCCAGAAGATAAAGAAAAGATCGCATTTATTACTCCATTTGGAATATTTTGCTATGTTAAAATGCCATTTGGTCTAAAAAATGCTAGCGCTTCTTTTCAACACTTGATGCAATCGACTTTTTCACCTCAACTAGGCCGAAATTTGGAAGCCTGTATTGACGATCTAGTCGTAAAAAGCATCAAGCGATTTAATCATGTTTCTGACTTGCAAGAAACATTCGACAACCTCAGAAAACACCGCCTAAACGACATGATGTTAGTGGAACGTAAGGCATAACCAAAAAACATAACGTGGATTTGTGCGTAACTTACTTCCCTGCTGATTTGGCCCACGGATGACCGACGTGGAGCGCTATGACACTGGCCGGTCTCGCTGGGTCGTGATGACCTAGCAGGTGAGCACAGTCCCCCACTTGTTGCCTGGTGCGCAGGACGTTGTCCGTCGAATGGCTGCAGCTCATGTTCTTTATTACGTTCTCAACTCCACAAAAATGTACCTCGAAGCGCCCAGCAGCCCCGCTCCAACTAAAGTGAGAGACAAAACAAGTTCAGTAACGAAGAGTACAAATATCATCAATGAAATGACCAAAGATTGTGAGTGTCTCATAGTGTCGTCATGCCGCGAAGCGTTGTATCGATCGTATGAGTGGTCGAGGCTCTCTTGGTGTGTCACATGCTCCGAACGCTCTGGCGGAGTACGAGTAAGTCTGGTGCGCGACTATAGTACGTACCACTGCATGTACTCATGGTTTGTCCGTACGTCGTAAGGTCGTTGCTCCACCAAGACCTCGACGTGCGCGGTCTCGTCCTGGCCGTAATCCAATCATGCCGGAATGCTCACCAGTCCTCGGTATGTCGGCCCGACCTTGATTGCCCGTATTCTAAAAGGATTGATGTTAGAACAAAGGATATAGGTATGAAATGTAAACATTACTTGGACGAGAGTTGGACTTACAAGTGGACGACTCACTACAGCATCCTGCCGTCAGGAGGGGGCACGACTTGGTACAAATCAAACTATCGCATTACGCGTTGTAGCGCATAAGGCTCCATCGTATGTGTAAAGACCAGGTGGCATGTTGTCACCCAAAGTCCGGCGTCCTGCGTGCATTACAAGGACAACCTGTGTGGCACTACCAAAGCCACAAAGTCTTGGGTCCATGGTGCCCAGCTAATATCGTTGTCATGCAATGACTCGAACTCATTATGAAACAACGTGTAGTACCTCATCGGTCTGTCCTTTGCCTAGCGTAGGACAGCGGTAGTCCACCGGTAGCCCATGGTGGGCCTGTCTATCGGGTCCTGCAATGTGGGGGTACAGGTGGACTGCTCTATGGAAGGACAGCTGCCCCACAGGGAAGTGCTCCCAACTCCACAGTTGTAGGAGCACGTAGCAATAGGCAAGGCTAGGTTTGACACCGATGTCGCTCCTCGAAGTGTCACAAAACCCCCTATATGTGGCGCCAAGGACGGCTAATCCCCAGTTGTACTAAGGCATCGCCCCAGCCTTCACGTCAGCCAAAGACTCGGCTATGCGAACAAAGTGGGGGTACACCCAATCTCCCTGTGACATGGGAAACATTACCTAACCAAAAAGATATAGAAGTTGCCAGCTGCGCTAGTCGTTGTGGCGAGTGGAGGCCCCATTCAAACCGAAACACATCTGCCGCTTGCACTACCCTGATCCTCTCCAGCGAGATGACTTTTAGGGTTTGATAACTTCAATAATCCAAGTTGCACTTCGTAGACTTGCGGTTGCACATATTTTACGATGGGAGGACATCACCGGATTAAATCCTTAATGCCATCTGGGCGGTTCATTCCACATACCCACCATTCTCGTGCTACATCCACACCCACCAATATACCATTCGCCCAGATGTGATATAGCAGTTTGGTGTTTTGAGGAGAAAAACCAATTTATCTCAAATACTACAGTCATGTACCTCTTACGACTACCCCAAATCATTTTCATGTTTTTAAGATATGATAGTCAGGACATTTTAATGCCCTGGGTACTTAAGCAAGACGGGCAAGACGCTTAAGTACAACCTATAGCTAGTAATTACCACAAAGATACTAGGGTGACATGGAATAATGGATTCAATTGCCAAAGAATGGGGTAATAATTAATTAACCAACAAACGAGTGTTTAACTACCTTAGGAGTTAACATACATTTGTTTAAAGAATTAAAGCATGCAAACTTGGTAATTTAAAGGAATATAACTTGAATAAAAATGTATGTTCAACACGATCAAAGTATCGACTCGCCTGGATTAAAGGTAAGAGAGCCTTCGTTGTTTTGTGCTTGATCAAAAAGGAGGTCTCCTGCTTCCTCGAACTCTACTCGGACAACCGTACCAGAAAAGATCAAACAAACAAAAGAACAAATAAATACACCAAAAATAATAAATGAACTCCAATTTAAATAAGACCACTGTCAAAAGTAAGATCTTGAATTTAGACAAATTTAGAAACAAAGAACACTAAAATCAGAGTTAAAACAGAGGAGAACGGAGTGCTCGAAGTTTTGGTTTCGAGTACTGTTCATCCGACTTCGTGTGGCCAAAAGGGGAGGTTTCGACCACCTGGTCGAAAGGAGGTTCCGACCAACTGGTCGAAAGAAGGAAGGATTCGACTACTCAACGTGGTCGAAATAAGGAAGGATTCGACTACTCAACGTGGTCGAAAGGAGGAAGGATTCGACTACCCAGCGTGGTCGAAAGAATGAAGGATTCGACTACCCAACGTGGTCAAAAAGGGGTCTCGACTACGATGCGGTCGAAGGAAGGGTTCGACTACTCGACGCGGTCGAAAGGAAAAGGAGTCAACTGCTCGACGCAGTCGAAAGAAAAGAAGAACTCGAAAGAAGAACTCAATTGCTCAACACGGTCGAAAGAAAAAAAGAACTCGACTGTTCACCGCGGTCGAAAGATGAGAAGGACTCGACTACTCAACGCGGTTGAAAGAAAAGAAGAACTCGAAAGAAAGACTCAACTGCTCGACGCGGTTGAAAGAAAAGAAGGATTCGAAAGAAAGACTCGACTGCTCGATGCGGTCGAAAGAAAATGATAAAGAACAGGGCACAGGAAACTTACCACGACTGAGGGCGAGGACGAAGGAGGACAGCGGTAAAGGGGTTAGTCGGGACTGAATGAGAAGAGAAAATATGGCGGCTCATGTGAAACACAACTGGAAAAGAATGAGGAGACTGCTTCAAGGATATCTAGGACACAAAAAGACGAGGGTAGAAGAGGGGGCTGCACCGACACGGTGCTGACCGAGAGGAGGTGCGCAACGGCTTGAACTTGGAGCTCAGAGCTTCGGGCAACCACATCAACAAAAGCGAGAGGTGGAGAGAAAAAGGGAGAGTTGAGGGGGAAAACAGGGGGCAAAATGGCTCTCTGGTGCTCCATTTATAGAGGAAGGAGGGGGGACCGGGCGACAAGATAGAGCAGTGGGATTTGCAATGGCGTGGTGAAGACATCGGCATTTAATGCGCATGTCGCTGTGGAGACAACGACATTTAATGCACGCGTCGCTGCGAAAAAAGAGAGAGAGAGAGGGGAAAACACGCCGAGGCGAGAGGGTGGTCAACAACGAGGGGATGGTCGTAATCAAAATGGTGGTCGCAACTGAGAGGGTGGTCGCAAAGGGTGCCGAGTGGGGACAAGGCGCACGGGGCGCGACAGAGTGGGCATGTGGTAAAAAAAAGAGCTTTCGACCACCTGATCGAAAGAAAAGAAAAATGGGCAAGCAGAGGAGAGGGGCTAGATGGGCTGGGCTCAACAGAGAGGATTCAAAATGAAACCGAGATTCAAGCTAAAATTCAAAACCCGATTTTCTGAAAAGAGGCAGAAACTAGATAATTTTGCAATTACACTATAATTTGAAATAGGTTTTGAAAACCAAGAAGACAAACGGAAAGATACTATACAACACCTGAAAATTGGATGTTACAGACCTACCCACCTTAAACGAAATCTCTACCTCGAGATTCAAGCTGCTCTGGGAACAGGGACAGGAAATCCAACTTCAACTGGTCTTCGCACTCCTAGGTGGCTTCTCTTGCCGAGTGGTTGCTCCACTGAACTTTACAAAGGCAAATGATCTGTCACCTGGTTTGCTTCTCCATGACGTCGAGAATCTTAATCAGATGCTCTAGATAAGTCAGATCTTCCTGCAATGCGATTGCTTCAACTGGAGTATGCTCTTCAGGTACTCGGAGACATCTCTTGAGCTGAGAGACGTAGAACACGTTGTGGATGTCTGACAAATCTTCCGGTAACTCGACTTGATAGGCTACTTCTCTACGCTTGGCGGTGATCGGGAACAAGCTGATATATCTTGGTGCAAGCTTGCCTTTCACTTTGAATCTTTGAGTGACACGAAGCGGTGATACCTTGAGATACACTTCATCCCTGACTTCAAAAGTTAATACCCTTCGATAGTTGTCGGCATAACTCTTTTGTCTAGACTGAGCTGCTTGAAGTCAATCTCTAATCATTTGAACTTTCTCTTCGACTTGCATGAGAGTATCTGGTCCAAAGACATAACCTTCTCCTGATTCTGACTAATGCAGCGGAGTTCTGCATTTTCTTCCATAGAGTGCTTCAAACGGGAACATTTTTAGACTTGACTGAAAACTAATGTTGTATGCGAACTCGGCATACAGTAGACATTTCTCCCAGTCTACAGTAAATTCCAAAGCACAATCTCGAAGCATGTCTTCTAGAATCTGATTTGATCTCTCTGTCTGACCAGCAATCTGCGGATGATACGTAGTACTAAAATCTAGGTGGGTTCCTAGTGCGTCATGCAGACTAGCCCAGAAATGTGAGGTAAACTAAGAACCTCAATCTGAGACTAGCCCAATTTGTCTCCTTTGTAAGTGGTCTTCACTGGGATAAAATGGGCGACTTTTGTCAACCTATCGACTATGACCCATATTGAATCACACCTAGACTTGGATCGAGGCAGACCAGTAATGAAGTCCATTCCAATTTCTTCCCACTTCCACTGAGGGATCTGTAGTGGCCGAAGCAATCCTGCAGGTCTTTGGTGCTCGGCCTTGATTCGCTGGCAGACATCACAACAAGCTACGAACCCGGCGATTTCTCTCTTCATTCGCAGCCACCAGTATAGAGTCTTCATGTCTTGATACATTTTGGTGATGCCTAGATGCAGTGTATAGGCTGAGCTGTGAGCTTCGTTCAGTATCAAATCCTTGAGCTCCTTCTGGTGGGGAATAAAGAGACGCTTCCCGTACCATAGGACCCCTTGCTGATCTTCGATCATCTTAGGGACTTTTTCTTTAGCCATGAGATGCTTGAATCTCTGGACTCCAGGGTGCCCTTCTTGAGTGGTCTTGATCTGCTCTTCTAGAGTTGGGTTCACTTCCATAGCGGCTAGGGTGCCTTGCTCTACTAACTCAAGGTTGAGTGCCTCGAACTCCTCGTAGAGCTCAGGTTGGTGTTCTCGAATCATGACATTATGTAGTAGGACTTACGGCTTAATGCATCTGCGACTACATTAGCCTTTCTAGGATGATAATGGACATCCAAATTGTAATACTTAATCAACTCTAACCATCTTCTTTGTTTGAGGTTGAGGTCTGACTTGGTGAAAATATACTTGAGACTCTTGTGGTCTGTGTATATATCATAATGATTTCCGATCAAGTATTGCCGCCAAATCTTTAGGGCATGCACTACTGATGCTAACTCCAGATCATGAGTTGGATAGTTGTCTTCGTGAGGACGGAGTTGTCTGGATGCATAAGCTACGACTTGTCCACCTTGCATGAGTACGCATCCAAGACCTTGGCGCAAAGCATCACAATAGAATTCAAAGTCCTGGTGTATATCCGGCAAGGTCAACATTGGTGCAGAGGTTAATATTTTCTTCAATTCTTGGAAACTCTTTTCACCGGCTTCTGTCTATTCATACTTCTTTTCCTTCTTAAGCGGATGGGCCATCGGTTTGGAGAGCTTCGACAACCCTTCGATGAAGCGTCTGTAGTATCCGGCCAAACCAAGAAAACTACGCGCCTTCGCCATCGAGGTAGGTCGCTTCTATTCCAAATCTGACTTCTACTTTAGATGGATCGACTCCTACTCCTTCAGCAGATACGATGTGTCCGAGGAAACTGATCTCTTGAAGCCAAAATTCACATTTGATGTACTTGGCATAAAGCTGGTGCTCTTTAAGCTTTTCTAAGACTAAATGCAGATATCCAGCATGCTCTTCAGTGGTCTTCGAGTAGATCAAGATGTCGTCTATGAATACGACCACAAACTTGTCCAAGTATTCCATAAATATTTTGTTCATGAGGTTCATGAAGTAGGCTGGCGCATTGGTCAAGCCAAACGACATAACCGTGAACTCAAACAGGTCATACCGAGTGGTAAAAGCTGTTTTAGGGATGTCCTCTTTCCTGATCTTGAGCTGATGGTATCCTGACCTTAGGTCTATTTTGGAGAAGACTGTTGCTCCCGACAACTGGTCGAATAGGTCATCGATGCGGGGCAATGGATACTTGTTCTTGGTGGTCACATAATTGAGTACTCGGTAATCTACATACAATCTGGCGGTGCCATCCTTCTTCCTTACAAAGAGCACTGGCGAACCCTAGGGAAAAGAACTAGGTCGTATAAATCATTTTTCTTGCAAGTCCTCGATCTGAGTCTTAAAGCTCTTCGAGTTCATCGACTGTCATCCGATATGATCTCTTAGCAATTGGGGTTGTCTCTGATCTTAAATTGATCACAAATTCAACATCTCTATCTGGTGCCATACCAGGCAACTCTTCTGAGAACACCTCTGGGTAAGCTTGGACTACAGGTGTGGTCGAATGGGACAACTCCTCAAGGTGGTGGAATGCTCGATCCAAAGAAAAGGAACGATCCACACCCACACTTATTGTGGTTTCTGGGTTTTTGGTGAGTACGACCACTCTGTTGGCACAATCTATTAATCCTTGATATTCGGCTAACCAATCCATCCCTAGGATGATGTCCAGAGTTTGGGATTCGAGCACTAGGAGTTTTGCTAGAAATCCATAATTCTCCATAGCAATCTCTACTCTGGGACTAACTGAGGTAGCATATAAGGGTCCCTCGGGTGAACTAAGCACTATGAGTTTCTTTAGCTTATATGTCGGCAACTTATGCCTTTCAACAAACGTTCTCAAAATAAAAGGGTGTGAAGGGCCTCCTCGGCTATGACGTGGTTCACACGACCACGGTTTGGTGTCGGGCAGACCTTGATGCTTACGAAGTCTGTTGACTCTTGCTTTGATTTGATGTCTGGCCTTGAGTTGGCGTGGCTCCCGAGTTGAACTTCGCGATAGTGTTCTGGCGATGAGGGCACTTGTTGGCAAAGTGTCATTTTTCTCCGCAGTTGAAGCAGTGGAGGTGGGCTGCTGGGTTGATTGTTTGCAGTCGCCTTGGCATTAAGGGCGAAAACCATTCCCATTGCGACACGGAGCTAGAGCTGGAGTTCTCTGGGACGAGGCTACTGGTGGTCGAAAAGACGAGCTGCCTTGAAATGCCGACTTCTGCTGGAAACTATCTTGGGGCCTCTGAAATGCCATCTTCCTTTTACGACTGACTTCCGCAGTGTTTTTCTCATTTTTGAGCACTAGAGCTTTGTTGACCAGGTAGTGGAAGCTGGGGAATTCATAGAGGATAAGCTGGACACTCATGTCTCCGTGCATTCCTTCCACGAAATGATCGATCTTCTCCTCTTCATCGGCTACGTCATTGGGAGCGAGCGGCAGCCGTTGAACCGTCAGTACTCGTTGATCGTCAGTGACCTCGCTTGAGAGCTCTGAACTCATTCTTCTTCAATCTCATCGTACTGGCTGGCACAAAGTTGGTTCTAAAAGCAGTCTTGAATTCAGTCCAAGGGATCGACTACCATGTCGGTTCCATCTCAACTAGCTATACTTCAGCAATTGCCTATGCGACAGTGGGGTCTTGTGCATCTCCAGTCGCGGATGCTGCTACCTCTGCTTCTTCTGCCCCATCTTCTTCTTCCGCTACTGGACTTTCACCACCTCGAGTAGCATGGTAGTTCTCCCACCAAGCAACAGCGGCTCCCTTTAGCTGATGGGTGGCAAAGTCCACCTTGTCTTGCTTTGAGCAACGGGCGAGACGAAGCTTCTTCTTAGTGTCTCTGAGCCAATCTTCAGCTTCCAAGGGTTCATTGGCTACAGCGAAGGTGAGGGGTCTTGTCCGTAGGAAGTCCACCAACTTCGAGTGGTGGCCTGCCGGTCCTGACTGCTGAGAATCTACGTCTGCTGAAACATGACATGCGCCATTATCGAGTTTGCTGGCGGCGAGGGAGGTAGATCTTGTCCACGACCACGACCACAGCCATGGCCTGCTGCAAAGGCACCACGGCTCGGGGCGACGGCTCTTCTAGGCAGCATCTGAAGAAACACTGAGACTTAGAACTAGAGGAAAGTATATTAGGGTTCACTAGCCCTCTAAAACACACACAGAAGAACTATGAACTGAACGAGGAAAAACGATCAATAAAATACAAAGCTGAAGATGGCCGCATTATAAAAGGGGGGTTTTAAGTGCTACATGGCTTCTGGAACATAGCATATAGGCCATGCTAAGCCACTACAGAAGATACAAACCACAATGTCTACAAGAGGGTAAAGCACTTACACTCCAAAAGCCTGCCTAGCAAGCACTGCTAGCCAACCTATACTAGTCCTAACTACTCCACATGATGATGAAGATCTCGTGGTCGAAGTCCCCTTCGAGAGAGCAAAGGCCCCATGGCCTACGGACGTCGGTACGACCACCTAAAATTTTGAACAAGAGAGAGTTTGAAAACTCAACGAAGGTAGAGATGAGTTTAGAACTAAGAGTGATGAGAATGAACAATAAGTATGCTATATTTTGACCAAAACTTTTCTTAGTTTTTGAAAATAAGACTCAAGTCCTATGGCAACGACTAGTCTAACTAAGGCTCCTACAGTTGTATGCTCCTATACCAGCTTTGTCGGACCCAGATTTCATAAATCCAAATCCTCTATGAGAACACTGTGATATTCCCTGGATTAGTAGATAGCACTCACATAATACATCCCTGAATCAATTCATACAAGTCATAAAACAAACTATTCAATATAATACAGACATCAAAGTGACATAAACCATGTCGGGTCGAGTTTACAGTAAGGGCCGAACCGGCCAAACGATTAAATCACAAAAACTATGAAAGCAAAAGGGGAGGTAAAGCACATCTCTCCACAGGCAAGTGACTGGGGTACTCATGTACAACTAGTATTAGCCAAAGACTTGGACAATACCAGTCGTATGCAAGTACCGACGAGCCGGTTAGACTGGGGCGAGACTTAGACTACTCGAAACTACACTACTCTTCGTCGTTGCCTTGTCCATCGACTTCGGAGTCCTCGCAATAGTCGTAGTCTCCAAGATCTGTGGGGTCTGAAGGTTGGAGGGAGGAGCGAGAGTGAGCACAACTTCTATGCTCGCGAGCCAACACACAAGATGCAATAATATACATGCAAGGCTTAACAAGGATGCCTCGGGTTCTTTTATTTGCTAAAGTAATTTTTTCAACTATCTAATTAGAAATTCCTATCACTTAGCATTTTGACCAAATTGCATTTTATTAAAGAGAGTAATTGCAATAATATAATAGCAGAGGTTACCTCTATCTATGCTTATTTTGAAATGTGGCTACGACCACTATTAACAACACTAGGTACGACCACCCAGGAACAACACCAAGTCAGGGTTACATCCACCCCGACAAGTTTTTATCCCACCCACAAAGGTTTTAGAAATAGAACTAACTCTAGCAAGTTTTCATATCCGCCTTTGACCGTAGGCACGGCTGTTTAAACAGTTTATACTCAGCAGAGGTTTGTACACTGTACCCACAAGAGATAATCAACTCGTAGCCCCACACGATTCCTTAGTCATGTGGTTGAGAGACCATCAGAGTAACTTTTCAAATCATCTTGCTCCTTCCGTCATCTCACCCGTATAGGGTTGCGCTCATACGTTGTACGGGATGTTCACCACAACGACTAGTGCAGCTGGCCTCCACTCGCCACAACGACTAGCGCAACTGGCAACTTCACCTTACCACGGTGTCCCATTCAAGCCGGAACACTTCCGCCGCTTGCATTACCCCGATCCTCTCCAGCGAGATGACTTTCAGGGTTCGATAACTTTACTAAGCCAAGTTGCACTTTGTAGACTTGTAGTTGCACATATTTTACGATGGGAGGTCATCACCGGATTAAGTCCTTAATGTCATCTGGGCGGTTCATTCTACATACCCACTATTCTCATGCTACATCCGCACCCACCAATATACCATCCACCCAGATGTGATATAGCAGTTTGGGGTTTTGAGGGGGAAAACCAATTTATCTCAAATACTGCAGTTATGTACCTCTCATGACTGCCCTAAATCATTTTCATATTTTTAAGAGATGATGGTCGGGACATTTTAGTGCCCCAGGTACTTAAGCAAGACGGGCAAGCTGCTTAAGTACAACCTATAGCTAGTAATTACCACGTAGATACTAGGGTGACATGGGATAATTGATTCAATTGCGAAAGGATTGGGTGATAATTAATTAACCAACAAATGAGTGTTTAACTACCTTAGGAGTTAACATACATTTGTTTAAAGAATTAAAGTGTGCAAACTTGGTAATTTAAAAGAATATAACTTGCATAAAAATGTAGGTTCAACATGATCAAAGTATTGAGTCACTTGGACTAAAGGTAAGAGAGTCTTGGTTGTTTTGTGCTTGATCGAAAAGGAGGTCTCCTGCTTCCTCGAACTCTACTCGGACGAACGTACCGGAAAAGATCAAACAAACAAGAAGAACAAATAAATACACCAGAAATAATAAATGAACTCCAATTTTAATAAGATCACTACCAAAAGCAAGATCTTGAATTTAGGCAAATTTAGAAACAAAGAACACTGAAATCAAAGTTAAAACGAAGGAGAACGGAGTCCTCGAAGTTTTGGTTTCGAGTACTGCTCATCCGACTTCGCGTGGTCGAAAGGGGTGGTTTCGACCACCTGGTTGGAAGGAGGTTCTACCAATTGATCGAAAGAAGGAAGGATTCGACTACTCAACGTGATCGAAAGAAGGAATGATTCGACTACTCAAAGTGGTCGAAAAGGGTTCTCGACTACGATGCAGTCAAAGGAAGGGTTCGACTACTCGACGCGGTCGAAAGGAAAAGGAGTCGACTACTAGACGCGATCGAAAGAAAAGAAGGATTCGACTGCTCGACGTAGTCGAAAGAAAAGAAGAACTCGAAAGAAGGACTCGACTGCTCAACGCGGTCGAAAGAAAAGAAGGATTCAAAAAAAAGGCTCGACTGCTCGACGCGGTCAAAAGAACAAGAAGGATTCAAAAGAAAGACTTGACTGCTCGACGTGGTCGAAAAAAAAACAATAGAGAACAGGGCACGGGAAACTTACCACGACTAAGGGAGAGGCTGGAGGAGGACACGGTGAAGGGGTTAGCCAGGACTGAAGGAGAAAAGGAAATGAGGCGGCTCCTATGAAACACGACTGAAAAAGAGTGAGGAGACTGCTTTAAAGAGCTCTGGGACAGGAAAAGACGAGTGTAGAAGAGGGGGCTACACCGACGCGGCGAGGACCGAGAGGAGGTGCGTGGCGGCTTGAACTTGGAGCTCGGAACTTTGGGCAACCACAACAACAAAAGTGAGAGGTGGAGAGAAAAAGGGAGAGTTGAGGGGGAAAACAGGAAGCAAAATGGCTCCCTGGTATTCCATTTATAGAGGAAGGAGGGGGGACCGGGCGACAAGATGGAGCGGCGGGATTTGCGGTAGCGTGGCGGAGACGTCGGCATTTAATGTGCACGTCGCTGCGGAAAAAGAGAGAGGGAAAAACGCGCTGAGGCGAGAGGGTGGTCGACAATGAGAGGATGGTCACAAGCAAAAGGGTGGTCACAACTGAGATGGTGGTCGCAACTGTGAGGGTGGTCGCAACTGAGAGGGTGGTTGCAAAGGGCGCCGAGCGGGGATAAGGCGCACGGGGCGCGGCAGAGTGGGCACGTGGTCGGAAAAAAAAACTTTTGACCACCTAATCGAAAGAAAAGAAAAAGGGGGCAGGGGAGGAGAGGGGCTAGATGGGCCGGGCTCAACAGAGAGGATTTGAAATGAAACCGAGATTCAAGCTGAAATTCAAAACCCGATTTTCTGAAATGAGACAGAGCTAGAGAATTTTGCAATTACACTATAATTTGAATATGTTTTGGAAACCAAGAAGACAAATGGAAAGATATTGTACAACACTCGAAAACAGGATGTTACAGGAAGCATCAAAACGCCTCATTCATTCCAAGGTCACGCAAACAGCAAAGATAAAATGAGAATTTTTCCCCTAGATGCATCTGTATCTAAATACTGTTCAGCGAAGTCATTGCTGAGTACAACAGTTCACTGTAAGGAAAAATCATAATCCAAAACATTAAGTGAAAAGCCCCAACAACAATCACCTTCTAGTCCCTCTATTTATCTTGGACCAAAAAAAAACTTCATTGTTCTAGGTTTTATGGCATTTGTAATCAGACAAACGGGGGCAGTACTCATAATCACATGGAATCTCATATCCCAACTCACAACCTAGATGCATTGTGGTAAATCAATGTTTCAAGTCTAAGCTCCGCAATTAAGGTCAATTTTATGTCAAAGTCAAAACATGTTGCTCCACAATTAAGGTCAATTTTATGTCAAGTCAAAACTTTATTGTTCAAAAGGTTGCTTCAAGTTTGTCATTTCATGGAGAAACAAGTCTCTGAATCCTACTAGTACAAGCAGTTAATAGATTTGGCACAAGTGGTTGTTCCCTATTCTTCAGTCATTTAATGCTAATTTATTAGTACTAAATTAATTATCACTAATTGATGAAAGCAAATTAATCACATACTAAAAATTACAACTAAAGTATTAACGACTAATTAATGACTGCTAATTTATTAATACTTAATTCTGACTAACTATTTCGGACTAATGAATTGAGTAAAACAATGTACTTACGACTAATTAATTAATTGGTAACTAATTAACTATGCCTAAAAATTACAACTAATAAATTCAGTAAGATTAATTTTGCTATGAATAATTTACTAACCACAAAATTAAAAAATAAATAACATACAAGGAGAGTGACACCTGCTGAAATGACTGATAATGACAGCGACAAATAATAATAAGCCACTGGAAAACCGAAACCAAAAGAACAAGAAAGCGAGAGAGCGAGCGAGAACAGCAAGAGAGCAAAGTGAAATCGCACTCTCATGTGATTAAATAGATGCTGAGAGGGTGCTGCAGAGAGAATTAGATTCCCTCCCGCGCCAATCTCTTGCATGCATGCATATGCATATAGACAAAGACGCGATGGAAGTGACAGATTAGAGGGTTGAGGGGACGGGCATGTGCTGCGGTCGGGGGTAGCAGTGCGTCCGACCGTCTAAAGACCGAACATGGCTAAATTTCTGCGCTAATTAGCATGTTGCTAATTAATTTTGCTAATTATGGGCGTCTTCCGGCCGGTGAGGGGACAGTGGAGGGGACGTGGAGGGGTCCAGCCCGTGACCAGCCGGACGAGGGACGTGGAGTGGTGTTCGGCCCGTGACCAGCCGGACGAGGGACATAGAGGGGCGTCCGGCCCATGACCGGCTGGATGAGACGACGTGGAGGGGCGTCCGACTCGTGACCGGCCAGACGAGACGACGTGTCGCGTGAACATCGTGTCCGGCCGGTGACCGTACGGACGTGGCTTCAGATTTGCTATTTCGTTACGTCGGACGCTACTTCTGTAATAAAACATCGCAAACGTGCTATTTATGCCAAAAATTCATATTCTTCTAGAGATCTCGCGTCTCCTCTCCTCTACCTGCTTTACTGCGAATCCGCCTCGATCCTCAACTCCCACTAGTCTTTGCTAAATTGACAAGTTTTTTTTATTTGTAACAGCAAAAGTAGCATATGCTCATACAAAAATACAAAAATGACACCGCACAGCAGACATCTGCCGCGCTCCTGGTCCGCGACACGAAAGTGTCTGCCGCGAGCAGGCACGTGTGCATGCCATTCTACCATGGACTAGGAGCGTGGTAGAGAACACGTGTCACTTGTCTAGCCTACTGCAGTGTTAATTTTGCCATTTCAGATATGAAGAGACTGTATTTGTCATTTCATTTCAAAAGGTGACTAAACGAGTAAAAACTCAAAACTCCGACCACTGCCTCCGGCCACAGCCATCTTGTCTACTGGACAATTCCCACGGGTGGCAAACAAACAACATCTGGTTTTAAATTTGCTTCAGTTCTAGTTTGCAAATTCACATGTCATCCAAACACTAGAAATGAAAATATAAACCAATTCCATTTAAACTTTGAAAATTGAATTGGAGTTTCAATTCCGTTGACCCAATTCAATTCAAAGAACCAAACAGACCCTTACAGGACATATCCTTCCAGGATGAACGGAGAACCACATAGCTACTATAAAAAATTAAGCAAGTGGATGCATGCAATGGATTGACTAAATTTCATGTTTCTTCTTTGTGCATATGGAGATGAACTTTGTCTATCCCATCGCTCCTTTCTTCAGCGTGCCCATCGGCAGACTCCGACGCCAGTGCAACCATTTGGCTATCCTCTTCACTAACCAGCGACAACAGTGGAGAGACACAGGGGGGCTTGTATTTCCAGGCGTCTGCTTAGAGGATGCATCGCGTGTATGTGTGCATGTGTAGTGATGTGTGAGCTTGCGTCTTCATTGTAATCACAAAATATACTATAATTTAACATGGATTGACTGTTTATAGTCACCATGGACTTGGTCAGCAAAGCCTTTCTAAGCATGGATTAATTAACCACGGGGCCAGCACCGCAATCTACATAAGTGTGCAGCCGCCAACCAACCAGCAGATGATTCAGAAGAGTCAAAATTTATCCAGACAGTCAATATTAATATTCAATCCATTATTAATCCTTCATCAAGACGTCATTTCGACAGGCCCAAGCATACACCACACTACCGAACCAAGCCAATTAAGAAGAAGAAGAGCTCAACCACCGCACGCAAGCGAGCGCCTTTCGGCTGACTTGCGTTGCTGTCCGGCCCGGCCCGCGGAGCCGACTTTTCGGTAGGCCGCCTCGCGCGGCAGCATGGCGTCGCCACCGGCCAGCGGCCAGCGGCCAGCTCCACCACCCACCTCCCTCTTTTTTTAGATAAAAAAAAGAAAAGAAGAAGAGACAGCAGACTGCTTATTATATTAATAAAGAAGTGAACACAAATACAAAGAAGAAAAGTCTAGTACATGATTTTAGACGTAATTACACGGGATAATTTCCTCTGAGCGCTTCGCCCTGGCAAGGCACTAAGCTCTGCTCTCCCCCTTTATCTTTGGAAACAGGTCCAATGGTGTAGTTAACCTGTTATGAAAAATCCTGGCGTTTCATTTCTTCGAAATTAACCCCAAGTAGTTAGGATGACCACCAATCTTCAATGCTCAAATTGTCACTCCAGTTGAATGGCTTGAGTGGTGCACAACCTAGCCATTTAGCCATCGAAGTCTATACTCGTCTAGTATATCTACATTAAGAAAAGAGGCGCAAAGTCGTTTCCAGTGATTGTCTGTAAAGGGGGCAAGTACGCTGGTCTGGCCAATCTCACGCTTGCAGTCTATCTAATGTTCAAAGCCAGTTTTGGATGGCAACCCAAGCAAAGAACTTGCATTTTGGGGGTACCCAGGTTTTTCAGAGTACTTTTTTGTACATAGTTGTTGTTAAGCTAAGGAACTGCAGCGCATATGTGGATTTTGTTGTGTAGTTGCCCTCTGGGGTTAGCTTCCAGGTGATCTCATCTGAGGTATTGGGGTCCAAGGTGACTAGGCCTATTTTTCCCTAGAGATATAGGAATTGTTGAATGTGCTGAACTGTTATTCCTCCTGGTATATTGATGCCCTGTACCCAGCGGCCATCTTGCAGCGTCGCACTAACCATTCTGTTTTTCCTTCTGGATATTTGGAATATCTTCATAGCCAGGTCTTTGGGGGTTGTACCATCCAACCACGTTGAGGCCCCGAATTTAGCTTTATTTCTGTCGCCCACTGTGATGATTATGGCAGCCGCAAAGAGACGACGGTTAGCGTCATCACACGGTATCTCCATTCGTACCCAAGGTTTATGATTCGCCTTCTATTCTTGCTAGAGCCATGGAAGTCCAAGTCCTTCGAGATGAGTTGGTCAGCAAATCTTGTCTCAGTTAACTTTACATGTTTCCCTTCCGTGATCGTGTCTACGCCAGACCATAGGAATCTTCTCCTTGTGCGATCCAGAGCCCGAAGGATGTAGTTTGGGACTTTTAGAACCGTGAGATAATAAATCGGGGTAGAGGTGAGCACCGATTTCACCAAGATGATTCATCCAGCTGGTGTTAGAAGTCTATCTTGCCAGCCTGCCATCAGATTCCATGCTTTATCCAGAAGGGACTGGAAGTCCACCCTTCTTAATTTTTTGTAAGGAAGTGTGAGTCGCAGGTATTTGAGAGGGAAACTTGATCGTATTGCAGGGAAGTCTTGCAGGACCACATCGAGGTCGATATGGTCGCAGCCTTTAGGCACCACCGTACTTTTGTGGAAGTTGGTTTGTAGTCCCGAGACGTTTCCAAAACTTTGGAGTACTTGGGTCATTGTTGTGGTGCCACCCTGTGTTTGCGAGATGAAGATCGCCGCATCGTCGACATATAAGGATGGCATAAGCCTGGCAAAACGGCCACGGGGACGATCCAGGTGACCCATATATGTTGCCACCTCTAGCAGCTGTTGGAGGTGGTCAATTGCTAGTATGAAGAGGAAAGGGGATACCGGGTCTCCTTACCGCAGACCCCTTCCATGGTTGGTGGTAATGCCAAGGACACCATTAAGTAAAATTCTCGAGGAAGCAGACGATAGGAGAGCCAAAAGCCAGTCTCTCCATCTAGTTGGGAAACCTCTTCTTTGAAGTAATTCCAAAAGATAGTCCCAACGGACCATGTCGAACGCTTTTGTTATGTCCAGCTTAAGGAAGAGTATCGGGATTTTGAACTTATATATTCTTCTTGTCAAGTTGCGCAAATACAAGAAATGATCTTGGATGCTTCTTGTTTTAACGAAAACACTTTGGTTCACCGATTCTAGGCTGTTCAAGTACGACGTCAGTCACAATGCAAGCGTTTTAGAGATCCATTTTGCCACCTATGTATGAGACTGATACGTCTGTAGTCAGCAATCTTGTTTGTGCCATCCTTCTTTGGAATCAGGACGATGTTTACTAGGTGCAGATTTGCTGTGGGTGCTTGTTTGCTGTGCGAAGGCTGTGAAAACTTTTAAAAAAAAACACCATGACGTCGGCTTTTATGATATTTCAGCATGATTGGTGGAAGTTAATCATGTACCGTCCGGACTGGGGCTTTGTCCCCTGGCATCTACGCTAGAGCGCTTTCGTTTTTGACTAGTTTCGGCGGGTGGGAATATATAGGGCTGGGAGGGGAGGCAAGTGGTCGGTGCATGCCACCTTTCCGCCTCATCAGCCCCCGCTGCTAGCCCTTTTTGGCGTCTGCTCCTAACAAATCCGCCCATCATACCGAAATCATAGATCGGGATCTCATGGGGAGTGATCCAGCAGGTGAGTTGTTGCCGATTCTTGAATCGATGCCGGGTTTTTTCTTTTTTTTTGTTTACTCTGAACTTCTTGGGACAGTTCCTTGATTTTTCTGTTTGTTCTTTTGTTTGATTCGATTATGTTAGTGGTTAGTTTCTTGATTCTTGTGCTGATCCTAGTAAGCTCGTAAGGAGACTTATGTTTAATAGGATTTCACTCAGCTCCGGCAGGATTTCAGGAAAGAGGCCACTTCTCTTAGAATCCCATTATGCTGACTAGAATAATGCTAACTTTATAATTTTTTTAATCGGATTTTGTTGTGCAGTCGGCAGAGTTTAGTTGCTTCTGGTGTTAAGTTTCAGCTTACTGTTGGGATCGATTATTTCTTCAACGAATTTCTCGTTGTCCTGCATCACTGTTCTCATGCTTCTTGGAGTCGTCTTTTAACAAACATTTATTGTGATTTTTGTTGGTTCCTATTCATGCGAGATAATTGGAGCCTTTTTACTTGGACTAATGCTTTCAATATTCTCTTGGTCCTGGGTATCTGTCGATTGCCAATTTGCCATTATGGTTGGTGAAGGACACTTTTAGTTTCTGTTATTATCTAGTGGTTTGCCAACCTGGTGTTCGGGCTTCCTGTCTTTTCTCCAGCTAAGCTTGGCTTTAGTTCATCAAAATTACATATTTTTGCTACAATGACACCTCCATCATTGTTTTTTCATTCATGTTCGATGCTCAATTATAGGACAAAGATCTTAATCGTACCTTCTTTTCAGATCAAGGTTTTAATTGTACTGAACTTTGATGTCTATAGCTCCAATAACTTTTTGCTATGTTTATCAGAGCAGTATATCATTACTAACACTAAATAAACGGTTTACTCATTAAGTTTGCTTTAATGCCTTGTAGCAATCCCAGTTCAACAACAACCACCTTTCACCAATCTAAAGAAGTTTAAAGCAACTGTTGTGAAGATTTGACAATAGTGCTGGACGATGGGTACAAGGATGCCAACCCTACGGCGATCGTCAGCCGCACTCTCTTCTGCATTGCTTGAGTGGATCTTGATGCTGCTACTATTCATTGATGCAGTTTACTGCTTCCTAGTTACCAGATTTGCTCGTCTCTGCAAATTACCGGTACCATGCCCTTTCTGCTCAAGGCTAGATCACGTTCTGGGTAACGAGAAACCATGCTTCTACAGGGAATTGATCTGCAAAACTCACAAGTCAGAGATCTCATCTTTGGCCTTCTGCCGCCTCCACCAGAAGCTTGCGGGTTCGCATAGTATGTGTGAAGGATGCAGTAGCTCGATTGCTGCAGAAGAGAAACCAAACAATGATGACAGCACAGATGAGCCCTTGGTGGATGTCAATGTATTCGATAGTGATCAAGGAGAAGATGCTGCTTTGCATTCACCTCTTAAAAGAATTTGTTCATGTTGTGCACGGCATTTTAAACGACGGGGCGTAACATTGTTTTCTCGAGAGAATGCAGGACTAGAACCTGCTGTCTCAGGAAAGGTTTTCACAGATTATTCTATGTCATGTCAAGTGGATGGGTCCTTGGAACCCAAAGATATTTACCACCAGGGGGATCATACATCTCATGAGAGATACAGTGTGCTACAGACGACATCTGTCTCCGAGATTGAGGTTCCTTGTGTTGATGATGGGGGAAGTTCACACCCTCATGAAGCCAATGATATGGAAAAAGACTTGCATGAAGATGCAGCTGTTGAGAGAGCAATCCTTCCTTCACCTGAGGTGATCAAGGCATATGAAATGGATGTTCAGAAGGAACTCAATTTTACCGACTCCCGTGATGTATCTTCAGCATGTCCTGTTGTGGATGGCCATCCTGACAGTGTGATTGGTGGGGGCCAAATGGAAGCAAAAGACATCTCATCCGGAACAAAGACATCACAGCATGATCCCCTAGTTGTTCTAGAGTCGTCAGATTTAAAAGGTAAATTTAGTTTCCCAAATCCCACCACCACTTCCACTTCTTATCAGTTGATAGATCCTAAAATAGCATGGATAATGGCGCAGATGCCGATGTTTCCCAAATTCCAGTTGCATCAAGTCGTGAGTTACCTCAGGTTCTTGGTGAAATTGAAGCATGTCAGAGGACGAGCGAAAGCGCCATTCATCCATATACATCTCAATTCACAATACTTGAACAGCACTATGCTGTTTCAGGAGACAGAAATATAAAAGGTATGCTGTCTTGATTTTGTTATCATAACCAAATGAATGGTAGTTTGTTTCTCTTCATGTAACCCCAATACAATTTGTTAGATCATCTGGAAGAAGCGTATGGGTCAGAAACTACTGCTACATCAAGTGGTGAGTTCCACCAGAGAAGTGCATTAACTAACGATTCAGGTACAACTGAACCAGCACCTCGGGACACTCACCATGTTGCTTCAGAAGATACAGATTCGAAAGGTTTCTTAGTTTTGACCCTATTTCTCACTATAGCATTTATATATCTTTCTAGCTGAACCTCAGAAAAGGACTTTTCTGTTTTCTATGTCAGATAATTTCGGGGATATCCATGTTTCACAAGTTAGTGGTGATTCTGAAACTGTTGGTGCAATTGAGGATTATCCTAAGAAAACTGAACCCACAGGTGATGTGGGAATACATGAACCGACATCCTAAGATACTTCCAATACTGCTTCCAAAGATTTGGTAGCAGAAGGTTAGTTTATACCTTCCATCCAACAACAGTATTTAAAAAGCTGCTCCTTACATTTAAGGTTGACCATTTTGCTTAGGTTATGTGGAAGAAGCTCATATTTCTCAAGTTGCGCTTAGATCAAGTGGTGAAGTATCCCAGGGTCTTGGTGCCATTGAGGAACACCCCCAAACGAGTGAAATCATTGGTGAAAGAAGACCATCTCTTAGCACTCAGATTAGCATGAACGAAGCCTACAAGCTTGCAATTGGTAGCAAGAGTGGCTTGCCATCTCCTACATTGACTGACGTGATTCTTGGAAAAGACACTTCTTCTAGTGTAAATGAAGAATTAAGGTTACTACTGTCACAGCTCTCAGCTTCCAGGGGACTAGAGGCTACATGGGTTGACTCAGGCCCTAGCCCACGTGCATATGGGCGTGGCGATGATTTGATAGTGCAGAACATCACGAAAAGAATTTCGATCGAGAGAAATGCATCTGGTTTGGAATCGCTAGACGGAAGCATTGTTAGTGAGATGGAAGGTGAAAGCACCATGGACCGGTTCAGACGACAGATTGATCTTCACCGAAAATCCATGCACCTCCTCTGCAAGGAACTGGAAGAGGAGAGGAATGCTTCAGCAGTAGCTGCAAATCAAGCGTTGGCTATGATCACCAGGTTGCAGGATGAGAAGGCTGCAATGCAGATGGAAGCTTCACATTACCAACGGATGGTGGAAGAGCAAGCGGAGTATGATAGCGAAGCACTTGCGAAAACTAACGAGCTGCTTGCTCAAAGAGAACAACAAATAGAAGAATTGGAAGCTGAGCTTGAAAAATACAGGATACATTTTGGAGGTGGACCAACAGAGAAACAAACCAATCAAGTCCCCTTCGAAGAAGAAAATACTACAGCTTTGGTGAATTTTGAAGATGAGAGGGCATACATAGCAAATTTTGAGGAAGCTGGAGCAGAAGCTCCAGTTCTATTCCAACAACAGTACTTCTATTGATTTGTCCAATTCCGATGCTGTAGAGGATGACCTTTCCGACAAAATGCCCGTTGTCAAAGATGACACGTTGCAACGTCAAGAAAGCTCAAGGGAGACACAGGTGCCCATTTTCTTAGCTAAGGAAGCTCAGTCTTCAACAATGAGTGGGGAGGTTGATCTAAGCACACTTCAGGAAGAAATCTCCAACTTGAATAAAAGATTGAAGACACTAGGAGACCGCAATTTTCTTGAACACAGCATAAACTCCCTCAGGAATGGCTAAGAAAGTGTGATGTTCATACGGGAAATTGCTAGCAACCTGAGAGAACTGCGAGCAATTGCTATTGACAATAAATAACGTGCCCCAGCTTGGATTTTTGTTTACTAAAAACTTGTTTGTACAATAGATTCCCATCCATCATGTACATTGTATATTTTTGTAGCCACAAAAGGGAAATGATATTTTTTTTGTCATTAGGTTGCCAGATCTAGGGAGCTCGTTCTAGCTTGAGCGATATTTTACAGAAAATACCTGTGTATATAAGGCATGCTCTACTTCTGGGCAAAGCTGTGCGTGTTTGTTTAGAGCATCGGATTTGTTCTTATATCTTAGTAGTAGTGACAGCATACCAAGCGACCAAAACTTGCAAGTGACATAACGAAGTACGTGGATAACCTGGTTGAGAGTTGAGTCTTCCGACAGTAATATGAATTGCTTCTCCAAGTTGCATTACACGCAATCTGAAACGTCCCAGCTCCATTACCTTGGCATCCAGTTATCCAACCTAGGAGCTGCAAAATATCGTCACTTCTCCTTTTCCCAGCTCAATTACATTGGCATGACAGAGAATCAAAAGCACGTCCAATAACACTGGAAGCAAGAAGTACAAATTTCCACATCAATGGGCAATGGGGTAGCCAAATTACCTTCATGTTGGCTTGTTAACTGCAGTTCTGTACTCCAAACACAGCAAAAGAAAAACATAAAAGCACTTAAACTGATAATTAACAGACACTGCAATAGTTTACATAATGTATCCTTTCTTTTCCCCCTTTTGAAATTAAAAGTTACAAATTGAAGGACATGGTGAAGCTCAGACCTGGCACCATGGTCTGTTACACAACCTACAACAAGCATTATTATGGATTGTGTACAGGCATCACCATTGCCTGTTGGCACAGCGATACAGATATTCCCCATTCACCCATCCACTCGCTAAATTAGTGTAGTTCCCCATCGGCTGTGAAAATCCATTCGAGTTTACTCCAAGATTCACTGTTGGATTAGGATAGCTATATAGCCAAGGCTTCGATGACATTGAGTCCACCCTTCCATTGGAATAAGCATCCAATGAGGAAAATTGCCCCTCTCTCAACCTATGCAGAGCATTCAGCCTGTCATAGGCCCCTGGGTAACCCTCGTCATAGTAATGGTCGGTCAAGTTCAACCGGCCAGAACTACTCACAGAAGCCATTTCAGAGTCTGCTAAGTTGCCTCTTGAAGAAATTGGCAAGCCAAATGCACGGCATTCATGGAGGGGAGACTCTGCCATACTCCCATTGCTCTGTTCCTCCTCAAGCAAGTCATTGATGATATCAAGGTGCGGAAATTCTTCACCCACTGGCCCCTGCAGCTGGTGTGAAACAAAACTTGCAGGAATCTCCCTCTGGAACTGCCTGTGTTGAAGTCCCCCAAATCTGCCTTGTTCTTCTGTTCCACTGCCGCTTGCTTGTTGATAAGAATTATCTTTCCAAGGGCGTACACGCGCATCACCATTGGTCATTTGTTTGTAAGGAAAGTCATCCCTCCACATGTGTTTGTTAGCATCACTATCACCTTTCCATGGGTGCCAGTTATCAAGAGCTTCTGACTCGCCTAGCCCAAACACGAAGCCTTGCTTACCTGGTAATTGGCCATTCCTTCCAACGGGAGGCACCATGACAGATGTTGCCGATGCATATGCTGATAGTGGCTGTGAAAGTGCAATACTTTGTCCTAGAGAAGTTGACTGATCAAGACTTGCTGAGGTTGTATCAAGAATACCCTTACCAATTATGGCATTTTGGTAGGTCTGTGGTACATAACTTGGGACAGAAGGGGTGGGCTCATTGCTCGATCGTCCAGACACAGTCATCGAACGTGAAAGCAATGGGGAAACTTGAAGTGCGGGCGTAGTAGGTGGTAAAGTTGATCTTGGTGCCTGGAACAGAGGAGCACTTGAAGGCCTTGATGTTGCAGTAGGAGTTTGGGGAAAAGAAGTGATTGCAACCTTTTTGGGAGCAGTATCTTCTCGAGCTTCTGAATTAGATGTGGAAGGTATTTGTCGCAATACTGGTTTAAGTCGGGCAACCTTATCAACCTGAGGTGAAGGTGATTTTGACGGAGCTGGCATAGCTTTAGCAACTTTTTCAACCTGGGGTGCAGGTGATTTTGGGGGAGCAGGAATAGCTTTAGCGACTTTCTCAACCTGCGGTGCAGGTGACTTGGGGGGAGCTGGAATAGCTTTAGCAACCTTATCGACTTGCAGTGCAGGTGATTTTGGGGGAGCTGGAATAACTTTAGCGACCTTATCAACCTGCGGTGCAGGTGATTTGGAGGGAGCTGGTGATTTGGAGGGAGCTGGAATAGCTTTATCAATTAGCGGCAAACTTGAAGGAAGGGTAGCAGCTTTACCAACTGGAGTCAATCTTGAGGTAATTGGAGTAGCTCTATCAATCTGCAGGGTTGAACCTGATACATGTTCTTCACACAAAACTGGCTCAACTTTACTCGGAGTGGGAGCGACAATGGGCACAGATTCAGTGCATATGGTGGTGGTTGGTGTTGCTAGAACAGCTCCATTACCGGCACCACTGGTGGCTACAGGTACAGACTTAGGAGGTGGTGCATTGATATTTGCATCAGAAATAGTTACTGAAGATTGCTCTGGGTTGTTCAGAACATTAGGAGTCTTTTCCAAAGAACTGGATGAGGATGGCGAGGATGAGGAGGGTGAACCAGTTGTTGCCTTCTTTTCCAAATGAGCCTTGAGTAGTTTCCTGCCCTCAATTTCCTTCTGAAACACGCATAAATGGAAACAGACTCGTCAATCTTTTAGCGGTACATAAACAAGTGCACAAGATAGTTGACTAACTGGGGACTGAAGTGTCACAGAACAACAGTTGTTAGAATTTTACTATGAGATATTGAAATGACTAGCAAATATTAAATAAAATAATAAAAATCCAATTCAGGAAGTGAATCCCCCAAAAGTTTTTTTTTCAGATATCTCCCATGCAACACATCCAGTCACTGTAAATAACACGGAAAAGGATGAGTAATTTCAGGATATATCCCAAGAAACATAATGACAAATCCATTCAATGTAAATAATATGGAAAAAGGATGATCATTCCAAAATCTACCATCCGAATCATTAACCTCTATGAATTGCCAACAGAAAAATTTACACTACTACTACAGATAACAAGACTGATAAGGCATCTGCTTCACTGCTTCATTCAAAACCAATAATAATGACGGAATGCTTAAGACGACCGTTTGCACAGCTAGGATAAGGCCAACAAATATTGAAGAACCTGATCAGAAAATAAAGCCCAATACTTTATGAAAGAGTAACTTCACCTCTTGTAGGCGTTGTCCAAGCTTCCGAAGCCTATCTTTTAATGTGAGTAGAACAGTCTCCTGATCAAGCTTTGGAGCTGGGCCACAGCCAGATGTATTGCGGTCTGAACCACTAGTAGTGCTTGAGGGAAGATCATCCGCATCTCGGGCAACGTTCATACTGCTTATGCTCCTGCTACGCTGAGTTTTCCCTCTGTACATAAATTCAATTAAGGCAAATCCTAGCTGCCAAGAGAAACAATGGAAACTTAAGACGAAGTACTAACTGACCTATTAGGTGATATCTGACTTCTACTGTCTAGCAAGTTATTTCTTTTGCCTTGCATACTGTTCATAGTAGCAGACTCAGATGAACATGACGATGACTTAATCTCCACAGTAGAATTCTTCTTCCCAGTCTGCACATTTTTTGTCTCAATGCCAACATCATTCATCCCATTCACAGGTTGTGAAATCTTGTTACCTGTGTCGGTTTGACATACCTCAACTGATCCATCTAAACTGTCTGACACATCTGAAGCACCTTCTTCGGAGGTGTCGACTTTCATCGCTACTTGTCCTGCCTGCTTAGAGTCCTCCCTATCATGAATTGTGCTTTCATCTTGATCCCTTTCTGAAAAATTTGAATCAGTCTTTTCCTCTCTATCCTTGTCTTTATTAACCTTACGACTGTTCTTCTTTTGTTTGGCCTGAAAATGGTAATTCAAATTATGTAAGCAAAACAAAATTTCAAAAATCCAACCAAATACAGGAGAAATGGAGGCAGAATGGCATACATAATAGCACTAACACTAAAGTAGAAACAAAGCTGGAGTAAAATCAACTTTTCTTGAAGGACTGAAAGCAAAAAAAACACAGTAGCGGCAAATGGCCATTGAAACCAAAAACCAGCTGCTACTGGTCAAACCGGACTGCACAAGTATAGGTTAAATAGAGCAGTTTAAACTTACTCAATTATGCATAAGATGATGCTGGAATTCAGATGCACTTACAGCAGGTTTGGGGCCATCAGCTCATAATGCACGGAGACGATTTAATGGTTTATGCTTGCCAGCAGAATAGCAGTCACTTTTAGACCAGATGAAATAATGACAACTTGTTTTTTAGCCTAACCTTCCAGTGAGCAAATTTGATTGGTTTTGATCAGTTCCCACCAGGAAAACAGTACTGGCTACTCGTCCATAACAGAGCAGAAAATGGGTGAAATCATGATTACAGCTTAAAACTCTAGAAAAACAATTGCAAATTTGCCATGCATCAAGCCAATCAAACAAGTGTACATTAGTCAATAACAAGAATAATCATCAAAAGAATCCTAGCAAGAAATATTCATTCAATATATTCAAGTAGTTGGATATTCTTCCGGTTTACCAACTTGTTCAAGCTACCAACTACATGCTATTCAATGCAAGGAATTACGAAGACAGGGGAGGGCGTGCTTAACCACATTAAGAATGTGACCTGTTTTTTCTTTCCACGCTTCTCCTTTTCAGTGGTATTGCCACGCTTCCCCTTCATCTCATTTTCAAGGAGCCCAGCTTCTTCCTCTTCACGAATAAGCTCCTCTTGCCTCTTCAAAGCAACAGCTTCTTGATAGGCGACCTCAATCCCACTAACATGAAAACAAAATGTAAGAAACAATGCAAAACATGAAAGATTATCTTGAGCAAATCTCAAAAACATCAGACTATGTCATTTTATTTCTAAGCAGAACTGAAGGATGAGCTCCAACTTAGTGTAAAAAACATTTGTTTAGTTTTCCAAGAAAAAACTTAGGCGCACGCTTCAATGAAAACAACAGAAAATCATGGAACACTTTCGCAATTACTCAGGCGATAGAACTTAAAGGTATACGCTTCAATGTAAAACATCAGGAAATCAATGATCGATTTCACAGTTACTCAGCGATGTATAAACCTAAAATGCAGGTGACCACATCAACCACCTGGTTGATCAAGGAATACACAGAAGATGGTATTAGAAAATTAACATAAAGGAAGACACAATATAAACCATAAATGGTTTAACACATTTATGATATCTACCCAGCAAATCAGTCAGGCGGAGGTAACAAAATGATCAAAATGAATAAACTTTTTTACCTAAATATATGAGATAGCACAAATGTTTCAAGAATCTTCTGACCAAGCTCAGTTAGGCGCCTTTCTTCACGCTCAATTGAAACTTTGTTAACTTCTCCGGAACTACCATCCTATAAAGATGAGACAATAAAAACTGAGCATCAAGATAATCATTATACTGCATGAAATAATAATAATGCTTGCAATCTTCAGACATCACGTCAACACACACGGGACATTCAATAAAATTCCTCCTACACCCTCTGGTCACAGGAAAGTGTTGTGTTGACTTTCAGTCTCCAAGATACAACTTTGACCACCGATCTTTGTGATAATATATTTGTAGAACCTAATATATAATTATATAATTACGGAAGTTTCTTATGAGACATCTACTCATACAAATTTTATGCGCTCACTGGAATATTTAAAAAGATATTGTTGGTCAATTATCTTTTTACCGCGAACATCCCAGGTTTTTTACATGTTAAATAAGCAAGTTAAATAATGGTGGGAACTGGGAAGACAAGGAAAGAAGTTCGGCATAGGATGCAAAGTGGATAGATTTTGAGCTAAACTAAGTTAATTCCATATTAGTGCAGTTAAATGATGCAACGTCTACCTTAGCGCGGCTCTGGGAAGATTTCTCATCCTTCGGAGACAGAGGTTGACAAGGCAAGGGTTCCAAAGCTGCCCTCTCAAGCAAAGCTATGACATCACCAGCCAAAACAAACATGTCCATATCAACATGGAACATAGGTGCTGATAGCTCCTCCAAGTCCATTAATTTCATTCTCCCTTTCTTGCTCTTGCTATGGTGCTCAAGTGCCTTCAGCCCCGTATACAGAGAGTCCATAACTAATGTTGAAGTGACTTCTTTCTCTACAAAGAAATGATTCACCATTATTTTCAATACGACGTCACTCTTCTCTCTGGACATGCGACGTCTTGTGCTTGGGTCAATTGCAAGCCAGAAAGCACAGAAACTGCAACACCAAGAAAGCCATACAAGCGTTAGAATTAAAATTCCAAAAAGCAGATCACAAATATTTAACTATTAATTGTGACAGGGTCACATGACGTTCAAAAAGCTAATTGTCTAACCTGGACCATCTCATTTTGTCCTCAATGAGCTTGCTAAGTTTACTTCTGTGTTCTTCAACAAAGCGTCGGTAAATTTGCTCTATATTTGTCATATAGACGCGGAGTAATTCCCGTCGATAAGGGAGATCAAGGCAACGAAATGGGCGGTTCACTTTCTCCCTCCAAAATTGAAAAGTAAAAGAGAGAACAGTTACAGAATGTTTTGTGATCAATTTATAAGTATTCAGTACCCAGGAGAATATAGGCAATGAGTGCAGCATGATTCTCAAATATATCCAAGTACCCAATCACATAATAGGTGTGCATTAACAGTTTAACGTACTAAAGACAGAAGATAAGATTTAAACAATGAAGAAGAAAAGAGAGGGACACAAATAAGAAGGAACTCTGAACAAAATGCAATAGATTCTTATTAAGGGCATCATATGAGCAATCCAATGAAGGATCTTTGGTACTTCAAAAACAGGGAGAACAACAAATCTAAAAGCATATTTGCGGAATCTTTCGCTGGTAGAGATATAATTTATCTTCAACCACGAGCTCAGGAGCAGTAAATATCTTTGAAGTACTAATCCTGAAAATTGATAAACTAACTACCTGATAACTTGAACTTGAGCTATGATTTCGAGAACATCGTCAACAAGAAATCCATCTTGAATCTTTGATAACTCCATAAACTTTTTCCATCCCCAATCATGCTCCTTCTTCCAGAATCTGTGCAAGGTGTCTGCAAAGTTACTTAGTTAACCTCTGAAAATGGCTGTTTAGCTCGAAGGAGAAAAATCACCAGTTCATTTTACCTGAATATTTAACTTTTTTAGGATCAAGATTACCAACAGCTATAGTAAACTGCGCAAAATGGCTCCATCCTGAAAGTGTCAAGGGCATGGTAAAAAAAAATACTATGTGGATGACATAAGATAGTTTAGGCAACATAGTAACACCAAACCTGGAAGGAGTTTGTCATGATTAGCAACACATAGAAACAATGACAAGTGATTGGAGACATCACATCCTTGAGGGTACACTAGAATATACCTGCAAAAATAACAATTACAGATAAGCAAGGAATAAGTTTATGAAATAGAGCATCTAAGAAGTATGCATCACAAACTGAGCTGCTCAACAATTTAAAATTCCCAGCTCAAAAAAGCTAATAAAGCTATTGGAAAACGATAATAATATAACAGTCGTGGGGGAGATAAGCTAGTTTACAATTTTACATAGAGTAAACGGTTCAGGGGTCTTGGAAATATGACCAGAACTAGTGGAGTAAAAAAATGGCCTATCAGTATTCTCCGAGCTCCAACTTAAGTTTGGAAGAGATCAAACAAAATTAATACATTGATAGGATAATTGCCATGCAATCCAATAGAAGAAAAATGAAAGGATCAACATATCACACAAGTCAGATATGTGAGAAAATCTGCATTATTCAGTGGAGGGGCTAAAATAACAGCAACAGAAACATTCAAGGGAGCCAATAAAGACCAAGAATAATCACAACTCAGTACTCACAACCAATAGCACTAACAAACAGTGTAACAAACTAAGAACAACTAAAACTTTGTCTGTTGGGTTAGTAGCAGTATGAAATAGTGATATAGCTACCTTAAGGAGCAATAATTTACTCACACTGAAACATTTCAACAAATGGCTTTAACAACAGTTCAGTTATATTACCACAATTTTAATTAGTAAAATGTCCATTCCTGTTGCAATACAGAATGACTGCTGAACTATTATTACAACGTAATTTGAATATCATCTATAAAGGTGGTAAGAAGTGTTAGATGAAGAGGAGTGCAAACGAATAGTTGGATGTATTGCAATAGCCTCGGAAGCACGAACACGTCTGCAAGGTGCCAAGTCCGTGTCGGACATGGACACGGCTCCGACACGGCTCGGATTAGCCTCGGAAGCACGAACACGTCTGCAAGGTGCCAAGTCCATGTCGGACACGGACACGGCTCCGACACGTATTCCAAGCGTGTCGGAAATTGCAGCCGCGAAAAAAAAACAAAAATAAAATCGGACACATATAGAACACGTATCGGACACTTGGGCCCATTCAATTCGGCCCAAAACGGTAGCCAGCCCATTCCATCACCATCACCAGTTAACCTACCCAAGCTGCTGCAGAGTCCAGAGGGCATACCTTCGACGCCACTTGCAGTCCGGAGCCCCGACAGCGCCCGCCCGCCCCTGCTGCGTCGCCAGATCCAGCGGCGACCGACGGACACCGACGGCACTCTGCTTCTTCCTTGCTCCCGACGTTGCTCTGCTTCTTCTCCCCTTAGACGCCGCCTGCAGCCCCGAGCCCCAGACAACGCCCGCCCGCCCCCTGCTGCCGTGCTACGTCGCCAGAACCAGCGGCCCGACAACCCGACGCCACTCTGCTGCTTCTTCTCCCTCCAGAGGCCGCCTGCTTTTCCCCTTCGAGGCTTCAACGCCGCTCGGTGAGTGTCTAAGTATACATATGAGTTGAGTTGTTTCAGATGTTTCTTGTTTGTATACATATGACTATATGAGCTGAGTGCTGAGACAGTGAGATTGCTGTTAGACTTTGTTGGTTCCACCCTTATGGATATGTATGGAAAGTGTGGCCTCATAAGTTTGTCTATTCAATTGTTTAATGAGATTGAATACCATACTGACATTGCTTGGAACTCGGTTGGGTCATAAAAATGCAATGTCTAGTTGTCTACTACTGTAATCAAGTGTTGTTATGTTTGTCCCTTCCTGAACCATGGTGCCTTGTTGCAGATTTAGGACTTAGGACTTAGGAGATGGAACCGGGTGATTCAAATTCAAGTGCCGAGCAGCAAAATGTGAAGACTCCGTTGTGGAATCATGTCGAATGCCTAGAGAGGACTGTTGGATTGTTGGTTGTACTGAGTCTTAAAGTTTCTATGTTTGAACTTGGCTACTTTTTGTTGATTGTTATCATTTGTTAATTATTTGATGGTTGTTATAATGTTAAGTACTTAGGAGTTTGTTGTTGCTTAATTACTTTCATTGTAAGAATTAAGTCTACATGTTACATTGTTACTTACATAGTTACATTTACTAATCAAGTTTTTTCTATTTACAGGTTCAAGGAATTCTAAATTTATGGTATCAATATAAAGTTATGAACTTATGATTTATGAAGAACCGAAGACACCAGGAGCCGAGGATCATCTTTGAGGTACATATTCCTATTTTACACTTTTTTTTGATAAACACATAGAAAAACATTACATAATACATATGGATACATTGTTATTGTTATATATATATATATATATATATATATATATATATATATATATATATATATATATGTGTGTGTGTGTACGTATATACGTATACGTACATATGTGTGTGTATACATGTACACAGCCGTGTCCCCGTGTCGCTATTTTTTAGAAAATGGCGAAACCCGTGTCCGATATGTGTCGTGTTCGACACGCGTGTCCGTGTCCGTGCATCCTAGGCAATAGCCCAAGGGGTTAATATATAGTACAAGGACTCAAGGGACACACTAAACCCTAGACTAGAATACAATACCATAAATACCCCCCCCCCCAAATGCAATATGCATGCAATAGCTTTGCATTTGAAAGGGTTGACACTACAACAGGGAAATCCAAAGTCCGAGTCGTGATAATGTCATTGCAACGTGCAGCTCTTGGAAAAATGTGTCGAGTATCAAATGATCTCCCGTCCAGGGTCATGCGGCAGCCCATAAAGCACAATGTGCATGGGCTAAGAAAGCAGAGGCAAGCGGGAGCAAAGTCGACCGCGGCAACACGACAAAGATGATGGAGCCAACACAAATACAAAGAGAGTTATCGGATCAAGCCGAAGAAGAGAGATAAATCACACCCGGTACAAAGCGGGGGGAGAAAGGGTCGTGATGATGATGATAAAGGTCATTTGTCAAGAGTCGTAACAAATGTGCAGATGTGTAGCAAGATGGTGAGGACACATGTCAAATCGCAACAAATGCAAAGATGTGTAGCAAGATGGCGACGACACATGCCAGGTCGCAAGAAGGCTATGGGAGGACCAGGCGGGTAAAGTCGCATCAACAACGATGATGATGGGGGGTGACCGCACTCAATCCAATAGACAGACAGCGACAACCCGAAAAGGAAGAAGCAATCGACTAGTCGACAAAGGACATGATGCACTAGCACAGCATGGGCAAACTCAAAGAGAGATGTTACGGACTTGGATGGATGCAATGGAAGAAAACACTGAAGAGAGAAAAGGACTCAAGATACTAGCACTAGCAGATCTAGCGAAGAAATACTAGCAAAAGCGAAGGCGATGGACTCCTCGACCCACAAAGAATGGCCATCTCCAATGGGCGGATCTACAAGATAGCCTAGCAGTGCCTGAGACACCGGTCAAAAAATCATTTTTCTTTTGATATAACCATGTATATGTAGTTTGGACACCCCTAACCCAACATGAGGGGACACCCCAAGCCACAGCCCACAGCCCAGCCGATATGTATTGGGTGTGGGGACCCTTGGTCATTTTCGTTCTGGATCCGCCACTATCTCCAGTAGCAGGCTGCAAAATAGCAACCCAAGCGGTGGCAAATGAAGCCCCAAGCCCCAAAGCCCATGAGCCACGACTCAAACAACAAGCCCAGAGGTCAGAGAAGCCAAGGAAACGAGCCAAAGGTCAGCAAGATTGATGTCCAGCAAACAGAAAGTCGGCTCAAAAAAGGTTGCTTGGCAACATCGTTGACCTTGGAGTTGGGAGCGCCAAAGATGGTCTCGTCCGGATCCTTGCCGGCAGTGACGGAAACCAGGTTGACGCGAGGTGGGCGAGGTCAACGCCAAGCGTGGCCTTCTTGAGGCAATGAGAAGAGCTTGGTGCAGCAGCTGGAGTAGGCCAGACTCGGTGGAGGTCAACGCCAAGCGCGGCCTTCTCGATGCAATGAGAAGAGCTTGGTGCAGCAGCTGGAGTAGGCCAGACTCGGTGGAGCAGGAGCAGCAAACGTTGACGCGAACGTTGACGTCGTTGAAGCAGAGAAGCAAAGTCGTCGGTGCGATGGCGTTGACAGACGACGGCGCAACGGCTTTGAATAAGGCGACAATGAGCCCACAGAACAAGCGGCGACTCAAACACAACAGGCAACGACGATGGCTAGATCCGCCAGGAGCGAGGCTGGTGACGAGGGAGCTCAAATCCAGAGCCGGCGGCGTCAGGTTGGGGCTCACGGAGCTCGATGCAAGGCCGGCGACGCGAGAATATGACCGGCGGCGAAGAGAACGGGCTCGAGGATGCCGAATCTGACAATGGCGAGCTCGGGGACGACGGCGACCTCCTCTAGCAGATCGACGGCGGCTCGAGGCAGAAGTGGCCCAAAGAAGCGACGACTGCCAGAGGGAGAGAGCCCGGGGGGGGGCGCGACGCGGTGTTGGAGTCGGCGCTCGTGGAAATGTCGACGACGAGGCACGGATCCGAGGATGGTGGCGACGAGCTGCGCTAGATCCGGTGAGGATGAGGTCGGTGGCAAAGAGGAAGCCCGGATCCGTGGCCAGCATCGATGGAGACCGAGATGGGGACGCAGCGGCGGCGTAGGACCTTGCCGAATCAAGCTCAGGACAAGGCCATCAGCGATGGGGATCGACGAACACATGTGGATCTAGCTGGGGGATGACCAAAACGGGTGGATCCATCTAGGATCCAGAGATGAAGGAGCCCCGGTCTAACCCTGCTACCGAAGATCGCTTGTTGCTTCTTCACGCCATCGACCGAGGACAACGAGGCTTGACGACGATGAATGTTGCTGCAGCTGCTTGAAGAAGGAAACTACAACTAAGAGGTGGCCGCCCCCGGGACTGAAGATTGCTCCTCCCGGGGGCAGCAGCAGCAAGAAGAGGATGGTGGCTAGACTATGGATCTAGGCTCTGGTACCATGTTAGATGAAGATGAGTGCAAATGAATAGTTGGATGTATTGCAATAGCCCAAGGGGCTAATATATAGTACATGGACTCAAGGGACACTAAATCCTAGACTAGAGTACAATACCAGAAATATCGTTTAACAAGAAGAACATACAACATTAGCTTGCTTTGTAGCAAGTCAAACAGTACATAAAAGATGACACTTGTAAAACTCTGACTTAAAACCTACAAATAATTGCTTTGTAACGTTAGGCCCATCGAGTAGTATATCAATCAGTATCATGGCTAATGTAGGCCAAGATAGACTGAAACAGCAACTTAAAGGAATTGAACAAACGGAAATGATTCAAGATACAGGACAGCTTTTGGTGTGTTAAGTAGATATTCAGGAAGTTTTAAACCTATCTCTCTCTTTGTATCAGGCATCAGTAATTAAAAGCTTCAACTATGTACAGCCAGTTCCTTACAGAGATTCAAGTTTTCTTTTCAGCACTAAGTGAAAAAACACAACATATGCACGATTGAAACGAAGAATCTAGCATCATGCTAAAATTTAATCAAGACTAACCCAGCTATTTAACAATTCTATTTACATATATTAGGAAAAGTGCACATATGCATTTACCACCGATGAGGGAACTAGAGTTTAACGCCATTATGAAAAGATTTGACAGCCTGTTACAGGCTCTCTTACCTGCAACATTCTCAAAAAACAAATGGAAAAGAAACATGAGCTGGAAAGCATAGTAATACCAGCAACCATTCATACATGATAGGCTATATGTAGCAGTCCAATTGAAAAGTAAACACTTGTCAATCTGTAAAAGTAGACCAGAAAGAACACTAAACCGCAGACATTTCAAACTAGGTTCATCACCAGACCAAAAAAAGAAGCAGAAAAGGAAAAGGTTGCAACAGTACTTTCACGTCAGTTGTCATTGAGCACCCTACCACTTATAACCACCGGCTTCAAAAGGTTCGCTTTTCATTTCTCTCTTCTTCTCCTTTGAAAAGTTTTCAATTCTCCAAGTATGTCGCCCAAATAAATCTGAAGGTCTGGGCCCTGAGATAACAATTGCCAGAGATTAGCTAAATGAACTGTAGCCACAATTACCACTAAACAAAAAAAAGTCCTGAATATCTCTAAACAAAAAACACGTGTTAATTTGGTGAAGTTGAATAATTTAATGAAGTGTCAAGATCTGCACCGAAAACAAGTGCCCAAGTTTATCCCTTCAGTCAACCACAAATGCTGATACGAAAAGATATAACCAACCAGAGACATGGTTAGTGTATAATTTTCAAATCTTCATGTCCTAAATCAATTCAAAACTATATACGAATCGAGACAACAGAATGAAGAGTCACATTATACAAGGATAAATAATCAGATTGTACATGGGCAAACAATACTTTGGAATTAAGTTATCAGGGAACTGCCGGAATGTAGACAGGGATGGGAATACACTGCATATGGTGATGACCAAAAAATCTCGACTACCGCATAATTACTTTTGGGTGCAACCGTGCAAGTACCCATGTGGTCACAATTTTTCAGACAAATATTCATGGATATGAGCAAGAAATATGGCGATTACTGACACAGGAATGACATGGTCACCAAACCAACTCCCAGAACATACTGAACGGCCATCATGCAGGTTTTGGCCTGCATTAATCAATTACAAAATACTTATTTTCAGTAACTTCCAAACATGAACCTCCCAAATTGAAAGTTAACCAAGTAGCCATCAAAATATCTGCAAGAGTATTATGTTCAACATTTAATTTGCAACATCACTTCTGAGGCACTGAGGCACACTAAACTAGAATATCAGTGCTTTCCCTGAAACAAGGAGATAGGCAAGATATTTATGCCTATGGCACAAGTAGGCAAGTAGCTAACTAATACTAAGCACTAAACAGCAAAGTTACCTTAAGGCTTATCAGCTCTAAAATGTTGAACCCCAAACCAACATTTTTCTGCTAATTTTTTGTTGTTTCAAGGTGTAACAGAAATCTCTATGTTCTAATGAACCAGTGACCAGTTAAATACGAATGCACATGGGTTAGGGTTCTCCAGCAACTTCATGCTTGTACGGAGATCCTTAGGCTTAAGGCCGCCATATAAAGCATTTAAAAAATTCAGGTTCTGTTGGTTGAAGGTTAAGAGGAAGGTTTAATTTAACCCGGCAAAAGCCTTTCAACCCTCCTAACCCAAGATTAAGCCAACCCACCAAAAAGTCAAATAAGCTAACCCACCATAATTAACCCTGGCCTCCGGGGTTTTTCAACTGTTAACCCAGCAAAACCACCTAATCAAACCAAACAGTACTTTAGACTAACTATGTTTGCTGCCAAACACAAAAATTGGGTTAAGCTAACCTAGCTGGGTTAGGATAACCTAACATAGCTATTTTTAACCCAAAGCCAAACAAGCAATAAATGTAGAGATAGTACAGGAAGCCAACAATGCAATAATCAGCAGGAGAATTGTATTGCACTGAGCCATTGACATATATTCAACATTTGAATGTGGACAAGAGGAACAAATTATATGAGTAAATAAACTAGTGATGTTTATTAATATCACCTTCACACAACTTCTCTGGAAAAAAATCTAGTCCTTTCAGGTCTTCATAAACATATAATCTCTGCCCATACTAATGCATGCCCATCATAATTACAGTCTCCAGCACTGGTCTGGCAGCCGCATATTTTGCCATAATATTGTGTTACTAAGAAACTAATCAAACTCTTAGTTGAGAAAAGGTTATTCAGTTTTTTCTTCTGAAAAGGCTATCCAAATATCAAGCCCTAACGCAATACTCTTAAATACAATAATTTAAACATCACAATAAATAAAAACGGTGCATTTGCGCACCAGGGTCATCATCTTCATTGTCAGTATCCCAAAAGGGAGGGGATGTGGAAGGGCTCCCATTTTCAACCTGCTCGCAGGACCGCCATTCAGACAGGGAATCACCAGACACACTGCGATCCTCGTCCCCCGTCCCAGTCGTGCTTGCAACAGAATCATCAGTTGCCATGGCTCCAGCCATCAGCAAATCCTCGAAGCTCCCACAGCCTGAATTCAGAACTGCGTACAGAAACAAGGACAAATTTATGGTGAATTCAGCATGCTTACTATCTCAAAATAACAAACTCTAATGAAACATATACTAAACCCTCAAAACTCACGCTAAATCAACTCCGGAATAGCTAATCAAACCCACAGTATCCTATAATCATATCATACAAGTCACCATCCATCTAAAACAAAAGCCCTTCATTTCAGAAAAAACAGACAGAAGTCAAGCTAGAAGCAGCTGGGCGAAATCTAACACGTCTTCCAACCAGCAAACGTTGAATTCCTTTCCGACCCCAAATCCCCAATCGCCGATTAAACAGGTCGGGACCTAACCCTCAAACCCTAGTCCCCACGGGCATCCGCCGCAAGCACCCCATCTGCGCGCAGGCGTCCCCGTGGGCGGGAGGTGCCCGATCCAGTGGCGGCCTAGAGAGCCTAGGGTTTTACCTGCGTCGGCAGCGGGAGCTGGCCGCGATGGCCAGCAGGGGAGAGTTGCGGCGGCGAGCGGAAAGGGGCAGACAGAGAGGGGAGAGAGAAAGGGGCGTGGGTATATTTGGATTGGGGAATTTATATTGGCGAGTGGGACCGATGAGACGGTGTATGTCTGATGTGTTTCTCCTTCACACGGTCTGATGGATTGTAGACTTGTAGCCCTCTATCGCCGAGATGCGCGCAGCCGTGCGGCGGGAAAATAAATTATTCGTGAGGCCTTTTCCCTAGTACTATTGGATCTCCCTCACTCTATCTCTCACACAGTGCACAACTGCACGACACCTTCGATGGACGGTGGGGTCTCAGAGAATTTATTTCCGTGCGGCGGACCGCAGATGGATGGGGACTGAGTAGGAGTGGAAGTACAGCAAAGGGCAAAACCCGGTAGCAGGAAGAGAGGGAAAAGTGAACTTTCGATCATATCTGAGAAAAATCCAACCGACTTTGACAAAATATACTGAACTTTCAACCAGCAAATTAAATAATTCTCTAATAGTATATACAGGTGTTTAAATCGATTTCTTCAACTTTAAACAGAATGTACCTTGTGAGTTCAACGTAAAGTATAGGTAGTAGTCATGCGACGAAATCGTCGATGGATTGCGCCGAACTGGCCGACGGCGACGCATATTTATAGCACGCCAAAGAGGCACCATCAGAGACGGCCAAAGTCACCGACTATGGAATCACTGACAGATCACGTCAGTTGCGGGTGAGGTCGCACATGATTTCGGTTGTTTATGGCAGAGTCGTTGATAGATCACGTCTTTTTTTATGGTGATGTGCGTGATTTAGGGTCAGGGGTGTGGTGGGGTAAGATTTGATGGCGACGGCAGCAAAAAGGGAAGGTATTGGTGAGAGCGAGTAGGAGATGTCGACGAAGAAGCTCGGTCGCTGATGAGGAAGACAATGGGGAGTGGCTAGATCCGATCGCTTAGGGTAGGGGGTGAAATATAGGACAAGAAAGGAAAGGAGAATGAGGGAGAACAAGAGGAGTTGCGTGTGGTTTCTTTTAGCAGACGTGGTATAATTAGGACAAATTGAAATCAAATGTGGTTTGGTGGTAGAAAGGAGGAGGATTCAAGTAAACGCCCATATGATAGGTTTTTAAGGACATTTATTAGTGGCTCAAGCAAGATTTTTTTCACAGTGTTAGGGCATGTACAATGGTACAAACAACTGCTGTATATAGCAACTCTCCATGTCACATGTAGACAGCTCATGCAATGGATTGTCTTTTTACTTCTCTTTATAGATCACGCAATCTTTTAATGCTTTCCTTGGTTCTGGTGATACAGTCGGTTACAGGATTGTAGATAACACATTTCTCTCTCTTTATTCTCTTTAATGCTGTCTACAGATGACATGAAGAGCTGCTATAGGCAGCAGCTGTCTGTACCATTGTACATGCCCTTATGTAATGAATTAATGTTTCAAATCTCCTGTCAAAAAAATAATGTCCCAAATCAATAGCTATTTATTTACATAGAGAAGTGTATAAGATCGGTTTGTATCCTAGACCCATCCTCTGCCCCTTCCTACTTCCAAGTTCTAAATAGGGTCGCTTAAGCCAAACCAGTTAGCCCATCCACCACCCATGCACTCTTGCTTCGAAGTCTGAACATGGCGGCTCTACAGTGCAGAAGAAACTGTAGAGGCTACAAGCATAAACCCCTGCAATGTTTTCAACACTACAAAATGGAAGGATGAGTCGCTAAGATCCAATGTTGTGAAAAAAAAGGGCCGACTCGGCTAATTAATCGGTTATGATGGCTAAACTAGCACGAATGGCATAATCGGAGTACTATTAATGCGGTTGAACGATTAATTAACAGCATAATCCGATTAATTGGTGTTTTCCCTGTTTAACTACTAGAACAACTTATTTTTACTCACTAATTATGATAAAATAGTTTATAATGTTGTGTAATGGTGTTCATAGAAATGTATCATATGGATGAAGTATAAACTATGAAATGTAAAGCATGACAAATGATGTTTTGTAGAGTGAAAATTTGACGTAATTTTGGGTAAATAAAATGTTTGTAATCAGTTTCAAACATAAAAGGTATATTATTAAGAACGCATCTAGGCCATTAATCCGCCGATCAGACGGTGGGGAGTATGCCCACTCCTAATCCTCATTTATCCACCTGCTTCATTGTTAGCCTCATCGTCGATCCTCCTCCGCGGTCTCCTCTCTCCGCTTGCCCAAATTTCCCCATTCTCCATCTTTGCGAGATTTGCGACCATATGTTGGCGCCGCAGCCAGCAGGGAGAACGCTGCACCACTGGTGTCGGCGTGGCCAGTGGCAACCCACTAGTTCGTGTCGGCTGGGCCCTTAGGCGCCTGCAGACGGAGGTCTCAGAGCCGCCGACGCGGCAAGAACGCTTCAATCAACAGGCCTCGTCTTTGAATTGGATTGCACGCGTCGATGAGTCTCTACTGCTAATTCTTGCACAAATTTGTATCCTTTGCACAAATGGGCCTAGGAACAAATGGTGGCTATCTGCAGGTTGCTATTAGAGGATATAAATGATCGAACATGCATATATTTTTTTTTATTTAATCCTTTTTTATTAATATTTTAAAGTTAACCCCCCGCGAACTTTATTTTCAATTCTGACCCCTTTGGTCACGCCACGGGAGGTGGCGTGACAAAACCACACTGTCACGCCAAGAGAGTTGGCGTGACCAAAGCTACCATGCAAGCCCTCGCCCGCGCGTCGTGCCAGCGTGGAGCTTGCGTGGCAATAGGCAATAGTCACGCCAACACTCGTGGCGTGACAATGGTTGTTGTCACGCCAACTCGCGTGGCGTGACAGTGGCCACTTAAGCCTTGGACCCAGCACCTCTTCATTTATCCACGCCGCTCCTCCATCGCAACCTCCTCCCTCCCGTTAAATCCCGCCAGCGGCTCTCCCCGTTCGTCCCTGGCCACGGCCCTCCTACTCCCGCCATCCATCTCGCCACGCCCTCCCCCGCGTCCCCGTCCCGCCACCGGATCTCCTCCCGTCCCCGTCCCGCCACCGGATCTTCTCTCGCCTCTGTCCCTGCCCGATCTCCTCCCGCGTCTCCCCATGGGCCTCCTCCGCCGCTAGGCCTCCTACTCTCGCCGCCCGTCCATGGCAAGCCCTCCTCCTCCATGTTGCCCCCGTCCATGCCGGATCTCCTCCCGCGTCTCCCCTTGACTCTGCTCCCCTTGCCCAGTGCATCCTTCTTGGCCCTCCTCCTTGGCGCTTATTATCCCCCGCCGTCCTTCCCGCAGATTTCCTCCCCGTGAATCAAGGTCCGACTTCATTTCCTCTTAGGTTTGCTACTCTCTTTCAGGTTGAAGAATGTAATGTAACTGATGAACTATGCATGGTACTCAATAATCTGTTTATTTTTTCTTGTTATCATGAGCCTTGATTGAAGTCGTGTACAAGATTTCGTTTTAATTTATCCGTTTTGGAGGTCGATTCATAGTTTCAGTTTGTAGAACACGAAAAATTAATCGTGGTACAAATGTTACATGCGGCCGTGAGGGGAAGATATCATTGTATAATCGCAGTGGTGAATCGTGTTGTTTTTGGATCCCCCAACTCCGTGCTTTACCAAACTGCGCCATCCTTCGTTTAGTACTAGTGTTGTGTAGAACATCGTGTATGTGAAGTCGAGGTATGTGCTTTGAAACAATTGCATCAATGCTATGTGATTTGCTCTCGCTGTCTGTTTTGCTGAGTATCCATGTCTGATGTTTGATGTATAACATCTTGGTCAAATCATTAATGGTTGGTGTTACAAGGATAAGTCAATTAGACTTCTGGTACGTGTAAATGAGGTCAATCGCCAGAGTTTGAATAACTGAATTAGACTTGTAGTCTTCAATAAGCTTATCTTTTATCCGTGTTGTGATTAACTTAGTGATGTTGAATTTAATAGTCATTGAAATGATATTTCTGTAATCCTGTTACTTGATGTGAAATCATAGCATGTAGTATTGAACGGATTACCTTTATGTATGGCCTTGTCACCTTGGTTTGGTTGGTGTAACTGTTTTGTGCTATGGTAGCATCTGCCTAGTTATTTATATGTGACTCTACATGCTCTGCTGATAATGGATGATATGTAGACCTGTTCAAATGTCGGGTCGGGCTTTTCAAGCCCGGCCAAAAATCAGCAGGCCCGAGCCCGGCCCGAAAATCTGAAATTCGCATTAAAATGTAGTATTTTAATCTTTTTCAGAATAAAAAAGTATTATTTAATTCGTTTTTAGGATTAAAATAATATATTCCTATTTTTTAATTGTTTTTTGGGGATTTCGGGTCGGAAATGGAGTCCCAAGCCCTACCGACAGTCGGGCTCGATGGCTTCTAGTGGTAAAGCGACCCATGAATGTGTCTAATGATATGTACTTACTTAGTTCTCTTTTCTATTTAGTCTTTTAACTTCTTTTTGTTTGAAAACCTGGACATGAATTATGCTAAAAAAAACTTCATTTATGAAAAACCTGGAGATGAATTATGCTAAAAAAAACTTCTTTTGGTTGATTTTGTGTGACAAAACTTGTGATTTTGTATCATTGACATAATTGGACTTCTGTCCTACCTGGACCCTATGTCATTTTTGTAAGTTGTATAAATGTTGTGGTTCCTACTTTCGTACATTTCATGCTTTTATTCATTTCAGCTTTGCATCTTATTAACTTGGAAACACTTAAGTGCAATTCCATTCTTTTCAAATGAAATGCACAGTTAAGGAAACATTGGTTCGTGCTATTTGTTAGCAATGTGCAAAATATATTGGTATTTTATCGTGCTGGGGAGTGTTGGATTGTTGCCTATTTATTAAATCTAAAGTGTCATTATAAACTAATCAGAATTAGAACAATATGACTTATCTCCTTTTCGCATATTAGTTTTCCCGAACGAGTGGTTCGTGGCACTCTGAGCATGTAGCTCTGGCATACCGAGGAGCGAAGTCCTGGGCGTACTCAGGAATGAGCCCTGGGCGGTCCCAAACACGTGGTTTGGGCGGTCTCAAGAACGGATCTCGGCGCGCACAGGCACATGGATCCGAGGTAGTGTAGGTCGCACTCAGAGGCAAGCTCTGAGCGGTCCCAAACACGTGGTTTGGGCGGTCTCGAGAACGGGATCTCAAGCATGACTGAGCACGAGAGACTCATGTAGTGTAGGTTTTGGATCTTTTTGCATCTCCTTGTTTTTTGGTGTTATTCGTCCACTGTGTATGGCCTAACACACATCAAGTCATTGTGAAACGACCCGTCAATTATGCATATGTTTGTACCGTCAAACTGCTAGCATGTCTCAGGAAACTGAGCTTTTGTTATGTCCAATGTTGATTGTGATATTTCATACTTGAGGTATTTCGTTCATATGGCATGCAGTACTGGCTTTGCAATATTTTGTTGGATGTAGATGGACAAAGTTGTACATGTATTTACTGGTGGGGCTATTAGCCAAACTGGAAGTTCTGTCGACTTCGGCGGCATGGAAGTGACCGTCCTTTTCTTTCACGAATCACCGAACTTTAAAACTCTTGTGACTAGGATTAAGTCGACATTTGGATAGGATGAGCCCGGAGTTGTTGTCGGAATGCAAGGATGATATGACACAGGGGTGGGTTCTAAGGTGCACGCCTTTTTGGTGCCAATCATGTCCGCCGATGATTGGGACATGTACAAGGAAATTGTGCTCGCATCTCAGGTCCCGGTGTTGGAGGTGGCGGTGGAAAGGACAATCGTTGTTGAGGATTTGCTAGACAATTTGGATGTGGTGAATGGAAACACGGAGGAACAAGACACTGTAGCCCATCATTCGCGAGCCCTCCCCCAATGGAAGAGCGACCTTCCGAAGAGTTTGTTAGCGTGAGTCATACCAACAATGGCCCCTTGTTGGTGGATCTGCTTGTATCTTCCCCGCAACGTGTTATTGACCCTGTGATTGATTTCAACGACGCTGTAATGAACAACGAGCTTGAGGAGGAGCTGTTTCGCGATGGAACAACCCGTGAAGTGGAGTCTGGCGAAAGATGGAGCTCGACCAAAGATGAGGCTCTCGCACCTCTTTTCTCCTCAGAGGAAGGCATATTCGTAGTGTAATGGGTGAGGTCCCGTCGGTGCATTCTTTCGATGATGTCAGTATGGTTGATAAGGCAGTTTGTGCTAATGGGTTGAGGAGTAGAGATGGCATTGCGGACCCGGAGAATGACATAATACGGAAGAACTTGTTGTTTCCAACCATGGAGGACATGAAGGTTTGGCTGCAAGAATACTCAGTGCAGCACCATCGTCCGTTCATGGTGTAACACTCCGATGTGAACAAAAGGTACACCATGAGGTGCGAAAGGGGGTGCGGATGGAAGGTATGGGGCCGCAAAACAAGGGACAACCAATGAAAAATAGCGAATGTGAAGTAGCCTCACACTTGTGGGACCGCACAAGTGTCCAGGGAGCACCTCCAAGCGACCGCAAATTTCATTGCTAGGCGTATTATGGCGGTTGTGTCAGTCGATCCTGATGTGTCCGTTGCCACCCTTATCGAGGTTATTTACAGGTTCATTAAGTACCGTGTGAAGTACGGGAAGGCATGGAGGGCAAAGCAGAGAGCGATGCAGTTATTATGGGGTGATTGGAAGGAGGCTTACGGTTTGCTTCCTCGAATCTTAACCGTTATGCAGGCCAAGAATCCGAGCATGGTGTTTTACCCTTGGCACGGCAACCGTATGGAACTCGATGGAGGGGTTATGAAATATGTCCTTGGGAGGGTGTATTTGTCCTTTGGGCAATGCATAGAGGCCTTCAAACATTGCAGGCATGTCTTATCTGTTGACGCTACATTCTTGACGGGGAAGTACTATGGTACCTTGATGCTCGCCGTGGGTATTGATGCAGAGGACTAGCTGATTCCATTAGCATTCGCTGACAGAGGGTGAGAACAATGCAAGCTAGGAATGGTTCCTGGATATAGTTCGTCTACGACGACGACCACCGCGCTCGCCGCATAGCCCACGGTGGTCAGGTGAGATTTGCTACTCTTCTACTCCATCGTGCTTGTTGTTTCACTTATTTATTTATGTATATCTCTTGCAGGTACTCCAGCCCCTTCGCCCTCGGACCCACACCCCCTAGATTGGGATGAGTGGTACGCGCCACACGTCCGCTCAGTAGGTCTCCTTGCTTTGGCGTGGATAGTCATCAACGGGCTCCCTCGTATGGATGGTTCTACGCTCACCGCACTGGTGGACCGGTGGCGCCCAAAGACCCACACTTTCCACCTACCGTCAGGCGAGATGACTATCATGCTTCAGGACATTGGTATGATTCTGGGCCTCCCCATAGAGGGTCTCACTGCGGATCGGGGCGCCAACAAATAATGGGCGAGACTAGGTGGGATAGTGGCTCGAGTGCGACCGAGGACCCCGTCGCGACTCGAGGGACAACCGCCATCTGTGGTGCTTATGCGTCATGGTCGCGCACTTTCAACGTGTGCCCGCCGAACGCAGATGACGCCTTCTGATCGGCGCCGCCAAGACAAAGCGTGATTTGGCATCTTCTCGGCTCGTTCCTCTTCCCGGACGATCACCGCAACGCCGTTTTATCTCGGATTTACTTGCCAATTTTGGCGATTTCACGACGGCAGGGACCTACGGTTGGGATTCGCTACATCGGCGTGTTTGTACCGCAAGATCGTGGCGACGCGTCGATCGTGGAGTCGCGAGGGCAACTTGGGTGGTGCGCATACCTCCCGCAGACCGATGTGGAGTGTTTCCTCGTGGGTCAACCCACTCGTCTTTGCCTTTGCGTACGGATTTTTTAATTAATCACTCATATCTCGTTCCATAAGAAATACGACTGATATATATCTCCATGCAGGCATGGCCATGGCCCATTGAAGAAGAGGCCTCGCAACCCATAGTAGCCTACATCTGGAGCTCCATCATGGCACCTACTAGGCGTCCGAGATCGCGGTACCTCGCGTATACAAACGAGCTCGACGTCGTCACGTAGGACTATGTACTGTTTCATAAGTTATTTTACTTGCTGCATTCACTTATTGAGATAAACCTACTTGTTGCAGGTCACGTGGCTGCCATACGTCCGCGACGAGGTCCTCCAAATTGAGCTAAACTTGATGTGCGGCGGTGAGCGAGCCGTGGTTGACCTCTCCGCCACGATCTACTTCCATGCGGTGGAGTACCATTTGCCCAATCGGGTGGTGAGACAGTTTGGGAAGTTTCAGGCATGTCCACCAGCGATGTTCTTGACAGACCTAAACCTTCATGGGTAAGTCCTCGTCGTCGTGTATGTGCAGCTTCCGTAGCGCTTTTCGTGCTAACTGTTAGATTGTCACCGTCGCAGGATGAACGGAAGGCGGAGGTACCGACTGGTCCGCTCATCACCGAGCCTGCGTGTTGGAGTGGCTGAACCAAACAAATCGGTCCAGGAACGTGCCCCAGATCCATCAGAGGCATAACTTCGTTAGATACCTATAGTGGCTACACGGCGTCGCGCGTCTCTAGCTTCGACCGACGATGACCGATGCGGATATAGATGAGGGTGACGATGATGAGAAGGACATCGTGGACGACTACGACGAGTTCACACAGACGGGTAATCAGCCGGAGAGGGCCCCCATCAACGCTTACTACGTGAGTATATTTTATCACGCCACTAATTAGCAATGTCACCATGTGTAAGCTAATTTAATGTGTTGACCCATTCGCAGGGAAATCAGCTCGCCCGCATAAGCAACGAGGCCGGGAATGTTCTCATGCTACAGGAGGGTTCGGAGGGGAGCTTCCAACGCTTTCAGGACTTCGCTGAGGTAACACACACTACGTTAAATTAACATGTTATCCCTTGTTATTTATTTTGTTGCATTAAACTTCACTACCTTTTTGTTCTTTAACCTTGTAGTTGGTTTGCCGCCAATGCCGGCGACTGGCCGCAAGGATGAGCTGTGTGGCGGCAGCGGGAGAGGTCGTGCAACCTGGCCCGGCTTGGAGTGGCACAGATGAAGCAGATGAGGCCGAGGAGGCCGGCGAGGACGAGGAGGAGGCCGGCGAGGATGAAGAGGAGGGTGGCGCAGACGAGGCCGAGGAGGACGAGGAGGACGTCACTGCTAGGATTCCCGACGAGATGCTCCTCGCGAACCTGGTTGGTGCACCACCCCCCACGCAGCCGACGCAGGACACCCCCACCACGCCACCGTAAATGGCGTGATCGCGCGGACATTAGTTCTATAAACGTCGTCGAGGGCACGCGAGGCCAACACCCAGTAGCGAGGTTCACGCCGGGGTCGGGTGCGCGCCGAAAGCACAAGTGATGGGATGAATGAATGTGTGCTTGTATTTTGTACATTTCATATCGAATGGAACTTTCTATGGCTATTTTGAATGTTGAATGAAATGAGATGAATGATGGTTGCTTCTTATTGTCGTTTAAAAATTGTAATGATTCTCAATGCCTGATGGTTGATTCTTATTGTTGTTTGAATGAAATCAGACTATGTTGATTCAATGCATGAGGCCAATGTGGCTGACTCAGATGAGTGATACTGTCATGCCGTCAGTACTAGCGTGACAATGCAGGCCTGCCACACCAGTGTAAAGGGCGTGACATGACTTAGCCCTGGCAGCTATGCCCTTCTTCGCAACGCCTCTGGAACATGTTGGATTGTGGCGTGGCAGCGCGTTTTTGCCACGCTGTGAATGGTGGCGTGACAACGGAGTCCTGTCACGCCCGGGTAAATGCGTGACAGGACTTAGCCCCGACAGCGATGACCCTTTTAGCAATGTCTCTGGAACATCAAGCATTGTGGTGTGGCAGCACGTTTTTGTCACGCCGTGAATGGTGGCATGACAACACAGGCCTATCACGCTGGGGAAAGTGGCGTGACAGTAAGTTTTTAGGGTTTACGTTCAGGGTTAGGGTTAGGGTTTTTTTGGTTTAGGTTCCGGGTTAGGGTTTAGTTCTAGGTTTAGGGTTTTAGGTTCAGGGTTAGGGTTTTAGGTTTTTAGGTTAAGGGTCAGGGTTAGGGTTTTAGATTTTTAGGTTCAGGGTCAGGGTCAGGGTTAGGGTTTTAGGTTTGTAGGGTTTAGGTTTACGATTTAGAGTTTTAGGTTTACGTTAGGGTTTAGGAGACAGCCTTGCGCAGTGACAAGACTACACAAGGCAGCTTTGCGCAGTGACAAGACCACACGAGGTAGCTTTGCGCGGTGACAAGACCACACGAGACAACCTTGCGCAGTGACCAAGACCACACGAGACAGCTTTGCGCAGTGACAAGACCACACGGGCTAACTTTGCGCAGTGATAAGACCACACGGGCCACTTTTGCGATGATAAGACCAAAGAAGTCACTTTTGGCGATGCAATTTTAGGTTTAGGTTTAGGTTAGACTTTTCGCATCGATAAGACAAAGACTCTGCAAAGCAAGACAGAACTCTACATGAAATTAACCTCACCATGCTAACCATAGGGCTTATAAAAGGGGGTTGAACCAAATCCAACACTACACAATAGATACCCAGCTATGGACTCTTCGGCAAACTTCTCGCGAGGATGTTGCAGAGCGCCAAGTAACTTATGCAGAAGAGGAAACATCTACAATACCCAGATTTTTCAATAAAAGATGCTCCAGTACCACCACGTTTTTCGATCCCGCAGTGTGTGTGCGGCGAACCGACAGAGATCATTCAGTCTACACACCCAGACACCGCCGCCGGGGCGTACTACATGTGCGGGCACCACCTCGTAAGCGTTGTTTCGCGTGCATCGATTTTCCTCTCCCAACGTTGAATTCCTTTAATTTTTAACTTCATTCCCATGTAATGGCAGCCCGAGATGCGCTGCCACTTCTTCCAGTGGATCGACGGCCCGGAGATGTACGACAGGGCATTCATCCAGTAGAAGTATATGCTGAACTACTCGGTGCGGGCCGAGAATTTCGTGCGGTGGAAACCTTACGTACCGGACCCTGTTCAGGAGGCACCGAAGGAGCCTAGTACTTGTTCGGACATGGACAACTTTGACATACCAGCCCGACGTGGACAGTCCCGCGACAAGGGTAAGGGAAAGGCTCATGCGGCTGAGCCCGACCGCCACATCGTATCTGGTCGCCCGGGCGTAATCTGTATCGACGACATGAGTTATGAAGAATTTACATCTTTCTAACGATTTTCACTATACGGTGCACTTACATCATGGAATCGCAGGACATGGACGACTTCGACATACCAGCCCGACGTGGACATTCCCGCGACAAGGGCAAAGGAAAGGCTCATACGGCTGAGCCCGGCCACCACAAAGATATCTGTCGCCCGGCGAATCCGTATCGACGACGTGAGTTATGAAGATTTTACATCCTTCTAACGATTTTCACTATACGGTGCACTTACATCATGGAATCGTAGGACATGGACGACTTGACATACCGACCGACGTGGATAATCCGCGACAAGGGCAAGGAAAGGGTCATCTTGGTGAGCAGCTACGCCACAACAGATGTCTGTCGCCGTGTAATCAGACGATGACATGAGTTATGAAGAATTTACATCATTCTTACGATTTTCACTATACGGTGCACTTACATCATGGAATCGTAGGACATGGATGACTTCGACACACCAGCCCGACGTGGATAGTATGGCGACAAGGGGAAGGGGAAGGCTCCTTCGACCGAGACCGACCGACGTCGTTAAATAGGACACTCTTTGTCAAATTATCAGTTTGTCGTGCATGATCTATATTGTACGACAGGTCATTCCGTAGTAGTCCCCCGTCCTACCCGCCATGTTTTTTACTATCCCCTAAAGGCATGTATACTTACATGGTCCGGATGCTTGTGTCGTAGTGTACTATAGTAGTAGCGAGGATGACTCAAGCAATTAGCGAACCATCATGCCATGTGACTACGTAACGTGATTACGTCTGTGGACTCTAATGTGGTTCTGGTTCCATGTCTCCGCTAAGCCATCAAAGCAAGCCTATATTGCAAGTATGCCTCTTCTAGTGGAATCCCAGAAAGAACCATTCGCACCGACATCGAATGCTCCATGTTTTAGGGCATCTTCATAATCACAACGAGTGTTCTCAGCCCCTTCAATCATATTCTATATAAGCTTCATAAAGCACTTCATCGACTGCCTTGCTATGTACGTGTATATGTTTAGACGACTTCATCGAGGAGAGACTCCATGTTTTGGGGCATCTTCATCATCACAACGTTCTCGGCCCAAATTCAATCATATTCAGATAAGCTTCAAAAGTACTTCATCGATTGCCTGGCTATATACGCCAGATATCGTTCGAGACGACTTCATCGAGGAGAGACTCCAATAGTACTGATGCCTTTTTATCCCACTTCTGAAACACAACAAGTGTTTCAGCAGACAAAGTTTGCTTGGACGACATCCTCAAGGTTATACCTCGTCTGATATGCTTGTCAATCATCCTTTCTCTGAACGAATAAAATTATACAAAAATTACAGAAGCAACAACACCATGATGGGAGGCTTATCAATCATCCTTTCTATGAACGAATATCACCTACCTTTCTACTTACAACTCATTACAGATCGACTGGACAACCCTAACCCTCGCCAGGTTTTCAGATCGACGTGATAACACTCTACGTCTTTCTTTGCAGAGTCATGTCTTTTCGCTCAAAAGTCGGCGAGGCGATCGAGGTTATCATCGCGCAAAGTCATCCCCGCCTTGTCTTGTCATCGCAAAGGTCATCTCCTTTGGCCTTGTCATCGCGCAGAATCGCACCGTGTGGTCTTGTCATCGCGCAAAAGCTGCCCGTCTCGTCTTGTCATCGCGCTAAGGTCAGTCTCTTTTAGTGTTGTCACTACGCAAAGCCGCCTGCTTGGTCTTATCTCGCGCAGCGCATGGCCCGTTCAAGTCTTGCCGTCTACAACCTAACACATTACCCCATCAGGTCATGGCCTCCCCCCGCGGGCTATAAAATGTGCTCCCCACGCTCCGGAAGGACCACTCGATCCTTCAAACCGTAGGAAGAAGAACCTTCTCCGTCATTCACTAACATACCATGGCAGACGCCTAGAGACAAGTCCAACCGGGGTCACCGAAGTAAGACCTTCACCTAGAAAGGAGGGAGGACTTCAGCCCTAACTACCGGTTGATGCCGAACAAGCGTGCTCAACCTAAGTGGCCGAAATGTGGACACGGGGAGGACGCTATCGTGCAGGTCATAGACGGCCCTTTTGATGGCAGACGATGTTTCTTCTGATGCCCATACTCTGGGGTAAATAGTCTTGTTCATGTTACTGCTAATACATCCTCCATACTAACCATCCCTTACAGCAGATGACGAAATGCAACTTTACCCGCTGGATTGATCCTCCCCATGAATGACATGTTGCAATGCACGTGGATATATTGTGGAACCGAATCTTTGATTTGGAGGCGCAAATTGACGATCTCAATGAGCAAAATGATGACCTCCGCCAACAGATGCAGCGCGCGAGGGGCAAGAGGAGGTCGTGAACATAGGAAGTTCCTATGATCCCACATGCTGCTGCGCCAACATTAGCTGCATATGTGCGTACCACTACAACGACGGCCAGCCACGTCCGAAACGCTCAGCTAGAGAACACTGTATGTGGGTAGTGCGAGGCACCTTTCCGTACTAATTCCCGGAAGGTCTAATTTATTTCCATTCAAAAAAGGCGCATATGTATTGTAGGAGAACTTCAGTTTATTACATCGTGCTTGATGTTGTTCCTTATGCATGTAACCAAACCTTGTGCGCCATGTTATTTCAAGCTTTGTTATGAAGTCTATTTTAATTCGCAACTTTAAATCTCGTCGTCTTTTCGTATTCAATTCTTCGCGTAGTAAGACATCCAACTACATGACAAAAACGAGTTCCGGAAGTTTACGATTTGGTCTCGACCACAAACCTATGTTTCGATGGGATGTCTACGCACCACCTATCATTCCACTAGGATGTCTACGCATCTTTCATCAGTGATCTTGTCTAGCATATGTGCATAATTGTGCCTCATGTTGTACCACACAATCCACATATTACTCCTTTTTTCCCAGGATGCATTATGTATCACTTCTGGGACACGCCCTGGAAATATTGTAAAGTGTCAAAGGGTTTCAAAGCACAAAAAGATTACATGTCCATATATCTATTTACTCTCAGTTAAAAAGGATGGTGTTATATTTGGTTACGTAGAGAGGTTACTATTTTCAAGTTGTGAATTGTTAAATGTTACATGTACATGGCATTATGTATCACCGTATCTTCAATTGTTTTTGATCTTTCAAAACGAAGTCCCTTTGGTGGCTCCAAATCTATAAATCCAAATGGAATACAAACAAACTGGAATTAGCCCCTGTCACGCCGTCATAAATGGCGTGACAATCGGACTCTGTCACGCCAAACAAAAAGGCGTGACAAGTGCCACGCAAGCCCTCCACGCTGGCGCGGCGCGCGGCCGAGGGCTTGCGTGGCGCCTTTGGCCATGCCGCCACTGGTGGCGTGATAGTTTTATTTGGTCACGCCACGGGAGGTGCGTGACCAAAAGGGTCAAATTTGGAAATAAAGTTAGTGAGGGGTTAACTTTAAAATATTAATAAAAAAGGATTTAAAAAAATTCAACATGCGCATGACTGAAAAATGTGATTCAAATCTACAACATTTGGCATGAAAAATGCTCTCTTCTCAATTCATGGGTCGGACCCGGATTTCACAATTCAAATCCTCTGTGAAAATACTGTGCTATTCCATGGATTGGTAGATAGCACTCACAGACACATAGCTGAATCATTTCATACATGGCGTGAACTAAACATTCAATATATTACAAACATCAAAATGATATAGACCGCGTCGGGACGAATTTCACAATAAGTGCCGAACGGGCCAAACTGATTACATTACATAAAAGCAGCAGAAGCAAAAGGGGTAGAACATATCTCTCCACAGGCAAGCAACTGGGGTAATTTGTGTACGACTGATATTAATCAAGAGCTTGGATAATATCAGTTGTACGTAAGTACCGAACGAGTTAGCTAGACTAAGGCGAGACCTAGACTAACAGAACTAGACTAATCTTCATCGTTGACTTGTCTATCAACTTCTGGATCCTCATAGTATGCATAATCTCCATGATCCGCATGATCTGAAGGGTTTAGGGGAAAGAACGAGAATGAGCACAACTTCCGTGCTCGTGAACCAACATACAAGATGCAATAATATACATGCAAAGCTTAACAAGGGTGGCTCAGGTTCTTTTTTTTGCTAAAGCGATGTTTTCAATTATCAATATTAGTAAAATCCTACCACTTAGCATTTTAACCAAACTGCATTTTGTTAAAAAGAATAATTGTGCAATATTTATAACAGCAGAGGTTCCCTCCACCTTATGCTTACTTTTGATTGGGGCTATCCCCATTTTATTAACACCACTGAGTTCAACGGCCCAGGAAAAATCCAATCTCAGGGCTAGGTGAGCCCGACCTGATTTTCATTCCACCTACAAAGTTTTATAAATAGAACTAACTCTAGTAAGTTCTCATGTTCGCCTTTGACTGTAGGCACGACTGTTTAAATAATTTATACTCTGCAGAGATTGTACATTGTACCTGCAAGAGATAATCAACTCGTTGTCCCACATGATTCCTTGGTCATGTAGTTAAGAGACTATCACGGTAACTTTTCAAATTATCTCGCCCCTTCCGTCATCTCACCCATATGGGTTGTTTCCACTTGCGGTGGGCCTCATAAGTTGTGTGGGATGTTCACCTCAGCGACTGGCAACTTCACCTTACATCAGTGTCCCATTCAAGCCGGGCGTATCCAGTGCTTGCACTACCTTAATACTCCTCCAGCGAGATGACTTTCAGGGTTCAATAAATTTATTAAGCCAAATTGTACTTTACAAACTTGTGGTTGTTCTTGTTTTACAATGGGAGGTCATTACAGGATTAAGTTCTTAGTGTCATCTGAGCGGTTCATACCACATTCCACACATTCTCGTGCTACATCAGCACTCACCATCATACCATCTGCCCAGATGGGGTAATAGCAATTTATTAGGATTTTGAGGAGTAAAACCAATTTATCTCAATTACATCAGTCATGTATCTCCAATGACTGCCCAAAACTATTTTATGATTTAAGAGATGATGAGTAGGGCATTTTAATGTCGTGGAACTTAAGCAAGACTATCAAGTCGCTTAAGTACAACCCATAGCTAGTAATTACCACATAGTTACTAGGGTGACATGGAATAATGGATTCAAATGCCAAAGGGTGGTGTAATAATTAATTAATCATCAAATGGGTCTTTAACAATCTTAAGAGTTAACATACATTTGCTTAAATAATTAAATAATGCAATTTTGGTAATTTTAAAGGAATATAATTTGCATAAAATGTAGGTTCAAAATGATCAAAGTATTGATTTGTCTGGGTTAAAGGCAAGAGAGTCTTGGAAATCTTGTGCTTGATCGAAGTGGAGATCTCCCGCTTCTTCGAACTCTACACGGACGAAGTGCTGGAAAAGAACAAACAAGCAAAGAGAGCAAATAAATACACAAGAAAATAACAAATGAACTCCAAATTAAATGAGATCACTTCCATTAGCAAGATCTTAAATTTAGACAAATTTAGAAATAAATTTCATAATTTTTGGAGTTATAACGTGATGAGGACATGACTCCTATGCATACGACCATATTTGCTATGCTTGCTGTTCCAAGTACAAGAGCTCGTACGCTTCACTTAACTTATCAAGTGAGCTCGTTTTTAGGAGTGTCTTTATATTATATGAACTATATGATGCTACCTAATGATGGAATATCTATATGTGCAGCACCATGTCACTTTTGGTCCAAGACAAACAAGCAGTTTGAGCGGGATCCGTTTTGGAATCCAGTTCGGCCTCCAGAATCAGCCTGACAGCACTAACTTCAAACGCCCATAACTTTCACATACGACGTCCGTTGGAGGTCCACGAGTACTTGATGGAAAGATGATTTCGTCCTCTTTCCAACGGATCCGGCCTCACCTCCAAACTCCTTCTGAACTGATCGCAATCATCAAAAGAAGGCGTCATATCACTTGTTTGAGCCAAACTGGGCTTTGTAATCATACTGAACTTGGCCCATCTGCCGGCGGCCCACCCGGGGGGCGTGGGTACTGTTCACGTGAACAGTAATCCGCGGCCGTTAGTACCACCTCGCTAGTTCGTTAGTTTTGTGGCTCCTCGTTCCCTATTTAAGGAGGCCGCACCCCTTTAGTTTTCCTTGGATTTTGTTTAAGTTTAGTTTGCCTTCGTCGCAACTTGTATCTTTTGCATGTGTCGACGAGACCACCCAATTAAGATCCTTATTCAGAATCCCAATTCAATTAAATCTTTCAATCCTATTTGCAATTTCAGATTGGTTATTATCTTGTTCTTGCGTGTTTCTTCGGTGTATGCAGGAATCGACCTTCGTGGTCAGGTCAACCGGGTATTCGTGCACGGTTGATAACGACTAGTCGATCGATTCAGCGATTATGTGATTAAGCGAGCCTTATGCGTGTTCGTAGCCAGGATCGTGAGGGTTGAGTGACGCCTACCGGACTTATCGTTCTCATCGAAAGATCGGGCCAACAAATAGAACCTTAGGGTTCATCATAACGGAGGAGAACAGAGCTTCCGAAGTTTGAAATTGAATTAAATCAAGAAAATAAAGAGATAGAGAGAGAGAATTGTCTCACTAGCAACCGGGACCCACTGCACAATGCTTGGTCCATGTGTACAGTGCATGGACCGGTAGGTCAACATGCACTGTGCACCAGTCCATGGCTCACGGGTCCAGGGGCGCTATTATTCATGGGGCCCACTTGTCGGTCAAAGGGGGAGGGAGGAACTGGGGATTAATCAAAGGCATTAATTGATTTTCTTGGGCCCACGAGTCGGTGACTCAATGCGGCATTAAACCGATAGTCCATTAAAGCAAATGATGCTTTAATGATTGGTTAGCAATTAAACCTTAGCTTAATTAAAGCAATGATTGTTTGGTCTTTAAGACAGAGATTTGGGGGGATTAAATGCCGCTAGGGCTGTTGTCAGGTTCGGACAACCGAGGGCTCCTAGGGCGCTCCCGGCTTGGGCTCGTCGCCGACGGTGGGCAGCTCGGTAGCGGCAACCAAGGGTAGAAATGGGACAGGCTCACCGAGGCGGAGATGATGGTGGCGGTGTCACGGCCGGAGAATCGCCGGCATGGTGGAGGGAAGGCAGCGGCGCATGGCTTTAAAGCCAAACAAGAAGTCCGGCGGGGCTGCAAGCAGGAAAGTGAGAGCATGGGCAAGTGTAAGATCGAGGAGGCCGACTAGAGGGGGGGTGAATAGGCGGTTTTAAAATGTTCTTTGGCTAAAACCGAGTTTTAAGCGAAATTGTAAATCAATTCGGTTTTGCACAATTAAAGCCTAAATCAACTAGTCTTTACTAAGTGAACGAACAATATGAGACTATATAAATGATAGCGATCATACACATACAAGTAAGCAATTTAAGTACAAGTAATGTAAATTGCATAATGTAAAGCACAAGGAATCAAACCACAATGACACAACGATGTTTTACCGTGGTGATCGGAGACTTGCCGGTCTCTTCTAACCCACGTTGTGGTAAGCCCAAAATCAATTGGACTGGCTCCACGAATTAAGCCAAACCCTCCAAGGTAAGTCCAACCACTTAGACCGGTTCCAAACCGAACCAACACCTCGATCCACTAAGATTGCTCTTTCTCCACTCCGGAGATGGCGAGCACCAAGCCACTCACAAACGCCCGGGTCTTCTCACAACCTTCTTTGAGAAGATCACCGAACTACGACGGCTCCACGCCGTCTAGGTGTCGGCAAATACCAAGAGTAACAAGTTGAAAACTCTCACTTGAACTAATCAAGTGTCTAAGCTCAAGTGGATACTCAATCCACTACCTAATGCAACACATGCAATTAGGGTTTGCCTCTCAAAGCTCACCAAGTGCAACACATGCACAAATGAGAGTAGAGGGTTTGCTCTTAGCTCAATGGAAAACAATAAGGTACCAGCAACTCTCCCACAACCGGCCAAGGTAGGTATTTATAGCTCCCACACAAAAACTAGCCGTTAGGGAAAGATTCCAGAGAATCTGGGGGAAATCGGTCTGACCGCCAATCGACGCTTCGCTCTAACGGCTATAAAACTAGCTGATTGAGCATCTTGTCGGTCTCGACCGCTAACTAATGGCGGTCGCATCGCCTAAATGATTAGACCGCCCAATAGTCAAGGTCGATCGCTTCCACAAAAGTGGCTAAGGACCAGAAACATCTCTTCTGGAAAAAACGAACCGCCAAGGAGAAAATCGGAACAACCGCACAATGGTCGTACCGTAAACAAGCGCGGTACGACCGCACAACCTTTGCGGTGACAAGCGGCCGGTTAGACCGCTCCAAACACGCCGATCAGACCGATACACAATCGGTCAGACCGCTGATCTGGGCGGTCAGACCGCCCACTGCAAACAAAGCTCAAAACAGATTTTGATCTTTGCATCAACTCAATTTGCAAAACACATTTGCCAATTGATGCAATATGCATACAAGGTTAAAAGCAAGATTCTCAACAAGTTGCAAAACACATTTGCCGACTTTTAGAATCAATGCCACAAGGAACAAGATACATGGACTAATCCCGTTTGCAAAACACATTCGCAAACTAAAGTCTCATGCTACAAGGATTATGCATGAGCCTCAACTATTCGCAAAACACATTCACAAACAATAGCATCATGCCACAAGGATAATGTGCATGGACCTAGACCACTTGCAAAAAACATTTGCAAACTGTAGTCACATGCTACAAGGATTATGCATGAGCCTCAACTATTTGCAAAACACATTCGCAAATATTGGCAACATGCTAACAAGAGCTAGAGCAAACACAATGAGCTATCAACACATGACTAACTCAAGCTACTTATCAAGACCCCTCTAAATAGTACAACAACCTATACTAGCAATCCAGTCTTCCAACCAAACACCAGGACCGGTAAAAGACTAGGAACAAATTCTTAGCCCTAGCTAGTCATACCTTTGCCTTGCACAAACACTTGAAGCTTGATGACGCACATCTTCACTTCAAGTCCGGGTTCTTGACTTGATAATCATCAACACATAATGCATCCTTCACTTGACTTGATGATCAACTCATGATCATCTTCTCTTCTTGAACATCATCAACACATGATGACTTTCTCTTCTTCGAGTTTTTGATGTAATGCTCATCAACACATGATGACTCCAAAGTCTATCATTATGGAACCTAACCTGTTTATCCAACTCATGCAAAATGTTAGTTCCACAATATGATTGTCATTAATTACCACAACATACCATTATCTCATAATGGTGGGACAAGATATTCCAATCTTTCCCTCTTTGGTAATTGATGACAACCATAACAATTGCAAGTAATTGAATGTATATAAATATAAGTATATATAAACTACATAAGTTTTGTATACTCATATGATATGTTTCAAAGTAAAGATCCTTAATATCTGTGGATAATGGAATATGGATCGATACTAATGAAACCACAAAACATAGAGTGAACTCCCCCTAGATGTGTGCATACATGAATGTATAATGAGAACATATGCACATATTCAAGTTATACTTTTAGTGGAGTTCAACCTATATTTTGGATTTGAGGAATGCAACAAGATATAAGATTATGATGTCGAATGCATACCTCTTTTGATTTTCACCTTTTTATCCAACTGAGACTAAGCAGTAAGTATGTCAATGAAAGTGTTAGTCTCACAAATAGATTTGTCATTAATCACCAAAATACTCCATTAACATATAATGGCGGGTCTAGATTCTTTAGCAAGAGCACTCCATGGCCAACTTACCGGGACCAAGAAGAGAGCAAGGGGTGGACGGTGGAGAGAGATCGGCAGCGGGGAATATGTTGGCCAAGAGTGGAGAAGAAGGCCAAATGTGGTAGCTCCGGTGGACTAAAGTCCAAAGGGCTTAGGGGATGAACTCCTTGGCTTCGAGGGCGCTCCGTGACGGGGGTGGCGCGATGTGTGGACCCGATCCGGGGAGGTCTTACAGGATGACCCGGGGGCCCTTCAGGACCACCCGAGAGATCCCCAAGACCACCTAGAGGTCTCTCAGGACCACCCAGAAGGTCTCCAGGACCACCCAAGAGGTCTCCAGGACCACCCGGACGTCCTGACCTCTGTGCACTGGGCTAGTCCCAGGATCAGCAAGCTAGCTCGCACAGGCTCAACATCGGTGTCATCATAACCAAACACAACAAGCCAAAGATGAAGCAGACAAATTAATAGATATAACAAAAAAACTTATAGTCAAGCTTGTTTACAGAGGTGCCACGCGGGGCAAACAACAAAAGAAATCCTGCAGCGAAACACTTTAAAGCGTGGAAACCAGTCGACAAGCCCACGGGCTATCGAGTGGAGGATGTCCCATAGTGCGCATGGTCCTCAAAGAACTCTTCTTCAAAGAGCTTGGAGCTCACAGGGAGGTCTTCGGCTGCTGATTAACCAGAGGGCATAAAGCCATGAGTACTTTGAATGTACTCAGCAAGTCATAGGGAAATGAATGCAATTAATATACATGAAGGCTTGACAAGGAAAAGCTGTATGGTTAGTTTGCAGAAAGCAACATTTAATAGAAATACAATAAGTAGATTGCAAAGCATAAGTTGACAAAAACTAATACATAAGTAAACCAATTTTCTTTGAAAACATCACACGACCACCCAGGTCGGGTGCCCAGACCACCCACGACCACCCAGGTCGTGGGCTAGACCTCTCACGACCACCCAGGTCATGAGACCAACCACACTGAACCAACCAAGACCACATTTTGAGAAAACAAACTACCCTTGCGTGAAAGAATCCAGGCATATCCATAACCGAGGACGCGGCTATTCGAATAGATTTTACACTCTGGAGAGGTGTACAGCTTTACCCACAAGACACGACTTCTCTAGTTGGTTGGACATCCGTCGATGCCCTGCTCACTTCCTTTGGCAAGCAGTCTAGAGCACGTGACAAGGCCTTTACAAAGCTCTACTTCGAATCGGTTCTGCTCGCTAAGGTTTCACCACACAGGCCCCCTCTTGCGTCGTTCCCATCTAAAACAGAACCAAGTCAAAGTATTGCTAATTAGTTGGCCAGGACCACCCCATAATGGACTTGTGGTTGCACGAGAGTGACCCAGATCAATGGCATATAAGGTTAAGTCCTTAGCTTGCTGCTCAGACGAGTCTATCCACAACCCACTACGCACACAACACTGTGCACACAACACCCACTACTCACTTCCTACCAACTCACCCGAACATAAATCATTTTCCTGGTTCTACTCGGCCAAATGACCACCCAGGTCATAGCACTCAAATTTTATTAGCGGCAACACATGCCGTAGCAACATATGCCACAATTCCATAGTTCATTAGTCAAGTTTATCATTGTTGGGTTCAACCCGGCCAGAGGACCACCTAAGTCCTGGCACAACAAATTTTAGTTAAAGCAGCAACGGATGCCGTGGCAACACACAGGCCACACTTCGCATTAATCAGCAACACAGACCGTGCCAACTCATGTCACAAATCATGTGCGCTGGGGTAAAATAACATTTATTGATTCATGCGAACGAGAGACCAATGTCTACTAGAGCATGGCTAAGCAAATAAAACGCACCCATGTTGGTATACAAAGACATCCAACTAAAATAACCCATCCTACATGTATACAAGGGTACATGTCAACATGCTGCATTCAATCGTACCAAGGAGTCATCTTAACAAGTGGTGATTACTACTCCCAAAACCATTTTTCTATAAAACTAGCCATGCATGTTTATAACAAAACAATATACTTTTTGCAAAATGGGTTCAACATGATCAAAGGTCTATGACTCGCCTCCAGTGAAGGGTTGAGCTGCTTTAGTTGAGGTCACTGGGTTCAAGAACTCCTCAGGTAGCCGGATCCTACACGTGCGAAAAGAACCAAAATAAATAAGGCGAATCCACAAAAACTCCAATGAAAGAATCAAGCTAGAGCTAAAAAGAAAGACACTGGATCAAGACGAAGGCAGGAGCTTGAACCACTTGAATCAGAGCTCCAATCGAAGGAGAAAGAGCCCTTCAGGAGGAGGTCTGAGCTGAGAGAGAGAGGTCCAAGACAACTGAAAAACAAAAGGGGCAAGAGGTCTCTCTAGTGCTTCATATAAGCACGGGAAGGGATGAAGAAGGACAACGCATTCAATGTGCACGTCGGGAGCAGGTGAAGGAATGACAGGAGCGGGTAAAAGAGGTGACAACAGAGTCAAAAAGGGTACAATGGGGGCGACAGCATTTAATGCGATGCAGCAACATTTAATGCGCACGGACTCTCGTGATACTAGGACACGACGAGAGGAAGAAGAAAGTGATCAGGGGACCTGAGAAAGTGGTCCCACTGGGGAGGTGGTCATGACCAAGAGAAAGTCGTGACCGAAAGGGTGGTCTTTGCAAAAAGACCAAGGGGGAGGTTGCAACCGCGAGGGGAGGTCATGACCCAGAGGGAGGTCCTGACCCCAAGAGGTGGTCTTGACCAAGAGGCTGGTCTTTACAAAAGACCGAGGGGGGTGGTCTTTGCAAAAAGACCACAAGGAAGGCCCCGACCAAAGGGGAGATCGTGGCTAAAAGGGGAGGTTGTGACCACCAGGAAGTGGTCTTGACCACGAGGGTGGTTTTTGCAAAAAGACCACGAGGAGGCGGTCTTTGCAAAAAGACCGAGAAGGGTGGTCTTTACAAAAAGACCACAGGGAGGTCCTGACCAAAGGAGGTGACGGCAAAACGACAAAAGGAGGAGGTCGCGGTCTCAGAGGGAGGTCGTAGCAAAACGACAAAGGGAGGAGGTCGCGGACCAGGAGGGTGGTCTTTGCAAAAAGACCTCAAGGAAGGTCGCGACCCAAAAGGAGGTCGTGACCAAGAGAAAGGTCCTGACCACAAGTGGTGGTCATGACCAAGAGGGTGGTCTTTGCAAAAAGACCCCAAGGAAGGTCGCGACCCAAAGGGAGGTCGTGACCAAGAGGAAGGTCTTGACCACAAGGGGTGGTCATGACCAGGAGGGTGGTCTTTGCAAAAAGACCAAGAGGGTCGTCTTTGCAAAAAGACCACGGAGAGGTGGTCTTTGCAAAAAGACCAAAGATGTGGTCTTTGCAAAAAGACCACAGGAGAGGTCATGACCTCAAAGGAGGTCGTGACCCAAAGGAGCAGTCTGGACCTCAAGGGAGGTCATGACCCAAAAGGGTGGTCTTTGCAAAAAGACCACAAGGGAGAGGAGGTCCTGGGGGCAAGGAGGATACGCGCAGCGAAGCGGGGCCGTCCGATTTTGATCGGATGGTTCAAACTGAGCGCGCTCGCGCGAAGAGAGAGAAAAAGGTATCGACGGTGGGGAGGTCCAAACGAGGGGAGGTCTGGACCCTCAGATCTAAACGAAGGGAGGTCTGGACCCTCAGATCCAAACGAAGGGAGGTCTCAACGACCAAGGTGAACACAAGGGAGATCTCGACGATCAAGATGGACACAAAGGAGATCTCAACGGTCAAGATGGACATAAGGAGAGGTCCAAACCAAAGAGGAGTAAGGCTGAGAGAAAAACGGGATGAGCTAAGAAAGGGGAGAGACAACACCAAAACCTACTCAACTCCAAATAAACCAAACTTTTGATTAGTTGAAGTTTGATTTAGTAATTTTAAACACTCGAATTGGAAAAATCTCAGGTTAAGCTTGAGCAATTCAGCAAAATCGAATGGTTATCTTTATTTTTTAAATTTTTTCAAAAACTCCTTAAAATTGGGATGTTACACGCGACGGAGGCGTTGCCGGAGCGGCGAAACGCCGATGAGGGTGGCTCGGCCGAAAGAGAAACACAGCCGCTTTTCTTCGGTGGCTTACCAGTGATGAAGGGAGCGAAGTGGGGGGAGACAAGAGGGTGCTCAGGGCTCTTATAGCCCGGAGGAGGAGGAAGGGAGAGCCGTTGGAGGGTCAAGGCGGTGTAGTGTCCCGAGGAGCGGCATGGGCGTTCTGCACGGCGACGACTCGGGCGCCCTGGGCAGGTGGGGGTGGCAGGGGCAAGGTGACAAGGCGGCAGCGTCTTGCGTCTTAAGCACATCACGCGAGTTGTGACGCGGCTGTTAGCGTCTGCGACAGGCGAGGCAGTGAGTCTGCGCGTGCCGCAGCGCGTGGACGAGGGCGCGATAGAGCGAAAGCGGGGCGTTCATGGGAGTCAATGGTGGCAGGGGGAGCAGGTAGCTGCAGGCGCTCGCGTGCGCGGGGGCGTGCTCTGGAGCAGCATGGAGTGGCAGGGTGCGTCCCAACGCGGAGCAGAGCGCACGGGAGAGAAGAAGGGGGGCCAAAGGGCTTGGGCCAACTGGGCCGAAAAGGGGAGGGAGGTAGGCCAAGGGAATGGGCTGAGCCCAAGGAGGGAAAATGGGTCAAGCCCAAAAGGGGAGATTTGAATAGAAGCTGAAATTCAAACTTGAGATTTGAATTGAAATCAAAATTTGAAATGGGGTAGAAGCTAGAGGATTTTGCAATTACACAACTAAATTTGAATTAGTTTTTGAAACCAACTGACAAAAGCAAATACTATTCACAGTCCGAAAAATGGACTGTTACATCATGTTAGGTATACTCCTGCTCGTTAATCACAAAGCTTGGAGGTTATCATTATTATTTTATAGCTTATTAGTATTATTTTCCTCCCGGTGCAGATGATGATAATCGAGAAATCGCTTAGTGGCGAAAGGTGGCCTTTGATAGGATACATGCATTTGTAGCAGTGAAAACAGACATGTATTTTTTAGCCTTGACTTTGGAGACATATACTATCTTTTGCATATGTACCATGTTCCTTTGGGCTAACTTAACTGAACTTACTACAGGATTATGAAAACTTTTGGAAGAAGCATGTCACATTTTCAAGCTGGGTTGCTCAAAAGTTAGAAGATACGGACAATCATGAACGATTTGCTCCTTTGCACCGTTTCTCGTCTTCTCAGAGCAACCATTAATTAATCAGCTTGGATGTGTATGCCGAAAACACGAAACCTGAGCAGAAGGACATTGCTACCTCGCTGCTGGAGCAGACTTAGTGAAAAGGAGTATGAGGTACTTATATGCACAAAAATATATTCCAATTCAACGTTTTGAAGTAAATGGTGTTGTCAATAGTCTGTGTGGTATAAGTTGCATTGGATTGTTGCACATGTTGTTTCCGTTTTGCTTACCTAGCAGGCTAGCACAACTGCACAAGGTAGAATTATGGAGTTCTTTGCGCCCTAGGTAATGTTAAAAAGTTTACATGAGTTCCAGGATGCATCCTGTATCTTGCTTGATACTGTATGAATACCAGATTATTTTTTCTTGTGCAATCCAATGTGCTTGAATATAAAAACGTTGTAATATCACCAAATCAGAACGAGGGATTATAGTGACTGCAGAACATACTGGAAGAAACTTCGTAATATTAAGTTGGTGTTAATAGATATTTGATATATATCACTTTCCTTTCAAAAAGATTTATATCACCTAGTCATAATGGGAGAGTAGGTGGAGGCAGGCGGCAAAGGTACCGAGCCGCCACGGTCTTCTCGCCGCAATTTGCGTGAGAGGCGAAATGTCATGGGAAGTGGCGGGGTTCATCACTACGAGTTTGGCTTCACATGCGCTTTCGCGCAAAAGGGAAAATAATCCTATAGGACCTGGTCCACAACTCCATCAAGGTAGACCAACTCCACCATGTGACACGTGTATATTTGCTAATATCAAAGCGCACATCCTCATAAATTCTCCTTGATAGGTGCAAGAAAGATTGATGGATTTTATGAGGCTGTACGCTTTGAGATTCGTGAATATACACGTGTCACATGATGGAGTTGGTCTACCTTGATGGAATTGTAGACCAGGTACCGAGCCGCCCACGGTGCTGCCGCAATCTGCAGGGGAGGCAGGCTGTCAGCGTGGGGAAGTGGCGGGGGGTCGTCACTACGAGTTTGGCTTCACATGCAGTTGCCCGCGAGTAAGTTCTATTAGAGATAACTTTTCCTTGTACAATTAGCTAAAGATAGAAATAGTCTTTTCCTGTTTTGTATCAATCCCGGATTAGTCTTTTCTTGTTTTGTATCAATCCCGGATTGTATTCCGGATTGTACTCTTAACTTCCCTGTATATTGCCGATGCTTTATATGTGTGCACGCCCAGATATTTAGGCTGTGTGGTGCTTACCTCCTCCTCCTCTCTCTCGTTCGTTTTGTTTCATGGTATCAGATTAGACACCGATCCAATCTACTCTTCCGCTGCCTACCATCTCCAGCGCCATGAGTTCTACCTCGGGTTCGCCAACAAAGACTCGGTGCCTCCCACCACCATCGCCATCTTGGTGCGCCGATTCACGCGCCCAAGGCCTGGCCTCAAGCCTTCCCACAGACCCTGCCGGCCAGACTGTCGCTTCGGCACCGCCCTCGGATTGCATCCCATGGTCACCCGGGCACGCGACGACGTGGCCAAGCCGGTGCATCGGCTCAACCTCTCGGCGACGCACTCCTCGGTCTCTCCGATACCCACCAATTATCGGAGCGCTCTTGCAGACTCCAATTGGCGTAAAGCCATGTCCGATGAGTATGGCACACTCATGGACAATGGCACCTGGTCACTCGTTCCACGGCCGCCTAGCGCCAATGTCGTCTCTGCAAATGGATTTTCAAGCACAAGTTCCGTTCCGTTGGCTCCCTTGCTCGCCACAAAGCACAGTGGGTGGTTCGTGGGTTCTCTCAGCAGCCCGGTGTGGATTTTGACGAGACCTTCAGCCCTGTTGTGAAGCCCTCTACAATCCGCGTCGTCCTCAGCCTCGCCACCTCCCATGCTTGGCCGATTCATCAGTTGGATGTCAAGAACGCCTTTCTCCATGGCAATCTTGATGAAACCGTGCACTGCCAGCAACCTTCTGGATTCGTGGATTCGTCTCGCCCAGAGCATGTCTGTCGTCTTCACAAATCCCTGTATGGATTGAAGCAAGCACCTCGGGCTCGGTACCAGCGTTTTGCCTCGCACATCCGTACTATGGGGTTCGTTGCTTCGGCTTGTGACACGTCTCTATTCGTGTTAAAGGATGGCGCACACCTCGCTTTTCTCCTCCTCTACGTCGACGACATCATCCTCACGGCGTCCACTCCACAGCTTCTGGAGCATATCACACGTCGCCTCCACTCCGAGTTCGCCATGACGGACCTCGGCGAGCTTCACTACTTCCTCGGCATCTCTGTCACTCAGACATCACATGAGTTGTTCCTGTCTCAGCGCCAGTACGCCATCGACTTGCTTCAGCGTGCCGGCATGGCTGAGTGTCACTCTACAACGACTCCTATTGATGCCCGTGCCAAGTTGTCCGCCTCCGACGGCTCTCTTGATGCCGATCACACGGATTACCGGAGCCTCGCCGGCGCCCTCCAGTACCTAACTCTCACACGTTCGGACTTGGCATATGCTGTCCAGCAGGTGTGCCTCTTCATGCATGATCCACGTGCACCTCATCTCGCCTTGATTAAGTGGATTCTCCGCTATGTCAAGGGCTCCCTGGATCACGGCCTCTCCATCGACTCCTCTCCTGCCTCGACACTGACGGTCTACTCCGACGCCGACTGGGCCGGCTGCCCCGACTCTCGTCGCTCCACGTCGGGCTACTGCGTCTACCTCGGGGATAACTTGGTTTCGTGGTCCTCCAAGCGCCAAACAACCGTGTCACGGTCTAACGCTGAGGCCGAATACCGAGATGTCGCTCACGCCGTCGCCGAAAGTCTTCTTTGGTTACGCCAGCTTCTCAGAGTCGCATCATCCTCGCCACGCCACAGCTTGTATCTCGCGACAACATCAGTGCCGTTTACATGTCGTCAAACCCCGTTCAGCGCCACCGAACCAAACACATCGAGATTGACATCCATTTCGTTCGGGAAAAAGTGTCTCTTGGTGAAGTGTGTATTCTGCATGTGCCGTCTTCTCATCAGTTTGCCGATATCATGACGAAGGGGTTGCCTACACAGCTGTTCACTGATTTCCGATCCAGTCTTTGCGTTCAGTCCCTTTCTGCATCCACGCAAGGACTGCGGGCGGGTATTAGAGATAACTTTTCCTTGTACAATTAGCTAAAGATAGAAATAGTTTTTTCCTATTTTGTATCAATCCCGGATTAGTCTTTTCCTGTTTTGTATCAATCCCGGATTGTATTCCGGATTGTACTCTTAACTTCCCTGTATATTGCCGATGCTTTATATGTGTGCATGCCCAGGCATTTTGGTTGTGTGGTGCTTACCTCCTCTCTCTCTCTCTCTCGTTCGTTCTGTTTCAAGTTCTTCCCAAGATAATGTTATGTCAGTAGAAGGAAGAGCTTCTTGGTGGTCAAAGTTTCCAAGAGATTGAGAAAATGTACATCAATCAGACCCATGAACACACACACACACAACAACAACAACAACAAAAAGGATTTCTCATCTTAAGACATCATCATCTTCTAAGTGCTATCAGGTACCAGTAGGAAACATAGTTGCAGGACTATTTCAGTTTTACTCAAGCTGGCAAGTCCCATAGGGACATGGATGCTTTGGTCATCTTGTTTCATCTCTAGATGCCATAAATTTCTCAAACATTTGATTTGAAATGTGATTCTTTTTATCTGAGTCCTCCTGATATCAAGAGTTTGCAAGTGATGAGCTTGTGCAATGTTCTTGGGAGCTTCTTCAACTTTGTTCCCCTTAGCCCAAGGAACCTCAAGTGAAGTAGGCCTCCTATCTCTTTTGGAAGTTTTAGCATATTGCCATCTTCCAAATCCAAAATTCTTACTAGTCTAAAGCTCCTTGCAACAATGTTGCATTTAAATACGATTGGTGCACTGCTGCTGAACATGAAAACAGATCGCAATCTTTTCCGCAATCTTTTCTTGTGTTCTTTGCTGAATGACGCATTAGATGTTTGCAATGAGATGCGCCGAGCACTGATGTTTGCACCTTTGCCATGGCAGATGATGGAAAATCTCTCATTTTCAGACAACAAGATGGCAAGCTCATGAAGAAGATCATGAACTCTGCACGTTTTTACTCTCCCGCTGCTGCTTGCGATCGCCACTTCTATCATGCTTCTGTTGACGAGCTCCATGAGGTACTTCTCTGCAGTCATTTCAAGTGACTCATCAGCTTTCTCTTTCACAAACCCTTCAGCAATCCATAATCGAACCAGCTTCTTTCTGGAGATCTCCGAGTCGTATGGGATGACAGAGAGCAGCAGAAAGCATGGCTTCAAAGGGTATGGGAGGTCCTTGTAACTTAAGAGGAGCGCTTGCTGAACTCCCATTTCGCCGTTGCTTAGATCCTTCTGAATGCTTGCCAAGACACGCCTCCATTCGGTGTCTGTTCTTTCTTTCCTTGACATCATGCTCCCTGCAACAACAATAGCAAGGGGCAAACCAACGCGCTTCTTCACAATGTCCTGGCGGTTTCCTTAAGACCATCAGGGCATATGCCTTCTTGCAAGGATGCCTTTCTACAAAACAAATTCCAGGAATCGTCAAACGGCAATGGCTGAAGCCGATGGACATTGCTATTTACGTCGACAACCGAGTCAGCCACGACGGTGTTACGCGTCGTCACAAGCACCCGGCTCCCGCTGCAATCTCTGGGCAGTACCAGCTTGATCACCTCCCAGAGCCCTTTGTCCCAGACATCATCAAACACAAGCAGAAACCTCTGACCGTCAAGGCCACCCAAGAGCAATTCCTGGAGCTGCCTCTCGCCGAGAGAGCTCGCCTCCGCAGAGGACATTGCGCAGCTCCGTCGTGTTCGACACGTAGATCCACGAGAAGCGGTCGAAATGCTTCTTCACATCCAGGTGGGCGTACACCTTCTTGGCAAGTGTGGTCTTTCCAACACCACCCATGCCCACCAAGGATACGACGCTTAGCTCCAAGCCCCCATCCAAGATATATCCAAGTAACACGTCCAGATCGCCATCCAGGCCTACGGTATCTCTGACAGGAACCAGAGGACATGAGGCGAAACCATAGGCCTTTCAGCTGCATACTCTGATCGACGACGGGAGATGTCGCTCAGCTGGGTCCGTATGCGCCTGATCCGAGACCCGACGTCGTGGCGTGATCTCAGCTTACCAAGAACGCAGCAGCCGCGTACCTGCTGGCCAGCGTCGAAGATGTCGACGGCGTCCTCCGACTCGAGCACGATGTCCCTCATCTGATCGATCCATGCTTCTGCGGCCACGCTGCCCTCGGTGCTGCAAACCTCCATCTCGCGCAGGAAGAGCCGGATGCTGTGGAGCTCGTCACGGAGCCAGCCGACGCCGCGGCCTGTGGAGAAGAGGCGCCGGCCATGGTCGGTTGCTCCGCTGGTAAGCAGGGAGCCTATGCCATGGATCAAAGAGGCAAGGACGTGGGTCGGCCATGGAAATGGATCTGTTGTTGAACAAGGAGGAAGCTCAGCCCACAGCTTGTTTTCTGTTAGAAAATCAATGTCAGCAGGCAGCGTTGAATTATCGCCTTTAGGCTTTCAGCAGATATTTTCGATTGTTGTGCCGAACGGATCTCCTTAGTCCCAGAGGCAGTTCTTGCCAGTTGCTACAGTCTGGGCCATCTATTCCCTGATCAGTGGTGCGTAATTTTTCAAGAAGATAAACAAAATGTTACTTGCTCTGCCGTAGCTCAAGAAAAATGAGCAGCTTTCTAGACCAAAGATCCAATGGGCCATCTTTCTTAAGAAAGCATTGCGAGTCTTACAGAAGACGAATGAGCAGCCTCGATCTGTAGCAATAACGATTGTGAAAGGGAGATCGATGGGAATTAGGATCCACATGTTTTCCTTTCCTAAAGAAAATAAAAAGCAAATACACGATAAAGAATTTCACCTCTATGCTAAATGGGGTGGCATTTCAGTGAAGCCCTGGGAAGTAGAATTGTTTAGGTAAGATTTGTTTGTACTCTATATACGCGCTTTGACTTTTAACGATGAACTTGCTTTGGGCATTAATGTAGAACATGGAAAGTGGTCTGTAAAGTATTGGAGCAGCTTCTGGGCCTGTTGATTGGGCTGAAAGGCGCTGTATTGCAAAAGGGTCTTCACTCAACCCGCCAGCTTTGGACTGAAGCTAGAACTCAACTTTGGACTCTTTTAGTACGTGAGATGTAGGCCTGTACGGTTCTGTGCTGCTTTGATTGGTTGACAACTTTGCGAACCTTGAGTAGTTGGCCTGTTAAGAAATCGGGTCAGGACCAGAGAGTTCTGCTTAGGTGAACTTCTCATCTATCTAGTAGTCTATATAAAGGAAAGTGTATCTCTCATTGTAATCAATTTTTTCGAAGAACAATAAAAAGAAGCTTGAAGTCCCCTCATATCTCTATGTTCAATCTATTATTCTGTTCTTGTGTTCTTACATCGTTCTTACGATTCTGAGTTCGTCTATGAGATAATCACTCGGACTGGACTCGTCAGCGACGGTTCCTCAACACGCTATCAGTACGATCGACTCTCTTCGGATTGAAAGGTAACCGTCGAAGAACAACACTCGTAAATTGAATCATATTTTCTAGATCGCTTTCAATTATGTAAATTTGCTTTCTAGATTGATTTTCTACAGTACAAATCCGCTCTAATCTACCGCGAGCTGACTTGAAGTCGCCGGCACAATGTCGATCGGTAGATTGCATGAAAGAACAGATGTTGATTGCACTACATCGCATTGCATTAAATGAACAGTAATTAAACAAAAAATTTGGCGATCGGCCCGAAGCCGTCGACCTGGAGCCGCCAGTAGCAACACCAGGGCCGTCGCTCGGCCACCTCCCACATGGCCGCTGGCCTCCACCCTGCACGGGTTCCCCCACTACTGTCGGCCCGCAGCCCGAGCCTCCATCGCTTAGAGCTACTGATGACTCGGCCCTAGATGGCCGGCGTCGGCACCGCACCGCCCGCAAAAGAGAAAAAAAGGGAGAAGAAGGGGAGTGCGATGCACGGCGTTGCATGGCCACGCCACGGCACGACGCCGGCGCTTGGAGCCGCAACCCCGCGCGCGTTTGGAGCCCTGTCGGAGAGCCGCGCACGCTTGGAGCGTTGTTGAGCTGCCGCCGCTATGCTGTCGCCTGCGCGCCGCCCCGTCAAGGCCCGCTTGAGTCGCTGCCGCCACGCCTCTCCGGTTGGAGCGCCGCCGCCGACGTGTCTTGAGCACCGCCCGCGACGGTTGAACCGTCTTGCGCCCGCCCGCCAGCGTGAAGTCGCCCGTTTACGACCGCCGCCAGTATCGCTGCCTCTCGCTCGAGCCTCTGCAGACAGTTCGTGTGTGCATGAGCAGCATGGCCGCTGAACCGGCCGCCGCAGCCTCGGGTCCTATCTGGCCGCCACCGCTTGGGTTCCATGGAGCACCGTGGTAGGGTTGGAAACCCTACCTGTGAAGCACCCTTTGAAGCGCCGAAGCGGCCACCCGGTCGGTAAACGAAGCGAGCAGACGGTGGTGTGACCAATAACCAGGAAAAAGAAAAAAAGGGAGGGCCCGACCGAAATTCCAAAATTTGCAAAAAGGCCCTCAAGAAATTTGAAGCATGTTTAACTTTGTTATTGTTATTTCTATGCAATTTATTTATTGTATTTACTGTTTTTGATTATCTGTGATTGTTTATATTGCTTTTAATCACTGAAAATAGCAGTAAATCATGAAAAATGCATAGAATAATACGGGAACATTATGAGAATCTTTGCAACTATTTTATGCAAATTACTCGCAGTAATCTTATGTGCCTTTTGCATGAATATGCAGATGAATGGCATTACGAACCGGAAGTTCGAAGAGCCGGTCCAGCATGGCCAGAACTACTTGACTTGGGCATCAGATGTCGAGATCGTACTTGGAGCCAAGAAGCTCCGTACTGCTATCGGACTTGGCACTTCGAAGAATGTCACTCCAACTGCTGAGGAGAATAATCAAGTACTTCATTTCCTCAGACACCATCTCTGCCTAACTCTCAAGAATGAGTATATGGCAGAGAAGAACACACCAGCTTTATGGACCGCCCTAAAGAAGCGGTTTGAGAAGCTGAAGTACACCATCCTTCCTCGTGCAGAGCACGAATGGAACCGACTATGTTTTGTAAACTATAAGATAGTAGAGGGGTACAACTCCGCTTTGCATAGAATTTGTACCAATCTTCAGCTCTGTGGTAAGGCAATCACGGACGAGGAGAAGATTGAGAAAACCCTCTCTACCTTTCACCTGAATGCGGTGCAATCTGCACCCAACTACCGTCAAGATGGCTACAAGGAGTATGCTGAACTGATTGACATTATGCAAGTTGTGAAAGCTCAAGATGAGGTTCTAAGGAAGAACTATATCTCACAACCGCCTAGTAGCAAAGATGGCCATGAAGTCAACGCTAGCAGCTATAAGGTGAGGAAGCTTCACTCAAAAGAAAGAGGCAAGAAGGGTAAGGGTCGCAAGACTAAGCAGAATGCTCAAGCCAAGAAGGGCGGAGAAAAGAAGCGTGATGAGAAGCCCTATAGTCAGCAGGACCAAAATTGCTACAAATGTGGCACTTGGGGACATTGGTCACGTGTTTGCCATGAGCTACAGCACGTGATTGATGCTTTCAAGGCTAAGAAGAAGGGCAAAGCACAACATGAGGCACACCTCGCCATTGTAGGCACAGAGGAACCACAGTTATTGGTTGCACTCATGGATGTGGACAGCCTAGAAGCAGCCCCCATCGCACCCTCTTTGGACATCGTAGCGGCAGCAGCTGTAGTTGCCAAAGAAGAGAAGATAGACATGGAGCAGATTCAGTTAGAAGTTTCTTTATACTTCACTGATTCGATCTAGTGCATGCATTACACTTAGATTTTTATAGTCATTTGCAATTCATGGTTGTAATTGGACATTGAATTATTGAATAATGGTTGTAAGCTCTAGGAGAGCAAAGAATTACATTCTTATAATGAGTCCTGCAAGACTTCTCCCGTATTAATAATAGCAAGTTATGTTCTATTTTGGAGTATTTTATTTATGTGTGGATTGCTTTCTACCCCCATATTAATAAATACTTTATATATCAGAACGCGTGTGGTGCCCTATGGAGGAAGTGTGCTTAGCGGATGACGACACAATGAATACTATATTGAGAGAGACAAAAAATTTCCAGTCGATCAGCAAGAATACTGGTATTCTTACGACAATAGCAAGAATCGATATTTGTATAATAGGCTCAGGAAGAGCCACAATTATACTCCCGATGAGCACAACATTGGTCATTGAAGAAAATTGTTGTACCCAGAATTGACTAGAACTCTCTTAAGCTTTAAGGATATTCGCGCTAACGGTCTCCATGTAGAGACTGAAGAAGAGTATGGTAAGAAATACCTACTCATTACAAAGCGTGAAGAACATAGAGAAAGGGTATTAGAATGACTTCCTTCATATGAATCTGGGCTATACTACACTAATATTAAGGCACCTGCAGCCTATACTGTCCTGAAAACAATATTTAGAAGCTCTGAACTTTTCTGTCTCTAGCATGATAGATTAGACCACCCCGGTCTTAGGATGATGAGAAATATAATTACCAATTCTCAGGGACATAATATTAATATAAAGAATTTCTCGAATCAAAAAGATTTTGTGTACCTCGCATGTGCCACTAGGAAATTAATTAATAGACCTTCTGCTCTGAAAGTGAAGGATGAAATCGCTGCTTTCCTGGACCGTATCCAAGGAGACATTTGCGGTCCTATACAGCCCCTGTCAAGGCTATTTAGGTACTTTATGGTGCTCATCGATGCTTCCTCGAAATGGTCGCATGTGTGCTTATTGTCTACGATAAACCACGTTTTTGCAAAGCTGAGCTCGCAGATAATTAAAATTAAGAATAATTTCTCTGATCATCGTGTGAAGTCCATCAAAATGGACAACGTCAGAGAATTTACTTCAAAGGAATTTGATGATTATTGCATGGCAATGGGAATTACCGTTGAGCATTCCGTACCGCATGTCCACACATAGAATGGACTAGCAGATGCATTAATTAAAAGAATCAAATTATTGCCCGACCGCTTTTGTAGAATTGTAATTTACCAACTACATGTTGGGGACACACAGTCCTGCACACAACAACTCTTATCAATTTTATACCGTCGCCGTATAACATCCATTCACCTATGCAACTAGCGCAAGGGTCAGCACCGAAAATCTCTCATCTCCACGGGTTTGGTTGCAAGGTTTATGTACCTATACCATCACCGCAGCGAACTGCAATGGGACCTCTCCGAAAGTTTGGGATATACGTTGGTTATGAGACATCATCCATAATCAGGTATCTGGACCCTATGACTGGAGATTTGCATATAGCCCGCTTCGCTGATAGCATATTTGATGAGGATAGTTTCCTGTCATTAGGGGGAGGAAATCAACCTCTTGATGAACAATGTCAGGAAATAACGTGGCAAGCCACGGGAATCCATGCACATGACCCGCGCACTAGTGAAGCAAATAGAGAAGTTCAGAAGATAATTGATTTGCAAGTTTTAGCGAATCAACTGCCTGATCACTTTAGTGATTTGAAGAGCGTGACCAAGTCGCATATGCCTGCACGCAATGCACCGGAGAGGGTTGAAATACCAAAGAAAATTGAAGGTATCCCGAATCCCGTCCAGAGGCCTTAGAATAAAAGGACGAGAACTCCGGCCCATCGAATCCTGTAAGGACCCCAAATATTGGAATGTGCCGAATTAAAATTATACTGGTAGTATAATTCTTAATTAAGGAACAGTGCAATTCCCTTATTAAAATCATACTAGAAGCATAATCATAATAAGTAACAATTCCAACATTTAGGTTTCCCAGATATATGTCATGCAATAGTTCCCAGGATTAGTGACTATTGCGCATATATCCTTAAACAACATTGCATCATTCACATACAAGTCATACATTCACATAATTATACATTATGAGTTACATATTATTTCGGTTACTCAGGAATGTAATTGTTACGAGAACAGATGACCTTGGGTCATCACAAAAGAACAACAGCGGAAGCAAAATAAACTTAAAACCACCAATGGCCCCATCCCGCAGGCTATTGCGTGGGGACTAGAACTAGCATCACTCGTTAGCGTCACCCAGATCGGCGCTAACGGGCATCTCATACAGATAACCATCTTCACCTGCAACAAGAGGTCATAAAACCCTGAGTACGAAAGGTACTCAGCAAGACTTACACAAACTAATAAAAGAAAGTGTCTGATAGAACCTATACAAGGACTAGAAAGTTTTATATGCATAAGGTTACAACAGAAGGCTTAAATGGTTCAATTTTGCATAAAGCGATACACATTAACCTACAGTACTAAGTTTTAACAAAGCAATTTTTTTTTAGTAAATCAATTTGGACTAAAACAGTAAGTAATGGAAAACATAAGCATAAATAGTAACAATACTAAGTCACAATTCAATATCAACCGTGCATGACACCATTATGCCAAAATTATCCCCAATGCCAAACTTAGAGCAAAATCTATACAGGTGACATCAATTCAAGTATCGTCCGTAACCGTGGACACGGCTATTCGAATAGTTTTAAACCTTGCAAGGGTGTACATCTTTACCCACACGACTTAGTTAGCCCGTAAGCCTCCGGAATAATAGCACACTGCCTTTGGTATACCGGCCGGGGAGACTAAGATTTGGTATGTTTCAACAAGTTGATACTATTGAGTTGGATGACCCATGTGAGTCTGATCCCGCTTAAACAACGACTGATAGCATATATTCAACCGGGGCTCACATGTTGTACCGAATGCCGACCCAATCAATTAAATGCAAACTCGTGTTAGCCACACATATTAGACCGCAGATCGGGGCCTGAAGAATGCGTACATGCGATGGAACACATCTACGCCTTACCCTTCTAAGAACATCTGATATCAATATAAGCTCCACATGGCATATGACACGGCCCGAAGACTTAAGCATCTATGCCATATGAAATCAATACACATGTCCTTACTCTCCTGTTTCCAACTCAATAGTATTAACCATTTACTTAACCAACAGTGCCCATACACCACGTGTGGAAGTACGTTGGGGCTTGAATTGGTAGTCAGAGTTCAGTCCTTAATCAACCCAGACAAGACATCCACATTTCCCAATTCTCGTGCACAAAGGCACCATCACTAGCATCCACTTGTCCAGATTTGAATTTAGTTTATCAACAAGATTTAGGATCATTTCAGATTCAAATAAACTGAACAAGAATCAAAAATAAATGAATTTATTTGTTGTTCTCAGGTTTGACAAAATAAGCTTGCCAAACACTACCGTTCTATGGACTGCATGGCTAAGCCAAAATTTAAAACTAAGTATTATAATACCACAGACTACCTTAGGTTGAGTGTATGATCCAAATTAAGGTAAGCTACAAGTTCAAAGTTGTAACTAACTAAAAGCAGAGCACAAATAATTTTTAGAAAAATTTGCATGCAATGCTTATCAACAGTATTTTATAAATCTACGCTCAAAAGAGTAGGATCAATATGGTGCGAGAGGTAGCTTGCCTTGATAGTAATATATAACCTCTTGCTCGAGTTACGGTTGCTCAACGAAGACTCGACAATTTCAGAAGAACCGGTATCTAAAAGAAAATAAAATCCAATGAATCCAGGAAAAAGAAACAGAGAGCAATATGCATAGAAAGGATGCATGGTCAAAGGATTATTGCATCATTAGCAACATGCTGAGGTATATTAAATTAAATAAGAATAGTCAACTATAACTAATCTTTATTAATACTATTACCACAATTTAAAGTTTGGATTTGAGCTACAGTGTCAGATTTTAGCAACTGGAACAGGACAACTAGTAAATAAATTACTGGCCTAGCCAAAGATTATAAAAATGAAATATGGTGCTGGAGCTAAGTGCATTTATACCAGTGCTGGAACCTAACTAATCATTTAGTGCTATTAATAGCAATTTAGGACTTTGGACTTTTGCTGTCTGTTTTGTCGGTTGGACCAACAACAAAAAACAGCAAGGAGTCTTTTTACCAAATTCGGTTGGCTTGGAGAACCGCACAAGACACAGAATTTAAGTGAAGCTATAACTATCTCGGGAAGTAATTAATACTACCACCCATTCTTCGCTAACCCTAGCTACCGGTTAATGTAAGAAAAAGATAGAAAGGATCTTTGTCGGTTTAGACCAAAAAGCAAGAAAGGAGCTTTTCCGATTTCGCTATTTTGGAGTAATACACTAAATGAAAGCCCTACATGGAGGTTAGGACTATCTGGAAGGAGATTAATATCATAAGTCATCAATACTAACCCTAACCACCCGATTTAAAGAAGGAAAGGGAAGATTAACCCTTTGTCGGTTTTAACCGACAACAATTTAACAGAGAGGGGGTTAGCAACAAAAATGAACTGGTGACTCTAAAACTTTGAAGAAAGGTCACGGGTGCTGCTAGGGTTTCTCTTAGGACCTAAACAAACTACTACACTGGTATGAGAAACCTTAAGTTTTGAAAACGATATGAAAGACCGAAAAGTTATAATAACAACTTTTTAGTTTAAAGAAGCTGGAGCATCACATGAGCAAGTAAGTGATGTCCTTTGAGAGCTTAAGCTATCAGGAGGCAAGATCTAAACTTACCAGCTAGGGTTGGAGAAGAAAAGATCAAGCTCTTGGTCAACAGAAAGATCCAAGTCCTTTCATTGGGTCTGACCAAAACAAGAATGGTAGAACTAAGTCTCTAGGGATCATTAGGCACATTCTTGTTAAGAAAATATGGAATCCAACTCACCAGGATGAGGTTTCACCAAGGTGGTCCTCCACTGGCTCAGGTTGACAGAGAGAAGAACCTAAGTCCAACCCTACAAAAGATGCCCAACCACATTAGCATGAGATTAAGACATACTTGTAGTTGAACAAAGGTAGAAGAACAAGAAGGCTTCACTGGGAAGGAAGACAAAGCTATGAAGCTCCTTCCTGGTCAACAATGGCAGAGAATGGAAGACTAGGGTTTATATAGTGGCGAGGTCCCTAGAGCACACGAGAGCTCTCTAGAACCAATGAGGTGGCACTAAGGATAATTATCAAGAGAAAATATCCTCAAATTCACTGTACACTGCCACCATTCCGTCGAAAATAGTGTCTACGATTGTGCAAACAAGAGAGGAGCAAAGAAGTGCACGGTGACACGCGGGTCCCAGAGCGATGTCGACCATGCACAAAGACGCAACCGATCTCGAAGAACAACAGCCGTCCGATTCTACTTGAGCGGCTGTGATGCAGTGGCTAAAAACACACTGAAACGGTATCAACCGATATGGACCGTGCGATTTCCAGCGGACGGCCACGATCGAGGGGGTTCCGGAGTGGTCCGAACATCCCACCCCACGAGAGCCGTGCGATCTTGCTTCAACGGCCCAAGATGCAGTGCGCGCTGGTGAGCTTCGGCCCACAAAGGCCATCGCCGTTAAATCGCATACCAACGGCCAGGATTGAGGGGAGGTCCGGGCGGTCCGAACGACCCAATGGCTGTGGTCCGTCCGATCTAGTTTCAATAGTGGATCTTGAGTGGCACCTTCGGTCGGTCCGAACGGCACAAAGGATCAGGGCGGTCCATAGCAGATCCAACGGTGGCCGTATTTGAAGAGGGTAGAGATTGGAATAGGATGCGATGCCGTAGGATTACGATCCAACGGTGGAGATTGCATGGGTGTTAGGACGGTCCGAACAGCCCATTAGATCAGGGCCACATGTTGAGATTTCAACGGCCCAGATGTTTTCCATTTTTGGCCATTTAGGGATGACTTAGTCTGGAGATCGCGCACCGCACGTTGTTGATCCAACGATCAATATTGGAGGATGGATTGGAGCGGTCCGAACGGCCCATTGGATCTGCCCGTTCAGCGAAATGGACGGTAGGGATTTGCAGAGGTTTGGACGCTGCGTCTTGACGTGACCGAAGCAGATCGGCAAGACCGGGTTGGACTCAATGCGTTGGGTTGAGCCGCTCTGATGCTAGGGTCGGGTTCAAAGTAGAGAGGTTTGACGAACATTTCAAAATTGCAAGAACTTTGATCGACTTTAGAAATAGCAAATAAATTTGTAAAATCATGAAATTTTGCAGAATTGCTCTTGGGATGATATATTCCCCAATTAAATTTTGAAACCACTGTTTCTTCTTTAGAAATACATAAATAATTCATTTAGACCGAATAGGGTTTATTTAAAGACAAATATTTTTCTGAGAATCAAAATAATTTCTAAAAATTCAACAAAAATTATTTTTGGCCATAATAATTCATCCGGCCTTTAAATAAAATACTTCCCAGTCTTAATACCAACATTGGGTGGTATTTCCTTTTGAAATTTTGATCAAGTTGGAGTTTGTAATTAGAAATTTGGGGAAAATAGATTGTAACTTGTTGCCTAAATTGCCAAAATGAGCAAGGATGCTATGAACAAAGACCTTATTATCGTGTATTAGGGCCGAGGTCATACAAATCCCAAGTAACCGGGGACGCCTAGCGAAAAAGGATAAGAAGGACTTGACACAACCGATCACTGAAATTCCCTAAAATAAGAAGGGGAGCCAATTGAGACCTAGCACCAGTATGGAACCTCCAGTAAAAGGCATACCAGATATGAATATTCCCACGGAGGGAGACATCAGCATGGATGTGTGTGCACACGCGGAGCTGAAAAACTAAAGGGACTTGCCCTCGCAATTGGAAGCAACGGTGAGCGAGTAGAAGCATTAGAAGAATCGCTCCATGAAGAAATAGCTATAAATTATATGACTACGGGAGAATCTATGAATAGAACTGTCGACGATCGAGTCGCCGATCTTACGAAATAAAAGAGGAAAATGACGTGGAGTATCCTAGGAGAGAATGGGGGCTGCTCTTTATTAATATGAACTGAAATTACAAGACCTGACTAGGGACTACCTCTAATTACACCGAATGTATTGAATGCTAGGCAAAGTAATCAGGCTTAAAGACTGATTTCCTTGCTACTGCTTTGGCTTCTGTGTTGCCTTGCTCTGTGTGTCTTCTGTTGTCTTTTCGTCTTCTGCGTTCCACCATTAAATAACTCCCGAAGAGGCGGCAGTTACTCCTAGAGAAGGCGTCCCTGGCGAAACGTTACGACTGGTCGGAGGTTTAAGGCAGTTAACAACGTGTTAACTACCTTGCGGTTAAGTGCCTGTGAAAATCTTAACCGTAGGGTGGTTTATTGTTAGTGTCTTGTATATTATCGCATGGTATAGAACATTCAGCACGTGTCCCATTCATCATACGGTAAAGGGTGTCAGTCCACGGTTTTTTCGAGCAGCTAACTGGTCGGAGTTTAGGCATAAAGTCTTGTCCGACCAGGGTACCCATTATGTAACCTCTGGAATCCTCACGACCAGTGAAGTCGTTAGCCTTAGGGGTGACGACCATGAAGACGTATGGTCTTTTATATATTAAAATAATATATAGAGGTTTTAGTCCTCTACAAGAACAACAACCAATGTCAATATTTATTTTACAAAGAAAATTGTCACAATCATCGATCTTGATCCAGGGCCTGCATCGCTCGCTGAATGTAAGAAAATATTAGATTGGAAAGATTGGAAGGAGGCAATAGAAGCAGAATTATTATCTCTGAATAAAAGAGAGGTGTTTAGGCCTGTAAGCCGCACGCCTCCCCATGTGCACCCCGTAGGGCATAAGTGAGTATTTATTCGAAAGAGAAATGAAATCAATGAATTTGTGAGATATAAAGCAAGGCTTGTTGCACAAGGTTTCACTCAACGACCAGGAGTTGATTATAAAGAAACCTATTCCCCGGTCATGGGCGGAACTACCTTTAGATATTTAATCTCAATGGCAGTAAACCTGAATTTAGAAATGAAATTGATGGATGTGGTATCTGCATACCTTTATGGAAACTTGGATTCAGACATTTACATGAAGGTACCTGAAGGTATCTCTGTCCCAAACTAAGACAGAGCAAATAGAAATCTGTATATGTGCAACTCAGAAAGTCACTGTATGGACTGAAGCAATCAGGCAGAATGTGGTATAATCGCTTAAGCGACTTTCTCTGCAATAAAGGCTTCACGAACAATGAGGATTGTCCCTGTGTATTTAGGCGAAGATCTTAGGATGAATTTTGTATAATATCAGTATATGTAGATGATCTGAATATCATCGGGACCCTAGAAGATATTAAGAAAACAAGCTCTTACCTGGAGTCGGAGTTCAAAATGAAAGATTTGGGTAAAACCAAATATTGCCTAGGCTTGCAGCCTGAGCATACCCCTGAAGGAATTTTAGTACATCAATCAACCTACACTCAGAAAGTGTTAGAAAGGTTTGGATTTGAAAAGGCATACCCTTCGAAAGTGCCGATGGTCGGGAATCCTTGCAGCAAGACAAGGACCCGTTCAGTCCTAAAGAAGAGGGGGAGGAAGTCATGGGACCAGAATTCCCATACTTGAGCGCAGTTGGAGCGCTCAAGTGTTTAGCAAACTGTATTAGACCAGACACTACATTTGCAATGAACCTTCTTGTAAGGTATAGTGCAGAACTTACCAAAAGGCATTGGCAGGGAATAAATGATATCTTCCGATACCTCCAAAGAAGTAAAAATCTTGGACTGTTCTACAGAAAGAACCAAGACCTAACTATAACTGGCTATACAGATGCCGGGTACCTGTCAGACCCGTATACAACTAAGTCGCAAATAGGCTATGTATTCTTGTGTGGTGGAACTGCAGTTTCGTTGAAATCGTCTAAGCAAAGTCTTGTATCGACTTCGATGAACCACTCAGAAATTATAGCACTGTATGAGGCCGCACGAGAATGTTTTTGGCTTCGGCGGATGATTCACCACAGCAGTTGTGTGGATTGAATACCGCGCAAACCCCCACTATTATCTATGAAGATAATGTAGCTTGTGTTGCATAAGTGCAGATGAGTTATGTGAAGAGTCCTCTCACTAAGCATATTAACCCCAAGTTCTTCTATGCTCATGAATTGCAAAAGATGGACGAAATTAAAGTACTGCATGCTAAGTCATGTGAAAATCTAGTAGATTTATTCACTAAGTCACTCCCAGTGTCTAGCTTTGAAAGATGCATACGTGGAATTGGAATGATGAGACTTAGAGAACTGCAGAATTCAGGGGGAGAATCTTCACGAACTCTTTATTAAAGCTTGATCATGAAGATCGAGTACCCAAAGGATAAATCCTAGAGATTAAATGAAATTGGGTGGATTGTACTCTTTTTCCCTTGACGAGTTTTCCTGAAGTTTCTCGGCTAAGGTTTTAGTGAGGCAATTCATGCAACGCAACGGAACTCATGACATACAATCTTTCTCCAAAATTTTTTACTAGGTTTTTATGGAATTTTGACAAGACATGAACATATCAGATGAGTGTCCAAGGGGGAGTGTTAAGAAACCGGACCCAGAACCAGAGAGTCCTGGCCCAGGTGGACTCCTCATCCATCCAGTAGGCTATATAAAAGGAGAGAGGACCCCTCATTGTAATCAATTTTTTGGAAGAGCAATAAAGAGAAGTCTGAAGTCCCCTCATATCTCTATGTTCAATCTATTATTCTGTTTTTGTGTTCTTGCATCATTCTTACGATTCTGAGTTTGTCTACGAGGTAGTTGCTTAGACTGGACTCACCAGCGATGGTTCCTCAACAGTTGCTAATGGATGGATGCCATACCAAGTACTAGAAGTTTTCTAATCCTAATAAGGCAACATTTTTACCCATCACGATGTTTCTGTTCATGCATAATTCTTCTTGTACATGTATGAGTTTGGATCTGCTTAAAGGCTACCGACGTAATTACAACTTCTTAATGACATGGTATATTACAAACAATGTAATGAAAAATAGGACCATGAGACATGAATTTTACGTGAAAAACTACGCACGAAAGCGATATCACTATATAAGAAGATGTTTACAATGAAGCTCTTGCCCTGTGGATTACAGGACTGGATTTATAGTGGTACATGAAAGACTTCATGTAGGAGTAGACCTATGAGTTGGAGTAGGAAACAAAATTTGTATCACACTCATATTCAATTTGTATCACACTCAAACTTAACAATTTCCAACTTGAGACGAATCCATGATGAACACCTTGTGCGCCGAACGTCCGTAGGACTACTCTCAATAATTAAGATTGGAGCAATATTATCCAAAACGCTTCTTATAAAGCCAAAGTAAGCAATCAAATGCTCAGTCATTTAATGGCATAAGCCATGACATCACCTGTGGTGCTGGATAGATAACAAAGAATTCGTCTCATAGATATTTGACATGCTCCACCTGAAACACAAAACTCGGCAAATAGTGATCGCTGAAAGATCAACTTGCATATGTAGCCATCAAACGCATTAAGCTGTCGATTTCAAAGGTAACTGAAATCCGTGATATGGTCAAAACTGCCCCTGTAAAGCTGTTTGGATGAAAGGAACTCTTGTGCCATCAATGGAATAGAAACTGTAGTAGACCCCTCATATCGAGCTATGATAACTAGACAAACATTGTAGTATCTACGCAAAAACAAACTCCTTGCACTTAAATTCTTTATCTCGAACTGAAATTAGAGCAAAACCTTTACTTTGAAACAGCAAAACTCCGGAGAGTATTATGCTAGCTACCATCAGGGTGTCGTCAAATGGTGAACAAAACACCAAATCAGCTATCCCCTCAATTGAATCCAAACATGCACAAATTGCATATCTTACCGAATTGAAGAAAAAAAATTGGTACCTCAAAATCTGCTGCAAACCTCCACCTTGAACTCTACATGTGCGGATCTTGCCGCAATAACCTGTAGAAGACGACGGATCATCGAAGAAAACGCCAATGATTAATCCCGCATAAATATCGCCAATAATAGGCACAACGGTCTACGTTGCGATGAACTTCACCTCCAATGAAAAATATGCAGAGCTGACGTCACAATCTCTTGATGGAAAACGACGATTGACTGAGGCAGAAGATCGTCAACAGAGATGGTGCAAGACGACGCTAGAGCATGGCGTCGGGCGGCGCGGGTGATGGTGATGACGGAACGGTGCTGTCGACTGTTGAAAGTCGTCGAGTTAGAGTCGATGACGAAACCGGCGGTGGGATGTGACGTCACAAACAGATCCAAACACTTGCATCTAACAAGAATGTCCTTCCGCACATCAATCATGCCACCGCCAACCATTCGAGTTCGGGCTCGTGACAGTACCACCGCCAACCATTCGAGTTCCAGATTCAGCCATCAATCACAGCAAGCATCCTAGTGCGGCACCAAACAACACAACAGTTCCTGCCGCCGCTGCCGCCAGAGTCGTCCCTGTCCAGCACCAAATTGCTTGGCTTTTCGTATTTATGCGTCGTCCTCCCAATATTCCCCACCAGCGGGGGACATGTAAATTGCCACTGCTCAAGAGTGGGCCATGTGATGTTTCCCTTTCGACTCGAGCGTCGCCACGGCGACTTGCTTTGGATAGTTCGATGAGCCTCTCTCGCTACGGATTTTTTGTACTGCCATTGCCTGAGGAACCGCTCGGTCAATGGGTGTCGAAATGTTGTAGGAAAAAAAGAGGAAGATTTGTTCTTAGGACTGGTACTTATGCAGAGTTGTGTAGTACAACATGACTTCTGTATGCAGTACAACTTACGTTTGGTGCATGTGCATCGTGTACGTACGTAATTTGCATATACGGACCCAACGGAGGCAAAGGTTACAGGCAGCCACTGAATCACTGCGACCTACTGACAAAAAATCACGCACAGTTTCGTGGGCACGGTACATTGCTCTGTGCTTATCATGTCGCATTATATAGCTACACCGCATCTAACCATTCTGCTTTTCATTTGCTTCTTTCCTTTTCCACCTTGACTTGCATCCGTGGCACCATTCGTCATGGAGTGACAGATTCTGTCTCAAATCTGTTCCTAGTCCATGCCAATCAATTAATACCCTGTTTCTGTTTGCAACACAGGGCCTAAGCCTGTTGATCAATGATCAGCGTGACTTGCGCACGTAGTGCCTGACAAAAACTGGGAGGCGGACACTGATTTTTACCGGCAAAAACATTGCATATCATAGTTGCATTGCGTGTAGCGGTGGGTATTCAGTTTATACGGCTATATCGGTTCGATTTATTCGGTGATTTTTATTTTTTTGGTTTTTGAATGCTGGCCACCGAATTAACCTAACTTAAAAAAAAAACTGAAACTAATTAGCCGAATTAATTCGGTTCGGTTAATTCGGTAATTCGAAATATAGACAACACACAAGTACACAACACTAAATTGAAATCCCACGCATCAGGATTGCATCAAAGTCAGCATAGAGAAGTGACGTACCTGTCATTGATGCAGAAGCTAAGCTGGTTGCCTGAATCAGTAGATAACACTCACAGGCACGTTGCGGAATCATCTCATACACAATGAAAACCATATCATTCAATATTATACAAGCATCAGAGTGACATAGACCTCGTCGGGTCGAGTTTACAATAAGGGCCAAACATGCCAAAAGATTACATCACGTAAGAACAACAGAACTATAGCGGAAGTAACAGGAGAGGTAGAGCATATCTCTCCACAGACAGCGACTGAGGTACTCGTGTACAATTAGTTTTAACCAAGTACTTGGACAATACCGGTTGTACGAAAGTACCGACGAGCCAGCTAGACTGCAGCGAGATTTAGACTACTCGAAACTAGACTACTCTTCATCGCCGTCTTGTCCATTGACTTCAGGGTCCTCGTAGTAGTCGTAGTCCCTATGGTCGGCGGGCTCTGAAGGTTTGGAGGACAAGCGAGGGTGAACACAACTTTCGTGCTCGCGAGCAACACACAACATGCAATAGTATACATGCATAGCTTAACAAGGGAGGCTCGGGTTCTTTTATTTGCCAAAGCAATAGTATACATCCTTGTCTTTAACCTTACGACTGTTCTTCTTTTGTTTGGCCTGAAAATGGTAATTCAAATTATGTAAGCAAAACAAAATTTCAAAAATCCAACCTAATACAGGAGAAATGGAGGCAGAATGGCATACATAATAGCACTAACACTAAAGTAGAAACAAAGCAGGAGTAAAATCAACTTTTCTTGAAGGACTGAAAGCAAAAAAAACACAGTAGCGGCAAATGGCCATTGAAACCAAAAACCAGCTGCTACTGGTCAAACCGGACTGCACAAGTATAGGTTAAATAGAGCAGTTTAAACTTACTCAATTATGCATAAGATGATGCCGGAATTCAGATGCACTTACAGCTGGTTTGGGGCCATCAGCTCATAATGCACGGCGACGATTTAATGGTTTATGCTTGCCAGCAGAATAGCAGTCACTTTTAGACCAGATGAAATAATGACAACTTGTTTTTTTAGCCTAACCTTCCAGTGAGCAAATTTGATTGGTTTTGATCAGTTCCCACCAGGAAAACAGTACTGGCTACTCGTCCGTAACAGAGCAGAAAATGGGTGAAATCATTATTACAGCTTAAAACTCTAGAAAAACAATTGCAAATTTGCCATGCATCAAGCCAATCAAACAAGTGTACATTAGTCAATAAAAAGAATAATCATCAAAAGAATCCTAGCAAGAAATACTCATTCAATATATTCAAGTAGTTGGATATTCTTCCGGTTCACCAACTTGTTCAAGCTACCAACTACATGCTATATTGCTATTCAATGCAAGGAATTACGAAGACAGGGGAGGGCGTGCTTAACCACATTAAGAATGTGACCTGTTTTTTCTTTCCACGCTTCTCCTTTCCAGTGATATTGCCACGCTTCCCCTTCATCTCATTTTCAAGGAGCCCAGCTTCTTCCTCTTCACGAATAAGCTCCTCTTGCCTCTTCAAAGCAATAGCTTCTTGATAGGCGACCTCAATCCCACTAACATGAAAACAAAATGTAAGAAACAATGCAAAATATGAAAGATTATCTTGAGCAAATCTCAAAAACATCAGACTATGTCATTTTATTTCTAAGCAGAACTGAAGGATGAGCTCCAACTTAGTGTAAAAAACATTTGTTTAGTTTTCCAAGAAAAAACTTAGGCGCACGCTTCAATGAAAACAACAGAAAATCATGGAACACTTTCGCAATTACTCAGGCGATAGAACTTAAAGGTATCCGCTTCAATGTAAAACATCAGGAAATCAATGATCGATTTCACAGTTACTCAGCGATGTATAAACCTAAAATGCAGGTGACCACATCAACCACCTGGTTGATCAAGGAATACACAGAAGATGGTATTAGAAAATTAACATAAAGGAAGACACAATATAGACCATAAATGGTTGAACACATTTATGATATCTAACCAGCAAATCAGTCAGGCGGAGGTAACAAAATGATCAAAATGAATAAACTTTTTTACCTAAATATATGAGATAGCACAAATGTTTCAAGAATCTTCTGACCAAGCTCAGTTAGGCGCCTTTCTTCACGCTCAATTGAAACTTCGTTAACTTCTCCGGAACTACCATCCTATAAAGATGAGACAATAAAAACTGAGCATCAAGATAATCATTATACTGCATGAACTAATAATAATGCTTGCAATCTTCAGACATCACGTCAACACACACGGGACATTCAATAAAATTCCTACTACACCCTCTGGTCACAGGAAAGTGTTGTGTTGACTTTCAGTCTGCAAGATACAACTTTGACCACCGATCTTTGTGATAATATATTTGTAGAACCTAATATATAATTAAATAATTACGGAAGTTTCTTATGAGACATCTACTCATACAAATTTTATGCGCTCACTGGAATATTTAAAAAGATATTGTTGGTCAATTATCTTTTTACCGCGAACATCCCAGGTTTTTTACATGTTAAATAAGCAAGTTAAATAATGGTGGGAACTGGGAAGACAAGGAAAGAAGTTCGGCATAGGATGCAAAGTGGATAGATTTTGAGCTAAACTAAGTTAATTCCATATTAGTGCAGTTAAATGATGCAACGTCTACCTTAGTGCGGCTCTGGGAAGATTTCTCATCCTTCGGAGACAGAGGTTGACAAGGCAAGGGTTCCAAAGCTGCCCTCTCAAGCAAAGCTATGACATCACCAGCCAAAACAAACATGTCCATATCAACATGGAACATAGGTGCTGATAGCTCCTCCAAGTCCATTAATTTCATTTTCCCTTTCTTGCTCTTGCTATGGTGCTCAAGTGCCTTCAGCCCCGTATGCAGAGAGTCCATAACTAATGTTGAAGTGACTTCTTTCTCTACAAAGAAATGATTCACCATTATTTTCAATACGACGTCACTCTTCTCTCTGGACATGCAACGTCTTGTGCTTGGGTCAATTGCAAGCCAGAAAGCACAGAAACTGCAACACCAAGAAAGCCATACAAGCGTTAGAATTAGAATTCCAAAAAGCAGATCACAAATATTTAACTATTAATTGTGACAGGGTCACATGACGTTCAAAAAGCTAATTGTCTAACCTGGACCATCTCATTTTGTCCTCAATGAGCTTGCTAAGTTTACTTCTGTGTTCTTCAACAAAGCGTCCGTAAATTTGCTCTATATTTGTCATATAGACGCGGAGTAATTCCCGTCGATAAGGGCGATCAAGGCAACGAAATGGGCGGTTCACTTTCTCCCTCCAAAATTGAAAAGCAAAAGAGAGAACAGTTACAGAATGTTTTGTGATCAATTTATAAGTATTCAGTACCCAGGAGAATATAGGCAATGAGTGCATAATGATTCTCAAATATATCCAAGTACCCGATCACATAATAGGTGTGCATTAACAGTTTAACGTAGTAAAGACAGAAGATAAGATTTAAACAATGAAGAAGAAAAGAGAGGGACACAAATAAGAAGGAACTCTGAACAAAATGCAATAGATTCTCATTAAGGGCATCATATGAGTAATCCAATGAAGGATCTTTGGTACTTCAAAAACAGGGAGAAAAACAAATCTAAAAGCATATTTGCGGAATCTTTCGCTGGTAGAGGTATAATTTATCTTCAACCATGAGCTCAGGAGAAATAAATATCTTTGAAGTACTGATCCTGAAAATTGATAAACTAACTACCTGATAACTTGAACTTGAGCTATGATTTTGAGAACATCGTCAACAAGAAATCCATCTTGAATCTTTGATAACTCCATAAACTTTTTCCATCCCCAATCATGCTCCTCCTTCCGGAATCTGTGCAAGGTGCCTGCAAAGTTACTTAGTTAACCTCTGAAAATGGCTGTTTAGCTCGAAGAAGAAAAATCACCAGTTCATTTTACCTGAATATTTAACTTTTTTAGGATCAAGATTACCAACAGCTATAGTAAACTGCACAAAATGGCTCCATCCTGAAAGTGTCAAGGGCATGGTAAAAAAAATACTATGTCGATGACATAAGATAGTTTAGGCAACATAGTAACACCAAACCTGGAAGGAGTTTGTCATGATTAGCAACACATAGAAACAATGACAAGTGATTGGAGACATCACATCCTTGAGGGTACACTAGAATATACCTGCAAAAATAACAATTGCAGATAAGCAAGGAATAAATTTATGAAATAGAGCATCTAAGAAGTATGCATCACAAACTGAGCTGCTCAACAGTTTAAAATTCCCAGCTCAAAAAAGCTAATAAAGCTATTGGAAAACGATAATAATATAACAGTCGTGAGGGAGATAAGCTACTTTACAATTTTACATAGAGTAAACGGTTCAAGGGTCTTGGAAATATGACCAGAACTAGAACACAGAAGAAAAATATTATGGAGTAAAAAAATGGCCTATCAGTATTCTCCAAGCTCCAACTTAAGTTTGGAAGAGATCAAACAAAATTAATACATTGATAGGATAATTGCCATGCAATCCAATAGAAGAAAAATGAAAGGATCAACATATCACACAAGTCAGATATGTGAGAAAATCTGCATTATTCAGTGGAGGGGCTAAAATAACAGCAACAGAAACATTCATGGGAGCCAATAAAGACCAAGAATAATCACAACTCAGTACTCACAACCAATAGCACTAACAAACAGTGTAACAAACTAAGAACAACTAAAACTGTCTGTTGGGTTAGTAGCAGTATGAAATAGTGATATAGCTACCTTAAGGAGCAATAATTTACTCACACTGAAACATTTCAACAAATGGCTTTAACAACAGTTCAGTTATATTACCACAATTTTAATTAATAAAATGTCCATTCCTGTTGCAATACAGAATGACTGCTGAACTATTATTACAACGTAATTTGAATATCATCTATAAAGGTGGTAAGAAGTGTTAGATGAAGAGGAGTGCAAACGAATAGTTGGATGTATTGCAATAGCCTCGGAAGCACGAACACGTCTGCAAGGTGCCGTGTCCGTGTCCGCACGAACACGTCTGCAAGGTGCCAAGTCCGTGTCGGACACGGACACGGCTCCGACACGGCTTGGACACGTATTCCGGCTCCGACACGGCTCGGACACGTATTCCAGGCGTGTCGGAAATTGCAACCGCGAAAAAAAAACAAAAATAAAATCGGACACATATAGGACACGTATCCGACACTTGGGTCCATTCAATTCGGCCCAAAGCGGTAGCCAGCCCATTCCATCACCATCACCAGTTAACCTACCTGAGCTGCTGCAGAGTCCAGAGGGCATACCTTCGACGCCACTTGCAATCCCGAGCCCCGACAGCGCTCGCCCGCCCCTGCTGCGTCGCCAGATCCGGCGGCGACCGACGGACACCGGCGGCACTCTGCTTCTTCCTTGCTCCCGACGTTGCTCTGCTTCTTCTCCTTCGACGCCGCCGCTGCGGCCGAGCCCCAGACAACACTACCCCCCACTGCCGTCTTTGCGCCAGAATCAGCGGCGATCGACGGCCGGACGCTTCCTTCCGTGGTCCCAACGACCGACGCCTCTGCTTTTCTCCTTCGACGCCGCCGCGGCCGAAGCCTCCGACGACCCGACGCCGCTCGCTTTTCTCCTCCAGAGGCCGCTTGCTTCTCCTTCGAGGCTTCGACGCCACTCGGTGAGTGTCTCGAGTATACATATGAGTTGAGTTGTTTCATTGTTTCTTGTTTGTATACATATGACTATATGAAATGAGTCTTTGAGACAAAGGATATTGTTTGTTAGACTTTGTTGGTTCCACCCTTATGGATATGTATGGAAAGTGTGGCCTCATAAGTTTGTCTATTCAATTGTTTAATGAGATTGAATACCATACTCACATTGCTTGGAACTCGGTTGGGTCATAAAAATGCAATGTCGAGTTGTCTACTACTGTAATCATGTATTGTTATGTTTGTCCCTTCCTAAACCATGGTGCCTTGTTGCAGATTTAGGAATTAGGACTTAGGACTTAGGAGATGGAACCGGGTGGTTCAAATTCAAGTGCCGAGCAGCAAATGTGAAGACTCCGTTGTGGAATCATGTCAAATGCCTAGAGAGGACTATTGGATTGTTGGTTGTACTCTGTCTTAAAGTTTCTATGTTTGAACTTGACTAGTTTTTGTTGATTGTTATCATTTGTCAATTATTTGATGGTTGTTATAATGTTAAGTACTTAGTAGTTTGTTGTTGCTTAATTACTTTCATTGTAAGAATTAAGTCCACATATTACATTGTTACTTACATAGTTACATTTACTAATCAAGTTTTTTCTAATCACAGGTTCAAGGAATTCTAAATTTATGGTATCAATATGAAGTTATGAACTTATGATTTATGAAGAACCGAAGACACCAGGAGCTGAGGATCATCTTTGATGTACATATTCCTATTTTACACTTTCTGTTTGATAAACATGTAGAAAAACATTACATAATACATATGGATACATTGTTATTATTATTTATATATATATATATATATATATATATATATATATGAAAATGGTATATTACTCACGAGAGTATGTACTCACTCATATACCACTTAAATCGTATGATGATACTTCTTTATCTATTTGTGCATACTCCGATAATGATTATAAGATACCCCAAAGTGAGTTCCATGAAAAATTCCATTAAATTCCACCTTTTATTGCAAAATTTGTGTATATACTTCTTTTATATATGAAAAAGGGTATATAGCAAAAATAAAGAACTCCAATGAATTTTTTCAATCAAGTCGCATTTGAGTATCTTATAATTGGTATTTAAGTATACCAAAGTGATAAAAAAAGTATAATATATCCGTTTATGGTATATTATATATATATATATATATATATATATATATATATATATATATATATATATATATATATATATCTCGTCGCCATTTTTAAGAAAATGGCAAATCCCGTGTCCAATACGTGTCGTGTTCGACACGCGTGTCTGTGTCCGTGCACCCTAGGCAATAGCCCAAGGGGATAATATATAGTACAAGGACTCAAGGGGCACACTAAACCCTAGACAAGAGTACAATACCATAAATACCCTTTAACACCCCTCCCCCCCCCTCAAATGCAAGATGCATGCAATAGCATTGCATTTGAAAGGGTTGACACTATGATAGGGAAATCCAAAGTCCGAGTCGTCATAATGTCATTGCAACGTGCAGCTCTTGGAAAATTGTGTCGAGTATCAAATGATCTCCCGTCCAGGGTCATGCGGTAGCCCATAAAGCACAATGTGCATGGGCTAAGAAAGTAGAGGCAAGCGGGAGCAAAGTCGACCGCGGCAAAACGACAAAGATGATGGAGCCAACACAAATACAGAGAGAGTTATCAGATCAAGCCGAAGAAGAGAGAGAAAATCACACCCGGTACAAAGTGGGGGGAGAAAGAGTCGTGATGATGATGATAAAGGTCATTGGTCAAGAGTCGCAACAAATGCGCAGATGTGTAGCAAGATGGTGAGGACACATGTCAAGTCGCAACAAATGCAAAGATGTGTAGCAAGATGGCGACGACACATGCCAGGTCGCAAGAAGGCCACGAGAGGACTAGGAGGGTAAAGTCGCATCAACAATGATGATGATGGGGGGTGACCGCACTCGATCCAATAGACGGACAGCGACAACCCGAAAAGGAAGAAGCAATCGGCTAGTCGACAAAGGACATGATGCACTAGCACAGCATGGGCAAACTCAAAGAGAGATGTTACGAACTTGGATGGATGCGATGGAAGAAAACACTGAAGAGAGAAAAGGACTCAAGATACTAGCACTACCATACTAGCAGCGCAAAAGGCAACAGACTCCTCGACCCACAAAGAATGAAAGCCATCTCCAGACTCGAAAGCGGTGTCAAAAAACAATGACCAAGTGGTGGCAGATGAAGCCCCAAGGCCCATCAGCCACGACTCAAGCAACAAGCCCAGAGGCCAGAGAAGCCAAAGAAACGAGCCAAAGGCTAGCAAGATTGATGTCCAGCAAACAGAAAGTCAGCTCGAAAAAGGTTGCTTGGCAACATCGTTGACCTTGGAGTTGGGAGCGCCAGACATGGTCCCGTTCGGATCCTTGCCGGCAGCGACGGAAACCAGGTTGATGCGAGGTGGGCGAGGTCAACACCAAGCGCGGCCTTCTCGAGGCAATGAGAAGAGCTTGGTGCAGCAGCTGGAGTAGGCCAGACTTGGTGGAGCAGGAGTAGTGGACCTTGACGTCGTTGAAGCAGAGAAGCAGAGTCGTTGGTGCGATGGCGTTGACAGACGATGGTGCAACGGCTTTGAATAAGGCGACAATGAGCCCACAGAACTAGTGGCGACTCAAACACAACAGGCAACGACGATGGCTAGATCCGCGAGGAGCGAGGCCGGTGACGAGGGAGCTCAAATCTGGATCTGACAATGGCGAGCACGGGGACGATGGCAACCTCCTCTAGCAGATCGACGGCGGCTCAGGCGTAAGAGGTCGAAGAAGCGACGATCGCCAGAGGAGAGAGTCGTGGCGGCCGACGCGTGTTGGGTCGGCGCTCGTGGAGAGGTCGACGACGAGGCACGGATCCGAGGATGGCGGCGACGAGCTGTGCCGGATCCGGCGACGATGAGGTCGGTGACGAAGAGGAAGCCCGGATCCGCGGCCAGCATCGATGGAGACCGAGATGGGGACGCGGCGGCGGCGCAGGACCTTGCCGAATCAAGCTCAGGACAAGGCCATCAGCGATGGGGATCGACGAACACATGTGGATCTGGCTGGGGGATGACCAAAACGGGTGGATCCATCTAGGATCCAGAGACGAAGGAGCCCCGGTCTAACCCCTGCCGGCGTTGAAGACTGCTTGCTGGCTTGCTGCTGCCATCGACCGAGGACAACGAGGCTTGACGACGATGAATGTTGCTGCAGCTGCTTGAAGAAGGAAACTACAACTGAGGTGGCCGCCCGGTTCAAGATTGCTCTCCCAAGCAGCGGCAGCAGAGCAGAAGAGGATGGTGGCTAGACTATGGATCTAGGCTCTAGTACCATGTTAGATGAAGATGAGTGCAAATGAATAGTTGGATGTATTGCAATAGACCAAGGGGCTAATATATAGTACATGGACTCAAGGGACACTAAATCCTAGACTAGAGTACAATACCAGAAATATCGTTTAACAAGAAGAACATACAACATTAGCTTGCTTTGTAGCAAGTCAAACAGTACATAAAAGATGACACTTGTAAAACTCAAACCTACAAATAATTGCTTTGTAACGTTAGGCCCATCGAGTAATATATCAATCAGTACCATGGCTAATGTAGGCCAAGATAGACTGAAACAGCAACTCAAAGGAATTGAACAAACGGAAATGATTCAAGATACAGGACAGCTTTTGGTGTGTTAAGTAGATATTCAGGAAGTTTTAAACCTATCTTTCTCTTTGTATCAGGCATCAGTAATTAAAAGCTTCAACTATGTACAGCCAGTTCCTTACAGAGATTCAAGTTTTCTTTTCAGCACTAAGTGAAAAAACACAACATATGCACGATTGAAACGAAGAATCTAGCATCATGCTAAAATTTAATCAAGACTAACCCAGCTATTTAACAATTCTATTTACATATATTAGGAAAAGTGCACATATGCATTTACCACCGATGAGGGAACTAGAGTTTAACGCCATTATGAAAAGATTTGACAGCCTGTTACAGGCTCTCTTACCTGCAACATTCTCAAAAAAAAAAATGGAGAAGAAACATGAGCTGGAAAGCATAGTAATACCAGCAACCATTCATACACGATAGGCTATATGTAGCAGTCCAATTGAAAAGTAAACACTTGTCAATCTGTACAGGTAGACCAGAAATAACACTAAACCGCAGACATTTCAAACTAGGTTCATCACCAGACCAAAAAAAGAAGCAGAAAAGGAAAAGGTTGCAACAGTACTTTCACGTCAGTTGTCCTTGAGCACCCTACCACTTATAACCACCGGCTTCAAAAGGTTCGCTTTTCATTTCTCTCTTCTTCACCTTTGAAAAGTTTTCAATTCTCCAAGTATGTCGCCCGAATAAATCTGAAGGTCTGGGCCCTGAGATAACAATTGCCAGAGATTAGTTAAATGAACTGTAGCCACAATTACCACTAAACAAAAAAAAGTCCTAAATATCTCTAAACAAAAAACACGTGTTAATTTGGTGAAGCTGACTACAATTAATAAAGTGTCAAGATCTGCACCGAAACAAGTGCCCAAGTTTATCCCTTCAGTCAACCACAAATGCTGATACGAAATGATATAACTAACCACAGACATGGTTAGTGTATAATTTTCAAATCTTCATGTCCTAAATCAATTCAAAACTATATACGAATCGAGACAATAGAATGAAGAGTCACATTATACAAGGATAAATAATCAGATTGTACATGGGCAAACAATACTTTGGAATTAAGTTATCAGGGAACTGCCAGAATGTAGACAGGGATGGGAATACACTGCATATGGTGATGACCAAAAAATCTCGACTACCGCATAATTACTTTTGGGTGCAACCGTGCAAGTACCCATGTGGTCACAATTTTTCAGACAAATATTCATGGATATGAGCAAGACGTATGGCGATTACTGACACAGGAATGACATGGTCACCAAACCAACTCCTAGAACATACTGAACGGCCATCATGCAGGTTTTGGCCTGCATTAATCAATTACAAAATACTTATTTTCAGTAACTTCCAAACATGAACCTCCCAAATTGAAAGTTAACCAAGTAGCCATCAAAATATCTGCAAGAGTATTATGTTCAACATTTAATTTGCAACATCACTTCTGAGGCACTGAGGCACACTAAACTAGAATATCAGTGCTTTCCCTGAAACAAGGAGATAGGCAAGATATTTATGCCTATGGCACAAGTAGGCAAGTAGCTAACTAATACTAAGCACTAAACAGCAAAGTTACCTTAAGGCTTACCAGCTCTAAAATGTTGAATCCCATGCCAACATTTTTCTGCTAATTTTTTGTTGTTTCAAGGTGTAACAGAAATCTCTATGTTCTAATGAACCAGTGACCAGTTAAATACGAATGCACATGGGTTAGGGTTCTCCAGCAACTCCATGCTTATACGGAGATCCTTAGGCTTAAGGCCGCCATATAAAGCATTTAAAAAAATTCAGGTTCTGTTGGTTGAAGGTTAAGAGGAAGGTTTAATTTAACCCGACAAAAGCCTTTCAACCCTCCTAACCCAAGATTAAGCCGACCCACCAAAAAGGCAAATAAGCTAACCCACCATAATTAACCCTGGTCTCCGGTGTTTTTCAACTGTTAACCCAGCAAAACCACCTAATCAAACCAAACAGTACTTTAGACTAACTATGTTTGCTGCCAAACACAAAAATTGGGTTAAGCTAACCTAGCTGGGTTAGGATAACCTAACATAGCTATTTTTAACCCAGAACCAAACAAGCAATAAATGTAGAGATAGTACAGGAAGCCAACAATGCAATATTCAGCAGGAGAATTGTATTGCACTGAGCCATTGACATATATTCAACATTTGAATGTGGACAAGAGGAACAAATTATATGAGTAAATAAACTAGTGATGTTTATTAATATCACCTTCACACAACTTCACTGGAAAAAAATCTAGTCCTTTCAGGTCTTCATAAACATATAATCTCTGCCCATACTAATGCATGCCCATCATGATTACAGTCTCCAGCACTGGTCTGGCAGCCGCATATTTTGCCATAATATTGTGTTACTAAGAAACTAATCAAACTCTTAGTTGAGAAAAGGTTATTCAGTTTTTTCTTCTGAAAAGGCTATCCAAATATCAAGCCCTAACGCAATACTCTTAAATACAATAATTTAAACATCACAATAAATAAAACAGTGCATTTGCGCACCAGGGTCATCATCTTCATTGTCAGTATCCCAAAAGGGAGGGGATGTGGAAGGGCTCCCATTTTCAACCTGCTCGCAGGACCGCCATTCAGACAGGGAATCACCAGACACGCTGCGATCCTCGTCTCCCATCCCAGTCGTGCTTGCGACAGAATCATCAGTTGCCATGGCTCCAGCCATCAGCAAATCCTCGAAGCTCCCACAGCCTGAATTCAGAACTGCGTACAGACACAAGGACAAATTTATCTTGAATTCAGCACGCTTACTATCTCCAAATAACAAACTCTAATGAAACATATACTAAACCCTCAAACTCACGCTAAATCAACTCCGGAATAGCTAATCAAACCCACAGTATCCTATAATCATATCATACAAGTCACCATCCATCTAAAACAAAAGCCCTTCATTTCAGGAAAAACAGACAGAAGTCAAGCTAGAAGCAGCTGGGCGAAATCTAACACGTCTTCCAACCAGCAAACGTTGAATTCCTTTCCGACCCCAAATCCCCAATCGCCGATTAAACAGGTCGGGACCTAACCCTCAAACCCTAGTCCCCACGGGCATCCGCCGCAAGCACCCCATCTGCGCGCAGGCGTCCCCGTGGGCGGGAGGTGCCCGATCCAGTGGCGGCCTAGAGAGCCTAGGGTTTTACCTGCGTCGGCAGCGGGAGCTGGCCGCGATGGCCAGCAGGGGAGAGTTGCGGCGGCGAGCGGAAAGGGGCAGACAGAGAGGGGAGAGAGAAAGGGGCGTGGGTATATTTGGATCGGGGAATTTATATTGGCGAGTGGGAGAGATGAGACGGTGTGTGATGTCTGATGTGTTTCTTCTTCACACGGTCTGATGGATTGTAGACTTGTAGCTAGGGTGGATAACCAGCCGACTCGGTTCGTTAAGAAAACGAGTTCGACTCAGCTCGTTAAATTAACGAGCAAAATATCAGGTTTAGTTTGGTTCGTTAAGAAAATTAAGAGATCACAGTTTGAAGCTCGTTAGACTCGTTAGGTTCGCTAAAAAGGAAAACTAGCCTAATAAATTTTTTAGAAAGTCAAGAGATCACAGCTTAGGGCTTGTGCCTCTCTGGACCGCCTAAGGGTTGTTGAGTTGGGTTGGCTTGGTACTACTGCTCTACTATGCATGTTTTTAACGAGCTAAACGAGCAACTCGCGAGTCAGCTCGAACTCAACTCGTTTTCTAGTGTAGGTTTTTTAACGAGCTAAACGAGCAACTCGCGAGCCAGCTCAAACTTGGCTCATTAAGAAAACGAGCTAAATTGACAGCTCGGCTCGGCTCGTTAAGGGACCGAGTTCGAGCTGAGTCCTTAACGAGCCGAACTGGCTCGCGAGTTTCGAGCTTTTTTCCACCCTTACTTGTAGCCCTCTATCGCCGAGATGCGCGCACCCGTGCGGCGGGAAAATAAATTATCTGAGGGTCTCCGTGTGGTCCTTCCCCTAGTACTATTGGATCTCCCTCTCTCCATCCCTCACACAGTGCGCGAGTAGGGGTGGGCGTGGGCAGCTGTAGGATCAAGGATAACCAACTAGAGGGGGTGAACAGGAGGTTTTAAAACTTTTTGACTAATTAACGATTTAAGCTAATTATGAACTAAGTCTAAACTAGATACAATTCTAGTTAAACAATTCTACACAAGATTAAATGCTAGAATTGTAAATGCGGAAATAGTAAAGACAAGAAATAACCACAATAGAGACAAAGGAGTTTTTTTTCCGTAGTATCGAAGACTTGCCGGAATGAATGCGCTTGAATTTGGCTCAACTACCTCACAATGAATGCACAAATGTATTTGAGGTGTTGGGAGGATGCTCAAGGCCCTAAGGATGTTAAATAAGGTCTAACATACTGTCCTTGAGCAGGTGGAGGGGTATTTATACCCCCCACCAACAAATACGACCGTTGGAGAGAAAATCACCAACTTTCAGCGAAATGTGGTACTACCGCCAACTATCATACGGTACGACCGCACCTCACCTACCGCACAGTAACGACTATAAAGAGGCATTAACTCCCTCTGACATAGCCGTTTAAACCACAGAGCGGTACTACCACCAACCATCATACGGTACTACCACTGGACGGTCATACCGCACAATGAAAGCGGTAGTTCCGTTTCATGTGGAACCCAAAAGGGTACCTACTGGAAAATACGTACCGCTCAACTTTCGAAAATACCAGGATGCGGTAGTTCCGCTTGAACAACTGCGGTACTACCGTTCTCAGGGTTTGCAACCAAATGCAAAAAGATGTCGCTCTGGAATTTACATACCGCCAACAAAGTTTCGGAACAACCGGGTTCTTGGTAGTCTGCGCTCTGATCGGTCGTACCATTAATCGAAGTAATCTACCGCCAACTTAACGTCGGTACTACCGATTGTCCTGACAATGCACAGTTGGCTTTCTAAATTAAATTCTAAATGCATGCATGATCCGAAATTGATCCAAATGGCACAAAAATATGCTATCAAGCTACTAGTCATGACCCCCTCTTAATAGTACGGTATTTAACCTAAAATCTGGTCTTCCATCCATTTTTCCTATGGGAAATTAGGTCAATGACATCGCGTTAAAGCGTAATCGGAGGAATGACACTCCGTTCTTCCCGGGTTGGAAAATAACATCGCGAACATCGAAAAATTAGACAAATAACATCCTGGCCAGTTACCTCCGTTTTCATAATATTTTAAATATAGAAACTGAGCTAAAAAAATCATCATTTTTTGTGGAGTCTGCCGACACAGTTTAATTGCTTGTGTATTTTTTTCAAAACTTTGTACATTCTGATTTTGTCTATAAAATTCATTTAATTATACTATTTGTAGGAATTTTCTAATATAGAAAATGAGGTCCAAACATTATGATTTTTTTCGGGCTCCTTACATAGTGGACTTGATTGTGTAATTTTTTAGAATTTTTATAAAATTAATTAATACAATTTCATAATGTCCTTACATTATGAAATATTAGACTTCTCACACAGTGGACATTATGAAATTGCATTACTTAACTTTGAAAAATTTGAAAAAATTACATAACCAAGTCCTCTATTTAAGGAGCCTAGAAAAAATTATAATGTTTTGACCTCATTTTCTATATTAGAAAATTCCTACAAACAAATAATTAAATGAATTTTAGAAACAAAATCGTAATGTATAAAGTTTTGAAAAAAAATACACAAGCAATTAAACTGTGTCAGAGACTCCACAAAAAATGATAATTTTTAGCCCGCTTATATTTAAAAATTTCGAAACGAGGTAGTCGTCAGATGTCATTTGTCTAATTTTTCGATGTTCGCGATGTTATTTTCCAACCCGAAGAGAAGAGAGTGTCATTTCTCTGATTACGCTCTAACGCGATGTCATTGACCTAATTACCCCTTTCTCCTAAGACCGATTAAACATAAAAAGGATCCTAGACTACTTGTACCTTATCTTTGAACCATATTGATCTTCATATTGTCCTTTAGCATGCATCTTCAAATTATCAAACTCGCCATCGGGACTTAACCTTGTAAATACTCAACAAACATGTTAATCCCATATTCACATATTATCATTAATTACCAAAACAATTTTTAGGGGCCTAGATGCTTTCAATCTCCCCCTTTTTTGTAATTGATGACAACCCAACTAATATGTGAGAAATATTGTTTTGAATATACTACCTGTTGTGAAACGAGTGTATATTCTTTTGATGACTTAACAACAAAATAATTCTTGCAATGTGCTCAAGTGGGTTTTGAGAATTTTTTTCTTGTTGAAGTCAATTTAAAGAAAGCCCCCCTAAACATATGCATATAAATGTGAGAATATTTTAGCAAGCACATGTAGAGATTTTTGAAATTTTGACGGAGTTTCTTTCGCTAGTTAGAACTTGAGAAAAATATGCAATATTATAAAATGACCATAATAGAGATTGCGTTGCAAGAGAATAACATAAACATAATATTAACCACCAAATTCAACAAGATAACAATAAAGCCATAACACAGTTTTAAACTATTACAAGCACATAAGCACACAACCATAACAAGTTCAACATTCAGACATAACAATCCACAAAACACATAGAGTCTATAATATGATAGCAAACTTGCTCCCCCTAGATCTTTCTCCTAAGCTTCTCTTTTGGCTTCTCCCCCTTTGGCATCAAAGTACCAAAAACATCAAGCAGTTGGGTCCTGAGGAGGAAGGGTAGCTGGGGCTTGACGAGGAACAGTAGCTAGGGCCTAAGGAAGAGTAGCTAGAGCAGATGAAGTAGAAGCCCTTGGAGGTGTGTTAGGGCGACGACGAGAAGTGTAGCGCTGAGGAGTAGTCAATATCTTCTCTATAGAAAAGACACACTCTGACAGGGCAACTATTTTGTTTTGGGTCTCATTTTGGAACTCTATCTGAGTTGTCTTCATCTCTTGCTAAGTATCCTTAAGCTCTTGCTGATTAGTGATAACCATTTGCAAATTGTTGAGAATCATCTGCTGATTATTGAGAATCTGAGCAAGAGTTACCTGACCCTCTTCTGCAGCTGCTTCCTCTGGACCATCATCCCTTTGCTATCCTTGCTGACCCTGAGCATGCAAACCTGGAGGGAGAGGAGGACCATCTCGTGGCTTGTATGTCTTATGGGGAGAGCTCAATCCTCCATGATACTCAATCTTGCTGAGTATCAAAGCCATAATATAAAGAGCATAGTAAATCATTTTGACCCTATCATTCTTTGATGAAGCTATGCCCCTAATTATGACATCCACCACATCAAATTTTCTCTCATGCATGATGTTATCAATTATATTCCATGCATGTCTTCTCACAGCATCAAAATTCCCACTCTTGGGAAGAATAGTATGATTAATGATTCTGTTAATCAGACTAGGAATGGGTTGGAGACCACAAGATCCTTTATCTATTATTAGTGGAGACAGAACTCCTACCTATCTTAAGACTCCATGCTTTGTACTCCAGCCAACTGAACCGAGAGAAAGGAGCTTTGCATGGCGCTGAAGTTGCTCGGAAGTTTGCAGCAGCTTTTGAGCTGAAATCTGGGGACTGCGAATGGCAAAAGGTTTGCATGAAGTTGGCTCGCGAAAAAGGCTGGCTGGTAGATGGCATGGAGCACGCAGTTGCCCAGGAGGCAGACGTCATTTTGGTCTGAATGAAAAGCGACGCGCCAAGGCAGGAAACCACATTGATCGAGCGGCAGCGATGCGTTGGAACGGCGTGTTGGAGCTACGGTGTTAGGGTCGACCCACTCGGTGCTCAGAAACCAATAGGTTTTGATCCAGTTGAACCATTGGGCGTTAGGATCGACTGACTTAGCCCGTATTACAAGATTTTGTGGGGCGGTTGTGACGACCAGAAACTCCCCGGGGTCACCTAGGAGATCTTTAATGGCCAACTGAGAGGTCAGGTCCACCCAAAAGGTCCGCCAGGACCCCCTAGGAGGTCCAGACCGTACAGAGGAACCTCAAGACCTCCCAAGAGGTCCCGTAGGATCTCTCCTGGAGGTCCATCCAGACCGCCGAGAGGTCCAATAGGACCACCCGAAGATCTTTCAAGACCTCCTGGAGGTCCAGGAGCAGTTGTTAGGCTCAGGACCACCCCCAAGCTCACGATCATAACCCGAAGGAGGTCGTGAGACTTAGGGATGACCCCAATACCTCTGTGTAAATGAGCTAGTCCCAAGATCAGCTGCTAGCCCACACAGTGGCAAAAGTGGTGACATCCAAAATGCATACTTGTATTAAAAAAAATCAACAGAGTTGCTTACGAAAGCGGCCTTGGGCCGAACATAAAATACAAAAGATCAAAAAGAACGATGGTCCATCAGCACGCCACAGGCAACTGACCGGAGGGCACAACCTAGTCAGTTTGGTCCTCTTCTTCACTGTTAATGTCTTCACCTGTCCAAAGATTATATTGAGCAAGAGTGAGCACCACAACCGTACTCGCAAGTCACACCCGTGGGGTAACAAAATGACATGCATACATGGATATTCAAAGGAAGGCATATAGGTTGTCTCTACATAAAGCCAATTTTCTTTCAAATACCAGTAATAGGTTCCAAGGCAGTTAATAATAATTAAAGTTCATTTTTCAAATTCAATTTTTCAGTTGGATAACATTCATCATCAAGATGGTGAAGGATACCCTCCTGTCACAAGGCTCTCCGCCCAAAGCCCATGGGATAGAAATCCCAAAACCAGCTTATCCAACATCTTTTAAAAACAAATTCAACATCTAACTTTGAGTGGCTTTTACTAGCATGTCCATGACCGTGGACACGGCTATTCGAATAGTTTTCACTCTGCAGAGGTTGTACACTTTACCCACATGACATGATTCCTCTAGTTTGTTTGGCATTCGTCAACGCCACCTCTCACTACCGAAGGTAAGAGGTCTAGAGTTCATGACAAGGCCTTTACAATACATTGTTCCACCGCAGCCCCTTCTCGCTAAGGTTTCGCCCCCTTTGGACTAGCCATCCGTAGGTTCAGGGCCCCCTTTTGCGCTAGTGGGAAAACACAGGTTATGAAAGACCACCCACACATCAAAGTGGAACAACCGCGGTAGAACTTTGCAAATTAATTAGCCAGGTCCCACGCCCCATTCTGGAGACATGTGGTTGTACGGTGAGGCAAAGCCCATTATAGGCATAGCAAGTTGCGGCTCAAAGACCGATCCTCAATTGACCAGGGCGACTTCCACAGAACCCCTAAGCCTCAACTCTACCCGAGTTGAGCTCGTGCATGGGCATGCAACAACCAAGCAATCAATTCGCCCCAGTCCAAACCAATTTTTCCATTTGTTTGCTTTTTATAAACCTTTTTACAAAACTCCATGACAACCCAATGTTATGGATTAAAACCTTTGACACATTGGTCTTTGGCAGTGAAATCTCCCAAAACAAGAATTGATCTAGGCTTGGCTAAGCATCAAGTTTTGCAATATTTCTAGTCCATACTATTGTATCAACTAGGTTTTCATCTAGGGTATCAAGGATGACAGGACAATAACAAGTTTGGTTGTACAAAAGACTGCAGGAATATCTAAGAGCTTAAAACAGGGATTAAATTATTTGAATCCAAATATGCATGCAATATTTAGTTGAAGCTGACATAAATAACTTAAAATACTGGGTTCAATATGATCAAGGATATGAATTGCCTTACTCAAAGGCTTGGGTGTCTTCTTCTTCTACGGATAGCTCTTGCTCCTCGGTGTCTTCACAATCTACACGAGGAAACCAAAGCAACTCAATACCAAGCTCAAATAAGATCCAAAGAAACTCCAATAGAACACTAAAATAAACTAACAGAGAGGTTTGGTCGGTTTGGAGGAGGTCCAAGGAGGTTGCTGGAGGAGCCAGAGAGTGAAAATGAGAAAACGGGTAAAGAGGAAGGGCTGCTCAAGCTTTTATAGCCAGAGCCACCGAGATTTCCAAGGTTCTCGGGCTTTAAAGTAAGTGAAGGAAATGATAGGAGTTGGTAAAAGATATAACAAAAGGTATCTCAGTGCTGCCAAAAGGTGGTAGCATTTAATGCGACACAACAGGCATTAAATGCTTTGAAGACTTCCAAGTGCAAAGGACATGGTCAAAGGATAAAGAAAGAAATCGTGACTGACAAATGGGGCTAGTCAAACTCAAGAAAACAGATCAGTCAAAGGGTTGGTCTCAGCCGCAAGGGAGGTCTTTGCAAAAGACCAGGGGTCCTGACCTCTAAGGGAGGTTCTGAGGACAGGAGGTCCAAAAGAGACGAGGAGGTCCTGAGGACAGGAGGTCCAAAAGACCTGCTCACAGTTCACAAGAGGTCCGAGGGTCAAGATCTCTCGAGGGAGGTCCTAATGGTCAAGATCTACAAGGGGAGGTCCTGACGGTCAGATCTCTCAAGGGGAGGTCCTGACGGTCGGATCAAATCAAGGGGAGGTTTTGACGGTCGGATCTCTCAAGGGGAGGTCCTGAGGGTCGGATCAAATCAAGGGGAGGTCTTGACGGTCGAATCTCTCAAGGGGAGGTCCTGACAGTTGGATCAAATTAAGGGGAGGTCCTGAGGGTCAGATCTCTTAAGGGGAGGTCCTGACGGTCGGATCAAATCAAGAGGAGGTCCTGACGGTCAGATCTCTCAAGGGGAGGTCCTAACGGTCGGATCAAATCAAGGGGAGGTCCTGACGGTCAGATCTCTCAAGGGGGAGATCCTGACGGTTGGATCAAATCAAGGGGATGTCCTGACAGTCAGATCTCTCAAGGGGAGGTCCTGACGGTCGGATCAAATCAAGGGGATGTCCTGACGGTCAGATCTCTCAAGGGAGGTCCCGACGACGATCTCTTAAGGGATGTCCCGACGACGATCTCTCAGGGAGGTCCTGACGGTCAGATCTCTTAAGGGGAGGTCCTGACGGTCAGATCAAATCAATGGGAGGTCCTAACGGTCAGATCAAATCAATGAGAGGTCCTGATGGTCGGATCTCTTAAGGGGAGGTCCTGACGGTCGGATCTCTCAAGGGGAGGTCCTGACGGTCAGATCAAATCAAGGGGAGGTCCTGACGGTCAGATCTCTCAAGGGGAGGTCCTGACGGTTGGATCTCTTAAGGGGAGGTCATGATGGTCAGATCTCTCAAGGGGAGGTTCTGACGGTCGGATCTCTCAAGGGGAGGTCCTGACAGTTGGATCAAATCAAGGGGAGGTCCGCGATAGCGAGATAAGAAGCAGGAGGAGCAGGGGTTTTTGGATTTCAATCGAACGGGCCACAACAGTTGGGCTGTTCGGACCTAGCGAACGTGACAACAAGATCATACCGTCCAACACAAATCAAACAGTACAAAAGCGATAGAGGTCTGGATCAAGCGGAAGGCTCGAACGGACGCGAGGTAGGTCCAAGTGAACACAAAGGGGGTCCAAATGAACGAGGGGAGGTCCTAAAGGACACATGGAGGTCCAAATGAGTTCAAGGAGGTTCAAGGAGCACGTGGAGGTCCAAACGGACATAGAGATGTTCCAACAGAACAGAGGGTGAGTTCAAATGAGCATGAGGGAGGTCTAGACCTAAGGAGATCTGGACCAAAGGTGAACAAAACAAGCACAAAAAGGGAGAGATCACCAAAACTCCAACAAATCCAATAGACCAATAGAGAGTATTTAGTTGAAGTTTGGTTTAGTCATTTAAAGTTCCTTTAAAACCTCACGTTCAAGCTTTGAATTCTCATCAAAACAAAATGGTTCTTTTTTTTTGAAAATTCAAAAAGGCTTCAAAAACCATGGTGTTACAGCGGTTCAGTGAACCATTGGGTTAGGCCAGCTATTTATTTACATAGAGAAGTGTATAAGATCGGTTTGTATCCTAGACCCATCCTCTGCCCCTTCCTACTTCCAAGTTCTAAATAGGGTCGCTTAAGCCAAACCAGTTAGCCCATCCACCACCCATGCGCTCTTGCTTCAAAGTCTGAACATGGTGGCTCTACAGTGGAGAAGAAACTGTAGAGGCTACAAGCATAAACCCCTGCAGTGTTTTCAACACTACGGAATGGAAGGATGAATCGCTAAGATCCAATGCTGTGAAAAATGGGCCGACTCGGCTAATTAATCGGTGATGATGGCTAAACTGGCACGAATGGCATAATCAGAGTACTATTAATGCGGTTGAATGATTAATTAACAACATAATCCGATTAATTGGTGTTTTCCCTGTTTAACTACTAGAACAACTTATTTTTACTCACTAATTACGATAAAATAGTTTATAATGTTGTGTAATGGTGTTCATAGAAATGTATCATATGGATGAAGTATAAACTATGAAATGTAAAGCATGACAAATGACGTAATTTTGGGTAAATAAAATGTTTGTAATCAGTTTCAAACATAAAAGGTTTATTATTAAGAACGCATCTGGGCCATTAATCTGCCGATCCGACAGTGGGGAGTATGCCCACTCCTAATCCTCGCTGTCCACTCGTTTCGTTGTTTGCCTGCTGTCGATCCTCCTTGTAACACCCTGGCTATGCGGAAGCCACGATGTTACCTAAAAGACTAACATACGATAACAATACGGAATACTTTCAACCATCTTTCAACTAATAACACAAAAGATCTCTAGTAGAAAGAATATAAGGATTGAATCAGAATTCGTCAACAAAGCATTCTCAATCATCCAATCATATTGAATCAACTATGGTAACACTATCAAGAGTATATATCTAAAGATCATTAAGCCATTACTAATTCAACCATGTCATGAAGAATGATATTATCAACCATCAACGTCTATTTAAACCTTCAACCAACATTCATTCATGAATGTCATAAAGTTATTATTCAATACTAGCACAATCTATAAGTTACTCAATAGAAGCATAGCATCTATCAATTGAACATAAATCAATCCATGAAGCCTTCTCTTTAACAACTAAGTTAAAGCAGTCCAACATTACTAAGCTCAAGCAGATATTGACCAAATAGCTACATCTAAAGCATCATTAACCAATCAAGCCGCGAGAAAGATAAAAATAATCGAAATCAAACCGTCTAATCCATCGAATGAACTTAAATGAACTTAAGTGGCGAAGAATTAAAAACTTAGATGGATCGTTTAAGCTCACAGACAAATTCACCCACCATGAAGGATGGTCACAAAATCAAATCTAAAGTAATTCTCACATATTTTAATTAGTTTATTCGTTGTGGTTTGTGAATATGTGAAGTGCACCCTGTCTACCCCTTCCCATGCATGTCGCTGCCTCGATAGGTACCTAGAAAGCACAATACAGCAAGAGTGAGTCCATGACTCGGCAAAGTGCAATAGTAAATCAAACACAGTATCATAAGTAGGCAAAGGGAATAAACAATTCCATCAAGAACACAGCATTATATACCACAAACCCATCTCTTATGATAGCATCATAAGCAGTCAAAGGGAATAGCAACCCCATCATGAACAACAACATTATAAGCCAAACTGACAAATCCATATCTTATGCAAAAATACAATGACATGCCATGAATGCACCTTCTTCACATCTTAGCAATTACCAGTAATGCCGAGTAGGGTATCCGTTGATACCTACTCACGGCCTATGCCCTCTAGGCACAGGGATCCAAAGCCCACACTCCAAGTCATGTATCTTTCTCACCGACCTCACCGGATTAGTTACATGACATTCCACAAGTGTGGGGACCTCAAGGAAACAACCCCTTGGCTACCACGTAGACCAAGGTTTAGAAATGAATGTCATGATGCAAAATTTAAAGCACGATACCAACTCATCATTATCATCATTAACAAGGTAGTCTCATCGCTCACCTTGTCCCATCATTATTGCCATCAATCATGAAACCATTACCATGTAAACATCATCATTTAAACATTGCCATGTAAGCATCCTCATGTAAACTCTACCATGTAAGCGTCATCACATATACATTAGCATGCATCGTCAGGTAAATATTTTCATGTAAGCTTCATCGCATAAGTACCAACATAAAAACATCATCATTAAACTATGGCATTCATGCTCATCGCATTACCAAGCAGCAATCATCAATAATCAACTATGGCATTCATCAAGTATGAAATATAAAAACTCATTAATACTACTTGCACTTGCCTCAACCGTGAGACGGAAGACAAAAAGGAGGAACGCTCTAGCACCGGAGTTCACCACCACCTACAACTGCAAGCGAAAAACAACCAGGAAACGATCTCGCTTTCAAAGAGGGGACGATGAGAGCAACTACTAAACTAACGAATGAACGGCAAGACAAACAACGACTGATGGAACACAATAGTCTATAACTACAACCAAATAGCTCTGGTTATTAACTGAATAAAATTTCCTACAGCTGGACAGCTGATTCTAATCTACTACAATTTCTCACAGCTTAACAAGAGCACAAAGGGTTCTCACAATTACAGTGCACAATTAACATCAACAGTACAATTACAAGTCATTGAAATTATAAGAGCAACCCGCTGTCTAGCTTGCAGCTTACCAATAGTAAAAGGGGGTCATTGATAGGTCTAGAAAGCCCTAAAGTTTGCGACTGTAAAACTCGAGTTCAGAATCCTAACTCTAAACTTCTAGAACAATTTTCTAAATATGCTTTCGTAATCCAACAAAGGTGTAGATTCTTCAAAGGGATCAAGCCAAATCCATCTCAACTGCCTTGGCCCCTAGCACATCACAATTCAAATCCACCACTCAAACAGCTTTATCACGATTGCCTCAAGAATGCACATCAATCATACTATAATCCACCGCTCAAACAGCTTTATCACAATTGCCTCAAGAATGCACATCGATCATACTATAATCCACCGCTCAAACAGCTTTATCACGATTGCCTCAAGAATGCACATCAATCATACTATAATCCATCTCCCAAAACAGTCACTGTAAAATGTCAAAGATAGTCCATTCCAACAGTCAACTACATTTCATTCACCAGCGCCTGCAAATTTTCCAATGTAGTGCCTTGCAAGAGTCGGCGGCGGCGTTACTCGACGCGACGAGGCGGTCTTGCCCAGGTCAAGGGGCGAGTGGGCGGATCGAGGCGACAAAGCCGAGCCACAAGGGCACAGCGCAGCAAGCAATGGCCACGGAGAGGAGCCTCGGGCGCGGCTGGGAAGCGAGGTGTGAACGGCAGTCGGCCGGGGCGACGAGATGGCGGCGGCGATCGCGACGGGCGACAGACTCTTGAGAACAGGCGCCTGACGCTGGAGGTGGCGCCTGCGGCACGTGGATCAACAATGGCACGGGGACATTCTCGGCGCGGTTCGCCAGGCGGGCGGCGCGCACGGAGATCTGAAGGTCGGCGGCGTCGCTGGTGGCCAGGAGGTGGGGGCGCGTGGGAGAAACAAGTAGGGGCGGCGGCTATAGAGGGCAGGGATTTGAGGGAGGCGGCTACACAAGGGAGGGTAGGGAAAATAAAAACTAGGGTTTGGTTTCCTCCTTTTAAGCTTGTTTCCAATTGGGCCAAAGTGCTATGGGCCAAAGGCCCGGGTTCTAATACTTCACCTAAAATCTGAATTTTTCCTTTCTATCTCTATTTAATTTTCATTTTAGTTCCTTTGATCCCACTTATGAATTTTGGGATATTACATTCTACCCTTCTTAACAAAATTCGACCCCGAATTCTCACCGGGTACTCACTCAGCACCAGAACATATCAGAAGTTGCGTACATGCAAAGCTTAACAAGGGTGTCTCGGGTTCTTTTATTTGCTAAAGTAATGTTTTCAATTATCAATATTAGTAAAATCCTATCACTTAGCATTTTAACCAAATTGCATTTTGTTAAAAGAGTAATTGTGCAATATTTATAACAGCAGAGGTTCCCTCCACCTTATGCTTACTTTTGATTGGGGCTATCCCCATTTTATTAACACCACTGAGTTCGACGACTCAGGAAAAATCCAATCTCAGGGCTAGGTGAGCTCGACCTGATTTTCATTCCACCCACAAAGTTTTATATATAGAACTAACTCTAGTAGGTTCTCATGTTCGCCTTTTACCGTAGGCATGGCTATTTAAACAGTTTATACTCTGCAGAGATTATACATTGTACCCTCAAGAGATAATCAACTCGTTGCCTCACATGATTCCTTGGTCATGTATTTAAGAGACCATCACAGTAACTTTTTAAATATCTTGCCCCTCTCGTCATCTCACCCATATGGATTGTTCCCACTTGCGGTAGGCCCCATAAGTTGTGCGTGATGTTCACCTCAGCGACTGGCAACTTCACCTTACATCGGTGTCCCATTCAAGCCGGGCGTATCTAGTGCTTGCACTACCTTAATACTCCTCCAGCGAGATGACTTTCGGGGTTCAATAAATTTACTAAGCCAAATTATACTTTACAGACTTGTGGTTGTATTTGTTTTACAATGGGAGGTCATTACAGGATTAAGTTCTTTGTGTCATCTGGGCAGTTCATACCACATTCCACACATTCTCGTGCTACATCAGCACCCACCATCATACCATATGCCCAGATGGGGTAATAGCAATTTATTAGGGTTTTGAGGAGTAAAACCAGTTTATCTCAATTACTTCAGTCATGTACCTCCAATGACTGCCCAAAACCATTTTATGATTTAAGAGATGATGAGAAGGGCATTTTAATGCCCTGGTAGTTAAGCAAGACTATCATGTCGCTTAAGTACAACCCATAGCTAGTGATTACCACATAGTTACTAGGGTGATATGGAATAATGGATTCAAATGCCAAAGGGTCGTGTAATAATTAATTAATCATAAAATGAGTATTTAACTATCTTAAGAGTTAACATACAATTGCTTAAAGAATTAAAGAATGCAATTTTGGTAATTTTAAAAGAGTATAATTTGCATAAAATGTAGGTTCAAAATGATCAAACTATTGATTCATTTGGGTTAAAGGCAAGAGACTCTTGGAAATTTTGTGCTTGATCAAAGTGGAGATCTCCCGCTTCTTCGAACTCTACGCGGACGAAAGTGCCGGAAAAGAACAAACAAGTAAAGAGAGCAAATAAATACACAAGAAAATAACAAATGAACTCCAAATAAAATGAGACCACTTCCATTAGCAAGATCTTGAATTTAGACAAATTTATAAATAAATTTCATAAATTTTGGAGTTATAACGGAGGAGAACAGAGCTTCCGAAGTTTGAAATTGAATTAAATCAAGAAAATAAAGAGAGAGAGAGAATTGTCTCACTGACAACCGGGACCCACTGCACAATGCTTGGTCCATGTGTACAATGCATGGACCGGTAGGTCAACATGCACTGTGCACCGGTTCATGGCTCACGGGTCCACGGGGGCACTATTGTTCATGGGGCCTACTTGTCGGTCAAAGGGGGAGGGAGGAACTGGGGATTAATCAAAGGCATTAATTGATTTTCTTGGGCCCACCAGTCGGTGACTCAATACGGCATTAAACCGACAGTCCATTAAAGCAAATGATGCTTTAATGATTGGTTAGCAATTAAACCGGAGCTTAATTAAAGCAATGATTGTTTAGTCTTTAAGACAGAGATTTGGGGGGATTAAATGCCGCTAGGGCTACTGTCAGGTTCGGACAACCGGGGGCTCCCGGCTTGGGCTTGTCGCCAGCGGTGGGTAGCTCGGTGGCGGCGACCAAGGGTAGAAATGGGACGGGCTCACCGAGGCGGAGATGATGGTGGCGGTGTCACGGCCGGAGAATCGTCGGAGCGCGGCGCGACGGAGGGAAGGCATCTGCGCACGGCTTTAAAGCCAAACAAGAAGTTCGACGGGGTTCCAAGCAGGAAAGTGAGAGCATGGGCAAGAGCACCCTATGGCGAACTTACCGGGACCAAGAAGAGAGCAAGGGGTGGATGGTGGAGGGAGATTGGCGGTGGGGAAGATGTTGGCCAGGAGTGGAGAAGAAGGCCAAATGCGGTGGCTCTGGTGGACTAAAGTCCAAATGGCTTGGGGGGATGAACTCCTTGGCTTCGAGGGTGCTCCGTGACTGGGGTGGCGCAACGGAGGTGTTGCCGGAGCGGTGAAACACCGATGAGGGCGGCTCGGCCGAAAGAGAAACATAGCCGCTTTTCTTCGGTGGCTCACCAGTGACGAAGGAAGCGAAGTGGGGGTTGACAAGAGGGTGCTCAGGGCTCTTATAGCCGGGAGGAGGAGGAAGGGAGAGCCGTTGGAGGGGTCAAGGCAGTGCAGTGTCCCGAGGAGCGGCATGGGCGTTCTGCAAGGCGACAACTCGGGCGCCGGCGGTAAAGTGGCGGGCGAGGCGACAAGGCAACGCTACAGCGCAAACGCAAAGATGTGAGTCTTGACGCGGCGTGGGTTAGCGTCTGACGGGCGGAGGCAGTGGCGAGGCGTGGCGCAGGCAGCCTGATGTGGCAGCGAAAGCGGGCATTCACGGAGTCAACGGTGGCGAGGAGAGCGAGTAGTGCAGCGCCACGAGGCGGCGAGGTGAGGGCGTGCTCTGGAGCAGCATGAAGCGGCATGGGCGTGTCCCAATGCGGAGCAGAGCGCATGGGAGAGAAGAAGGGGGGCCAGGGGGGCTTGGGCCAATTGGGCCGAAAAGGGGAAGGAGGTAGGCCAAGGGAATGGGCTGAGCCCAAGGAGGGAAAATGGGTCAAGCCCAAAAGGGGAGATTTGAATAGAAGCTAAAATTCAAACTTGAGATTTGAATTGAAATCGAAATTTTAAATGGGGTAGAAGCTAGAGGATTTTGCAATTACACAACTAAGTTTGAATTAGTTTTTGAAACCAACTGACAAAAGCAAATACTATTCAAAGTCCGAAAAATGGACTGTTACATCATGTTAGGTATACTCCTGCTCATTAATCACAAAGCTTGGAGGTTATCATTATTATTTTATAGCTTATTAGTATTATTTTCCTCCTGGCGCAGATGATGATAACTAAGAAATCAGTTAGTGAGCAGGGCCTTTGATAGGATACATGGCATTTGTAGCAGTGAAAAAAGACATGTATTTTTTAGCCTTGACTTTGGAGACATATACTATCTTATATTTACCATGTTCCTTTGGGCTAACTTAACTAAACTTACTATAGGATTATGAAAACTTTTGGAAGAAGCATGTCACATTTTCAAGCTGGGTTGCTCAAAAGTTAGAAGATACAGATGTTATGAATATTGTGTGTATATTGAAGAGGCCCAATGTACAATATATATAGGGTGTACGAGGGTGCATGCCATATACAGATAAAGCAATACAAAAGACAGATAAGAAAATAGAAAAGAGTCCCTATTCTAACATCCCCAAATGCAAGGCGTATGCAATAGCGTTGCATTTGGAAAGAGTTGACACTAAAATATGAAAAATCCGAAGTCCGAGTCTTGATAATATCGTCGTAGCATGCAGCTCTTGGAAAATATGTCGAGTGTCAAAAGATCTCCTCCATACAGGGTCATGCAAAAGCCCATAAAGCACAAGGTGCAGGGGTTGAGAAAGTCGACTGCGGCAACACGACAAAGAAGATGATGAAACCGACATGAATAGAGAGAGCTGTCAAATCAAGTCGAATAGGAATAGGTGGAAGCATGACAGTGCAGATCAAAACCCAAGACAGCGGAAATGCAGAAGAAGCGCGGCGGCCTTAGAAGCTCGGGGCGGCGGCTAAGAAAGCGGCGGCATCAAAATGACTTCTGCGATCTACACGCAGCTCAGAAAGAAGAGCGGGAGTGGCGGCTGTTGCCATATATAAGGTAATTCCTATACTTTTATGACTGACAATAAATTTATGGACTTGCATGGCTTAGACGAACTCAAAGATTGATTGATACGGATTTGGATGGACGCATCGGAAGAAACGACACAAAGGAGAAAAGAATCAAAATATAACTAGTAGCTAGCACCTAGCATAACTAGCAGCAAATAATACTGGCAGCAGTAGAACCCTAAACACATTGCACAAACTAGAGATGAGAAATCCCTAGACACAACGCGGCTCTGTGGAAGGCGAGGAGTGCACTGAGGCTCCTTGACCAGTCAATGGGTTACCTTTATGTCCCCTCCAACTTCCCATCTCTCACCCTCAAATCCACGGTAGTCGCACATAGATAGCTCGGTCTGAGCTTCCTCATCCAACCAGCTTGAAGCAACACTAATACACCATCATCAGCAGCCCAAAAAGCACTACGCCTCCAAAAAGCACTGCGCCTCCGTCTCTTCTCTCCTTCTCCACCGACAGCAGCACCAAACAGAAAACTCCACACGGGAGAAAGTCCCTGACAAGCTCCTCGGTGGCGTCGGCTCGATCCAGGGGAGCCGAGGCAGCCAAGTCTTGTGCGGATCCGGAGGCGGCTTGAAGCACGGCAGGTCACGTTGGGCGGCAGCGGCGGCCCGATCCAAGAAGAGGACGGCGGTGGCGGCTCAAGCAGGGGAAGAAGAGGCGATGGCGCGGTCGACGGCATGAGGGAGGCGGCTGAGGCTCGCCGAGCAACGACGGCGGGATTTGGGAGCCGAGCTCACCTCGACTTCCTACTCTCGCCGCGCGCGGTAATCGGGTGACGACGAGGGCAACAGAGGATGCTTCGCGGCGGTCGAACGTCTCGGTGGAGCAGAGCACCCGGGTGTAGAGGATCCGGTCGGCAGCTGCATCGGGCGATGAGGATGAGGTGGAGCTCGGGGCTGACGAGGCAGTGTGGCGAACCAGCACCGGGGGGGATCCGTCTTCCTCGAGCCAAGGCCGGCAGCGGCGAATCCAGCCAGATCCGGCCGAGAAGAGAACTAGCGACGCTGGATCCGGTGGGGGAGCTCGAGGACGATGCTGGTGTTGGTGCGGGGGCCATGGCCTTCCGTCGGTGCAGCGAAAGTCGAGACCACGAGAAGCAATCTGACGACGAACAACCTGAACAGCCACGGCCACGATTCTTGATGCCAAAGAAGATGACAATGCTGCTATTTGCTTGCTACTTGCGCAGGCGCACGTGGAGAGGAGGCCACCCCCGGGAGCGAAGATTGGTCCTCCCGGGGGCAGCGACAAGTAGAGGCTAGAGGCGGCGCCAGCTACAGTACCTAACCCTAACCTTTGCTCTGATACCATGTTATGAATATTGTGTGTATATTGAAATGACCCGATGGGCAATATATATAGGGTGTACAAGGTGCATGCCATATGCAGATAAGACAATACAAAAGACAGATAAGGAAATAGAAAAGAATCTCTATTCTAACACCTATTCTAACAACGGACAATCATGAACGATTTGCTCCTTTGCACCGTTTCTCGTCTTCTCAAAGCAACCAGTAATTAATCAGCTTGGATGTGTATGCCGAAAACACGAAACCTGGGCAGAAGGACATTGCTACCTCGCTGCTGGAGTAGACTTAGTGAAAAGGAGTATGAGGTACTTATATGCACAAAACTATATTCCAATTCAACGTTTTGAAGTAAATGGTGTTGTCAATAGTCTGTGTGGTATAAGTTGCATTGGATTGCTGCACATGTTGTTTCCGTTTTGCTTACCTAGCAGGCTAGCACAACCGCACAAGGTAGAACTACGAAGTTCTTTGCGCCCTAGGCAGTGGCGAACCCAGGATTGAAGTTTAGGTTGGGCGGCGGCGTCCGAGCCACATGTCTGACACACACCCATCGCTTGCATGTGTGTAGTCTGTGGCGAGGAGCTGTGGACGCCGGCTGGGGAGGAGCGCAAGCGAGGAGCCGGAGGACGCCACCGCGGGGAGGAGTTATGATGGCGGTGGTGAGTCGGACGAGCAATATGGATCGGGCGGCGGTGTGGGAGCGTCGCCGGATCGGGAGGCGATGGCTTGAGCGAGCAGAGCAACGGGATGGCGAGAGAAGAAGAGCACGGGCGGCGGCGGCCATGGCCAGTGGCGGCAAGTGGCAAACCCTAATCCTAACCTTGCTCTGATACCATATTAGAATAAGGCTTTATGTCTATTCCAATGGATGAAAGGGCCAATATATAACATGTACATAGTTGACAATATGCAAAGAACACCCTAGGCTATATACATATCTAACAATTATTACTTCATACCTTTTATTCAAACTATTCCATCATTGTTGTACAACTTGAATTTGCATATATACGACTAGAGCAATAGCGATTCTCACCTCACACCTCGGCTCTCACGGCTCTCGAGTCCTCCTCCTGCCGCCACTCGGCACCCGCCCCGTCTTGTGAAGGCGCGTGCCTTCTACTCCCGTTCCTCAACAAGACGGCTGGTGGAGCTCTCCGGCGCCACCTCCAACCCGCGCCGTCATGCTCTCAGCTCAAGCTCCTCCCCGGCTTGGTTCCCCCTCCTCCCGACGCCGTCTCCCACCCCACGGACACGTCGTGCGCCCATCGGCCGTGCCTTCGCCTGTGACCTGCCCTGCCACGGCCCTATCGGACGAGTCTTGGTGCTTCCTAGCCGCCTAGAGTTGGAGATTTGGATTTTGGAGTTTTGTAAATTGGGGATTTGGGGAACCACCAACCGGGAAGAAATGAACAGGAGAGGAGATGTAATGAGATGCAGATAGGCTTAGTTGGTAGGGTATGGGCCGTAGGCCTTCTTTGGTGTAGCCTCCTCCTCGGCTCCTCGGCCTTTGGCCGTCTGTCAGAAGAAGGATGCAAGGGAGTAGCAATGGTCGGCCTTTGGGAGGGAGGGGGTGGTCGCCGGCGTCGGCTACCTGGGGCGGCCGTTCAGCCTTGCCCTATTGCTGGGGCCGGCCCTGGCCCTAGGTAATGTTAAAAGTTTACATGAGTTCCAGGATGCATCCTGTATTTTGCTTGATACTGTATGAATACCAGATTTTTTTTTCTTGTGCAATCCAATGTGCTTGAATATAAAAACCTTGTAATATCACCAAATCAGAACAAGGGATTATAGTGACCGCAGAACATACTGGAAGAAACTTCTTAATATTATGTTGGTGTTAATAGATATTTGATATATATCACTTTCTTTTCGAAAAAAGATTTATATCACCTAGTCATAATGGGAGAGTAGGTGGAGCAGGGCAGGCGGCAAAGGCACCGAGCCGCGCACGGTGCTGCCGCAATCTGCAGGGGAGGCGGGCTGTCAGCGTGGGGAAGTGGCGGGGGTTCGTCACTACGAGTTTGGCTTCACATGCAGTTGCCCGCGCAAAGGCACCGAGCCGCCCACGGTGCTGCCGCAATCTGCAGGGGAGGCGGGCTGTCAGCGTGGGGAAGTGGCGGGTGGTCGTCACTACGAGTTTGGCTTCACATGCAGCCCGCGAGTAAGTTCTTCCCAAGATAATGTTATGTCAGTAGAAGGAAGAGCTTCTTGGTGGTCAAAGTTTCCAAGAGATTGAGAAAATGTACATCAATCAGACCCATGAACACACACACACACAACAACAACAACAAAAAGGATTTCTCATCTTAAGACATCATCTTCTAAGTGCTATCAGGTACCAGTAGGAAACATAGTTGCAGGACAATTTCAGTTTTACCCTAACTGTTGAATGATCTGGATAGATGGGATGTGTTTGACCCTAACAAAATCGTCACCAAGATCCCCCAATCGACCAAGAAAGGAGCTTGGCATGCCCACCAATCTCAGCCTCTGCAACGTAGCAAGGGACTGGAACCCAGCAGGAACTGTTGCGAGCTTTGCACATGACATGATCCACACTTCCTGGACACATGGCATGGCCCCTTCATCAATATCCCACTCCTCCAGTTCCTCAAGTTCAGTTATGATAAAAAATTTCAGCTTCAAAAAACCCGGACAGCAGGATCTCATTACTTTCCCCTGGTATGCTTTGTTCAGCTGGAGGAACAACAGATTTGGCAATTGAACAAGAACTGAAAGCGGGTCATCTTGCAGCTGCGAGAAGCTCAAGCGCAGCTTTGTAAGGTTGTGTAGTTGAGCCAACCAATATGGCAATGTCGGCAAAGATCCAGCTAGGTGCAGCTTCTGTAGACATGAAGAAGGCTTCAGCAGTGCAAGGTCAAGAGGCCTGGTGCCATCTCCAGGGAAGATGGATAGGTATGATAGTTCCTTCATATTGTTCACAGAAGAGCATAGCTTTGGAGCATCTTCATTGTCTAAATCCTCTACAGAAAGCTTCTTAAGCTGGGTAAGGTTTGCAATCTCGTGAACCACAGCTGCGCTTGCTTGCAAACCAGTTAATACCTGGAGCTTGTCAAGCTGGGCAAGTCCCATAGGGACATGGATGCTTTGGTCGTCTTGTTTCATCTCTAGATGCCGTAAATTTCTCAAACATTTGATTTGAAATGTGATTCTTTTTATCTGAGTCCTCCTGATATCAAGAGTTTGCAAGTGATAGAGCTTGTGCAATGTTCTTGGGAGCTTCTTCAACTTTGTTCCCCTTAGCCCAAGGAACCTCAAGTGAAGTAGGCCTCCTATCTCTTTTGGAAGTTTTAGCACATTGCCATCTTCCAAATCCAAAATTCTTACTAGTTTAAAGCTCCTTGCAACAATGTTGCATTTAAATACGATTGGTGCACTTCTGCTGAACATGAAAACAGATCGCAATCTTTTCCGCAATCTTTTCTTGTGTTCTTTGCTGAATGACGCATTAGATGTTTGCAATGAGATGCGCTGAGCACTGATGTTTGCACCTTTGTCATGGCAGATGATGGAAAATCTCTCATTTTCAGACAACAAGATGGCAAGCTCGTGAAGAAGATCATGAACTCTGCACGTTTTTACTCTCCCGCTGCTGCTTGCGACCGCCACTTCTATCATGCTTCTGTTGACGAGCTCCATGAGGTACTTCTCTGCAGTCATTTCAAGTGTCTCATCAGCTTTCTCTTCCACAAACCCTTCAGCAATCCATAATCGAACCAGCTTCTTTCGGGAGATCTCCGAGTCGTATGGGATGACAGAGAGCAGCAGAAAGCATGGCTTCAAAGGGTATGGGAGGTCCTTGTAACTTAAGAGGAGCGCTTGCTGAACTCCCATTTCGCCGTTGCTTAGATCCTTCTGAATGCTTGCCAAGACACGCCTCCATTCGGTGTCTGTTCTTTCTTTCCTTGACATCATGCTCCCAGCAGCAACAATAGCAAGGGGCAAACCAGCGCACTTCTTCACAATGTCCTTGGCGGTTTCCTTAAGACCATCAGGGCATATGCCTTCTTGCGAGAATGCCTTTCTACAAAACAAATTCCAGGAATCGTCAAACGGCAATGGCTGAAGCCGATGGACATTGCTATTTACATCGACAACCGAATCAGCCACGACGGTGTTACGCGTCGTCACAAGCACCCGGCTCCCGCTGCAATCTCTGGGCAGTACCAGCTTGATCACCTCCCAGAGCCCATTGTCCCAGACATCATCAAACACAAGCAGAAACCTCTGACCGTCAAGGCCACCCAAGAGCAATTCCTGGAGCTGCCTCTCGCCGAGAGAGCTCGCCTCGGCAGAGGGGATCCTCATCAGCCCCTTGGCCATCTCGCAGAGGACATTGCGCAGCTCCATCGTGTTCGACACGTAGATCCACGAGAAGCGGTCGAAATGCTTCTTCACATCCAGGTGGGCGTACACCTTCTTGGCAAGTGTGGTCTTTCCAACACCACCCATGCCCACCAAGGATACGACGCTTAGCTCCAAGCCCCCATCCAAGATATATCCAAGTAACACGTCCAGATCGCCATCCAGGCCTACGGTATCTCTGACAGGAACCAGAGGACATGATTCTAATAGACCATGAATCCATTTATCACTGGACGACACCACAGGCCTTTCAACTGCATACTCTGATCGACGACGGGAGATGTCGCTCAGCTGGGTCCGTATGCGCCTGATCCGAGACCCGACGTCGTGGCGTGATCTCAGCTTACCAAGAACGCAGCAACCGCGTACCTGCTGGCCAGCGTCGAAGATGTCGACGGCGTCCTCCGACTCGAGCATGATGTCCCTCATCTGATCGATCCATGCTTCTGCGGCCACGCTGCCCTCGGTGCTGCAAACCTCCATCTCGCGCAGGAAGAGCCGGATGCTGTGGAGCTCGTCACGGAGCCAGCCGACGCCGCGGCCTGTGGAGAAGAGGCGCCGGCCATGGTCGGTTGCTCCGCTGGTAAGCAGGGAGCCTATGCCATGAATCAAAGAGGCAAGGACGTGGTCGGCCATGGAAATGGATCTGTTGTTGAACAAGGAGGAAGCTCAGCCCACAGCTTGTTTTCTGTTAGAAAATCAATGTCATCAGGCAGCGTTGAATTATCGCCTTTAGGCTTTCAGCAGATATTTTCGATTGTTATGCCGAACGGATCTCCTTAGTCCCAGAGGCAGTTCTTGCCAGTTGCTACAGTCTGGGCCATCTATTCCCTGATCAGTGGTGCGTAATTTTTCAAGAAGATAAACAAAATGTTACTTGCTCTGCCGTAGCTCAAGAAAAATGAGCAGCTTTCTAGACCAAAGATCCAATGGGCCATCTTTCTTAAGAAAGCATTGCGAGTCATACAGAAGACGAATGAGCAGCCTCGATCTGTAGCAATAACGATTGTGAAAGGGAGATCGATAGGAATTAGGATCCACATGTTTTCCTTTCCTAAAGAAAATAAAAAGAAAATACACGATAAAGAATTTCACCTCTACGATAAATGGCCCTGGGAAGTAGAATTGTTTAGGTAAGATTTGTTTGTACTCTATATATGCGCTTTGACTTTTAACGATGAGCTTGCTTTGGGCACTAATGTAGAACGGTCTGTGAAGCATTGGAGCAGCTTATGGGCCTGTTGATCGGGCTGCAAGGCACTATTGCAAAAGGGATTTCACTCAGCCCGCCAGCCTGGGCTGAAGCTAGAACTCAACTTTGGACTCTTTTAGTACGTGAGATGTAGCCCTGTACGGTTCAGTGCTGCTTTGATTGGTTGACAACTTTGCGAGCCTTGAGTAGTTGACCTGTGAATCGTGGTTGCTAATGGATGGATGCCATACCAAGTACGAGTACTAGAAGTTTTCTAATCCTAATAAGGCAACATTTTTACCCATCACGATGTTTCCGTTCCGGCATAATTCTTCTTGTACATGTATGAGTTTGGATCTGCTTAAAGCTACCGACGTAATTACAACTTCTTAATGACATGGTATATTACAAACAATGCAATGAAAAATAGGGCCAGGAGGCATGAATTTTACGTGAAAAACTATTTCGGAAAAACCACGGACGCACGAAAACGATATCATTATATAAAGAGATGTTTACAATAATGCTCTTGCTTTTGCCTCGTGGACTACAGGACTGGATTTATAGTGGTACATGAAAGACTCTATGTAGGAGTAGACCTATGAGTTGGAGTAGGAAACAAAATTCGTATCATACTCGTATTCAATTTGTATCACACTCAAACTCAACAATCTCCAACTTGAGAGGAATCCATGATGAACACCTTGTGCGCCGAACGTCCGTAGGACTACTCTCAATAATTAAGATTGGAACAATATTATCCAAAAAGCTTCTCATATAGCCAAATTAAGCAATCAAATGCACAATCATTTAACGGCATAAGCCATGACATCACCTGTGGTGCTGGATAGATAACATATTTGACATGCTCCACCTAGAACACAAAACTCGGCAAATAGTGATCGCTAAAAGATCAACTTGCATATGTAGCCTTCACACGCATCAAGCTGCCGATTTCAAAGGTAATTGAAATCCATGATATGGTCAAAACTGCCCCTGTAAAACTGTTCGAATGAAAGGAACTCTTGTGCCATCAATGGAATAGAAACTGCAGTAGGCCTCTCATATCGAGCTATGATAACTAGACAAACGTTGTAGTATCCACGCAAAAACAAACCCCTTTTTGCACTTAAATCCTTCATCTCGAACTAAAATTGGAGCAAAACCTTCACTTTCAAACAGCAAAACTCCGGAGAGTATTATGCTAGCTACCATCAGGGTGTCGTCAAATGGTGAACAAAACGCCAAATAAGCTATCCCCTCAATTGAATCCAAACATGCACAAATTGCATATCTTACCGAATTGAAGAAAAAAAAAAGGTACCTCAAAATTGGCATACCTGCAAACCTTCACCTTGGACTCTACATGTGCAGATCTTGCCGCAATAATCCGTAGAAGACGACGGATCATCGAAGAAAATGCCAATGATTAATCCTGCATAGATATCGCCAATAATAGGCACAACGGTCTACGCTGCGATGAACTTCACCTCCAATGAAAAATATGCAGAGCTGACGTCACAGTCTCTTGATGGAAAACGACGATCGACTGCGGCAGAAGATCGTCAACAGAGACGGTGGAAGACGACGCTAGAGCATGGTGTCGGGCGGCGCAGGTGATGGTGATGACGGAACCGACGCTGAAACAGTCGCCAGGGTAGAATACGTGAAGACTGCTTAAAGTTGTCGAGTCGGAGTCGACGACGAAACGGCGGTGGGATGTGATGTCACAAACAGATCCAAACATTTGCATCTAAGAAGAATGTCCTTCCGCTCATCAATCATGCCACCGCCAACCATTCGAGTTCGGGCTTGTGACAGTGCCACCGCCAACCATTCGAGTTCCAGATTCAGCCATCAATCACAGCAAGCATCCTAGTGCGGCACCAAACAACACAACAATGCCATTATGCGTGTAGTGGGAATCGCACCACAGGGAAGGGGAGCAGGCAGGTAGCATCCCCTTTCACCCCGTTCCACTCGCGTACGACGGAGTTGCATCATGTCTGGATGCATCCGCCTTCAGATATGGATCTGGACAGTCCTGCCTAGAGCATGCCAAATTATAGCTCTGTTCATGGTACAGTCGTACATATCGAATTAACGTTTTGTTCGTGGCACCGTCATTCGTGCTCCTCCGGTCCTCCTGGACGGCGCGGCTCTTGGAGATACCAAGTAGCCAAGCCAGCGATCTATGTACGGTGCAACACGCGATTGGACGGCACGCACGCACGCATGCATGCATGAGTGTATGTCAAAGGTGACTCGAAGGTGAGACGCCCCAATCTTCGCGGCCCCCGTGACACCTTGGCGGCTCGAGGACCACCGGCGCGGAGGATCCATGAACCTGGCCGCGTTCGTGTTCCTGCCGCCGCTGCCGCCAGAGTCGTCCCTGTTCAGCACCAAATTGCTTGGCTTTTCGTATTTATGCGTCGTCCTCCCAATATTCCCCACCAGCGGGGGACATGTAAATTGCCACTGCTCAAGAGTGGGCCATGTGATGTTTCCCTTTCGACTCGAGCGTCGCCACGGCGACTTGCTTTGGATAGTTCGATGAGCCTCTCTCGCTACGGATTTTTTTTACTGCCATTGCCTGAGGAACCGCTCGGTCAATGGGTGTCGAAATGTTGTAGGGAAAAAAGAGGAAGATTTGTTCTTAGGACTGGTACTTATGCAGAGTTGTGTAGTACAACATGACTTCTGTATGCAGTACAACTTACGTTTGGTGCATGTGCATCGTGTACGTACGTAATTTGCATATACGGACCCAACGGAGGCAAAGGTTACAGGCAGCCACTGAATCACTGCGACCTACTGACAAAAAATCACGCACAGTGGTACATTGCTCTGTGCTTATCATGTCGCATTATATAGCTACACCGCATCTGACCATTCTGCTTTTCATTTGCTTCTTTCCTTTTCCACCTTGACTTGCATCCGTGGTACCATTCGTCATGGAGTGACAGATTCTGTCTCAAATCTGTTCCTAGTCCATGCCAATCTATTAATACCCTGTTTCTGTTTGCAACACAGGGCCTAAGCCTGTTGATCAATGATCAGCGTGACTTGCGCACGTAGTGCCTGACAAAAACTGGAGGCGGACACTGATTTTTACCAGCAAAAACATTGCATATCATAGTTGCATTGCGTGTAGCGGTGGGTATTCAGTTTATACGGCTATATCGGTTCGATTTATTCGGTGATTTGTTTTTTTTTTGTTTTTGAATGCTGGCCAACAAATTAACCAAACTAAAATAAAAAACTGAACCTAATTAATTTGGTTCGGTTAATTTGGTGTATCAAAATATAGACAACACGCAACACTAAATTGAAATCCCACGCATCAGGTACTTGTCCTTGATGCAGAAGCCGAGCCTTGGCGAAGAATGCAGTTGCCGATGTGTTGGACCCGGATTTTCTAAATCTCGAATCCTCTGTGAATACACTGTGCTATTCCCTAAATCAGTAGATAGTACTCACATACACATTGCGGAATCATCTCATACACGGTGAAAACCATATCATTCAATATTCTACAAGCATCAGAGTGACATAGACCTCGTCGAGTCGAGTTTACAATAAGGGCCGAACAGGCCAAAAGATTACATCACGTAAGAACAACAGAACTATAGTGGAAGCAACAGGGGAGGTAGAGCACATCTCTCCACAGGTAGCGACTGGGGTACTCGTATACGACTGCTATTAACCAAGTACTTGGACAATATCGATTAAACGCATTAAATCTTAAACGAGCTGCTAAGGCCGAGCGAGACTTAGACTTCTCGAAACTAGACTACTCTTCATCGCCGCCTTGTCCATTGACTTCGGAGTCCTCGTAGTAGTCGTAGTCCCCATGGTCGGCAGGCTCTGAAGGTTTGGGGGAAAAGCGAGGGTGAGCACAACTTCCGTGTTCGCGAGTCAACACCTAAGATGCAATAGTATACATGCATGGCTTAACAAGGGAGGCCCGGGTTCTTTTATTTGCCAAAGCAATACTTTCAAAATAACATAATTAGAAAATTCCTATCACTTAGCATTTTAGCAAAGAGAGTAATTGTGCAATATTGAAATACAGCGAATGTTACCTCCACCTTATGCTTATTTTTTTTTATCGTGGTTACCTCTACCACTTAACAACACTGGGTACAACCACCCAGGAAAAATCCAAATGCTGGGTTACATCCATCCGACCAGTTTTCAACCCACCCATAAAGGTTTTTGAAAAAGAACTAACTCTAGTAAGTTCCCATGTCTGTCTTTGACCGTAGGCACGGCTGTTTAAATAGTTTTATACTCTGCAGAGATTTGTACACTATACCCACAAGAGATAATCCACTCTTAGTGTTGGGACCCCAAAAATATGATTCAGGAACCATCTGTGTATTCTAAACTAGTCCTAGATCAGTAGCCAGCTCACACAAAAAACAGTGATGAAATACCATCCATTTATTCGATTTAACTAAAAAGATCTTAGAGTAAAAAATAATAATAATAACTGGACCTTATGGTCAACGGTTACTTAACTTGCCATGCAGGGCTAAAGAAACAAATAAACTCTTGCAGTGGAACGAAACTCTTGAAATGGCCAATCAACATGCCCACAGGTAATCGAGTGGAGAATGCATCCTAATCCGCAAAACCTTCATAGTCCTCCTTTTGAAAGAACTCTTGAGCAGCTTGATATTCTTCAACTAATCAACAAAGGTGTAAAGCCGTGAGTACATAAAGCACTTAGCAAGCCGTAGGAAAATGTATGCAAATAGTATTCATGTACGGCTTGACAAAGGTTAGTTGTATGGTTCTTTTGCATAAAGCAGCATTGACGATAAATGCAATAAATAGATTGAAATGCGTAGTTGAAAACAATAATAAAAAAGTAAACAATTTCTTTGAAACAACCAGTGAACTTCCCATTCACTTCCTAACCAAACCATTGATAAGTGAATCCCCAATTCACCAGTCGACACAAACTACCAAGTGAATTACCTGTTCACCAAACAAACATTATATTCATCAAGTGAACTTTCCATCCACACTCCGACACATTTTATAAGAAACTCTATCTCTCGTATGAAATCCCCGGACATGTCCATAACCGAGGACGCTGCTATTCGAATAGATCAATTAACACTCTGCAGAGGTTGTACACTTTACTCACAAGATGCAATCAACCGGATCATAGTTGACAACAACAAAACCTTTCAAAAATTTTCTCTCAACAATTGACTCTCTCGTTGTGCATACAACCCTCCTAAAATCTCACCGTGGGTTGACACACAACGTTGGATAGGGATGCGGCGAACCGTCCCGCGGTGTGACCTTAGAAAAGGATACACACCTCCACCCATATACCACCTGAGTAGTCAAAAGCCAAAACTCCACAATCTACTAGGTTAGGCCCATCCTATCAGGCATGTGGTTGTACGAAAGGCCCAGTTCAATGGCGCACAAGATTAAGTCCTTGACAAGTTACTCAGACGAGTCTACCACAAACCCACGACGTGTTGAAACACCCCCACCATCCACTCGCTCGAGCGGAAACTATTTTTTTTTTAACCAAGACCAATGACACACCTTGTCATGGTACACAAATTTTAATAACAGCGGTGGCTAACCACCACGATTCCATATTTCATTAAGTCAAGATTAATTATTATGACACATGTGATAATGAACCCATCGTAACTAAGCTTGACTAAGCATCTATACGATACCCTTGTTGGTGATACAAATAAGTCCAACTAAAATTATCCATGCTAGGGAGACAAATGATTCATGCTAGGGAGACAAATGATTCATGCTATTCAAATAATCAATGAGGCATAATGACAACAGGTAATAACTAATCCCAAAACAATTTGTATAAAGATAGCATGGAATTGTATAAAACAATATACTTTTGAAATCATAGGTTCAATATGATCAAAGGACTACGGCTTGCCTTGGAATAAATTCTAGGATTGATCTTGATCTTGGTGTACTCCTCCTTGCTCAAAACTTCCCGAAGTATCAACGTCTACTCGCAAACAAAGAAAATAAACCAAATAAATAAATAATAGAGATAAAAATACTCCAAAAATTAAATACAAATTTCAGATAAATAGATCTTGAATTTAGATGAATTTAGAAATTTGAATGGACTCAATCGGAGTTCAGATGCAAAAGATATGAGCTTTGGAAGATTAAAATCACATAAAATCATGAAAATCATAATTTATGGATTTATTGAATTATTTATTTGAAGGAAAAAGGGATTATGGCGTCAGATGACGTCAGCAGGGATAATTCGGCTAAAAAAGAAATAAAGGAATATGGCTGACAAGTGGGACCCACTTGGCATAGGGATGGTGTATGGTGGAACAGGTGTATGGTCTTTGAGCTCTGGTTGGGTTTTGGTTTGCCACATGGGCTATGACCAAGCAGCTGACTGGATGCCACAGGGACCAAGAATCTGAGGTGGCGCAGAGGTGGAAGGGGAGGTGGCGCATGAGATGGCAAAGAAAGAAAGAAGCACAGGGGTAGAGTAGCTCTCGGGCAAAGAAGGAGGTCGGCGGCTTGGGCTCATCGTCGATGACGAATGACAGTGAGAGAGCCCCAGGGAGGTGGCAAAACAAGTTGACAACGACAATGCAAAACTCTAGTGATAGTGGCTCGTCGGCGGTGACAGTGCATCAACAACAGCGGCGACATTGGCGGCCGGGTACTCACAGTGATGACGGCGAAGGTGGTTCGGTGGCTGAGAGAGAGAAACAAGAGAGAAGTTCAGATGAGAGAGGTCTGGAACACGATCTGACATGCTCATAAGGGCGAGGGCTCACCGGAAAAGGTAGATTTTAGGGTTTCAAGAGAGGAGACACGGGCGAAGGAATCGACGTGGATGGGCTCCTTTTATAGCGCTGGATGGGGGAGTTGGCATGGGGCACGGTGGCGCGGCTTCACGTGTTCAACTGGGACACAAGAGAAGGACTCAACAAGTCGTGTTGTCCCGACGGGGCTACTCGGCAGCGAGTGCAAGAGAAAGAAGCAAGTGCTGGCTTAGGCTAGCGCAAGGAAAAGGAAAGGCCGAGCTGGGCTGGGCTCCGGAGGAAATAGGAATGGGCCAAGGGAAAGAAATGCGGGTTGGACCGGAAAGGTAAAGGGAAAAGAAAACGCCGGGGATAAAGGAAAGCCGGGCCGAAGGAAAAATGGAAACTGGGCCAAAGAAAGGAATTTAAGCCCAAGGACCAATCTGAGATTTAATTAGTTTTCTTTTTTAAAAAAAATAGCAAAAAAGAAAAATAACAAATGTACTTGGAAAAATTCTAAAAAAATTTAGAAAATATATCCAAGCACATAGAATCCAAATAAAATAATTTTGAAAATAGTTGATGTTGAGATTAATCATATTAAATTATTTTTTATTTCTGAAAATTCCAATTAAGCTTTAACTTCAATAGAAAATTTCAAATGGTTTATTTTCTTTTTAAAACTTCAAAACAAACCAAAATTTTGGGATGTTACACATAGCCCCACACGATTCCTTAGTCATGTGGTCGAGAGACCATCATAGTAACTTTTCAAATCATCTCGCCCCTTCCGTCATCTCACCCATATGGGGTTGCACCCATACGTTGTGCGAGATGTTCACCACAACGACTAGCGTAGCTGGCCTCCACTCGCCACAACGACTAGCGCAGCTGGCAACTTCACCTCACCTTGGTGTCCCATTCAAGCCAGAATGCATCCGCCGCTTGCACTACCTCGATCCTCTCCAGCGAGACGACTTTCAGGGTTCGATAATTTTACTAAGCCAAGTTACACTTTGTAGACTTATGGTTGCACATGTTTTATAATGGGAGGTCATCATCATTGGATTAATTCCTTAATACCATCTGGGAGGTTCATACCACATTCCGCTCATTCTCGTGCTACATCCGCACCCACCACCATACCATCCACCAAGGTGTAGTAAAAGCAATTTGGGGTTTTGTGGGGGGGGGGGAACCAATTTATCTCAAATACTGCAGTCATGTACCTCCCACGACTGCTCCAAATCATTTTCATGTTTTAAGAGATGATGATTAGGGCATTTTAATGTCCCAGTACTTAAGCAAGACTAACATGTTGCTTAAGTACAACCTATAGCTAGTAATTTACCACATAGCTAGTAGAGTGACATGGAATAATGGCTTCAAATGTCAAAGGATGGGATAATAATTAATTAACCAACAAGTGGGCATTTAACTACCGTAAGAGTTAACATACATTTGCTTAAAGAATTAAGGCATGCGGTTTTGGTAATTTAAAGGAATATAATTTGCATAAAAAGTGGGCTCAGAATGATTAAAGTATTGACTCGCCTGAGCTAAGGGCAAGAGAGTTTTGGTAGTCTTGTGCTTGATCAAACTAGGGATTTCCTGCTTCCTCGAACTCTACTCGGACGAATGTACCAGAAAAGAGAAAAACAAGCAAAGAGGGCAAATAAGTGCACAAGAAATAGCAAATGAACTCTAAATTAAATAAGACTAGAGCCAAAAGCAAGGTCTCGGATTTAGACAAATTTAGAAACAAAGAACGCTGTAATCGGGGTTACAACAGAGGAGAACAGAGTCCTCAAAGTTTTGGTTTTCGAGCACAGATCAACGACTTCACGATGTCGGAGGTAGGTTCGACTACACCACGTGGTCGGAAGGGGTTCAACTACAGGACGTGGTCAAAAAGAAGGAAAGGATTCAACTACTCAAAGTGGTCGAAAGAAGGAAATGATTCGACTACTCAACGTGGTCGAAGAAAGGAGGATTCGACTACTCAATGTGGTCGAAGATGGGAGGATTCGACTACTCAACGTGGTCGAAGAAAAGGAGATTCAACTACTCAACATGGTCAAAGGAAAAGAAGGATTCGACTACTCAACGTGATCGAAGGAAAAGAAGGATTCGACTACTCAACGTGGTCGAAGGAAAAGAATGATGCAACTGCTCGACGTAGTCGAAAGAACTAGAGAGAGAATAGGGCATGGAGAAACTCACCAGGACAGAGAGAGGCCGAAGGAGGTCAGCGGACGGTGAACGGCAGCGGGGAAGTTCACAGTCGAAGGTGAAAGAGGACGACGGTGAAGGGGTCGGCCGGGACTGAAGGAGAAGTGGAAAATGCAGCGGCTCCTATGAAACAGAACTAAAAAAGAGTGAGGGAATTACTTCAAGGAGCTGGGGACACGAATTAACGTGGGTAGATGAGGGGGCTACACTGGTGCGGCGAGGACTGAGAGGAGGTTTGCGGCGGCTTGAACTCGGAGCTCAGGGCTTCGGGCAAATCACAGCAACAAGAGCGAGAAAGAGAGTTGGGTGGCAGAAAGGAGATGAAGGGGCTGCTCTGGCTCTTTTATTGCCCAGAGGAGAGGAGGGGAGATAGTCGTTGAAGGCGCGGGGAAACTCGTGCGGTCCCGAGGGCGGTTGGTGAGAGCACGGGGCAGGCGCAGAGCGATGGGACAGATCGGGGCGTTGGCGCGCACAACATGTTTCGGGCGCAGAGGGGGCGCTCTGGTGACAAGACTAGGCGGGGAAGAGGGACACCTGAGTCAAAGTGGGTGGGAGGAGCAGGTGGCAGCAGAGGGCGCCGAGCGAGGACAAGGCGCACGAGGGCATGACAGAGCGGGCATGTGGTCAAAAGAAGGTTTCGACCACGTGGTCCGAATAAGCTTTCAACCACCTGGTCGAAAGGAGGTTTCGACCAACGGGTCGAAAGAAAAGAAAGGGGTAGGGGAGGAGAGGGGCCAGATGGGCCGGTGGAAGGAACGGGCTAGGCCCAAGAGGCTTTCAAAAGAAGGTCTTTGAAATAAGCTTTTGAATTCAACCCAACTTTAAAGCTTACGGGGAAGGTTTTGGAAGTACACACTTAGCTTCGATTAAAATTTTGAAACTCCAACACAACTGAAATCCAAATAACAACCATCCTGCAAATGGGATGTTACAAATCCTACCCCCCTTAAACGGAATCTCGACCGCGAGATTCGAGCTACAAAGGTTAGACAGAGAACATACCTGTGATTACTCCCGAAGCTTCTTGGGATTCTTCGGTGGCGACATGGTTCACATGGCCCTAGCTTGGCATGGAAGCGGCTATGGATGCCTGCGAGGTTCGATGACTTTTGCTTGGAGTTGAAGTCTGGCCTTGAGCTGGTGTGGCTTTCAAGTTGAATCTCACCGAGGTGACTTATTGAGGACACTTGTTGGCAACATGTCCTTTTTCTCCACAGTTGAAACAATGAAGATGAGCTATCCAGTCGTGCGCAGCAGGTTGTCCAATGGGGCGAGGGGTGCGGAAGACTTTCCCTCTTGTTCCCATTTCCACTGAGGTATTCTGACACTTCGGTGCAATCTGGCTATTCTCTTTTAAAATGAAGGGCGTCTGATACTGGTTGTCTTTGCCAACTTCATTCACGATGAGTCTCACAGTGGCTTGGAAACTTGTCCTTTGTAACTCGGCTGTCTTGGTCAACAATGGGTGTTGGAAATAGTCTTTGGGGGTAGTGATCTTGTCCTTCGTAGAGGAAGCATATAACTTTACTCCTCGAGCATTCACCTGGCTGGTGGTCCTCATCGCAGTTGAGGCAGTTCACGCAGCATTGGCCTGCCTGGTGTCCTTTTTCTCGATAACATGTGCATGCTATCTGGTGCATAGGGTAGTCGTCTGATTGATGATGCTCTTTACAGCCGAGGCAGTAGGGAACTGGACACGTGTAGCAATAGTGTCTATATCGCCCACATGTGAAGCATGCTCCTCTTGCACCTTGTCATAATGGAGGACATAACTGGGCGACATATCCTATCTTGCCACATTCAGAGCATAAAGCATTTGGCGGGGCTTCCAGGTCTGGTAATAGAACTTCGGCGGGCACAGTTTGCTCCTTGCTCGGACTCTTGATAAGTTCTTCTTTGCCAAGGCTAAGATTGGTGGTGATGGCTTTCCTTGCTGGTTCTTCAAGATTTTGATGGGGACATCTGGGTACATGGTGTCCTAGGTTGCCGCAATAGAGACATTTGATTTCTTGACCTTGTTTCCACTGAGGGCATCTGTTGGCGAAGTGCCCTTTTCCTCTACAGTTGAAGCAATGAAGGTTAGCTGCCGGGTTGGATGCTACAGATCGTCTGGTGGAGCAGGAAGTGGGGAAAACATTCCCACTCGGATGGAGGGCTGGAGTTGGAGCTGGAGCTCTTGGAGGCTGGACTATAACTAGCCTAAGAGAGGAACTGTCATGGAATACTAACCTCTGGGGGCATCCATTGGCGAAGTGTCTGGTATCTCCACAAGTGATAACCATCAGGGGTCTTCCTGGTGTAGAGGCATGGTTGTCTTCAATGCAACAATTTTTTTGGGTAAACCTTTAAGTTGATGGGTGGCAAAGTCCGCTTGGTCGTCTTCTACACAACGTGCAAGATGATGCTTCTTTTTCCTAGCACAGAGCAATTCCTCAACTTCTAGGGATTCAAATTCTGACAGGAAGGGTAGCGGTCTGGTCCTGATAAAGTCTTCTAGCTCGGAGTTGTGGTTGGCTGTCCTGGTCTGCTAGCTGGTGAGCATCGCTTAGAGAATCTGATTCTATTGAAACAGGACTTGGTCCAAGGTTGGGTTTGCTGGCGATGGGGAAGGTAGATCCTGTCCACGACCACGGCCACTACCACTGCTACGACCACGACCATGACCTGCTGCAAAAGCACCATGACTAGGGTGGTGACTCTCTTGGGTGCCATCTGAAGAACACTGAAGCTTAGAACTAGATGAGATATAAGAGGGTTTGCTGGCCCTCTAGAGCACAACCGAAAATACTTTAGACCAAGCGAGGAAAACAATCAAGCACAATACAAAGCCCAAGATGGCTACATTATATTAAGGGGTTAGGTGTTACATAGCTTCTGAACATAGCGTATAGGCCATGCTAAGCCACAACATAAGATATGAACACAACGTCTACAAAAGAATGAAACAGAAAGTGCTTGCAACCAAAAGACTGCTTAGCAGCACTGCTAGCTAACCTAGGCTAGCCTAACTACTTCAATACGACGATGAAGACCCCTAGGTCGGATTCTCCTTCCTGGATGGGCGGGAGGTAGCCGAAGGGCGATTCCAGTAGAAGGTCCTCGTGCATCCGGCTCAAGCGGGTAGAGGTGAAACGTGCTGCGTCTTGTACTGCTTCATCACAGCTACTCTTGTGATGCTCAGTTCCGAAGGTGTGAGTGATGATCTCGCCCTCTCTGGCATAGAGGAAAAACCTCCATTGTCCACGACTCTCGGTCTTGGATCTAGGTCTTTCGGCCTCTGAAGATAGGCTTGCGGTGGTATTCAAGTGCTGCATGAGTTGGCGGAGAATGTCCACGAACTCTCCGAAGTCCTCCTCAAGGATGAAAAAGTCCCATATGGCATCGGATGAAGCACCGACTATCTATAATTTTGAATAAGAGAGAGCTAGAAAACTCAACGAAGGTAGGGTGAGTTTAGAACTAAGAGTGATGAGAAGGAGCAGTAAGTATGCTATATTTTGACCAAAACTTTTGTTAAGTTTTGAAAATAGGACTCGAGTCCTTAGGCACGCCCAGTCTAACTAAGCCTCCTACATTTGTATGCTTTGATACCATCTCTGTCAGATCCGGATTTTCCAAATCCCGAATCCTCTGTGAATACACTGTGCTATTCATTGGATCAGTAGATAGCACTCATAGGCACATTACGGAATCATCTCATACACGTTGAAAACCATACCATTCAATATTCTACAAGCATCATAGTGACATAGACCTCATCGGGCCGAGTTTATAATAAGGGCCGAACAGGCCAAAAGATTACATCACGTAAGAACAGCGGAACTACAACGAAAGCAACAGGGGAGGTGGGGCACATCTCTCCATAGGCAGCGAATGGGGTACTCGTATATGACTGGTATTAACCAAGTACTTGGACAATATCGATCGTATACAAGTACCGACGAGCTAGCTAGACTGGGGTAAGACTTAGACTACTCGAAACTAGACTACTCTTCATCGCCGCCTTGTCCGTTGACTTCGGGGTCCTCGTAGTAGTCGTAGTCCCCATAGTCGGTGGGCTCTGAAGGTTTGGGGGGAAAAGCGAGGGTGAGCACAACTTCCGTGCTCACGAGCCAACACATATGATGCAATAGTATACATACATGGCTTAACAAGGGAGGCTCGGGTTCTTTTATTTGCCAAAGCAATGCTTTCAACATAACATAATTAGAAAATTCCTTTCACTTAGTGTTGGTGTTTTAGAATCGATCTTACGTATCATTGTTTGATTCAGGGGGTCTCCAAGAGGGATCACACAAAGAGAACGACACAAGAATTTTATACAGGTTCGGGCCTTCTCCGGAGAGAATAACAACCCTGCTCCTCTACAATTATATCGAGTATGCTGGTTACAAATCAAGAGAAAGACCAAAGTCTAATGCCTTGTGTTCTTGACTGCCTCTCCTCCCCTTTTGTCAACTGACTGTAGCATTTATATAGTGTACGAAGAGGTGGTCGTTTCTCCAGGCTAAGAGGCGCTTCATTATTTTATGTAATGAGCACGTTGATGGCAGTTACTGTTGGAGTAGTAACCCCCCATGTTGCCTGGCAGTTATCGTCAGAGACAGAGGAGTATTGCGTGTAGTTATTTGAAAGAATAACAGTGTATATTAACTGCTTAGATTCCCTAATCGATTGGGCCTACTTGTAACATCCCAAACAATGGTTTGTGTTTCAAATGTATGAAAATGAGGAGAAATTAAAACTTTTTGATGCCTCATGATGTCATTTGAAATTTCTGGAAATTTTCCCTAAGGGTTTCCTAATTTCAAAGACCAATGCTTCAGTTGATGGAAGCATAGTCCTTGAAAACACTTTAAGCAAATCTTGTGATCATCCTCTAGAAATATTTTTCCTAGCTCCTAGATCATCCCAGTAACTCCTCTGAAAAATTTCATAATTTTAGAAATTATTTACTATTTCTAAGAGGCCAGTCAAACCAGTTTTACTCTTGGTCAAAACCCTAGGACTTAACCTTGTGATTTTTCTAGAAAGAAATGAATTGCATAAAAAGTTCCATAAGAATTACACAAGGTTTCTCTTAGGACCAGTAACCTTCCATAGAATTTTTCGAATTTTTGGAGCTATGAAACTCTCTCTAAAAATTCGCTAACCATCTCAGCCTCATCTTTCCAAAAATCAGTTTTCACTATTCCTCGAGCTTGACCCAACCCTGGCTCGAGCCACTTGTTTTGGTCGAACCGCCTAACTGTACCAGCGCACTCAACTCAACCCAACCATCCTTGCGCATTGTGAACCGTCCGATTTGGAAATCAACGGTTTGGATTGAAGGGAACGTTTGAACCGTCCGAATGCACCCCTTCGCGTGAGTTGTCCGATTGGAAATCAACGATCAAGATTGAGTGGGACGTTTGGACCGTTCGAACATCCCCATCACTTGGACCGTCTGATCTTGATCTAACGGTAAAAACCTGTCTCGTTCGTTTAAACCAACCCAATCCGTTTCTCTTGAGTCACTGAGCAGCGGGGCCCACTTATCGGACCCGTCGTCTCCAATGCGCAGGCACAAGTAGCATCCCTATCAATGGCATCAACCCACCGCCCACTCCAGCCACTCCTGGAGCTTCACCCGTTAACGCCGCCCCACTTCCATCCGTTGGAGCCCTTTATCTCGCATCCTCTCGCCCTCTGGCTCTCACTTTCCCTCTCGATGGCCGAGGGAAAGGAGGCAAGCTCTCGTGACCTTCTTGGGGGAGCTTTGCTCTAATGCATCCCTCTCATTCTCCATCCCTTACTGCCCCTTTGTGCTTTAGTTTGAGCTCTTGTCTTCGTGTGTAGGTTCCGGAACACGAAGATCATCTTTTTCATCTCCGATGCGCGACCCGTGACAACCTTCGCTCCGGTGAGCTATTCTTCTTCTTTGGTGCGTCATGTTGCGCCCCAGGGCTTAACTAAAGTTTCCTCTCGGTTAATTTCTTTAATCGCGCGCAAGAGCCTGTGGAATTTGAATTTCCCCATTTTCGGCCGCAAGGCTCGCTTTCTTCCCCATATCCGGTGTGGTAAGCCACTCGTCGATTCCTTGCTTTGACACCTTATTTGGGTCTCACTTGAGCTCCCTTGACCCTCTTTTCTCCTCTCTAAGCCCGAGTCATCGCCCCCTCGAGGAACCCCTCGCCGCCGTCATCGTCCTTGACGCCGATGAGCCTCTGACTAGCTGGTCCTCTCCTAAGCCCTCAGGTAGGTTCACTGGACCTTCCCGATACTTATGCACACACTAGCGAGCTCCTTTAGCCACCGGGTTACGACATGCACCGTAGCCGTAGCATTGCCTCCGCTCTCCGTCGTAGCGCCGCCGCGTTGGACCACCTCCGGTGATGCTCCGACCTCCCCTAGTTTCGCATTAGCACCCACTTTCCATTTCGGCGAGCCACCGGGCGAAGCCTTGAGCGCGAGCTCCTCTGCGTGGCGCCTTCGGATGGCCACTATAGCAGGTCATTAGGGCAAATCTTGGGTCATTAAAACTAATGATTGGTTAGTTAGTTAATGGCTGCCTTAACATGCTTTTGTGTCTATGGCATGTGGGACCCGCGTATAGAAAATGTTAGGTTTAAGCATTGTTTAAGCTAGAGTCTCTGACGAGTAGGACCCACCGTCAGTTCGCTTGAGTTAAGAGTCTGAACTTGTATTTCGTTTGGACCGTCCGATTTTGATTCAACGGTCTAGATCAGTTGGGCCGTTCGGACCGTCCGAACATCTCCATCATTTGGACCATCCGATTTTGATTCAACGGTGTAGATCAGTTGGGCCGTTCAGACCGTCCGAACATCTCCTTCATTTGGACCGTCTGATTTTGATTCAACGGTCTAGATCAGTTGGGCCGTTCGGACCGTCCGAACATCTCTTCGTTTGGGCCGTCCGATTTCAAATCAACCGTCTAGATCATCTTGGCTGTTCGGACCGCCCGATTAGATCTCAACGGTCCAAATGTTTTTCAGCTCAGGGTTTATAAGAAAATCCGTATATCAATTATTTTCGTATTGTTAATTGTTTTAAACCTCAAAATAGCATAAGTAATTCATTTTAACTCATTTCTGGATGATTCAATTTTTTTGGGTTACATTTTTAGTGTAGTTTATTTTGATATGGTTTTTGAATCATGTTGCTGTTCAGAAAATGTTGTTAGTAGAATTACTTTCGATTTAGCATTAATTTTGCAGGAAAAATTCATCTAACTTGAAAAATGCATAAGTATTTCTCTGTAGCTCCAAATTGAGCAAACTCAAGCTTGTTTGTTTCCTATGTTACTATACTTTATTGTAGAATAGGTTTTGAGCATGACACTGTCTCTGAAAATCTTATTTTACATATGGTTTGTGCACTACTTTAATGACTTTGAAAAATCATAAGAAATTCATCTTAGTTCCAAATGAGGTGAATAAAATTCCATTGTTCATATCATGTGGTGCTCTGTCCACCATAAAATTTTCATATTCACCACCTCTCTAGAAAATTTTCGCCAAAAAAATAATTTCGGATGAACAGTACCCGAGAGGGATTTTTCAGCATTTTATCAAAAAACTGATTTTGTTTTGGTTATAACTTTTGCATGAAATGTCAAAATAAATTGATTTTTATTGATAAATTCATTTAAAATCATGCTCTACCTTCTGTGTAAATTTCATGATTTTTGGATGACTTTAAATTTTTGAGTATTTTCGATGTTATTCATTCTTATTATTTCTTCTCGATTCTTTCGATAGGTTCCGACGAATTCGTTGAGTACAAGAGTGATCCTCTGCAGCAAGAAAGTTATCTCCCGCAAGGCAAGCAGTTTTTCTTTGATGCACGTTGATCCTATTATTTGTGCATGCTAATATTTCAAATGTTTCAACTGTATGTATGCATGCTATGTTGACAAGCTATTTCTCAGTTGCGATAGTTTGCATGATTAGTTATTTGAACTATAGGTAAACATCCATCTTTTACTACTGAGCCTAGGTTTATATCCGTTGTGATTTAGAGCTCGATGGATGGGCTCTAGTCACTTTATAATTAGTATGAGAGTTATTGTCGCTTAGAAATACTTAGAACGGTAGTCTGGGAATCATCGCCTCGACGATGGTCAGTATATCATCACTCTAAATATTTGAGTCAGGGTACTCATGTATAGAATGTATTTGGAAAACTAAAACTGAAAACAAAATATTTTAGACTAGGGCACATTGGTTAGTTGGTGTGTTGTGTGGGGTGTGTGCTGGGTGCCCGGGTCATCAAGGACCGAACATCTTGTGCCACACTATCCAAGCATTATTGAGTGCATCCACATGAGGGTATTGGGAACCCCTCTCGACTTAGTACTTTGGGAGGTGTTAATTAATGAGTCGTCGGTGGTAGATTTGGAGAAAAATGTTATGTTCTTTTGTTATTATTGGGATTGTACGGGGTGGGTTCCGGATTTAGGTTCCCTCGCCTGAGGAACATCAGCAGTTGCTGAGGCTGGGCCGATGTGTCCAACACAACGTGTGGGTCCTCCGTGGTAGCCCGTGATGGGCGGTTCGCGGAGGGTTAACCCCCATACATGCGACTCTTGATTAATTTATTCCATTGGAAAGCGTCTCGTAGGACTTAGCCTTGCCGGCATACCTAAAGAAGTGTGCTCTATAGCTTGGCAAAAAGGCGGTCTGACATGTGGGTAAGTTGTACACCCTGTAGGGTATAATCTATTCGAATAGCCACGTCCTTGGTTATGGACACACTTGGTTAGGTTTTGCAAGAGTTAGACTACAACATTTTTGATAAAACTTGAGATCGGGTGGTACGAATGGGTAATTCGTGCTATGTTGTGGTGGCTGTTGGGAAGTCACCTCTAGGATGTTATTTATGCTTATAAATGTTGTCTTACTGCTATTTAAACATTTAAAAATAGATTTGTTAAATTGCCTTCAATCTATTACATTATTGCAAATGAAAAATTGCTTATGCGTTGAAATGAACCCTATGACTCCTCCTTTGATTCAACTTGCATGTAGTTATGTATAGGTTTGTTATGCTAAGTCTTGCGAGTACATTTTTGTACTCAACTGCATTGCTTAATTGTTGCAGAGGAGGTTGACCCCTAAGGGGTTAACTTTTGTGAGACCGTCTTTGTGCAGGACGACTAGCTTGGCGACCCGGTCGGTTGCCTTGTGGGTGGGTAAGGGAAAACCGGTTGGTTTTTGTTTATCGCCATCTTATGGCTTTTGTTTCCGCTGCTACTTTATTTATTTACCTTGTCTTTGGTCGGTCGGTCGCTTTTGTAATAACTCTATTATGTGTATGTCCCTTGTGTTGTAAACTTCGAAGACTCGGTAATGTAATGACTTGTGTATGGATTGTATGCTATATTTTGTGAATGAGTATGTGTACCGCTCCTGGAAGGTACATACTACTCAGAGGCACGAGATATTTGGTTTGTGATGCTAGGGTCAAGTGGATGGCTAAGCATTACAAACTAAATCGCCCGGCGGCCCTCACACTACTTGTTTGCAAGCTCCATCAATTATAGGGTTGTCGGTGTTTTAGAACCGAACTTACGTAAAGATTGTTTGATTCGGGGGGTCTCCTAGAATAGAATCATGCAGAGAGATTGACACGGAATTTTATACTGAGTTCGGCCTTCTCCTGGAGAGAATAACAACCCTACTCTGTGTGTGTATGGTATTGAGTGTATCTTGAACAATCGGGGAAAAACTAAGACTATTACAGATAGTGCTTGTATTCTGATGGCTCGATCCTCCCTCCTTTCTCTAGTTGCCACCTTTTATAGTACGTGAAGGAGCGCATTACTCCAGTAAAGCGGCGCCTCATCACCTCATAATGAGCGCATGTTGGTAGTAATTACGGTGTATTAATTCCTCCACGTCGCTCAACAACTATATACCGAGATAATGGGGTATTACGTGCCATTATTCGTAGAATAACAACAGAGATGATGATCGTTTGAATCCCTTAATCAATAGGACCCACTTGTCAAGCGGTGTTCATTTGATTATAAGGTGGTCGTGGGCTGACCTAGTCGTAGAGGAATCTATGACTATGAGGTAGTCGTAGCAAGACTTACGACTATGGGATAGTCGTAGCATAACTTACGACTATGGGGGTGGTCGAGAAGAACTTACGACCATCCATTTGGTTCTTCCTTCATAACATTAAAGGGGTACACTCGGGGTTCACATGACGTCATATTTACCTATAATAAAAATTATAGATAAAAGGTAAAATGAGGATTATTATATCCTCGTCATCTAGCCCCCGACTTCAAGTGAAAGCAACTTACTTGGTAAAGGGTTCTAGATGGTCTTCACGATCATGAGAGGATCGAGAAAATAATCGAAGGAAAAACTCTTCGATTGTATACTACTTTGACCAGAAATGTGCTTGGTCAAGAAAATTGCTTACGACTATCAAGTGGTCGTAACAGCATTTCTATGATCACAAGGTGGTCGTAGTATAGTGATCGGAAGAAGGAACTTTCCGATTATCATTTCCTTTGTTGAAAAGATCTAACCAAGGAAGTAATTTCGCTTGAGATGTAAACGCAAACCTGAATTTCTCGAGCGGACACAGTGGGAATCTCAAACGACGCCTTTCCTTTTCACAACCTGAATTGCTTTCCTTTTCTTTGTTTTTAGCCCGACTCCTTCAAATTTCGAGAATGCTTCCGCTGAGAAGTTTATTACTACCTCTCCAATTGCTGGAGAGACAACAAGGAAGTGGTCGAGGATCATCCTCGGCCTGTGGTAGAGGAAGTCGTGGCGCTGAAGTGGTTACGACAACCAATGAGGTACCGTTGTACCCAATGAAGGTAGCGGCTACAACCTCTGAAGTAGCAATGGTGACCACGAGATGGTCGTGGAGACTCCAAGAAGAACCGCGACCAACGAGATGGTCGTGAAAGCTCCAAAGAACAAGCTGCGACTCTTGAGGCGGCCGCCACGACCAATCGAGATGGTCGTGGATAGAATAGAGGCAGCTGCAGAAGCCTCTGGTCAAGATGGTGGCGGTTCTGTCCACCGTGTCGGAAAGGAGATCGTTGCAGACGTTCCTCCGGTACACCCAAAGAGAAACCGGTTACGTAATCAAGAAGAAGAGTATTTCAACTTCGCTACCGACTTCTTTGGGCTCGCTTCCATCGTAGGGTCTTCGCTTTCAGATCTCGCGATCGAAGTCCCCCATCCCAACGATATTCCCAATAGAGGGATACCTTTGATAATGAACGCCTTGAGAAGGTTTGTGGGACCAAGTCACGAGGGTAGACAAGTCAAGATCCCTGAGTCGGTTTACTCGATGTTTGCTCGATCAACTATGAATGTAAGTACTTAATCGCACTTATATATACAGTATAATCTTTTCTTGTTTCTCACCGTCTTTTCATCTTGCGTAAAGCCATAGAGCAAATTGTCGTTGTTTGGTGAATATCATCGACAACTTCTAGAGTCGCGACAGAAAGAGGAACTCGCAAACAGCAGAGAGGTGGTAAGTCATCGCTATTCATAGTCACCTTGGATTTGACTACTTATATAGTGCTTACGGATTTGTCATGGAAAAACTCACGACTAGGTAATGGTCGTAAAAGACTTATGACCAAGGGCTTTGTCGTAGAAGAACTTACGACTAGGTCAATGGTTGTAGAAGAACTTACAATCGATTGACCCATGCTCATGTCCACCGTTATCCTTTGCGTGTTAAACAAAGGACGCTAAGACCTTAGCCGACTCGCCGATTATGAAAAAGAGGAGTCGAAAAAGTTTAGGAAGAGGTATTAGACCTCCTAAAAAGCTTAAAGAAGCTAACTCGCAACCATGAAGTCGCAGAAAAATTAAACAAGAAGTGCTGAACTTAAGATCGCTTATATCTTTGATCTTTACCTAACTCTTGCTTCTTTTCGTAAAAAGAAGACGAGACGAAAAAGCTCCGTAATGAAGTTAGAGAGAAAACTTCAGCTATTCACGAGCTTACTCAGATGTCCAAAAATAAAGATCAAAACCTTGAGACGCCGAGAACTCTAATATCAAGTAAGTAATTTTTACCCGCATTCCTTACGAGTTATTTCCTTTTCTCACTTCCACTTCCTTTCTAGCAATGGACGTTAAATTGAGAGAACTTGAGATCGAAATCGCGATAAAGCCGTGATTTATAACGCACCGCCCTTATTGCAAAGAAGAATGTAGAGGATATTGTATCATGGGAGAAAAAGTATGCCGAGACCGTTGCTTCCCATAATGAAGAGGTCAAGAAGTTGATTCTCAACTAGTGGGTAAGAAATTCTTTTACCCGTGATTATTTTTGTTTTCTTTTTCCTCTAGGAGTTTATTTTTGTTTGACCAATCTTATTTCTTCGAGCAAGTGGTCGAAAACAAAAAGCTCATGAGGCTTCGACTTGTACCCAACAGAGATGGAAGCAATGAAGATTAAACTTCAAGGAAACATCACGCCTCAACAATGTGCTTGGTGAGCTACATAGTGAGGGAAAGACTCTCAAGATGATACAATAGCTGCTCACACAAGTACCATTGGGGATCAAGTCGATTTTGCAAGATCCGTGACCACTCAAGGCCAACCAAGTCAATCGATAAAGGAGGCGGTCGAAATCTGCAGAAGTTATGCATTAGCAAAACTTAAAGCTCATGACCCCAACCTTAATGTGCAACCACTGGCCGAACTTCAACCGCTCTCAAGCGTATGGAAGACGCTTGATGGAGGAGATGCAATCGGCTAGTTAAAGTTTCAGAGGAGATGCATTGGCTCTCTCTTCGTGAGTAGTCTCAGAATGAACTTGTGAAAAACAGTCTTTTGTTGATGTAATCCATCTTGTTCCTCGCAAATCATCTTGTCGAGTAGTTAGTAACTCAAAAGATAATTAACTAATTTAAAGACTAAGAAATGAAGTCAAATGTAATGACTTTATCCTAGCCCGACTATTTGCTTAGTTTGTGAAAACTAAGTAAATAGTTTTGTCTCCTCGCAAATCATCTTGTCGAGTAGTTAGTAACTCAAAAGATAATTAACTAAATAAAGACTAAGAATTGAAATCAAATTATTCTAGCCCCCGACTATTTGTCGAGTTTGTTTAGACAAACTAAGTAAATAGTCTCAGAGAAAGGGTTTCAAAATGAGAGGTTTGTTTAACTTGTAGTTTTGGGTCTCAATTGTCATGCAATCGTCGAAAGGGTGGTAACGAGTTGACACTAGGAAGTTCCTTCTAGTGGGGCGTGACCACGCAGAGAGGAGAGGCTTCGACTAGGTAATGTTAACATCTCCGACTAGTTTAATCAAATCGAGAACGGCAACTTGAGTTAAGCAAACGCTCTAGAGGACTTTAAAATATTTACTCGCCCTTCTCTGTGGACTCGATAAGTCTGTCCCCGGTAGCAAGAGTAGGAAATCGAACAAAGCTAGAAGCTCTTCCAATTAGGCGGTGACCACGCAGAGAGGAGAGGCTTCGACTAGATGTGTCTCTTCCTCCCACCAGCTTGAGATGAAACGAGTACACCCAAGACGGTTAAGCAAATCGAGAAAGTGCGCTCTTCTTAGAGTATTTTTCAAATTAATCAAGAAATAAACTAAGGTGAAAAGAGTTGGCCTTCAAAAATATTTCGACTAAATAAAACCCGAGTTCTTTGTGTTGGCCATAAAAGCGAGTAACGAGTCGACACTAGGAAACTCCTTCTAGTGGGCGTGACCACATGCAGAGAGGAGAGGCTTCACTAGGTGATGTTATCTCCTCCGACCAAAGGTAAAGAAAACGGGTGTTTAAAACATAGTCGAAAAATAATGAAAGCACTACTCAAAAGTAAGACAATAGAGATAGAAAAACCCGATTCTTTATTGTCCTAATGGTCGGTTACACATAGAACTTGCGTGAATCGGGTCGATGTTCCAAGAATTCGAGAGAACTCGCCGCCTTCCATTGCCAATCGTCTCACCTCGACGAGTAACTTCGACCATCTGTAAGGACCTTCCCACTTGGGAGAAAGTTTGTTCCGATTAGACTTGATTGGCAAAGCCTCAATACTAAGTCACCTACAAGAAGGTCATGAGGTTGAACCTTCGATCGTAGTATCTTCGCAGGCTTGTTGGTAGATTGCCGAACTAATTAGGGCCCGGTTTCTCCTTTCTTCAAGTAGATTAATATCATCTCGCTCAATTTGTTCCTCGGTTGGAGTCCGTGAATGTTTCGACTGTGTTGACCGTATCTTTAGTTCCGGAGGAAGCATAGCTTCAAAGACCAAGACTAAAAAGAAAGGTGTTTCTCCTCAGAGTCTGACCGGTAGTTGTACGAATCGCCCATAATACTGAGGGTAATTCTTGTACCCAAGCCCCGAGCGCTTGATGAGCGGGTCAAGACTCGAGTTTTAATTCCTCTCATTATTTGGCCGCTTGCACGCTCGACCGCCCCATTACTCGGGGATGGGCCATGTAGCATAACATAACTTGGTACTCCAACTCGTCGCAAAATTCCTCAAATTTTGCGCCGAAAATTGCTTACTATTATCTCGTAATTATTCGACTTGGTACTCCAAATCGAGTAATTACGATCTCATCATAAACCGCTTTGTCGCTCGTTGTTATCCCATCACAGGTTCGGCTTCAATCCATTTTGTGAACGATCAATAGCCACAAAAGGAACTCAAACCTCCCGGAGCTTTAGGAAACGGTCCTGTGATATCAAGACCCCAAAGTTGCAAAAGGCCAAGATAGAGGTATTGTTTGTAATGCCCGAGCTGGTTGGTGTATTTGCTCGCTATGAAACCGCATCGACACACTTTTAACCAACTCTTTAGCATCGTATAGGGTCATTGGCAAGAAAACCTTGTCGAAAAGCCTTGCCGACCAACGCTCAGAGGAAGCATGATTTCCACAAATGCCACCATGTATGTCGAAGGAGTGTTAATCCTTCGCTCATGCGAATGCATCGCATGAGCACCCCTTGAGTACCTCGCTTATAGAGAACTCCTTCACCAAAGTATACATTTTGGCTTTTCGATAAGCGATCCGCCTCGAGATCGCCTTGGTCTGCATGTAACCCTTCAAGATAATCATAGATGGGCGCCATCCATGTATCCTCGTATTCTAGAGAGGTTGTCTCAATAGGAGGTGTCTCGGCTCTTCGACCAGAGAAGGCTTCGAGTTGTTCCAAGAAGACTCCTTTTGGTACTTCAGATCCGAAGAAGCTATTCGAGCAAGTCGGTCTCATGAGGAAATTATCCTTTCGAGGATGAATTGTGCCTCAAACCTAAAAAATGCTTTTCTAGCTTACGATTCGATAAGTCCGAGACATTGCTCGGGTTAGAGCACCGGTACTTTTTACCGACTTGATTCACGACTAGTTGAGAGTCTCCTCTCACGAGTAGTCGGCGAATCGAGAGCGCCACGCTCAGATACCACCTAGCAAACCTTCAGATTCGCCACATTATTAGTGGCCCGAAAGTTTAATTGTATGGCATACTTTAAGGTCTCTCCAGAGGAGATACCAGACCACCCCACCCAGAGCCACTTAAAGTAAGCGACCGTCAAAGTACATCGCCCATCGGTCGTGGAATCAGATCGGGATCCCGAACAGTTCAGATTTGTCCATTCGCGACAAAGTCCGCCAAGATCTCGATTTAACGGCCGCTCGACACGAAATGGATGTCGAACTCCCCAAGTTCGACCGACCATTTTGCCATGCGTCCCGCCGCTTCCCTATTCGGAGGATCGCCCCAAGGAAACTCGGGCCAAGACAACTAGTTTGTGCGCCCAAAATAATGCCGCAGCTTCTCGAAGACATGAGGAGGGCATATGTAAGCTTTTGGACCCGAGGGTAACGCCCTTAGGTCCGTAAAACTTCACTTACGTAGTAAACCGGTCGTTGTACATTTTCACGCTCTACAACCAAGATCGCACCGATCGCCTGTGGCGTGGCAAATAGGTAAACCAAGAGCGCTTTCTTACGGCCTCTGAGAGACCGAATAGGAGCACTCGTAAGGTACCTCTTGACATCCTCAAAGGCAGCGCTTGCCTCATTCGACCACTCAAAACTTTCGTGTCTCCTTAGAAGTTTAAAGAAAGGTAGTCCTTTTCTCCCAATCGTGCGATGAAACGACTTAGAGCCGCCATGCACCCAAAGAGTTTCTCGACTTCTTTCCGTAGTTGAGGGCGATTTGTAAATGGCTTTTATCTTTTGATTCGCTTCAATTCCTCGTATAGATACTAGGAATCCAAGCAATTTCAAGAGATTCCAAACACACACTTCTCGTGATTAAGTTTTAAGCGATGTTTTCTCGAGATTGTCGAATGTTTCTTGTAGGTCGGTAATATGATTAAGTTTCTTGATGCTTTTGACAACTAAGTCATCAACATAGGCTTCTAGATTTCGCCTAATTGAGATGAAAAAGTTGCTCGCATCAAGCGTTGAAAAGAAGCGCCGCATTTTTTAGACCAAATGGCATTTTGACATAGCAAAATATACCAAATGGTGTAATAAATGCGTCTTTTTTTCATCGCCTAGACACATATTAACTGTGATATCCGAATATGCATCTAAAAACTTAACATTTCACAACCCGCAGAGAGTCAACCAACCGATCGACACGAGGTAAAGGAAAATCGTTTTGGACAAGCTTTATTAAGATCAAGAAAGTCTCACGCACATACGCCATTTGCCGCTTGACTTTCTAACCATTACAGGTTAGCCAACCATTCTCGATGGTTGACCTCTTATAAAGCCCGCTTAAGTAGCTTATCCAATTCGATTTAATAGCATCTCGCCGATCAGGCAAATCTCCGCAATTTTTGTTTTACGGTACTTTGTCGTGCCGTAGGCTAGCTCGCGGCTCGATCACCTCCGGGACTCCGGCATGTCGGATGCTTGCCACGCTAATACATCTGCGTTAGCTCGAGGAAGGTGATGAGGGCGCTTCCTATTTGGGGTCGGAAGTATCCTCGATGCGTAACGATCTTGAGGGCTCCTCAAGCCCGTGAGGAACCTCTTTGACTTTGTCGCTCGGCTTTGGTGCGACTTTAGGCTTCGACTTGCTAGTCGAAGGTCGACTTTCTTCTCGAGTTGGTATTTGTCCTACCATCTCAAGGGATCGACGGCCGCAGTATGCGCCATCTTCTTGTCACAATGGATTGTAATTACTCCTTTGGGACCTCGCATCTTAATACATTGATATCCATAATGAGTAGCCATTAGAATTTTGCCAAAGTTGGTCGTCCGAGTATGGCGTTATATGTCAGATCGAAATCGACCACATCAAAGGAGATTTTCTCGTCTCGAAATTACTTGGTGAACCAAATGTTAAAGGAAGAGAAACTTGACCAATTGGTTTGGTCAAGATCCCAGACAATCCCATGGAAAGAGTATCGCATCGGTCTTACTTTGGTCCCGGTACTTGCATGTCATCCAGGCACTCAAATAAAATATTTAACGAGCTTCCACCATCAACCAAAACTCGATTGACCCGACAATTGTTGATGGTGGGTTCGACCACGATTAGGTATCGACTGTCGAGTCGAAGGATCGGCAATCACTCTTCTCGAAAGAAATGGTGACTTCCACCACTTCGTAATTTATTGACGAGAGGAGGATCTATGGAGTTTACCTCGCTCTCAGCCTTTGAGTCGTCGCTTTGATTCATATGCCGATGATCCTCGTAGATGTGTTCAATGGTGTGTTGCGGATCCCGAACGGCATCTCCTCTTCGCTATCTCAAGATTTATGACCACTTGTTTGACCTACCGCCGAGGGTGGGAAGTGGTCCTTCGCTGTAGTAGTCTTCAAGCTTTCGTTGGAAGACCTTAGCTATGGAAGGTCATGCCCTTCCTTTTATGGAAAGGACACCACCTAGGCTTATCATTTTTCCGATCGTATGCTTACCTTTGCCTCTCGCTTGAGTGTGGCTTGATGTGCGTGGCTCTTTATCATTCACACCAATACCTCCTTGGAACCGCTGGTTTTTGACCCTTCATCTTATTCTTGGACTTTTTGCTTTCTTATCCTTCTTCTTACCAACTTCGCTTAGCTCTCGAGATGGATTGTCTTCACGATCGATTGTGTTGTTCCACTCGACCGCCTCAGAGGCGAGAGTATATCGATCGCCATTTCAAGAGTTCGCGACGTATAGGAGGATTTAAAGCAATATCCTCTCGTTATCCTTCTACTACGGACTCCTCGCTTGAAAGCCCCGATGACAGATGAATCGAAACTTCCTAATTGAGTTACTTAACTCGATCAAGCGCTTTGATGAACCGGGCGCAATGTCTCGTTGTCGCTCGCCTCATCCGGCAAGTCGCCCTCCTTTCTGTATGCATTGTATGTGCCTTGGAAATTTGCCAAGAGAAGATCGCAGAGATGTTGCTAAGAATAGATCGACTCGAGTGGTTGGTTTAGTAACCACGATCGAGCGGATCCTTCGAGTACGCTTGGAAGGTAATTTGCCATCACATGCTCTCCTCCTCCGCCGCCGAATAAATTGCTAGTAAATTTGAAGGAATTCGGCGGGATTTTGGGAACCATCAAACTTCTCCATGTTCACCGGTCGAAAACGAGGTGGCAATAATGTTTCGGAGATCAAAGCGAGAATGCCCGACATCCAAGAATGACTTCTTGACGCCTCCTTGCGTAAAAGAAGGGTTGATATCATCGTGGTCGACTCGACGATACCCAAGAATAAAGTTGACCCGACTTGCAATAGGTCTCGGTCCCACGAGGGAATACTCGTAGTTTATCCGCCGCTGCAGATTTCCATGTCGGAGTGGTGAACGATCACCTTCCGAGGAGCTTGTTGATCATCACCATTTGAAGACATTTCTTCGAGTAGGAGATCGACACGACTTGTCATATACCGATTTCTACGCGGTGATATGTTGATTGATCGTAGTCAAGAAGTCGTATGGGTACGACTACTTGAATGATGTCGACGAGGAGCTTCCAAATTTTTCATTGTACTTCAAGCCTTTGTGCGATCTCTTCAATAAGAGGTCGAGTCTCGGCGCTCGGGCTAGCTCTTGAGTTGGATTCTCGAGCAAATCATTGATGTGCCGGAGCTCTCGAGCTTCCTCCGATTGATATTGAATACGCCCGAGCAAATTCTTCTCGAGCTTCAATCTTCTTCCTTCAATTGCCTCAAGATTTTCCATGTTAGACTTTGAGATTGCCTCAATGAAGCGCGAGAATGTCGAGGATTTCCTGGCGCTCATGAAGGCGTTGGTCGTGTCCGCCAAGTGGTGGTGTCCGCCATTGCCACGAGGGGCGCAGGTGACCTTCGAAGGGTCTCCATCTCGGCCTCTAGAAGAGTGATCTTGATCTCGAGGGAAGGACTAAGACCTCCTGCTGATGATTCTCACTTGCGCCGAGGCCTCCGCTTGAGGAGTCGCCGAGAGACACCATCCGCGACTTGGAGTAATCCTCCAAGTAGGGAAGTCCGGTTATAACTGCCTCCGCTTGGCAGTGTGACTCATGAGAGATGGTCGAATTTGCGTGAAAAGCATGCTTGATCCCGCCTCTCGGGCGTTATCCAGAGAGAGAGAATCACCAGATGCCGTGAAGTCCTGCATCAGGCTTCTAGAGCTTGCCTCACCAAGTCGGACCGCCTTAGGGGAACTTGGACACTTCGAGGAAAAACTCTCGTCGGTCGTGAGTCCACTGGTGTGGTCCCGGTCGATTGACCCTTGCCCTTGAGAGGGTAGATTCTCTCTGGACGCATCACTGGGGGATAAGGATCCTCCTCAACTCCACCGGCGACATTGTCTCCTCGGATCTCGGGAAGATCCCTGAGGCAAGAATGCCATAGGATGAGTCATCACTTGTTCAGAATCAATCCCAGATCCATGTCGACGTCTCACAGACCGCCAAGTCGAACCAGCTTCTCTCGCTCCATTCTCCGCCATGAGTGCATGAGATTTGGAAAACAGAGAGAATGTTTGACAAGAAATTACCGAAGATCCCCACGGCTCGGCGCCTAACCGCTTGTTTTAGAACCGAACTTACGTAAAGATTGTTTGATTCGGGGTCTCCTAGAATAGAATCATGCGAGAGATTGACACGGAATTTTTATACGTGTTCGGCCTTCTCCGAGAGAATAACAACCCTACTCCCGTGTGTGTATGGTATTGAGTGTATATCAACAATCGGGGAAAAACTAAGACTATTACAGATAGTGCTTGTATTCCTGATGGCTCGATCCTCCCTCCCTTTCTCAGTTGCCGCTTTTATAGTACGTGAAGGAGCGCAAGCACTCTAGTAAAGCGGCTACCATCACCTCCTCAGAATTCAGCGCATGTTGGTAGTAATTACCGTGTATTAATTCCTCCACGCCGCCAACAGCCTATATACCGTAGATAATGGGTATTACATGCCATTATTCTATAGAATAACAACAGATGATGATCGTTGAATCCCTTAATCAATAAGACCCACTTGTCTCGCAGTGTTCATTTGATTATAAGGTGGTCGTGGTGACCTAGTCGAGAGGAATCTACGATTATGAGGTAGTCGTAGCAAGACTTACGATTATGGGATAGTCGTAGCATAACTTACGACTATGGGGGTGGTCGAGAAGAACTTACGACCATCCATTTGGTTCTTCCTTCATAACATTAAGGGTACACTCGTGGTTCACATGACGCCATATTTACCTATAATAAAAATTATAGATAAAAGGTAAAATGAGGATTATTATATCCTCGTCAAGGGTAGTCCTAGCTGACTTGGTTGTAGAAGAACTTACGACCATGAGGTAGTTGTAGAAGGATTTACGACTATGGGGGTGGTCGTAGAAGAATTTACGACCATGAGGTAGTCGTAGAAGGACTTACGACTCCATCTTCTCCCTTATGAACATTAAGGGGTATACTCAAGAATCGTATGATGGTATTATTATTATCCATAGTACGAATTACAAATAAATAATTTAATGAGGATTATTAGATCCTCGTCATCTAGCCCCCCAGCTTCAAGTGAAAGTAGCTTACTTGGAAAAAGAAATCGTAGATGATCTTACGACCATAAGGTGATCGTAGAATAATGGTCGAAGGAAAGACTTTTCGACTGGTATTTCATTTGACCAGAAATAGACTTGGTCAAGAAGGTTGTAGGAAATCTTACGACTACAAGGTGGTCGTAGAAAATTTTACGACTACAAAGTGGTCACAGTATGGTAATCGAAAGTAAAACCTTTCCGACTGGTATTTCATTTGACTAGAAAAGACTTGGTCAAGAAGATAATTTCGCCTGAGGTGTAAAGACAGACTCAGTTTTCTCGAATAGAAAAATTAAAGAATCTCAATTGACTCTCATAGACCTGTCTGTTGGAGCGGTTCCTGAAGAGGTGGTAACTGTTGGGTTGCCACGTCTTTAACTCAAGTGTACAGTTATAAAAACTTACAGTGGGTGTGATTCTAGGGTTCTTACTTTTTCCCTAATCACTTTAACTGTTCACCAAGCTCTTGCATTCTCCGCCGACAACCAAATCGTGCGCCCTCTAGAGACTTTTCTAAATCCAAATCTCCCTCTCTTGAGAAAGATGGCCGGAACTACTTCCCAGTGGGCTGAATCGGAGATGGATGCGGCCAAGATGAAGGCTTTGGTCGCCGCCGAGAAGATCCCAAGAAAGAATTCGTGAACTGGTTTGAAGCTTCAGGACAACATTGGCCATCAGGGGAGATTGGCCAAATTCCTGTCTTTCAAGCGTACTGTGAGTGTGGCCTTCGATTGTTTGCTCACCCTTTTCTCACGCTCGTACTCGAGCACTTCGGGGTGGAATTGGTGAACCTTGTTCCCAATTCCATCACGATGTTGAGCATGTTTGTATACTTGTGTGAGGCCTACCTAGGAGTTCCGGCCGATTTGGAGCTATTCCAGTATTTCTACGAGATGACCAGAATAGTGGGAGTCGTCGGTAGTTGTGGTCTGAAGCTCCAAGATGGGAAGTCGAAGGAGTACATTCAGATGTTCACCCGGTCGTCATGGCCGGGGTGGAAGAAGAAGTGATTCTACTAGGAGACGACCAGTGAAGACTGCCTTTCTTTCATTGGGAACGCTGCTGAGAAAAATTCTTCTTGGGATTCAACTCCTAAGGATCTTGGCTGGATCGCCCCCTATATTCAAGCCATCAAAGACTTGAAAGAAGAGGGGAGGAGCTCATCGGATGGCATGTGGTGAAGGATTTCATCATGCACCTCATTAGCCCTCTGAAGAAACGAGCACATCCCATGTGGAGGTACTCGGGGCCAAAAGACTCGACCAGAGATTACGAGAGGGGTAAGTAAAATTTTCATCTTAGGTCCCTTTTGGTTAATCTCAATCCTACCAACCGAGTGTCTTATTTGTTTACGTAGATCTCTTACAAATGGAGATTGACATCCGAGTCAAGCTCATTTGTGAGAAAGCTCCGCCACCAAGTGTGTTGGTTCCTCAAATCCTGACGGTCTTGTCTGCGGAAGACAAGATGGAATGCCTATAGGTAATCAAAGACTGATTTCATCTTTAGGATTTCATGGTCGTAGAAATACTTACGACTAGGGGATTGTCGTAGAAAAACTTACGACTAGGTACTGGTCGTAGAAGGACTTATGACCAGGGGTTGTCTTAGAAAAACTTACGACTAGGTACTGGTCGTAGATGGACTTACGATTAGGGGTCATTATAGAAAAACTTATTTATTAGGTAATCGGTCGAGAAGGACTTACTTACCGTGGGGTTGTCGAGAGAAAACTAATGACTAGGTACGGGTCATAGATGGACTTACGACCAGGGGTAATATTTCTTTTTCCGATTCTTGCAGAGAGTAGGCATGGAAGACCATCAGGACGACCAAGAGGTTGGACTGATGGTCATTGGTACGGAGGTAGAGCAAGCTGAAGCTCCTTCGGTTAAAAAGCGTCGACTGGTGAGGACTGTTGACAAGAAAGGGGCAAGTTCAAGTTCGGCTGCTTTGACTTGGCCTTTTGAGAAATTTGCTGCAGATATGGCTGCTGCAAAGAAAGCCAAGGCGATCGAAGTGACCGAAGCTCTCAAACGCAAAGCTCCCAAGGCTAAGGTACCCTTCTACTACGATAACAAGACTTTTGCAGTTTCTTCCTCTCGTGGCTTTATCAAGCAACTAGAAAAGGAGAACTAGAATAGCTTTATGTCTTTTGTGAAGGAAACCGTTGCGCCAGCAGGGCCCATGGTCGAGGGAAGTGCTGCTCTTGGGATGGTCGAGATAGGTCTCGACCATCTGGAGAGTCAGGAGTCTCAAGGAGTGGCACTCCTCGTTCAATACTCACGACCAGACGTGGTCGTGGCTGACCCCATCCCTCAACTCGAATTTCATCCAGATGTGGTCGAAGAGAAGAAGTCGAAGAAATCCTCCTTAGGGAAGGTTTCTTCTGGATTCAAGATCAGGTCCAGGAAATGAAGGTAAAAAATACAAAAGTGTAAGAACAACATTTACCTTTTGCTTTCTTACAATTTGACGTGCTTTCCTTTTTGTAATCTTAGCCCGACTCCTCCAACCCTCAAGGACGTTTCTGTCGAGAAACCCACTGCTATTTCTTCGGCAGCCGGAGAGATGACAGTGGAGGTAGTCGATGGGTTATCCATTGTCCATGAGGTGGAAGGGGGCTATTTTTGCTGAAGCGGTTACGACTACTGAGGTGATCGTGGAGCCAGAAGCGACGACAGAGGTAGCGGCGGAAGTGTCCGACCATGGTGGTGAAGCATTCCATCACCGCGCTGTGAAGGAAGTCGTTGTAGACGTTCCTCCGAGCCCCCTAAGGTCAAGCTACTGATGCCGCCACCATCGAAGAAGAAGACGGGTCTGATTTCTTCGACCATTCCTTCGGGCTCTTCGGCCCCGCATCTGTTGTGGCATCTTGTGTGTTCAGATCTCGTGATCGGGTTCCTCACCCTAAGGACATTCCTAACAAGGGGGATGTTTTTGATGACGAGTGTCTTGAAAAGGTGTGGTGGAACGGAGTTCAAGAGATCGATGAACTGAAGAACCCCATAAGAGTATTCTCTTCGTTTGCTCGAACGAGCATGAATGTAAGTACCTGCCGCCAAATATTTACATATGTGGCTTTTCTTGCTTCTCAATGTCTTTCTTTATGTAGAAAGCTTTGGAACAAATTGTCACTGTTGCTGAATACAACCGACAACTTGTTCAGCTACGATAGGAGAAAGCGGTACTCTGCGAGTAGGCAGAGAGATGGTAAGTTACTGCTACTCGTAGTCATTTATGTTTCGACCACTTGCATAGTGCTTATAGGGATTGTCGTCGGAAAACTTACGACTAGGTATTGGTCGTAGAAGAACTTACGACCAGAGGGTTATCGTAGAAAAACTTATGACTTGGTACTGGTCGTAGAAGGACTTACGACCAGAGGATTGTTGTAAAAAAAACTTACGACTAGGTACTGGTCGTAAAAGGACTTACAACCAGGAAATGGTCGTAGAAAATGACCACTTATTATGTGCTCATGTTTACTCTTAATCTCTGTAGGTTTAAGAGTGAGGAAAAGACCTTGGCTGATTCGCTTGACTATGAGAAAGTTGAAACGAAAAAGCTAAGGGAAGAGAAAGAGGACATTCTGAAGAAGCTTCAGGAGGCAAACTCTGTAATTCAAAAGTTGCAGGGACAAATAAACGGTAAGTTCTACACTTAAGACCGCTTGTGATAATAACCTTCTTTTCTTTTTCTAACTGTTATTCCTTTTCAGAAAAAGAGGTCAAAATGGGGAATCTCGAAATCAAGGATAGAGAAAAGACCTTGATTGTTCATGAGATTTCCCGTATCGCCAAAGAAAAAGATCAGAAGATCAAGTCGTGGAAAGAGCGATATGCGAAGAGCACTACTTCCTATGACAATGAAGTCAAGAAGCTGGACTCTCGACTAGCAGATAAACAACTCTTTACCTGTGACCAGTTTGGCTTTCTAGTCCTTTAAGGGTTATTTTGTCTGACTAGTCTTACTCTTTTCAGAGCAAGCAGTCAAAATAAAATAACTCCGTGAGGCTTTGACTCATAATCAGGAGGAAATAAAGTCGATGAAGGTCCACCTTCAAAACAACATTTCTCTCTTGAACAATGTACTTAGTGGGCTATGTGCTGAGGAGGTCACTACTCGTGAAGACACGATAATTGCTCACTCGAGTACTATTGGAGAACAAGTCGGGACTTTGCAAGAGTTGGTGACCACTCTGAAGACCAACCAGGCTGATTTGATAGAGGAGGCGGTCGAAGGCGTAGTTAAGTTATGCTCTAGCAAAACTTAAGCCTCATGACCCCAACCTTAGTCTGCAGCCAATCGAAGCCGACTTCGACTGCTCTGAAACAGAGGTGGAGCGGTTGATTGAAGAAATGCAGTCGATCAGCAAGAAGGTCACAGAGGAGATGCAAATAGGATCCCCTTCATCAGAGTAGTTTGTAATAAAAACCTGTAAAGACAAGTTTTTGTTGACGTATATAATCCTTTCTTTTTCCTGCAAATTGCCTCAACGAGTAGTTAGTAACTCATAAGACAAAGAAAAAGGGAATTAAGACTAAGAATTGAAGTCATATTAATAACTTTATCCTAGCTCCCGACTATTTGATTAGTTTATTTAGATAAACTAAGTAAATAGTGTAAAAAGGGTTTTCTTAAAAAGATAGAGAGGTTTGGCTAACTTATTGTTTTCGATCACAATTATCATTTACTAGTCGTAAGAGTAGGAACGAGTCGACACTGGGAAGTTCCTTCTGGTGGGTAGGACCACGTGCAGAAAGGAAAGGCTTCGACTAGGTGATGTTACCCTCTCTGACCAGATAAATCAAATTTAGAGCGACAACTTGAGTTAGACAAACGTTTGGAGTACCTTAAAATTTGTTCAACCTTTTCCAGTTGACTCGGTAGGTTTGTGCTGGTAGTAAGAGTCAGAAACAAGACGATGCTAGAAAGTTCCTTCTAGTGGGTAGGACCACGTGCAGAGAGGAAAGATTTCGACTAGGTGTTGTGTATTTCTCTAACCAGTTGTAACGAACTGAGTTTACCAAAAGTAGTCGAACAAATTACAAAAGTGTACTCTGCTTAGAGTATTTTTCAAAATGAATGAATAAATAAACTAAGGTGAAAAGAGTTGGCTTAAAAATATTTCGACCATGCTTGTTGAACCTGAACTCTTTGTGTTGGCAGCAAAAGTGAGAAATGAGTCGACACTAGGAAGTTCCTTCTAGTGAGCAAGACCACGTGCAGTGAGGAAAGACTTCGAATAGGTGTTGTTACCATCCTTTTGACTAGTGTAAAGAAAGACTGGGTGTTTAAAAAATAATCAAAAAATTATCAAAGCACTACTCAAAATAAGACAATAAAGATAGAAAGAACCTGATACTTTATTGTCGGGATGGTTGGTCACACATACAATTTGTGTAACTGGTCAATATTCCAAGAATTAGAGAGAACTCGGCCATCTTCTATTGCTTTTCGTACCGAACTTAGTCGCGTTACTTCGACCACTGTGTAAGGACCTTCCTACATGGGGGAAAGTTTGCTCCGATTAGACTGAGATTGAATCTTCTCCAATACCAAGTCAACTACAGCAAGGCTGGACCTTACAATCGTAGTATCTGCGCAGGGCTTGTTGGTAAACTGCTGAACGGATTAAGGCTTGGTTTCTCTTCTCTTTGAGTAGATTGATGTCATCTGCTCGAAGTTGTTCTTGGTTAGAGTCGTTGAAAGTTTCAACCCTTGTCGACCTCATCTTTAGTTCTAATGGAAGCATGGCTTTAGCACCGAAAACTAGAAAAAAAGGTGTTTCACCTGTAGCCCAACTTACAGTCGTACGAACTGCCCATAATACTGAGGGTAATTCTTGTACCCAAGCCCCCGAGCACTTGACAAGCTGGTCGGAGACTCGGGTTTTGATGCCTTGTATTATTAGGTCATTCAGTCTTTCAACAGCCCCATTACTTTGAGGGTGGACAATAGAAGCATAACACAATTTGGTACCCAACTCGTCGCAAAATTCTTGGAATTTTTCGCTCGAAAATTTCTTACCATCATCTAAGATTATTCGACTTGGGACTCCAAACTGAATAATCACACTTCTCATCATGAACCTTTTTGCTTCTTCTGTTGTTATCCTAGTCACAGGTTCGACTTCAATCCACTTTGTGAACGTATCAATAGCCACAAAAAGGAACTCAAAGCCACCTGGAGCTTTTGGAAACGATCTTAGGATATCGAGACCCCAGGTCGCAAAAGGCCAAGATAGAGAAATTGTTTGTAATGCCTGAGCCAGTTGCTGTATTTTTCTGCTATGAAACTGACATTGTACACACTTCTTAACTAACTCTTTGGCATCATAAAGGGCTGTTGACCAGTAAAAACCTTGTCGAAAGGCCTTTCCGACTAGCATTCTGTAGGAAGCATGAGTTCTACAGATACCCCCGTGTATGTCGTGAAGGACGTTTAATCCTTCTCTCTGTGATGTGCATCGCATGAGTACCCCTTGAGTACCTCGTTTATAGAGGACTCATTCGACCAAAGTATACATTTTGGTATTTCGGGATAAGCGATCTACCTCGAGACCATCATCGGGTATTGTACCCTTCTGAAGATACTCATAAATAGGATTCATCCAGGTATCCTCGTATTCTAGAGAGGCTGTCTCAATAGGAGTTGTCTCTAGTGTTTCAACCAGAGACAGCTTCTGGAGCTGCTCCAAAAAGACTCCTTTTGGTACTTGCGATCGGGAAGAAGCCATACGAGCAAGCTGGTCTACAAGAAAATTATCCTTTCGAGGGATAAATTGTACCTCGAAATCGAAAAAAATGCTTTTCAAGCTTTCGAACTTCCGATAAGTACTGAGACATGGTCGAGTTAGAGCAATGGTACTCTTTTCCAACCTAATTCACGACTAGTTGAGGGTCTCCTCTCACGAGTAGTCGTCGAATCCCAAGTGCTTTCGCAGCTCATATGCCAGCCAACAAACCTTCGTATTATGCCACGTTATTAGTAGCAGGAAAGTCAAATTGAATGGCATACTTTAAGGTCTCTCCTGTAGGAGATTCTATGACCACCCTAGCCCCCGAGCCACTTAACGTAAGTGACCCATCAAAGTACATCATCCACTAGTCGTGGGTATTGTACTAGGGATCTTGAATAGGTTCAGGATTTATCTATTCGGCGACAAAGTCTGCCAAGATCTGAGATTTAATGGCCGTTCGGGATACAAAATGGAGGTCAAACTCTCCAAGTTCTATTGACCATTTTGCCACGCGTCTCGCTGCTTCCCTGTTCTGGAGGACCACTCCTAAGGGAAACTCAGACGACACAATTATCTTGTGTGCCTAAAAATAATACTACAGTTTCCTCGAAGACATGGGCAGGGCATATAGAAGTTTTTAGACCTGAGGGTAACACTCCTTAGGCCTGTGTAAAGCTTCAATTACGTAGTAAACTGGTCGTTAGATGTTTTCACGTTCTACGACCAGTACTGCGCTCATTGCTTGGGGTGTGACAGCTAGATAAATTTAGAGCGTCTCTTCTAGTTTTGGAGAAACCAAAACAGGAGCACTCATAAGATATCTCTTGACATCCTTAAAAGCAGCGTTTGCCTCTTCTAACCACTCGAAACCCTCGTACTTCCTTAGAAGTTTGAAGAAAGATCATCCTTTTTCTCCCAGTCGTGCGATGATACGACTTAAAGCCGCCATACACCTTGTAAGTTTCTGGACTACTTTCTTCGTGGTCGGAGGGCGCATTTGCACAATGGCCTTTATCTTTTCGAGATTTGTTTTGATTCCTCATGCAGAGACAAGGAATCCAAGTAATTTTCCTGAAGAGACTCCAAACGCACATGACGAGGATATAACAATCTTTATTTTATTATATATCTATAATTCATATTATGGATAATAATGACGTCATATAACTCTTGAGTATACCCCTTAATATTCATAAGGGAGAAATTGGAAGTCGTAAGTTCTCCTACGACTACCCCATAGTCGTAAGCCCTTCTACGACTATCCCGTGATCGTAAGCTCTACTACAATCGATCTGTGGTTGTAGGCTCTCCTACAACCACCACCTGGTCGTAAGCTCTTCTATGACCAGTCCTCAGTCGACAAGACTCATATACATGTGGGTCTAGTCGATCAGGGAATCTCATGTACCGTATCTAAGGATATGAGCAATCAATTACGCTGTTATTCTCTGAAATAACAGCACGACTTAACTCCCTGTTATGGTGATAATTGCCTGATAATGTGGGAACATTACAACTCCCGTAATAACCTCTGGTAATGGCTCCACGATCTGGTGCGTTAATGTGACCTTTATACTGAAGATCCAACGGTGCACCCCGGGGATAGTATAAAAGGCAAGGATCATCAAGAGGAGGGGGGAGGCGAAAGAAGATTAGAAGGAAAATACTCTAGTCTCTGATTCCATCTTGTAATCCAGTATCTCCATCTCTGTGTGATTTTGAGCCTAGAGGAACCCCCGAATCAAATAATATTTACGCAAGTTCGGTTCTAAAACACCGACAGTTGGCGCCGTCCATGGGGATCTTTGAGTCATCAGCTTTCCTTTGTCTTTCCGATTCTCATGCTCTCATGGCAGGAGAGTGGAACGAGGAGAACTGGTTCGACTTGGTCGATTATGCAGATATTGACATGGATGCCGGTTTCGACTATGAGTCGAGCGATGCATCATCCGATGGTGATGTCGCCTCCGGAGATCTTTCTCCAGGAGACCTTACCATCGATGGAGTTGAGGAGGGATCCTTGTCCCCCACAATTATACGTCCAGATGGGGAACCAGCTTCCTCAGAGGACAAGGATCAATCCGACCACAATGAGGGCTGTTCCAAGGCAGACTCGCGATACGGTGAGAGTTCCCTCTCCAAATGTCCAAGTCCACCTAAGACAGTCCGACCTGGCATGACAATTCCTGGAAGTCGTAATTTCGGATCTTCATCAACATCTGGTGATTCTCTCTCTCCAGTTAGCCTAGCCAAGAATGCGATCGAACATGCTCTTCCTGTGAGTTCGACCATCCCAACGCAGGACTCGCTTGCTGACAGAGACAGTTATAACCCGGAATTTCCCTTCCTGGAGGGGTTTACTCCAAGTCGCTAGAAGGTGTCATTCGACGACTCCTCAAGCGAGGAGGCCTCTAGCGCAAGTGGATATCATCAACGGGAGGTCTTCGTCCTGCCCTCAGGTAGCAATAACTCTCCTAGAGGCGAGGCTGCAGATGCTCCCCGAAGATCACACCCTACGACCGCTCGTGGCAATGACAAAGACACCACCGACGATGACCAAAGTCAATACTCTGATGAGCGTGTGGGAAATTCTCGAGATCATCGCACTCCATTGAGGCAAGCTCAAGGATCAAGTATGAATGATTCTGAAATAAACTGACGAAAATGAGTCGCAGCTCAGAGAAAATTTCCGGTGCGCCAATACCAAAGAAGCTCAGAACTTCAAAGATATCAACGACCGCCGAGAACCCATCTCGAGAACTTGCCCGAAAGACTCGCTACGATCTTCGCCAAGAGATCACACGAAGGTCAGCGGAGTACGATGAGCAAGCTCGAACGACCCCGTCGACGTCATTCCAGGAGTCGTGGCAGTACGACTCCATCAACTTCCAGTCAATCGAATAACTCACCGCTTGGAGATCACCGCAAGGTGCGTCGCTCCCTAATTCGGAAAAGAGTTCCTCGAATGCCTGATGATCATAAAGCTCCTAGGAGAGGTGATCATTCACTACTCCGACCGAGAGGTTTGCAATAGCAGACAAGATACGAGGAGTATTACCCTCGTAGGATCGAGACTTGCTATAAGTCAGATTCACCCATTGCTGAATATTGTCGAGTACGATCACCTGGCGACGTCAACCCCTCTTTTCTACAAAGGAGGCGTTACGACGTGATTACCGGATGTCGTGCATTCTCGCCTGACCTCCGAGCAGTTCACTGGCCGCCGCGATTTCGACTAGGGAACATGGAGAAATTTGATGGGTCTCAAAATCCCATCGAATTTCTTCAGATCTACACAACCACTGTCCGAGCAGCAGGAGGAGGAGAGCTCGTCATGGCGAGTTACCTTCCGACTGTGCTCGAAGGGTCTGCTTAATCAGGGTTATTAAACCAACCAGTCGAGTCGATCTACTCGTGGCAACACCTCTGTGATCTGTTGCTGGCTAATTCTTAGGGCACCTACCATCGCCTCGGAAAGGAGGACGACCTACACAGGATGCGACAAAACGACCACGAAACACTACGCCAATTCATTAGGCATTTCAGTCAGGTTTGCAATTCTATTCTTGAGGTTTCTGACACATCTGTTATCAGAGCCTTCAAGCAGGGAGTCGGTAGCAGAAGGATCATAGAGGACATCGCTTTGAACCCTCCCGCTACTGTAGCTAAACTCTTTGAGATGGCTGATCGGCACGCTACTGCTGACGAAGCAGTTGAGTAGACCAAAATCATCGATCGAGATGACTAGCACCCTTAGGAGACTAGCGAAGGTAGCAAAAAGAAGGATAAGAAGGCCAAGAAATCCAAGATCAGGGCAAAGGGACAAAAGCTTCAAGCCAATGCTTCTAAGGAGATCCCGCCGTAGTTTACAAGGAGCCACTTAACCGACAAGCAATATCTCGATCGAGGCAAAGGTAAGCGCCTCGAACGGAAGAATGATAAGCCTAGGTGGTGCCCTTTCCACAAAAAGGAAGGGCATGACCTCTGCAACTGCCGAGTTTTCCAATGAAAACTCGAAGACTATTACAACGGCAAAGGGCCACTTCCTACCCTCAAAAAAGTAGGGCAAGTCAGTGGTCATACACAGTCGGATGACAACGAGGATATGCCATTTCAAGATCCCGAGCACACCATCGAGCACATCTTTGGAGGATCATCGGCGTACGAGTCAAGATGACAGCCTAAAGGCGCCGAACGTGAGGTAAACTTCATTGACTCTCCTCTTGTCAATAAAGTACCGAGGTGGTCGGAAGTCACCATCTCTTTCGAGAAGGGTGATCGCCGATCCTTCAACCCGACCGTCAAGCTTTCGATCGTGGTTGAACCCACCATCAACAACTGTCGAGTAAATCGAGTGTTGATTGATGGTGGTAGCTTGTTAAATATTATGTTTACGAGCACCCTAGACGAAATGCAAGTACCCAGGACCAAGGTAAGACCAGTAAGATATTCATTTCGTGGTATTGTACCAGGGTCTTCGGCCAAACCCATTGGTCAAGTTTCTCTTCCTTTAACATTTGGTTCACCAAGTAATTTTAGGACGGAGAAAATCTCCTTCGATGTGGTCGATTTCGATATGGCATATAACGCCATACTCGGACAGCCAGCTTTGGCAAAATTCTTAATGGCAACTCATTATGGGTATCAATGTCTTAAGATGCCAGTCCTAAAGGAGTAATCACAATTCATTGTGATAAGAAGATGGCGCACACGCAGGACCGCCGATCCTCAAGATGGTGGATCGATATCACTCGAAGAAAAGGGCGCCCTTTCGACCGAGAGCTCGGCCTTCAAAGTCGCCCAAAGCCGATCGACTAAGTCAAAGAAGTTCCCTAGATTAGAGGAACCTTCAAGATCGTTTCAGACGGGATACTTCCGACCCCAAGTAGGAAGACACCCTCATCACTTTCCTCTGAGCAAACGCAAATGTCTTCGTGTGGCAAGCATCCGACATGCCCAGAGTCCCCAGGGAAGTGATCTCGCACATGCTAGCTTTACGGCCTGACAAAGTATCCGTAAAACAAAAATTACGGAGATTTGCCCCTGATCGACGAGATGCTATAAGGTCAGGATTGGACAAGCTACTTAAAACAGGCTTTATAAGAGAAGTCGACCACCCAGAGTGGTTGGCTAACCCTGTAATGGTTAGGAAGTCTAACGGCAAGTGGTGAATGTGCGTAGACTTCAATGATCTTAATAAAGCTTGTCCAAAAGATGATTTTCCTTTATCTCAGACGATCGCTTGGTTGACTCTACTGCTGGTTGCGAAACATTAAGTTTTCTAGATACATATTCGCTACCATCGATTAATATGTGTCTAGAAGATGAAGAAAAGACCGTGATTTATTACTCCATTTGGTATATTTTACTATGTCAAAATGCCATTTGGTCTAAAAATATCCGGCGCTTCTTTTCAACGCTTGATGCAATCGACTTTTTTCACCTCGGCTAGGCTGAAATTTGAAGCCTATGTTGATGATCTAGTCGTAAAAGCATCAAATGGCTTGATCAAGTTTCGACTTGCAGAGACGCTCGACAACCTCGTAAAACACAAACTTAAAACTCAATCTCGAGAAGTGTGTGTTTGAGTCTCTTCGAAAATTGCTTAGATTCCTGGTCTCCGTACGAGGGATCAAATCAAATCCCGAAAAGATAAAAACCATTGTTCAAATGCGCTCTCCAACCATGAAGAAAGAAGTACAAAAGCTCACAGGGTGTTTGGCGGCTTTAAGTCGTTTCATAGCACGACTGGGGAAAAAAGGACTACCTTTCTTCAAACTTCTAAAGAAACACGAGGGTTTCGAGTGGTCGGAAGAGGCAAACGCTGCCTTTGAGAATGTCAAGAGATATCTTACGAGTCCTCCTGTTCTAGTTTCCTCGAAACTAGAAGAGACGCTCTTAATTTATCTAGCTGCCACGCCACAGGCAGTGAGCACAGTACTAGTTGTAGAACGTGAAAACGTTCAACGACCGGTGTAGTACGTAAGTGAAGTTTTACACAGACCTAAGGAGCGTTACCCTCAGGTCCAAAAGCTTCTCTATTCCCTCCTCATGACTTCGAGGAAACTGAGGCATTATTTTCAGGCGCACAAGATAATTGTACCGTCTGAGTTTCCCTTAGGAGTGATCCTCTAAAATAGGGAAGCAGCGGGACGCATGTCTAAATGGTCAGTAGAACTTGGGGAGTTCGACCTCCATTTCGTGTCCCGAATGACCATTAAATCTCAGATCTTGGTAGACTTTGTCGCCGAATGGACAAATCCTGAACCTGTTCAGGATCCCTAGTACGATACCCACGACGAGTGGACGATGTACTTTGACGGGTCACTTACTTTAAGTGGCTCGGGGCTGGGGTGATCCTAGAATCTCCTAACGGAGAGACCTTAAAGTATGCCATACAGTTAAACTTTCAGGCCACTAACAACATGGCAGAATATGAAGGTTTACTAGCCGGTATACGAGCTACGAAAGCACTCGCGATTCGACGACTACTTGTGAGAGGAGACTCTCAACTAGTCGTGAATCAAGTCGGAAAAGAGTACCAGTGCTTTAATCCGACCATGTCTCGGTACTTATTGGAGGTTCGAAAGCTTGAAAAGAATTTTTTTTGGTTTCGAGGTACAATTTATCCCTTGAAAGGATAATTTCCTCGCATACCAGCTTGCTCGAATAGCTTCTTCCCCATCACAAGTGCCAAAAGGGGTCTTCTTAGAGCAACTCGGAAGCCGCCTCGTGGACACACCGTAGATATCTCCTATTGAGACAAAGATTCTAGATTACGAGGACACTTGGATGGATCCCATCTACAAGTATCTTCAAAGGGTTCCAGACTCGATGACGCATCTCAAGCGGATCGCTTATCCCGAAGGCCAAAATGTATACTTTGGTTGAAGGAGTCCTCTATAAACGAGGTACTTAAGGGTACTCATACGATGCATACCACAGAGAGAAGGACTAAACCTCCTGCATGACATACACGGGCATCGGTGGAACTCATGCTTTTACGTAACGCTGGTCGAAAAGCCTTTCAACAAGGATTTTATCGCCAATGTACTTCTACGATGCCAAAGAGTTGGTTAAGAAATGTGTACAATGCCGCTTTATAGCAGTAAATACACCAACCACTCAGCATTACAAACAATCCTTTATCTTGGCCTTTATGCACTTGGGGTCTCGACATCCTAGGACCGCTCCCAAGGGCTCCAGGAGGCTTCGAGTTCCTTTTGTGGCTATTTATACGCTCACAAAATGGATCGGGTCGAACCTATGATCGATAACAACGGAAGCCGCAAAATGGTTCATGATGAGAAGCGTTATTGCTTGGTTTGGTGTCCCAAGTCAAATAATCACAGATAATGGTAAACAATTTTTGAGTGCAAAATTTCAAAAATTTTGCGACGAGTTGGGTACCAAGCTCAGTTACGCCTCTGTCACCCATCCCCAAAGCAATGGGGCAGTCGAACGAGTGAATGGCCAAATAATGCAGGGAATTAAAACTCGAGTCTTCGACCAGCTTGTCAAGCGCTCGGGGGCTTGGGTACAAGAATTACCCTCAAGATATGGGCAATTCGACGACCGCTAGTCCGCAACAAAGTAAACACCTTTTTTCCTAGTTTCGTGCCGGCCATGCTTCGCCAGTAACTAAAGATCAGTCTACAAGGGTCAAGAGTTTCAATGACTCAAATTTAAGAACAACTTCGAGCGGATGGCATTAACTCGTCAAGAAAAGAGGAATCGGCTTTAATCCGTTCAGTTAGCCTACCAAAGAAGCCTTGTGCAAATACTACAATCGTAAGGTCTAACCTCGCAACCTTGCTGTAGGTGACTTGGTATTGAGAAAAATTCAATCCTAGTCTAATCGGAACAAGCTTTCCCCCAAGTGGGAAGGTCCTTACACAGTGGTTGAAGTTATGCGACCAGGTTCGGTACGACTGGCAATGGAAGACGGCCGAATTCTCTCAAATTCTTGGAATATCGACCAGTTACGTAAATTCTACGTGTAAACGACCAACCGTTCAATAAAGCATCAGGTTCTTTCTATCTTTATTGTATTACTTCGAGTAGCACTTTGACAATTCTTTCAACCATACCATGGTCAAAGGTCCACCCTCGACCAGTTACTAAGTTGTGCACTCTTCCACGATAATGCACTAGTCATAAGACATTCTACGACCAGTACCCAGTTCATCTTTACACTGGTTGAAAGGATGGTAATGTCACCTAGTCGAAGCCTTTCCTCTCTGCACGTGGTCCCGCCCACTAGAAGGAACTTCCTAGAGTCGACTCGTTCCCCCCTTTTTACCAACACAAAGAGCTTGGGTTCGAAACATGGTTGAAATAATATCAAGCCAACTCTTAGTACCTTAGTTTATTTCTTCATCCATCTTTTTGAAAAATAAATTAAGCAGAGTACACTTTCCAAATTTGCTCGACTACTTTCGATAAACTCGGTTTGTTTTAACTGGTCAGAGGAAGTTGCAACACCTAGTCGAAGACTTTCCTCTCTCGCACATGGTCCTCGCTTCACTAGAAGGAACTTCCTAGCGCCGCTTACATTTCTAACTCTTGCTACCAGAGCAAATATATTGAGTGCATTGAGATAAGTTGGACAAATTTTTTAAGGAACTCCAGACGTATATCTAACTCAAGTTGACTGTTCTTGATTTGATTAATCTAGTCGGAGATGGTAACATCACCTAGTCGAAGCATGTCCTCTCAAGACGTGGTCCCCGCCCACTAGAAGGACCTTCCTAGTGTCGACTTGTTCCTACTCTTCGACAAAGGCAAGATTATCGTGATCGAAAAACTACAAGTTAGCTAAACCTCTCTTTTTGTAAAACCCATTAAACACTATTTACTCGGTTTATCTAAATAAACCAAGCAAATAGTCGGGGGCTAGGATAAAGTTATTAACTTAACTTCAATTCTTAGTCTTGCTCTTTTTCCATTCATTATCTTATGAGTTACTAACTACTCGACAAGATGATTTTCAGAAAGAAGGAATGATTATATATCAACATCAACAAATTTTTTTTGTCTTTACAGGAATCTGGTACAGACTACTCAGGCGGAGGAGAACTGACTTGCATACCCTCCATGACTAACTCAGCGAACGACTGCATTTTCTCTACTAACTGCTCCGCTTCTGCTTCAGGGCAGGCGAAGTCATCTACGATAGGCTGCAGATTAAGGGTGGGATCATAAGATTTAAGTTTTTGCTAAGACAAATCTTATTCCCTCTTGGATCACATCCTTTATCGAGTCGAATTGGTTAACCTCGCGAAGTCGTTTTACTTGTACTACTTGTTCTAAAAAGAATAAGGTCAGTCAAATAAAATGACATCGAGAGGAAAACACAACCAATTGCAGGTAAAGATTGGCTTACCAACTAGTTGAGAATCTAACTTCTTGACTTCTTCAGCATGGGCGGTGGTGTCCTTAAGGTAACGTTGCTCCCACGTCTAGACCTCTTGGTCGTTGTCTGAAAGAGAATGAGATTCAGAAAAAGAAAAGGAGGTCAAAGGCGGTCTTAAGTTCAGCACTTACCGCTTAGTCGCCCCTCGCAACTTTTGGTTTGCGAGTTTGCCTCTGAAGCTTCTTCCTGAGGTCTTCAATCTCCTCCTTAGCTTTTTTATTCTTGGCTCTCTCAAAGTCGAGAGAATCACCTAAGAACTTCGCCACTCTTGAGCCCGAAAAGGGAAAGGGTAGACGTCAGCATAATTCCTGGTCGTAAGTTCTTCTGTGACCAGCTCCTTGTCGTAAGTCTTTCTACGACAATATCCTGATCGTAAGTTCTTCTACGACAATATCCTGGTCGTAAGTTCCTTGTCGTAAGTATTTCTACGACGGAACCCTGGTCGTAAGTCCTCCTACGACTAGTACCTAGTCATAAGATGTTCTACGACAAACCCCCGCAAGTGTTGTGTAAGTGGTCAAAACATGAAAGGCTACAAAAAGCAGTTACTTACAACCGCTCCGCCTGATCGCAGAGTAGTGCTTTGTCTTGTCGTAGCTGGACAAGTTGCCTGTTATATTCAGCAACAGTGACAATTTGTTCCAACGTGTTCTGCACAAAGAAAGACAGTAAGAAGCGCGAAAAAGTATAGATGTAAATACCAAATTTTAGGTACTTACATTCATAGCTGTCCGAGCGAACGAAGATACCACCCTCGTAGGGTCCCTTAGTTCGTCAATCTCATCAACTAGGTTCCACCAAACCCTTTCGAGATGCTCGTCATCGAAGACATCCCCTCTGTTAGGAATGTCCTTAGGGTGAGGAACACGATCACGAGATATGAACGCACAGGAGCCCACAACAGTGGCAGGAGCGAAGAACCCGAAGGTACGGTCGAAGAGCTCGAACTCTTCTTCTCCTTCGGAGGTGGCGGCACCAGTAGCTTAGCCTTGGGAGCCGGGAGGATCAACCGCAAAGAACCTCCTTCCCAAAGACGGTGAATTGATGTTTCACCCCATGGCCGATATGTCCGCCGCTACCATCTTCACCCTGATCATTTATCGCCCAAAGGGTCGAGCGCCTAACCCTCACGACCACTCTAGTAGTTGTGGCCGAGTCAAGAACAACGACAACCTCCACCGCTTGGGCGGTGGTTGACTCTTCGACCATCACATCGCTGCTTTCTTCGCCAAGAAATCAGAGTGGATTCCTTAGCGTGAATGTCCTTAATGATAAAAGGAGCCAAGCTAAGATCATAAAAAGGAAAACATGATCGTGGTAAAAAGCAAAAGGTAAATGTTGTTCTTACACTTTTGTCTCTTCTACGCATCTCGAAAGTGTCGGACGGATCTTAAGTTTGGAAACAACCCTCCCTAAGGAAGGTTTCTTCGACTTTTTCTCAACCACGCCCGTCGAGACTCGTTAAGGAACACCACGACCACGCCTCGATCGTGGAGCTTGATCGAGCACAATTGCTCCTTGAGCCTCTTGGCTTTCCGGCTTGGTCGAGACCTGCCTCGACCACCTCAATAATAAAGATCGCCCTCGACCACGGCACCGCCGGTGCAATAGTCTTTTCATTAAAAGACATGAAACTCTTCCAGCTCCTTTTCTAATCGCTGATAAAGCCACGAGAGGCGTAAATCAAGGTTTTATCATCATAATAGAAGGGTACCTTGGTCTTGGGGCCCCTGGTTTGAGTATTTCACTATTCTCGCGCGATTGCTTCCTCTGCGCAGAATTATTTCCGTGGCAAGATTAGCCAAAGGTGCAGATGGAGTAGCAGAGCTCGAGCTTACACCGCCTCATCAGCGACTTGCGCGATCCTCCTCCCACGGTCCGAGGAGCATCCGCTGCTCAACAACAGGCTCGAGCTCGAGCCTCCCTTGTCACGCCTTAACAAGCCGCGCCTCTTAGCCGAGGAGAAACAAATGCAGCTCTACTGGCCGCACCAACGACCATCGGCGACTTCTTCGTCGTCCCCGACGGTCCTCCTTGTCTACTTTCAGAGAAATCGAAAGAGAGATATTATAAAGTCATTGTAAGTTCTTCTACAACTATCACCATGTCGTAAGCCTTTCTACGACAACCCCACAGTCGTAGTTTTTCTACGACCAGAACCTGATCGTAAGCCTTCCTATGATTAGTACCCAGTCATAAGTTCTTCTATGACTACAAAGTCCTAAAGACGAAATCGACTCTTGATTACCTTTAGGCGCTCCACCTTGTCCTCTGGAGACAAGTCAGCTAGAATTGGAGGCGCCACAACATGGGCTGGGGTCTTCTCACATATGAGCTTGACCCGAGCGTCAATCTCCTCTAGTGAGAGGTCTGCAGGGATAAGAGAACCTTCAATAAGCCTAATTTTAAACTAACAGAAAGAAGGCTAAAGCTCAAGGTTTACTTACCTCCGCCAGAGTCCTTCGCTCAGTCCATCGCCCGAGTACCTCCACATCTGATGAGCCCTCTTCTTCAGAGGGCTGATGCGGCGCGTGATGAAATCCTTTACCACGTGTCATCTGGTAAGCCCCTCTTCCTTCAAGTTTGCAATAGCTTGAATGAAAGGCGTGATCCAGCCAAGATCCTTGGGAATCGAATCCCAAGTGGGAACCTTCTCGGCAGGCTTTCCGACGAAAGAGAGGCTGTCCTTGTTGGTGATCTCCCAATAGAACCACCTCTTCTTCCACCCCAGCCACGACGACCGAGTAAACATCTGAATGTACTCTCTTGACTTCCCGTCGTGGAGCTTCAGACTACAACTACCGGCGATTCCGCTTAATCGGGTCATTCCGTAGTAATACCGGAATAACTCCAGATCAACCGGAATCCCCAGGTAGACCTCACACAGGTGCACGAACACCCCCCCAACATTGTGATAGAATTGGGGACAAGGTTCACCAACTCCACTTGGAAATATTCGAGTACCAATGTGAGAAAAGGATGAGCGGGTAATCAAAGACCACACTCATAGAATGCTTGAAAGACGAGGATTTGCCCAACCTCCTCCGACAGCCAATGCTTCCCGACGGCCTCAATCCACCGCACGAATTCCATCTTCGGAATCTTCTCGGAGTCGACCAAAGCTCTGATTTTGGTCGTATCCATCTCCGATTTGGCCCACTGGGAAGCAGCTCCAGCCATTTCTCCCAAAAGTCGAAGATTTGGATGTGGAAAGATTGAAGAAGAAAGCTTGATTTGGTCGGCGGCGGAGAACTCGGGAGTTCGAACAGCAAGAACAATTTAGGGGAAGGTAAAGGACCTTATCCTCACCCACGGTGAAGATTTATAACCAAGACACCGATGTCCAAAAGACGTGGCTATCCCAACTGCTACAACGCTTCAGAACCGCCCAATGCATAAGGGTAAGGGAATCGATTGGGACTCTTAAATTTGTCCGCCGAGGAAGTCAGTCTGCTTTTACACCTCGTTTAAATTACCTCCTTGACCAAGTCTTTTTCTCGGTCAAAACACAACAAATGACTAGAAAGATCCCGCTTCGATTACAAGATCATGCGACCACTCGGTGACCATTAGATCTCCCATGACCACCTTGTAAGTCACAAGATTATTTCACAACTTTCTTGACCAAGTAAATTTCGTCAAATGAAACACCAAATAAGAGTTCTTCCTTCGACCATTTCCCTCGACCACTCACTAGTCGTAAGACCATCTACTGCTCATTTTCCAAGTAAGTTATTTCGCTTAAGCTGGGGGGCTAGATGACGAGGATATAACAATCCTTATTTTATTATATATCTATAATTCATATTATGGATAATAATGACGCCATATAACTCTTGAGTATACCCTTAATATTCATAAGGAGAAGCCGAAGTCGAAGTTCTCCTATGACCACCCTGTAGTCGTGGGTCTTCCTATGACTACCCTATAGTCGTAAGCCCTTCTACGACTATCCCGTGATCGTAAGCTCTACTACGATCGATTTATGGTTGTAGGCTCTTCTACAACCACCACCTGGTCGTAAGCTTTTCTACGACCAATCCTCAGTCGACAAGACTCACAGACATGTGGGCCTAGTCGATCAGGGAATCTCATGTACCGTATCCAAGGATATGAGCAATCAATTACGCTGTTATTCCCTGAAATAATAGCACGACTTAAATCCCTGTTATGGTGATAATTTCCTGGCAACGTGGGAACGTTACAACTCCCGTAATAACCTCTGGTAACAGCTCCATGATCTGGTGCATTAATGTGACCTTTATACTGAGGATCCAACGGCGCACCTCGGGGACAGTATAAAAGGCAAGGATCATTAGGAAGAGGGGGGAGGCGAATGAAGATTAGAAGGACAATACTCTAGTCTCTGATTCCATCTTGTAATCCAGTATACTCAATACATACACACAGGAGTAGGGTTGTTATTCTCCCAGGAGAAGGCCCGAACTTGTATAAAAATCCCCGTGCCTCCATCTCTGTATGATTTTGAGCCTAGAGGAACCCCCGAATCAAATAATCCTTACGTAAGTTCTGTTCTAAAACACCGACAACACACTTATCAAGATTGAGTTTCATGTGGTGTTTTATGAAGTTGTTGAATGTTTCTTGTAAGTCGGAAACTTGATTAAATCACTTGATGCTTTTTATGACTAGATCGTCAACATAGGCTTCCAAATTTTGGCCTAGTTGAGGTGAAAAAGTCGATTGCGTCAAGCATTAAAAAGAAGTGCTACTATTTTTTAGACCAAATGACATTTTGACATAGCAAAATATTCCAAATGGAGTAATAAATGCGGTCTTTTCTTTATCTTCTAGACACATATTAATATGATGGTAACCATAATATGCATCTAGAAAACTTAATGTTTCACAAACAGCAGTAGAAGCAACCAACTGATCGATATGAGGTAAAGGAAAATCATCTTTTGGACAAGCTTTATTGAGACCAGTAAAGTCTACACACATTCGCCACTTGCCATTAGACTTTCTAACCATTACAGGGTTGGCCAACCACTCTGGGATTGTTAGTCAACCTTCTCGAAAGAGATAGTAACTTTCGACCACTTTGGTAATTTATTGACAAGAGGAGGGTCAATGGAGTTTACCTCACGTTCAGTAGCCTTAAGCTTTCGTTTTGACTCGTATGTCGATGATCCCCCATAGATATGCTCGATGGTATGCTCTGGATCTTGGAGCGGCATCTCCTCGTCATCGTCTAATTGCTTTTGACCACTCACTTGACCTACCTCCTCGAGAGTCGGGTGAGGTCCCTGCTAGTGTAATAGTCCTCGACTTTTCATTGGAAAACCCGGTAATTGCGAAGGTCATGTCCTCCTTTTTTTTTGGAAAGGGCACCACCTAGGCTTGTCGTTCATCCGCTCGGGCCGGGCGCTTACCTTTGCCTCGGTTGAAGTACGACTTGGAACTTCGTGGCTCCTTATCGTTTACGGCTAAGACTTCTTTTGTACTGTTGGCTTGAGGCTTTTGACCCTTCGCCTTGTTCTTGGATTTCTTGGCCTTCTTATCCTTCTTTTTGCTACTTTCGTCTGTTTCTTAAGGATTTTTGTCATCTCGATCGATGGTTCTATTCCATTCGACTGCCTCAGTAGCAGTCGCATATCGATCGGCCGTCTCAAAGAGTTCAGCGACAGTAGCCGGAGGATTCAAAGCGATATCTTCTGTAATTCTTCTGCTATGGACTCCCTGTTTAAAGGCTCTGATAACAGATGAGTCAAAAACCTCTGGAATTGAATTTCGAACCTGACTAAAACGGCTGATGAATTGGCGTAAGGTCTTGTGGTCATTTTGTCTTATCCTGTACAGGTCGTCCTCCTTTCCAGGGCGATGGTAGGTGCCCTGAAAGTTGGCCAGCAGAAGGTCACAGAGGTGTTGCTATGAATAGATCGATTCGAGTGGTTGATTTAGCAACCACAACGGAGCGGACCCTTCGAGTACAGTCGAAAGGTAATTCACCATGATGTACTCCCCTCCTCATGGTGTCGGACAACGGTCGTGTAGATTTGAAAGAATTCGATGGGATTATGAGACCCGTCGAACTTCTCCATGTTCACTGGTCGAAACCGCGGTGGCCAACGAACTGCTCGGAGATCAGGCGAGAATGCCCTACGTCTAGTAATCACATCGTAACGCCTCTTTTGCAGGAAAGAAGGGTTGATGTCGCCAAGTGATCGTACACGACGATACCTGGTCGTAGGTGAATCCGACTTATGATAAGTCTCGGCCCTATGAGGATAATACTCCTCGTATTTCATCTGCTACTGCAGGTTTCTAGGTCAGAGTGGTGAACGATCTCCTCTCCGACTAGAGTTAAGGTTAGGGGAATGACGTAACCTATTGTCGCGTCGATCTTCGTGTGGTGAGTTGTTCGAACGACTAGTAGCTGATGGAGTCGTACCGCTACAACTTCCGAAATTATGCCGACGAGGATGCTCGAGTCTGTCCATCGTGCTTCGAAGCCTTTGTGCGATCTCTTCGGCGAAGAGGTCATAGCCAGGCGTTCAGGCAAGTTCTCGAGTTGGGTTCACGAGCAGATCATTGATGTGTTGGAGTTCCTAAGCTTTCTCCGACTGATACTGAACGCGCCTAGTCTAATTTCTCTGAGCCGCAATTCTTCTGCGTCGGGTTGTCTCAGAATCATTCAGATCTGATCCTTGAGTTTGCCTCAATGTAGTGCGATTATTTCGAGGATTTCCCCCATGATCATCTGAGTGTTGACCCCGTTTATGACTGAAGGTGTCCTCGCCATTGCCACGAGGGGACGTAGAGTGTGATCGGTGGAGAGCATCCTCAGTCCTGTCTCTAGGAGAGTGATCATTATTTGAGGGAAGGACGAAGACCTCATGCTGATGATCTTCACACGCGCTTGTGGCCTCCTCGCTTGAGGAGTAGTCGAAAGACCTTGTCTAAAGACTTGGAGTAAGCCCATCTAGGAAGGGGAATTCCGGGTTATAACCGTCTCTGTCCGCAGGTGAGCCCTGCGAGGGTATGGTCGAACTCGCAGAAAAAGCATGCTCGACCCCATCCTCTGTGGGTCTAACCAGAGAGAGATGACCACTAGATGCTGATGAAGCTCTGGAATGATGGCTTCCAGAACTTGCCTCGCCAGGTCGGACTGTTTCAGGCGGATTCGAACATTTGGAGGGAGAGCCCTCATCATGTTGTGAGTCTGCCTTGGTACAGTCCTGATCGTGGTCGAATGGACCCTTGCCCTCTGAGGAAATAGGTCCCTTAGTTGGACATATTGTTGTGGGGGATAAGGATCCCTCCTCAATTCCATCAGTGGTATGGTCTCTTGGATTTGGCGAACGATCTCTGGAGGCGACATTACCATCGGATGAAGTGATACTCGGCTCATAGTCAAAACTGGCATCCATGTCGATATCTGCGTAATCGGCCAAGTCGAACTAGTTCTCCTCATTCCACTCTCCTTCCATGGAAGCATTAGAGTTGAGAAAAATAAAGAAAACCTGTTGACGAGAAGATCCCCACGGTCGGTGCCAGTTGTTGGTGTTTTAGAACCGATCTTACGTATGATTGTTTGATTTGAGAGGTCTCCAAGAGGGATCACATAGAGAGAATGACGCATAGATTTTATATAGGTTCGGGCCTTCTCCGAAGAGAATAATAACCCTACTCCTATGCGATTATATTAAGTATACTGGTTACAAATCAAGAGAAAGACCAGAGTCTAATGTCTTGTATTCTTGACAAGCAAAGAGGACAAATAAGTGCACAAGAAATAGCAAATGAACTCTAAATTAAATAAGACCAGAGCCAAAAGCAAGGTCTCGGATTTAGACGAATTTAGAAACAAAGAACGCTGTAATCGGGGTTACAACAGAGGAGAACGGAGTCCTCGAAGTTTTGGTTTTTGAGCACAGATCAACGACTTCACAAGGTTGGAGGGAGGTTCGACTACACCACGTGGTCGGAAGGGGTTCGACTACAGGATGTGGTCAAAAAGAAGGAAAGGATTTGACTACTCAAAGTGGTCGAAAGAAGGAAAGGATTCGACTACTCAACATGATCGATGAAAGGAAGATTCGACTACTAAACATGGTCAAAGAAGGGAGGATTTGACTACTCAACGTGGTCGAAGAAGGCATGATTCGACTACTTAACGTGGTCGAAGAAAGGAGGATTCGACTACTCAACATGGTCCAAGGAAAATAAGGATTCGACTACTCAACATGGTCGAAGAAAGAAGGATTCAAGTACTCAATGTGGTCGAAGAAAAAGAAGGATTCGACTACTCAACGTGGTCGAAGAAAGAAGGATTCGACTACTCAACTTGGTCTTAGAAAAAACGATTCGACTACTCAACGTGGTCGAAGGAAAAGAACGATTCGACTACTCAACGTGGTCGAAGAAAGAAGGGTTCGACTACTCAACGTGGTCGAAGAAAGAAGGGTTTGACTACTGCTCGACGCAGTCGAAAGAACCAGGGAGAGAACAGGGCACAGAGAAACTCATCAGGACAGAGAGTAAAGCCGGAGGAGGTCAGTGAACGGCGGCGGGGAAGCTCGCAGTCGAAGGTGAAGGAGGACGACAATGAAGGGGTCGGCCGGGACTAAAGGAGAAGCGGAAAATGCAGCGGCTCTTGTGAAACAGAACTGAAAAAGAGTGAGGGTATTACTTCAAGGAGCTCTGGGACACGAATTGATGTGGGTACAAGAGGGGGCTGCACTAGTGCGGCAAGGATTGAGAGGAGGTGCGCGGCGGCTTAAACTCGGAGCTTGGGACTTGGGGCAAACCACAACAACAAGAGCGAGAAAGAGAGTTTGGTGGCGAAAAGGAGATGAAGGGGCTACTCTGGCTCTTTTATAGCCCAGAGAAGAGGAGAGAGGATAGTCTTGAAGGCGCGGGGAAACTCGTGCGGTCCCGAGGGCGGTAGGTGAGAGCATGGGGGTGAGCGCAGAGCGATGGGATAGAGCTGGGTGTTGGCACGCACAACGCGGTTCGGGCGCAGAGGGGGCGCTCTGGTGACAAGACTAGACGGGGAAGAGGGGCACCTGAGTCAAACTAGGTGGGAGGAGTAGGTGACAGCAGAGGGCGTCGGGCGAGGACAAGGCGCACGAGGGCGTGGCAGAGTGGGCACGTGGTCGAAAGAAGGTTTCGACCAGGTGGTCGGAATGTCGAAAGGAGGTTTCGACCAACGGGTTGAAAGAAAAGAAAGGGGTAGGGGGAGGAGAGGGGCCAGATGGGCCAGTGGAAGGAATGGGCCAGGCTCAAGAGGATTTCAAAAGAAGATCTTTGAAATAAGCTTTTGAATTCAACCCAGCTTTGAAGCTTACGGGGAAGGTTTTTGAAGTACACACTTAGCTTCAAATAAAATTTTGAAACTCCAACACAACTGAAATCCAAATAACAACCATCCCGAAAATAGGATGTTACGCAATGGCTGGGGGAGGAGGTGGTGGTGTACCAACGTGGGCAGAGCATGTCGGAGCTAGACTCTGAGGAGGTGAAAGGATATGGGCCTCGGAGCATGGAGGAAAATGATAAATATTCAGAATTTTGTAGCACAATATACATGCCATAAAATTATTAGCCCACTGCAAGTTCAGATATGCAAATGCCCATAAACATACAAAGCAAAACTACACAATCCATTCTCAAATATGCAAATTTGGACTAAAAATACACAATATTGGTGAGGGCAGCGGCTAGGGTTGAGGGGCAATGGCAGTGGTGGCTAAGGTTGAAGGCGACGACGGCGATTAGGCTTGAGGCCCGCGGAAGAGGAGGTTGAGGGGTAGGCGGTGGGTACAAGTGAGGGCGGCGAAGGCCGTAAGAGCTAAGCGCGACAGTGGTTAGGCATGAGGGCTGTGGCAGAGAACAGTGAACGGAATCTAACCTTCAAAGGAGGAGGAACGAGCAGGGATGTCAGTGGTTGCTGGTGTTCGCCTTCGTCGCCGAGGAAGACGGCCGTCGATGAGGAACCCAAGTGCCCGCCCGCCTATGTTCGCTTTCTCATGCGCCCAGCACTATAACGCGAGTGAGGGATGGATTGAAGGGGTGAGGCATGTGTAGGGAAGGACGAGAGGTCTTTTATGTGTATAGTAGATTAGTTTGGTTTGTTCGGTGTATTCGGTTTCTTTGAGTTGGAAACCGAACCTAATACCGAACACCGAATAGCACAAAAATAAAAACCAAATCTAATACCCAAAACCGAATAAATCTACAATTTTGGTTTTTTCGGTTTGGTTTGTTAATTCAGTTTGGGTAAAAAAGTGCCCGCCCCTAATTGCGTGAACATGAGTTATATGACACATTCCTGTGTACAGAACCAGCCAATTATGTAGCTATGCGTGCCACATGATACACATCTATACTCATCAAACTAGCTAATCTTCCTCTTCTATGATTACTAATTACATACACCTAGCTGGCCAGCGACTCAAGACTCGGACAGCGCCGGCGGCGCCGGCGAGTCGGCCGGCGGGAAGATTCCCTGGCCGGTGGCCAGCATGGCCCTCGGGTCGAACTCGGCTTTGAGCCGCACGAACCGCGCCCACCTCGCCGCGCCGAAGTGGCCCGCCCACTCGGGCTGTGCCTTGTGGTTGGGCAGGTACTGCTTGGCGCCGATCCCGGCCTCGGCGCAGAAGTCGAGGATCTGCCGGTTCTGCTGCGCCAGCGCCTCGACGCTCTGCGACGGGTCGGCCGCGCCCGGCAGCGCCGACCGCAGGAACGCCACCAGGTAGAACAAGTCCTCCTCCGGCGTCACCACCGAGCTCCTCGGGTCCCACCTGCGCGAATCCCAGAGCAATCAGCGTCCAGAAATTTCAAAACTAGCAGCAGTAGATCACCGAATGGACTCGAAAGGTTGGAGCAGAGTAGGAAAAGCAAGTGTTAGCGACGAGTCTGCTGATTCTGATACGTCTTTTTAGGTGAAGTGTATGAAAGCGACAGCGCATCTGGCCACTAACCCCAAAAGTTGGATATGAAACAACAATTCTGACTGTGCCGTGCTCGTCGCGCCGTGGGAAAGGTGTGAAGCGGCGCCGGTTTAGAATAACTGGTCGGCGCAGGCCGCGAAATTGATGCCCGGTTACTACTAGCGTAGCATGGCGTGGCGCCACTACAGAACTAGAATAGACCCTGTCACCTTAGTGCGCGTTATGGAAGATTGAAACGGAAACAGGACAAGTAGATGGATACTTGTGCTTGTTCATGGGGTAGATGAGGATGGGCCCGCCGGCCGTGCGGCTGCCGAGGACGCCTCGGAAGACGCCGCGGTCGAAGTCGGCGATGCGGGACGCCGGCACGAAGAGGTTCAGCCACGGGTGCGGCACCTCCCACATGCCCTTGTCCCGGAGCTTCAGCTCCGCCTTGTGCACGCGGTCCAGGAAGTCCACGTACGGCAGGTCAGTGGTGAACACCGTGCCTGGGATGAAGCTCAGCTCGCCCAGCAGCGCCTCCACCTCCTGAAAAGCACAGAAGGTTTCGTGATTTACTTTTTTTTACTTAGTTGCATCATATAGTATTATTAGAACTACTAGATCAAATCTCTTTTACCAGTAAAATCAAGTGGTTTGATAAAATAGTGCATGTTTTGCCAACGGAATTAAGTATCAAGATCCATGAAGTGTGCTCTGCATGTGGGTGTCATCATGTGATCATCAGGGCTTCAATTACACTACTCAGTGCGGGCTAAACCGCCCATATGATTGGCTACGCGCCCTAATAAGGTGAGTACTGATCATTACTAGTACTAGTATCAAAACTAGGAATTAAGAAATGCCCTCACGAACAAATGGGGGCGGTTAGGACTTAGGAGGCAATATATATTATTGAATGGGGAAAGGCGGCGCCGACCTAGGGAGACGGACCTGATCGACGGTTCCGGCGGTGGAGTCGTCGTAGTTCTTGGTGACCTCGAGGCAGTAAAGCACCCCGGAGTGGTGCTTGAGGGAGCTGAGCTTGACCGGGTTCTGCGGCGAGAAGAAGGAGGACCTCCAGTTGTTGATTAGGCCCTCGGCGGCGACGACGAAGCCCTCGACGTAGTCGAACCGGCGGCCTCCGTGCAGGGAGATGAGCCGCTCCTGGTCCGCCGTGAACTCGCTGAAGTTGGAGTAGAGCGCCCGGATCCAACGAACCTGATGACCAACGACCACCATGCAGATTATCAAATTAGTCCAGCCGCCGTACTGGTCAGAGAGCTTAATCAGCGTAGATCACAGTCTGATTAATTAACATGGATTAGTTAGCTAATTGTGTTGCAGGGAAGAAAAAAAATCTTATGAAAGATCGCGTGAACTAAACAAAATCGTTTCTATATATATAAAGACCACCAACTGGACAGCAAAACAATCTGATCGATCGATGGATCCCAACCAACCTGTGCGGCTGGGCCACCCGACCAGACGCATAAACTAATAATTTACTTCGGGACTTTCTTTTGGGTAGACTTTGAACAGTGATAACGAAATGACTGTTTCAAACAGTTGAGGCAAAAGCAGTAATGCTACTACAATGGTAGCAGAACCATACCTTTTAGGATTTTTTTTTATTAATTAACCTATTTTTAATTTTATTTTAAAGTTAACCTCCGGCGAACTTTATTTTCAATTCTGACATCTTTGGCCACGCCATCACCCATGGCGTGATAAAACAACACTGTCACGCCAGCCCGTATCTGGACAATCTCTTGTCACCCTACGATAAGTGGTGTGACAATGTTATTTGGTCACACCACGACCAGCGGCGTGACAAGAAGTGTTATTTAGCGGACTTATTCTATGGCGTGATAATATTGTTTTGTTACGCTACGGGTGGTAGCGTAACCAAAGAGATCAGAATTAGAAATAAAGTTCGCCGGGATTAACTTTAAAATAAAATTTTAAAAGGGTTAATTAATAAAAAAGTTCACCTTTTAGTGAGTTGATAGAATTGTGGACGTACCATTTACCCCATTAGTGTCCAAATATGATTTTTGTGAGGTTGCAGATTTATTTCTAGTCTTTGTCTGTTTAGATGTATGCTAAAGAGGCGTACTCTATTCTTCCTCTTGAAAAGCAACAGATAGATTAACGGCAGTATCAACTAAACAAAGGAGGAGAAGAGTATAACATAATTCTTTATGCACGTATGAAGGTGAGGGTGCGAGAGTAAGGATGTCGAGTGTTACCCTCTGGGGAGCAGGCTCGAGGGCGATGCGCGCCCGCGTGATGATCCCGAACTGCCCCAGCCCGCCGAGCGCGCCAAAGAATAGGTCCGGGTTCTTCGTCTCCGAGCAGGTCACCACCTCTCCCTTCCCTGAAAAGAATCGAGCGGTACATGGATGATCAGTACTACATACAAGAACGCTTGCATGCCACGGCGGCCGGCCGGGCGGGCGAGTCAGGACGGGGTGGCCTGCTAGCTGCTCACCGGTGACGACGTCGAGCTCGTAGACATTGCTGATTTGGGGGCCGTGGTGGAAGGCCTGCCCGCTGATGCCGGCGTTGGAGAGGGTGCCGCCAACGGACAGGTACAGGTAGTCCGTCCACGACCGCGGCGTGAGACCGCCGTGCGCCAGCGTCCAGTTGAGGACGTCGATCCACAGCTCGCCGCCCCACACGTCCACGTAGTGCCCGCCGAGCGCCGGCGAGTACACCGGCAATGCCCGCGCCCTCCCAAGATCGACGCGCCAGCCGTGGCTCATGTCCACGACCACCCCGTCGGGCGCCTGCGCCTGCCCGCTGATGGAATGGCCGTGGCCCCGCGCCGACACGCGGAAGACGCGGGCCGACCCGTACGCTGCCCGGACCAGCCCGGCGACGTCGCCCGCCCCGCGCGGGTGGAACACGGCCAACGGCTCGCCCCGGGTCACCCCCCCGAAGTCACGGGACCCCTCCAGGACATCGGACGGGTCGACACTGAGCTGCCCGCCCCCGACTTCGCCGCCTAGCTGCAGCAGCTCGGCCGGCTCCACCGGCAGGCCGACGGTCGAGATGAGGCAGTAGATGAGGAACACCATGAACACCAAGCACCGCGCCATTGCCACTACACGAACAATCAATCCTCTTTCTCTCTCTGTTTCTTTGGTCTCCTTGAAGTTAGCTGTGCCTGTGCACTAGAAGAAGGAGAAATGAGGAGGTGTGTGAGGCGTCGTGATGGCGAGGTGGTATTTATAGGGAGACGATGTGGTGGAATGGGGGCTTAGACAGAGTGAGAAAGGGGGAAGACCGAGGAAGATAGGAGAGAGAAACAAAAGGTGGGAAGGATTGATGTGCAAGCCGCGGGAACACAACAGGGCCGGTGGGGCCGCGCGCCCGTGAATAAACAACTTATCACTATCTAGTGTAACTTTAGCTATTTCTAAGATTGCTATATAGATCTTCTAGTGATGTAAAAGAGAGTGAAAGATGAGAGAGAATGTTGTCATTCTCTCACGAAGTAACAGACGTATCGCGCAAAATAAGACACTAGCGACGGAGTTTTTTGCTGTTAGAGCGCAGTCGTCATTTATTTACGCGAAACAAGACACTTGATTTATGTAAAGCTTAAATAATTGTGAGACTTTAAAGAGACAGCTCAAGAGACAATGTATTAAAATAGTTGTCTCTAAAATTGTCTCAAGATAACATAGAGACAACCTAAAAGATAAACTATTGAACATGCCATCATGCGTATCTCGCAAACTTACCGGTAATTTCCGTGTCACACTAGTGGATCATATGGCCGGTGCGCGCAGAATTGGATTTAACTGGGCTCAAATTGACACATACTCAAGCCGTCTGAACTAATGTGAAAACGTACACGAATCCAGTGTTAACGCATTGTTTCACTTTGATCCAATCTAAAGTGACCCTGGTTCCCTCTGCACGTGGAATCCTCCCGGTTAAATGGAGGCAGAAAGAGGGCATAACTACGGTGGCCACGTTGACAGGAAATCATGGGTCGTCCGATGTCGCGTGTCCCACTCCCGCCTATCCGATCAGGTTCAGCGCTGCGTCAGCGTGTGCTGGCTCCGCTTCGCCACACGCTGCGTCCGCCAAGCCATGTGTTCTCGCGCGCAGAGAGGGAAGCTCCCTAAACGCGTTTCCCCGATATCTTCCTCCTCTTCCTTCGGTCTTCGCTCCCTCCGCCGCCATTAGAACCTATCACTGCCGCTGCTGCTTCGTCCTCCTCCCTAGCGCCCAGCTCTCCTCCTCCTTCTTCATCGCCCCTACCTCCTCCTACTTCCCCACGAGCGCCTCCTCATTCTTCCTTCCTCCTGGTGCTCCGCATGTCCCCCTTCCCCTCACCACCCCGCTTGCTCCACCAAAGGCTGGCAGCGGGCTCGCCGCGTCGTTGCGCTGCTCCCTTTTCCCCGCCGCCAACCTCCTCCTTCTCCACCACCGCCCCCATCTCCTTCTTCCCCACGAGCTCCCCCTCCTTCCTTCCTCGACAAGCTCCGCACGCCACGTCCCCCTCCCCCGCCCCTGCTTCCACCACGAGCGGCCAGCGATGGCCTCACCGCACCACTGCGCCGCCCCAACCCTACTATGGTCGCCTCGCCGCTTCCCCTACTCCTTCATCACCGCCAACCCCCACCTCGTTCATCTTCCCCACGAGAGTCCCCTCCTCCTCCCCTGCCTCCGCTTCCACTAACAGCGGCCGACGGTGGCCTCACCGCCCCCTTCCCTGCGGCTCCACCTCCTCCTTCTTCTCCACGAATTCACGCATAAAAATCGGCCAAGGCGAGGAAGCTTCCACCCCCACAGATTTCCAAACCCACAAATTCCGTCGCCCAATTCACTAGGCTCATAGTGATTTTGATTTAGTTCGATTCGGTCATGCAACTGTTGGGCGACACCGCGCCCACCCACCTCAAGTCAGCAGTGTCCATGCTACCATCGTCGGAGTTCTTCATGGCCCCAGTGGCGCCGCTCCTTGTGATGTCGTCCCCACCGCTGGCGAGGATGCCGAGTAGCAAGATGACGCGGGGGAGGTTGATGGGGCCCGGGGACCGGGTTGTGAACGACTTGGAGTCACGGCTGCCCCGATCATACAAAAGAAATTTTGGTCAATTTCTTTCTAAAAGTAGAAGAAAAGATCTAATTAAATTGCTAGGTATCAATTTGAGACCTGAAAGTTACTCCAGTTACTGCTTCAAAAGTTCTTATTAGACTGTCAGTACGCTAGGTATCAATTTGAGACCTGAAAGTTGCTTTAGTTACTACTTCAAAAATTCTTGTCAAATTGTCAGCACAACTGCACAAAAATATTATTTTGCAGTGCTCCTTGTGTGCTTCTTGCTTAGAATGCTCATTCATTTGTCTACTGTAGTTTGTTTCTATGCATTCTACTCAACAGTAAAGTATTTAGGCCTTCCATTAGTTTGGCTCTTAATGAACGATACTTCTTCAAAGATATTATCATTTTCTTTCTGAACTTTCCAATATCAACATAATTTTAGAACTACTGAAACAAATTAGTTGCCTTTGTATTACTACTATTAATTCTTGATGGAAAGGGCTCTCAACGGCCCTGGCCACGTCGCCCAAAAAATCACGGCCTTCCGATTGCCACCGAAAGGCTAGGATCACGCATGCGCTTGTGCTCCGTGCGCTTCACGCGTTCGCTCGCCTTGGCCTCGATCGCCTCCAGTGGGCCCAGCCTTCGACGACGTGTTGCGTGCGTGCCCACGTGATCAATTGCCTTGCCTCGATCGCCGTTCCCCAGTGGACCCCGCCAACAGCGACGCGTCGCGTGCCTGCCCTTGCAATCGCGCGGGTGAGCTTGTAGTTTAAGTAATTCTTTTAGATGTAAAGCCTGGTGAGAAAGTCCTCACTTCAGGAGAGAGAGAGAGAGGATGAGTTCACGCCCTTCTGCTAAGTTGCAGCATTTTTTTCTGTGCAATTGCCTCATATACGGACAAAAAGTTTTGTGTGCCACAGTATGATACCATATTCAATACTTGAGAATAAGTCAGCATATGACACACCAGTGTATTGCATAGACAATTTTGCTCAAAATGATGATGCTTAGGAGTTAGTGCTATTCGTAACCCGCCTTTTGTTTCTCTATGTATCTTTCCAACTATGAATATCAAGATGCTAGAGGTTTATTTGTAATTTCAGGTGGAACGTTTGCTCTTTATTCTCTACTTTGCCCGCACGCAAATATAAATATTATTCCTAATCAACATAGAATCGATGAAGAGCTAACAACATATATCCGTGTAATAGCCCAAAATTTCAAATTTTAGTTGAATTTAAAACTTATTTACTTTTGTGTTTTTTTCTGAAATTTTAAAAGCTTTTCCTTAACTAATTTAAAGCCAAAACAAATTAAATTGCAAAATATATTACCAAATAATAGTTGGGATTATTTTATTTAAGTCCAAAATAACTCTAGGAATTTTTGTTAATTTTTCTAGAATTTTTGGATTTTATTTGCTATTTTCTAAAGCCTTTTTGAATTAATCGGATTATGTAAATTAACAAATCAATTAAAAATCCTTTCCTTTATTTTGGGCCGAAACTTTGCTGTTCAGCCCAACCCTCCTTCATTTCGGCCCAAGCTGGCCCGCACCGCACAACCCCCCTCTCTCACCCTTGTCCCACATGCCAGCCACCCACTTCACCCGCGCGCCCGCGCGTTAAAACCCACCAACGCACATCATCCGTTGGATCGAGAATCAACGGTCCGATCTTGATGTGGAGTTCGGACGGTCCGAACGGCCCACCCAACGTGAACCGTTGGATCTGAAATGGACGGCCATGATTCGTTGTAACTTCCGGACAGTCCGAACGACCCATTCATTATGGACCGTTCGATCTAAATCGAACGGCCAAGGCTCGCCCGTTTCTTTCTCTCTTTCTTTTCTCTCAACCGCACTCGGCCCCACTTGCCAGTCACCGCTCGCTCACTGCCGTGTGGACCCTGCACTCCTTGTTCCTCGTCGCCTTTGTCACCGCGCAACCGAGCCAGTGCCACCGCCATTGCTGGGTGCCCAAAGCTCCGCAACGGCCATTTCCCAACCGCTTCGACCTTCGCGCGTGCGTGCGCACGAACCGCGCCCACCCCTGCCTTATCTCTCCACCCTCTTCCCCATTCTCCGCGATGTTTGCCCACGATTCCACAACCGCCGCCGTCACGATCCCCATGCCTCCATGCCGCCCCGGTGCCCCTCAACCCCTATAAAAGGAAGCCCCGGGTGCGCCTTCCTCCTCACAACTCAACGCCGCCACCCATTGCCGTCCTCCTCCTCTCTAGTGCCCCAATTCGAAGCTTCTTCGCCGCCGGCCAAGTGAGCTTCAACCTTCGATTGCGCCGCCACTGGAGCCGCTCCGCCTCCGTCGTCCACACCGTCGTCATCATCGCGTCGTCGCAAAGCCGGTGCGCCCACTCGCTTCGTCGAAGGACCCTCGGAGCACCTACTTCACCTTCGCCCGCACCGCGCCGCCGCTTTCACCTCACCGCCAGCCACCTCCGTCCTCCTCTCGTCACCTGGGTGAGCACATCATGATCGCCGCACTTCCCTCTTTCTTCTTGTGCCTTCGTCGGTCGCCGCTGCGCATCACAACGCCGGTGACCATTGGTCCCGATGCGTGTGCCGTTTGTGCCAACGTGGCACTGCCACGTACGCGCCACCACGACGCCACCTCAGTGTCGGATCCGACGTGGTGCCACGTCAACCCTGCCCTCCAGAGCCAAAACCTCGTGGACTTAGTTCATGTCGACCGTGTCTATGACACGTGGGTTCCACATGTCAGCCTCAACCGTTTTTCTTTGGATTTATTTTATTTCCGAATTCAGTAGGGCTGACATCATAAATCCGCGTTTTCTTTAGAAAAATAATCTGGGAAAATCATTTAAATCCAAATTTAGGGTTTTTAGTAGATTTAAACTTCGAAAACCCATATCTTTTGCATCCAAACTCCAATTTGGGTGATTCAAATTTATAAATTTGTATAAAATAAATATCTAGCTAAATAAACTAAAATTATTTCATTTTGAGTTAGTTTGAATTGTCTTTTTGAATTTATTTAAATTTTAATTGAATTTGTCGTATTTTCGCGTATAGACTTCAACGACTCCGGAGAGTTCGATCCTTCGGAGGATTTAGAGAACCAAGATTTCAACGAAGGCAAGTTATACCATTGACCATGTTGATCTTAATATTTTGAAATTATTTAAATTCTGTTTTTAAATTATTATTGCATGCATACTTTTATTCAATTATTTTAATTCCCTGTTTAAATACTTTGTTATTCCAATTCCTTTTATATAGCCAATTTGAATATTGATTATCATTTCCTTGTCACCATTAGATAAAATAATATTGAGAATAATCATGTGCTTAGCAAATGCTTAGATCATAATTGTGATTTTAGGAGGATTTAGCCAAATCATTTCAAATCTGTTTAAAATTGAGTCTATGGTATTGTTTTACCATAGAGAGTTTATAAAGATGGTTTTACTTAAAATAAAATGAAAAATGGGTTTGGACCTTGGCGAAATGGATGATTGATGGGTGCAGGTTTATGCACGGGCTTAATCTGGTTAGGGTTAAGGCCCATGGTTTAATTTTGGAAGTCGCCTAAGTCAATTAAGGACCGGTCTTTGAGCATATTTTGCTACGCCTTACCGTACCACCACATGTCTGGAATTGGACAGATTTGGCTAAATAATTTGTAATACATTAATGCTATTTGTGTCATATTGTTGTGTGGGTGTCGGTCAGGCATTATTCCTACTTGGCGCAAGAGGGGGATTTCGGAGGGTGGTTAACTCAATGAAAGTGAAACCTTAGCGGACATGAGTACATTAAAGTAGAGCATTGTAAAGGCCTCATGGTAATTGCTTAGTCACACGCCTTCGGAAGCGTGAATTGGCCGACATTAAAAGCAAATTACCTCGTGTGGGTAAAGCTGTACAAACTCTGCAGAGTAGAAAGCTATTCAAATAGCCGCGTCCGCGGTCATGGACATGCTAGCAAAGCCACTTTAAGTTAGACTTTGTTTTTGGTTTTAAAAATGATTAAATGATTTTAGGATGGTAAATCCTTGTGTAAAATTGCGCGGTTAGCCATGTGATAGGAGGGTATCCTTCACCAATCAATCATGGAGGTTATCCATGCTATAAAAATGTCATTTTAAATCTGATTTTAGACATAGTATAAAAATGGCCTTGAAAATTAATATGAGTATTTAAACTGAAAATGCTGATTTATGCAAAATAAACCCTGCCAGTCTCATTTGTTTACCTTATGCATGCATCATAATTCAATATTGGGTGTGACTTGTGAGCTCGGAAGTTGTGCTCATTCTTGCTGAATAATCTTTATTCAGGAGAAAACTTCTATTAGGACGGTGAGGACACCGACGCTTAGGCTACGCCCCCGGATGATTGCCTGTGGCGAATCGTGTGGCCTACTACTACTTTTGCTTCCGTTGTGTTATTTATTTATTTGGCCTTAGGCCCTATTTGTATTAAACTCTGAATTATTATTAATAGAATGCGTGATATGTTTGTGATATCATTTTTGTGTGACTGTGTACACTAGAAATCTTAGACTAGTGTATGAACACAGAGGACTCGGGATCCTTCGTTCCCAGGTTTGACAATATGTCACACATATGATGAAAGGTCTCTTGCTGCAAAGATCAAAAGATGGTTAGAGGGGCACCACTTTAGAAAAAAATGTCATTCTTATCCTTGTACTTTTTTGGTACTTGCATGGCTGTTGGAGATGGAATTCTCACTCCTGCCATATCAGGTGAGCACCTCTATGTTTTATCATGGCTTTAGTATTACATTTTCTCAAAATTAATATTGTTGTGAGAACCTAGAGATTTCAGTCTGATAACTCTGATATGATCATTAAACCAGCATGTTCATTCACAACATCCTGCCCTTGGCCAACTAAGCATCAAATTAGGTTACTGAAAACATTCACCAAAAAATGCTTTCTAAAAGTTCCTTTGATGCATCATGCACCCATTTTTTGCAATTAGATGCTATCCCAACAATCACCAGTGAAAAAATTTGGTGAAATTTCATCGTTTCTGCAGAATCGGACTTCTGGGTGGAAATAGAACTACAAACCGGCCCCAAAATTTTCAGTTTGGATGATTTTGTTTCTAAAGAAATCGAATTTGCTTGAATTTTGTTCAAATTTGATTTTTTTTAATTAAAAATATGAATTTGGCCTAAAATTTTTCATCGCTAGCTCCGTATTTTTTTGTGTGCAACCAGTAGGGTAAACCCTGGCAATCACACAAATTAATTTCCATGTTTTAAGATGAAAAACTTGGGCCATGGTGATCTTCTGTTTTGCTCTATATTGTTATTGCATTGCCCCTTTCCTGTCTTACACAGTGCTGAGCCTCTGAGGTTACCAATTGAACATTGTTGGACCACAACAGACTCGAGTTGCTATAGTGGTCTTCCATCCATTTTTTACTGTACTACCTATCTCTTTTATGATGCTTGTTATTTCATAGCTCTACTGTTAACTTTTACCCAAGGGGATTGATATTAACTATTGCCTTACAATTTGCAGTTCTTTCTACAACTGGTGGAATAAAGGTCGAAGAATCCAGAATGAGAAATGGTACATGTGCAATGTTGAAGTTAGTATATTTTTCTGCTTTTATTAGCATGTACTTTACTGTGTGTGCATTGATATTTATCTGCTATTGCACTTCATAGGAAGATGTCAGATTTGCCATTGCTATTAATTTAACTAGACACGTTGATAAGAACATGCAAATGATAACATTAACACGCTAATTGAGATTTGAAGCATTGCCTTTCATTCTAGGAACTCTGAAGTGGCGGTGTGCATGGGAATAGTTCTATTTGTTATAATCAGATAGAGCAGATAAATAATATCGAGAGTTAGACCTATGTGTGGTTAACTGAATCATTGTATTTTCTTTTCCTTATCAGATGTGGTTGTAATAGTCTCCGTGGTGATATTGATTGGATTGTTCAGCATGCAGCACTACCGATAAAGTCAGCTAGTTTTTTTGCACCAATAGTATTCCTTTGGTTCATACTCATTGGAATCCTGGGAGCTACAAACATATGTAAATATGATCAGTCGGTTCTTAAGGCGTTCAATCCTGTTTATGTATATTGGTACTTTAAGAGAGGGAATAGTAGTTGGGCTTCTCTTGGAGGAATTATGCTCAGCATAACAGGTCTGAAATTCTTACGTGATTTCATAGCGTGGCTTGTCCTTTGCAAACTGGCAATAACCAAAGCTGTCTTTTTGGCCCATGCTACAGGACATAAGCATTATTTGCTGACCTTTCATATTTTCCTGTACAAGCTATTCAGGTACCATTTGTTGGTTGTCATAGTTCTTGGCTATGCATGTTTTGATAAGAATTAAGCAGCATGGATTCAACAGGAAATTTTTAGAGGCATATCTACATTTTTAACAAACATTTTCACATGGGTACAGAAATAAACCTATTTGCTTGCTTGCTGACAACATCCTTTATCATTTCGATACGCAGATTGTTTTCATTGTGGTTGTGTGTAACATTCCAATTTTCAGGTTTTTTTTAAAAAAATTTCTAAAAATAAAAATAGCCATTTGAATTTTTTTGAAGAATTAAAGCTTAAACTGAAATTTCCAAAAATGAAAACATTTTAAATGATTAAATCAAACTTCAATTAAATTAAAAATGGATTTATTGGATTTTCTCCAAGTTCCTAGTTGTTTCTTACAATCCGATTTATTTTATTTTATTTTCTGTTTTCCCCAAAAATTCCTTTTCTTTGTTGTAAAATTTAATTTAAATTAATTATTTCGAAAGTGTTGGATTTCTTTTTGGAATTTCTGCAATTATTTAAAGTCCGAGTCAAAAATCTCAAATTCAAATTTCATTTCTCAAATCCAAAGCTCATCGCCAATTTTCAAATTCAAATGTTGAAATTTGAATTATCATGGGCCGAAAGCCTTTCCCTTTTCTCTTCCCTTGTTCCTCTTCCTTTTTTTTTCCTTTTTTCCGTCCTTTCTTTTTTTCCTTCTTCTTTCTCTCTCTTCTTTTCTTTCCTAGCTCCCTGTTCTTCCTCCTTGGCCCGAGAGCCTCTGCGCCATCTTTGCTGATTTTCTGAGTCTTTGCCTTGGCATCAGGTTCGAGCCCCGCCCATCCTGCGTTGCCCAGCCCCGCCCTACTCCCGGCCACGCCATGCCTGGCTGCCCTCAAGCCGCCTTCAAGCGGCTCAAGGCTTGTCCGTCTGTTTGCCCGCCTTGATTCCTTCGGCTTCCTCTATAAAAGAGCACCTCCAAAGATCCCCTTCTTCCCCTTCCTCCTCCCTCCACCCCTTCCTTTCCCCTGGAGCACCCCACCACTTCTTCCTCTTTCTTCTCCAAAACCGACCACCGTCACCTCCACTCGATCTCCCTCTTTGGCCACCAATTTGCCGAGCCAAGTGTGTCACGGCGTGTTCCCAGAGGTCCTCTTCCCATCCTTGAAGACCTTCCCTCTCCTCCCCTGCCGCCATTTGCGCCACCTAAAGTGGAGCCCTGCCACCTTTGACCCCACCAACCGCCTCATGACGTTCTCTGTGTGCTCCTTCCTTTCTCTAGAGCACCGCTTGTTCATTGAGCCTCCAAGACCTCCTTGCCTTGCCTTTTGAGGCGCCACCGCCGCCTTCGGCCACCCTTTGGCGCCGCCGCCACCACCATCGGGTAGAGGACCCCCGCGGGGTCCCATTTTGGCCCTCGCCGCTGGCCGCCGCCCTCCCCCTCGACGGCAAGGTAGTTTGCATCGTGTTCCTACTCTTAGAGTCTTACAATTCTACGAACCCATGACAGCTTGTCGATCCAAATCGCACTGTCGATCCTACTCGCAGAGACTTAGGGCAAATTGTTTTTTTGCATTTTTTTAGAGGCCAGGCTTTGCTGATATTTTGTTTTAGAGCAAAATTTATTGATATTAATTTCTGAGAATAAAACTATAAATAAACAAGGAGCATGCAAAATATTGTATCAGTGTGGTAATGCTAGTACGAATATCTATATTATGGCATTTGCAATCTTGAGCTTGATAATGATAAGATATTTTTATTCCTGGAGTATGTCTAACTGCTTTTAAGGAACATGCAAGTGGTAAACCATATAAGAATCACAAAAACTTATAGTATAGATGTTAAATGTGTATTTTTACAATTCTATAGAATCGCCGATTCTACGATTCGATACTACAATTTTGATCCTACCGAAGGCAAATCAATCCAATTTAGGATCTCCACTCTGACTACCTTGCTCGACGGTGTCGGCGCCGCTAAGACTGCCTCCTATGGAGCTCCCTGCCCTGCACTGTCTTCTTCTTTCTTTCTTTCATTCTTTTGTCTCACTTCCATGTGGGCCCACCTTGTCATTCACTCCTTCCTCTCTCCTTCCATCTCTCTCTCACCTCCACATGGGACCCACAAAAATTAGCATTTCTAGGAATATTCCATTTTCTATTTTCTATCATTTCATGTGATGTCAACCTTCCGGACGGTCGTTCTCCCTCATACAAACTCCGATTCTGTCGATTCTTGTTCCTAAATTCATATAAATTCCTAATATCTCTAATAGTACTAATTATATATTTTTTGGATTTTATTTGGATTTATTGTATTTATTTGGCTCCTTTTGCTCGTATAGATTCCAGCATTTCCAAAGCTTTCTAGACCCATTGCCGAAGCAAGTTTGGACCAACTGAAAAGTGTGACCTCGACCTTCGACGAAGGCAAGGCTCCTTTGACTATATTGTACCTATGTTTTCCAAAATCTGTTTTAAGTTTCAAAACTGATATTCATTGCTATTTACATAAAATGATAAGTTCAAATCCTAGGTTGTTAGTTAATCCTAACTTTGTTAATGCCTCTATTTGATGTTGTTGTCCTTGAATCATTATCGCCCTAGTACATAAAATCCTTAGTAATGATTACATTATTGGCAGGTAATGGGAATATAATATTGCAGAATTAGATGAATGCGAAGAAGGACTTCTTTGTGGATTATATATAGGTTGTTGGGAACAAATATAAAGTTAACTTGGTGGAACCAATTATATCATGATCGGATTATTAGAAATATATCTTTATTGGATTATAGAAATAAATCTTTGTTGGATTATAGGGAGATACCTTTGTTGTATTACATAAATAAAACTTTGTTGGGTTATAGGAGATACCTTTGTTGGATTACGAAATAAATCTTTGTTGGATTATAGAGATACCGTTATTGGATTATAGAAATAAATCTTGGTTGGATTATAGAAATACATCTTTGTTGGATTATTAGAATATATCATTGTTGGATTATTGGAATATATTTTTGATGGGTTATAGAAATATATCTTGGTTGGATTCTAGAAAAATATCTTGATTGGATTGTAGAAATATATCTTGGTTGGATTATAGAAATATATCTTGGTTGGATTATAGAAATATATCTTTGTGGATTATAGAAATATATCTTAGTTGGATTATAGAAATAAATCTTGGTGGGATTATAGAAAAGTATCATTGTAGAAATATATATTGGTTGGATTATAAAAATATATCTTGGTTGGATTACAAAAATATATCTTTGTGGATTATATAAATATATCTTGGTTGGATTATGAAAATAAATCTTGGTGGGCTTATAGAAAAGTATCTTTGTGGATTATAGAAATATATCTTGATTGGATTATAGAAATAAATCTTGGATGGATTATTGAAATAAATCTTGGTTGGATTATGGAAATGTATCTTTGTTGGATTATCGGATTACATGATTGTTGGATCATAGGATTACATCATGATCGAATTATTAGAATTATATCATTGTGGGATTTCAGGAATATATTATTGTTGGATTATAGAGCTGCATTATTGTTGGAGTATACAAATACATTATTGATGGATTAATATATAACGGTAGAACTACTTAGACAAGCTATCTCGGTCATGTTTATCCTACGGGTGGGAATTGTTAATACCATTTATGCAAATCAGTTTGAGAAATGCATGTGTCGACGATCGAGTCGCTGATCTTACGAAATAAATAGAGAAAAATAGCAAAGAGTTCTTGGGAGAGAATGAGACTGCTCTTTCATTGCTATGAACTGGCTATTATAGGGGGTACCCTCAACGAGGCAGTGGACTAATCATAATTACACTGAGCGTAATGCTTGCTACACTATAGAATCAGACTTGAAACATGAATCTAATGCTTGATTGCTGTGCTTCAATCCGATGCAGTCTGATCTCCTCGTTCCTCCGTGCTCCATCTTTAAATAACCGTTGAAGTGGTGGCAGTTGTTCCTAGAGAAGGCGCCTGTTGAAAGTGACGCGACTGGTCGGAGCAAGGCAACGGTTGATGAAACATCAACCGTTCGGCGGTTACGTGTTTGAGAGACACTCAACCGCATGGTGGTTGTTGTCAGTGTCTTAGGATCATGAAAAGTCGCGTGGTATGGACCAAATATAATATGTGTTCCATTCATCACACGGTATGGAATATACTTGGAGTTAAATCCGGATGCAAGTTCATTGCTTCTACGAGCAGACATCTGGTCGAGGATTGGGTACGGGACCTCATCCGACCAGGATATTTATTATGTAACCTCTGAAATCCTTACGACCACAGGGGTCATTAGCCTTGGGGGTTACAGCCATGAAGACATATGGTCTTTTATTATGTATTAAAGTAATACATAGATATTTTAATCCTCGTTAGCTAGCCCCCGAACTTTAAATGAATTAGTCGTGTGAACACTTCCTGTCCGATGAAGTCATATCGGACATATCCTCATTTAATTTCGTAATATACGAGATGGTCTGCATTCACTTTAAAGTTGAGAAACTGCCTTGGGACCCGAAGAGTTTTTCTGTCTGTTGGATTCTGGTTTCTGTCATTTAGACTTTAGGTAACTCCTCGACGCAGTTAAAGAATTACGGCTATAAAACCCCTTCGGCACAAGGCTTTAGGGTTTTTACGTCTCTTGCTTTATCTTTTCATCTCCTGAGAGAAAAATTGTCTCCGACCTCCTTTTGTCTACAACTTCATACGACTTCCTTTATTCCTTCATTCAACCATGTCGGATCTTATCACCAACTGATCAGTTTCTGATTCGAGCGAGAAGAAGCTTGAGAGCCCAGAGAAGGTCGGGTTGCTTCCCGACAAGGATTTGATTTCTTGGAGATCAACAGCCGAAGAGCATTCTCCGAGCAACGAAGATGGGGAAATTCCTGTTTTCCTTACATATATTGAATGCGGATTCAGGTTGCCAGTTCACTCCTTCCTTCCCAAGATTTTGGGGCACATTCGTATGTACTCAAAGTCTTCGTGGTCTTCATGGAACTATGTCAGATCTTATCACCAACTGGTCGGTGATAAGGAATCATGCAAAAATATATGCAAAAATGACAAGGGAACTTGTTTATATATATTATCAAAAACTGGTCATAATGATTGCTAAGAACTGAAAACATGAAAAACACTTCGCGAAACGTGCTCATGCTCAAGTCCGACTGACAGCGAAGATCGTAGGAAAAGGACCGTCGCTAGGAAACTCCCTCTAGTGGGCAGGATCACGTGTGGAGAAGGAGAGACTTCGACTAGGAGGCTTTCTGTGTCCCGACCAGTAGCCAAACAAGAGTAGAACAGAATGTTGATGGTAAGAAATGTAGTCTCCGAAATCTTAAGCATATAAAATACTATATGTAGTTGTTTGTGTGATGCTCCTGTTACTCGTATATTTCTTTAAGAAAAGAGTGTCGGTCACATGCGAGAACCATTGTCTGAATGGTCACGACTAGGACCCTTATAACGTTTGACTTATATGTTGTAACCATAGAGTAATAGAGATCCTTAAAAAGGATATTGGAGAGAATTTGGTCTTCTCCGACCAATTAGATAGCAATAGTATATAACCAGTGATGAATAACAGATATACAAATAATATCATTCATTGAAAGGTAAAGGAAATGTATCTTTATTAAAAAATTGAAAAGAAAATGAAAATACATTCATATAAAGAACTTACGCAATTGGTCAATATTCCAAGAATCTGACAAAACATGCCCGTTTGACATAGCTAGTCGCACCGAACCAGGTCTGGTGACTTCGACCACAATGTATGGACCTTCCTATTTGGGAGAAAGTTTATTGCGATTAGCCTGGTTCTGAATTTTGCGTAGAACCAGATCACCTACAACTAGGCTGCGAGGTTGCACCTTACGATTGTGGTACCTTCGCATGGCTTATTGGTAAACCACCGATTGTATGAGGGCTTGGTTTCATTGTTCTTCAAGGAAATTTATGTCATCGAGTCTTCTTCCATCTGATCGTTCTCATTGAAACAATCAGTTCGAGTAGAACCGATTTTTAGTTCTGGAGGAAGCATTGCTTCAGCATCGTAAACTAGAAAAATGGAGTTTCACTGGTCACACGACTGGTCGTGGTTCGAATGGCCTATAACACAGAAGGTAGTTCTTGAACTCAAGCTCCTGACCGTTTTGTTAACTAGTAGAACACTCGGCGTTTCACCCCATGCATTATGATACCATTAGCTTGCTCAACTGCTCCATTGCTCTTCGGGTGAGCGATAGAAGCGAAATGTGTCTTGATACCTAGATCTTTGAAGAATTCCTGAAAATTTCCGCTAGAGAACTGGGTACCGTTATCTGTGATTATATGATTGGGTATACCAAATTGTGTGGTCATGTTTTTTGTGAGGAACCTCTTAGTGGCTTCATTTGTTGTTTTAACAATGGGCTCGGCTTCTATCCATTTTGTAAACGTGTCAATCACGACGAAAAGGAATTCGAAGCCCCCTGGGTGCTCTTGGGAAAGGTCCCAGGATGTTTAGTCCCTAGGTTGCAAAAGACTAAGAAAGAGATATGGTTTGCAAAGCTTGTGCTAACTGATGTACTTGTCGACTATGAAATTGATATTGTACGCACTTCGTCACGAGCTGTTTTGCATCATGAAGGGCAGTTGGCCAGTAGTATCCTTGCCTGAAGGCTTTACCGATCAGTGTTCTGTAGGAATGATGTACTCCACAGACTACTCTATGAATGTCAGATAGCAACTTAATGCTATCCGTTTGAGATATACATCTCATCAACACTCTGTGAGATCCTCATTTATACAAGGTACTTTCAACCAGAGTGTATGATTTGGCTTTTCGAGCTATACGATCAGCCTCTACATCATCTTCAGGAATAATACCATGCTAAAGATAATTGTAGATCGACGTCATCCAATCTCAACCATGATCGTGTTGTACGACCTGTGGAGTATTCATGTTCCCAGGATCGATTTGTACGACCTCCAGTAGAACATCTATGTCCTTAGAAAGCTCGACCACCGAGGGTGAATCAAGTTGCTCGAGAAAAACTCCAAGCGGGACAGGTGACCTTGTGGAGGCCATCCGTGCCAACTGGTTTGCCAAAAAGTTTTCATTTTTAGGAATGTGTTGGATCTGGAAACCAAAGAAGTGCTTTTCGAGTTTTCGTACTTCCGCCAAATAAGAGGACATCTTGGTACTTGAGCATTGATACTGTTTCCTGACTTGACTCGCTACTAGTTGAGAATCTCCTTTCATTAGTAATTTGCGAATCCCGAGCGCACGAGTTGCTCGAAGTCCTACTAGTAAACCCTCATATTCTGCCTCATTGTTTGTAGAAGGAAAGTTTAGCTGGATGGCGTACTTGATGTGTTCACCAATAGGGAATATCAAGACAACTCCAGCCCCCTGAGTCATTGAGCATCAAGGAACCGTCAAAGTATATTGTCCACTCGTCGTGGTGTTTGTACTCGGGCCCTTGGGTGGGTTCAAGGTTTGTCCATTCGGCAATGAATCCAGCTATTGCCTTGGACTTGATTGTTGTTCGTGAGATGAAATGGAGGTCGAACGACCCAAGCTCGACCGCCCATTTTGCTATTCATCCTGATAATTCTCTGTTTCCAAGGACTTAACCTAGGTTATATCCAATTGGTACGACCACTTTGTGGGTCTAAAAGTAATGCCTTAATTTCCTTGAAGCCATAAAGAGACCATAGAGCAACTTTTGTACCTATGGGTATCTTTCCTTTGGTCTATGTAAGACTTTGTTTACGTAATACACCGGTCGTCGGACGTTGTCATGTTTTATGACCCGTACATCGCTGACTGTTTGTGGCATTGCAGCTACATATATCAACAATGTTTCTCCCGATCTCGGAGAGACTAAGATTGGGGCACTCGTAAGGTACTTCTTAAGTTCTTCAAAGGCATCGTCTGCCTCTTTAGTCCATTCGAAACTTCTGTGTTTCTGAAGGAGTTTGACGAAAGGTAATCATTTTTCTCCTAACCGTGCTATGAAACGACTTAGCGCTGCCATATAGCCAGTTAGTTTTTGGACTTCTTTCTTTGTGGTCAGAGGGCACATCTGATAGATGGCCGAAATTTTTGCTGGGTTTGCTTCAATCCCTCTAACCAAAACTAGGAACCCAAGAAGTTTTCCAGAAAAAAAACTCCGAACACACACTTCTCTAGATTTAACTTAAAGTTATGCCTTCTTAAGTTATTGAAAGTCTCGTGTAGGTCGGAAATATGGTCGCCAGCGTTGATGCTTTTCACGAACAAGTCACCAACGAAGGTTTCTAGATTTCGACCTATCTGAGGATTAAAGGTTTTCTGCATCAACCTTTGAAAAGTTGCACAAGCGTTTTTGAGACCGAATAGCATCTTAACATAGCAATAAGTGCCATATAGAGTAATGAAGAAAGTTTTCTGTTCATCGTCTTTACTCATATTAATCTGGTGGTACTCTGAGTATGCATCTAAAAAACTTAACAACTCACACCCGGAAGTAGAGTCTATAAGTTGATCAATGCGTGGAAGGGAGAAGTCATCCTTCGGATAAGCTTTATTAAGATCTGTGAAGTCAATACATATTCGTCATTTTCCATTGCTTTTTCTAACCATTATAGGGTTGGTGAGCCACTCTGGGTGGTCGACTTCACGAATAAATCCAGCCTTAAGGAGCTTGTCGATCTCCGACTGGATTGCCTGCTTCCGATCAGGTGCGAAACGTCTTAGCTTTTACTTGATCGGTTTTTTGTCAGGCTGGAGAGCTAGCCTGTGCTCAATCACCTCCCTGGGGACTCCAGGCATGTCAAACGCATGCTAGGCGAATATATTCTGATTTTCTCGGAGGAAGGAGATGAGCGACTCTTCCTATTTGAGGTCGAGTCCTACTCTGACCAGTACCTTTTGGGCAGACATATTAGCATTTCTTGACACAGACGGTGTGTTGGCACTTTCCAGAGGAGCGCCTTTGCCGAGTGGTACATCCTTGGTCTGGTCAGAAGGCTTTGGCGCCATCTTTGGCCTCGAGTGCTTGACCTGTATGGTAGATGGATTAGTTTCCCTGGTCAGAGGCTCATCGACCAGTTCTAAGGACTTCCGATCACATGCATAAGCTATTTTTCGATCTCCTCGAACTGTGATGACTTTCTTCGGTCTTGGCATCTTTAAACTCTGATAACCGTAGTACGTGGCTATCAGGAATTTTACTAAAGTCGGACGATTGATGATTCTATTGTATGCGGTTTCGAAATCCACCATATCAAATGGAACCTTTTCTGTTCGAAAGTTGTTGGGTCTTCCGATCGTAACCAGTAGGGTTAGTTGTCCTATTGGTTTAGCGGTAGAACCAGGAACTATGCCGTGGAAGGCATATTTCATGGGTTTTACCTTTGACCTGGGGATCTGCATCTCCTCCAATGCTCCCGTAAATAAAATATTTAAAGAATTATCTCCATCTATTAAGACTCGGTTAACTTTACAATTGTTAATAGTAGGTTCAACTACGATAGAAAACCTGCCTGGTCGAGTCGACGGGATGTGGCAGTCTTCTTTGCTAAAGGAGATTACAGTTTTTGTCCACCTAGATGGCTTGACGGTGATCGGAGACTCAGCAAGGTTGACCTCCCGCTCCACGGCCTTCAGATGACGCTTTGATTCGTACGAGGAGGATCTTCCGAAGATCATATCTACCGTATACTACGGCTTCTGGTATTCCATCTCTTCATCGCCATCTTTGTCCTTCTTGGAGCTTGGTTCTCCGAGTTCTGTTATAGAGGGGAAGGTTCCTTTACCTGAGTAGTAATTCTCTAGTTTATTTTGCCAGGCCCGGCAGGTGCACAGATCATGTCCTGCTGCCTGGTGAAGTGGACACTACTTTTTTTTTTTGAATTCACTGGTTGGAGCCTTAGCTTTGTTCCAACCAGTGAAATCTTTCTTGCCCTTGGTAAACTTTTCGAGAATCGCAAGTACTTCCTTGTTGTCTTGCTTGCGATTCTTCTTATTCTTGAGAGACTTCTTGCTTTTCTTCTCTTGCTTCTCCAGACCCAACTGGGGATTTTTATCTTTTTGATCGATAGCTTCATACCATTTGACCGTTTCACTAGCGGCCGCATACTTGTCTGCCATGTCGAAAAGTTCGACGGTTGTTCGTGGAGAATTTATTGCAATATCCTCCGTAAACTGGCATTCCTCAGTACTACTTTAAAAGCCTGGATGACAAAAGATTCTACGATCCCTGGGATGGAATTTCGAACCTGACTGAATCTCTTGATATATTGTCGAAGAGTTTCGTTGGTTTTTTGCTTCATTCGATGAAGATCATCCTCTTTCCCGGGACGGTCGTACGTCCCTTGAAAATTGGCGATCAGAGTATCGCAGAGTTGCTCCCAAGTGTAGATTGATCCGACCGGTAGGTTAAACAACCATGACCGGGCAGACCCTTCAAGGGCTGTGGGCAAAGAATTTGCCATCACATTATCGTTACCACCAGCAGCCTTGATGCTGGTATAATAAATTTGAAGAAATTCCAATGGGTACTGAGTTCCATTGAACTTCTCTATGTTGGCTGGTCGGAATTTGTCCAGCCAACAAACAACTTGGAGACCTGCCGAAAACGCTCGACAGCCCGTAATGTAGTCGCAGCGCCTTCTCTGAAAAGGAGCCATATTATAATCAGTCGGGCATCGGCTCCTCAGATTTGCATATCTAGGATTCGGTGTCCCAACCCGGTCATGGACGTTATGATAATGTCTTTGACCACCCACTTGGTTTAGATGATGCCTGAGATCGCCTAAATCAAGTGGTCGTTTATCTTGACGAGGAGGAGGAGTGACTACTGTGAAAAGCTGTCTCTCGACCTCCTGGCTGGCCCTGCCTGATTCCTTACACGCTATGGGGTAGGAACATGTGAATTAACTGATACACGTCCATCAGCCCAGTTGCCTCCGGTAGATGGTGCTTGAGCGCCCGTACTATTTCCACCAGCAAGTGGTGGGGAGTTAACCCGTGTAGGATCGTGCATGACATCCGGATTGGTATATTCGATTGTGTTAACTTCGTGGCATCAACAGTGATCTTCTGATGAACTCCCGTCGTAGCTAAGGGAGAGCCTTCCAGTGTTTCTGCAAGGAGCCTTCACGATGGGGAGTGATCAGAGATTACCGTCTTCGGTGGGCTTTGTGGTGGACTCAGCCTGATCCGGCGGACTACCGATCGTATGCTGAGTTTCACCATGCCCACTTGGCCTACAATCGGTGATAACTTCATCGATACCCTCACCAGATGCCGCTTGGCCCCTGGAATACGTAGGAGCCGTTGGCGAATACTGGTAGCACGTGACAATATCGAGAGTACATGGACTCTCTGATTGCAGCGCTGAGCTTCCATTGTCGCTTCTACCGGTCAGATTGACCGGGCTTGTAGAGGCGTTCGAAAATTCCGAACCGGTCAAGGCGAGTGGTTCCTCTAAGAACGTCATTGTTGGTGGCGGTGTGTCCTCATCCATCCGGTCGATTCGCTAATCTCTGCGACTGGCGAGCTGGTGGAGGAGGATGATGACATCCCATTTTCTTCTATGGCGCGGATGCATACGTCCATGTCGAGGTTGGAGTAGTCCACCAGGTCGAACCAGTTTTCCTCATCCGAAGTCCCAGCCATGTTCGGATGAACGATAATGGAGCAAAGGAAGTGGATGAGGAATGCTTGAGCAAAGTAATATTTAAGAACTCAACGCCTTTTTCCCCACGGACAGCGCCAGCTGTCGACAATTGATTCGCTGATCTTACGAAATAAACAAATGAACATGGCAAAGAGTTCTTGGGAGAGAATGAGACTGCTCTTTATTGCTATGAATTGGTTATTACAGGAGGTGCCCTCAACAAGGCAGTGGACTAATCCTAATTACACAGAGAGTAATGCTTGCTATGCGGTTGAATCAGACTTAAAAAATGAATCTAATGCCGATTGCCTCGCTTCAATCTGATGTAGTCTGCTCTCTCGTTTCTCCATGCTCCATCTTTAGAAAACCGTTGAAGAGGTAGCAGTTGTTCCCGAAGAAGGCGCCTGTTGAAAGTGACGCGACTGGTCGGAGTGAGGTGTCGGTTGATGAAATATCAACCATTCGGCGGTTGAATGTCTGTGAGATACTTCAACCGTATGGTGGTTGTTGTCAGTGTCTTAGGACCATGAAATATTGCGTGGTATGGAGCAAATATAACATGTGTTCCATTCGTCACACGGTAAGGAATATACTTGGATTTAGATCTAGATGACAGCTCATTGCTTCTACGAGTAGTCATCTGGTCGGGGACTGGGTTCAGGACCTCATCCGACTAGGATACCTATTATGTAACCTCTGGAATCCTTATGACCATAGGGGTTGTTAGTCTTAGGGGTTATGACCATGAAGACATATGGTTTTTTTTATTATATATTAAAGTAATACATAGAGATTTTAATCATCATCAGTTTTGTAAAGGCTTTGTGATAATCTCTTAGTCGCACACCTTCATAAGTGTGTGAGCGGACATTATAAGCTAATTATCTCATGTGGGTCAATCTGTACAACCTTTGCAGAGTGTAAAACTATTCAAATAGCCGTGCCTATGGTTAAGGACGGGCAATGTGTGTTTTCACATGGTAGATTTTGGTTTTAATTTCAAAAGAATAAATTTTAGAGAATCATGAGCAGTTAGGACTCTCGGGTAGTTTTCTAGCAGCTAGAGCCAGTTGGAAAGCTAGATCTCTATCCTATGAACCTTGGCAGTTAGAGCCTCTATACTAGTGGTTGATAGCTAGAATCTCCACCAGTGATATAATTAATTTATTTATCGAAACTACTTTTTGTCAAATGTGCTTTATGAAAAAATGTTGAAAACTTAAAGTATTGCTTTGTGCAAAAGAACCATATAAGCCTCATTTGTTATAGCTATGCATATGCATTTTTTCCAAGACTTGCGGAGTACTTTATGTACTGACATGCTACACTCAAAATAAATCTCAAAAGCCCCCAAAGTTGCCGAGGAGGAATACTCGAAGACCATGTGAACTAGGGTGCGCTCCCCGTCGATTGCCTGTGAGCATATGGATGGACGATCACTTGGAGTTATCTTCTTTTGCTGCAGTTTGTTCGAGTTGTTTAGCTTGAAAGGGCAGTAATTATAAGCTTCGACCATAAGGTCATTACTCTTTGTTCAATATTATACAATAGTTTGACGTTTGAAAGTTATGGGTTGATATTCAATGATGTAACTGTGTGCACTAGTTACTGATCCAGAGACTAGTGCAGATGTACACAGAGGGTTCTGGATTTGGATGTCCGGGTCCCTATATTCTGTTCCCACGCGGATAGACAGACCAGAGCTCGCCCGTGAGTTTCTCGCCACACTCACCACCTTCTCACCATTCTTGTCATGCAATTCTCCCAGCTACATAAGCGTCAGAGCGTGCATTGTCTTCCTCAGCCTGTCCCCGTTCCATTTTTCATGCAAAATCGAGCTTTTCGCTATGTGTTTTCGTAGGAACGTGTGTGTCATTCTCGACGCCAGTGAGCGCGCCTCCGCACCATTGCTGCTCTGGTGAGCTTCTTCTTCCACGACGAGCACGTCATTATGATCCTTGAGCTTCACTCACCCTTCTCATTTTCTCAATGTAGCCCTAGGAGCCCCATAGCGCAATCGCACTGCTTCGTCTTCGTCTCCCGTGCGCACCCAGATTTGGACCAACGTGTTCCATCGCTCCGGTGAGTTCGAGCTCAACCCGAGCGCGTCACAACATATTCCATCTCCTAGTGATGCTATCCCCCTACTTAACGTTAACTATCTTGCAATGAATCAAGTCCAGCGCCCTTTTTCCCCATTTCCGACCGCCGCCTCCATTTCTGTTGAGACCTGCCGACTCGGTGAGTCCCCGTTCAATTCCTTCCTCCTCCTCCATCCTCAGCATGTGTGCGAGCTAATGCACACCTTCTTGTAGCTCCTCCATCATTTGTGACGCCACATCCTTGTGAACATCCCTCGTATATCTTGCTACTCACCGTCGACAAGCCACTCCGATAAACCACTGACCTCATCAAGGTCATTCTCTTCATCATTACGCTTCCTTGAAGCTATTCCCGTCCTCCACTTTAGCCCGATTTCGTCTAGGAGCTCAATCACCGTGAAGCTTGACGCTGTTGCCACTTTTAATCGCCGTCTAGCCACCCCAAGTCGTCTCTGACCTCACCATCTTCACCTTCGTGACCGTGGTGAGTTCCTAAGCCTCATGTGTTGGTGATTTGCCCAAGAGGCAATCATACAGATGATTGTATCACGTCTATGTTTATGAATTATAGAATAAATGTTATTATGTTCCTTGAATGAATCATCAGTTATAAAGATCAATAAGTATATGACTTGTTGGTGAAGCTCTTTAACTTATATGATGTCATTCTAAAAGTATCTCTGGTCGGATGTCACTGGTCGGAACACTAGTGACTTATCGACCAACGCTTGTATTGACCGATGACCATATTTCACCGGTCATGGATATAGGGATATCAAATCAATAATGTGAACACATGTTAGAGAACATGGTATTGGATTGATCCACCTTGAGACACTATTGAGATTATTATGATTTTATGTGTCATCAGTTGGTCTCAAGCAATGATGATGTATAATCCTTAGACCTGAGATCAACATAGTTTTCTACATGTGTAATAGCACACTATGGGGTTGCCAAATGCTACTCCGTAACTGGGTAGTTATAAAGGTTGCTTTCGGGTATGCTATGAAACATGCGGAGGAATGTGACTAGTCAGATATGTAATTTGCCCCTCCTAACATAACAGGAGAGATATCTTTGTACCCCTCGATGTGGTCGGATAAAGAAAGTGCATGGTCATGCCATTAGTGGTCGAAGAGTCGACCACGTGAAATTATTAGTCACTTGATCGAGAAAGTATTGAACAGTCCTTGGATGATAAATTATCTCACCTGGAGTTCAACCAGATATCGTGAGGCAAAGGGAGAATACATGAGCAGGTCGTTCAGTTCGATCAGATACGGACTAGTCGTATGGAGATACGAGCTGGTCGTAGACTGGTCGAACATAATCATTAACTGGTCGTAAGGAGTTATGAACTGGTCATACCCATATATGAACTAGTTGTATAGAGATACGAGCTGGTGGTAAGTGATAAGGACCTACGCGTAGATCAAATTGTATTAAGGTTCGTCTGATATAATTTATGTGTATTCGAGAATTGTTATGTCCTGCTAAAAACCGCTAACGACTAGTGGTCGGAAATGAGTTCCTGAGTCACAACCGATTATGTATGAACCTACAGGGTCACACACTTAATGGATTGGAACAAACGTGTTTGGATAGGATCCATCATGAGCTCTATATAAGGGGATGCATGAGGCTGTTGGGATATACGAGATAGACACAGAACGTGAGTTACTCCATTGAAACCCTAGCCGTCATCTTCTTGAAAGATCCCTGTCGAGTGAGTTGGTGCTAGCATACCGGTGTACGATGTTCCATCTCTGAACATGTGGATATCGTAGAGGCGCTACTGCGATTGCTGTTGCGATCAAGGACGATCCACGACTTCACAAGGAACACGATAGGTTGTTGGAGGAGACGATCGGCTCTGAGGACGTTGGACGATCGACTACGACCACTAGATCGACGTGCTCTACGTTGGATCTGGTTGCTCCAACTCTTCTTTCGTTGCACTGCACGTCTAGTGGTAATGATCTATGATCTTCTGCTTGCACGGCTTCCTAGTTTATATGGTAGAATTTTTGAATTGTTAGCTAGTGTAGCCTACCCGTATCCCTTCATTATGCGCTAGGTAGTTTGCCTCGGGTGAGTAGTTTGTGCAGTAGAGCCCGTAGCCACCCATGGCGCTGTCATGGTTGCATGTCGTCGGCTCACCTCCGGTGACCCTAGGTCCTCGCGCTCGACCCATTAGCACCGCTTGGACTCGTTGAGTCTAGTGTGCCACTCCTTTATCCTGGAGAATGCCCCCTATGTGAAGTCCTTCGCAGACCTGAGAACAGCTGCTGCTTCTTGCTGGTGTAGCACCGCCTCCGGCCATCTCTATTGTCAACATCACCACCCATAGCTTCACCTAAATACCCTCTTTCCATTCCGCTATTCAACGGCGCCACTCATCGCGCCATTCGCTGCCGCCGAGCTCGCCAAGCCTTCGGCCGCACGCAGCTATGCTTCTCTCCTTCTTTTTTCGCTGACAGTGGGACCCACTTGTGATTAAGATTTGCTTAACACTAATGATAGTGGTTAAGTAGAATAAGTCGATGACATGTGGGGCTGGCTGAAAAACTGATCGAAAATCTAATTTAAAATATGTTTAGTAAATGAGTCACTGACATACGAGACCCACGTACTGTTTTTGGTTTTAAAACACGTTTTAAAACCCGATAGGGTGACAAGTGGACCCCACATGTCAGAGGATTAAAATAAAATTAGGTTTATTCATTTAGTTAATATTTAATGAGTCTATGACATGTGGGACTGTCACTATTTTTGTTAAAAAAAAATCAAAAAATAAAAAACTGAGAGACTGACATGTGGGGCCCACATGTAAGTAAATGATTGTCAAAAAAATGTAAAAATGGAAAAATCCGCTTTTAGTATAAAGGAAATATGCTTTCTCTATTGAAAAGCATAAACTTCAGAAAATACGCTTTCGACGTCACCCTTTTTATTATTTTAGGATTTTTCAAACCGAGCAAAATTGGAATGCTAATAACTTTTGCATATGAACTCCAAATTGAATGAATATTTTTTTTTGTAAATTCATCTAACATCATGCTATGTTTGAATATGCAAAAAATATTTAGATTTTGTTGCTGTTGAATTTATTTTACTATTTGTGATTTGTTTTTGGTTCTTTTGAATAAACGTCGGAAACACGAACAAAATATTCAACGACCCACCATCCTCATACTCAGAGCTACCAGAGCAAGGAAAGCACCCCCTTTGACTAGGTTGATCCCATTGTTTCAATTATTGTATTTCATTTTGCAAAATCTATTATGCACGTTTGTATGTTTCACTAGAATTGCTATATTTGGGGATACCGATAGTTAAATTCCTATTGTATGCATGACCCTCCTTGAAATATTGATATCCTTACTATTTTATCCTTTAGGATATGGTTTATACAATGAATGATGTCAATTTGGGTGTTTCGATTAGAATGTCGGATAGATGCTTAGTCGGGCTCTAGTTTCGCTAAAATTGAATAATTATTGAAAATACGAGTATGGATTTGGGAGATTTTGAAATGTGGTCCAGAAGGGTTACCTCTATTATTTTGCATAAAAAAGTGAAAATAAAAAACTTAGTTTGCGACGCGAGCGAGTTATATTATGAACTGAGGAGTGTGAGAGGTGTACCTCACAAGTAGATAGGGAGAGATCCTCGCCTAGGTCGATTAAGGACCGAACACTGGTGTATCCAATCTAAGCATAAGAGTACAACCACACGGCTGAACTAGGGTGGTCTTAGCTAATTAAGTTATCTAGGTCTAGCCTTGTATGTTGGTAGGCCATAGTAGTATGAGCATGTCCGAGTAGGTTTGCTAGAAGGGGCTTCCTTCACCGAGGCATTGGGACAAAAGCCTTCTGATACAACGGTGAATGCCTCACGGAGACATGGGGGGGGGGTTACCTGGGAAAAAAGCCTTTTGCTTCGAATAACTTGACGTGGTTGAACACTTCGACCACTAGTGGTATGGCCATGCACTTTCTTTGTCCGACCACATCGAGGGGCCCAGAGATATCTCTCATGTTATGTTAGGAGGGGCAAATCTCATATTCGACCAGTCACATTCCTCCGCATGTTTCATAGCATACCTGAAAGCTACATTTATAACTACCTAGTTACGGAGTAGTGTTTGGCAACCCCAAAGTGTACTTTTACACATGTAGGAAACCATGCCGATCTCATGTCTAAGGATTATACATCATCATTGTTTGAGACCAACTGATGACACATGAAATCATAACAATCTCAACAGTGTCTCAAGGTGGGTCAATCCAACCCCATGTTCTCTAACATGTGTTCACATTATTGATTTGATATCCCTATATCCATGACCGGTGAAACATGGTCATCAATCAATACATGTGCTGGTCGATAGGATCACTGGTGTTCCGACCAGTGACATCCGACCAGAGATCCTTTTTAGAATGACATCATATAAGTTAAAAGAGCTTCACCAACAAGTCACATACTTGTCAATCTTGTAACCAATGATTCATTCAAGGAACAGAATAACATTTATTCAATAACTCATAAACATAGACGTGTTACAATCATCTCTATGATTGCCTCTAGGGCATATCACCAACATTGGGAGGGTTTTGTTATTGTTAACTTGAGTGCCATGTCTATGGCTGAGAACGAAATGATGATCTCAAGCGAGGAGGCTTGTGAATTTACTATTGTTATATTACATATTTTTTTTCTTTATCAGTCACAATTGCTCTTTGAAAATTTCGTTGCAAATTACTACATATCTATATTGCAAATTAAACTTGCTTAATGCACACTGAAAATAACTGTAGTGTAGAGCCTTACCCTTGATAGCCTTACATTTATAATGATGTTGTGATACACTACAAGTCTCGTTGAGTACAAAATGTACTCAATCTTACGTAAAATTATTGATCAGAGTATGAGGATGAGCTCATGCCGGACAACGCATTCTTTGCACCAGGTACCGAAGGGTTTGATGATGGGTCTTTCTAGGTCTTGTCCTTGTTGGTTGCCTGAGGGTATGGATAGGCACACCGCTGGACCTTTTGAGTTTATTCGCTATGCTTCCTCTATTTAACTTGCTACTTATGTTTTAATTTGGCCGATCGGCCGTGTAATAAATACTTATCATGTAAACACTTAAGTTTATGTCCTATATTTGTTTCATGTTGTATGTATAATGTATGGATGTGAATATCAATGTTGTGGATATGTGTAACAGTCACTGATCATGAGACTAGTACGGTACACATAAGGGTTTCGGGTATTCCACACCCCAAGGTCCGACAATACATTGCTAGCTTTGTCGCGCCACTTAGAATCCAAGCATGAGATTATTCTTTTCTTATTGCCATCGTCCTAGCGGGTTCGTTCCAAATTTCCTAGAGAACTAGGATAATTAAAGTGCTTGCCCTTTTCTTTGCTCCAGTCGCTCAGCTTGCACTATCTGCGACAACCATTCCATTAGAATTTCATGTGTGTTCCATTGCATCGGGTGTAGGTTGTCCCTTTGAGTCCATGTTGCCGTTAAGGTCCAGATTCGTTTAGTATAGGTGCAACTAGTGAACAAGTGGATTGGTGTCTCCTGATGATTGGTGCAAAGTGGACGCCAATAGTCATTAGGCATATGATGGACTGCTAGGACGCTCGACGTTGGTAGTCATGTTGAATGAGAAGCCATGCAAAGATCTTGCATTTTTATGGTGCCCACAACTTCCAAATGAAACGCTCAAAAGATCTTTTGATCGAACCCGAGAACTGGGCCAAGTATGTCGATTTTGCCGAGTATTCTCCCAAGGATGTCCACTTCCAGGTAATATTGTCTGGAATCTGCGGCGTTAGAACAACCCGGTCCAACTCTGTAAAGAGGTGTACGAAGTCCATCACATGAATCCTTGTTATCTTTCTTCTAAGATCAGCAATCCATTTTTTATTGTCTAGCGCCTCCTGGCAGTTCTATTTTTCTTGACCGCGATTCTGTAAGGCCCGACGCGATCTCCCGTAATGGCTTATGGTGTAGCCAAGCATCCTTCCAGAAATTTGCCTTGGCTCTATCCCTTAGCGAGATCGTCGTGGAGGCTCGGATCAAGGTATGGTCTGTCTCATTAATTGGCAGCTGTATTCGTCTCCATTGCTTCTCTAGTGTTTTTCATTGCTGCCATAGCCATAAAAGCCGCAGCACTCGGCCAAAGTAGCCTAGTTGCAGGACTCCGAGCCCTCCAAAAGGTTTGGGGTGGCACACTATGTTCCAATTTACTCAGCATTTGTCCCCTGTGCATGAATCGTCCCCACTACAGAGCCATACCCTTCGGTGTTTGTCGATTCGTTTACGTGACGATGTAGGCAGGTGTGCCACCGTCTATTGGTAGATAGGCATTGCCATGAGTACCGTCTTCACAATCGTCAGTCTCCCAGCTCTAGAGAACAAGCTAGCTGCTGAGGGAGATCAACACACAACCAAAAGAAACATACTCCCCTTCCGTATCTTGACCAACTTTTTAGCTAGGGCGCCTCCACTCTCATCTCACTTGAGGCAGGCATGCAGATGGGGAGAACCTACAGCAGCACCAACCTTTAACCGGCATTCCAATCACCACACTCACCTAAAGTAATCCATATCCACTAGCTTTCTGCTCAGGCATTTACCAAAGTACGTGCTACCCAAATCTTCATCAGTAAAAAATTGTAATACTACTGTACTAACAGATGGTCAACATCTAGGTTTCAACTATAAAAACCATGCTCAGTGCTGGTTACTCCTCCTGTTTTACTATATTTGTTCACGATCCACTGTGCGTAAAGATCAAGAAAAAACTAAATATAAAAAAAATATTTAATAAGAAATGATCATACATACCCCTATTAAATGACATAACACAATCACTTAACCCCCTTCAAAGTATTTAAGTAAGATAGAGAGGAAAAAAATTATAATAACTACACTCTAAATTATCTCAATAGATAAATATACAGAAACGGTAGCCCTGACCCTAGGCGCAACCTAACGGCAAAACGAGGAGAAACAAACAGCATTTCAGCGAGATAGTCAAAGCGTCGCGCGTCCACACATGACTGGTTGCACAGGATCACACGAAGATACGCACGCTGCTTCTTTTACTTTCTGCTCAATCGTCTTGTGTTGGACACGAAACTCGGCCATGGTTTCGAGACGCTTGGACATGGTTTTATGCTTGGGATGTGCATGATAGGGAACAAAGCATGGTGGCAGGCGGAGTTACTTGACGATCGACGGGAATTATAAAGAGGAGGAGAATCTCCTTTGCAAAGGTGATCGGCACCAGACTAACCAGAGGACTCCGCCATCGCACGCGCGCGAACTCGGTGAGACATGTGCTGGCTAGGCGATCTACAAGCAAAAGTAACCGGAATATAATCGCGTCAATATTGGCAAAAGTGCGAAGGCAATCCTACCTGCTTGATACTGGACCTGAACGTGAATATAGCCCGACTACTTTGGGAGAGTACAAGTAGGACACACCCCTACTGACACATACGATACGCGTCCACCATACACACTAGAAATTTTATGGAGGCATAAGGTCCCCACGGAGTGCAGGCATACGCTCTTTCCTAGCCCAGCTAGTTGTGTGATGAACAATCGGTCTTTGCAGTGATACTAGTACTTGCTTTCAGGTTTATTAGGATTTAGATCCGTATCGTGGGATCTTGATCTTATTAGCATGACAACGAATTCTACTTAGAATCTGAATCCTAATAATAAAATCACTAGCTTGCTTCACCTGTCTGAGCACAGGGATCCACTTGTTACATACTGTACCCATGATTGCGTCGTAAAAAAACGGACATGAACGAACTGTGTAAAACTGAAAGCGGGTCAATGAGCAAAAACAGGCTGGTCAAACAAACAGCATAATTAAGCCATTGATTGCCGTGTCCGTGCAACCCAATCGATCACATCCCATCCCTACTACTACTACTATTGCGATTTAGGACCATCGATCGATCGACCGGCCATCAGGGCAGAAGCAAACGAATTCGTATACCGGCATGCATACATGCTGTTGAGCTCAAGCTGACCTAAGACTAGGATTATTCTCTCCGAACAGTAGGACTCACTCGCACTCCCCGGTGGTCCAGGCCCACTCGGATTGGGGCGCCTGGTGGAGAGACCGAATCCTCGCCATCGCGATCACTGTGCGATTCGTTCGGGGAATTGTTCGCACGTTGTCGCTTGCATGTGATGTGCCGTCGCGCACTGCGCCCGTGCCCGTGCCCGTGCCGAGCTGCATGCGTACAACGTTCGTCGCTCCGCTTGGCGCCTTTTTGCCATCACTGACCTACAGGAATTTCACAGAAATTTCATAAGAAACGGTTCGATTCTCTACAGGAATTCGAAACAGGGCCATAGGTCGTAAGAGCACAAGTCCCAAAGAGAAACCAAACTAGATTGGGTTTCATATTTGGTGCCCAACTTCGATACTTCAGGCTATCCCGATCGAAGAACAGGCTCCTAGTATACATTGTGATGTACGTTCCCATCTGACACGTACCGCGCCGCATTAATTGAAGAACGTCGTCTAAGTTGTCAAACTATTAATGCAGCACGTACCGCCATTACATCTTTGATCACTACAACGATGATGAAGATGTCGAGGAGAGCAGGAGCACTTGGTCGTCTGATGGATCCGTTCCGGCCGCTCATGCTGAGATGCCGTGCTTTGGTCTAGCACAATTGTCATGCACCGGGGACAAGAAACGGTCCCTCCCCGCGGTACGATTCCGTGGCGCGGCCAATGGACAGGCACGGACATTGGGTTCGATTAAATGCTTGTTCGGTACACATGGTTTGTGTGGTACTCCATAAGATCACCTCATCATGCATCCTCCTATCCTTCTGAATTACTACTACATTAGTACTTGAAATATGTACTGCGAATAATGTCCCCCACACGATCGTGCACTGTGGATCGAACGATACCTGGCAAGTTTTATCCCTGCGAATGTATCATGCGTGGTGAATGATGGATATATGGACGCTGGGTGTAGAACAACTGCCTCAGCATGGATGGTTGCATGCACGAGAGGATATGGATGGATGGATATATATGTGACGTTTCACGGTTGTCTTCGCCTACAGAAGAGTGTGAAGGGGCGCGCGGTTCCATGCTGTTGTAACGCCGATCTCTTGCGGAATGCCTCCGCCAACGACGTCACGTATGGCCAGAACCGCACCTACATTTCAACTGTCAAATCCGATGGTGAGGCAGGCATTTTTGGCGCCTCCGCGAACCGGCCGGGTGGCGATGGCATCACCCTTCGTACTGCCATTCCCATCACCCTGATCTCCGTGTCCGGGCGATCTCGTGCAAGTAGCAAAGCAGCTTTCCTGACATCACCGTGTCCGTTTTTTTTTTCTTGCTCCAACTTGCACCTCAACTTGCACGTCACGATTTTTGGCTAAGTTTGTTCGGTCATTTTAGTTCGAGAAAATTGATGTCTAGCTAGAAGATAATTCTTTGTGCACGTTGTTCGAGTAATTAAGCTTTTTAAGAGACTTTATGAACAGAAATATTTCTCTATACAAATTAAGGAGTAGTATAGAAATTACTTGTAACACAGGAGAGACAGTCCGAGGCCTGTACACACCTTGTGACGAGGACCCAACCAACCAAACAGTCACCTGATGCTTGGTAGACAGTGTAGAGGGCAACATGTCGGTTCCACGCATTAAACAATAAGCACGGTACCATATACTGAATCGACACATATATTCTCACTACTATTCACTGAAAAGCCCGCAGAGAGCAGGGAATAACCACTAATCATTCGCAATGTTGCAAATAATGCACATCAAAATAGAGACGAGATACACGAATTTTTATGTGAAAAATCTTTATAGAAAAAACCACGGACACACGAAGGCAAATCACTATAATCAGGATTCCACAATTTATATTATTTCACACCAATTTTATAACCAAGGAAAATGCACTTAACCGCTCTAGGTTCTCATTTACCGTTGTTAACATAAGCATAAGAAGAACAACCAAATATTCTCAAGTTTGAATAATCTGCTGGAGAGCTAAACCATACCTCAATTGGAGTCTTCTTATCAATAGCCAAATTGGATGACCGATTAATCAAATAACAAGCAGTGGAAGCGGCTTCAGCCCGATAACTCTAAGATAATCCAGAGTTTGACAACATGCAACATACCTTCTCCATGATAGTTCTGTTCATATGTTTGGCCACGCCGTTTTGTCGAGGAGTGCCTGAGACAGTATAATGTCTCACAATACCCTCTGACTTGCATAAAGCTTCAAATTCTCCAAAACAAAATTCCAAGCCATTGTCAGTACGTAGCTTCTTGACATACTTGCCAGTTTGTCTTTCAATCATAATCTTTCACTCCTTGAATGCCTTGAATACATCTGATTTGTGCTTGATGAAATATGCCCAAACTCTTCTCGAGTGATCATCAATGATGGTCAACATGTAGCTAGCACCTCCGTTTGAACCCTTCTCGTATTGCCTGCCGCGGACAGACAAACTCTCTACATGCGTACTTGAACTTTCACAAAAAACCACAAGTTTCATCTTTTCTTTAGCATACAGTGCTTCATAAACTTCACTGAGAGTAAGAGTATCTCAGCTATATAGAATAGTATCTCTAAAATTAGAGCATGAACTGAGCAGAGAACATAGCAGAATAAGACTCAAATCTTCATCATCATATTTTACCTCCATAGATTCAAGGTCAGCAACAACTTCCTTGAAAGCTATCAGGTGGTTCAACAATGAGGCTCCCTCCGCCATCTTGTGGGAATAAAGCTTCTGCTTCAGATGCATCTTGCTGGTCAGATCCTTGGTTATGCAAATCTGCTCCAGCTTCAGCTATAATGCGGCGGCGGATGTCTCCTTCAAAATCTCCTGTAGAATATTATTTGACAAATGGAGATGAATTTGAGATAAGCCCTTACGATCTTTACGTTGCTTCTCATCAACGGACAATGTCGCTGGCATCTTGTCGATCTCCAAAAGTGCATCATCCAAATCAAACTGTGATAAAATAGCTTGCATCTTGATTTACCATAAAGAAAACCTCGTGTCGTGATCCAACAACGAAAAATCATACTTCAGAGTCGTCGTGCCAAAGAAAACCAAAATTTGCTGGTACGAATTTGTGTATACCTAGCAAAATCTCGTAATTAGAAACTCCTGGTAGACCACTCGGGTGCACGTAGTAAATTCCGCCAGAAAAATCAAAACAACATGCCTTTTTTCCCTCGGTTTTTTTTATGTCACCGGCTGTTTTTTTTCTTGTTCTTCGAATTTGGAGCTGCTATGCTGGTCCTGACGCAAAGGGGAAAAAAGGTTTGTACCACCTCGGGTCCTGTGCCCTTTTTTCTTCCTGTTGCTGCTGACTTGGCTGGCCTGCTGTCTTCGTTCGCTCGAGCGCTGGTCTCGGCTGTTGGCGAGGCGAAAGCCGAGATGAAATCGCCGACGCGGCGATATATTTTTTTCTTCTTCCGAGTCTCTTAAACTTTAATCTTCTATGCTCTGATACTACTTGTTGCAAATAATACACAATAAAATAGAGACGAGAGATACGAATTTTTACGTAAAAAACCCTTAAAAAAATCACGAACACACGAAAGCAAATCACTACAATAAGAATATGTTTACAATGGAGTGTTTGCTCTTCCTATGGGCTACTGTGGTACATATATGGAGCAAGAGAAACGAGTTTCACACGGAGAAAAAACTGAATTAGAGTCGGTTGCTACAGATTAATACTACGTCTGATACAACCTCATACCACGTCTGGTACGAGGTGATAAAAGTGTCCTACACGAACATGGTACAAAATTCGGATCGACTTCAACACTCATAGTGACAGTTAGTTACTGAAAGCAGATGATGGTACCATGTCGACGACAAGACTAACAGTACTACCAATCCTAGATTATTTCGTGACGGTACACTTCAGTCGTTTTCAGCGAGATTGTGGAAGGATATGCCATGAATACGCGATTTGGTTGGCCAGTGCCTTGCCTGAGCTAACACAGCTCGTACGTGCAGGCCCTCTCGGTGTTGCATGACTATACTAGTGGCCTGTATATCCGTAAACAAATCCAGAGGTGCATGGTTTGCCCAACTAGAGAGAGTCAGATAGGGAACAACTTGCTCCGGAAAAAAAAACTAGCAAAGAGAACGACTTCTTTCGTTGTTTAATTTTCCTTGTTGGTAAGTATACATCCGCCTTTCTGCTGGATACATGGACGATATTGTATTGTGCAAGTCAGGCAGCCTCAGTCGTCCCCTTATCTAACAGGTCTGGAAGTGTTACACACTACAGAAGATGTCACTGCATCACATTTTGGAAAATTCAAGTAATAATTCTGGTCCTTGGTCGGAAAACCTGTGTGCCAATAGAGATATAGACATAAATAGTTGGCATTTTGAAAGACCTAAAAATTAATGTATATATCCTGTGCAGAATGAAATGACATGAAGCGGTTTATATATAGTTGTATATCCATCCATGACCATGTCAATACTTGAATTAAAATAGTGGCGGGCAGGTTTGCAGTTGGGTATACGAATGATTGGAGAATGTAACAACTCAAAATTATATTGGCAACAAATCTACAGGAGTACTATACATACCTGGAACTGAGATCTCTCCATCCGGCCGGCCGGCCAACTTATGTGATGCCAGCACTAGATCGGCAAATAAAGCAACAATTGAGCAACCGCAGTGTTGTACTGCTGTAGGACCATCTCCTAATCATTGCAAGAACCACGTGCTGTAGACAGATCTGGGCATTAGTGGCTAACTGAGTGGGACAACATAATCTATTGCTATCACGGTGGCCAGCTCGGTCGAGGATGATTGACAGGTGGATCGACACCTTCTATTCTGAAGAAGGAAGCTGCAGAAAAGACCAAACCTTTTTGATAATTCTCACTCTTTGACACATATGGAAAGTAAGAAATAGACGAATTTTTCAGCACCGCAGAGAAACGCCAATACAACTGCTGGCCATAATCAAGGAAGAAGCCCGGGTATGGACGCTAAGCGAGGCGACTAAGCTTCAAACTTGCTTGCAAGGCGAGAATGAGACTCAGACCGGAGGAGCGACATAAACGGGGAAGCCTCTACCCAAAGATAGAAGGTCGCCGACGTTAGGATCGGCAGCCCATCATTTGTGTTTTTTGTTCCCTTTTTTCTTGTTTTGTAATCCTTTATGTTACTTTTTTCCTTTTTAATGCAATAACAGCACTCTCATCGTTTCCAATATCATGTGATGCCAGCACTAGATCGGCAAATAAAGCAACAATTGAGCAACCGCACAGTGTTGTACTGCTGTAGGACCATCTCCTAATCATTGCAAGAACCACGTGCAAAAAAAAAATCGAAAAAGGCGTCTTCTTCTTAATACTCCACTTGCATGTACAACCGATTCACGCTGTCGTTACTGAATCCCGACTATACAAGATGTGTTCTCAAATGAATTGGGACCGGCCCTTCCTAATTGCGTGATCTAATTAAGTGGAGTTGTGCTGATTAGCTGACGGCTAGTTGTGTGCTTCACTTACATGGCTAAGCATACTTAATTTGACCAAATCGGAGCAAAGTTATTATCTATATTTGTCTCATTTTTTCCTTTTCCAAAGAAATGTGACAGATGACCAAATTTGACTGCCTTTTAAGATTTAGAAATCCTGATTATCTCCTGGCAAACACGATAGCGCCACCCCCCCCCCCCACCCCACCACCACAAGTGCGTAAGATCGAGTTGTCGTCCTAATCACATTGTTTTTTGATCGAAGCACCTTCGGATTAAACTATGACAAACTATTTGAATAATTACTGGATTACTTTATACGACCTCTCCACAAGAAAAAAAAACCCTTTAAATGACTTCGTTGCTCTAGGTCTCTGGCGTTTTTTCTTGTCATATTTACTTTGGTTATCTTTGCGACATCGTAAGGATACGATGAGCACTCCTGATCATATTAACATGATTAAATTAGACTTACACTCCTGATCACAAGTATTCTCCAATGAGCACGACTGCTGCAAACAAGCAGCCAATTAAGTCCAGATTAACCTGATCGGCCTGTATCACGCCTAGATATATATCTGGTCAAAAGGCCCAATTTGACACGCGACCAAACTGCCCCCAGGAAAATTAAGCGCACGCAGAATTTCTTTTGAAGACTACCTAACTAATGAACTTTACTAATCAATCATGCAAAGAATTTGCTTAGCTATAAGTTACTTCGCTGTCACGACCAGGTCGTCGCGAGCCCACGGCCGTTTGCCTTTTTCTTGTCCCTAGTCAAAGAGTCCACGCGGCGTCGCTCCGGTCTTCGCTTCGTTTCGGTTCACGTGGCTGCTAGCCGCACGTTGACCTATGGTCAACGCTCCTGACGGAAAGGGGAGGTGTCACCTGCCAGCTTTGCCAGCCACCGAAACAAGACGGACACCGCTTGAGTCATGCCGGCGCACGGGCGTCGATCGCTGACTGCTACGCGAACCCAACCGTTCGGCAAGCGACAGCGCGCAGCTAGGTGCCGGCGTGCCGGGCGACGATGAACCGACGAAATCGGCACGTACGGTGCATGACGACACAGACATCTCACCGTCCAGCTGCCATGCCAGAGTGCATTTACGAGCGATCCACGACATCTTCATCTATGTCCAGGACTTTCCTAGCAATTAAGAAGCAAGAAGAAGTCTGCCTCATCAAGCTGATATCACCAAGGCCTTTGACACTGTCCTAACAGTACATATTAAAATTCTCCTTGGTCTTCCCCCCAACCCATCAGACCCTGCGGATCATAGAGATTATGCGTACTATGAGGATCCAGAAGTCGATGGACAAGGCAACGTTGAAGAGTAGTCTAGTTCTGTTAGTCTAGGTCTCGCCTCAGTCTAGCTGGCTCGTTTGGTACTTGCGTACAACTAATATTATCCAAACCCTTGGTTAATATCGATCGTATCTGAGTTACCCCATAGAACTGCGCGTGGAGAGATGTGCTCTACCCTTTTGCTTCATTGTAGTTTCATTGTTTTTTGCAATGTAATCAGTTTAGCCTGTTCGGCCCTTATTGTAAAACTCAACCTGACGCGGTCCATGTCACTCTGATGTTTGTATTATATTAAATGTTTTAATTCGTGCCATGTATGAAATGATTCAGCAATATGTCTGTGAGTGCTATCTAATGATCCAGATAATAGCACACTGTTTTCACAGAAGATTTGGATTTGCGAAATCCTGGTCCGACGGAGCTGGTATCAAAGCATACGACTGTAGAATCCTTAGTTAGATTGGTCATTGCCTTAGGACTTGGGTCTTATTTTCAAAAGTTAAGAAAAACTTTGACAAAGATATAGAGTACTTATTGCTTCTGCCCATCACTCTTAGTTCTGTACTTATCTCTATTGTCATTAAATTTTTACCGACCTTTTCTCTTATTTCAAAAATTGTAGATGGCTACCCCATCGTACGATGGCCTGTGGGACCTTAGCTCTCATGGAGAGAGTGAAGGAGGGTTCGCAGACATCCTCCGCCAACTGATGTAGTACCTGGGTTACTCCCGCCCACCTATCTTCAGGGGCCGAATGACGAAGATCTTGGATCGAGAATCTTGGACCATAGAGGTTTACCTCTATGTCAGGGTTGGCGAGTTTGTTTCCCACACCTTCAAGGCTGAGGCACCCTGACACAGCTGTTTTGATACAGTTTAGGACGCAGCCCGCTTCGCCTCCACCCACTTGTTCTGGATGCATGAGGATCTTCTACTGAGATCACCCTTCTTCTTCTACCCGTATCTACCCGATGGAGAGCGTGTTTCGGAGGTCTTCGATGTCAGAGACAATGATCCCTGCCTGACCCACCATGTGCATCTCATGTAGGCGATGACAGCTACCATTAACACCGCCATGGACGAGATTAAGTAGCTTCGGACGCTTCTCACTGGCAGCTACACCCACTCCGACACCCTCCGCAACAACATGATCAGGAGTGATGAAGCCCACTTTACTGTAGTACAGGAGAGAGATGTCGCCGTTGCAGAGTTGGCACGTCTCACAGCTGCCGCTGCGATCTCCACTCCAGCCCCAGCTCCTCCTCCGCCAGCCATCGCCTCCAGCGATCGGATGCTTGATCGACCACTCTGACCCAGAGGAGCCCGTACCAGGATGACTACGCGCAAGAGCATGTGACGCCCCAGTCTGCAGCCCTTTATCGACCTTGGAGAGTCCAGCCATGGACGCGGCCTTAGCTGTTCCGGCTCGTCAAGCTCCAGTCAGAGCCGTTCCCGAACCCGCTCCTCGGGTAACTGCACCGCTTGTAGTGGTTAGCCTCCGATGGAGTAGTCAGACTAGTCTAGGTTAACTAGCAGTGCTTGCTAGGTAGTCGTTTGGTTGTAAATACTTTCTGTTTCTTTCTTTTGTATGTGTGGTGATTGTATCCTGTGTCGTGACTTAGTTTAGCCTATATGCTATGTTTCAAGAGTCATGTAACACCTAATCCCCTTAATATAATACATCCATTTTCGGCTTTGTATTGTACTTATTCGTTCTTCTTGTTGGTGTAAAGTTCTTCTAGATGTGTTTTAGAGAAGTAGTAAACTCTCATATACTCTCCCTAGTTTTAAGTCTTAACGTTTCTTCAGATGCCGCTAGGAGAGCCTCGCTTACAAATGCTTTCGATAACTATCGTGGGCTTCGCTAGGGGGATCCCTTGTCCCCTCCGTTGTTCGTCTTAGCACTGGACACACTGCACCTCATTGTCCAAAAGGCAATTTCTTACAACATGCTAAGCTCCCCTCTTGGATGGCAGACCAGTTCCCCGCTGTCCCTCTACGCGGATGACGTCGTGTGGTTTGCAAATCCTGTTAGCGAAGAACTGTCAACAATCAGAAAGATCCTGGATTTCTTCGGCGAAGTGACCGGGCTGCGCACAAACGTCACTAAGAGCTCAGTAACAGCCATTTGCTGCACGGAGTTGGACCAAGATGTGATCTTGCATGAGTTTCCTTGTCCAGTCAAGTCCTTTCCTTGCCGGTACTTAGGACTACCCTTGTCGGACAGGAATCTGACAAGAAAAGATTACCAGCCGCTGATTGACAATTTTGCAAAGCGTCTGAGTGGATTGAAACCGATGCACATCTCTACCGAAGGTCGTTTGATTCTGGTTAAGGCTGCTCTTTCGGCTCTGGCGATACACCATCTTATTGCGCTGCAACCACCTAAATGGGTTACAAGCAACTGGACAAAATACGACGTGCCTTCCTGTGGACCGGCTCGGATGCGGCTTCAGGTGCTAAATGCCTAGTTAATTGGGGTAAGGTGTGCAGACTGACGAGCTTTGGGGGTCCCAGAGACCCAGAATACCCAACATCTCCCTTCAGTGTGTCGCCCTTCGGGTTCGCTGGTTGTGGCTAGCTTGGAATGGGAGCAGATCTTGGCACGGCCTTCCTCTGCCGGTTGATCCTGTCACTAGGTGTCTCTTCCGAGCGTCAACTCGATTCATCCTTGGCAGTGGAGCGCGAATACTTTTCTAGAAGGACCACTGGATCCAACGGAGAGCCCCCATGGAGATTGTGTCGTTAATTTTTGCAGTCAGCATAAGGAAAGGGAGGTCGGTTCAAAATGCGTTGGAAGACAATAGATGGATAGATGCCATTGGACATGTCTCAACTGGGCACCAGGTGTCAGAATTCTCCACCCTTTGATCGCTACCGCAGCACGTTCATCCTCAGCAACATTTGGCCGATCAACTGTATTCAGTGCAATAAGCTTATTTACATCCTTCGAAGGGTCGCTCCGTTCCATTCATAAGGAGTAAATCTGGAAATGCTGGGCACCGATGAAATGCAAGTTTTATGTTTGGTTGGCGTCCCATAATATATGCTTAACGGCGGATAACATGGCAAAGAGAGGTTGGCCACGCAATCCAATTTGTCCTCTTTGTCTGACCCATCAGGAATCAGTGATCCATCTTCTTGTGGTTTGTTCTTTTTCCAAGCGAGTGCTCCATGAAGTGTCGGCATGGCTGGGCTTCAACAATGCAGTGCAAGGGGGACCTTTCCTGAACCTCCTTGACTGGTGGCAGTCCTCTCTTCAGGGTATTTCGTCGGTGTTGCACTCGGGCTGGAACTCCTTCGCGATCATGTTCTCTTGGACGATCTGGAACGAAAGGAACGACATGATCTTCCGCAGTTCAGGTCAACCAGCGCAGCGAGTCGTGGAAAACGTCAAAAATGAGCTAGCCGTTTGGTCAGATGCCGGTGCGGCTGGTCTGCGGCTCCTCCTTGCTCGTCTTTAATCCCCCATTCCCCTGTATCTTTTTCTTTTCTTCTTCTTTTCCCTCCCTCTATTCCTTTTCCTGTTTGTTTTCTTTCTTAGCTCTTTACTTTAGTTGCTTGTAGTCTCTCGTTTTGCCTTGTACATCCTTTGCTTTTAACATGAATGGACAGTCTGATGTCTTTTCGTCAAAAAAACATACCGGCTATAATTATTGGGAGTTTTTAGGGCAGGTTAATTTGTTCTTTGTACTTACGTGGCAAATAGTGCTGGCCATAATTTGACGACGTTGACCATATTTGACAGCGTTAGCTTTGGGCCCATGGCTGAAATTACGGCGCGCCAACGTACGGGACCGGGTCGATCTCGGTTCAGATTTTGGATAGCTGCTTGCTGGTGCAAGTCGACCGGCGCGCGTGGCCGGTCGGTTGATTTGGGACGCCGGGAGCAGACAGCGCAATCCGGATCAACAAGGTCCCAATCCCCAATGCCGGCCGTCCGGCGGGTTCCACCGCGGTGCGCGCCGGCCAACACCGATGCCGATAAGACCGTCCCGTCAAAAGCTCCAATTTCTGCATCTGCATGCTCGTACTTTGATCAACCAGCATTCATGCGTGGTACTTCCCAAACCCAAAAGCATGTTTGCTGCAGCGCTGCATGCTGACCTTGCATCTATATGATATGATCTATATGGTCTGGTCATGGTGGCGTCTCAGGCCACTTGATAAATTTCATTGATCGCAAAGAACCAAATCCCAAAAGAGCTTTCCACGAAGATTTGGGCTGCCTCGCAACAGGATCGTATCACATGTTACCAAAGGCCTGCTGCCTTTGCAAGATCGATCTGATCAGGTCAGGTCCGTACTTGCCGAGATAGATAGATAGAGGTCGCATCCATGCCTACCCACTGGCCATACGGAGATGAGATCGATCGATGTGTGTGCGCCTGTCCAATGGAACAGTCCGGTCCTTTCCCAAAAGGCAAGAGGATCAGAGCATTTTGATGGCGGTTGCAATCATCGATCCAAGTGGAGATCGATGGAGGGATACGATATCAGCGTCGATCGCAGGGGAGAGAGGAGAACACGCCTGCTCGATCTGCTTGCTTTTAGTCGCCTTTGCCCATTTTCGGAGCGCGGCGCAAGTACAGTTCCCGATAGAGATCCAGTTGCAGGATTCATCTTGTCCGTGCCACGTGGAAAGCCCTCAACAGGGATATATGCCACCAATGTCTAGAATTCTGTGAGTGCATGCTGTTGGAGTTTTGGTTTTGGCCCATTCAATATTAATTCTAATTAAATCTTAAGAAAAAGGTCTATTTATGTACGGTGGAATGTGATAAAATTAGTACCATATTGTTAGTCTAGTTGGGTTGAGACCAATATATAAGGTGGAGTTGGTCTTATCTAGTTGAAGCAAGCAAAAGAAGAACACGCGTGCACTCGCTCGTCTTGCCAAAATCACCTACCCGCGCGCGACATGCACGTGAATGGTCCGACGATTTCGTATCCGGTTAGCTGTGGAGCTGCAGCTTCTTTTTTGCACATCAAAACCATGCATACAAATTATATACTGAAAACTGAATACACTGTTTCAATCGGGCTTTTATAGCGTGCTTTAACTACGTTTAAAATAGAATAATGAGGGCAGATTCTTTTTTCTGGTTGCTGGTTCTATATGAGGTAGATGAGTCTTCTCTCAGAACAAAACATAGAAAAATCAGTACCCAGAATAGAGAGCATTGTTCCTCTCTGCCGCGCAACCTCGGCTATCCCATCCCTTCTTCGGCGTGCATCGACGTGGGGAGAGAAGTGTCTTCGAAGCCAGCGTCCCTCGTGATCTTGCACGGGTTGGGACGGATCAGGTTTTTGAGAAGCGTTCGCGTGACTGCTCACGACTTCCTCCTTCTCCATCATCCTCTGCACGTCGTCTTCTTCACATCAGACTCTATCGCGACTTTCGTCGGAGCTATTCTTTGTAAGTCGTGGTGATATCATTTGATATGGCTAGGCCTTACTTCTTAGATATTTGTCATGTGTTGATGTTGATGCCTATTTTTGTTAGCGGCGTGCTTGTTCTAGGCTTTGTCTTGTTAGCGCACACACACATATATATATATATATATATATATATATATATATATATATATATATATATATATATATATATATATATATATAGTTGAGTTGAGTTGATGATCATCACTACTACGACAGGGTCATCACAGACAACTCGTAACCATCATCGCATCTTTGTTTTTGAAACGTCTGAATTTATGTATCTATGATATATACATAGGTGATCTTGTTTTTGCCGGTGGTAGCAAAAATAGAATTATATATATATATATATATATATATATATATATATATATATATATATATATATATATATATATATATATATATATATATATATATATATATATATATATATAGTCGATTCGAGACGCATTATTACGAAGTGTAATATATGATTATTGTGTTGTAGCGTGTCTGGAAATCACGTCCTGTGTTGCAGTGTGGTGCTCGATTCCTTGTGTGTCCCTCCCTTGGCAACATAGGCGCTGAACAACCTATGTGATTCCAAAAAGTTATCCTCGGCCATTTCAAACGAAGGAAGAATACAATAGAGTTATGTATGGATAAAATGAGCATACCTGTCGAGTATTCCTTGCACAAGGGTGAAGTCGTGGGTTTTATTGAGTAGGGAATCAAGGTATATTACCTTGTTCCTCTTTGGTACAATGACTAAAAGGATCTAGTGGAACCTACTCATGTATTTCGCTATAGTCATTAAACCTAAGTTTGTGTTGCGTATAAAGTACAAATAAAATTTGTATAGCAAGTAGTGAAGCACTTACTTCTGGTTGTAGGGCACCAGTATATAGTCCTTGTCGCCCCGAGCAAGCAATCCCGTCGTTATGTATTTCACGACGTAGAATGTGTCTTCGGTGATGCATTGCTCAGAGACCAAGTGTGGGTCGAGGAAACCCACTGGTTTTTGCCATCACCGGGCATTTTTCATCATGTATCTATACATAAGCAATTAGTTGTGACATGTTATCGGTATTACGTGAATGTAGAACTTGATTGTACATACTTACAGTGTCTAGCATCGTAGAAGCGAGGCGTCGAGGGCAGTGAGGTTGAATAAGTCGTCGAAGCTCACGATGAAGTGGCCCGGCTCATGGAAGAAATGCTTCTCCGTGTATCTAACGGTGATTCCAATATCGCACCCCTTTTCTTTGGTCTTCCGCATGTACCAGACATGCAAAGACTAGCAACCTAGTCCAGCGTGGGCTAATACTATGTCGGGGACCAACAGACTTCCGAGAGAGTATGTCCCAGGTTTGGGAGGCGCCTTATTGTTTTTCGATTTCGATTTGGCCTTAACGACTCGCCCGCTACACATCTTCCTGTGAGACGACTCGGGAACCGATACAACGACACACTTTTCTTGTTCCTTCGATGTTTTCTCCACGGGAACTGATGAGGCGGCGTTCTAAAGCGAAGGATGAGGTGGAGTCATCGAGGGTCCTATTGGAGAGGCATGGTCGTGTCGAGATCGTAGCACTGCAGGGTCCAGGGCGATGTCCTTCTTGGACCACTGGATAAAAGTGTACATGGTATCCCCTAATGTTTTGATGTCTTTGTTCAAGCGAATCTCCAGTGGGACGTCCATGAAATGGTCATGTACCATGTCCACTTGGACCCTGGCGTAACCCTGCACCAGCTGGACACCGTGCTACATTGTCCCTTCCTGGTATGGATACGCCATCCGCCACCCAGCCTCAATAGAAATGGACCCAACCAGCCTCACTTGGAGCTTGCAGGGCGTCGACTCCTACAAAACAATACACAATTAGCTAAGGCGTCATATAGGTCTATCTTTGGATCATTCCAGAGATGTACAATACCTTGATGTCGTCGATAAGTAATTAGACATTGTCATGTTGAGAATTTTGCGTGGATGCGACGCTATTTCGATGTTGAGGAGGACTAGCTGCCAAAATAACGGGGGCGGCTTGCGACTGGTTGATGAGTTCATTCATTTGATCCTGCAATCTTGTTATCTGTCTTTGAAATTTTGCTGTAAGCCTCGCATTAATCTCCTCTACCAACCGGTCCTTGTGCTCGCCCTTGGATCTCTTCCTACTCCTATACACGTAGGAGTCGTGTGGGAATCTGTCCCTCCAAGGTACGTAAACCCGAACGCCTCGCATGCAACCCAGATGCTCCTTGTTTCCTAGGGCCGTGGATAGTATATCCTTCTCCCTGACTGCTTCAAAGGAGCCTTGGGAAGATTTGGTAGTCTATGCTTGTTGCAAGAGGTTATCATGTTATTTTAGACACTATAAAGTTATGTACTTATTAACAACTAGATAGTTTGACATATTTGCCAGATGTTGGGACACTTCCTCGTCTACCGGGTTTGTGAAAGAAATGCCGCCCGAAGACGTGGCTGATGCCCTCGCTCTTAACCAGCTTTAGGCACGCTCGTCTGTGATCCCAGCAAATGGTCGGGTTGCATTCTCGTCCTTCGCATGCATGGTTTTACCCGTGTACCCAGCGGTGCCGAGTTTGTGGGGGTGAGTGTTTTGTGCTTGGAGAGCCTTATGCGCCGCACTTTGATTCTGAAATTTGGCCGCCATCTTCATCCGCACAAAGGCATCTCATATATCCCGCGATAAGAATTGATACTTCGTGAAGGGCGTCCGATCTGTGTTCACGTATTTCGTGACAAGCGTGCTCTTGAAGGTCCTCCACATGTGTCCCATCGCGAGCAACGCCTGCCGTTCCACGCATGTCTGGTCTGCTTCTGGGATAGTGAACGAGCCTGAAATTTCAGTCCACAGCTGGCCTCTCTCTACGTCCGTTAGAGACTTCCAGTTTGGTGTGGTGATAAGGACCCGTTCCCTTTCAAGTATCCTGTAGATGGTCCGAAATCTCGCCGCTGCTTTCTTGGGACTCAGAGGGACCTCAACGGCACTAACCTCCGTGATGGTCATTTGGACCGCAGGCAATTTCGATATTCCTCTGTCATCTCGCTTACATACCACTTTCCTCGGAGATCCAGACGCATTCGGTGACATCGATGACAGCGACGAAGGAGGTGCAGACGCCATCTCACTTACTATCTATATATGTTACATACGCAATGATCTAAAATTTCAGAATTCAAAATGCTCAGAGTTTAAATAAAATGGATTGCAAGTTGATATCCACTAGGTATTTTCGAAGATAATTTTCCTTGGAAACATATTTTATACAGAAAAAATATAAGTTACCCAATCAATTAACTACATAAATAAATAGTATCTATTACTCAAATAGTATCAAAGGATACATTCACATCAATAGAAAATACATTCACAACAAATGAAAGCATATATAGTACGTACTACTCAAGGAAACTCCAATATATCCAACACATATGTATCAAGTATGTACTACACAAGAACGCTAGACATTGCGGAATTGTTCGTACAACAGCAGCGCATCGAAGAAATCATTCCTGATCTAACGCATGTTTACTAAGGCTAAAAAGTTTTAGGATTGTCTAAAGAATATATCTTTTCTTCCCATCTCTAGCAAACTCAATTCATGGAAACTGGTAAACGAATGTGCATGCTACAAGCCTACAACATTAGGCGTATCAAATGGTATCAAGCATATCACACGTTTCGGTCGAAGCATATACTGCACAAATCATTCCCTAGGGCTCCAAACATCTACTGGTCCACACAACAATCACAACATCGGACATTGGGGCTAGAGTCTTGAGAGGAGGATTAGGCCGTACCGGTGACGGGCTGGACAGGAGGACGGCGCCAGCGATGGGATGAAGAGGAAGCTGCGCTGCAGGGGGAGGAGGTGGTGAGTTGGAGAGGACAACGAGACCGGTGATGAGCTGGAGAGGAAGAGGACGCCAGCGATGGGTGGAGGAATCGGGGCTGGCGATGACACGACGAAGTAGGGGGTGGTAGGGGCAACGTCGATGGCGTCGGCGACGTCGAGGTCGGGTGCTCTCAGGTGGGGAGGCGAACGGGCGAGTGAGGAGTAAGGCACTGGGGAGGGGAAGTGACGAGTAAGGGCGCAGACCCTAGAGGTACCCTACTAATAAAGGGATATCACAGACGGTTCTATTATGGAACCGTCTGTGATAAGTAATCATCACAGACGGTTCCATAATAGAACCGTCTGTGATATGCGACCATATCTACTATGTGATAGTTCATTCTATAGCTACTATGTTTTTTAGCTAGCACGAGGCCAAATTAAAAAAAAAATCAGAGATATGTGCAACAAGTATTCTATAGCATACTAGTTCATAACAATAGAAATCCATAATTTGGCATGAGAGCACATGAACCTTTATAAGACATACAAGAGCAGGCAGACATTAAGTCCATCATATTTGACATATTAGGACATGAGACAAATTGGTCGTACAAGTGCATGATATTACCATTCCACATTACAATGAAGTCCACATTGACAACAAAATCAGTGATGACAAGTCCATAACACATTAACACATGATAATTCCACATTGACATCAAAATAAGAGATTACAAGTCCATAACACATAGCAAGTCCACATTGACAGCGAAATAATAACCAAAGTAGAAAACACAGATCATGTCGATCTCTTGTTATGGAATAAATTCTTAATTAAAATATATCCCTTCATGATGATCGATGCGCATATAGCTAGCTTTCTCACTGGGTTCTTCCTCAAGCCTGATGCCGTCTCCGAAAGGAGGCACCCATCAAATTGATTGTACTCTTCCTCATCCACGTCATTCTCAACTCCGACAATCCTTCTTTTTCCATGAAGAACTACGTGGCGGTTCTTATTTACCGGGTCCGTTACATACAAAACTTGAACAACTTGCTTAGCGAGTACGAATGGTTCGTCCTTGCATCCAACACGTTTGAGGCCTACAGTAGTGACACCATACTTGTCAACCGTCACACCCTGCGAAATTTTAACCCAATGACATCGAAACAAGGGGATCTTGAAAAGTACGTAGTCGAGCTCCCAAATCTCCTCTAAGAACCCATAGTAGGAGTTTAACCCATGTGGCCCGACGGTATTGAACTGCTCGTGAAACGCATCTATGCGGACACCGCTGTTCTGGACTGTACTCTTCCTATCCTGAGCTGTCGTATAAAATGTGTAACCATTTATGTCGTATCCTTGCCATGTCACAATTGTAAATTTTGGCCCTTTTGCCAACCATAGCAACATATCATCACTTGATGACCTCCTAGTGAATCGCACCTTTAACCATTCGTCGAACCGGTGGTTGTGCTCTCTCGTGATCCAAACCTCCGATCGGTCCGGATTCTGTTAGCGTACCTTGTCTTTGTGCTCGTCGATGTACGGGGACACTTGGGTCATATGTTGTAAGACCATGAAATAGGTTTGAGCGTACGTATCTAGATCGGGAGTGATTACTTTCCTTCTGATGGTCTTGATACCCTCCAGTCTCCCCTCATGATGAGATAGAGACACACCCATCGGTTTCACCTGAGCCATGTTGTCGTCGCAGAACTCTATGACCTCTTCAGTTGCATAACCTTCGATAATGCTGCCCTTCGGTCGAGATCGATTCCGTACGTAGGACTTGAGAATTCCTATGTACCTCTCGAATGGGTATATATGACATAGGAACACGGGGCCGCATATCTTTATCTCTTTCACATGGTGAACACTGAGATGGACCATGATATCAAAAAATGACGGAGGGAAATACTTCTAAAGATGACATAGAGTCGTGACTACCTCAGCCTGTAGAGCATCTAGTCATTCGGGATCGATGACCTTCTGAGCAATTGAGTTAAAGAAATAGAAGATTGCCACTCGGACCTTGCTCGGCAAGGTACTCCTAATTGCAACAGGAAGCATTTATGTCATCACCACATGACAATCATGAGGCTTCATATCAATTAATTTCAAATCTTCTATAGAAACAAGTTTCTTAGTGCTGGCGGAGTAACCGGACAGAACTTTCACACCATACAAGCTCTGGCATAGTTCAATTCTCTTGGCCTTGTACAGAGTGTAACAAGCTGGGGGAAGGTACATTCGGCCTTTATCGGTCTCTTTCGGTGCTAGCTCAGTCCTTATGTTCGTATCAACCAAGTCACATCATGCGTTGACACCATCCTTTATTTTGCCACTAATGTTCAGTAAGAGACTAATCAAGCTATCACATACATTCTTCTCCACGTGCATGACGTCGATGCAGTGGCTAACTTCTAAGTGCTCCAAATAAGGCAAGTCCCAAAAAATTGACCGCTTCTTCCAGATGTTCTTTTGACGGGTCCTCAATTTACGTTCCTTTCCAAGCACAACATCGATATCCTTAACTATATCATAGACCTCTTTCCCTCTAAAAGCCCTTGGACCTGAACCGTTCTCCTTATTTCCGTCAAATTATTTCTTCATCTTGCAGTATGGGTGAATCCTGGGAAGGAATCTACGGTGACGCATGTATACACGCTTTTGTGAGTTGTTCAAACGTACACTCTCCGCACCATCTAAGCGGTCTTGAGACGAGGCTTTGGCTCCTTTTGTACTGAACCCCGACAGGTTACCAAGGGTAGAAAAATCATTGATGGTGTAGAACAACATGTCGCGTGAAGTAAAGTTCTCTCGTTTGTACGCATCCCATACTTGTACCTCTTCGTTCCATAGTGTCACAAGATCTTCTAGTAATGGTGCTAGGTACACATCAATATCATTCCTAGGTTGCTTCGGCTCTTGGATAAGTAGTGATATCAAAATGTACTTCCGCTTCATACACAGCCAACAAGAAAGGTTGTACATACATAGATTCACAGGCTAGGTACTATATCGGCTGCTCATGTTACCGAAAGGATTCATTCCATCTGTACTCAACCCTAACCTTATGTTCCCCGGTTCCGCACCGAACTCTTTGAAGCTCCGATCGAAGTTCCTCCACTGAGTAGAATCAGTAGGGTGTCTTAGCTTTCTATCTTTCTTACGTTGCTCTGAGTGCCAACGCAACAATCTTGCATTCTTTCGGTTTGCAAATAAATGCTTCAAATGTGGAATTACAAGCAGATACCACAACACCTTAGTAGGAGGTCCTTGCTTCACCTTAGCAGGATTCTTACTCTTGTATCGGGATGCTTTGCACACGGGACATGCATGCATGTCTGTATACTCTTTACGGTAGAGGATACAATTGTTCGGACATGCATGTATTCTTTCAACTTCTAATCCCAATGGACAAAGAACCTTCTTGGCTTGGTAGGTAGTGATAGGCAACACGTTTCTCTTCGGAAGAATGTCCGCTAGGAGACCCAACAACGTTGTGAAACTTTTGTCGGACCAGCCATTGCTTGCCTTCAATTTTAGCCGTTCAAGCACGGATGACAACCTTGTGTATTCCAGCTTGCAACCAGGGAACAAAGGTTTCCCCGAGTCCTCCATTAAGCCATCGAATTTACCAAACTCTTTCTCATTGTAGTTTCCTTCTGCATCGCGTAGCATCTGATCCAGATTGTCATTGTCTGACCTATCCTCATCAAAAGCACAGTCCACATCCGGCATATCGTTGACTTCCTTGGTGATGTCGTTATTATTAACTTCATGTATAATCTGTTCTTTGCCGTGACTGGTCCAACATGTATACCCCGTTTTGAAACCCTTTCGAATTAAGTGCGCTTCGATCTGCGCTGCGTTGTTAAACATCTTCAGATTACCGCAATCAGTGCATGGACAATACATAAATTTTATCCCTTTCTTCAACATATCCTGCTCGACGGCTCTTCTAAAAGTAGACATGCCATTAATGTACTTTTCACTCACACGATTCTCACCTTACATCTAGTTTCAGTCCATCTACGTTACGAACATAATAAATTAGTGTTAAATTAGATTAATAAACCGCAACTACTCTTCCTATTGACTAAATATACTAAAATTGATTAGCGATTAACTTAGAGCAAATATAAAGTGTTACAAATCGTTACCTTCGGAGCTCACGACGAAAATCCCAAATATCCCGTGAGATCCTCCTCCCTAGCTTCCTCCTTCCCTTCTCATCTCTTTAGCTTCATCCTTTCCTTCTCCTCCCTGTCTCCTTCCTTCTCTTCCTTCTCCTCTCTAAGGTGGCGCAATATGGGAGGAGGCGGCAGGGGTGGCGGCTCAAACAGGAAGGGGGTGTTGGCGCTAGGGGCAGGGCTGTCTGTCGGGATGGCTGGGTATATATAATGGCTGCATATCACAGACGGTTCTCAATAAGAACCGTCTGTGATAAAGCCACAAACGGTTTTTAACAATAACCGTCTGTGACGTATGCGATTATCACAGGCGGTTATTATTAAGAACCGTCTGTGAATTATCACAGATGATTCTATTTATAAACCGTCTATGATAATTATGTATCACAGATGGTTCCTCTATAATAATTACTTATCACAGACGGTTCCACAGATAACCGTCTGTGATGAGACGTACAGTATAATCTGTTTTGTAGTATAGTATGTCATTGCTTATAGTCTCAAATATGTCTTAGTATATATACTGCTGTGGATTCAATTATTGTTTTAAGAATAAAAATAATCATAAAAGTACGCATATACTGATATACCTAACACTTGCTGTGTACTACCCAGGAATTTTGGGGAAAACACAATACCTATTTTCGAGAGCATACATGCCATTAGGAAAAATTGTAGGAATGTAATATCATGTATCGTTTTTTTTCTGGGACACGCAAAAGGTCTGCGCACATTTCGTTTAGAACATATCATGTATAGTATTGAGATCGAAAACATAAATACGTTCTAGAAGTGGTGTAATATAGGAATCTAAGGGGTATCTGCTTTCAACAAGAACTTATGTTTATCTAGGAATCCCGTAGGAATTTGAAAGGAACTTTTAGGACCGTTTGGTACGTTGGAATTTCACAATTTCACAAGAAATAGTTCAATTCTCGTAAGAATAAGGAAAAAATGCGGTGTTGCAAACAGGGTGTTTAAGGTAATGCCGCCAGCCTTTTGCTTATTCTTTATGGTCATGTCATTTTATAGTTACACTTTCTTTCTTTTCAATTAAGGTAGGATACGAGGGTTGGATTTGTTATCTGCAACCAACGCATCCAAATGCTTTACCACTACACCACCAAGTTGCATTGCATTCTACAGAACGGAAATGGGGCATGGTATATGGTATATGGTATTGGGGGCATATCTACAACTAGGAAAGCTCCCACACTTGTCTAATGGTCACAAGTCACTTGAGCCCCAGCCACTAAGCCCTAACCTTGCTCCAAGATTTGATCCCAACCCAAGCGCTCTCTCTCTCTCTCTCTCTCTCTCTCTCTCTCTCTCTCTCTCGGAAGTACCAAGGAAGATATGGCAATAGCAGGATCTTGCTCCCAGCGTGTGTGGCATCGCATGCGGGGTCTCCGGGCTCCGGCCGTCTCGCTTTAAGGTGGCATCAAGGCGAGGCGACATGCATGTTGGGCGTGCGAAGAAATCGGGTCCAGTCGGCAGTACTGGCTTACGATGATCTACTTATCTATCATGTAGCCTATATAAAAGGGAGAGGATCTCAGCTATTGTACTACCGTTTATAGAAGAGCAATAAAGAGAAGCACCTCATATCTCTGTATTCAATCTACTATTCTGTTTTTGTGTTCTTCCATTGTTCTTACGATTCTGAGTTTGTCTACAAGATAATCGTTCGGACTGGACTCGCCAGCGATGGTTCCTCAACACGTTATCAGCACGATCGACTCTCCTTGGATCGAAAGGTAACCGTCGTAGCACGATACTCATAGATTGAATCATTTTTTCTAGATTGCTTTCAATTATGCAAATTTGGCTTTTTAGATTATATCCTACGGTGCAAATTCACTCTAATCTACCGCGAGCCGATCGACTTGAAGTCGTCGGCACAATGCCGATCGGTAGATTGCATGAAAAAGTGGATGTCGATTGTACCGTAGATTGGAAATTACAAATATGTTCTAATCTACCGCGAGCCGACTTGAAATCGCTGGCCAAGCCGATCGGCAGTTACATGAACGATAATTGCATGAACAATAGTACTTGGATGAACACTACACATATTGCATGAACAGTAACAAACAAAAGAAAACGAGAAAAAAAAACGCGCATGGCGGTCGGCTGAAACGCCGCGACAAGGTCTTTGCGTCAGAGCCAAACCAGACAAACCACGCACCGCCGCCGCCAACCACGAACATCACGCCCTGGCCCGCCACACCGCCGCTAGTCCGACTGGCCACGCCACGGTCCCCACCATGCCATCCAATCAAGCAAAGAGGAAAGGGGAGGTGGTGCGCCGCCAGACGCTAAACAACCGCCACGCTCCCTCCTCGGCGCGCCATCGTGTTGCGCTGGGCCCCGCGACATACCGCCGCCGGCGCTGCACAGCGACGCCCACGCCACCCGGTTGCGCCTCGCCCTGCCGACGGCTGCGACCACCGCCAAAGACCACCAAGCAAAGAAAAGGTGGGGAGGGCGAGTGGTCTTTGGCGCCACACGGCCTCCCGCTTGAGCCGCCGCCGCCAGCCACGCTTCAAGCACGCACGCTCGGAGCCACCGCCCACCCACGCTTGGAGCACGTGTCACTGGAGCCGCCGCCGCGCTACGCTTGAAGCCCGGTGGCCGCCTCCTCGCACGCGCATAGGCGTCGCCACCTTTGGGACTCTGTACTAGGGGAAACCCTAGCACTGGTTTTAGTAAGCCACCGGTTGGGTAGTGTGGGCCGAAAGGAAAAAAAGGGCCGACCCATTTTAATTCTGAAAAAAGAATAGGGAAAAGAAAACGGAAAAACCCGAATTTTGCAAAAAGGTCCCTTGGAATTCCAAAAATTATGATAAAATTTTCAAGGATAAGGGAATTTTGCGTAAAACCCCCTGGAATTGGAAAATTACACGATTTTTTTTCTCAGAACTGAAATTTCGTGATTTAACTCCTAGAAAGTGTAGAATTCGCCAAAAATTCTTTTTCTAGCAGAAAAAGGTCTCATGAATTCAATTTTGAATCAATTTAAGCATTTGAAGCATGTTTAACTTTGTTATTATTATTTCTATGCAATTTATTTATTGTATGTACTGTTTTGATTATCTATGATTGTTTATATTGCTTTTAATCACTGAAAATAGCAGTAAATCATGAAAATGCATAGAATAATACGGGAACATTATGAGAATCTTTGCAACCATTTTATGCAAATTACCAGCAGTAATCTTATGAACTCTTTGCATGAATATGCAGATGACTGGTATTACGAATCGGGAGTTCGAAGTGCTAACCCAGCATGGCCAGAATTACTTGACTTGGACATCAAATGTCGAGATCGTACTTGGAGTCAAGAAGCTCCGTATTGCTATCGGACTTGGCACCTCGAAGGATGTCACTCCAACTACTGAGGAAAATGATCAGGCACTTCATTTCCTCAGACACCATCTCTGCCTATCGCTCAAGAATGAGTATATAGCGGAGAGAAACGCACTAGCTTTATGGACCGCCCTGAAGAAGCGATTTGAGAAGCTGAAGTACAACATTCTTCCTCGTGCAGAGTAGGAATGGAACCGACTATGTTTGCTTACTACAAGACCTTGTGGGAGTACAACTCTGCTTTGCACAGAATTTGTACCGGTCTTCAGCTATGTGGTAGGGCAATCACGGATGAGGAGAAGAATGAGAAAACCCTCTCTACCTTTCACCCGAATGCGGTGCAATCCGCATGCAACTATCGTCAAGATGGCTACAAGGAGTATGCCGAACTGACTGACATCATGCAAATTGCGGGAGCAGATTCAGGCAGAATTTTCTTCATACTTCGCTGATTCAATCTAGTGCACACATTGCACTTAGATTTTTATAGTCATTTGCAATTTATGGTTGTGATAGAATATTGAATTATTGAATAATATTTGCAAGCTCTAGGAGAGCAAAGCATTAAATTCTTATGATGAGTCCTGCAAGACTTTTCCCGTATTAATAATAGTAAGTTTTGTTCTATTTTGGAGTATTTTATTTATGTGTGGATTGCTTCCTACCTCATATTAATAAATACTTTATATATCAGAACACATGTGGCGCCTTATGGAGAAAGTGTGCTTAGCTGATAGTGGCATAACGAATACCATCTTGAGAGAGACAAAAAAATTCCAGTCGATCAGCAAGAATGCTGGAAGTCTTACGACAATCGCAGATAGCGATACATGTATAATAGGCTTCGGAAGAGCCACAATTATACTCCTGATGGGCACAACATTGGTCATTGAAGAAACCTTGTTGTACTCAGAATCGACTAGAACTCTGTTAAGCTTTAAAGATATTCGCGCTAACGGTCTCCACGTAGTGACTGAAGAATAGTATGGTAAGGAATACCTGCTCATTACAAAGTGTGAAGAACATGAAAAAGGGTATTAGAATGACTTTCTTCATGTGAATTTGGGCTATACTACACTAATATTAAGGCACCTGCAGCCTATACTGTCATGAAAACCACTTTTAGAAGCTCTGAACTTTTCTGTCTCTGACATGATAGATTATGCCACCTCGGTCTTAGGATGATGAGAAAGATAATTAACAATTCTAATGAACATAATATCGATGTAAAAAATTTTCTGAATCAAGAAGATTTTGTGTGTCCAGCATGTGCCACCGAGAAATTAATTACCAAACCTTCTGCTCTGAAAGTGAAGAATGAAATCCTTGTTTTCCTAGACCGTATCTAGGGAGACATTTATGGTCCGATACAGCCTCTGTTAGGGTCATTTAGGTACTTTATGGTGCTCAACGATGCTTCCTCGAAATGATCGCATGTTTGTTTATTGTCTACGAGAAACTACGCTTTTGCAAAGCTGATCCCGTAGATAATTAAAATTAAGAATAATTTCCTTGATCATCATGTGAAGTCCATCAGAATGGACAACGCCAGAAAATTTACTTCGAAGGCATTTGATGATTATTGTATGGCAATGGAAATTATCGTTGAGCATTCCGTACCATATGTCCACACCCAGAATGGACTAGCAGAGGCATTAATTAAAATAATTAAATTTATTGCCCGACTGCTTTTTCATAATTGTAATTTACCAACTACATGTTGGGGACACGTAGTCCTGCACGCAACAACTCATCAATTTTAGATCGTCGACATATAACGACCATTCACCTATGCAACTAGCGCAAGGGTCAGCACCGAAAATCTCTCATCTTCGCAGGTTTGGTTGCAAGGTTTATGTACCTATACCACTACCGCAGCGAACTGCAATGGGACCTCTCCAAAAGTCTGGGATATACGTTGGTTACGAGACAACATCCATAATCAGGTATCTGGACCCTATGACTGGAGATTTGCATACAACCCGCTTCGCAGATAGCATATTTGATGAGGATAGTTTCCCGTTATTAGGGGGAGGAAATCAACCCCTTGATGAAAAATATCAAAAAATAACGTGGCAAGCCACGGGAATCCATGCACATGATCCACACACTAGTGAAGCAAATATAGAGGTCTAGAAGATAATTGATTTGCAAGCATTAGCGAATCAACTGTCTAACCACTTTAGTGATTTGAAGAGTGTGACCAAGTCACATGTGCCTGTACAAATGGACCGAAGACAGTTGAAATACCAAAGAAAATTGAAGATATCTCTAATTCTGTCCAAAGGCCTCAGAATAAAAGGACGAGAACTCCAGCCCCTCGAATCCCAAGTAACCAGGGACGCCTAGCGAAAAAGGATAAGAAGGACTTGCCACATCCGACCACTGAAGTTCCCTAGAACCAGAAAGGGAGCTAGTTGAGACCTGACACCAATATGGAACCTTCAGTAAAAGGCATACCGGATTTGAATATTCCCATGGAGGGAGACATCAGCATGGATGTGTGCGCACACATCGGAGTTAAAAAAACTAAAGAGACTTGCCCCCACAATTGGAAGCTGCGGTGAGAGAGTAGAAGCATTAGAATAATCGCCCTATGAAGAAATAGCTATATATTATGTGACCACGGGAGAATCTATGAATAGGATAACAGCCAATGTCGATATTTATTTTGCAAAGAAAATTGCCACAATCATCGATCTTGATCCAAAGCCTGCATCTGTAACATCTCGTTTAAGCATAAAACAAATAAGTGATTAGTACTGAAATTAATTAGAATTAGAAAAAATAAGTTCAGAATTTTGGGAGAGAAATAGGCCGCCAATCCATATTCGAGAGGAGGGGAGCCGGCCATAGTGGCCCAAGGCCCATGAGTGGGCCAGTAACCCACTAGAAGGCAGGGGGTGGGCACCAAACCCTAGCCACCCTCTGCTACAGTAGCCGCTGTGCTACAGTGGCACCTTGCTAAAGCACCTCCGCCCCCCTACTGCTCCTCCTCTCCCCGGTGCCATCCTCCCAGCTGTTGCTGCCGGCCAAAGAGAAGGGGAGGAAAGAGGTTCGACCAAGGGAGAAAGGAAGAGGAACTGGAAAAAGTAATAGGAAAGGGAGATGTCACGAGTTTTTCTAGCATCGTCTTCGTGTTTGTCAAGGGTGACCTCCAGATCTCTCTTGCTTTGTTTGTTACTTTTGCGATTCGGTGATATTGGGTAGCAGATCGATTGTTTACAGTTTGTAGTGCACTGTAGGTTTGAGATCTTAAATTGCGAATTTTGGATTCTTCACCTCTTAGAGATTTGTGGGTAATTTCTTTAGCTTTCTATAGAATCTTGGATCATGTCGTTTGGATGAACGGATCTTGAGTTATGAATTTTACAACACTGCTGTCCAGAGGTTCTATCAGGATTCTAGCAGGTTGTAGTAATTGGATGATAAAAATTCATTAACAAAATAATTAGAGGATCCCCCCAACATGAATATTGTAGGTGATTTTATAAGGTTTCCAGATAGCTCAAGAATGTAATTTTTTTGGATAAACCGTTAGAAAGTTATGAGTAATTTGATCTTGCTGTCAGGGTTATAGCAGGTTTCAAGCAAAAGTAGTAATATGTAAATTAAAAAAATATAATGAACGAATTAGAGGATTGGACCAACACGATTATTATAGATAATTGCCTGAGGTTTCCAGAGAACTCAAGAACGTAATTTTCCGATAAACCGAATGGGAGATACGATTTTTGTAAGGTGATTGTCTTGTTTTGGGACAGAACGACGTTCAAGGGGAAACGAGGTCGTTTAGGATGACGATTAGGAGCGATACGATTTATTTATCTATTTTATATTGTGGTTTGCCTTAAATTTTCTCCTTAGTATGTTTATTAAATGTTCAGGTGGTGGTGTGAATCGGGGGTAGTGCCCTCTTCTCATCGTCAAACTTCATGGTTGAGGCAAGTACATGTGTAAGGGTGATAACAGGTGTTTGTTATTGTCTTGTTGATTTACTACCATGAGATAAAATAATGTTTTGGTATGTTATTTTAGTGTGATGATATTATTGATGAAAAGTGTCAGATTGAGTTGATGGTGCAACTACCATTGGGATGACATGGTGAGATTTTTATTGCTTAAATGTGATTATGATATATTGATGCAAATACCATGAGGATGACATGGTAATGTTGTTAAAGTTAAATTAATTATTGCATCATTCTTTGATCCTTGAGGCTTGGTCTACGTTGTAGCCAAGTAATGAGAAATTTGAGGTCCCCGTCATGTATTAGACAAGCATGAGGTCCCTACACTCATGGAGTGTGGGCTTAAAATCCCTGTGCTGAAGGCACAGGCATGGGTATGCATCGACGGATGCATACTCCACTTTACCGATAAAGGCAAAGAGAAAAGAAATGTGCATTTGTGACATATGCATTGCATGTCAATAAAAGTGAATAGTTATGATATTATTGTGAATGGCTGATTGTGTTAAATTCAAAGTATGTTTATGAGATTTGAGTTATTGTCTTGTTTGTACTCGTTGAGTCTTGGACTCACGCTTGTTTATTTAATGTTTTAGGTGAACGTTGATAATGACATACTTTGGGAAGAAAGTAGAACATGGGATTATTGCACTTGAGAAGCACTTCATTCCATTTCATGATTCAATCATTTTAGAATTGTAATAATTGAATAGGTTATGGTTCCCTTAGTTCCTCATGGTTGATATTATTATTAGTTATTATTTTTATTTTAATTGAAATTTATCTATAATGCCCTTGATAATTAATTAAATTGAATTACAATTGAACTATGATTAACCGTCTTGCTGAAATTTATGATTACCTCATTGTATAATGTTTAATCGTGACGCCTACAAGGTAGTAATACTTGAGTTTGATGTAGAAAAGTGTAGTAATAATAGTTGTAGGTGACATCTTGGGCTTTTGCGAAGCCGGGGTGTTACAACATCGCTCGCTGAATGTAAGAAAAGATCAGATTGAGAAGATTGAAAGAATGCAATAGAAACAAAATTATTATCTCTAAATAAAATAGAGGTGTTTGAGCCTGTAAGCCGCACGCCTCCCTATATGCACCCCGTGGGTATTTGTTCGAAAGAGAAATGAAAATAATGAAGTCGTACATGGCTTGTTGCACAAGGTTTCACTCAATAACCAGGAGTTGATTATGAAGAAATCTATTCTCTAGTCATGAGCGGAACTATCTTTAGATATTTAATCTTAATGGCAGTAAACTTGAATTTAGATATGAAATTGATAAAAGTGGTAACTGCATACCTTTATGAAAACTTAGATTCAGATATTTATATGAAGGTATCCATGTCCCAAACCAAGACAGAGCAAATAAAAATCTGTATAGTGTGTAACTCAGAAAGTCACTATATGGACTAAAGCAATCTGGCAGAATGTGGTATAATCGCTTAAGCGACTTTCTCTGCAAGAAAGGCTACACGAACAATGAGGATTGTCCATGTGTATTTATACGACGATCCTAGGATGGATTTTGTATAATCTCAGTATATGTAGACGATCTGAATATCATCGGGACCCTAGAAGATATTAAGAAACCAAGTTCTTATGTGAACTCGGAGTTCGAAATGAAAGGCTTGCAGTTTGAGCATGCCCCTGAAGGAATTTTAGTGCATCAGTCAACCTACACTCAGAAAGTGTTAGAAATGTTCGGCTTTGAAAAGGCATATCCTTCGAAAGTGCCGATGGTCGGGAGATCCTTGCAGCAAGACAAGGACCAGTACAGATCTAGAGAAGAGGGGCAGAAAGTTCTGGAACCAGAATTCTCATACTTGAGCGCAGTAGGAGCACTCATGTATTTAGCAAATTATACTAGACTGGTCATTGCATTTACCGTGAACCTACTAGTAAGGTATAGTGTAGAACCTACCAAAAGTCATTGACATGAAATAAAGGATATCTCCCAATATCTCCAAGGAAGCAAAGATCTTGATCTATTCTACAGAAAGGACCATGCCGGATACCTGTCAAACCCGCATACAGCTAAGTCGCAAACATGCTATGTATTCTTATGTGGTGGAATTGCAATTTCATGGAAATCGTCTAAGCAAAGTCTTGTATCAACTTCGACAAACCACTCAGAAATCATAGTATCGTACGAGGCCTCGCGAGAATGTTCTTGGCTTCGGCGGATGATTCATCACATCCAGCAATCATGTGGATTGAATACCACTCAAACCCCTACTATTATCTATGAAGATAATACAGCTTGTGTTACTCAAGTGCAGATAGGTTATGTGAAAAGTCAACTCACAAAGCATATCAACCCCAAGTTCTTCTATGCTCATGAATTACAAAAGATAGACGAAATTAAAGTACTACATACTAAGTCATGTGAAAATCTTGTGGATTTATTCACTAAGTCACTAAGTACCTAAAGAATAAGTCCTAAAGATTAAATGAAATTGGATGGATTGTACTCTTTTTCCCTTGACGAGTTTTTCCTAAAGTTTCTCGGCTAAGGTTTTTAATGAGGCAATTCATATAACATATCAGAACATGTTTCATGTACTTTTTCTTCAAATTTTTTCTGCTGGATTTTTATGGAGTTTTAACGAGATATAAACATGACGGATGAGTGCCCAAGAGGGAATGTTAAGAAACCAGACCCAGATCGGCAATCCTGGCCCACGATGGCCTCATCATCTATCCTGTAGCCTGTATAAAAGAGGAGGGACCCCAATCATTATACTATCGTTTACAAAAGAGCAATAAAAAAATCAGAAGTTTTCTCGTATCTCTATATTCAATCGACTATTCTGTTCACCAGTGACGGTTTCTCGGCACGAGCTTGCCACAGCAGCACGCGTCTCACGCCATTTTGCTTCTCGTTTTGCTTTCCCTCTAGAAGGCGAGAACAACGAGATCTCTCCTGCCGTCACGCTCGCACCACGTCACGGCACGGCTCGGCGCGCACGAGCCGAGTTCCCAATTGGCGGCACGGAAAAGGTGCGTTTTTTTGCGTGTGCGATCGAGCGATAGCACAGGGCCGGTCGAGCTGCTAGCGTTGCCGTTGCTAGTGGGGGTGATGGAATCGGATCAATTGGTGGCGAGTTTTGTATTGACGTACGTACTCGTGTAGTTGGACGGGTGAACCTTAAAGCAGACGTGCCATCACTCATCGGTCGATCTTGTTTGGGGAATAAACAAAGGGGGTGTGAGTGAGATTGAGGCTAAAGCAGGTGCTGCACCACACAAAAGTGGTGGCAAAACCTAACATGTCGTGCCTCGTTGACATCTCGGTGTGTGCCACTTTCGGTCAAGAGTACACATTTTGTCTCCTGTTGGTCATTGGGAATTAATGCTTGGAGTTGGACCTGGACTTGCCGATAGCAATGCTAGGCTATAGGGGAGGTAGAATTTCTTTGCCAGCTGCCAACTTGATATACTATGCAGTACTTGTTCTCGCTTCAACTTTGCCGACCAAAACCTCAACTTGGGATTGCTTTGCTTTTTAGACTGGTCCGTGAATGATGTACCCACGAACTAGTGGTACTAATTTATTTATGAACTCACTGTCCGGCAATGTTGTTTTAGCAACTTTATCGGTGTAATTTACATGTGGCTAATAAAATCTTTACTATAACCACATCACCTGAATCTACAATAATATGATAATATGCTAGTTTATTTTTATTAGGTTGTATGCATCAATCAATTCACTCAAAAACTTAAGTTAATGAGGAAAAACGGACAATCCACTTATACTTTAACACCCACTCTTATGTGTAGGCTAGACTCCCTCAGGCTTAAGAGCTGAAATAAAATTAGTTGCAATTATTTTTTTAATTATGTCAGCCGAGTCATGAACTTAAGACTTCTTGTCTCTGATATCATATTAAATTACATACACCAACCAATTCACTTAAAATTTAAGCTGACGAGAAAAATATGAACAGCACAACTACAGAGTAAGAAATGGAAAGGAATACGCAGGACACATGTATAGTTGACCTATCGCAATTCGATTCCGGTGCACAAGTGTACAGAAACTGCACAGGGAGAACGCATCCGACAGGGACGCAGCCCTGTAAATTCTTTTTGCCGTTCTGCATTCTTTTCTTTCGGCCTGAGAAGCACTCACATGAGGACGCTCAGAATCTTATCTTCAGGAACGTTCGTACCAGTGAGGTTTATTAATGCATGACACCGACTAAATCACCGGAATTGTTAGTTAAACACGTTTCGAGCACATCAATCGTTTCAGATTTGAAGTTATCTTGTACCATATTGGCAAGGTTCATCCGTTCCTTGTCGAGGAATCATTGTTGACGAGTCCAGTTCAAACGATTACTTTGTAGATAAATTTAGAATTATAAGAACAATGTAAGAACATAAGAACAAAATAGCAGATTGAACACAGAGATATGAGGGGACTTCAGGCTTTTCTTTATTGCTCTTCTACGAAACTGTATATAATGATTGAGGTCCCATATCCTTTATATAGTCTACTAGATGGATGAGGAGGCTATCGTTGGCCAAGGGCTGCCGGTCTGGACCCGGTTTCTTAACACCCCCTCTTAGGCACTTATCCGTCATGTTCATGTCTCATTAAAACTCCATAAAAACCTAGTGGGTAACATTTGAAGAAAGAGTACATGAAACATGTTCAGCTGTGCTGCACGAATTGTCTTATTAAAAACCTTAGCCGAGAAACTTCAGGAAAAACTCGTCAAGGGAAAAAGAGTATAATCCATAAAATTTCATTTCATCTCCAGGATTTATTCTTTGAGTACTCGATCTTCGTGATCAAGTTTTAATAAAGAGTTCGTGAAGGTTCTCTCTCTGAATTCTGCACTTCTCTAAGTCTCATCATTCCAATTCCACATATGCATCTTTCAAAACTAGATGCTGGAAGTGACTTAGTGAATAAATCTGCAAGATTTTCATATGACTTAGTATGCAATACTTTTATTTCGTTCATCTTTTGCAATTCATGAGCATAGAAGAACTTGGGGTTTATATGCTTTATGAGAGGACTCTTCACGTAATCTATCTGCACTTGTGCAACACAAGCTGCATTATCTTCATAGATAATAGTGGGGTTTGCGCGGTATTCAATCCACACGACTGCTGGATGTGGTGAATCATCCGTCGAAGTCAAGAACATTCTCGTGAGGCTTCGTACAACACTATGATTTCTGAGTGGTTCGTCGAAGTTGATCCAAAACTTTGCTTAGACGATTTCCATGAAATTGCAGTTCCACCACATAGGAATACATAACCTGTTTGCGACTTGGCTGTATGCGAGTCTGACAGGTACCCGACATCTGCATAGCCAGTCATAGTTAGGTCTTGGTCCTTTCTGTAGAATAGACCAAGATCTTTGCTTCCTTGGAGATATTGGGAGATATCCTTTATTCCCTGTCAATGACTTTTGGTAGGTTCTGCACTATACCTTGCTAGTAGGTTCACAGCAAATGCAATGTCCAGTCTAGTATAGTTTGCTAAATACATGAGTGCTCCTACTGCGCTCAAGTATGGGAATTCCAGTCCTATGACTTCCCCACCTCTTCTTTCGGTCTGTACGGGTCCTTGTCTTGCTACAAGGATCTTCCGACTATCGGCACTTTCGAAGGGTATGCATTTTCAAAGCCGAACCTTTCTAACACATTCTGAGTGTACGTTGACTGATGTACTAAAATCCCTTCAGGGGCATGCTCAAGCTGCAAGCCTAGGCAATATTTGGTTTTACCCAAATCTTTCATTTCGAACTCCAACTCCAGGTAAGTGCTTGCTTTCTTAATACATTCCTAGGTCCCGATGATATTCAGATCATCTACATATACTGAGATTATACAAAATCCATTATGGGATCATCGTATAATAACACAGGGACAATCCTCATTATTCGTGTAGCTTTTCTTGTAGAGAAAGTCGCTTAAGCGATTATACCACATTCTCATCGATTGTTTGATCCATATAGTGACTTTACGAGTTGCACAATCTGATTTCTATTTGCTCTGTCTTGGTTCGGGACAGGGATACCTTCAGGTACCTTCATATAACTGTCTGAATCCAAGTTTCCATAAAGGTATGCAATTAACACATCCATCAATTTTATTTCTAAATTTAGGTTTACTGCCATTGAGATCAAATATCTAAAGGCAGTTCCACCCATGACCGGGGAATAGGTTTCTTCATAATCAACTCCTGGTCGTTGAGTGAAACCTTATGCAACGAGCCTTACTTTATGTCTTACAACTTCATTGTTTTCATTTCTCTTTCAAACAAATACCCACTTATGCCCTACGGGGTGCACTAAGGGAGGCGTGCGGCTTATAGGCCTAAACACCTATCTTTTATTCAGAGATAATAATTCTGCTTCTATTTCCTTCTTCCAATCTTCCCAATCTGATCTTTTCTTACATTCAGCGAGCGATGCAGGCTCTAGATCAAGATCGATGATTGTAACAATTTTCTTTGCAAAATAAATATCGACATTGGTTGTTGTTCTAATCATAGATTCTCCCGTGGTCACATAATTTATAGCTATTTCTTTGTGGGGCGATTCTTCTAATGCTTCTACTCGCTCACCGCTGCTTCCAATTGCGGGGGCAAGTCCCTTTAGTTTTTCAGCTCCGATGTGTGCGCACACATCCATGCCGATGTGTCCCTCCGTGGGAATATTCAAATCCGGTATTCTTTTTACTGAAGGTTCTATACAGGTGCCAGTCTCATCTGACTCCCCTTCTTGTTCTAGGAAACTTCAGTGATCGGCTGTATTAAGTCCTTCTTATCTTTTTTCGTTAGGCGTCGTGGTTACTTAGGATTCGAGGGGCTGGAGTTCTCGTCCTTTTATTCTAAGGCCTCTGGACGGGATAAAAGATACCTTCAATTTTCTTTGGTATTTCAACCCTCTCCGGTGTATTGTGTGCAGGCACATGCGACTTGGTCATTCTCTTCAAATCACTAAAGTGGTCAGGCAGTTGATTCGCTAATGCTTGCAAATCAATTATATTCTAGACTTCTCTATTTGCTTCACTTGTGCGTGGGTCATCTGCATGGATTCCCGTGGCTTGCCACGTTATTTCCTGATTTTTTTTCATCAAGGGTTGATTTCCTCCCCCTAATGATGGGAAGCTATCCTCATCAAATTTGCTATTAGTGAAGCGGGCTATATGCAAATCTCCCGTCATAGGGTCCAGATACCTGATTATGGATGCTATCTCATAACCAACGTATATCCCAGACTTTCGGAGAGGCCCCATTACAGTTCGCTGCGGTGGTGGTATAGGTACATAAACCTTGCAACCAAACCTGCGGAGATGAGAGATTTTCGGTGCGGACCCTTGTGCTAGTTGCATAGGAGAATAGATGTTATATGCCAACGGTCTAAAATTGATGAGAATTGTTACGTGCAGGGCTGCGTGTCCCCAACATGTAATTGATAAATTACAATTCTGCAAAAGCGGTTAGGCAATAAATTTAATTCTTTTAATTAATGCCTCTGCTAATCTATTCTGGGTGTGGACATGTGGTACTGAATGCTCAACGGTAATTCCCATTGCCATACAATAATCATCAAATGCCTTTGAAGTAAATTCTCCGGCGTTATCCATTCTGATGGACTTCACATGATGATAAAGGAAATTATTCTTGATTTTAATTATCTACGAGATCAGCTTTACAAAAGCATGGTTTCTCGTAGACAATAAACATACATGCGACCATTTCGAGGAGGCATCGATGAGCACCATAAAGTACCTAAATGGCCTTGACAGGGGCTGTATAGGAACACAAATGTCTCCCTAGATTCGGTCCAGGAATGCAGGGATTTCATGCAGAAGTCTAGTAATTAATTTCCCGGTAGCACATACAGGGCACACAAAATCTTCTTGATTCGGGTAATTCTTTACATTGATATTATGTCCCTAAGAATTGTTAATTATATTTCTCATCATCCTAAGACCGGGGTAGCCTAATCTATCATGCTAGAGACAGAAAAGTTCAAAGTTTCTAAAAGTAGTTTTCAGGACAGTATAGGCTGCAGGTGCCTTAATGTTAGTGTAGTATAGCCCAAATTCATATGAAGGAAGTCGTTCTAATACCATTTTTCTATTTTCTTCGCGCTTTGTAATGAGCAGGTATTCTTTATCATACTCTTCTTTAGTCTCTACGCGGAGACCGTTAGTGCGAATATCTTTAAAGCTTAAGAGATTTCTAGTCGATTCTGGGTACAACAAGGCTTCTTCAATGACCAATGTTGGCCCATCGGGAGTATAATTGTGGCTCTTCTTGAGCCTATTATACAAGTATCGCTTGCTGCGATTGTCGTAAGACTACCACTGCAATTGTCGTAAGACTACCAGCATTTTTGCTGATCGACTGGAAAAATTTCGTCTCTCTCAAGATGGTATTCGTTGTACCGCTATCCGCTAAGCACACTTCCTCCATAAGGCGCCACACGCGTTCGGATATATAAAGTATTTATTAATATGGGGTAGGAAGTAATCCACACATAAATAAAATACTCCAAAATAGAACATAACTTGCTATTATTAACACGGAAAAAAAAAATCTTGTAGGACTCATTATAAGAACTTAATGCGTTGCTCTTCTAGAGCTTACAACCATTATTCAATAATTCGATGTTCTATCACAACCATAAACTACAAATGACTATAAAAGTCTAAGTGCAATGCGTGCACTAGATCGAATCAGCGAAGTATGAAGAAACTTCTGCCTGAATCTACTCTATGTCCATCTTCTCTTCTTCAGCAACTACAGTTTCTACTGCTGCGGTGTCCAAAACAGGTCTAATAGGGGCTGCTGTTGGGCTATCCACATCCATGGGTGCAACCAATGACTGTAGATCCTCTGTGCCTACAATGGCGAGGTGTGCCTTATGCTGTCCTTTGCCCTTCCTCTTAGCCTTGAAAGTATCAATCACGTACTGCGGCTCACGGCAAATACATGACTAATATCTCCATATGCCACATTTGTAGTAACTTTGGTCCTGCTGACCATAGGGCTTCTCATCGTGCTTATTTTCTCCGCCCTTCTTGACTTGAGCATTCTGCTTGGTCTTGTAACCTATGACCTTACCCTTCTTGCCTCTTTCCTTTGAGTGAAGCTTCCTCACCTTGTAGCTACTAGTGTTGACTTCATAGCCAACTTTGCTACTAGGCGGTTGTGAGATGTAGTTCTTCTTTAGAACCTCATCTTGAGCTTCCGCAACTTGCATGAAACCAATCAGTTCGGCATACTCCTTGTAGCCATCTTGACAGTAGTTGCGTGCGAATTGCTTCGCATTCGGGTGAAAGGTAGATAGAGTTTTATCAATCTTCTCCTCATCTGTGATTGCCTTACCATAGAGCTGAAGACTAGTGCAAATTCTGTGCAAAGCAGAGTTGTACTCCCCCACGGTCTTGTAGTTAGCAAAATATAGTTGGTTCCATTCTTGTTCTGCACGAGGAAGAATGGTGTACTTCAGCTTCTCGAACTACTTCTTCAGCGTAGTCCATAAAGCTAGTGCGCTCTTCTCCGCCATATACTCGTTTTTTAGCATTAGGCAGAGATGGTGTCTGACGAAATGAAGTGCTCGATCATTCTCCTCAGCAGTTGGAGTTACATCCTTCGAGGTGCCAAGTCCGATAGCAGCATGGAGTTTTTTTGGCTCCAAGTACGATATCGTCATCTGATGCCTAAGTTAAGTAATTTTGGCCATGCTGGGTCAGCCCTTCGAACTCCCTGTTCGTAATACCAGTCATCTGCATATTCATGCAAAGGGTTCGTAAGATTACTGCTCGTAACTTGCATAAAATGGTTGCAAAGATTCTCATAATGTTCCTATATTTTTCTATGCATTTTCCATGATTTACTGCTATTTTTAGTGATTAAAAGCAATATAAATAATCACATATACTCAAAACAGTAAATACAATACATAAAATACACATAAATAACAATAACAAAGTTAAACATACTTCAAATGCCAAAATTGATTCAAAAATTGAATCCCCTAGGCCTTTTTCTGTTGGAAAATTATTTTTTGGCGAATATGCAATTTCCATGGGCTAAACCGCTAAATTTCTATTCTAAGAAAAAAATTCGAGCAATTTTTATCATTTTCAAGGGCCTTTTTGCAAATTTTGGGATTTCTTTTCTTTTTCCTTTTTTTTTTCTCATTTGGTAGACAGCCGATTTCCATGGTCTGCTTTTGGCCTTTTCGTACCGATTCAAATTTATGTGCTTTGACCTACTCGGCCTTTTTAAGAGCAGGCGAGGGGGGGGTAGGATTTCCCTACCTCTTGTTCACCTCAATGGCGGCGGTGGCTCCATGGGAAGCGGTCGTGATGGCGACCACGGTGTACCGGTGGCGCGTCTTGGCCGCTTTCTTCTTTGCCAGGGCGCGGGCGATGTGGCCATGTGAGGGGACGACGGCTCCAACCACGCTAGCGCGTGTAGGCCAGGCGGCGGCCACATGCGCCAGAGGGCGCGGCAAAAGAGCCTATGCGGAACGTGACAGGAGGAGAGGTGCGACGCGGTCTTGAGTGGCGGGCGCTGGCCGCAACGGTGCATGCGGGCGGCCAGAGGCACGGAGTAGCCTAGGGTGAGGCGTTGGGTGGGTCGTTGGTGGCAGGCATGCGGGTGGGCGACCAACGTTTAGGTGCTGCGGGCGCGGTAATTCGGGTGGCGGCGCGGGCGCATCCTATGCGGCGCCAGCGCCACTAATCCTCCCCCTTTCTTTGCTTTTGGCGGTGCGATGCCGGCCTGCCGTCTTGGGACCGGAGGTCATCTGCGGCGGTTGTGGGGCGTCTTGTGGCCGTTGGCGATGGCGCCATCTTGGGCGGCCATGAGAGGCGGAGGGGCGGCGGGTGGCCATGAGAGGCGGCATGAGGCGGTCGGGCTGCTGTCTTGAGGTGGCCATGAGAGGTGGTCGGAGGCGGTTTCATCCCTTTTGGAGTTAAGATGAGTGCAGTGGATGCTCGGGCAAGGTCGGGAGTGGTCGGAGCTGTGTCGGCACTGGAGAAGATGACGGCGGCGGCTCGGCTTCGCGAGGAGAGAAGTCCCTGAGCAAAACAATACGGAGTGGGTGGTTGGAGAAGCTAAAGGACTACAATAGGATGCTACAAGAGCAAGGAATCGAACAATGGCTTACCGAATCATGGTGGGAGGTGAAGAGTTAGTTCTCCGGCCGAAATGGGGAGAACTTCAATTCACCAAGAACCTGTCGTGCACTGACACGGTAGTAGTACTCATTCTTGCAATATCTGTAAAATATCAACAGAGAAAATCTGGGAAAGTGTACAGGACCTTTGTGAGCAGGATTTTAGTGGACCCACATATGGCAATGATTACTGTTATTAGGTCTCGACCGCGCTCAAGCGTGCCTATGGTTTGAAGTTCTTTTGTGTTGTATTATATTAACTTTGGTCATGGATGCCCATGTCAGGTTAAAACTGGCTGTTAAGCCTTAATCTTATTTAATAAAAGTCTGATTTTTGTTGTAATCGGAAGCTTGCTTGAGACGTTGCTTACTTTGCAACCGCACATCCTGGGCTGTTCTGAAGAGTTTAACGATCCCGGATTTTAGGGGCGTTATGCTCCCCACGGCCCGACCAATATTGGGTTCTTCCCGTTTAAGCTTCTAAAGCTCTACTAAATATGATGAACCAAGGCCGTGGCGGGATGCATCACAATACACAATGAATTCCTTGTGCATATCAGGCAAGGTAAGCACTAGGGCTGATGTAAGCCTTTTCTTTAACTCGTGGAAACTCTCGTTGCATGAGGCTGACCATTCAAACTTATTTTCCTTCTGCAGAAGTTGAGTCGTTGGTCTTGCAATCTTGGAAAAGTTCCCGATAAACCGACGGTAATACCCCGCCAAACCGAGGAAACTTTGGACTTCAGGAACGGTTTGGGTTTGCTTCCAATCTAGAACCTCTTGGATCATGCTTGGGTTTACTGCCACACCTCCTTTGGATAGAATGTGGCCTAGGAATCCGAATTCTTTAACCCAGAATTCGCATTCTCATTCTAAAATTTTAAGAAAAGAGAGATCTAAAGTGGCATCCTTAGTAATTCGAAGATGACTTCTTAAAAAGGACTTTGTAGGGATGTTTTAATGATTTTTGAAAACGTTTTGGCTCTGTTTAAAGTCCTAAAAATATTTTAATATTCTCATATTCAGAGAGCATCCCATCTCTCAAAACTAGAACTATTTTGAACAAGATGAGAGGAGCTGGTCAAAAAGAGTCTTTAGATGAGAAAAGAATGCTAAGAGGGAAAAGATTAGTAATCCTTTCTACAATTTCAGAACTATTCCTATGGTTAAATTAAGTTGCAAAGTTTTATTTCGAAGTCCAAATCTATTATCCATTCTACCTAGGGCTTGTCCTACAATCAGTATGGCTCTGATACCAGGCGCTGTCAAACCCTCGGACGTGGAATACCCTAAGATCTTATGTGTATACCGTGCTAGTCCCAGGATTAAAGGCTAGCACACACATTCACAACTTTTGGCATCACATCCATACAATCACATACTAATGTAAAGCAAAATGGAGTATTCTACTTAGAGCATGTACAATGGGCTTATTTCAGCCGTCTATAGTCACTGCCACGTAGGATTTTTGCTGACGTGGATGAAAGAGAATAAAGAGAGAGAAAGATGTTGTCTACAATCCTGTAGCCGACTATAGCACCAGAAACAAGAAAAGCATTAAAAGATTGTGTGTTCTATAAAGACAACTAAAAAGACAACAGTTGTCTGTACCAATGTATGAGCTATATTTAGTGTTGTCTATAGGTGACATGGAGAGTTGCTATTGACAGCGGCTGTTTGTATCATTGTACATGCCCTTAAGCTATTACAACAATTATTACAACAATGGCCAACCGGCCAAATAAAAGCAGACATCAGAGAAAAGTAAATAGCAGCGGAAGACATAGTAATAGTAGCAAAAGTCCAGCGGCATGCCCATCTGACCCCGCAGGCAACTGACAAGGAATAAGGCCTAAGTAGACCCATCATCGAACCCCTCGGTGCTAGGTGCAAGGAACTTATCGTCTGTCGTCGACTCATCTACAAATTCTAAACCAACAACAATAGCAAGATTGAGTATTTATGTACTCAGCAAGATTTGTAGTGTATCGTAAAAATCATATTAGATGGAAGGATGTCAATTGAATGGATCTACTCTGCAAGTTATTTTGCTCAAAGCCAGGTTCATTTGCAATAATCATAAGTAATAATTTGCAACGGAAATTTGAAAGAGCAATATTAAGAAAGTACGTACAGGACAGTACGTAAAAGTAACTGAACAAATAACAACAATACCCGCAACCCTAATTGGTTGTAGACCAAAAAAAATCAATATTCCACCATAGAAATGGCACTGACAAATTCATGTTCAACCACAGAAATGATAGTCCTACTATAGACATAACAGATCCAATCATAGAAATGACAGTTCCGCTATAGACATAGCAACACAGCCATAGAAATGGCAGTTAACTCAACAAATGAAAAATCACATGTCATTACCCCAATCTTTTGTGACAAAGTAGTTTGAAAAACAAAGCTACTGCCATACTAGCCGCACTAAGCATGCTCATGACCGCAAGCGCGGCTATTCGAATAGTTTATCTCTCTACAGATGTGTACAGCTCTACCAATACTACACGTTATTCCAGTTTCCTAGAATATCTCTATATCACTTCTATATCACTACTCACTGCCGAAGGTAAGCATCCTAGAGTTCACGACGCAACCTTTACATTATCTAGTCCTAACCTTGCCCTAGCCCTACAAATCTTTATCCTCATCTGTCGGGATAATAATAATAATAATAATGAATATAATAATAAAAGTACACATCGAATGACGATCCTTACTCACCTGGACAGAAACCCGTTGAGCAAGTCCCTCACTTCGCCCGGATGGAAACCCATCGAAGTGAGGCATCTGCAGTTGTGTCGGCATGCCGGTCCTCCAGCAATGCGCGCACTACTTCTGCCTACTGTCATGCAAGGCTAAGATTTCGATAACTTAGTTAGCTACGGCTACCCCACCCAAGCACATATGGCTGTACGATTAGGTCTTAGTCCCAGATTTGCTGGCTTCCGTCCTTAATCGACTACGGGCGAGAACTCCACCCTATCTACTAGTGAGTTACAATCCTCACTCTTTCAGACTACAATATAACTCGTCCATGTCTAAAAACTAAAGTTTTCATTTTATTTTCATACAAAATAACAGAGGTATCTTCTCTGGACTATTTTCAAAATAATACCAAATTCTCAAATTATCATATTGTCCTTCTATCAATTTCTCGAAAAATCTATCGCTCTACCTGCATTTGTGCTATAATCGCACTCAGAAATTCCCAAATGGCATTACATATTGCCTAACCTATATTCTTAAGGTTATAACAGTAAGGAATCAATATTTCAAGGAGGCATTTGCAGCAAGTAGGATTTACAACTACCGATTTTCCCAAAACATAGCAATTTCATACAAACATACATGCATGCATAATAGGATTTGCAAAAACAAAGTACAATAATTAAAATACTGGGATCAACATGGTTAAAGGGTGTGCTTGCCTTGCTCTTGATGTTCTGGAGATAAGGTAGATTGATCGTCGCAAAAATAACCTGAATAATCGATGTCTAAAAAGAGCCTGAAACGAATTAAATAACATTCAAATAAAATAAATAGTAACCAAAATAAATATTTTTACATATTCAGGTAGATTATGATTTTAGACGAATTTAGAGACAAATCTCACTCAATTTGGAGTTTTGTAGCAAAAGTCATTAAGGTTTTAATTTGGTTCGGCTAAGAAAATTGAGAAATACCACGCTTTCCAGTGGAGAAAGTGTAATCCCGCGCATTTCTAAAGAGGTTTACGCCTTCCTGAAAGGAAAATGTATTATCCTCACAACTAAAATGTACTTTCCAAATTTCATTTGATTTTCAGTTACACTGACATGTGGGGTCCACTGTTAGTGACTTGGTCTACGCGAACAGTGCGCGGACCGAAGGTCTACGTGCACAGTGCGCGGTCCACGAGACGGTGAGCCATGTGCTTAAGTGACTATGGGGCTCGCATGTCATAGACTTAATAGGAATTAACATTTTGGTTTAAACTAACGAATCGGTCCCACACGTCAGTGATTCATTAGAACAAACTAAACAGTTAAACGTTTAATTAGCCCTAATGGCCGTGATTAGGCATGGTGATGGCGTGCTACAGTGCCATCATCGTTGTGTCGTGCGGTGGCGTGAGCGCCCACGCGACTCGCCAGCGATGCGGAGCTCGACAACGCCGATGAGTGCCAAAATGGAATGTATGAACAAATGTGCGCCCACCGGCACCGACAGCGTGGCCTGAGGTGGCTCACCGTGGTGGCGCGCCAGCGACGAGCGGAGGAGCGGGTACGGCAAGGAGTTACAAGGAAAACGAGCTATACTCGTGACGATGTAATGCGCGCAAAAGCAACTAGGGTTTACTAGGAGTCTACCGGAATGACGCGGAGGTCCAGAGATGGTCGGAGCCGTGCTGTCGATGGTGAGCCGCGGCAGCGAGGTCGGTCGCGCGTGGAGAAGAGGCGTGGCTAAAGGAGAAGACCCAACGATGGTTAGAGAAGCTTCCTGGTGCTTAGGAGATGTTCTGGGTGCAGTCGATTGGTCCGGAGCGCAGTGAATCACTGGCGGGGCTTGAAGCGGTGTTCTGGCTGGAGATGACGAAGAAGGCTCGAATTGGCCATTCCTGAGGATCAAAGGCAAAATTGAATGAGGGGAAAGCTTTAGAGGTCTCTGGAATACAAAGTGACACGAGAGGAATGACTAAGAACCCTTTAGTTCGCCGGCAAAGGAGGTGGTGGTGCACGGCCATTTTAGGGTTTTTGCTCCCTGAGCTCTAGAGCTTGAATGAGTGAGGGAGGAGCGGAGTGAGGGAGCGCATTGGCTTGAAAAAGATGAAACGCAGCTCGGGGATGTCCTTTTGTAGACAATGCTACGGAGATAGACCAGGTGGAGCTCAGGCAACCACGGGCAATCCGGTGGAGCTTCACGACTTTGTATGGGCAGGGATGGGTGTGGTGTGACTAGGGGACGCGACCGGAGTAGTTGGCCATGGAAAACCATGGGCGAGGTGGTCAGAAATGGTGGGCAGCGCGGCAGAAGGCTCGCGGTGCCGCGCTGGAGCGCCCGAGCGTGAGGTGGATAATGATGCCTGTGGGTGGGACCCACAGGTCAGTGAAACAAACAAGAGTAGCCCGAGTCAGTTTGAAAGAGTGGGTTGGGTTAAGCCAAGTGGTCCGAGTCGGAACATTTCGACAGTCCGATCGGAAATGGACGGTCCTGATCGAGAGTGTCATTCGGATGGTCCGAACGGCCCAATCGATTTGGTCAGTTCGATCGAGATCTGACGGTGCGCTCGCGTGCTTGCTTGTTCGGACGGTGCGATCGAAATTGAGTGGTCCAGATTGTGCATTCGTTCGAACGGTCCAAACGAGCCAACCAATCTAGACAGTTGATATCAAATCTAATGGTCCAAATCACTTCGCACTTATTTTGGACCAGGTCCGGTCGTGGAGATGGTCCGGTTCAACCATGAGGCTTGGGTTCGGGTCCAAGCAACAATACGAGGTTGGGTTTTATAAAACAAAAGGGTAAGTCTTTGAGGAATTTTTAGCTAGAGTTGCAAAACTCCAAAAATTCCGAAATTTTTACAGGAGGTTTCTGACTCTAAGATTAATCTTGTATAAAATTTCTAGAGGTTTTCATACATTGTATTTTTCTCTAAAAATTTCTCAAGGTTCTGCCCTAGGGTTTGACTAAGGATCTAATTGATTTGACTAGCCCTTTTAGCATAGCAAATAAAATCTAAAAAATATGAAATTTTTCAGAGGAGTCACAAAGATGATCTAGAACCTAGAAAAAAATATTTCTAGAGGAGGATCACAAAATTTATTATAAAATTTTTAAAGAACTATGCTTCTAGTCAATTGAAGCATTAGGTTTTCAATGTCAACAAAGCTTTCGAAAAAAATCCCAGAAAATTCAAATAACGACATGATGCATAAAAAGTTTTAAATTCTAGTCATTTTTATACATTTAGTTTGGGTTGTTACAGACCTCCCCCCCCCCCCCCAAAGAATCTCGTCCCCGAGATTCAGTAGGCTCGAAAAAGAAAGAGGGAAATTCGGCTCTAAGGCAGTCTTCTTGTTCCCGTGTAGCTTCGCCTTCGGTGTGGTTGCTCCACTGGATTTTCAGCATCTTGATGGCACGGCTTCGCGTACGGCGCATGGCTTCTTCTAAGACTTCAATTGGGTGCTTCTGGTAAGATAGATCTGGTTGGATATTAAGGCTTTCCAAATGAACAGATTCGATGGGAGTTCGAAGACATTTCTTAAGCTGAGATATGTGGAAGATATCATGTACGTCTGAAAGTTGAGGTTGTAGCTCTAGCTGATAGGCTACCTCGCCTTTCCTTGCGAGAATTCAGTAAGGACCGATATATCTTGGTGTCGGTTTTCCATGAACTTGGAAACGGCGGATACCTCGCAGTGGTGAGACCTTGAGATAGACAAAATCGTTTACTTCAAAGCTTAGCTCACGGCGACGGCGATCGGCGTAGCTCTTTTGTCGTGACTATGCTTCCTTTAAGCGTCTCCTTATCGCATCCACCTGCTCTTGAGCTTCCTAGATGACGGTTGGTCCAAAGAATTGTCACTCTCTGACTTCAGACTAGAACAAGGGTATTTTGCACTTTCTCCATATAGTGCTTCAAATGGAAACATCTGGAGGCTGGACTGGAAGCTGTTGTTATAAGAAAACTCAGCAAATGCTAGGCATTTCTCCCAATCTATGCTATAGGATAGCACGCATGCTCGCAACATGTCTTCCAGAATTTGATTTGTCCTTTCTGTCTAACCTCCTGTTTGCAGATGGAACGCCGTACTGAAAATAGCTTGGTTCCCAACAGTTCATGTACACTGTCCCAGAATCGGGAAGTGAACTGAGGTCCTCGATTAGAGGTTATGATCCTTGGCATGCCATGTAGACGAATGATATTATCCATATAAAGTTATGCTAGCTTGGCGCCATTGTAGGTGGTTTTAATTGGAATAAAGTGGGCCACCTTGGTTAGGCAATCAATAATAACCCATATGGAGTCATGCCCCTTTCGGGTCTTCGGTAACCCTGTTATGAAATCCATACCGATTTCATCCTATTTCCACTCAGGGATATTCATGGGTCAAAGCAAACCTACGGGTCGCTGGTGTTCTGCTTTGACACGCTGGCATACGTCGCACCGAGCAACATGTGCGGTGATGTCTTTCTTCATACCAGGCCACCAGAACTGTTTTCGTAGATCCTAGGACATCTTGGTGCTTCCGGGATGGATGAAGAGGGGAGAATCATGAGCTTCTCTTAGGATTAGCTCCTTGATATCTTGATCATTAGGAACACAGAGCTGCTGTCCGTGCATAATTAATCCGCTCAAGCTTTCGGAAAAATCTGATTTTTCGCTCTCTTATAGATTTAGCTTGATTTCAGCTATCGCTGGATCCATGAGTTGAGCAGGTTGGATTTGTGATTCAAGAGTAGGTTGCAGGGTCAGGGCAGCAACATAACCTTTCTCAACTATCTCTATATTGAGTTTCTGAAATTCTTCATGCAGCATCGATTGATTCTCTTCAATCGATGCACTTATGTAATGAAGTTTTCGGCTTAGAGCATCAGCCACCACATTGACCTTATCGAGGTGGTAATGAATGCCTAAATCATAGTATTTGATCAATTCAAGCCATCTTCGTTGCCTTATGTTGAGATCTGGATGTGTGAAGAAGTACTTCAGGCTCTTATGATCTGAGTATATCTCACACCGGTTGCCAATAAGATAGTGCCTCTAGATTTTGAGAGCATAGACTACTGCTGCTAACTACAAATCGTGGGTTGGATAATTAGCTTCATGTGGCCGCGGTTGACACGAGGCATAAGCCACTACCTTGCCTTCCTGCATTAGTACGCAACCAAGGCCGTGGTGGGATGCATCACAATACACAGTGAATTCCTTGTGTATATCGGGCAAGGTGAGCATTGGAGCTGATGTAAGCCTTTTCTTTAACTCGTGGAAACTCTCGTTGCATGAGGCTGACCATTCAAAATTCTTTTCCTTCTTCAGAAGTTGAGTCATTGGTCTTGTAATCTTGGAGAAGTTCTCGATGAACCGGCGGTAATACCCCGCCAAACCGAGGAAACTTCGGACTTCAGGAATGGTTTGGGCTTGCTTCTAATCTAGAACCTCTTGGATCTTGCTTGGGTTTACTGCCACACCTCCTTTGGATAGAATGTGGCCTAGGAATCTGACTTCTATAAGCCAGAATTTGCACTTGCTGAATTTAGCATAAATCTGATATTCCCGTAGCTTATCGAGCACTAAACACAGATGCTGCTCATGCTCTTCTACAGTCTTAGAGTAGATGAGAATATCGTCGATGAAGACTACTACGAACTGATCCAAGTACTCCATAAAGATCTTGTTCATGAGATTCATGAAATTTGCAGGAGCATTGGTAAGTCCGAAAGACATTACGGTGTTTTCATACAAACTGTAATGAGTAGTGAAGGCAGTCTTTGGAATATCTTCAGGTCTGACCATGAGTTGAAAATATCCAGTTCTCAAGTCTATCTTCGAGAAAATGCATGTGTCATTCATTTGATCGAACAAGCCATCAATCCTTGGAAGAGGATATTTATTCTTAATAGTGACTTCGTTCAGAGAGCGATAGTCAACACACATGCGTAAACTGTCGTCCTTCTTCGTGACGAACAAGGCAGGACTTCCCCATGGAGATGAGCTAGGGCAAATAAATTCCTTGTCCAGTTGTTCCTTGAGTTGTTTCTTCAATTTGGCTAACTCATCAGAATCCATACGATAAGGCCGTTTGGATATAGGTGATGTACCAGGTATCAAGTCGATCATAAATTCCATGTCCTGATCAGGCAGCATTCCCGTCAAATCATCCGAAAACACGTCGGGATATTCGCCTACCATGGGCACTTGACTAAGTTCTGGGATTGATATGGAATTGAGTTTGGGCTTCTGCGATAGAGCGCCATCTGTGGGGATAAAGTTGATGTGCTCTCCGTTAGAGTTGACTAGAGAAACTACTCTCTGGTGTAATCGATAACTCCTTGACGTTTGGATAACCAATCCATCCCAAGGATTATATCTATCCCAGGTGTATCTATCATGATGAGGTTGGCCTTGAACCCTACCCCATTAATTTCAACTAGAACACCTAGTCATCTGAGTTTCGTCCTCATGACGGATCCAAGTGAGTGAACTATCATAGTGCTTTTTAGAGATGCAATTTCTAGCTCTTGTTGTATAGCAAACTTTTTAGACACAAAGGAGTGGGTTACTCCGGAATCAAATAATGCTAAGGTAGGTACTAAGTGTACAAGAATCGTACCCGTCATCACATCAGGTAATGCGTCAGCCTCCTCAGCAGTAGTGTGGTTCAGACGACCACGTCCAATGCCTTGCGCCAACTTGGGTGCTTGTTGTCTGCCTGGGCCTCGAGCGGGGCCCTAGGGTCGCTGCTGGAATCCAAATGGCTAAGGTTGAGGTGCTAGAATGTTCTTCTTTGGGCACTTGTTGGCACAATGTCCGCGCTCATTGCAATTGAAGCACGTGACGTTTGCTACCGGGTTTTGAGTACCGGACGGCTGACTTTGGCGGTTATATTGCTGAACTGCTGTTTGCTGAGGACGGGGGCCTTGAGCTTGGAATCTGGGAGGTGGTAGTGCAGAAGGACGTGCGTTTGTTGGTTGCCAAGTGCGTGGTCGAGACGCACTGCTGCTCACTGATTTTTGTGCAAGCCACTTGCGCTTGCGGCTCTCAACTACTGCTCGAGTGCTATCTTCGACCCGAATAGTCTTGTTTATCAGATCCTGGAAGTTGGAGACGTCATGGGTGGCAAGTGACCACTTCATTTCATCGTTGAGTCGTTCCCGAAAAAGGGCAATCTTCCTCCCTTTAGTGGGTATCTCGGACGCTGCATAGCGGGCGAGATAGTTGAATCAATGTAGGAACTCCATCACGGTTTGGTTCCCTTACTGGAGTTCGTAGAACTCCCACCTCTTGATGTCCATGATGCTTGAAGGGATGTGGGCATTACGGAAAGCTTCTTTGAAGGCAGTCCAAGCAAGAGTCTGGCCTTCTAGAAGCATAACTTGATGATTCTCCCACCAGGCAGCTACTACACCCTGAAGTTGGTAAGATGCATACAACACCTTCTCCACATTAGTGCACTGGGCAATGACCAGCTTGCTCTCCACTATACTGAGCCAATAATCAGCGTCGAGAGGATCGATAGCTGATGCAAAGGTGGGTGGCCGAGTTCGCGTGAACTCGCCCATCATGGATGATGGCTGGCTGACCATAGCTCCATTTCCTTCGGCAGTAGTGCTAAGAGCTGAAGTGTTCTAAACTAACTGCTGGAGCAGTAAAGTGTTGGTCTGTCGTCCTTTCTCAATCATGGTGAGCACTTGGGCCATGGTGGGCGGCAGCGGTAGAACTTTAGTTTCTACAATAGCGGCAGATTGAGGCTAATCTGCTTGTTTTGCTATCGTGGGCGGATGCTAGGGATTTGGTAGTGAAGGCACAGGAGTCTCACCCCCTAGTTTTTGTGATTCAGAGGGGGCTCCCGTTGCCATGAGCTGGCGAACTGAGCGAGTTACCGGCATCCTGATCGAACGAAAAGGCAGAGTAAACAAATGTTCGCAGGGTACGAGGGAATAAGCAAAAGTTAAGTGGTCAGTAAGTTTCATCACCCCAAACTACTGTAACTTGAAATAGATTTGGTTTTGGGAACTAACATGAGATGCATATCTGAGAATCTTGAAATCGGGTTCGTTTCATGTTTGGGGTTGTGCCTTCTGCGCAATCACATAACTTGAAACAGATTCGGTTTTGGGATCTCACAGCATTGGTATCAGAGCTGTATCGACTGTAGGTTAAAGCCGTAGCCATGGACGTTGTTAGGATTTTGGCTTGCAAAGAGTATTTTCAAACTAGCAAAAATTTGACAAAAATGCAAGTAATATAATTCCTTTCTTTCTTACCCATCCTAGCATCTAATTCTTGTCTCACCATTCGTTTGATTGTGCAAAATATTTTTTTCTCTATTACTTGTTCCCCTTTTCTAACAATAGACACGTTAATTAGTCACCGGTGAGAGCAATGGCGACAGGACGAGAAGATGTTGCCTTCTAGCAATATTAGGATTAAATTAGGGATTATTCTTAGATTATATACACCCCAATGCTTGTAGACGCTGGATTTTGTAATGTAATCATTTGCTCTCTTTTGTTCCAAGTAGTTATGCATCGCCTACGGGCAGCATGTATAGCAACTATATCGGAACACTAACTGTGGTTTGCTTGAATCTTGTACTAGCCTTGAGCCTTAGTACACCCATTGGCCTTGAGCCTTAGTACACCCATTTGGATCATGAGTTTCAAGGATTCGGTATTGTGCATTCATGATAGGAATTAAGTTGCATAACCGTTGCCCGTTTACTCATCTTATGTTCATTCTCTTCTCATTTCATCCCTTATGCACCAAAATATTTAAGGGGGGTAGAAGCTACCTCAAATCATGTATTAAGTATCTTGATTTTTACACTTTGATCATGCATATAGTTCTAAGATAACTGAAGCATATCTTGTTACTTAGGTTGTTAGTAAGAATCATAATTAAAAAGAATTTATATAAATCAAGATGCATGGTTAGCATTTCATCTTGGTGATTAAGGCATGAAAATAACTAGCATATGGAAGTATAAATTGAAATAGCCCTTAATTTGCTTTATCTTAAAATTGTTAACTAAATTGGAATTTAACAACTTGTAATGCTCATATAGATTTCTTGTATGAATTTAAAAATTGGGAGATCATGGATGTGTAGCTTGATATGCTAAATTGTTGTAAAGTTAAACAACGTGTTTGTCTCTTAAATTGTTGATGAGTGAAGATGTCATAACATGAACTAAGAATAGCTTATTTTTATTGTTATTCAACTAAAAGCAATTAAACCAGATTAGATTAAACCTGTAGTTCTGTACTCTTTCAAAGAGAAACCATTTCCTTGCTATTGTGTAATTTTTGACCTAGAATGATGAAATTGTGCTCTAGTGCTTTTAGTGATCTTAAAAATCTTAAGAATATTGACCTAAGCATTCGATAGTGTGTAGTTCGCTAATATAATTTGTATATAATTTATTGAACTAGTTTTGCCCAGAATTTAATTCAAACACGTTGCAAGACTGTTCTAGCCAAGTTTGAATCTGGATGCTAATAGGAAGGTTTTAAAAGTTAAGGGCCAGACCATGATAGTGTGAATTCATGTTGTTTATTAAAAATCTCATGCTCATCTAACACCAATGAAATTATTTGGTTGCATTTTGTTATAATCCTGTAAGCATGCATGTGATCCTTTGCACTCTCATTAACTAAACGTAAATTTGCCATAAAGTTGACTGCATTTACGCATCTTTCAAGCATTCATCCAATGCATTCTTCTCCAAACCGGGCAATTAGAACTAGCAAATCAAGGGTTAAGTGAGACTACCAGCAACCTTGCTTTATCTTCTCTCATCTCTGCACAACATCCCTATGTTGATACTAGATTACCAGTTAACCAACCCTCCTGTTCTATCCATCGATGCCTATTTTGGTCGACTGAATGGAGCTATGTCATCCTCCTACCCAAAGCCTACAATTGCTGAGAAACCCCATTTGATTTTGAATCTTAACCCTCTCCTTAGGTGACCCTTCTCTCGTAGGTGATTAGTAATCTCTCGTTCTATCGGAAGATGACGCGGAGCTTGATATATTTGAAGTGCCTTCAAATCAAGAAAGGAAAGGTTAAACAAAGCAATGGAAAGAAAAATGTGTTAGCAACGTCATGTTACTTCATCAAGATCTCTCAGCTCTGCCTTTGAAGGAAATCAAGACAACATATGGTGCATTTCGTTTAGAGTTGAAAGAATCGCCTAGGAAACACATGAAAGAAGGATCATGGAAAATCCTTCGACATAGCTTCCCTCTATAGGACCTAAAACTTAGGGAGAACCTCACATGCATTGGATTTGAGTTCAATTTGCGACGAAATCTGAAGTGTGACATAGTGACCAACCCCAGCTAGGTTTGTTACAGTCTTTCGTTTCGATTTCTGAACTACCGGAATCTCGGTACGAGATTTTGTTTAAGGGGGGTAGGTTTGTAACAGCCCCATTTTTATTAAATGGGATTTATATGCATCTCATAAACATTTCATGTTATTTCTGGAGCATGTGCATAAATTATGCATTTGAAAATTTTAAATCAAATGTAAACCTCTAACTCAAACTAAAGTCACAAAAGAAATTTGAAATAAAAGCTCATAAAAACTCTAGAAAAAATTTATTTAAATACTAGAATAATTATCATAAATAAAAATGAATTTTATCAAATTTTTAGAATTCAAATTAACCTCGAGAAAAATTCAAACTTAATTAATAAACATCTACTCTAAATGAATTTTAAACAAGTGAATAAGTCATGAACAATAGTTTTATAAAATTTATATGGGTTCTATTTTGTCCCAAGAAACTCTCTGCAAAAATTGAGAATTTTATAAATTTATTTTCTAATTTTAACCCCTAGTCAAAGTAGAGAGATTTAGAATTAAAATCGGTCAACAGTCTAACCGAGTCCGAACCCATTTTACTGTAGTGACCGAGCCACTCAAACCATTTCACAGCCCATAGTTTCTTCTTCCTTCCCCTTTTTCTCTGGTTTCATCGCTCGCCACGCCACGTAGCCCGCCTGAAGGCCAGATGTCAAGCCACGCATGTGCTCGCCAGGACGCGTCTTTGCAGACTCGCTCTCTCCTCGCCACCATCTTTGCCACCCCCGTGTCCGGCCTCACTTCCCGACCCTTCTTTCTCCATCCTCCCTTTTCCTCTCAACTCCAACACTTGCGGTCCCAGAGCAAGCCGCCCAACTGCCGATTGAGCTCCACACCGCCGCCCTTTTGCTCGCCGCCATCGCCGCCTGGCCCGCTAGTCCTCAGCTCCGCGCCGGCCGCCTCCCAGCTTCCCCTTCCCCTTCCCCGGCCTCCACTCCCCCATGCCGCCACCTCCCGTCCCGTCTGACCATGGCTGGCCTCGGCGTGCCCGCCGCCCTCCTCCACTCGCCACCGCCACCCCCGCACCATGGCATGCTATTTTGTGTATATCAATAATTTGTGAGTGTAGTTAGTTATGTCCTAAATCTTTGAGGCTTATCCTTAATCAAATCCATACACTTATGCTTAAGATAGAAATCATGTGTTGGAAATTTTGGTCTTTTGGTAATTGCTTAGCCATGCAAGTCAGTAGATCGGTAGTTTGATTGATAAGGTTATCTTGTTGGTCATGGGAGACACTAAATGAAATTTAGATTTGATTTCCTTGTTCAGATTGTTAAAACTAAAGTTTAAGTTTAAAATTGTATATTTAAAAACATGGTTTAGATCTGGACAAGTGTTTGATAGTGGTGGTGCCTTCGTGCACAAGATTGGGAACTGTGGTTGTCTTGTCCGGATCATTAAGGACTAAACTTTGGGCTGTCATGCCAAGAACTACTCGTACTTCCACATGCTGGATTGGGGCCGGTTTGGTCAAGTAAGAGGAAGGTTTTATTGCTTTAGACTGCAGGTGGTGTGAGGACATAGAGACCGTGAAATCCTATGTTCCTTACAAACCCAGTGTGATATATACTGTGCAAGTGAGCACGATTACCTATGTTGAGGAAAACCAACATACTAACTACCTCACACTGGCCCCTCTGACACAACGTGCATGCCCGCTTAGCATTTGCTATATGCATGTGTACTAAGTTAGGGTTCATCTTGCATGGGTGGTCTAACTCAATGGGATTTTCTTGCTGAAAAATACAGAATCTCGATTTCCCCGGCTGACACACCAAAGGAAGCGTATTATTATACAGAGGCTTACGGGCTGGTCAAGTCATGTGGGTAAAGATGTACGCCCCTGCAGGGTTTAAAACTATTCTAATAGTCGTGTCCCCGGTTACGGACAATACTTGGTTTTGATAGACATCATCTTTAGACTCAGAAATAAAAAAATTGTTATGGGAATACTTGGATCGGCATGAAAGTGGGTTCATGCTTGTTAACAAGTCAAAGTGGACAGCCACTTTGATTTGTTTTAAGTTATGATTAATTCTTTACTACTTGTTGTTGTTAGTCCAAACTTGTTTATAAAATGGCCTTTACAAAAATTAGTAAGTATAGAAGTAAAACTTGTTGCTTTTTGCAAAATTAATGCCACTACAACCTTCCCTTGAATAGCCTTAAGCGTGTATAAAAATTCTAATCCTTTGGTTAGGTTCTACTAAACACTTTCTTTTGGTAGTTTTGTGTAAGTCTTACAAGCACCTTCTGTACTTAGTTGAATTAACCACTTGTTTCAGGTAAGATCGTCACATGAATCGATTTTAACTATCGTTCTATTTCTGGGCGATAGTAGCAGATGCAACGGCTTTAACTCCAGTTGGTTGCTTATGGGTTTTGGGCATGCCAAACCTGGTATTCTCCTTTTATTTTCAAGTTTATCTTCCACTGCGATTTATTTAATTGTGATTAGATTTGGCCAGTCGGCCGTCTTATGAAAAGTCAGGCCATTATGTCCTATTTATCGAAATTGTAATATTGCTTCAAATAATTTTTGCACATTTGACTATAGTTGTGATCCATGTTGTTTAGATATGTACATGTTAGTCATTGATCCTTGGGAACTAACATGAGATGCATATCCGAGAATCTTGAAATCGGGTTCGTTTCATGTTTGGGGTTGTGCCTTCTGCGCAATCACATAACTTGAAACAAATTCGGTTTTGGGATCTCACAGTCCTCCTGGTCCGTAGCTCAGGCCGGAAAGTGGAAGAACGACTCCCGTAGCGCCGACAGCTCGTGTCACAGTCGAGCAATAGCGACATAAGCCGCATCGAGCAAGGACATCCAAACAGTAGAGCCTCTCCGTAGCAATGAAAAGTCAAGGTTGCGAAGTTCCTCCCTGGATAGGCACCGAGCGAGGTACTCGATGGAGGTCGCACTCGGGGTGCTGCTGCTTCGTACTACTACAGGTGTGTGGCCACTCGATGTGTAGCAACATCACCCATAGAGTGTGCTGCAACGTACCCTCCTCAAAGGCACTTGTGCGGTACTGCGGCTCCCACTAGCTGGCCATCTACATGTTTATAAAGAAAAGGAGAGTTAGAGATCAAGTGACAGGAGGTATGGATAAGAAATGACAGTGGACAGGAAAGAAATTTCAGCACACACTTTTAACCATTCTCAAGTTTACTTAACTAATTCCTTAAGGCTTTTAATCAGGTATTTCTACCCCTTGGTCTTTATATAAGTAGACCTTTATAATTTCACTCAAAATAACTCCAAATGAAGGTAGGAGGGTTTAAAGAGATAGTACATTACAAACAAAAATTGAGCAAGCATCTCGTTCTGAAATTTTAAGAAAAGAGAGATCTAAAGTGGCATCCTTAGTAGTTCGAAAATGACTTCTTAAAAAGGACTTTGTAGGGATGTTTTAATGATTTGTGAAAACGTTTTGGCTCTGTTTTAAAGTCCTAAAAGTAGTTTAATATTCTCATATTCAGAGAGCATCCCATCTCTCAAAAATAGAACTATTTTGAACAAGATGAGAGGAGCTGATCAAAAAGAGTCTTTAGATAAGAAAAGAATGCTAAGAGGGAAAAGATTAGCAGTCATTTCTACAATTTTAGAACTATTCCTATGGTTAAATTAAGTTGCAAAGTTTTATTTCGAAGTACAAATCTATTAACCATTCTACCTAGGGCTTGTCCTACAGTCAGTATGGCTCTGATACTAGGTGCTAACAGACCGCTGGGCGTGGAATACCCGAAGATCTTATGTGTATACCGTGCTAGTCCCAGGATTAAAGGCTAGCACACACATTCACAACTTTTGGCATCAAATCCATACAATCACATACTAATGTAAAGCAAAATGGAGTATTCTACTTAAGCTATTACAACAGTTATTACAACAACGGCCGACCGGCCAAATAAAAGCAGTCATCAGAGAAAAGTAAATAGCAGCGGAAGACATAGTATTAGTAGCAAAAGTCCAGTGGCATGCCCATCTAATCCCGCAGGCAACCGATAAGGAACAAGGCCTAAGTAGACCCGTAACCGAACCCCTCGGTGCCAGGTGCAAGGAACTCGTCGTCTGTCATCGGCTCATCTGCAAATTCTAAACCAACAACAATAGTAAGATTGAGTACTTGTGTACTCAGCAAGACTTGTAGTGCATCACAAAAATCATATTAGATGCAAGGCTGTCAATTGAATGGCTCTACTCTACAAGTTATTTTGCTCAAAGCCAAGTTCATTTGCAATAATTATAAGTAATAATTTGCAACGGAAATTTGAAAGAGCGATATTAAGAAAGTACGTACAGGACAATACGTAAAGTAATTGAACAAATAACAACAATACCCGCAACCCTAATCGGTTGCAGGCAAAAAAAAATTCAATATTTCGCCATAGAAATGGCAATGACAAATTCATGTTCAACCACAGAAATGGCAGTCCTGCTATAGACATAACAAATCCAGTCATAGAAATGACAGTTCCGCTATAGACATAGCAACACAGTCATAGAAATGGCAGTCAACTCAACAAATGAAAAACCCCATATCATTACCCCAATCTTTTGTGACAAAGTAGTTTGAAAAACAAAGCTAACGCCATACCAGCCGCACTAAGCATGCTCATGACCGCGAGCGCGGCTATTCGAATAGTTTATCACTCTAGAAAGGTGTACAACTTTACCTATAGTACGCGGTATTCCAGTTACCTGGAATATCTCTATATCACTGCTCATTGCCGAAGGTAAGCAGCCTAGAGTTGACGACGCAGCCTTTACATTATCTAGTCCTAACCTTGCACTAGCCCTACAAATCTTTATCCTCATCCGTTGGGATAATAATAATAATAATAATGAAGATAATAATTAAAGTACACATCGAATTAGGAGCCTTACTCACCCGGACAGAAACCCGGGAGCAAGTCCCTCACTTCGCCCGGATGGAAACCCATCGAAGTGAGGCATCCGCAGTTGTGTCAGCATGCCGGTCCTCCGGCAATGCGTGCACTACTTCTGCCTATTGTCATGCAAAGCTAAGATTTCGATAACTTAGTTAGCTACGGCTACCCCACCCTAGCATATACAGTTGTACGATTAGGTCTTAGTCCCGGATTTGCTGGATTCAGTCCTTAATCGACTACAGGTGAGAACTCCACCCTGTCTACTAGTGAATTACAATCCTCACTCTTTCATACTACAGTATAACTCGTCCGTGTCTAAAAACAAAAGTTTTCATTTTTTTTCAAATTATCATATTGTCCTTCTATCAATTTCTCAGAAAATCTATCGCTCTACTTGCATTTGTGCGATAATCGCACTCAGAAATTCCCAAATGGCATTACATATTGCCTAACCTATATTCTTTAAGGTTACAAAAGTAAGAAATCAATATTTCAAGGAGGCATTTGCAGAAAGTAGGATTTACAACTACCGATTTTCCCAAAACATAGCAATTCCATACAAACATACACACATGCATAATAGGATTTGCAAAAACAAAGTACAATAATTAAAATACTGGGATCAACATGATCAAAGGGTGTGCTTGCCTTGCTCTTGATGTTCTGGAGATAAGGTAGATTGATCGTCGCAAAAAAATAACCCGAATAATCGATGTCTAAAAAGAGCTGGAAATAAATTAAATAACATTCAAATAAAACAAACAGTAACCAAAATAAATATTTTTACATATTCAGGTAGATTATGATTTTAGACGAATTTAGAGACAAATTTCACTCAATTTAGAGTTTTGTAGCAAAAGTTATTAAGGTTTTAATTCGGTTCGGCTAAGAAAATCAAAGAAAATTGAGAAATACGCTTTCCAATGGAGAAAGCATAATCCCGCGCGTTTCTAAGGAGGTTTACGCCTTCCTGAAAGGAAAACATATTATCCTCACAACTAAAAATGTACTTTCTAAATTTCATTTGATTTTCGATTACGCTAACATGTGGGGTCCACTATCAGTGACTTCGTCTATGTGCACAGTGTGCGGTCCACGGGAGGTGAGCCATGTGCTTGAGTGACTATGGGGCCCGCATGTCATAGACTTAATAGGAATTAACGTTTTGGTTTAAACTAACGAACCGGTCTCACACGTCAGTGATTCATTAGAACTAACTAAACAGTTCAACGTTTAATTAGCCCTAATGGCCATGATTAAGCACGTTGATGACGTGCTACAGTGTCATCATCATTGTGCCGCGCGGTGGCGCGAGCGCCCGCGTGACTCGCCGGCGATGCGGAGCTCGACAGCGCCGATGAGTGCCAAAAATGGAATCTATGAACTAATGCACACCCACCGACACCGACGGCGTGGCCTGAGGTGGCTCACCGTGGTGGCGTGCTGGCAACGAGCGGAGGAGCGGATACGATAAGGAGTTACAAGGCAAACGAGCTATACTCGTGACGATGTAATGCATGCAATAGCAACTAGGGTTTACTAGGAGTCTACCGGAATGACGCAGAGGTCCAGAGATGGTCGAAGATGTGCTGTCGATGGTGAGCCGCGGCAGCGAGGTCGGTCGCGCGTGAAGAAGAGGCGTGGCCGAAGGAGAAGATCCAGCGATGGTTGGAGAAGCTTCCTAGTGCTCAGGCGATGCTCTGGGTGCAGTCGATTGGTCCAGAGCACAGTGAATCACTAGCGGGGCTTGAAGCGGTGTTCTGGCCGGAGACGACAAAGAAGGCTCGAATCGGCCGTTCCTAAGGATCAAAGGCAAAATTGAATGAGGGGAAAGCTTTAAAGGTCTCTGGAATACAAAGTGACGCGAGAGGAATGACTAGGAACCCTTCAGTTTGCCGGCAATGGAGGTGGTGGCGCACGGCCGTTTTAGGGTTTTTGCTCCTTGAGCTCTAGAGCTCGAATGAGTGAGGGAGGAGCGGAGTGAGTGAGCGCATTGGCTTGAAAAAGATGAAACGCAGCTCGGGGATGTCCTTTTATAGACAATGCTGCGGAGATGGACGAGGTGAAGCTCGGGCAACCGCGGGCAATCTGGCGGAGCTTCACGACATTGTACGGGCAGGGATGGGCTCGCACGGGCAGGAATGGGTGCGATGTGACCAAGCGACGCAACCGGAGTAGTTGGCCATGGAAAACCATGGGCGAGGCGGTCAGAAATGATGGGCGGCGTGGCAGATGATCTAGAACCTAGGAAAAATATTTCTAGAGGATGGTCACAAATTTTTTTAAAAAAAGTTTAAAGAACTATTCTTCTAGTCAATTGAAGCATTAGGTTTTCAAAGTCAACAAAGCTTTCGAAAGAAATCCCAGAAAATTCAAATAACAACATGATGCATAAAAAGTTTTAAATTGTACTCATTTTTATACATTTGAAATACAAACCCAAGTTTGGGCTGTTACAACCATGTTTCATGGAAAATGGAGTTTCGAGGCAAAATTACATAGAGTTTTTCCAAAATGTCCAGATAGGGCATTTTTCAATACTTGGGAAAATATTTGCTGGCGGTCGATCGATGTGGCGGCAGATTAGCCTCCATCGGCACCAGACCGCCCTACCAATGATCGAGGCCGGCCGAGGGCGTGATTATACTGAAAGAGAGGGTTTTCACCGAAGGTGGAGAACCTTGTGGAATTGGCCAAAGTCATGGGTGTAAGTGCATAAGTGTTGCATGATGCATATTGTGGCTAATGTGGGTCAAGTTGCAAGGAACTTGTACCCGGAATTAATTTCTTAGTCTATTGTTGTGCAGGTGGCTTGGAGTCAACTATGACCAACGCCGAGGATGATCGGGACTAGACTAGGAGAGCTGAGGTCCAGAATGATCGAGAATGCTGGGTGAAGTGGTCAGACTCAAGCATGGTGCAAGAAGGACAAGAACGATTAAACGAGAAGTTCGGTGCAACGGGTTGCATTAAGTGGCTTGGGGGTCGGTGCTAGTGCCATAATAGTTCCGGTGAGAGCCGGATGGGAGAGACTTGTCGACATGAAGAGAGCCATTGATGAACCTATGCGTGGTGAAGCATAGAATTGCTTCGTATTAACTAAACTCGGTCTTTGGAGAAAGATCGAGAAAGGGTATTTTGGTATATTCACCAAAATAGAGGTTGGTGACCTTGGAGAAATCGCAGTGTGATACGGTGGAAGGAAAGGTGGTTTAGGTCAAGAGAAGATGAAGACCACGAAGAGACAAATTCGGGAGACCCAATTCGTCATCCGCTTTGAAAAACGTGCGTAAGTGTAGACTTATTTGTGTATGGGCTTAACGGACGCCCGCAGGATTTGCACTAAAAAACCTTGAAACCCTAATGTGTGATTTAGGGGAAAGTGAGGAAATTGAGAAGGCTAGGGTTCGAGAGAGATGGATTGAGAAATTAGGTGCTCGAGTGTGAGCTTTTGTCCTCCATGGTGGAGTGGTTGTAAACCTACAATCCCTCTAATCAATCCAATCAATATTGCCACCAAAGTTGAGTTCTATCTTGTTCTTGTTCTCTCTTTGATGATTTTAGGTTTTTTTTTTAATCTTGGAAGGGTTTTGGTTGGGTCTTTTGCTGCGATCTAGCTAGCTAGGACTTGTGGGAATTGATCTAGGGTCATCTTGACCATCTTCCACCCACAAGCAATCTCTTGGCTCAAGTTTTGGTTTTCCCCAGTTTTGTGCCTTCTTGACCCCATCTATTAAATCCGTGGAACATTGGCTTCGATCATCCTGATCGTCGATTAGAATAAGTTTCTGACCTTCTTGATGAGATATGTTTAAAATCTCAAGAGATTTTGATCTCGGAATCAAAAGTTAGGACTTTTTGAGATCTCTTTGGGTTGTTGTCCATGTAGCCGGCGGTCATACCGCTTGCCAGTAACGTAATGGCCGATCCAAAGAATGGCGGTGATTAGCCAGAAATGGCCGACCGGTCGGGCAATGGAAGTCAAATCGGTCGTGGGTCTTTGGCCTTAGGGTTTTTCAGTTTCAACACAAGACTTTTGTTGTATTCTTGTGCTTTGGGTCTTTATAGCTTGCATGACATCTATGTTTTTCACCACCTACGGATGTTTGAAGTCTCAAGAGATTTGGATCTCGGAATCAAAAGTTAGGACTTTTGTGATCTCTTCGGGCCGGTGTCCCTGTAGCCAGCGGTCATACCGCTCCTCCAAGCGGTCAGACCAGCCAGGCTACGTCGGTCGGACTGGCCAGGCAATGGCGGTCAGATCAGCCATGGGTCTTTGACCTCAGGGTTTTTCGATTTCAACGCAAGACCTCCATTGTGTTGTTTTGCTTTGGATCTTTATAGCTTTCATAGCTATTGAAGTGATAAAGAAGATGAATACCGCGGGTGATGAAAAAGATAGATGCTCCTATTCACCTCCTCTAGTTGTTTAATCGTGTCCAACAAGTCTTCCCCCACCAAACAACAGTACATTAAAGAACCTTCACGTTTTCTACGTCTCGCATGACATACAAACAATCAGGCAAACACGCACATAAATACACGCTATTTCATGAACAAACAGGAAGATGGTACCATTTTCCGCTGTCCAAACAAAGGCCAAACACCTGACAAGAGAGAATTAAGATTGTACCAACTAGTGCCTAGTGATGAGCTTGCTAGGATGATAAGATTACAAGAAACACACACGTCTATTTATAGAGGAACTGGGAGAATGGTGGCCAGAAAAGAGCCAGCACCATCACAATTCACAAGCTGACAGCAATTAGCATCAGCACTAACCGTTGAAGAAACCTGAAAGCTACAGGGAAGAACTCGATTCTGTGACCTAGGTGATCACCAATTGCCCGATTCATTCACCAGAGGGCAAAAGGACGCCGGTAAGAAGCAATTTTTTTGCCACCGCTCGCCCTCGCCATCCTTGGCGTTCACGATGGAAAACTAAAGAAGCCGGTGCTCCTTTATTTCGATTCTCCCAGATATTTTTTTTATCTTTATGTTTCGTTGCTTTCTTCTCTCGTCTTTTTTTTTGTGAATTTCTTGGATATGAATTCAGAAGGATCAAAAGAACAATCTAAATGAACTAACGTGCATCTGATGATTCTGATCCCATCCAAATTTGCGACACACCAACAAAGGCGCCTGCATCAGGGGCGCACAGTGCAAACTTGCTCAAACTAAGCTCTGAACGAACAGACAGAATAGCTCAACGTTCCCATATGTACATCTTTAATGACACCTAAGGGGAAAAGGGGAAACAGAAGATAAAATGAGGAAACAACACATACACCATCCCTTTTCAAAGTAACACCACTGATGATATCAAGTCAATACAGAATTGTGTAAATTGCGGTGTTGTTTACGCACTCTGAAGGGCACAGGTGTCCAAAGGCCTGGAGGTGGTAACCTTTCTAAAGATTGATTGCTTGCGCCTCACTTGTTCAGAAAGGCATTCAAAGAAAATGGTGGGTAAGAATCCTGCTCCAAGAGTTTCAAATGTCATGTATGCATCATGATGTTAAGAACACCAATTGCGAAATATCAATTGAAATGGACTAGTAGTGGGAAGAACTTCCAAGAACAAAAAGGTGCATAAGCAATTACATCAATTTAAAAGCAAACAGAGATACTGGTGAAAAATATGTGATGAGCACCAACGAAAAAAATAAGGTTTCAATAAGATATGATACAGAATCATGATTGACAAGAAACTAGAGTTGTTACCTTGACAATTTCCTGCTGTAGGTATTGTCTAACCACACTGGCTTGCTGTATCACTCTCTCCAATGATGAATATGCTGGTAGATTAGCATGTGCTGCAATTGATCATGAGACAAAGATCATAATAAGATCATGGGGAAATGAGGTTACGATACCAGGAGCTGAACAGGATATCATAGAACATACCAAGGACAGCCCGATTCAAGCTATCTGCAACAGTCTGCCTGTACTCTGGGCTTAGTAGATGAAACATAGGTGACTTCTCAGGCTCTTCATAAGCTAGGAGGGCCATAAAGTCCTATACAGTGAAAAGTTGGGTTTTCAAATTCTTCCATGAATAATATGACCCAAAAATTCAAAACACATCACTATGTCCCGATATCTTGCATGCTAAAAAAAATGTATTTCACTGCCTGAATGGTCCTTCACAACTTCAATCATCTTCACCAAATGTGTGTTACTAAAGCAAGCACACGGTATCAGTTATGGTGATAATGGGCCATTACTCATTAATATTGAACATCTAAAAAATTATGTTCATAGATATAGCACCAGCCATGACAAATCAAATTCAATAAAAATATCATGCCAACAGTTGGGTTTGATTTATTTACTAAACATAATAAAATACATCGTAGTTCAGTAGCATTTATCCAAAGCTGTTGATATCAAATCAGACCTAAGGCATCGAGCAGAAACATAATGGAGGTGGTATGGCAGCACTGTTTTGCTAGCACATCCTTCAATACTACTACATTCATATCTCATGCATACTGGACAAGAAAATACCTTATACTGTATGGACTCAAAAGGAGGTCTAAAGGTGTCTAAAATAAGCACATGATAAGTTGCATTCTAAGGCCTGTAGGGTTAAGGAAAAAGTACCTCTAATTTCTCAACATACTTGGGAACTTTCCCAAACGGTGTCAACTTTTTCTGGCCAAACTCAAGAGCTTCTGTGCTGCCAGTCAAAACAGACAGATTTATCAAACCATCTAACATATTTTTCCCATCAACATTAAATTTTGCAAGTACTAACCATTTTCTGGAACGAACCAGCTCAATGAAGTGAAGACTTAAAAGATCAAAATGTAAATCCATATCATTCTCCAGCAAGTTAGGTGCCAACTCTTCTGTCAGCTCTATGGCTTTCAGGGCTTTCCCTTCCAACACAAAATTAAAAATCTCTGAAAGATAATCAATACACAGCATTAGATGCAAATAGCGTGTGCTTGCAGACAAATCAGAATAAAAATGGTGATTTTTAAAAACTGGCTTGATTTATATGGTCATGACAGACTAACTAGTAACTAGAACACATTTAATACCGGTTGAAACCACAACTATTTTATATGAAATGCCAGAGAACAAACAATTCAAGAAAAGTTACTATTATAGATAAGCTGCACTGAAAGTAACCTGAAAATTTTAAGGAAAAATGCAACAGAGAGAGAGAGAGAGAGAGAGAGAAAGAGAGGAAATACAAATATATTTACTTAGGTTTAGCTAAGCAGCGGGAAAAATTAATCCGTAGGTTAAGACACGTTAACAAAAAAAAATACACACTTCTATAGTTCTATTAGTTCAATATATGCCTATGGTGGTTCCAGGTAAATATTGAACAAAACTTGCATTTGCAATGGTTTGCAAGGGTCGGATCACATCCAACCACTAGTAATAAAGTGATAAATGACAATAAACAATGATAGCATCTACTCTGAACAGAGATGGCTCCATGTCCCACTAGCTAAATAAATAATATTATGCTGCAATGCCATTGAGCAGTTGATTTAGCAAGAGTATTTCAGTTAGCTGAATAACTGGTTACTAATTACACATCTTTTATTAGCATCACAATTGTAATGGAAAGCTATGAAGTAATATCAAGACAGCAAAGGTATAGCAAAGTGGACCATTTCTAAACCAGAACTGCAGGGAATTTACAAAATTATACAAAAGTGCTTAAAAAGTAACACACATTCCTAAATAATGTAGATAAAAGATTCAGTATTGACCTGCAAATAAATACCTTTACGCTTGTCCACATCCACACTATAATCAACAGGTAACTTCAACCCAGTGCTGGATAGGAATGTTTCTGCAGTCTCCTTAAAACAGTTGTGCATAAGATAGGACAGCACTATGTTGTGAACATCGTTATCACTGACAGACTGCAGTTGAAAGAAATTTAATTGTCAATAGCGGACTATTACTAAATGTAAGATGACGTCACAACTAGTATTAATCCAAATTTAGAAAAGAAATACTCTAGTTATCCAACTAAACACACTAATAAGTACTTTCCCTTAATTGAATATGACAACAGTGATACTGCTTTATACTTGCTTCAGTGAAAATAGCGGTATTCATGATCCATGCAAACAGAGAGACACTAACAGTTCTCTCGCAACTAGCAGTTTCAGCATTCCTATTTGCAGTGAATATTCCTTTTTGACAAATACAAGATTAAGAAGCATGTACAACTGGCTAAACTCTTTGCACTCTACACTCCACTTATTGAACACCAAATTGGAAGATCTGCAGCACTTCACCCAATATAATGACCCAATGAACACCAAGAGGACTTGCCAGCGTGCTGCCTACCGCCGTGAAGCAGAATGTCCCATTAATTCCGCTGGATCCTAGGGCACCTTATTGACAAAGTTCCAATCTTTTTTCACTACAAAAAACCACGCAATCGACAAAGTTCCGATCTTTTTCACTACAGGCCATCCAATCGTAAAAGTTCCAATCTTTTTTCACTACAAGAGACACTATCGACAAAGTTCCAACCTTTTCTCACTAAAACCCTAGCACGAGGGAATCATCCAGTATTGCACTCAAATAATCAGAGAAACCATTTTGCCCTCTCCACAAAACGAATCCAATTGCCGAACACAAAGGAATACCAGATTCTCACACGAACGAGAAGCATTCAACAGAGCCATATAATGGCAGCGCCTAAAGCAAGGAAAAAATTCACCAATCCATCTACCTCCTCCCCCTCCTCCAACAGCAAACAGATTCACGAACGAACTTAACACCAAGAAATAAGGAGGCGACAGGTAGCTATACAAGTGGGGGGAAAGAAGGCAGCGCGTGGAGAGTGAGCGTACGACGTTCTCGTAGAGGCGGGGATCCAGGTCCATCATGGCGGAGGAGAGGAGGTCGGCGGCCGGATGCGAGGATCGGGAGGCTGGGCTGGGGTTGCCTGCCGGTGGGGAGCCCAAGAATCCCGAAGGGAGGATTTCTATTTTATTTTTCTTTGTTTTCCTCCCTCTTCTTTGCCTGGCTTCTTTTCCAGCCTTCCAGGTTACGTACGATCAAGAGACGACCCGTGGTGCTGGCCAGATGGGGCGTGGCAGGCTGGCAGCAGACCAGATGACTATGGAGAGTTTAACTGGGATTCCTGTCCACGCCTAGTGGCATAAGTTTTGTACAGCTAATTGCTGCAGTGCTAATTGTTGATACAGGCCCGATAGGAGTGAATTCGGGCCTTCGCAGCACAAGGTTACTGCTAGATCTGCAAAAATAGCTTGAGCCGACTCGGTTTGTACCAGGCTCGAGTCGGCTCAGCTCGGGCTCATTCAATTTTTGAGCCGAGTTGGCTTACATGAATTTAGAGTTGGCTCGTGAGCCGCCCGTTCCCTTTTGCCTTATCCATATCCATTTATCCCCTTCGGTGACGCTTTGTGTCTTATCCTTTTCTTTCCTCCCCTGGCCTCCTCCTCCTCCCCACAAACTCCCGCCTCCTCTCCTCTTCCTCGCCCTTGCCGCCTCCCCCGCCCTCCTCCTCCCCGCCTCGCCTCGCCCTCCCTCGCCGCCTTGCCCCGCCCACCTCGCCTACTCCACCCCTCGTCGCTCGCCCAGCTCCACGCCTCCACAGCTCCACCCGTCGCCTCCTCCTCCTCTGCTCCTCGCCCCGTCCGCCGCTTCGAGCCTTGGAGCACCGCATCCGCCTCCCATGCTCCCCCTTCCCCTCCATCTCCCTCATCTCCAACCGCCTCCCCGACGAGTCGACGACATCGAGCCTACCACTCCACGAGGGACATCAGCATGGGCGATGACGTCGATGCGGAAGGCGCGGCGAACCGACGGTGGAGGCCCTCCTGGCTCCTGCACTGTGTGTCTGTGTTTGATGTGGATCGAGATGAACTATTTTGATGATAATTATGCACTGTTTTTCTTGTCAGAGAACCGGATCCGGGAGGAACACCTCGAGCCAAGCTCGTGAGCCCGTTCGAGCCAGCTCGAGCTCAGTTCCGAGCCGAGCTAGGCCTCTTTCCCAGTTCATCACCGAAACGAGCCGAGCCGAGCTCACTGTTCATCTGAGCCTGGCTCGAGCCGGCTTGGCTCGTTTCCACCCCTAGTCACTGCATCTAAGTTTTTAGGCGTGCCATAGGTTCTTAGGTAGGAGACGCTTGATTTTTTACTAGGCTTAGACTACCACATTTCTTTGGACGAATTTAGAAGGCTTTGTCACAAGTGATGGGAAAAAAGAATGTCACAGTTCTTTGGCATGCCACAATGTCACAAGATTCTCCATTTTTCTGGTTAAGGTCACCCCTCTATCTCCTTCGCCATATCTCTCTTCTTAGGTAACACACATTTCTTTACATCCATTTCCTCTCCATATCTACCATCTCTTTATTCTCCTCATCTCTCTTTCCTCTCATATATGCGGATCTGGAGACTCTTCACATTCTACAGCAACTTGTAAAGTGTTTGACTATGTTGGTGAGCTTGTATTTGTCATTTCTCGAATTGGTAGAGTATTTGGAACAGACTTTTCTGGGTCTCCTGCTGGTTCTCTAAAATGTTTACTTTCTTCTTCTTTTGAGTTCTGGTTGTGGCATAAGCGTTTGGGGCACATTAGGTTTGACCATTTGACATGAGTTAGCGACCTTGATCTCATGAGAGATTTGCCAAAGCTCAAGGTTGTCAAAGACATTGTATGTGCATCCTGTAGACATGGCAAGCAAGTGGATGCATCTCACCCACCATTGACTATGGTGATGATTGATGGACCTAGACAGTTATTGCATATGGACATTGTTGGTCCTTCCAGAGTTCGATCAGTTGGTGCCAAATTGTACGTTGTAGTTATAGTCGATGATTTTTCGAGGTACTCTTGGTTGTCTTCTTGGTTTGCAAGGATGAGGCATCTGACCATTTTCACGATTTGGTTCTCGCTTGGTTGTTGAGCTCACTGGTACTTTAAGAGCAATTTGTAGTGACAATGGCACAGAATTCAAGAATTCTTCATTTGCCTCTTTTTGTGTTAAGCATGGTATTGAGCATTAGTTATATTCTCCTTATGTCCCTCGGCAAAATGGTGTGGTGGAAAGGAATAACAAAACCCTGATTGAGATGGCCAAGACGATGCTAGATGGGTACAGCACGCCGAGAAAATATTGGACTGAAGCCATTGCAACTGCCTGTCATGTTGCATACCGTGTTTTCTTGAGATCCTCTTTGGACAAAACAAATTATGAGCCTAGATTTGGAAGAAAACCTTCTGTTTCTCATTTCAGAGTCTTTGGTGCTAAGTGCTTTATTATTAAGACCGGTAACCTAGATAAATTTAAATCTAGGACTAGGGATGACATATTTCTAGGTTACCCTGCTCATTCTAAAGGCTTTCGTATACTTAATGTTGAGACTAACACAATCATGGAGACTTGTAATATCACTTTTGATGAGACTAGCCCTGGAGCTAGGTCAGATCTTTCAAGTGATCTACGTGTCTTTGAGAGCATATTTGTGGAAGAAGAGGAAGTCATTGAGGATGACAGCTCCCTACCTGGCTACATCCCTCCTAATCTAGCTGAGGAACCTGCATTCACCACTTCACCTTCGGTTGAGGCTCCTATTGCTTCCACCTCTACTTCAACGCGCAGTACCTGCGGATGTTGAAGATGTGATGTCTCGACCTGATGCTCCTCTTCATATTTAGCGAAGGCATCCACCAGATCAGATGATTGACAATCTTCATGAATGATTCACTCGCTCCAGGTCTTATGATCATAATCTCTACTCTTATTCTGCATTTGTTGCATCCTTTGAACCCCAAGATGTGTTACATGCTTTATCTGATACTAGTTGGGTCAATGTCATGCATAAGAAGTTAGAGAATTTCGAGAGAAATAAGGTGTGGAATCTTGTAGAGCCTCCTAATGGTAATAATGTAATGGGAACAAAATGGATTTATAAAAATAAACAAGTCTAGGTTGGTAGCTCAGGGTTATTCTCAAGGTTAGATTTTGATGAAATATTTGCTCATGTAGCTCGATTAGAGATCATTCGTATCTTACTTGCATTTGTTGCTTGTAAAAGTCTTTGATTGCATCAAATGAATGTTAAGAGTGCTTTTCTCAATAGGTTCATAGAGGAGAAAATGCATGTTAGACAACCCCCTGGCTTTAAACATCCTAAGTTCCCTGATCATGTGTTCAAATTGGCAAAAGTCTTGTATGGTCTTAAGTAAGCACCTAAACCTTGGTATGATAGACTTAAAACTTTCTTACTTAAGAATAGATTTGAAATAGGCAAAGTAGATAAAACTCTATTAATTATCAAGCATGGCAATGCTTTCCTTCTTGTGCAAATCTACGTGGACGATATTATCTTCGGTGGTTCCTCCAATGCTCGTGTCTAGCTTTTCTAAGACTATATCTAGGGAATTTGAGATGAGCATGATGGGTGAGCTAAATTATTTTCTGGGACTCCAAATCAAACAATACAGGAAAGGCACCTTCATCTATCAGACGAAGTACACCAAAGACTTATTGAGAAGATTCGAGATGGGTGATTGCAAGCCAATTGCCACTCAAATGGCTACATCAACTGTCTTGGATCCGGATGAGGATGGTGAAGCTGTGGATAAACGTGAGTACCACAACATGATTGACTCCCTCCTGTATTTGATGGCTTCCATACCAGACATCCACTTCTCTGTGTGCCTATGTGCAAGATTTTAAACCTCTCCAAGGACTTCTCATCGTTAGGCAATCAAGCGCATCTTCAGGTATCTTCCATCAACCCTTCAATATGGTCTGTGGTATTCCTGCCCATCCTCCTTGTCCATTAGAGGGTTTTCATATTCTAATTATGTTGGCTATAGACTTGATAGGAAAAGCACTTCAAGCACTCGTCATTTCTTAAGCACTTCTCTTGTCTCTTAGTTATCTAGGAAACAACCTTATATTGCACAGTCTACTGCTGAGGCTGGGTATGTAGTTGTTACTAATTGTTGTGGCCAAATTATGTGGATGACCTCTACTCTTAAGGAATATGTGTTAGCTTTTGATAGTGTGGCCTCTGCTTGCTACCGTTGCTGCTCTCTAAATTTATTGCTCAAACCATGAGATTTGAACATGTGTACACGAAAAGGAATAAAATGAGTTTTCTGTCATCCTTGTCATAGATTTGTTATTTGATATTATGTACCATAAGTCTTTTCTCTTTCCTTTTTTTTGTATTGAGGGCTCACAAATTAAAACATGACCTGTAGGATATTATGTGACTTATTCCGTGAAATACTTGTTTCAGTAACTATGTTTATGTGAAATGATTCTTTCAATAATGACAGATAGGATTTATGCTTTTCAATTCGTACACTTTTTGTTCTTTTTTACTTTCAGGAGAACAATTTCGATTCACTAAATTTTCCCAAAAACAGGTCCATTTTGTGCAATTCAGAAACAGGTCTACAATGGAAACAAACTTAGATCAATGGAGCGGCATAGCGTGCTCTTTCATCCTAGTTATCTTTATTATAACCGAAAGAAACGCCGGTCGCTGGGAGCCCCCACGTCAGCTTTTTTGCTAAACGGCTCGTGCGCTTTTTGGAATCACGTCGAGGTCCCTAGTTCGGCGACCTACAGCTGTCGGATCACGATCATATGGCCAAAACCGAACGGGTGCACAGCCATGGCATCGCGGCTTTAGAACGGATAACCCAGATCCATCTGCCCCGTCCCCGCCTCCGCCGCCTAGGGTTACTCCCGATCCCGTAGCGCTCGCTGCCTCCTCGCCCTCGCGCCTTCAGCCTTGGCATCACAGGGGTTCCTCGCACTGCCCTACGCCGGCGTCCCACATGGCTATGTGCCAGTGCACTTAGGTTTCCTATCGGCTGCACCGCGTGAACCACCGACAGCACTTGCCGCACAGTACGTATACTACCTCGGCGCCACTCCTGCCGCCTCGTGGGACTCCTCCGGCCACGTCAATGCTTTCAACACCATGACACTGCAACCACCAAACTCTGATTGGTACATGGTGTCGGGACCCAAAAATACGATTAAGGAACCCTCTGTGTATTCTGAGCTAGTCCCAGATCAGTAGCTAGCTCACATAGGAAACAGTGATGAAATACCATCTATTTATTCGATTTAACTAAAAAGATCTCAAAATAACAAATAATAATAATAACTGGACCTTATGGTCAATGTTTACTTAACTTGCCACGCAGGGTTAAAGAAACAAATAAACTCTTGCAGCGGAACGAAAATCTTGAAATGACCAATCAATATGCCCACAGGCAATCGAGTGGAGAACGCATCCTAATCCGCAAAACCTTCACGGTACTTCTGAGCGAAGAACTCTTAAGCAGCTTGATATTCTTCAACTGAACAACAATGGCACAAAGTCGTGAGTACATAAAGCACTCAGCAAGTCGTGGGGAAATGTATGCAAATAGTATTCATGCAGGGCTTGAACAAAGGTTAGTTGTATGGTTCTTTTGCATAAAGCAACATTGACGATAAATATAATAAATAGATTCAAACGCGTAATTGAAAAGAATAATAAATAAGTAAATAATTTCTTTGAAACCAGTGAACTCCCCATTCACTTCTCAAGACAAACCACCAAGTAAATTACCTATTCACCAAACGAATATTATATTCATCAAGTAAACTTTTCATTCACACTCCGACTCATTTTATAAAGAAAATTCTACCTCTCGTGTGAAATCCTCGAGCACGTCCATAACCACGGACAGGCTATTTTAATAGTTTTTAACACTCTGCAGAGGTTGTACAACTTTTCCCGCAAGAGATTAATCAACTCATAGAGTCTGACCACACTTCCTTAGATGTACGACTTAAGTGATCATCACAAGGCTTTTACAAAGCTCCTTCTTAACCCAATCCTGCCCACTAAGGTTTTAAAATTGAATGTCTTTCCGACCAGACAGGGCCCCCCTCTTGCGCCATCCTGAATATACATCTATCTCGCAACTCACGCTTCTAAGACAGAACCAAAATTAAGACATTGCTAATTAGTTAGCTAGGTCCATCCCATACCGGCCATGTCATACCCTGTCATTTTGTTTAACCAAGACCAATGACATACTCTGTCATGGTACACAAATTTTAACAATAGTGGCTAACCACCACGATTTCATATTTCATTAAGTCAAGATTAATCATTATGACACATATGATAATGAACCCATTGTAACTAAGCTTAACTAAGCATATGTACGATACCCATGTTGGTGATACAAATATGTCCTACTAAAATTATTCATGCTAGGGTGACAAAGAATTAATGGCATTCAAATCATCAATAGAGGCATAATGACAACAGGTGATAACTAATCTCAAAACAATTTGTATAAAAATAGCATGTAATTGTATAAAACAATGTACTTTTGAAATCATAGGTTCAATATGATCAAATGACCACGACTTTCCTTAGAATAAATCTTGGGATTGATCTTAATCTTGGTGAACTCCTCCTTGCTCAAAATTCCCCGAATAATCAATGTCTACTCGCAAACAAAGCAAGTAAACCAATACAAAACAAAGATAAAACAAACTCCAAAAATTAAATAAAAATCTCAGATAAATAGAGCTCGAATTTAGATGAATTTAGAAATTTGAATGAGATCAATCGAAGCTCGGATGAAGAAAATATGGCTTCTACAACATTGAAACCCTAAGAAATAGCAAAAAAGGAATTTCTAGAATTAACCCGAATTATTTTTCTATTGAAAAATCTGGATTATGACGTCAAGTTGACATCAGCCCTGGTTTTTTTATTTAAAATAAATCCAGAAAAAAGGCTGATGAAGCTGACATGTGGGCCCGCGGTCCATGGACCAAGTCCACGCGATCGATTCAAGGGTCTACGGGTTCATGGTTCACAGAATAGTCAACCTGACATGTGGGACCCACAGTCATTGACTGGGCTCACGGTGGAATAGATCTACCGAAAGTTTGGTTTAGGGTTTTGAATCGGCTAACGCACATGCGCATACGTGGCACTGACAAGGACGCCACGAAAGCTACACGTGCGCATGGAGGCTAACTTGGCGGGTGACGTGGCATGCCACATCGATGAATCGACGAGGCTCGGGTTCCTATGGACTATAGCGAACGGCAGGGCTTCGTCGGCGGTGAGTGGTACTGTCGTGACGAGGACGCTAATGCGAACCCGATGATGCACTCACTAGTGATCGAAGGTGACGGTGGCGGCTGGCGACGAGCTTTGAGCGGAGAAGAAGCTCGGCTATTGTCGGGAAATCCCTCCGATGACACTCTAGTGGCGGGGTTGGGTGCTGGAGGTAGCTCTGGTGACGGCGGACACGATGGTGCGGTCAATGTCGACAAGGCGACCAAGACGGCCACGCAATTCGAAATCAAAGAGCTCCGGTGATAAAACCCTAAATCTCAAATTGAGGCGACGCTAGGGTTCCGGAGGCAATGTGGATGGGGGTTTCGGGACGCGGGGACAAAGGCGAACCTGAGGGTACCTTTTATAGCACGAGGGCGTGACCGATTAGGTAAGATCCCAAAAGAGTCCGAGATAAAAGTGATACGGTTTCAGAGATTAAAAGGGATACGTGGTTTGATTCGTTTGGATTTGGAAGCAGGAGGATAAAAGAGATAAGATGATGAAGATCGCACAAGATTTTCTAGTTGGAATTCCTTTTGTTGGACGGAACTCCAAAACACAGCAATGGCGGTCGAGGGCGAACTCGCGCGAGGAAGAAAGCCGGAGGAGGGCGACGATGCGCGCGGGCCCACCTGGAAGAGGGAGAAGGAGGCGCACATGAGCGGGCTGGCGAAAAGGGAATGGGCCACGGAGTTGGGCTGGGCCGCTGAATGATGGTGGGCTTCGGCCGGAGATTTGGCCCAAAGCCATTATCTGAGATTCTAATTAGATTTTCCTTTTTATAAAATACATAAAATTCAAATAGCAATTAGAAAATAGCAAATGAACTCAAAAAAATTTTAGAAAAATCTAGAAAATATATCCAAGCATATAGAACCCAAATAAAATAATTTTGACATTAGTTGATGTTGGAATTAATCATATTAAATTATTTTTTATTCATGAAAATTCATATTAAGCTTCAACTTTAACAAAAAAAATTTCAAATGGTTATTTTTATTTTTAAAACTTCAAACCAAACCAAATTTTCGGGATGTTACACATGGACATCGGTGCCACCGCCCACATGTCATCAACATCCGGTAACCGCACCACCGGTACCTCCCTCCTCCTCCCGCATCATGGTCGACAATGGTAACACTCTCCCTGTCACTAGCGTCGGCCAATGCATCCTACCTTCTCACACTCACCCTCTTTACCTTCAAAATGTTCTTGTCACTCCTCACTTGATTAAAAATCTCATGTCCATTCGTCAATTTACAACTGATAATAATTGTCCTATCGAATTGACCTTTATGGCTTTTCTATGAAGGATCTTCGGACCAAGAGCAAAATCCTCAGGTACAATAGTTCGGGCGAGCTCTATCCTCTCCGTCCTGAAGATCACCGGCATCACTGTTCTTTGGCATCGCCGACATGGTCATCCTAGTCGTCCGACCCTTTATCACCTCGTCGGCACTTCGTCTATTTCAAGTCCCACAAAAATAAACGACGATCTTTTATGTCATGCCTATTAACTAGGTCGTCATGTTCGTTTAACTTTTCTCATGTCTACGAGTCGTACGACTCACCCCAATCAGTTGATTCATTGTGATCTTTGGACATCGCCAGTAGCAAGTATTTCCGGTTATAAGTATTTTCTAGTGATTTTGGATGATTTCACACATTACTTATGGACCTTCCCTCTTCGTCTCAAATCCGAAACATTTTCGGTTCTCTCCTAATCTCTTGCTTATATTACCACTCAATTCTCCATTGTTCTTCACTCAATTCAATGCGATAACGATGGTGAATTCAACAACCGTGCTCTCCATCAGTTTATCGCTTCCCGCGGTATACACCTTCGGTTTTCTTGTCCTCGCACCTCTCAACAAAACGGCAAACCTAAACGCATTATTCACACGGTGAACGACATCGTTCACTCGCTTCTTTTCCAAGCACGCTTGCCACCTCCTTTTTGGGTCGAGTCCCTCCATGCGGCTACTTATCTCCTGAATCATCTTCCCACCAAAACCATCGCATTTTCCACACCGTTTTAGGCATTATTTCATATTTCGTTGTCTTACTCTCATCTCCGAGTTTTTGGTTGTCTTTGCTATCCTAAAACTTCCGCAACCATGGCTCATAAATCTGCTTCACGCTCGGTCCCTTGCGTCTTCCTTGGTTGTCCCCCAAACCACAAAGGCTACCACTGCATGGACCTTGCAACTCGTCGAATCATCACTTCCCATCATGTGGTGTTTGATGAATCCAGCTTTCCCTTTGCTTCTTCGTCATCTGAAGGCCGTGGAACAGGAGGTGAATCTTGCCGAGTCTCCGATCAACGTCAAGCCGTCCAGGTGGTCGGAAACTGTAATCTCCTACAGCAAAGAAGACTGCCACATCCCGTTGACTCGACCAGGTAGGTTTCCTATCGTAGTTGAACATACTATTAACAATTGTAAAGTTAATCGAGTCTTAATAGATGGAGGTAGCGCTTTAAACATTTTATTTACGGGAGCATTGGAAGAGATGCAGATTCCCAACTCTAAGGTAAAACTCGTGAAATATGCCTTCCACGGCATAGTTTCTGATTCTACCGCCAAACTGATAGGACAGTTGTCCCTACCTATTATATTCAGAAGACCCGACAACTTTCGAACAGAAAAAATTCCATTTGATGTGGTAGATTTCGAAACTGCATCCAATGGAATCCTCGGTCGTCCAGCTATAGTAAAATTCCTGATAGCCACGCATTACGGTTATCAGAGTTTAAAAATGCCAGAACCGAAAGAACTCATCGCGTTCGAGGAGATCGAAAAATGGCTTATGCATGTGATCGGAAGTCCATAGAACTGGTCGATGAGCTTCCGACCAGGAAAACTAATCCGCCTACCATGCAGGTCAAACACTCGAGGCCAAAGATGGTGTCAAAACCTTCCGACTAGACCAAAGAGGTACCACTCGGCAAAGGTGCTCCTCTAAAAAGCACCAAAACACCGTCTGGGTCAGGAAACGCTAATGTGTCTGCCCAAAAGGTATTGATCGGGGCAAGATTCGACCCTAAATAGGAAGAGTCACTCGTCTCCTTCCTCCGAGCAAACCAGGACGTATTCGCCTGGCATGCATCCGATATGCCCGGAGTCCCTAGGGAGGTGATCGAGCACAGGCTACCTCTCTAGCTTGATAAAAAAAACCAGTCAAGCATAAGCTAAGACGTTCTGCACCTGATCGGAAGGAGGCAATCCAGTCAGAGATCGACAAGCTCCTCAAGGCTGGATTTATTCGTGAAGTCGACCACCCAGAGTGGCTCGCCAGCCCTGTAATGGTTAGAAAAAGCAATGGGAAATGGTGAATGTGTATTGACTTCACAGATCTTAATAAAGCTTATCTGAAGGATGACTTTCCCCTTCCACACATTGATCAATTTGTAGACTCTACTTCTGGGTGTAAGTTGTTAAGTTTTTTAGATCCGTACTCAGGGTACCACCAGATTAATATGAGTAAAGATGATGAAGAGAAAACTTCCTTCATCACTCCATATGGCACTTACTGCTATGTTAACATGTCATTTGGTCTCAAAAACGCTGGTGCAACTTTTCCAAGGTTGATGCAAAAACCTTTAATCCTCAGATAGGTCGAAATCTAAAAGCCTACGTTGCTGACTTGGTTGTGAAAAGTAAAAACGCTGGCGACCATATTTTCGGCCTACACGAGACTTTTAATAACTTAAGAAGGCATAACCTTAAGTTAAATCCAGAAAAGTGTGTGTTTGGAGTTTTTTCGAGAAAGCTTCTTGGATTCCTAGTTTCGGCTAAAGGGATTGAAGCAAACCCAGCAAAGATTACAGCCATCGATCAAATGCACCCTCCGACCACAAAAAGGAAGTCCAAAAACTAATCGGTTGTATGGCAGCGCTAAGTCGTTTCATAGCACGGTTATGTGAGAAAGGACTCCCTTTCTTCAGACTTCTTCAGAAACACGGAAGTTTCGAGTGGACTAAAGAGGCAAACGACGCCTTTGAAGATCTTAAAAAGTACCTTACGAGTACTCCGATCCTAGTATCTCCAAGATCAGGAGAAACATTGTTGATTTACATGGCTGCAACACCACAAACAGTCAATGGTGTACAAGTCGTAGAACGTGACAGCGTTTAATGACCGGTATATTACGTAAGCGAAGTCTTGCAAGGACCAAAGGAACGATATCCACAGGTACAAAAGTTGCTCTATGGTTTCCTTCTGGCTTCAAGGAAACTAAGGCATTACTTTCAGGCCCACAAAGTGGTCGTACCAACTGAATATCTCCTAGGTCAAGGTCTTGGAAATAGGAAATCATCAGGACGAATAGCAAAATGGGCGGTCGAGTTTGGGGCATTCGACCTCCATTTCATCTCACGAACAACAATCAAGTCCCAGGCAATAGCAGAATTCATTGTCGAATGGACAAACTCTGAACCCACCTAAGGGACCAAGTACGAACACGACGACGAGTGGAAAATGTACTTTGACGGTTCCTTAATGCTTAAACACTTGAGGGCTGGAGTCGTCCTCATATCCCCTACTGGAGAACACGTCAAATACGTCATTCAGCTAAACTTTCCTGCAACAAACAATGTGGCAGAATATGATGGTTTACTGGCAAGACTCCGAGCAGCCAGAGCACTTGGGAATTGCATATTACTAGTGAAAGGTGATTCTCAACTAGCAGCGAATCAAGTTGGGAAAGAGTATCAATGCTCAACTACCAAAATGTCATCTTATCTAGCGGAAGTACGAAAACTCGAAAAGCACTTCTTTGGTTTCCAGATCCAACACATTCGTAGAAAGGAAAACCTTCTGGCAGACCAATTGGCATGGATGGCCTCCACAAGGTCACATGTCCCGCTAGGGTTTTTCTCGAGCAACTCGATTCACCCTCGGTGGTCAAGCATTCCGAGGACATAGATGTTCCATTGGAGGTCGTACAAATCGATCCTACGAACATGGATGTTCCACAGGAGGTTGTCAAGCACGATGCCGGGTAGAGATTGGATGATGTCGATCTACAATTATCTTCAGCATGGTATTATTCCTGAAGATGATGTAGAGATTGATCGTATAGCTCGAAAAGCCAAATCATACACTCCGATCGAAAGTACCCTTTATAGATGAGGATCTCACGGAGTGTTGATGAGATGCATATCTCAAACGGATGGCATTAAGTTGCTATCCGATATTCATGGAGGAGTCTGTGGAGCACATCATTATTATAGAACACTGGTCGGTAAAGCGTTCAAGCAAAGAAACTCCTGGCCAACTACCCTTCATGATGCAAAAGAGCTCGTGACGAAGTGCGTACAATGTCAATTTCATAGTCGACAAGTACATCAGCCGCCACAAGCTTTGCAAACCATACCTCTTTCTTGGCCTTTTGTAACCTAGGGACTAGACATTCTGGGACCTTTCCCAAGAGCACCCCAGGGCTTCGAATTCTTTTTCGTCATGATTGACACGTTTACAAAATAGATAGAAGTCGAGCCGGTTGTTAAAACAACAACTGAAGCTGCTAAGAGATTCCTCACAAAAATGTGATCACACGATTTGGTATACCCAGTCGAATAATCACGAAAAAAGGTACCCAATTCTCTAGCAGAAAATTTCAGGAATTCTGGGAGGATCTAGGTATCAAGATACATTACGCTTCTGTCGCTCATCCACAGAGCAATGGAGCAGTCAAGCGAGCCAATGGTATCACAATGCAAGGGGTGAAATGCCGAGTGTTCGACCAGTTAACAAAACTGTCAGGAGCTTGGGTTCAAAAACTTCCTTCTATATTTTGGGCCATTCAAACCACGACTAGTCGTGCGACCGATGAAATACTATTTTTTTCTCGTTTGCGATGCTGAAGCCGTGCTTCCTCCAGAACTGAAAATAGGCTCAGCTCGAACTGATTGTTTTAATGAAAACAATCAGGAAGAACGATGACTCGACGATATCAATGTCCTTGAAGAACGACGAAACCAAGCCCTTATACGATTAGCGGTTTATCAACAAGCCATGCGAATGTACCACAGTCGTAAGGTGCAACCATGCAGTCTAGCTGTAGGTGATATAGTTCTACGAAAAATTCAGAGCCAAGCTAATCGCAACAAACTTTCTCCCAAATGGGAAGGTCCATACACTGTGATGGAAGTCACCAGACTTGGTTCGATACGACTAACTATGTCAGACGGGCACGTTTTGTCAAATTATTGGAATATTGATCAATTGCGTAAGTTCTTTGTATAAGTATATTTTATATTCATTCAATTTCAATAAAGATGCATTTCCTTTACTTTCCGATGAGTGATATTGTTTATATGTCAGTTATTCGTTATTTGGTCGCATACTATTGTTATTTAACTGGTTAGAGAAGATCCAATTCTCTTCGATATCCTTCTAAAAGATCTCTTTTTTTTTACTTTTTTGGCCATAACATAATCGTCACAAGCCATAAAGGTCCTAGTCGTGACCATCACAGGTATGGTTCTCACGCGCGACCATACACTATTTTCGTAAACAAGCAAACAAGTAAAGAAGCATAACACAAACTACCACATATAGTGATTTACATGTTTAAGATTTCGGAGACTACATTACTTCACTTCAACATTATGTTCTACTCTCGTTTGGCCATTAGCCGGGACACAGAAAGCCTCCTAGTCGAAATCCCTCCTCTTTGTGGTCTTGCCCACTAGAAACAGTTTTCTAGCGACAGTCCTTTTCCTACGATCTTCGCTGCCAGTCGGACTTAGCATTGTAGCATCCCAAATTTTGACCTTTTCAAAAATTTATTTCAAAATAATTAATTTAAAGATTTGGATTTTAAATTCGAGTTCCTGCTAATTCAAGAGTCTTTTTGAAGCTTTAAAAATAAAATGAATCGTTTGAAATTTATTGGATTAATTTAAAGCTTAATTTGAAATTTTTATAAATAAAAAACATTTTAAATGATTAAAATAAACATCAATTAAATTCAAATTATTTTACTAAATCTATTTAGGTTCCAAGGATTTTTGTGGAATTTTCTTGTATTTTTTGGATTTTATTTTATTTTTGGATTTTCCTAATTTTCTTTTTTTTATTTTCTCTCTCCTCCTTTCATCTTCTTCTTCACATGAATGCTCTTCTCTATTGCTTCCTTCCTGCCGAGAGCTCAATGGCCGTGCCCCTCCTCACCGTCCAATTCCACTACTGGTCCCGGCCACCCACACCTCCGGTCACCGCAGCAGACCACGCCACCCCTAGTCCCGGTCAACCACGCCACCTCCCTCTCCTCCCCTTGCTCTTGCGAAGCCCACGGCCGTGCAGCACGAGCTCCATGGCCATCAATGGCTGCCGGCCATTTTTCTTTTTGTTCTCCCCACTCAAACATCCAAAATCATTTCCATTTGAAGCGAAATGACCGCGTCATTATCACCCACATCATACAGCCATCAATTTTACGTTTCCACCATCAATTGCATTCAATTTGGCCATTTCTTCCCGCTCTACTTTTGCAAACCAAAAATTGAAGTATTATTCCCCGGGTGTTTCCCGTCAGCTCAAGCATCTCCTTCGCATTATAAATAGAGCATCACGTGTGCTCGTCTCTCCTCTTCGATTCGCCTCAAACACCACCCCCTAACTCCCTTTCGTTTGCCCAGAACAAGCGACGCCACCGATGTCTTCACGAAGTCCGGCAACGCCGCCTTCGCGTTGTTCTTCCTCTCCGGTGATCCACCGACCAAGGTGACCGCGTCATAACGTGTTCCTAGTATCACTCATCCAATCTTCCACCTCGTTTCATCTTCTTCATCACCGAGAAGCCCCGCCACCGCAAGTTCCTCGTCGTCGACACTGATCACCATGGCTGCACCTCCTCGGCCACTCCCGAGCTGAACCGACCACGCCATCGCAATCCCCATGTCGTGCCCGTGCCCGTGCTCACCTTCCCTCACCGACGCCGGCGCCCGAGCACCGCCGTCCCGTGCAAGCCACCGTCGCCATGGCGTTGTGCTTCCTGTTCGGCATGAATAGCATTTCCAATACCATTAGCTTTATCTGGTCAAGTTTCTCTCGACTAGCTTTGTATGTGTCCATTTTTGGTGAGAATTGAATTTCCAGAAATTCGTTCTCTTTCACACAAACTCCAATTCCATCGATATTTTCTCCTAAATTCATTCTCTACTTTCTAGTATTTATTTTATAATTTTTAGTTTTTATTTAATTTCCGTTATTTATTTGGTCCGATTCACGTGTGTAGAGTTTGACGTCGCCGACGCGAGTTTGGATCAACAGGAAGCACTTACCTCCAACGCCACCGAAGGCGAGTCTCCTTTGACCACTTTCAACCTATAATTTGTAAATTATGCCTTCAATTTTAAAGTTATGCATTGCTATTTTATTTAAATGATAAGTTAAAACTGTAGGTTGTTAGTTAAAAATCTAAAGTTGTTATTATCATCCCTGATATTTGTTGTCATGTACCTTTGTAACCTTAGCGTAGAAATTCTGCATTATTGAATACAATTTTGCAGAATAGTTAATTCGGTAGAATTGCTTAGACGTGACTTTCGGTCCTGTTTAACCTTTGGGGGAGAAAAACCTTTAATACTTATTATGCTTTAAATTTTAGAAAATATTTGACATTAGGTAATGTCAATATTTGAAAATAAAAAAATGGTGGAAAATATTTTAGGCTAGGGTGAGTGACATGAGTCTGGTTTGTCTCACCCTGGTCGATTAAGGACCGACTCTTGTGTTTATTCAAACCAAGCATTACCGTGCAACCACACGTCCTAAATGGGAAGGGGCTGGCTGAGTAATTTACTAAGTCCGAACATTTAGCCCGCAGGCTGTTGATGGTAGGTGTCACCTAGATAGTGTAGACGATGGTAAATAACGTCCATGTCTGTCGGGGCTTGCGTCGGACATTGGTAAAAGATGTCCAAGTTCGAGCAGGTTTTCCCCCACAACAGTGAGCTACAGGTCGATGGTAAATGACATTCATGAACTGGGGTTAAGCTCATCGGGCGGGCTAATGTTATGATAAAGTATTGTAAAAGCCATGTGATAATCGCTTAGTCGCACACCTTCGGAAGTATATGAGCGAACAGTATAAGCTGATTATCTCCTGTGAGTCAAGCTGTACAACCTCTGCAGGGTGTTAAAAACTATTCGAATAGCCGTGCCTACGGTCAAGGGCGGGCAAGGTGCGTATACACATGGTATATTTCAGTTTTGGTTTTAAAATAAATATTTTGGGAATCTAGGAGTAGTTGGAACTCTTGGATTGTTGTTCTAGCAGTTAGAGCCAGTTGGATAGTTAGAGTTCAATTCATGAAAACTTGGCGGTTAGAGCCTCTTTACTAGTGTATGGTAGTTGGAACCTGCACTAGAGATTGATTTAAATTACTTTATCTATTTAATCATCTTTTACCAAATGAGCTTTTTAAAAGATGTTTAAACTTAAAATATTGCTTTGTGCAAATAAACCATATATGCCCAATTGTTAAAGCTTTGCATATTCATCAATTCCCAAGACTCACAGAGTACTTTATGTACTCACATGCTACACAACAAATCTCAGAAGTCTACAAAGATGCCGAGAACGACTATGACTACTTCGCCTGCGGCTTCGACAAAGGCTTACCAGAGTACTAAGCTGTGTTCCCCCAATTGAATGCCAGTGGGCGATTCGATGGGTCAACCACGGAGCTTATCATTTTGTTTCCACTGCTGTGAGACTTAAGGTCTTTGGACCTCTTTTGTAATAAGTGGCCATAAGGCTGGTACTCAGTTATTTATTAATGTTATTTCGTGATTCGAACTGGTTATCAACAATGTTTCCACTGTGTGCACTAGCTACTAATCTGTGACTGGTGAAGAAATACACAAAGGGTTCGGATTCAGAAATCCGGCCCCGACAGAGTTGGTATCAGAGCCGAGTCGACTGTAGGACGTGACCTAGTTAGAAATGGCAAAACTTAAGGATTTATATTTTCCTAAAAATTAAATTATAAACTTTTAAGTCTCTTTGCTACTTTCTTTTCTGTCTTAGTATCCTTTTCTTGTCTTTGTATTCACTATTTAAAATTGTTTCTAATCTTCTCTTGTTTTTCAAAATTTTGTAGATGTGTTTCATCAACTCTTGCGCTGAGAAGGAAGGAGGATTCTGTGCTAAGTTGTGGTTCATTCTTCAGGGATTGGGTTACATCCATTGCCCAGTGTACCACGGTATCACCATCAACAAGTACAACAAGGAGATGTGGCGTGTCAAGGTCACTATCTACGCCAAGAGTCATCTACAAGGAGATCGACCCTACTGCTTCACGGTAGAGAAAGAGACCGACAAGCTTGGAATGCAAGATGCTGCTAGAGAAGCGATCATCCGTCTAGGGTTCCACTACCGCACTGCCCTGGGACGCACTGCTTTTCGTTACTTTCCCTACCGCAAGAAGGGGGAAGTCTTCAGCAGGTTGATACTTTACCAACTGTTGCCTCGCTCCGACCAGTCGCGACACTTCTAACAGGTGTCTCTTCAAGAAGTAACTGCCCCCACTTCGTCGACTACTTAAAGGAGACTGCAAACAGTAAAAAGGAGGAGGAGATTCAATCGCATTCCATTAGATTGAAGCATGAGATTCAATCGCATTCCATCAGATTAAAGCATTAGATTCAATAGCAAAGCAAGCACTACGCTCAGTGTAATTAGAATTAGTCTATTGCCTTGTTGAAGACACCCCCTGTAATATCCAGTTCATAGTAATAAAGAGCAGTCTCATTCTCTCCTAAGAACTCTTTGCTATTTTTCTCTATTTATTTCGTAAGATCGGCGACTCAATCGTCAACAAGCATCAACATAAGTGGGATAAACTCTTCGGAGTGCCTTAAAATTTTATTTGACATTTTCCAGTAAACTCAATTTGTTTGACACTGATAGCAAGAGTTAGAAACAGTACGACGCTAGGAAGTTCCTTCTAGTGGGCAAGACCACATGCAGAGAGGAAAGACTTCGACTAGGTGTTGTGCCTTTCTCCGACCAGTTTAAACATATTGAGGTTACTAAAAGCAGTCAAACAAACTATAAAAGTACACTCCACTTAGAGAATTTTTCAAAAGTGATGAAGAAATAAACTAAGTTTAAAAGAGCTAGCTTGAAAATATTTCGACCATATTTGTTGAACCCAGTCTCTTTGTATTGGCAGCAAAAGTTAGGAACAAATCGACACTAGGAAGTTCCTTCTAGTGGGCAGGATCACGTGCAAAGAGGAAAGACTACGACTAAGTGATGTTACTCTTCTTCGACCAGTGTTAAGAAAAACTGAGTGTGTAAAAATGATCGAAAGACTATCGAAGCACTACTCAATATAAAAGACAATAAAGGGTGTAGAAACCTAAAACTTTATTAATAGAGTAAGGAGTTAAACATAAAATTTGTGTAACTAGTCGATGTTCTAAGAATTGAAGAGAACTCAGCCGTCTTCCATTGATAGTCATATCGAACCGAGTCGCATAACTTCGACCACTGTGTAAGCACCTTCCTACTTGGAGGAAAGCTTACTCCAATTAGACTGCGATTGAATCTTTTTCAGTACCAAGTCACCTACAGCAAGGCTGCGAGGTTGGATCTTACGATCGTAGTATTTGCGCAGGGCTTGTTGGTAAACTGCTGAACGGATTAGGGCTTGATTTCTCTTCTCTTTGAGCAGGTTGATGTCATCTGCTCGAAGTTGTTCCCAGTTAGAGTCGTTGAGCGTTTCGACCCTTATCAACCTGATCTTTAGTTCTGGCAGAAGCATGGCTTCGGCTCCAAAAACTAGGAAAAATGCGTCTCACCTGTAGCCCGACTTGCAGTCGTACGAACTGCCCACAACATATAGGGTAATTCTTGTACCCAAGCCCCTAAGCGCTTGACAAGCAGGTCGAACACTCGGGTTTTTATGCCTTGCATTATTTGGTCATTCGCTCTTTCGACTACCCCATTACTCTGTGGGTAGGCAACAGAGGCATAACATAACTTGGTACTCAACTCGTCGTAAAATTCCTGAAATTTTGCGCTCAAAAATTGTTTACTATTATCTGTAACTATTCGACTTGGAACACCAAATCGAGTAATTACGCTTCTCATCATGAACCTTTTGGCTGCTTCCTGTTATCCCAATCATAGGTTCAGCTTCAATTCAGTTTTTGAATGTATCAATAGCCACAAAAAGGAACTCGAAGCCCCCCGGTGCTTTTGGGAACGATCCTAGGATATCGAGACCCTAGGTCGTAAAAAGCCATGAAAGAGGAATAGTTTGCAATGCCTGAGCCGGTTGGTGTATTTGCCTACTATGAAACTGGCATTGTACACACTTCTTAACCAACTCTTTGGCGTCATGAAGATTCGTTGGCTAGTAAAAACCTTATCGAAAGGCTTTACCGACCAGCGTTCTATAAGAAGCATGAGTTCCACGGATGCCCCCGTGTATGTCGTTAAGGAGATTTAATCCTTCTTTCTGTGATATGCATTGCATGAGAACCCCGAGAACCCCTGGAGTACCTCTTTATAGAGGACTCCTTCGACCAAAGTATACATTTTGGCCTTACGGGATAAACGATCCGCCTCGAGACCATCTTTGGGTGTTGTACCCTTCTGAAGCTACTTGTAGATGGGATTCATCTAGGTATCCTCGTACTCTAAAGATGTTGTCTCAATAGGAGGTGTTATTGGTGTTTCGACTAGAGACGGCTTCTAGAGCTGTTCCAAGAAGACTCTTTTTGGTACTTGTGATCAGGAAGAACCGATTCGAGCTAACTGGTTTGCGAGAAAACTGTCCTTTCGAGGGATATATTGTAACTCAAAACTGATAAAATGATTTTCAAGCTTTCTCACTTCCGATAATACCCAGACATTGTCGGATTAGAGCACCGCTACTCTTTTCCGACTTGATTCACGACTAGTTGAGAGTCTCCTCTCACGAGTAGTTGTCAAATCCCGAGCGCTTTCATTTGCGTCGTATGCCGACCAATAAACCTTCAGATACATCACGTTGTTAGTGACAGAAAAGTGTAACTAAATGGGATACTTTAAGGTCTCTCTTGTAGGAGATTCCAATACCACCCTAGCCCCCAAGCCACTTAACGTAAGCAACCCGTCAAAGCACATCATCCACTCGTTGTGGGTATCGTACCAGGGATCCTGAACAGGTTCAGGATTTGTCCATTCGATAACAAAGTCTGCCGAGATCTGGGATTTAATGGTCGTTCGGGACATGAAATGAAGGTCGAACTCCCCAAGTTCTACTAACCATTTTGCCATGCATCCCGCTACTTCCCTATTCTAAAGGACCACTCGTAAGGGAAACTCAGACGGCACAAATATCTTGTGCGCTTGAAAATAATATCGTGGTTTCCTCGAGGACATGAGGAGTGCATATAAAAGTTTTTGAACCTGAGGGTATCGCTCCTTAGGCCTGTATAAAACTTCACTTACGTAGTAAACTGGTCGTTGGACGTTTTCACGTTCTGCGACCAGTACTGCACTCACTGCCTGTGGCGTGATAGCTAGATATATTAAGAGTGTCTTTTCTGCTTTCAGAGAAACCAAAACAGGAGCGCTCGTAAGATATCTCTTGACATCCTCAAAGGTTGTGTTTGCCTCTTCTAACCACTTGAAACCCTCATGCTTCCTGAGAAGTTTGAAGAAAGGAAGTCCTCTCTCCCAGTCATGCGATGAAACGACTTAAAGCACCTATGCACCCTGTGAGTTTCTGGACTTTTTTCTTCGTGGTCGAAGGGCGTGTTGTTTCAATGGCCTTTATCTTTTCAGGATTTGCTTCGATTCCTCATGCAGAGACAAGGAATCTAAGCAATTTTCCTGAGCAGACTCCAAATTTCTGACGATTGAGTTTCAAACGGTGTTTTCTGAGGTTGTCGAATGTTTCTTGCAAGTCTGAAATATGATTAAGTCGCTTGATGCTTTTTATGACTAGATCGTCAACATAGGCTTCCAAATTTAGGCCTAGTTGAGGTAAAAAAGTCATTTGCATCAAGCGTTGAAAAGAAGCGCCAGCATTTTTTAGAACAAATGGCATTTTGATATAGCAAAATATTCCAAATGGTGTAATAAATGCGGTATTTTCTTCATCTTCTAGACACATACTAATATGATGATAACCAAAATATGCATCTAGAAAATTTTATACTTCACAACCCGCAGTAGAATCAACCAATTCATCGATACGCGGGAGAGGAAAATCATCTTTTGGACAAGCTTTATTAAGATTAGTAAAGTCTACACACATACGCCACTTACCATTAGATTTTCTAACCATTACAACTAGCCACTCTGGGTGATCGACTTCTCTTATAAAGCCTGCACTAAGTAGCTTGTCCAATTATGATCTAATAGCCTCCCGTCGATCAGGTGCAAATCTCTGTAACTTCTGTTTTATGGATTTCTTGTCAGGCCGTCGAGCTAGCCTGTGCTCGATCACCTCCTAGGGGACTCTGGGCATGTCGGATGCTTGCCATGCGAAGACATCAGCATTAGCTCGGAGGGAGGTGACGAGGGTGTCTTCCTATTTGGGGTCGAAAGTAACCCCGATACGAACGGTCTTCGAAGGCTCCTCTAGATCCAGTGGAACTTCTTTGACCTGGTCGTTCAGCTCGGGCAAGGCTTTACGCTTCAACTGCTTGGTCGAAGGCTGCCCCTTACTTGCTTCTCGAGTTGGTATCTGACCAACCATCTCGACGGATTTGTGGTCGCATGTAAGCGTCATCTTCTTGTCACAGCGTATTGTGATCACCCCTTTGGGACCTGGCATCTTAAGACATTGATACCCATAATGAGCAGTCATTAAGAATCGTGCCAAAGTTGGTCATCTGAGTATAGCATTATATGTCGTGTCGAAATCGACCACATCAAAGGAGATTTTCTCTGTCCTGAAGTTTCTTTGAGAACTAAACATTACAGGCAGAGAAACTTGATCAATTGGTTTGGCCGAAGAACCTAGTACGATCCCATGAAACGAGTATCGTACAAGTTTTATTCTGGTTCGAGGTACTCGCATCTTGTCCAGGGCAGTTGTACATAAAATATTTAATGAACTGCCACCACCAACTAACACTCGATTTACTCGACAGTTGTTGATGATAGGCTCGACCATTATCAAAAACCGACCAAGTCGAGTGGAAGGGATCGGGCAGTCATTTTTCTCAAAAGAGATAGTGACATCCGACCACTTTCGCAATTTATTGACACGAGGAGGGTCAATAGAGTTTACCTCTCGTGCGACGGCCTCAAGCTGTCGCTTCGACTCGTATGCCGAAGATCCCCTAAAGATATGGTCGATGGTGTGCTTCGGATCCTGAAACGGCATTTCCTCGTCGTCGTCCGACTGCTTTCGACCACTTGCTTGTCTTACCTCCTCAAGAGTAGGAAGCGGTCCCTTCCGGTGTAATAGTCCTCAAGTTTTCTTTTGAAAACCCGGCGGTTGCGAAGGTCATGTCCTTCTTTTTTATGGAAATGGCACCACTTGGGCTTGTCGTTCTTTCGCTCGAGGCGCTTACCTTTGCCCCGGTCGGAGTATGGCTTGGAACTTCGAGTCTCCTTATAGCTTACGGCCAAGGCTTCCTTAGAATTGTTGGCTTAAGGCTTTTGGCCCTTCGCCTTGTTCTTGGATTTTCTGGCCTTCTTATCCTTCTTTTTGCTGCTTTCGCCTGCTTCTTGAGGATTTTTGTCGTCTCGATCGATGGTTTTATTCCATTCGACTGCTTCAACAGCAGTGGCATATCGATCGGCCATCTCGAATAGCTCAGCGACAGTAGCTGGAGGATTCAAAGCGATGTCATCTGTGATCCTTCTGCTGCGGACTCCCTGCTTAAAGGCTCTGATAACAGAGGAGTCAGAAACCTCTAGGATCGAATTGCGAACCTGACTGAAACGCCTGATGAATTAACGTAAGGTCTTGTAATCATTTTGTCTCATCCTATGCAAGTCATCCTTCTTTACGAGGCGATTGTAAGTGCCCTGAAAGTTGACCAGCAATAGATCGCAGAGGTGTTGCCACGAATAGATCGACTCGAGTGGCTGATTTAACAACCACGATCGAGCGGACCCTTTGAGCACAGTTGGAAGGTAATTCGCCTTGACGTGCTCTCCTCCTCCTGCTGCTCGGACAACGGATGTGTAGATTTAAAGGAATTCAATGAGATTCTGTGATCCATCAGAAGGGATACAGGTAGGCTACACTAGCAGGTAATTCAAAAATTATACCACGTAAACCAGGAAGCCATGCAAGTAGAAGATCATAGATCGTTACCACCAGACGCGCAGAGCAGCAGAAGAAGAGTTGGAGTAGCTTAATCCAACGTAGAGCACGTCGATGTAGTGGTCGTAGTCGATCGTCCAATGTCGAGCACATCGATGCAGTGGTTGTAGTCAATCGTCCAGTGTCCTCGCGAGTCGATTGTCTCCTCCAGTAACCTCTGCAGTTCCTCGTGGAGATCGCGGATCATCCTCAAACGCAACAGCAACCACAGTAGCGCCTCTACGGTATCTACACGTCCAAGGAAGGAACACCATACGCTGGTGTGCTAGCACCAACTCGCACGGTAGAACTCTCGGGAAGATAGCGGCTAGGGTTTCAGTGGAGCAACTCACATCAACTCGTCTGCCTCCCAATAGCCTCATGCATCTCCTTATATAGGGCCCATGATGGATCCTATCCGAACATATTTATTCCAACCCGTTAAGTGTGCGACCTTGTAGGTTCATGCGTAATCGGTTGTGACTCAGAAACCCTTTCTGACTATGAGTCGTTAGCGGTTTCTAGCAGGACATAACAATTCCCAAATACACACAAATTATATCGGACGAATCTTAATGCAATATGATCTACGACCAGGTCCTTATCACTAACGACTAGCTCGTATCTCTATACGACTAGTTCATACTTTGTCTCAACCAGTTCGTAACTCCTTACGAGAGGGTTTCGATCACTTAGTGATTATGCTCGACCAGTCTACGACTAGCTCGTATCTCCATACAACTAGTCCATATCTGATCGAACCGAACGACCTTCTCGTGTATTCTCCCTTTGCCTCACGATATCAGGTTGAACTCCAGGTGAGATATAATGCCATCTATGGAATGTTCAATACTTTCTCGATCGAGTGTCGGATAACTTCATGTGGTTGAACTCTTTGACCACCAGTGGCATGACCATGCACTTTCTTTATCCGACCACATCGAGGGGCCCAGAGATATCTCTCTTGTTATGTTAGGAGTGGCAAATCCTATATCCGACCAGTCACATTTCTCCGCATGTTTCATAGCATACCCGAAAGTTACCTTTATAACTACCCAGTTACGAGTAGCGTTTAGCAACCCCTAAGCATACTATTACACATGTAGGAAACCATGCTGATCTCAGGTCTAAGGATTATACATCATCATTGCTTGAGACCAACTGGTGACACATAGAATCATAACAATCTTAACAATGTCTCAAGGTGGATCTATGCAACACCATGTTCTCTATCATGTGTTCATATTATCAATTTGATATCCCTATATTCATGACCGGTGAAATATGGTCATCAATCAATACATGTGCTGGTCGATAAGTCACTAGTGTTCCGACTAAGGATACATTTGGAACGACATCATATAAGTTAAAGAGCTTCACCAACAAGTCACATACTTGTTGATCTACATAACCGATGATTCATTCAAGGAACAAAATAATATTTATTCAATAACTTATAAACATAGACGTGATACAATCATCCCTAGGATTGTCTCTAGGGCATATCACCAACACCATCAAATTTCTCCATATTCACTGGTCGAAACCGCGATGGCCAGCGAACAGCTCGGAGATCAGGCAAGAACGCCCGATATCCGATAATGACATCATACATCATACTGCCTTCTCTGTAGAAAAGAAGGGTTGATATCGCCAGGTGATAGTAGACGACGATACCCAGTCGTAAGTGGACCCGACCTATGATAGGTCTCAGTCCTACGAGGGTAATACTCCTCGTAGTCCATCTGTTGTTGCAGATTTCTGGATGGGGGTGGTGAACGATCACCTCCCCTGGGAGCTTGGCGACCGTCAGACGTTCGAAGAACTCTTCTCCAACTGGAGTTAAAGTTAGGGGAATAACGTAACATGCTGTTGCACCGATCTCTATAAGGTGAGTTGTTCGAACGACTGGTGGTCGATGGAGTCATAGCACTACGACTTCCAGAATGATGTCGGCAATGATGCCAAAGTCTTGTCATCGTGCTTCGAAGCCTTCACGCGATCTCTTCAGCGAAGAGGTCATACCCTAGCGCTCATGCGAGTTCTTGAGTTGGGTTCTCGAGCAGATTGTTTATATGTTGGAGTTCCCGAGCTTCCTCCGACTGATATTGAACGCGTCTAGGCAAATTTCTCTGGGTCGCAATCCTTCTCCTTCGAGTTGTCTCAGGATCATCCACATCTAACCCTTGAGTTTGCCTCAATGGAGTGCGATTATTTCGAGGATTTCTCCCACGCTCAACAGAGTGCTGATCACGTTCATTGCCAGAGACACCCTCACCATTGTCATGAGGGGTCGTAGGGTGTGATCGGCGGGGAGCATCCTTAGGCCTGCTTCTAGGAGAGAGATCGTGATCTGAGGGGAGAGTGAAGACCTCCTGTATATGATCTCCACTTACGCTTGAGACCTCCTGGCTTGAAGAATGGTTAAATGACACCGTCTGGCGACTTGGAGTGGACCCCTCCAGAAGAACTTTGGATTATAACCGTCTACATCCGCGGGTGAGCTTTGCGAATGTGTGGTCGAACTCGTAGGGACGATGTGCTCCCTCATATCCTCTGCGGGGGTAACCACAAAGTTACGACCACCAGATGTTGATGGAGTCCCGAAATGATGGCTTCTAGGACTTGCCGCGCCAGGCCGGATTGCCTCAAGCGGACTCGAACATTTGGAGGGAGAACCCTCGTCATGTTGTGAGCCTGCCTTGGTGCAGACCTGATTGTGGTCGGATGGACCCTTGCCATCTGAGGAAACTGGTCCCTCATTTGGACGTACTGTTGTGGGGGGAAAATATCCCTCCTCAACTCCATCGATGGCATGGTCTCCTGGATCTGGCGAATGATCTCTAGAGGTGGCATTACCATCGGATGACATGATACTCGGCTCGTAATCGAAGCCAGCATCCATGTCGATGTCTGCGTAGTCGACCAAGTCGAACCAATTATCCTCGTTCCATTCTCTTGCCATAGAAGCATTAAGAAAAAAAGAGAATTTGTTGACAAGGAATCACCAGAAGTCCCCACAGACGGTGCCAACTGTCGGTGATCCAGAACTAATCTTACGTATGATTGTTTGATTCGAGAGAACTCCTGGAGATAAAACCACGTAGAGAATGACACGGAGATTTTATACAGGCTCGGGCCTTCTCCGGAGAGAATAGCAACCCTACTTCTGTGCTAGTGTATTGAGTGTGATGATTACAATCAAGAGGAAGACTAATGTCTAATGTCTTGTACTCCTGATCGATCCGTCCTTCTGCATTTTGACTTTAGTCTTTATATAGCGTATGAAGATATGACAGTTCCTTCATGTGAAGAGGCGCCTCAACGTTCCAAATGATGAACCGATGGATGGTGGTTGTCGTTAAGGACGTGGCACCCCCATGTCACCAGGCAGTTGTTTGTCAGAGACAGAAGTGATTCATGCAGTTACTCACAGAGGGTAACAGCGTATATTAAATACCCCATGTGTAAAACATGGCGCATAAGACTTCCCAACCGACTGGGCCCGCATGTCTGTAGACTCCATAAATTATAGGATGGTCATGGCTGGCTAAGTTGTAGAGAAGTTTACAACCACGAGGTGCTCGTAGACAAGACTCACAACAAAGGGCTAGTCGTAGAAGAGCTTATGACTAGAGACTGGTCGTAGGAAAACTTACGACCAGGGAGTGGTCGTAGTAAGACTTACGGCTACTCCATAAAGCTTTTCCCTTATGAACAATAAGAGGTATACTTGTAGGTAATATAAAGATATTACCATCTATAATGATAATTGCAAATAAATTAATAAATGAGGATTATTAGATCCTCGTCAGCGCCCATTTTGCCGAGGCGATGCTAGCTCAGGCGCCTGTGTCTGCTTGGACTGTATGGACATGGCGGGCTGGTGAAAGCTCCTCTAGCTCTGTTTGTCTTGCCAGGTCCTGGTCGCCTCGCACTGTAATTATTCCCTCCGGTGCGGGGATTTTCATGCACAAGTAATTGTGGTGTGCTATTGCGCCAAAGGTGTTCAGCGTGGCCCGACCAAGGATGGCGTTGTATTGGTAGGGCATCTGGATGACGTCGAATGTAACGACCTCGGTCCGAGATCTGGCGTCATTGAACGTGATTTGGTCAGTCAATCGGCCTAAGGTCATCACAGGTCTTCCCCGGCGCCTATCGGGTATCTTTGAGGGTGACAGCGGTCTGAGGTATCATCATTTTGTCAAAAGCGTCCACGAATAGCAGGTCTGCTGAGCTTCCTCCATCCACGAGGACATGCCTAACCTCGAAATCCGCAATGCTGGCGAAGATGATGAGGGGGACTTGGTGTGGGAAATACCAACCCCGGGTGTCTTCGAGGCCGAAGGTGATTGGTATTTCGGCGTAGCGAGGTGGGCTGGAGGCGGGGTACGTTGTGACATGGTGGATTTGTCGGGCGTACGCGCGTCATTGTCTTTTCGACGTCATGCCGAGCGAGGATCCTCCTACGATCATGTTTATGATCCGCTGACGATGTTCCCCGTGGCCTCCCTCTATGCGGGGCCTTGGTAGCGGAGTGGCAGCTAGTTGCCTGCTCCCCTCCAGTCTTCGTGCCCAGCCATCTGTTGGCCTCAGTTCATGTAATCGTGCATGGCCGCGATGGTTCAGCATTCCCTTGTTGTGTGTGACCCCTTGCTATGGAGGTCACAAATGAGCGGGGGGCCTCCGGCCCCTGCCCGGGTGTCCGACTGCCTTCCACTGTTACACCCGTGGCCCTGACCTCGGCCTCCTCGCTTTCCCCTTCGGGGGGCTACCACCCTTCTACATGGTAGATGTTTTGCCCCTTCTGGCGGTAGTCGTTGGCCCGTTGAAGCCAGGGCAGTGGTGGCTTGGGCCTCCGCCCTCCGGGTGCTATCTTCCTCCGCCCGGCATACTCCTCGATCTTGTCGAAGAGCTCTGCCACTGTGCAGATGGGCTTGCGAGCCAGTCTTTCCGACAGGGGGGCTCTTTGGAGCCCGCATGTTGCAGCATTTATGACAGTGGTCTCATTAACCCCCTTCACTTGATATTTTACTTCCGCGAATTTTTTGAAAAAACTATGGAGGGACTCACCTGAGGTTTGTTTTATTGCGAACAGGTGCCCCGCGTCCTTTGGTTCTATGTAATTCCCCTAGAAATTGTTTCGCACGAGGTCCCGCAACTACTCCCATGCGTATATGGATCAAGGAGGGATGGTGAAGAACCATGTCAGTGCCATGCCCTTGAGGGCGAGGGTGATGATTTTTGCTTTTGTTGCGTCGTCTCTCCCGGTCGCCTCGGTGGCAGTCTCGTATACCCGGAGAAACTCCGACAGGTCTGTGCACCCCTCGAAGGGCGTGATTTCTGGCATTTTGAAGCCTTGGGGCCAGCGGACCGTCCCTAGTCCCTCGCTTAGCGGGGAGTTGGGTCCCCCGGCAACTGAGCTAGGGGCGCGTTGCGATGGCAAAGCAAAGACCTCCCCACTCGGTGACTGTCTGCGAATTGAAGCGGGGCCACGAGGGTTACCTCCCCCGGATCTCGCGGCGGAGGTCCGCCAGTTGCTGCTGAAGTGCTTTGTACGCCTCACGGGTGACGCCTGCTGCCCCTGGCTGTGGGCCCACTAGGTGATTCCCCATGAGGGATGTCTCAGTGGGCTGGGTGTCGCTTCCGAGGATGTCCCCGTGTGTGGAGTTGTTTGCTTCTTCTTAGTGGCCGGTGGTGGGCTGCTTCTTTGCCATGAAGTTCTGCTTTGTTTGGCCCTCGGTGTCTTTGGGGACATGGCCATGCGGCCACTTCGGCCGTTGAGACCTTGGGTGCGGCCTTCCGAGGGGCCATGCTAGTGCCTCGGGACTCTGCTTCGTGACTTTCCTGTCGTTCCCCACGAACAACGTCAATTGTCGTAGCAAGAAAGACTAGATAGTAGAAAAGAGGGACATCTGGCGTCTAAAGAGGGGCCGAAGGATCCTCGAGGAGAGGACCGGATGCAAGGAATAAATGTGTATTAATTGTCTCAATAATCCAAGTCTACCCTATTACATGGGGAAGGGTGGCTATTTATAGCCTTCCGACCGGGTACACGAGATTACGGATCTACCCTCGAACAGACCTTATGCCCGTAGGGACTGCAAGGACTTTTCCTACCCCTACGTGTAGCTTCCGGCTCACGGTGGATTCTCCTGGCATTGGTCCACCCAGTTGGGTGCGTCTGGTCCACCGGTGTCCTTCTATCCTTTGCTGCATGCGGGGTAGGCCGAAGGGCTCCGGATACCCTTCAGCTTTCCTCGAGGTGGCCCGAGGGTTCGACCCTCTAGCCCCCCCCCCCCGGCGCCGTTACGACCGGTACCCTCGGGGGAGCGGCCTCTCCGAGCCCACGTGGCCTTCGGACCCCCTCGTGCGGCCTTCTGGGGCGGTGCTCTTGTGTTGTTCGTCAGGTCATAGGGGCCGGTGGGCTGCCCCTACAACACTATTTATAAACCGATAAAATCTTTTGTGATCTTGTATAGATAGAATCAAATATCTTGTATAGATAGAAACTATTGACATGTTTGTAATCTAGATATACGAGGATCAATACAATGATGCCGGCTAGGCTTCTTCCTAAATCCTTTTAGCTTCGCCTCAGTAGTATTCTGTTCCATCCTTTTCGATGAAATGCAGGAAGCTGATTGGTCTCCTTGTGATGATAAGACTGCTACTGCTGGTACATATGTAGGGAAATGTTGTTCTACTACGTGCTGCTAGCCATGTTCGTTGTGCAGGGCATTTCATCTAGATGAAGCAAGGTCGGAAGGCAGCAAAAATGAGCCCAAGGGCAGGGATCTGGTAACCTTTGTTTTAGCCCACACGATATTCTCTAGCCCCAATTGCAAGCGTTTGGGCAGAGTGTGAAGGCAAATGTCCAAACAAGGCTTAGAAACTTTCTTTAATATGGCCTTTTGTTTGTCCTGAGCCAAGAAAGACAATATGAACCCTCAACCCGTTATGATTTTGCCTTTTTTTTTTGTCCCAATGGCTCTGCAATACCCAATTCTAATGTTCATATTATATGCACAGTGTAAGACACTACGTATTTTACTCAAAAGAAAACCCCACTGCGTTTTTTTGCTTATTCTGTCATCTCACAGAAAACCAAAATTTTCTTCAGACGCTGCTTCTATGATCCTATCATGGAGAGAATGTTCATAATTGCAGCAACCAGCTACACTTACCTACAGATCGTACTAACTGGAGGAAACAACTACACTTATCTGCGGCCTGCAGGCTGAAGACCATGGCTTGGAGCTTGCACAGCGCGGAAGGAAACAGCCGTGGCATTTCGTCGAGCATTTGGCGTACGGCGTCGACCCGGCCGCTCTGGTTTGCACAGCGCCTCGACCAGCACATAGTAGTACCAACCTTGTAGCGGTGAATGCGTTGGGCATGTTTCCACCACCCCCCCCGCCGACCCTGTTCTCTCGAAGCAGCGCGTCCCGGAGCCGGAGGTTGCTGCACATCCGCGCCGTGGGCGCGCACCCGAGGTCGTGCGCGCGGCTTGGGGGCACGCAGATGTGTCTCCTGCAGCGCACACCGGACGCCATCCGCGTCGCCCGCGTACTGACGATGGCTTGCTAGGCTCTCATCGTGTCTAGGACGCTCAACGCGCGTCGGCGGCGCTGCCTGAGGAGGAGGTGGAAGTACGGAAGCTGCGTTTGCTCGAACAGTCGAAACGCATGGCGGGCAAAGTCTGGGTTGCTCGAACAAGGCAAGGCGAGGGTTCTTTTTATGAAGATACATCCGCGACTTACAATTTACAATCTAGGCCGTCTATGTTTTATCGTACGGTAAAAAAACTAAGAAAGTGACTCTTTTGAATCGCACTTAGGGTATCTCCAATAGCTAAAAATAACTTCGTTTCTAACATATGCTACATTATTTTTAGAGACAATATTTTTAATAAATAGTCTCTAGCACACTCTTTAACATTTACATTTTATAGTTTTTCTTTGAAACGAGCCTACAGATCAACTAAAGTAGATTAATGTATCATATCTTGTTTCGCATACACGCCTACGATCCAGTTTGGAGCTTACTTTTAGAATTATTATTCATTTGTTTCAGAAAGTTTCCTGCGCCCTCACCTTTACATCCGCCTGCGTGGACCGCTCGAACTGCGTAATGGATCGGACGGTGCACAGCGACCGAAGTTTGATCTGCAATTCAATTTGGAGGTCCACGGGACCGTAGCAACCACCGGATCACGATCAGACGGTTCGCTTACGTCCCATTGACTTGCACCTGTTGCTCCCACGACAGGTCAACCACGGACAGCCGCTACACCCTCCCGCCCCTGCCCTCCGCGACCGGCGGCGTCGCCGGCCGCCCTTCTCCCCCACCTCCTCAGCCCCTTCTTTTTCCCGCGCTAGCGACCACGATACTGTGCTAGACGGGCCGCCTCCGGCTGCACCGGCTCCATCGGTCCCCGCGGCGTCCAGCGGAGAAAGCCACGGTGGTGGAGGAAAGAGTACGCCTCTCGCAAATCCGGTGCGCACTGCACCGGCACCACCGCCCGTGTAGGCGTGTACGTACCCACCTGCGCACACGGCTGCCCAGTGCCCACACCCTGCGCGCGCGGCATACTTCATTCAGTACCCCACAATTATTCCCTTCTAGAAGCATCTATCCTGAGAAAAAAATAGAGGATTTTAGTAAATCTGAATGATGTCAAACTTGTGGAGTAATGCAACTATTCCATTTCAACTCATAAACGCAACTATTTCGTTTCAACTCATAAACTTTATATGTCGCTTAACAGATTTCGCAGATCCAATACAGTACCAACTGTACCTTTTAATATTGAACAACAAATCAATTGGGGGCAAAATCATGAAATGATACAAGATATACCGGAAGAAATGCTTTACACTCTACTGGGAGACCTATATTTCTGTAAATACAATTGAAGACTGGTTCATCTTCTTTGCCCTAGCCTTGTGGTATATTACAAACAATATGATGGGAGGTACAATGTGCGTAGACGATGCCTTCATTGGAACCATGTATCAGCCTCCACAATTGCTGTACATAAGCATCCTTTGTGATGTGGAATCAAGTACCTTTTGCTCGCTTCCATACAATAACTGTACCGTCTGAATCAGATGAGGCCAGCAAATTTTCCCCATGACTCCAGGCCACTCCGATTACTGGAGAGCCATGTCCCTTCAGGAATGTAAATGGTTTCATTGGTACCTCAGCTGTGGAATCAAAGTTTAAGATGCGACAAATAGACAAAGCACTAAACATACCTGCAGTTTATTGACGCACGAGTTCTTTGGCCGTGCCAAATCATAGAAGTAAACATTTGAATCCTCACTGCCAGTAACTTCATGTTCAGAAGAAAATACAAGTCAGCTACATTCTTTTTGCAAAAGTTCTGTAATGCATTACAGAGAACAGAACAGAATGGTACAGAACAGCACATGGTGGATTTATTTTGCAAGAGCAGACACTTGTTTGCCAAAGCCATCATACGGTGTTTCATAAGTTCAATTCAACATTCTAAATACATTGATTAACAAATTTGCTCAGGATTGCTTAGAATTAAGTGTCAACTGTGATTGTCATGGTACTTCATTGAACTAAAATAGAGGTTCACCGTTCACAAAGACTGACAGTAAAACAATAAATGAGGGCAGGCAATACAAAGAGAAGTGCAGCAGCACTTAAGTGCTAACTGTTGGGAAAAATATCAGAAATAAGACTCTGGAATCCGGATGACCAGCATCTTAACTTTCAGCTATCCCACAGGAAACAGCTACAAAACATTCGAACAAGTTTTGATTCTAACTCACCTATGAATTCCCCTTTCTCAAGGGAAAGGAGTGGACAGAAAGAAGCACAGATTCTCTGCACTCGTGAGGCCAATTTTAGAGAGCATATGAGAGTCAAGTATCCCTGGGCATCTGCTGCAATGCTGAAATGCCAATAATACATATAGTTAGATAAAAGTGGAGGCCACAACAGGATAGACAGTAATAAAGTTAGCACACCTGAAGAAATACAGGTTTCCGTCTTGAGCACAAGATAGAAGTACTGGACAACGTGCTACCAGAGAGAAGGTGCGGTACTGGATGGTTGAAATAGGAGATTTGCTCTTACAACTCTTGTTCTTGTGAGTTCTAGATAACGATCCCGTGTGAGAGTTCACGCTAACAGTATATATGTAGCCCTGCACATTTCAAGCACCAATTGAAAATTATGAACATTACGAATTCATTTCAGTATTTGACTAATTAAATTATTGGATACCTGTGCATCACCAGCGAAAATAAGCTGACCAGTGTGATCAATATCCAAAGCTGTAACCGCATCATCAAAGATAAGTTTGCTGATTACTCTCCCAGTGCTAAAATTAATTGCCTAGATTAGAAAGAGAAATGGATCACATGGCAGGTAAAAACAAAAGGAAAGAAAGGGGGAAATGCTTCTAATTACATAAGTTTACATGATTTTTACTTATTTAATGGGCAAAAAGGTACATCTATTTATTGAAAGAAATACCAGAACAACAAAACATCCTTTTTCCCGTTATTATTGCACAACAGAACATTGATAAGAGGACCAAGCAACAAACAACATATGGGAAAGCAAATTATAGTGCATAAATTGTTGGGAGAAACAGGCCAGGAATTTTACATTGATTTCCTTGTTTGCGTTGCCAACTAAAAGCAAATTATTATTCACCTGCAACAAAGTGTTCGGGAAAAAAACAGTAAAGATATGATACAGTAGATAATTCATGCTAGTTATCATACAAAGAGTTATTAGCAATGCAGATACAGGCAAAGAGCATTGGTGAAAAGAAGCAAAAAGGATAGACAATAATGTATTCTGCTAAGTTTGGACTTACAGGATGAAAGCAGATGCATAGCTGGGAAGAAACTCCATATACAACCCTGATACAAGTGCCTTTAGAGATCTCCCATACTCTCATAGTTTTATCCATGGAGCATGAAGCTATGTACTGGTTATTAGATGAAAAATCAAAATCTGTAATGCAGTTAGAATTTAAAACTCACATGATATTTGATAAACAATGAAGGAATAGACAGGAAAGTACAACTTAAATTGATCATGCTTCATTCACATTCACAAAATCCATAAAAACCCATAAGCTTTTCATGTCTTGCACCCTTTTTAGCTATTACAAAACCCAAATTCAATTAGTTATACATATTACTTATCTGCATAGCGATTGTATATGCTCAGGCACTCAGCACTAGGGGCTGCCATCATGACATTGTGGCAGGTATTACTGATACCAGGAAATCACAATTAACTGAATTACCAGTATGGATTTTCTTAAATGCTAGCTGCTAAGCAGGGATGGCAGAAATAGGAGGCAAAAGCTTGGGCATGTGTAGCAAGCCTTTATTGACTTGTACGAGAACTACAAGGTTTTTCCTTTTTGCGAGGTAAACTCAAATATATTTTGTTACCTTGCTCGAGCAATTAATTATTAATTATTAAGACAAGTACCAAATCAGACCCCAGAAACACCAGGAGATGGTCACTCTAGCGATGCAATGCATAATATCAAGGATATGGTTTGATGTAGATTTTATGCTAATAGGTGCAGATTTGAATTTCCCTAGTACTAGAAGCCAGATACTTTGTGAAAAATGAAGGTAGATACAAAAAGAGCTTTACAAGCACAATTAAGTGTAGTCTAACCTGTGATATCTTTAGAATGTCCTGTTAACTTTTGAAGAACAGATGGTGGGTCAGAAACCTGGCAGACCGTCAAACTGCCGTCAGATGCACCATACGCAAGCAGATCTGAACTTGCATGACCAAATTTCAATATTTTAACTGCCAAGAGTAAAATCAGTCATCCATGAGCATACTATCCAAATCACTCAGATGAGAATACTTCATCATTGACAGAGTAGAAATTGTATAGCATGACTATAAGCAAATAACCTGATGCTTTACAGTTGTCAAAGATGCAACGCATTCCAACAAATGAGTACGCAGGCTCGGCGAATCTGACATGGTGCTCAGCATCACTCTGCTTTGAGCTGAGACTTATGTTGCGGCCTAACAGACCGCTGTTAATTCTCCAGTCCTGCAGCAAACAAGTTACATCAGACTTTACAACATGTGTAAGCACTTCTTCAAGCACAAAAGTATCCACACAAACTTCATGATGCACCATAGAAAGACTAACTGAACGAACCCGGCTAGAACTCCAGCTGTCTGCCTCAGACAATGTAGCAGGGCCAGGAGAGGGAGCCCACCTTCCACTGGTCAATTGCAATGTACACAATGTTAGATTTCACCTTTCATACCGTATACCACATGCTCAACGGATTAAGCTTGAGAGGAAACTACTGAACAAGCATAAGCAAAAGCTCACAACGCAATTAGATCACAGCACACAAACGTAGCAATATTTTGTTCTCATCTCATTAGGTACGGGCAGGGTAGGAGATGAGGCACAAAAATCAAAGGTGTTACCTGTTGCTCGGCGTGCTGTGGGCGCTGCTGGATGCAGCGCCACCGTCGATGCGACGGAGGAGGAAGTTGCGATAGGCAATGTAGCCCTTGCCGTTGCACCTCCACTCCTGCAGCAATCCCCACCGATCCATTCATTCATTGCCCCAAAGCAAAAACATAATACCATTGGCAGGTGGACTCTAACAAGGGAGGGATCTAAGAGCGAGGAGAAGTGCGGGAGTAGAAAACGGGTACCATGCGGTGGTGGAGCGCGGAGGGGGGCTTGCGGTGGAGGAGGAGGCGGCGGAGGGCGGCGTAGTCCGGGTCGGGGCGGGAGGAGGAGGGGGTCGGTGGCTGGAGGATGCAGCAGAGGAAGTCGGGGTCCGTGGGCCGAGAGGGGGCGGGACACGCCGTGGCGGAGGCGGAGGGCGAGGCGGTGGAGTCGACGGACATCGCCTCCATTTTCCCCGCGGCGTGCCGGGCGCGCGCGCGCCGTGGGGAGATCAGAGATGGGGCGGGGCGCTTGGATCTCGGGCGTACGGGGGGTGAGCTGGCAAAGTTGTTGTTTTTCTTGTCCGTGCGCACGCCGGAGTCGGGACTGTTTGGTTGGTGCTCCGGTCCAAAATTGCCTGCTCTGGTGGAGCCGAGGAGGTGTGCTACAAAGTTTAGTTCCCGTGCCATTTCTACAAGATATCTAGGTGGGACTAGGAATCAATTTAACCAATAAGATTATGAGAGTAAGTAGGGCACGTTGTACTGTTGGAAGCTCTTCCTAACAGTAAAGCATCCAGTCATCTAGTTTCATACAGTCTCATAAAGTATTATCATGTTTCATCCAATTTCACTCAGATTTAGTTTGAAATGTTTCATAGAGTATTATCGTGTTTCATAAAGTCTCATAGAGTATCATCGTGTTTCATAAAGTCTTATGGAGTATCATCATGTATATCAAGTTTTATATAGTTTGATCCCAAAGTACCATTGTTTCATCCCAAGTCTCATGGGATTTCATTGTGTTTCATCCCAAGTCTCATAGAGTATCATCATGTTTCGTCAAGTCTCATGGAGTATCATCGTATTTCATCCAATTTCACTTAGATTTGTGTTAATGTTTGAAGTGTTTCATGAAATTCCATCACAAGTCTCATGGAGTTTCACCAAGTCTAATGGAGTATCATCGTGTTTCATCAAGTTTCGTATTGTTTCATTCCAAAGTACCATTGTTTCATCCCAAAGTACAATTGTTTCATCCCAAGTCTTATGGAGTTTCATCGTGTTTCATCAAGTCCCATGCAGTATTATCGTGTTTCATAAGGTCTTATGGAGTTTCATCATGTTTCATCAAATTTCATATAATTTGATCTCAAAGTATCATTGTTTCATCCTAAGTCTCATAGAGTTTCATCATGTTTCATATAGTTTGATCCCAAAGTACCATTGTTTCATCCCAAATCTTATGGAGTGCCACCGTGTTTCATCAATTTTCACTCAGATTCGTGCTAATTTTTGAAGTGTTTCATGAAGTTACACAAACCCGAATTCGGAAATGTTCATAGAGAAGGCCTCACCTTGGAGGAGGGCTCGCTTGACTTGGACCTTGACACAATTGCCACCGGTGTGTTCGCTCCGACTCGATCCCGCCACAAAGCAGCCGCCTCGCTCAAACAACCCACGCCCGACGCCGTCGCGTGGCCTGGCGCCAATGTCGCCCTCCGTGAGGGCGATGCCTTGAGAGGTGGAGGCCCAGCGCCCTCTTGGTCTTCCTCCACGCGCCCTCCATTGCCGCGAACACCAATGGTATAGCAACGTTTTTATGGAGTTTTAATACATTGCAGCAACGTTGAAGTTGTTTAATATCGTGAGGCTTTGGATGAAACTTCATAAAATACATATGAATTAGTTTCATCCAGTTATTTGTGATTAAAACTTCATGAAACTTAATAAAACTTGATAAAACACGATGAAACTTGGGATAAAACTTCATGATACTTAGGATGAAACTTCATGAGACTTAATGAAACTATATGAAACTTGACAAAACATGATGGAACTTAGGATGAAACTTTATGAAATTTCATGAGACTTGGGAAGAAACTTCATAAAACTTAATGAAACGCGTTGAAACTTGAGATGAAACTTCATGAGACTTGTAATGAAACTTCATGAAACACGATGAAACTTGGGATGAAACTTCATGAAATTTAATAAAACTAAATGGAACTTGATGAAACACGATGAGACTTGGGATGAAACTATATGAAACTTGATGAAATACGATGGAACTTAGGATGAAACTTCATGAAACAAAATAAAACTTCATGAGACTTGGGATGAAAGTTCATGAAACACGATGTCACTGCTGAAAACTTGTCTTATACAAAAAAAGATGAAACTCTATGAGACTTGGAACGAAACTTCATGAAACACATTATGAATTAGTTTCATCAGTTATTTTGATTAAAACTTCCACAATCGAACTTCCAAAAATTCAAACCACAAACTCATTACAAAAACTCTTTACAAAAATTGAAAGAAAAATTGGCACATTTCATTCTAGCATAGCAAACAAATGATAGGCAGCCAATAACCGAACAAGCAGTCAAAAACATATCAACCGAACAAGAACACCAGACCAAGAGCCAAGAACTCCAAATCCATGAAATACCCACCAACCGAGGCAAGCACACCAACAAATCAAAAAACGAAAGGAACAACAAAGGAAGGAAGGGCTAGGGTGCCTTCGTGTGCTTGACGAGGGCGGAGCTGCACTGGTGCTCCCCGGGCGTGTGGTAGTCAGCGACAAGAACTGTGGGGGCAAAGAAGCAGCAGGAGGATTGAGGCAGACGGGATGGAGAAGAGAGAGGAAATTAGGGGGAGTTTAGGTGTAGAGTGAATAAGGTTGTAGTGGACATCAACATATATAGGATGATCCAACGGTAGATTGCTATCATGTTTTACTGCCTCCAAACGCTATAGCGTTAGTTAGTATTTCTCAGAGAATAAACTGTGTAAATGGCTTGAGGCGGATCCAGACATCGGGCTGGGTGGGCGATAGGCCGAGGCCTAAAAATCTTACTAGTGTTACAATCCATAAAAATCTCATGGAAAATTAACAAACATTCAGATTTGACCAAAGAACAGCTGACACAGCCTAAGGCTTAGGCCTTGACTGGCCGCCCCTGGCTTTACTGAATCCGTTTCCAGTTTGTATAAAGACCTTGGGCCTCCGCGGTCGTTAAACCATGCTAACCTTTGCATCTTACGCGAAACCGCGGAAAAGCACGTGCGTCGCTGCCTGCGCGGCGCTAAAAAGACATGGCCGTGCACGGCTGCAACTCCACCGCTACCATCAACCGCGCGCGCGCGGCACCGTAGGCGATGATCGCGTGGCAATGTGGCATCGGCCGCACTGGTCAGCCGCCAGCCGCCAGCCGCGTGCGTGGGCGAGCGGTGTGCCTAACGGCAGGGGCGGGAAACGCCCAACATCGGTTCAGCCGCACGAGCGATTTTGGCACGGCGTGAAAGAGGGACGTGCCCGCGCCCAGCCGCGGGCTAGAAACCGGCTCGGCTGCGCGGCACTGGAGAAACCGATGAACCATCGTATAACTCTAGCGGCGGCACGCGCGGCTCAACACTACAGGGCACCGGGCCACCGGCCGCGGCCGGGCAGCGAGGCGCCGCGCGGCACTGCGGCAGGACGTGTACTCCAAGCGTCGCCGCTGCTACCTTGCTAGCAATTGTAAGGGAGCTCACCCAACTGCGGCCCAACCAACCAAAACGGTTGGCTCAATGCTACAAAACTCGCGACGCGACGCGACTTGCCTGCCTGCCTCCTAGGTGAAGACACGGCCAGAATTCCCTCAGACTAGCATTGCAATCTGCAATGCCTCGAAACCACAGTATTATTGAGCATCTAGACGAGTACACAACTTGGAGATTCACACTTTCGCAGCGTCATTTTCTCACTGCGATTGAGACGTACGTCAGGGGAACCTTGCTTCTATACACAGTTATGTAGAATGTAGAACCACTCTGATCGCGCTGTAAACTTGAAATTTTCTCAAGGGACCAGAAGCAGCGTGCACTAGTTCAACATGCCTGAATCGGAGACTTCGTGTGTTCGAGGCAACGCTTATTCATGAAGGCCACAGCACAAGGAAGCAACCGTAACCTTGTCACTGGGAGTCGTCGAAAGAATCATCCGTCGGTTGCCAGTATCTGTTCGTGAACCACATCGAATCAGCCGCGACCGCGTTCCCGTCCTGGTTGCGGTGCCATGTGTAGTAGGCGTGCGTCCTGTTCTTGACGTCCAAGATGGCGTGCCCGAAACTCGCCTCCCTGAAGGCAGAGTAGCTAGGCTGTGGCTTTGACATGCTGCATTTTAAGAGCAAAGCGAAGATATCATCAGTCAAAACGAGAGAATGTAAGTAGTACACAGTCTTCTAAACATTCAGGAATTTGAAATAGTTAAAAGCTGTTATTTGGTGGAGGATGAAATCAATCCTACTTGGTGGCAAGTCCTTCTTGATTTCCTCCATCACCAATAGTTATGTAGACTGGAGCAGATTGATCAGGAATTGGAGTGCAGAGACCATTCACAACGTTGTATGCGACATTTGATATTCTATGCTGCAATTGAAGAACAAAATTCTATGTCAGAAGCTCAGGGTTAAGATATTGTTCTAAGCAGAGTAGTGAAGCTGAGCACATTGAACTGAAACAGCTTTTACTAGCTAGATGCGAGTACGTACAAGGAAAAAAAATGCACAAATAGGACTGGAAGGTCACAACAAAGTGAACGAAACAATTTGATTAGTACCGTAGGCTGTTTTTTTAAGAGAAAATTGCATTGTAGGTCCCTGAATTTGCGAGGTTGTGCCACTTAGCTCTCTGAACTTGCATTTTACTTTCTTAGCCCCCTGAACTTACGAGGTTGTACCACTTAACTCACTGAACTTGCATTTTACTTTCTCAGCCCCCTGAACCTGCGAGGTTGTGCCACTTAACTCCCTAAACTTGCATTTTGCTAAAAGCGTTGAAGTGAAGTTCGTCGGATGCGATGTCGGCAACTTTGTCCCTTCCGAGTCCGATGGACTCGTCGCCGCTCCGTTCCGGCCGTATTCATCGTCCCCGTCACCTCACTCCGACAAAATGGATTCTTCGGGCCCGGGAACACACCGTGCTCGTGTCTTCGCCAAAGCTCCACCGTCGCAGGTTGCCGTCGCCCTCGCCCTTGCCTCATCTGAGTCGGTCGTGAGAAAAATAAGTACATTCTTAGTACCAAAGCAGAAACTATTCACCCCGCACGAAGTCTATTTGGTTGTTTGCTAACATAAAAGGCTGAGCCGACGAATCACCGTGAGAGAGAGAAGTATTGTGCCACTACTGCTCTAGCACTAGGAATGTACTCCTCTCTCTCTCATGGTCAACTCAGAGGAGGCAAGGGTGAGAGCGGCGGCAAACTGCGACGGTGGAGCTCCGGCGAAGACACGAGCACGGTGCGTTCCCAGGCCCGAAGAATCAGTTTTTATCGGTGTGAGGTGACGTGGACGATGAACACGGCCAGAACGGGGCGGCGACGAGTCCACCAAACTCGGAAGGGACAAAGTCGCCGGCATCACATCCGACGAATTTCGCTTCAACGCAAGTTCAGATAGCTAAGTGACACAACCTCGTAATTTGACTAATTTCAGAGACCTACAATGCAATTTTCTCTTTCTTTAACGAACTTCGCTTCAACGCAAGTTCAGAGAGCTAAGTGACACAACCTCGTAAGTTCAGAGACCTACAATGTGATTTTCTCTTTCTTTAACAACTAGAAATGTACACTCTTACAAGATACATAAGCTATTTATTTGCAAGACATTTCCAATTTCTTCCCAGTGTGTAGTAGTTAATTATTTGCAGGAAAAGAATTTGAGAGTAGCTGCTTACTGTCCGTTCATAGGCATGCACATGTCCTGCAAACACAACATCAACTTTGTGCTTCACGAACCATGGCTCGTACATCACTCTCATGGTTTCACCTTCCATGTAGTGGTAGTTATAGCTGTTGTACCATGGAGCATGCATTAGAACGATCAGCCATGGTGTTTCACTCCTGTTAACCTTGGGAAACTCAGCTTCAAGCCACTTGTACTGAGGAGTGTATTTTCCTGGGAAAGAAACATGAGAACTGATAAATTACCTTAATTCCTTCTAGTAGCAATCAACAGATATGTGCATAATGGAATAATGTCTTCTTTGCCTAAAAGCATATAAGACTGAATTACTTTTGCATCAGAAGCTCAATTGCATAGTGTAGCTTTTACTTGTGCAGTTTGTGGTTTAGTACTTTCCATAAAGAAGTATTAATAACACAACGTCAGTGAAACATACACGTACCATATGATGAATATGACGCCAAGACAATAATATAAGCAGAGGCCCTTTTGATGGAATACCAGTAAGGTGCCGTGCTACCAGAAGCCTTATAAGGTGTGGGATACCTGTGGCTGTATGGCTTGAATGGCTTTGTTTCACCCTGCAAATGTGTGCAATTGAATGAACTTTTAAATGCCTATGGCATAGCTCCACTGAATTGTCTAGTATTTGAGCTGTAAAAGCATCCATTGAACAGATCACAATGCAAATAGAGTATGAGAGAGTACTATACTTACAAGTTCGGGAGCAAAGTCTATCTCATGATTTCCAGCTGTCCAGATCCAAGGCTGGTATGCAACATTCCTCTCTACAAATCTTGCCCATGTATCCCACCTCACATTATCATGATATGGGTAGTTATCTGCATATGACAGGTCCCCAACAAAAAGCACCGCCTGCGCTTTTAAATTGGACTCATAATGTGTGAGAGTAACATTTGAGTCGAAACTCTGACCGAGATCACCTGAACACAATTGTCAATTTTGGATGATATTACTCACAAGACACAGCCAGATTTGGTGAATGTGTATTCTGATAACGAACTTGTTAGAATGATCTCAGGGCATTTGGCCCAACGGCCAAATGCCAACCCTGATCAGCATACGATCGGGGCGCCAAATATATATGGTGGGCCCTGTCGCCGCCGCCACATAAATAGAGGTGGGGCCGGGGCGGCACTGATAACAAGGTTGACCGTGCCGCCACAAACCCCACAGACAAACCCTAATCCGATCTGAGAAGGGGGTGCTCCAGCGACAGGAAGTTCCACCACCGCCGCCATCGAACGCCGCCGCCAGGGAGACGTCGCCGCCAGTGAGACGCCACCTTCTTCCCCGACCGTCGCTGCCCGTGCGCAGACTTCACCGCCGAACCCGCGATGGCCAGCTCCTCCTCTACATCGGACGGTTGGTACCCCCATTCCCTAATGCTCTCTCCCTCTCTGTTTCTCTCACGAACCATAAAAGAGGAAGAACCCGCTAGATCTAAACCCTAGGAGATCCTAAGAATATAACAATGGTATCAGAGCAATTCCTAGGAGATAGATCTAGACGGAAAAGAAAAGAAAAGAGAGACTCCCCCATCCCCTTCCTAACCCTAGAAAATGGCAAAAGAACAGAGAAAGGGATCGGGTCAATCCCTAACCCTAGATCTGAAAAGTACTCACCTGGCCGTCGTCGCCAGGCCGCCGTCGTCGTCGCTGGCGTGCGGGAGACCGGCCGAGCCGTGGGCTCGCGGCGCTCCACGTCCGCCACCGTCGACGACGACAGACAGGCGCTAACACGGAGCCGCTTCGACGGCGAGCGCCCTTCGAGGAGCGCCGCAGCCGGCGAAGAGGTTCATGATGGCGCCGTCTTCTCTCGGCGGCATGGATGAAATCGCCGTCGTCGCCGCTTCACTCGCTTTCGGGCGACGGAGAGGAGAGGAGAGGAGAGAATGAGCTAGGGTTTTTCGGGGAATCGCCGAGCGCGGGGTTTTGATCGGTCGAAAACGCCGCTCAGCCGTCGGATGGCGACCAACGGCCGAGATCGCGCCAGGTCCCTCGGCCACTTTTGCCCAAAGTGGCGAGGTTTTTCGGCCCGAGCCCGAGTTCTTGTGATGACCTTCGCCGCGAGCAGAGCCGTCGGATGAGAATCCGACGGTGATGGATCGCGCGAGGCATCAAGGTCGCGGATCTGCGAGTTCTGCCGTTGGATGTAAATCCGACGGCTAAAATGTTTTGAGCCGAGGGTGAAGGAATGGGCCGTCGTGAAACGATCGCGCAAGATTTCGCAAAATGCTGTTTGCACAAAGTGAAATCCGAGAATTGAATTTAATTGGGCGCCAAACCGTAAGCCTCGGCGACGACCTCCTCACTTCGCTCCGTAAGTAGCCTAATCGGTATAATGCTTCAATAATGAATTATTTTAGAATAATTACGGTTTAGTGCAAAAGTTAATGTTTGATTACCTTTTCATTATTAAATTCGAACCAACGGAGAATTTAATTTTGGAAAAATATAGATGCAATTTCGAGATAATTATGATATTGTTATTTTCGACCAGCGTTGATAATAACAATATTATAATTTTTATTGTTGATTTTATGCATAATTTCTATTTACGCTAACGGTGATGTAGATTTAATGTATAGATTAAAATTGTATGTCGTATTTTTGACCAACGTTGGAAATAAGGCATATAATTTTCTTTGTTATGTTCTCACTTTTATTTGAATTATTTTTGAGGATACAACTTGATGAGTTGTATCAAAGAGATCCCCACTCTCAAAGGAGATAACTATGGGAGTGGAAGAAAAAGATAGACTTAGCGTTTATCTTGGTGAGGTGGACTGGGTCCTCACCACACAAGACGCCCCACCGAGCCCGGGCGCCAAGTGAGAAAAAAAAAATGAGGACGACAACTGCTTGGCGAAAAAGACGAGAGGACCATGCTCCTTACAGATGTCTTATGACCTTGAGCATAAGAAATGGACCACGACCAACAAGAAATGTATGGTCAGATAAAAACTACGATTGAGCCTCGCACTGCAGGCTCAATCGCAGAGTGTGACACTATCACAGAGTACCTTGAGAAAATAAAGAGTCGGTTCTTGGCTCTTCAAAGACTTATGCTACATGCCTAATTAAGCGACTTGTGACGAAAAGGTATTACGGTGGTGGCGGTGGCATAAGAGAGCACATACTAAGGATGAGCAATTTGGCATCCAAGCTTAAACCAATGGATTTGGCTCTCAAGGATGAGTTCCTTATTCATTTGATTTTTGCTTCCTTCTTTAAAAGTTTGACACCTTTGTTGTCAACTATAACATCTGACGAGAAATGGGACTTAGAAAAGTGCATAGCTATGTGTGTGCAAGAGGAGGAAAGATTTAAATCCTCACATGGTGGTTCTATCAACTATGTGAAGGACAACAAGAAAAAGAACTTCAACATAACTTCTCCTCAAAGAACAAGGGAAAAGCTCATGTCCATCGGCCTCAACAAAATAAGTTTGCGAGAGACAAAGATCGGTGTCTTCATCGCAAGAAGACGGACACTACAAGAAGGATCATCCCGACACTTAAAGATGATAATGGCAAAGAAAGGTGAGAACATTATTACCTTTATAAATGAATCCTGTATGTACAATATTCAAATCTACTTGGTGGATTGACTCAGAGCAACTGTTCATGTTGCTAATTCTTTCTGAGGATTCCGTTCGACGAGGACTATGCAAAGAAAAGAAAGATCGTTAAAGTCGCAAATGGAGTCCAAGTGAAGTTGAAGCCGTTGGCGATCTTTCATTAGAGCTAGTGATGGCTTCACTCTTTTACTTAGAGATGTTCTTTATGTTCCTCTTTACAAAGGAATTTGATTAGTGTTTCATGTTTGGACAATAATGGTTATGATTGTCATTTTGGAAGCGGCAAGTGTGAAATAATGTTTAATAAAGAATGTGTTGGTCTTGCCATCTTACAAAATGAGCTTTATTTGTTATCATTACGTGATGATGTGAATGTCGTGTGCGATAATGGGAACGTCGGCGTGCGAAAGTGAATGAATCTCGTCTACAAATGTAAGCGAAAACGAAAGAGAACTCTAGATGTGTCGTCGAAATTATGGCAATCGCTGTCGTTTAGGCCATATTTCGAGGGGAGAATAGAAAGACTAGTTAAGAATGATATTCTTCCTCCATTAGAGTTCTCGGACTTAGAACAATGCAGAGAATGCATTAAAGGAAAATATGTAAAGAAAATTAAGAAAGATGCCAAAAGAAGCATGTGAGTTCTACAAATTGTTCACACAGACATTTGTGGTCCTTTTCTGTGAAAAGTGTGGATGGTTATGACTCGTTCATAACATTCACGGATGATTACTCCGTTATGGATATATTTATCCAATCAAAGAAAGAAATGAAGCCTTGGATAAATTCAAGATATTTAAAATTTGAAGTTGAAAACCAACACGATTTAAAGATTAAGATAGTCCGATCGACCGTGGGGAGTACTACGATCGACATACCCCATATGGACAAGTTCTGGACCTTTTGCAAGGTTTTTACAGAAAATGGAATAGTGGCCCATATTCTACACCCAAGAACCTCGGCAAAATGGAGTAGGTGAAAGACGCAACTGCACTCGATGGATATGGTGCGAAGCATGATGAGCTATTCCACACCGCCATTGAGTTTATGGATGGGCGTTGAAAACCGCCATTCATATTCTCAACAGAGTGCCTAGTAAGTCGGTGCCCAAAACACCGCGAGTTGTGGGCGAGAAGAGTTCCTCATTAAACCACTTACGTGTGTGGGGAGTCTCACGAGGCTAAAGTATTTAACCCAAACCTTGGGAAGCTTGATCCCAAAATAAGAAGTTGCCATTTCATTGGCTACCCCGAAAAGTCAAAAGGTTTTCGTTTCTCTTGTCGAACATGATATACAAAGTTTGTAGAAACGAGACACGCCTTCTTAGAGGATGAAATGATGAGAGGAAGTATGGTAGCTCGTGAGATTGATCTTGAAGAGAAGCGGGTGTATCGCCCACTCCGATGATTCAAGAGCCATTCTTCACACTACTGCTTTGTCATTTGCCGACGGTGCAAGACAACGTGGTGCAAGCACTGTTATTGTTCCTCTGTGGCAACAATGAATGATAATAAGGAACACGTTCTTGAGGATCCTATAGAACCTATTGCCACAGATGAAGGGAGCAACAAAGACCTCAAGCGAAGATGTACCAAATGAGGAGGCCCCGAGGAGGTCTCAAAGAATAAGAAGATCGGCTATTTCGATGATTATCGATTTATCATCTGAGAGGAATATCAAATGGAGGATGATCCCACCTCATTTGAAGAAGCCATGAAAGCGAAAATTCCTCAAAATGGCTTGAAGCCATGGAAGAGGAAATGAGGTCCATGAAGACTAATAAAGTCAGGGACTTGGAAATTATTCCTAAAGGAGCCAAAACAAGAGGGTCAAATGGGTCTACAAGACAAAGCTTGACTCCCAAGGAATGTAGAAAGATACAAAGCGCGACTTGTGGCAAAAGGATTTACGCAAAGAGAGGGATTGATTACAATGAGACCTTTTCTCCGGTCTCATGTAAAGATTCTTCGAATCATAATGGCATTAGTAGCACATTATGATTTAGAGTTATCGAGATGGATGTAAAGACGGCATTTCTTAATGGGGATTTGGAGGAAAATGTTTACATGGCACAACCGAAAGGTTTTATCATGGAAGGAAATGAAAGAATGGGATGTCGCCTAAAGAAATCGATTTATGGGTTAAAGCAAGCTTCAAGACAAGGGTACTTGAAGTTTGACATACAATAAGAAAATTTGGGTTTAAAGAGAATGTAGAGGACAAGCGTGTTTATGCAAAGTTTAAAGATGGGAAGTTTATCTTCCTAATCACGTATGTGGATGATATCCTCTTGGCTAGTAGTGATGTCGATCACTTCGAGACAAAGAAGTTTTTGTCCTCAAACTTTGATATGAAAGATCTTGGTGAAGCTTCGTTCGTTCTAGGGATCGAAATTCAGGGATAGAAACAAAGGATATTGGGACTATCACAAAAGACATACATAGAGAAAGTCTTAAAGAAATTTGGGATGCATAAATGTAGTCCTTCACCGCACCTATAGTCAAGGGCGGCAGATATGGGGTTTTTCAATGCCCCAGAACCATATGAGATCGATCAAATGAAAGCGGTTCCATATGCTTGGTGTCGGAAGCTTACTGATATGCTCAAGTGTGCTGCACGCCTCGACTTAGCATTTGTTACTGGTTATTATGGCGATTCGAGCAATCTGAATAGAACATTGGAAATTGATAAAGAAAGTCTTGCGTTATTTGCAAGGGACAAAAGGCCTCATGATGACATCTGACGAAGATCGATTTACTCCATATAGTGGGTATACTGATTCTCGATTTTGCGGAGATGATAGAAAGTCTACATCCGGATATGTGTTCACTCTCGCGGAGGAGCTATATCGTGGAAAAGCTCAAAGCAAACCGTCACTACATCGCCCACAATGTATGCCGAGTTTGTAGCATGTTATGAGGCTACAGGCGGTGAATCTGGCTAAAGAAGTTCATACCCGTTTAAAAGTGGTTGGCGACATCAATAGACCACTTAAGTTGTCTCGCGATAATGAACCCATGATAACGTGATACAACAATAAGTCAAGTGGTGCCGCCAAACACATTGACATAAAGTACTATGTTGTGAAAGATAAAGTTCGGGATCAAATTATAAGTCTTGAGCATATAAGTACAAGAAAGATGTTAGCGGATCCGCTTACTAAAGGCTTACCACCCAGCGTGTTCAGAGAACATGTAGCCAGCATGGGTTTAGGGAAAGCCTATGATTCTGGACTAAAAGATGGCCCAAAAGTTTAAAGTAACTATTTGAGCAGAGGTGTATTGTAGTCATTGAATCTATCGGCGTTTGGCCGTGACGATGAGACATGTTCTATGCACTAACTGTGATGGAATGTGTAAAACAAAAGTAATTAAAGATAAAGCATAGATTGAGATCAAGGGGGAGAATGTTAGAATGATCTCAGGGCATTTGGCCCAACGGCCAAATGCCAACCCTTGATCATATACTGATCGGGGCGCAAATTTATATGGTGGTGGGCCCTGTCGCCGCCGCCACATAAATAGAGGTGGGGGCAGGCGATCGATAACAAGGTTGACCGTGCCGCCACAAACCCCACAGACAAACCCTAATCCGATCCGAGAAGGGTGCTCGGCGACAGAAGTTCCACCACCGCCATCGAACGCCGCCGCCAGGAGCGTCGCCGCCAATGACGCCACCTTCTTCCCCGACCAAATCGCCGCCGTCTTGCAGACTTCACCGCCGAACCCGCGATGGCCAGCTCCTCCTCTACATCGGACGGTTGGTACCCCATTCCCTAATGCTCTCTCCCTCTCTGTTTCTCTCACGAACCATAAAAGAGGAAGAACCCGCTAGATCTAAACCCTAGGAGATCCTAAGAATATAACAGAACTAGCATATATGCATACGCAGTGCTCCTGAAGTTCAGACATAAGCATCTAAGCTATATCCTGAGCACATTTGACAGTACCTATGAGACCAAATGTATATGGAACATCTGGGCCACTTTTGGGAGGGGTCCTGAACCAGAACTTCCTCACTGTTTGTCCAATCCCAACGGCATAGTAATACTTTGTGTCAAACTGCAATGAAGCCATAGTTAAGTCTTGAATCACGACACCAAACTTTACGAAAACATACACATTGTTTTTTATGAGATGATGACCTCCAACTTTTTGATCGTGCAATGATGGATATATCCTGAGGTATAGTTGTAGAACGTATACTGAGTATGCTTGCCCTTTGCAGAACAGTTGAGGTTATACTCTGAAGTCCCGTAAAGCACAGTGCTTGAGCCAGGCTCACTCGTTGTCACCCATGAGATTATCATGGCTGTGCCGTCATGGTTGCCTTGTGTGATATGAACCTTTCAGAGCACAACATCAATCCGCATCAGTGGAGAATACACCACCGATTGTACGTGAACACATCTTTCATACTATTAATTAATTCCGACAGCATGGTATAAAAATGGAATAGACATCAATATCATGAAAAAAGGCATCCAGATTCCTTCGAAGTCAAATGTCACACAAGAATTCCACAAAAAATCATCAAATAAAAATAAAACCTATGAAAAGAGTGGTAAAAGGTATGAAATCGATGCTTTTTTTCAAAAAAGAGAGGGTATGAAATAGATGGACCAAATGAGTGATGACTATCCACCACTAATTAGCCATAAAAGGATCATCAGTAGACTGACGACAACAGTCTTGTGAGACAAAAAAAACTAAAGGAAACTTGTACAGCCGAACCAGGCACACAAGTCCACTAACGAGACAGTTTATCAATGGAAGGTTTGAATTCAAGAGCATAGCATGAGTAAGATGAGATGCTTGAGTTCACGACAATTGCAGGATACAGATTCCTTCGAAGCATAGCCAGGTGCTCAAATGAGGACATAACAACCCCATACTTTAGGATTTTCACGTTGCAATTACCATTAGTCAACTTCTTGCCAGCTGCCACCTGCCGTGAGACAGATCCGTGGGAAAGGGAATAATGGAGAGAGTATATTTTTTTTCAATTAATTTAGTCATTTGTGACCTTGTGTTAGAGACAATAGTAGCCTCCAAATCGTGCTAATCTTTAGGCTACACGTAAGACCCAGCTTAAAGACTACCTGGATTCTAAACACCGTGGATGCCCTAGGACGCTGAAATCTAAACAAGAAATCAACAAGGGGAAACAACATACTACTAGATTGTCTTGGTCTGTGAACAGTTACCTGCTGGGGCGCATTGTGGCCGGCGGGGGCGCGGAAGACGTCGGCGTCGAGCGGCATGTCGATGGCGGAGCCGAGCTGCCGCCGGTACTCGCTGGTCTGGCCGGCGTGGCCGCCCGGGCACGCGACGCCCAGCAGCAGGACGGCGCAGGCGACCACCACGGCACCGATCCGATTCGCCCGCCCCATGCTCGCAGGGCCTCCTCCTCCTCCTCCGCTTCGTGCTCTGCTTCTTGGTTTCTTGTCGTGGCTTCTTGAAGGTTGTACTTGGAGCGTGGGAACGGAATGGGATCGCTTGTTCGATTTCGTTTCTTTCTTTTTCGTGATCGATTGATGGGTCAAAACAGGCAGGCGGGGGAGACGGAGGAGGGGGGGATGGAATATGCTGATCCGAGGTGCCAAGAAATAAATCGGAGAGGGAGACGGAAACGGGGAGAATTGATTATGTTCACGGTTTGAACACGCATGCAGAGGGAGGGTGGTGGTAGTGATATAGGGAGGAGGGAGTGGCGAGGTGGGGAGTCGTAAGGATTGGAGTTGGGAGACGGCAAGTGGGACGAATTTGGGAGGGGAGCCGACATGGTCAAATGGGCGTGCCCAGGCACGGCCTACTTGGATAAGGTCTCTGCAAACAAATGAAACTGATCGTGTCGTGTTGGTCTACGTAACTAGGTGACAGTCTAAGTATAGTTTAAAGGCCACTTGTGTTGTATCGTATGGGTTCAAGCCTGTTTGGTCTGACGGAGTTTATGGCCTATTTAGCCTGAAAATTCAAAAAAAATATTTAAAATTATAAAATTTGGGGGAAAAAAATCAGAAAAAATATGTAGTCATTCAGAAATACATATGAAATTTTTTAAAAATAAGATAGGCATATTGAAAATATAACAAAGAGCTTTATTAATGTTCAAATGTCTGCCTCGTTAAAACCTTTGCCAGGTAAAAACTCTAGCATGAGAAAATCTTGGCAAAGGAAAAGAGTAGAACATATAACTCTACATACATCTTTGTTCTAAGTGTCATTGTCGATGTACAGATTTTCGAACACGTCCGACAACTATGGATCTTCCACAGAGTGTTTGTTCGTGAATCAGCTTATTCTCAGTCCTTGGTGGTTAGAAATATCTCCACCATCTCACTCGTGAGATATGTTTTTCTCTCCTCCAATATTCTTCTAGAAAGACTGAAAGCAGACTCGGAGGAAACCGTCGAGACAGAAACAGTTAACACATCATGTGCAAGTATAGATAGCACGGAATATGTTAACTTATGGGCATGCCGCCATTGCAAAATTTCGAAACCTTCTGAGTTGAAATTTACCATATCGTTGTTCAGATATGTGGATAGTTCTCCACTCCTTGGGTGAGAGGTTGATCTTGGTTGAGTAAGCGGCACTGTAGAAGAAGAAGACCTGAATCTGGAGGAAGAGTCACCCCAGATCTTGCCCCAGGAATTTGTCTTGCTACTTGAGGTTGGTGCTACTGCAGGTCGTTGCAAGCAGACTCCCTGGAACTTATTTGCATACCTTTGGTAAACCTTATGTAATCGAGAACGAACTTCTACCAAATAGTCTAGTCCTGTAGCATCACTAAGAAGATCAAGAACATTAGCAAATGCTTCAATTTTAGCTCTAGGATCTAAAATAAATACAAAATGCATATAAGAAAGGGATTTCTCTCCAATATTTAAGGTATTTAGTTTTTATAGCAACAATAGTCTCTCATAAAACTAAGTTATTTTCATAAATTTTCAATTGAGTACTAATCTGTAAAATATTATGCACAATAATAGGAGATGTTGGATAATAGACAGTGGACAAAGCAACAGTGCTCTTATAAAAAAAATAAAAATTGTAGCATCTTCTTAGCAACGAACCAATGTTGCTCAGACAATAGTACAATACCATCATTGCTCGGATATTGCATTTGAATAAAGACAGAAAAGTGCTCTTATATGGCAAAAGACTCTTAAGCATCAAGTAAGTAGAGTTCCATCTTACCGGCATGTCCAAACCAAACTTTCTTGGACGTACACCCATTGCCCTACAGAAGTTCTTATATGTTGTTATTCTTACATTAGAATTATTCAAGAAAGATATCGTATCGCGAAAAGCTTTAAGATACACATCCAACCTCTTCAAACCGGATTTGACTATAAGGCTAATAATATGACAAGCGCATCACTGATGTAGCAAGAATGAATCGGCGTATGTACTGAAGACTGGAGTAAGAATATCCATGGCCTTAGATTTCGCAGCGGCATTGTCTATAGTAATTGAGAATATTTTATTTGTAATACCAAAGTCTTCCACGACTTTGATAATATAGTCTACAATATTCTCAACCGTGTGTGCTACATCAATTAATTTGAAACCTATAATTCTTTTCTCCACTACCCAGTCATCATTAACATCATGAGCAATTACAATAAGATAATCCTTCCTAACTTGGCCACTCCATATGTCCGAGGTCAGGGCCACTGAAAATGTGCGAGTTGCAAATTGATCCTTTAATTTATCACGACATTTATTGTAGTATTTTACTCGATCCTTAGTTGTTGTCTATCTAGAAACGGTAGAGAATCTTGGATTATGCGCAGTTCTAATATATGTTTGGAAAGAAGTAGACTCCCCAAAGCCTAACGGTAAATCCTTATAAGCAATTAAACGACAGAGAGATTGACGGGCTACTTCAGGATCGTAGTCCCAGCTACATACCGTTTCATCTGGGTTGTACTACAGCTGTGTCTGCCTCATCATCAATCATTGCTTGGCCTTACATCTTGTAGTATGTCTTTCTAAGTGCTCTGTCCCTCCTGTAGACTTTGCAGAAAATTTATGACGACAAATTTTGCAAACAACATAAGGTACCTGATTTTCTTGTATGTCTGGCTTGGTTGTCTTGTCGAAATTCTCCTAGAGTCCAGATGTAGACAACATCGACCTCTTTGCCCCGGTGGTAGTTGACGAAGATGATACTGTAGAGTGTGATGACAGAACTCCGTCTTGCCCTTCCGGTAACACCTTCGGTTGGTTTGAGGCAGCCACAGGATCCTCCATAGATGCAACCTCCCCCGGTGAAATTCCGTACCTAGTTAGAGCGAAGATATCGTAATTTTCCATAACTAAAATTGCAAAATCGAAACTAACACTATTATTATTTTCATATTAGCATAAAAAAATAATAAAAATAAAAATATACAAAAGTAGTATTGTACCTATTTTTCTCACTTGCTGGCGGAATTTGAATTTCTCAAAATTTGGCGATTTTTTTTGAATTTTGCCGCATTATCTCACACCTAATTAAAAAAAAAGCACAACAAGATTTGAAAGAGAGATTGATGAATAGATGTGTGCTGAATGAGGGGGGTATGGTACCTATTTATAGATAAAAAAACCCATGATTTGTTTGGAATTTTTAGCAATTTTTAAAGCCCAAAACGATAAAAAAAACGTTTGGATTTTTTGAAATTCCGAATGTTACGGGCTAAATGGGCCAAATGGGTCGTGCCGGGCCGGGCATGGCTTTGTCGTCGAGAACGCAGACCACCGTCCAAAATAGCCCTAACAATATTTCTCCCCGGGTCGATGTCGTGCCCCGTCGTGCAAGCCAAACCTAAAACCTCGACAACCGATTTTCCATCTTGGGGCCATGTCATGCCAGGCACGGCCCATTGTGCGCCCACGTGTCTTGCATGGCCTGACTCCCTTTTCTCCCTCCCTCAGTCCCTCTTCCCCAACACTTGCCACAGCCGCCTGTCGCCCATGCCTCTTCTCCTCGGCCGCGTGGCTTGGCCAGACCACCTCCTCCCTCTTCCCACCTCCCTCTTTGGTTCTTCCCTGCAGCACCGCACACCGGTGCCCCACACGCCCCTTCGCCTTCCCCGCCCAGTATGCCTCCCCCCTCTTCTTCTTCTTCCGCGTCGGTGCCGTCCTGCCGCCTACTTCCTCTTCTCCCTCTGCGCCGACATCGTCCTTCCGCGATGGCTCGCGCCCGCGTCGCAAATGCGCACTCCCATCTTCTCCCTTCTCTCCTTCCACACTGACACCGCCTCATTGCCTCCTTACTCTTCTCCCTCCACGCTCGCGACGCCCCGCACCTCCCCCCTCTTCTCCCTCTACACCAACCTCGCACCCGCGCCACCACACCAGCCTCGCCTTCTCTGCAAGCGGGGCAAACAAGTCGTGCCAACATCGTGCTGTGCTTGGCACGGCCCAGCACTGTTCGTGCTGGGCCAAGCCAGCCCATCATGCCAGGGGGGTATCCCAAGCACGACATGAGCCATCATGTCGGTCCGGCCCATGAATAGTGTGGGCCAGGCCAGGCTTGGGTCAGCCCGACCGGCTCGGCCCATCTGGCCATCACTAGAGGGGAAGATAAACAGAGGACCTTCGACTGGAGTTTTTTCCTCATTTGGTCTTTTTTAACGGAATAGCAAATATAGTCCCCACACGAACGAAATGACAAAAATAGTATCTCTAACATCCAAAAACGATGCGACAGGCCACCTACCGCACCCCTCTTTTTTTGAACAAAATAGCAAATTTGGCCTTCTCGCGAACGAAATAGCAAAAATAGCACACTTACCGCTCGAAAACAACACGGCAGGTGGCCTGCCGCGCCCCAATGCGCGGCAACTGAAAAAAGGGCATTGTGGCCGAAATGATGCGCATGGTAGCTACAGTGCGATGCACTATTTAAACAACGGTTGAATAGTGGCCCATCTTGTAACTACTGATTAAAAACACGCGATTTGTTTAGCGTTTGCCAAGAAGTCCTCTACCGCACACCGGGGGGGCGCGGTAGGTGGCTTGCGCTGGTGTTTTCGGATGGTAGGCGTGTTATTTTTGTCATTTCGTTCATGTGGGGGGACTAGATTTGCTATTCCGTTCCAAAAAGAGACTAAAACAGCCAAAGACTTCTTCGAACAGATCTTTTTAGTATTTTTTCAATTCTAGTTATTTTTAAATTTGAGTTTTGACCTCAATATCGAGATTGGTTGCCATATACTCTATCTAATAATTGGCAAAGAGATCGTCGGCCGCTCGGGAGCTCCAGGTCTTTGCGAAAAGGCCCTTGTACTTTTCGAAATCATGTCGAGGTCCTTGCGTCAAGTTTTTCGTGAAAAGCCACCCGATGTTTCCGAAATCGTGTCGAGCTCCTCCACGTTGGTTTTTTTGCGAAAAGTCCCATGTTATTTCCAAAATCACGTCCACATCCTCCACGTCAGTTTTTGTTTTGCAAAAAACCCTCGGTGTTTCTGAAATCACGTCAAGGTCCTCCACGTCAGTTTTTGTGGTGGAAAGCCACATGTTTCTTAAATCACATTGAGGTCCTCCATGCCATTTTTTTTGCAAAAAACCCCATGTGGTTTCCGAAATAACATCGAGGTCCCTCTATGTTTTTGTGAAAGAGCCCCTGTAATTTCCGAAATCGTGTCGATGTCCCTTATTCCACTCTGCCAGCAGCGTAGCGCGCTTACCATCCTAGTTATTTTAACATTCCCGGTGATAACCACTACGGGCTGTTTGATTTGTAGACACATCTTACTGTACTTCTTGCAACGAAGGTTTGCATGTTGTAGGTTTTTAGGTCATGACATTGAGAAAATGTGTTGCGCCACGATTATTATAGCTAAGGATTAAATACATTGTTCATCTATGAACTCTTGACCTAGTTTAATTTTCGTCCCTCATCTACAATACCGGGTAAAACACGTCCTCAAACTAACAAAACCGCACAAAAGGAATCCCTTCATCTGTTTGAGAGCTGTTTTCGCCACGAAACAATGGTTTTGACCAGTGTTGACCCACGTGCTTGTCCAATTGGATCCAAAAAGAATGAAATTGAAATTATAAAAAAAAAAACCTCAAAGGGGAAAATTACAAAACTACCAGCTACAACCGATGCCCTCAAATCCCAAGCGCTGCCGCAGGAAAATCTCGAGCTTGACATTATGCTTCTTCCTTATCCCCAAATTTCTTCCTCTCCCTCCTTCCTTAGCTCTGGCGCCAGCGAGGCTGTCCTAGACTCGTTGCACGCCACCGCATCCCCCGCTCCTCCATTCCTCAGCCCCGACACCACACCTCCTCCTCTCCCCTAAAACCTACGCCACCGTCCTAATCGGCGTCGTTGCCCAAGTTCGCTGGCCCAGCGGCCCCTACGACCACGCGAAGCCGACGAGATAGTCGCACACACCACCGTCACCTGCATACCCCTTGGGATAGCTGCCACGCCGCTCTGTGCGGCTATGCGCTAATGTCGAGCTCGACCGCGCCAAGGGCTTCCTCCCTGCGGAGCTTCGCGTGCCTCCACCCATACCGCACCCTCGCGTCGCTAGACGAGCTCCATGTCTCCGGCCTCAACCCCACCCACAAAGGATGCCACCGCCACCAAGGACTGCGAGTACGACGAGGTGGTGCCGCTAGACGACACGATGCATCACTCCTTCTTTGGGCCGCAGGAGGTTGCCACCTATCTGGTCCCACCTCACACCGAGCCTCCAGAAGCGTGCCAGTACGTTCGAGGTGCCGCACGGTGGCGTTGGCCCCCGTCGCCTACGAGGAGATGCGGATGATCTGCATCATCAACGCCCATGGCGGCAAGAGCGGCGCCAGCATGCCCAACAGATACTACGGCAACGCGTTGGCGTTGTCAGTCGCCATCTCGGCCGTCGATAAGCTTTACGCGAACCCTGTGAGCTACGTGGTCGAGCTGGTGAAGAAGTCCAAGGGGGAGGTTTACATGGAGTACGTGTGGTGGATGACCTCCAGTGCCTGGTAACATCGTCCCCGACTGCAATCGGTAGCCCGTACCGTACCTCACCAGCGGGTGGCTCCGCTACTTCCAACGCCATGCATGGCGTCTTCACCAGTGGGAGCCCTCGAAGCCGAGATCTGTTGCTGGATCCATAGGACTCGCGCCGCCATGCGTGGCGTCTTTGCCAGTGAACGTCACCTCTGCTTTCTCATCTTCCATGACCTCCCTATCTCCAACTCCACCACCACCACAATCCACGACGCCCCCTTCGGTGAGGCCGTCAAGGGCGCTGCACTGCATGTCTTCGGCTTTGCTGAGAGAAAGAGACGAGGAAGAGGAAGAAGATGGAAAGAAACATAGAGGAACTTTTTGTCATTGACTTGTAGGTCCGTTGACTAGAAGACAAGAGTGTCCAACAAAAATCCTAGTCAGCGACACTGACACGTAACTCCAAACCACTCACAAAACCAGCGACCGGTGCCAATGTGGCCGCCCACGTGGCACAAAACAGCCCTCAAACGGATGTAGGGATTCCTTTTGCACGGTATTGTTAGTTTGAGGACGCATTTTACCTAGTATTGTAGATGAGAGACAAAAATTAAGCTATGTTAAGAGTTCAGAGGCGGATAATGTACTTAATTGTATAGGTAAACATCAAATATTCTCTCTCAAAATAATAATAAACAAGTACCATCTGATCGCAACAAGTTGTATTTTTCTGCGTTGAGTGTAGATAAAGTGTGACAGCGAATCGAACAGACCACACATTATTATCTTAGTTCCAAACCCTAGGAAACTTAAGAACCGGACCTGCTTGGATGACCTGCCACAGCACATCAAAAGCAGTTCTTCTTTCTTTGGAAACGTTTTTGACGGTGATTTGTAAATCCCTATTTTTCTAGCTCTACAGTCGTTTAAGAACCATACCATTAAGACATACGCATCTGCATTTCTAATCTCTGACAAGCCGATGCAAGTGATCTACTCCAGTACATAAGAGTTAGGCAGCACGCAGTTTCGACGTTTCAGTATCAGTAGGCCCGCGGCTAGCTGGTCCACTTAAAACGACGCTCCGCATTTCGAACTTGGAACTTTGGAAGGTGCTGCGCCTGCAGCCCTGCGCTCCCACCACTGCATCTAGTAGCAGGGTAGCAGCAGTACCACTGTACCACCCATGCTTCACTTCCACGGAGTCACCGAGTCTGCAAGCGGGGCTGCGGGGGAGTCAGCAAGACCACCCAGTGCCCACATGGCGCATATCAGGACATTTACAATGTGGGGTGATGGTGCTAGAGCTATCATCTGGCTGTCATATCAGGCTGCATATCTCATGCACATAGTGCATTTGGTCTTGCATATCTGCTTGTTCTTTGTTTGCGTGTCAACAAGCGTAAAAATTCTGAAAAAATTCTAGATGTAGTTGATGGTGTTTTGTTCCACCTTTAAAATTTCAAGTTCAAACTCAATGTATGTTAGAAAAACAAAAAAGAAATTCACTGTGAATAGTAACATTTCGCTTTTCTCTTTCCTATTTTCTTTCCATACTATTCACAGTGAATTTCTTTTTTGTTTCTTCTAACATACATTGAGTTTGAACTTGAAATTTTAAAGGGTGGAACAAAACACTATCAACTACATCTAGAATTTTTTTAATTTTTATGCTTGTTTGATACCCAAACAAAGAATATAAGTCAAGCACTAAATGCACTATGTGCATAGGATATGCCCCCGTCATATCACACATGTGTTATATTTGTTTTTTAGTTGTAGCGTATAGCATCTCCTCCTCTTTCTAAAACAGAATCCACCACTAAATAAAATAGCACATATTTTTCTTCCACAACACTCTCTCTCCATCTCTCGTGTCACTTATCAGTGGGGCCTGTAATTTTTTTTTTGAACTGGCATCGATGTATGTAGATGCACCGGTGTTGTGAATATTTGTACTAGCACCCGTTGGCTTAGCTTGCTCCAAGGGCTAGCACCGATGCCACAAGTCCAAAACGCTAACTAGCGCCGTATATGATGTGCATGGCCTTATAGATTCCAAGTTTCCAGTCTCAAAGTTCCAAATTGATAATGCTGGTATGTACTACTACTACTCCTTTGTTTGCTAGCTTGATCATCCCCATGCCGGCGTGTGCAGAACCCACCATAAGTGATGGACCACACACAACACGTATTATTACGCTGCAAACTCTAGCACACGGCCACACGGGTACCATTTTCGTCTTAGATGCGTATCCTCTGCCTTTACGAAGGCAAGACACCAAATGGCACGCACTAAGGGCCGCACGATCAAGATCCAATAGTAGAGATCAAAACCAAGGAAAAATTGACCCCTTGAATACCTTATTGGCCTTGATCCTAACCATCCATTGCTTGATCCGATGGCCATGAATCACAGAATGGCAGAGAAAGACCGAGGGGTCCTTTCCTCTCCCGGTTGTGCCAATGGATTCGACTCGCCGTCGAGCCCGTTCTCAGATCGTGACCACACTCTGCAGTGGACGAGCTACACGATGCAATTCGGCCATTGCACCCGCTGTTTTTCGATGGGGCGGAGCTGGGACGAGTGGGGACTGAAACGACGTGCTTGTGTGCCGCCGTGACATCCAGTTTCCCCGCATGCATATGCTTGCAAGCCATGTACACACTGCTTTGGCAAGTCCTCTCTTCCATTCGGACCGAGCAGTATATGGCAACCCGCATGACTGTATCTCGATGCGGCTCACTGCGAAATTGGCTAATGGGTGCGTGTGCTGTCATGTACTACGCACGAACGACACGAGACACGGGATTCATAGTTCCCTCCCTTGATGAGGAGTCTCTCATTGACCCAGCTGGGTGGTCATGTCCTCACGCCTACCTGCCAACCTTGTTTCCACGGTTTCGTTAAGCAATCGATTCCATGCTTGTACATGTCGCAATCCGAAATCCCAAAGGGGGCTCCAATCGCCGGTCGGTAAGAAGCAGCTTAAGGCCCAACAGGGTGACAACTTCACACAAATTGGCTGCCAGTGTTGGCCAATCCATTCCAGTAGATGATAGCTTTGCGACGAATTGGCAAACGCCATCTACACGCTTTCACCATTAATGAGAACCTCCAAAACGGGGTTACACAAATATTGTACGGGCTGACAAATACAGAGAACATGTGTGTGTGGTGGGGGGGGCGCTTATCACTCTCCCACGGTCCAACACAATCGCACGCCCACTGAATTGCGAATGCAAACACAAAGAAATTGTGATGAGAAATTCACCATCATATGTGACCTGCGGCCGAGAATAATTCGACATAGTAACAGAACAAATGGTAATCTGTATGATCTTTTTTTTGGGGGTCCCTTGCCCTTGGCAGATCAGCACTATATTCTCAACAGGTCATTGGTACATGAATATAACAAGCCGATGCAAGTGATCTACTCCAGTACATAAGAGTTAGGCAGCACACAGTTTCGACGTTTCAGTATCAGTAGGCCGGCGACTAGCTAGTCCACTTAAAACGATGCTCCACATTTCAAACTTGGAACTTGGCAAGACCACCCAGCTTGATCATCCCCATGCCAGCGTGCGCAGAATCCACCATAAGTGATGGACCATGCACCTATTATTACACTGCAAACTCTAGCACACGGCCACACGGGTACCATTTTCGTCTCGGATGTGTATCCTCTGCCTTTACAAAGGCAAGGCACCAAATGGCACGCACTGAGGGTCGCACGATCAAAATCCAATGGTGGAGATCAAAGCCAAGGAAAAAAATGATGCCCTTGGATACCTCACTGGCCTCGATCCTAACCATCATTGCTTGATCCGATGGCCATGAATCACGGAATGGCAGAGAAAGGCCGGGGGTAAAGGCGCGTCCTTTCCTCTCCCGGTTGTGCCAGTGGATTCGACTCGCCGTCGAGCCCGTTCTCAGATCGTGACCACACTCTGCAGTGGACGAGCTACACGATGCAATTCGGCCATTGCACCCGCTGTTTTTCAATGGGGCGGAGCTGGGACGAGTGGGGACTGAAACGACGTGCTTGTATGCCGTGACATCCAGTTTCCCCACATGCATATGCTTGCAGGCCATGTACACACTGCTTTGGCAAGTCCTCTCTTCCCTTCGGACCGAGCAGTATATGTCAACCCGCATACTGTATCTCGATGCGGCTCGTCAACATTGCACGCGGTTGTCTTGCTCATCTTAACACGGCCACCTTGCCTGCTGCCATGGGATTCAGATTTCGGATGAGCGTACACTAAATCTCTTCTTGGTGTGCTCACGGCTCATACCATAATCATCAATTGCCACGGCAACCTTTTGCCGGGGCGAGCTAGATCCATCCGATCTTTGCCGGTCGTTGAAGTCCAGGGCTAGCTGGGAAAAAGCGATCGATAACATTTTTCCCCATAGATTCGATACGGTTCATCATTCTTTTGCGTTAGTGTTGGTCATTGGCAACGCTGCGACTGCGAAATTGGCTAATGGGTGCGTGTGCTGTCATGTACTACGCACGAACGACACGAGACACGAGACTCATAGTTCCCTCCCTTGATGAGGAGTCTCTCATTGACCCAGCTGGGTGGTCATGTCCTCACGCCTACCTGCCAACCTTGTTTCCACGGTTTCGTTAAGCAATCGATTCCATGCTTGTACATGTCGCAATCCGAAATCCCAAAGGGGGCTCCAATCGCAGGCCGGTAAGAAGCAGCTTAACGCACAACAGGGTGACAACTTCACACAAATTGGCTGCCAAACCATTTCAGTAGATGATAGCTTTGCGACGAATTGGCAAACGCCATCTACACGCTTTCACCATACATGAGAAGCTCCAAAACGGGGTTACACAAATATTGTACGGGCTGACAAATACAGAGAACATGTGCGTGTGTGGTTGGGTGGGGGGGGGGGTGTGCTTATCACCCTCCCACGGTCCAACACAATCGCACGCCCACTGAATTGCGAATGCAAACACAAAGAAATTCTGATGAGAAATTCACCATTATGTGACCTGCGGCTGAGAATAATCCGATATAGTAACAGAACAAATGGTAATCTGTATGATCTTTTTTTTCGGGGAGGGGGGGGGGGTGGTCCCTTGCCCTTGGCAGATCAGCACTATATTCTCAACAGGTCATCGGTACATGAATATAACAAATGTATAACATGCTGAAAAAAAATCTACCTTGGTGGAAACTGAGCCCAGGGTCCATACAGAATTACTCACGGAATTACTGACTAATCGCTGCCGTGTTCCCGATGCCGTATCTCGTTCCATCAAGTGATGCGGCTCAAGACATGCAAGAATGTGGTTTCTCTCCATGGGCTCTTCTAGTTCTGTATCTTCCGGGCCTTGTAACGTCACCAAGCAATGTGGATACAACTATCTTTCGGGGCAATGCGGATACAACATCAGCTAAGTACTGGAGGGAACTAATGTGCCATGTGCCTACTTATTTGCCATAGATGAGTCCATAACACTGCATGACTTGTCCATGAACTGCAAAGTGAATACAGGAATGGAGGAGATTAGTATTTGGTTAAAGAAGCATGTAGAAAACCAAAGGATAGATCATAAATGTGTATGTTACTTCTGAAGCTATGCTATAATAAGGAGGTCAAAACAAAGATTTGGTCTTTAACGAACTACAGAGATAAACTACCATTCTATTGGCACAGCAGAAGCGAACTTACAACCCATCAGAGGAAACTCACTACCAACAATATTATAAGACTGCAACAATCTGGTTAGGTTTGAACTGGCTCAGAACATAAAACCATATATTATCTAAGCATTCCAACAACTGGAGAGTTATTAATGAAACTGCCCATGCATCGTCTAAATGTGATCCGCATATGCTTCACCTCCAACTTCTGAGATGCCTCATATTCAGCTGATCAGCTCCAAGAAACAAAGAGTGATACACAGCAACCTCTAATAGTTGAATAGTCCTCAACTGACCCAAGAAGCACTAAAAGTGAATAAACCGGCAACTTGACCATTTGTTTTGTTTAATTCATCATGTCAAAAACATGAATATGGTCTTGCCTCAAAGACTAAATTCAGCATGGCACAGGATTATGGTTGACTGAACCTGCTCTGCCTGAAAGGTTCAATGGTCAGAATGTCTACACTGGTCAAACACCGGCAGTCCAGCACCTTTCTTTTTAAGATACAGCTTGGACATTTAACACTGGATCCACCGATTCAGCCTCTAAAGCTCACTGAGTAATCTTAAACAGCAGGCTAACATGTCGAGTTCCTTTTTATTTCAATTCTTTAGAGAAAAGTTTGTGGTTCACCAAAACATCACTCAGGCTGCCAGGCAAGCATATGAACTAATTCAACATAAGGAGGAACATATGAAGAAACCTTAAGGAAACCACCAAATGGTCATCAAATCACACTGATATTGTAAAAAAAAACAACAAAAAAACAGACTAAATGGAAGAATTAGCAAAGAGATATATCCGCTGGAATACATACATGGTGTTTTTCTAACCATACTAAATAGCTTATAGCTGACATAAGAGACTGTTGTACCCCCATATTGTTCGGCCAACTATGTTGCCTTTTAAATGTGACCAATGTATATTTATGGTTGTACTCACTCTGTCCAAGAAAAAACACCAGTGATGCAAAGCAAGTTCATGATACAATGACTATCAATGTGTAAAGTGCAACTATGTAAGATGCTTTCATGACTTGAACAGCGTTTACAGCTAATATGCTACCAAGACCAAGTGACAACTACATATCCTACTTATCTTTCTCAGAAGCACATTGCAACAAAACACTCAACTAAAATCCCTTCTGTGAAATTGCTAGACGGTCATGTTGCGAATTAAGTTACATTAACAAAGACTTGGAGTTCAATTACAGATTTCATAACTCAAACAAATAGCGTAGCTGTAAAACAACAACAATAGGAAAGTCTCAGATAAAGTAGTACCTTCTTCATGGAATGTAATTCCCGTCCAAATGGTTCCAAGAACTTCAACTCTAGATCAAGGGGCCAAACCTACATAGAAATAACAAAATGTTAAATCTCAGAATTAACAAAATGGCTTCATTGCACATAATCTACAATATTTCATAGTAGTCATATTAATTGGTTGACATTTTCTTTCTATGTTGGCATTTTAGTTATCCAAACTATTGGCACTGCACAGAAATAGTGAGCGTACACAGACTACAAGGTATGCATGCACAAAAGCCAAGCACTACATGTGTAAATGGAAACGCTTGACAGGTTAAAAGCACAGCTCATTGAAGTACTCAAAACACCATAACGTGAAAGCCAATCTGCATAGTAATCCATTCACAGGCTTCGAGCAATTGAAGAAATGTAGAACTTGCCAACTAAAATTAAAATGGAAACAATGGAAAAGGTTTGTGACCTCTTATATGCATACAGTGGATAATGACAATGACACAGTTTAAGTATACGACAAAGGGCGGGGGACGCCGGGGGGGGGGTGCGGATAAAAATCGCAACCACCATTCCTGTAAAACTGCACCTTTCCAAGCAAAACAGGGAACTAAGACTGTGATCCTTGATTTACTACTTAATAGAGTAGCAACCTTTGACAGTGAATACTATAGAGAAGAGCATGAAATGAGCTATCGTATCAGACTCATGATCAACTTACCATAAACCTATACAACATGGTATGCACAAAAAGAATGATCTCAAACCATCCCCAGTGGTTTTTATTATTCGACAGATAATACAGTTCAATACGAACCATATAATACCAACCATCACAGGTAGTTATAGACAAGTTTCCAACAACAGAAGCAACTGATCCCTAATTCCATGAATACTTTTTTTTTGTAATTTGTATAACTACCAAACCGACAAAACCGAACAACACAACCTGGACAAAAGCAAGCTAATAGCTACATCAAATCCACGATCAACCACACGCATCGAACTATGCAACCATTAATGATCAAATCCACGATCAACCACACGCATCGAACTATCCAACCATGATGCGGAATTGAACGAAACTAGCCACGCGTCCCCTCACAAAACAATCTTCATACCATCCAATAACTAATAGCTACATCAATCACACATGCATAACAATCGGATTACAAAAATACTGCGAGAAAGAGATGGACTTGAACCTTAAGCCCCATCAGCCGGAGCGGCGCCTGCTGCCCGGGCACGATGCACTCCGGCCCGGCCGCCTCCGCCACCGCCTCCATGGCCAGCCCCTCCCCTATCGGATCCGGATGCTGCAGAGCAGGCTCAAAATTAGGCCTCCCTCACCTAACCAGACCAAACCAACCCGAAATTGAACCAAGCCGGGCCGGGACGTACCTTCATGACGGCGAGGGCGTATGCGGATGAGTCGTCCTGGGCGACTCGGAGGACGGGGGCGTGGTGGATGCGAGGGACGGGGCGGATTCCTGCGGAGCCGGTGGCCGCTGCGCGCCAGGGCGCGTCGTCGCCGGCGAGGAGCGGCCGCTTGGTGGCGGCGGGGGAGACGGACGAGGCCGGGGCGGTGGTGGAGGCAGCGGGGAGCGCGGCGGGCGAGGAGGTGGTGGTGGTGAGGGACGCCATCGGAGAGGAAGCGGAGGCTCCGGTCCGGAGAGGATAAGGCGAGGAGTCCCGTTCCCGTTTGCGTGTTGGCTCGCGTGTGGGGAGGCGAGGCGAGGGAGCGGAAGGGGGAGGTATCGTTTTATCAAGGAACGTGGGGATCGGGTAACGCGTGGTTCTGGCTTCTGGGAAGGGGCGGGGGTTGATGCGGTGTTGAGTCCATGACGTGTGGGGTCGGGGCCGCGTTGGGAACTCGGGAGCCGTCTCGTGGAAGAGTCCGAGTTGGCTTTCTTAGGGCGGCTGGTGAGGAATGATCTGTCAAGGTGCTTTGTTTATCCAGAGAGAGTGATCAAAGTATTGATGCTGGTTGGATCTAATCCGTTTTACCGTAGTAGTAGTATACTCCTTTAATCTTACCTGTAGGTTGTTTTAGGCCCTGTTTAGATAGCTGTAGCTTCGCTAAAAAGTTGTTTTTGGCTTTCTGAGCTGAAAAACCACGATAGTTGGTAGCTGTAGTGTTTACTGAGACATCGTTAGGCAATCTAGTTTTTTATTGGGCGGACTAGCTGCTACAGAAATACCCTTAATGGTTCCAAAGGTTTGCTTGTGTGCTGATTTTGTGTAAACATTTATTATTTTTTTACGAAAATTTTGATTAAACAACTTAATTTTATTAGATCATGAACAATTGAGCAATATTTTGCAACATAATAATCACATTAAAAAAGGGTAAAATGCACATTTAAGGGGTATTATAAATGGATTTGTTTTTTTCACGTTCGTAAACAAATGTAATTTTAAGCGTTAAACGTACTAAATTCTCAATTTCCATGTATAAAACACAAAATGTTTCATATATGGGATCCTTACCTTGAATTTTCACACATCCGTTCATATGAAATACAAAATGGCGCATGTTTAGTGTACACAGTAGAGAACATTACACAAAACAATTGATTTGTCACGAACTCTAGTACTACACCATGAATCTCCAGTTGACTGAACTCATCAATCCCCTATGAACTGAACCACCAGAACAAGTGTGAGGCCATGGAAGCATTCTATCGAGCATGTGTTAGGCAACAAGAACAACAATCGAATATGAACAAGAACGAATCTAAGCATAAACAGATCTGACAATAGAGAAATTCACATATCACAAACTTTTGGAATCGTTGTGACTATCAGGAACTGACGAGTAACCCCTCTCGGTGAGGATCTTCATAAGAGAATCCGTGAGGTCACAGCCAGCAAGATCCATACGAAGGATAGCATGAGGAAGTGCATATCCTTCATAAATGGGCACAGTATGGCTCACACCATCACCAGAGTAAAGGACAATACCTGTCGGTTGCAAACATCATTAGCCAGACACTAGTGGAATTGCTTCTTAGTATACTAGTTGCACAAGCATCTATTCATCTCCCTAATTCTACTGGGTAGAATACTCATCATGTAGCACTATTCATTAGCCCAAGATCAATCAACCTGTAGCACTAGGTTTGGAACTGAGTCTTCCACGAGTACTCATCATGATGAAACATCGCAAAAAGCATGTAGCTTACAAGGATTTGCCTGTACCATATTTGATATTCCCAATTAATCCTAAAGCACCTACGATTGGACGCAGGTTATGATTACACCAATTTCAGTTGTTCCTATTTTGATCCAACCATAATTGCTTTAAATTTTGAACTTGCTATAGTTCAGAAAGCATGAAGACCAGACCTTGAAACTCATTTTTACAAGTGAATCAGCACCAATGGCATATCTAGAAATTCCCCTCCCACCACAGACCAAAGGTAATCAACCTCACAATTTCAGCACATCCAGTAGCACCAAAGCCACGTATGGTCATTTGCACAAATCAGATGCATTAGCACCCAAAAACACTATACGACTAACAACAAAAGCAATCATTTGCGCCCCACAAGTTCATCAAGCATAGAAATCAGACAAACACTTACCACTTACCAGGCTACCACCATGAGCACACACAACGCACTAACCCAATCCACTCGCAGATCAAGCGCTCGTCGCCCCGGATCTGACGAGAGCACCTGCAAGAGGCGATTGGAACACAAGATTTGGCCCCAGATATCGATCTAGGTCGCCCAGATCTGGCCGTCGAACACCCCAAAAACAGCAAAATTTGATATATGCCACCGAGAATCTTACCACTTCAAGATATGCCACTTAGTATATTGAAATTCGAAATTTGCCACCCCAGTTTCTTTTCCCATTGAAATTTGCCATTCTCACATCTTTTATCCAATTTTCCATCAATTCCAAAGGTGATCTACCCATTTTACCCCTCTCCACCACTCGCCTCCTCCCGAGACTCCCAACGCCGCCCGGTGGCACTAGGCACCACGGAGACCTCGAGGTGTTGGCGTCAATGTTGCTTCAATGAGCCATGCCTCCACCGCCTCCTGCATAATCTTTGCCATGGTAGTAGTGCGGTGTCGATCCGAGCACGTTTGGCGAGTCTTGTGATCGCGACGTGTTGGACCGAAAAGGCGACTAGAGGGGGGGTGAATAGGAGCTCAAAAACTTTTTCACTTGAATGAATTCAACTTGTAAATCACTTCAATAGCTATGAGAGCTATGAAGATCAATGATTAAGCACAGAGGAAGTCTTGTGTTGAATCCACTCTTAACCCCTAAAGCTCAAAGAAACAAAATCGGAGAAGTCTTTGAAAAATCGAAATCGGAACAACCGCAGTAAACCAAGCGGTCGTACCAATGTCGCGATATGACCGTAGGCAAATGAGCGGTCAGTCTTGATGTCTTGATATGACCAGAGGTAAACCAAGCGGTGATCATCTGATTGTCCCGGAAACGGCCGACGATTTAAAACCAAAATTAGCACAACTTTTGATCCACTTGGCCAAACGCTACGAGATTTGAAACACACCTTCCCAAAGAGGTTAGGAACCTATTCCAAGCAAAGAATGACTAGATCCACGTCAAAGTTCCTACCTTTCTTGAATTGAACGAAGAGGTTTCAAACCGAAGTTTGAACCTAAACATGATCTAAACCTTGCTCGTGGGTGATGGATGATCAAGATGATCCTAGATGGGTTCCCACATGTCACGACAAGTTAGATCACGGCAAGAAACCAAACAAAAACTCGCGGATCAAAGAAACACCTCAAATCATCAAATAGAGAAAAGAAAGCAAATAGACTCATCTTGGAGAGAACTTTCTTTGGATTGATTTGATATGGTATTGGTTTCTGACCACTCCATCAAGGAGGACAAAGACTCAATACATGAGCACGAAATCAAATCCAACTCTCTAGAACCCTAACCTCCACTAATCCTCTCCCTAAGCAAACTAGGGTTTCAAACACAATGAAAGGGTTGGGGTGGTCATCCAAAGACACCCCTATTTATAGTGGAGGCTTAGACCTTCTAGAAGAGTAACCCTAATGGGCTCCGTTAAGGCCCAAAACAAATGGGTCACACACGCACGCATCTCAAAGCGCCGTCTTCACTTTTCTTGACCTAATCCACTTCTTGACGCACCGACTTGCGCCAGGGTTGGCATTAGGTCACCAAGGCGATTTGGTGAAATTACCAAAATACCCTTCTCGATCTTTTGCAAAGACCGAGTCCCATCTTCGTGAAGCACCTCCATGCTTCGCCACGTGTAGGTTGATCCAATGCTCTCTTCATGTCGGCAAGTCTCTCCCATCCGGCCCCACCAAAACCACCATGGCACTTGCACCGACCCGCCGCTTGATCGAACCCGTCGCACCGAATCGCCTGTTCGGTCACCTTTGTCCGTCTTCGCCATGCTTGACTCTATTGACCTCACTGGCATCCCCGATCGTTACGGACCTCGGCTCTCCAAGCTTAGTCCCGATCATCTCGCCGCTGACCGTCATTGACCTCCAAGCAACACGCACATCAATAGACAAAGAAATCGAGTCCGGAACAAGTTCTTCACAACTTGACCCACGTTAGTCAAAACATGCATCATGCAACACATATGCCATGAAACCCATGAACTTGACCTAACCCAAAAGCAATTCTCCAATTGAAATGACAATCGAATAAAATCGGTATTACCGCCATGTTATGGCTTAAGATTACTCAAGATCATGATAGTATCAAGACTCATAATCGCGGTTGTACCGCTACCCGTGAAAAAACCAAAACTTCTCAAATTACACTCGCTCGAAAAACCATACCGCACACATGCGGTCATTCATGATCTTGGTTACTAAGAACCAAGGCACGGTACTCAAGATCATGGGTCGCATCACTGCAACTTACACGCCGACGACCGATTGTCCTAACACTTGTCGAAAACGCTTTCGACAAACCGAGAACGACATTGCCAATTGTAACATCATCCTAAGATCTCGTGCATATCCCCATGATATCCACACGACGCAGCACAAGGCCGCAACAACACGCTGACGACGAGCAGATGTTACCGGTGGGAAGCGCATTGGCGGCGGCGAAGCTCGCCGTGCTCCCCGCCATCGCAGCCTCCTCCACTACTCTATTGCTGCATCGCCAATCGGAGAAAATCACGGCCAGATCCGGCCGGTGCCCAGTGGTGTGTGGGTTGCTCTCCATCACTGGCGAGTGGGGTGACCCGAGACGCGGCTTGAGCTCCCTCGGGACGGCCGATCAGGGAGGCACCGCCATTTTGGCGAGGACCAGGAGCAGTGGGATCTGGCGGCCATGGGAGGGGAAGGGCAAGACCGTGGCCGTGAGAGTGGGAGGGAGCAGATCCGTGGCGCCGTCTCACCAGGGAGCACTAGTTCATGGCATGTTCATTAGTGAATCTCACGGGCAGGGCAGAGGGGATGGATTCAGAATGGAGAGGGGCAAAATGGGTAGATCACCTTTGGAATTGATGAGAAAAGAGGTAAGAATGGAAAATTTCAATGAGAAAAGAAACTTAAGTAGCAAATTTTGAATTTCAATATACTGAGTGGCATATCTCGAAGTTTCAAGATTCTCGATGGCATAAATCAAATTTTACCCCCCCCCAAAAACACCTAAATGCTGGACTAGCTAGGAACCAGTGCATAGAGATAGACTACAACAGATTGTTCTTAAGAGGGGGGTACCGTTGAGATGGAAGAGCGACGACGGCGAGGGGTGGTGGGCAGCGGCCGCGGAAGTTGAGGCGATGCGACGGGAGCACAAGAGGAGAGGAGTAGTAGTTGAGGATATCCAGCTGGAGGAGGGACATGGAGGGAGGCGGCGACAGCGGTGCTTAGGTACGGACGGAGCTGACGGCGTCCAGACTAGCAAGGAGATGGAGGAGAGGGCGGACGCCGGCGGCGGGAGGGCGGCGTCAGGAGGGTGCTGAGAGGAGCGACAGCCTGGGGACGTCGGGAGGATGGAGTGGGAATGAACGGGTACGGGTAGAGAGGGGATCGAACGGACTGGTCCTTTAATCAGTGGCATTTGGATGGTAATTTCTCTGAAGTTCTTAGGCAAATAGATATACCTGTTCGGCAATAAGCCAAAAAAGCTGGTGAAAATCTGCTTTGGCTTTGAAGTGTGCTTCGGCTGTGGCTTAAGTGATAAGTGGCTACAAAGCTAGCCTATTTGGTAGGTTTTTTATTTTTTCGAAACTGAAGTTGACTTAAAGCTCCCCAAAATAGGGCCTTAGCCTTTCCAACTTCTATCTAAATATAAGTCGTTCTACCATTTTTAGACACTTTTATTTCTTTTCCTTCTAAATATAAGTTGTTCTACAGTTCTCTAGACACATTTCTTCTTCATTTTCCCCCCTCATTATAGCATTCCTTAATTTCATGAGTAAATGAGCTCTTTTCCTATAATGTAGGAATTATTGAAGGAGAGAGAGTGAGTTCACAATATTAAATGCAAATAAAAGGGAGATAATGTAGGAATTATTAAAGGATAACAAGGTCATTTCATTCACTTCCTTAATTCATGTGCTCAAGTCTAAAACAACTTATATATGGAATTAGATGGAGCATTTTTCAGAGGAAACGTGCATGGGTTGGAGGAGGTGATGTTGAATTGTGTGTTGAAGCTTGAATTGAGCATACTAAAGTGCCAAAAAAAATCTGAATAATACGCATGAGGCCTGCATATCTTTTCATCAGATAATACGCATGAGACGAACTAGCGAAGGCCCGAGGCGCAATCACGTCTCATTAGGGCGTAGCCACGTGCGCACCTGGGCTATGTCACCGCGTGGCAGGGAGGATGCTGCATCGCTCGATGAGCACAGTGGCCACTGAGTGGGTGTGCGGGTGTCATGCGCGTGGGCATTGAGGGTGCACATGTGATATATAGAAACTGATCCCTACTATAATTTTTTTTTGGATCCAATATCCTATGACACTAGGTGGGCCTCTTGGGTTCCACCCATGGGGCAGCCACAAGGCACCATCGCTTTGCCTACTTTTCAATCTTGTCAAGGTGTGGGCAAGGATGGACCCAACATTCTGGTAAGCTTTGGCGTCCGCCAGAGCTACCGCCGATTGGGAACACTCCCTACCCCTCCTTCCTCCCTAGTATCCCTCGGCGTCGGAGAAGATAGCCTACGTCGCGGCTGTCCTTGCCGCAGTGTTTAGCCAGGCGATTTGGAGTTTGTGGGCCACTGGGCTGAGGCCCGTATTCCCATGAGCCCACCACGTGAGCCCCACCAAGAAGCCAATCACATCGAACCATAGAGCGAGAGTGAGAGGCCGGGAGCCACTCGATGCGACGGCGCGCTTGCGTTGCGCATCCATAATCCTAGTAGCCATTGGAGGACTTGGGGCGGCCGGCGGAGGTGTGAATCGCCCAGTAAGGCGTGTGGAGGAGCGGCAAGGCGGCATTGTGGTGAGCGTGTGGTGTGACCCCTGACAGCTGGGGGCTGGGGCGGAGGAGCAACCATCGAGTTCATGAGGTCCAAGCTTGTACTACTCGTCTCCCACAAGCTCTCCCTATTTAGTAACTAATTGCTCGCAGTGTGCTTAAGATTTTCCTTATGTGATTTGTTCTTGTGCTTCAATTTTCCCTTGTGTGATTTGTTCTTGTTACTTTGAGCAAATGTTGTACCATCGCAAGATCGGTAGATGGGTTTAGAGTTTTGCAGTAGTGTCCGAGCAAGTTAAGGTACTAGGAATTGTGTTTATTTTTCCAAATAGCAAACACAGCGGTAGACTAGTGAAATTTCTACTTGATGCAGTAACATACTAACATGAGTGCTTAAGGCATCTAGGATGTTTGTATATTTGTAACATTCCAAAGTTTTGTTACTAAATTTAAAATTAAGAAAATATTATTTTACTAGATTTTACGAGATTTAAAATAGTTTTCATGATTTTCTTGAATTTCCTAGATTTTAAATGTCAAAAATAAAATTTATTAAGTTTTATGGGTTTATCTTGGATTTAAAGTTTAAAATAAAATTTTAATTAGTTTCTTAAATTTTATCGAATTTAAAAGGGTTTTCCTATTTTTACCAAAAATTAAAACTAAACTATGTGCAAAAATAAAAAGCCAAGAAATAATTCTACTAAGTTCAAAAATAACATCCCAAATTTTCAATCTTGGTTAAAAATAAAATTTAAATATTTTCCTTGAATTTCGGATTTAAAAAGATTTTCCCTATTTATTTTAAGGGGCAAAATAATTCATTTGCAAATCTAAATACCAATGTTAAGTTGGAAATATTTTCTTTAAGTCCAAAACATCTCAGAGAATTTCTGTGAATTTTTCCATACTTTTTTTGGGCTTTATTTGCTAATTTCTAAAGGCTTAATTAAATTTTCAATTTCTGGAAATTCTAAAAATCAGAAAATCTCTTTTTCCTTTCTCTCTTCTCGCTGACAAGCGGGGCCCGCCTGTCAGCGGAGCTTCTCTCTTCCTCTCTCATCGCTAGGCGGGACCACCTATAAACCTCTCGCTCCTACTCTTCTTCTCCCACGAGCGCATCACTCGCGCCACCTGCCCATGCCACGCCGGCCTGCCGCCCGTGCATCACGTCACCTCTCGCACGCCACGACACCCCCTGCCCACGCCCAGGGTGCCCCTTGCCTGGAGCACCACTGCCCCCGCAGCCCGCGCCCACCACCTGTCCGGTGTCGCCGCTCATCGCCATCCCGCACCGCTCACCTCCCCTTCCCCTCTATTTAAGAGCGGCAAAACTTCCCCTTCTCATCTTTCCTCTCTCATCCTCCCCCTTTCTCTTTTTCTGCTAAGAACCGCGCCGCCCACTTTCCCCTTTTCTTCTTTGGCGCCGACCACGTAGCCTCAACGCCAAACATTCGCTCTGATGAAGCTCTAACAGCCCTAGCTGCGTCATCTTGCACCCCCTCCTCCTCCTCTTTCTTTCCCCCTCATTCTCCTCTCCCCACCCCTTAGTGCTCGTCGTTGAAGCTGCTCGGCCAAACCTCCTTTCTTCGGTGTTTTCGCCATCGCCGGAGCTCCTCCTTCGCCATCGCGAGCCACCCATAGCTTCTCCTAGCCATGTTCTACCCAGTGCCTCCTCTATTTTCGCGAACACCACGTAGCCGCCGCCACACCAGATTGCCAGCAAGATCTTGTCCTCGTCGCCGGCCACTCCATCGCATCCCCAAGCAATCAAGGTAAGCACCAGGTTCAGTGTGTTCCCCTCATCCTCATGGTATCATCATCGGCGGCTGAATTGCCGCCGTTCACTGACGTCCTTGGGCCCCGAGCGTCGCCGCGTCGGGTGCTGATGTGGCCGCCCAGGTGGCGCCACATGGTGCCAAGTAGACCTATTCAAATGCCGAGCCGGGCCAGGCTTCGGGCCGGGCTTGAAAAGCCCAGCCAAAAATCTTCAGGCCCGAGCCCATCCCAGCCCGGCCCGAAAAACTGGTTTTTCCCATTAACAGTGCTATTTTATTCATTTTTTGGAATTAAAAACTAATATTTAATTCATTTTCAGATTAAATAAATAGATTTTCACTTTTAAATTGATTTTACAGAATTTTGGCTAGGCTTGCTTCCTAGGGCGGTTTTGCGGTCCTAAGCTTGGCCGGACGGCGTCGAGCTCGGTCGGCCCGTGGTCGGCCGCCTATGAACAGTCTAGTGCCAAGCCGCCACCTCACCCCTTTTAACCCACGTGGTCGCCTCATGGTTCGCAGGCGCTATGTGGCAAGCCGCACTATTTTGCGAATCTGTCCACCATGGATCGCTCGTTCTTGTGGACTTGGTCCATGGACCAAGGGCCCACATGTCAGTGGTTCAAGCCACTTTTCAGTTGAGAAATAATTTCGGCTGAAATAAAAAAAACTCGCTGATGTCAGCATGACATAATAATTGATTTTCCTTTAGAAAATGAATTCCACAAAATTTGAATTTCCCATTTTCATCATTTTATGTGAGCGCAAACTTTCGGATGTCCATTCTCCCTCATACGAACTCTAATTTTGTCGTTTCTTGTTTCTAAATTTATCTAAATTCATTATCTACCTCTTAGAACCATTTTTTTTAATTTGTGGTTTATTTGAATTTTATTTCAATGTTGTTTGAATTTAGCTTATTTTCGCGTGTAAAATTCGATGACTCTAGGGAAACTGACCGATTTGAAGAGTTAGATCCTCAAACACATGAGTAAGGTAAGTTACATCCTTTTATCATATTTGAATCTCAGTATTTAAATTAATTAAATTCTGTTTTAAACTATTACTGCATGCTTATTTATATTCAGTTATTTAAATTCCTATTTCGAATTATAGTTATTCCCAATACCTTTGTATAACCAAATTTTGTTATTGAATTAGCCATTCCTTGATACCATAGTTAAAATCTGGTTAGTACATTAGTATGACTATAACATGTTGAAAAATTATGCTTAGAGATGTTTGGACTTAAAATATTTGACTAGGGGAATTTACAGCCAAAAGATCAAATGTTGTCTAAAAAGGTATCCATGACATTGGTTTGTCATGAAAGTTTACAAATGCTTTGAAAACTAAAATAAAATTAAAAACTAGTTTAGACTTGGGCGGAATGGATGTTTAGACGGTGCAAGTTTATGCACGAGATCGATTCATTTCTATGATTGAGCCTAGAGGTTTATTGGAAAGCCGTCTAAGTTATTTAAGGACAGGTCTTTTAGCCACATCTTACAAAGCTCCACCGTACTACTACAAGTCTGAAGTGGGTAGGATTTGGCTAACTAATTTGCAATATTCCACCGTGATTGTGCCATCTAGTTGCGTGGCTATCACAATGACCTATTTTTATATATTCCCACATGACGCAAGAGGGGGTTTAAATTCGACGGATTTCTATTCAAAGGAAGCGAAACCTTAGCGGGCATAACTATGATTGGAATGGTGTATTGTAAAGGTCTTGTGATAATCGCTTTGTCGCACACCTACGAAAGTTAGACTTTGGTTTTGATTTCAAAATACTTTATCAAAAGATTTTGGATAGTTTATCCAATTGGAAAATCGAGCGGACTGCCATGCGATAGGAGTGTATCCTTCACCACTCTTGTATGAAGGTTGTCTGACTATAAAACTTGAGAATTTAGAAAATGGATTTTAGGTATGGAATAAACTGCTTTAGAACTTAGTACAAATATTGAAAAAGAAACATTGCTTTATGCACAATCAACCCTATAAGCAATCCTTTGTTATACCATCATGCATTATAATATGTTATTGGGTGTAACTTGCGAAGTACATTTATTTGTACTCACCTTGCTTAATAAAAAATTATTCGGATGAGGAATAGTATGAGGAGGTCGAGAACTTGAACGACTAAGCTACGCTCCTAGACGATTGTCTGTGGTGAATCGTGTGGTCTATCTTATTATTTGCTTCTATTGTAATTTTTTTTGTATTATGCCTCTTTTGTAATGAACTTAAGTTATTATGAAGGAATCACGTATTATGGTTATGCTATCACCTTTTGTTTGACTGTGTACACTAGCTACCGATCATGGAACAAGTGTGCAATACACAGAGGATCCGGGATCCTTCGCTCTCGAATCTGACAATATTCCAAAAGGATCCATTTTATTAGTTCATTGAGCACTTGTTCTATGAAAAAAATGTTAGTTGAACTTATTATTAGTTCATTGAGCGACACACTGCATGGAGCCATTGAGCGAGGGCCCAGTGACCAAGCTCTAGTGGCGTGCAGGGAGGCGGCGGCGGCCAGCACAGCCAATAAAGAAGCGGTGTCATTTTCGCCCGTGTAGTGAGGTGGAAAGGGCCTGGATGGGTGTTGGTATGAGAGGCCGCGTGGTGGCAGTTCTGGGGTAAGTTGGGTTGTGGGTCAGGGTCGCCTAAAAACGCTGAGACTTAATTTGCATGGCAATTTAAAGCCGTTTGGAGCAACCGACCGGCTTTCGCCGGAAAAGCCGGTCGTTCCAAACAGTGGCTTTTGGAAGTTGCTTTCGTCAAAGCCACTTTCTCAACCAACGTATCGAAGCCAAAAGCCAAAAGGCGACCGTGAGAGGCTTCCGCCGCTTCCCGCAACTCGCGTTCCATATTTACCCCTAATGTTTGGAGTTATTTACCCGCCGAATGCCACTCCATATACCCCCCGCGCTGCAAGCTCCCGCACGGCCGTGAGGCTCCCCCCTCTTCCCCGTGCCCCTCCTCCTCCTCCCCCCTCTTCCCCCTGGCCTCCGCCTCCTCCTCCTCCTCCCTTGACCCACCTCTTCTTGCCGCCCCTCCTCCTCCCCGGCTCCCTCCTCCCCCGGCACCCTCCTCCCCAGCACCTGTCCTCCTCCCAGATCCAGATCTGGATCTGGATCAACCCTGACGACTCCTCCACCTCCCTCCTCCCACAAGACCTTCTTCCACTGCCTCCCCCGATGTGGTGCCTCCTTCCCGGCTCCGTCCTCCTCGACACTGGTGTGCCTCCTCCTCGGGCTTCCTCCCCCCATCGCCTCCTCCTCGGGCTCCATCCCGTCGCCTCTGTAGGATCAAGGATAATCGACTAGAGGGGGTGAATAGGAGATTTTAAAACTTTTTAGCAAATTAATAATTTAAGCCAAATATGAATTATGTCTAAACTAGATACAATTCTAGCTAAGCAATTTAATACAAGATAAATCCTAGAATTATAAATACGGAATAAGTAAAGACAAGAATTAACCCTCCTCCGCGCCGCCCTCCTCCACCTCCCTCCTCCCCGGCGCACCTTCTTCCGTGGCGGCGCCTCCCCCGATGCGGTGCCTCCTTCCCCGGCTCCGTCCTCCCCCGATACGGCTGTACCTCCTCCTCGGGCTTCCTCCCCCATCTCCTCCTCCTCCGGCTCCATCCCCCGTCGCCTCTGTAGGATCAAGGATAACCGACTAGATGGGGGTGAGTAGGAGATTCTAAAACTTTTTAGCAAATTAATAATTTAAGCCAAATATGAATTATGTCTAAACTAGATACAATTCTAGCTAAGCAATTTAATACAAGATAAATCCTAGAATTGTAAATGCAGAATAAGTAAAGACAAGAATAACCACAAAAGAGACAACGATGTTTTCCCGTGGTATCGAAGACTTGGCAGTCTTCACTAGTCTACGTTAAGGAAGCTTGAACGAATCAAGCCAGCTCCACGAATTAAGCCTTCCCTCGATCACTATTGGTTGTTCTTCCTCCGCTCCGGAGATGGTGAACACCGAACCACTCACAATCTCGGCACCGGACCTCTTCACAAGCTTCCTGAAGAGATCACCGTGCTCCTACCACCAAGCCGTCTAGGAGTTCAGCAAAACTCCAAGAGTAATAAATCGATGACCTTCGCTTGATGGCACTCAAGTGCAAATGGATCAACTAGAATGAGTGAATGCACTTGAATTGGTTCAACTACCTCACAATGAATGCACAAGTGTATTTGAGGTGTTGAATGAATGTTCAAGGTTCTAAGGATATTAAATGAAGAGTTACATTCTGTCTTAGAGCCGGTGGAGGGGTATTTGTAACTCCCACAACCAAATCCAACCGTTATGAGAGAAACCCTAGCTTTTCAGCGAAATTCGGTACTACCGCCAACCAAGGTGCGGTACTACCATATTCCACCAACCGCTCTGTAATGGCTACAACAGGAACATTAACTGCCTCTGACATAGCCGTTTTAAACGTGGCGCGGTACTGCCGTCAACCATCATGCGGTCATACCGCTTATCCCGATCGTACCGCTCACAAGGGCGGTATTACCGTTCGCTGGGTTTTCAATCTCAGTTGAAAAGGGTGCTTCTCTGGAATTTACGTACCGCCACATAAAATTCGGAACGACCATGGAGCGGTAGTTCCGCCATTAAAGCTCCGGTACTACCGCATCACTGATATGAACAAGCTCACCCAAACATGCTGGTCACGTGGACAGCTCAGATGAAATGGGCTGTTCGGACCATGCGTTTAAACCACACGATCTTGAACTTTTCGGACAGTCCGAACGGCCCATGGTAGTACCGCCAAAGGAAGTACGGTAATACCGCTAAGCGGTAGTTCCGCCAAGCAAGCACCGGTACTACCGTTTGCCAAGGGAGCACAAGAGCTCCAAAAAAAGTCTCTCTGGAAAATATATACCACTCCATTTTCCGGAAGTACCGTAGAGCGGTAGTACCGTTTAAACAACGACGGTACTACCGTTCCAAGGGTTTTGCAAATATAACCAAAATGGAGTCCCTCTGGATTTTACGTACCGTCAACTAGAAAACGGAATTACCATGATGCGGTCGTACCGCTCCACAAATAAGTTGACAAGCACTTTTGAACTGCACACGTGGACGCTCCAGATTAAATGGGCTGATCGGACCACACTTATAAACCACACGATCATGTGCTGTTCGGACAGTCCGAACGGCACACGGTAGTTCCGCCAACTAAAAAACGAAATGACTGTAATGCGGTAGTGCCGCTCAAAAGGCCGGTCATACCGCATTAGCAACCAGTTGGCTGTGACGATCGGACCATTTACGTGGATGGCCCAGATTGATTGGGCTGTTCGAACCACTCGTTTAAACCACACGATCATGTCACTTTTAGACAGTCCAAACGGCCCACGGTAATATCGCCAAGGGTTACGCGGTCATACCGCAAAGCGGTAGTTCTGCCCTTTACACCCCAGTATTACCGTTTGTGCAGACAATTGTACAGAGAGCTTTCAAATTCAAATTCAAATGCATGCATTATCCTAAATTGATCTAAATGGCACAAGAACATGCTATCAAGCTACTAGTCATGATCCCTCTTAATAGCATGGTATTTAACCTATAATCCGGTCTTCCAACTATTTCTCCTAAGATCGGTAAAATACAAAAAAGATCCTAGACTACTTGTACCTTGTCTTTTATCCAAAAGATCTTCATGTTGTCCTTTAGCATGCATCTTCAAGACATCAAAATCACCAATAGGACTTAACCTTGTAAATACTCAATAAACATGTTAATCCCATATTCACATATTATCATTAATTACCAAAACCATTTTTATGGGTCTAGATGCTTTCAGCCTCCTCCTCCGGCTCCATCCCCGACCCTCCCCCGTCGCCTCCTCCTCCGGCTCCATCCCCGACCCTCCTGCCGCCTCCTCCTCCTCCGGCTCCATCCCTGACCCTCCCGTCGCCGCCTCCTCCCTCCACCTCCCGAGCCACCGCCGCCCTCCCCCTCCTCCTTAGGCTCCCCCCCGGCGCCTCCTCCCTTCACCTCCTGAGCCACCACTGCCCTCCCACTCCTCCTCCCTTGTGCGCCGTTGCTGGCTGTTGTGGCCCAAGGCCCTCAATCCACACCGCCGCCGTCGAATCAATGAATTGCTTGATTACCAGTCCATGAAAGGAGCAGGGTGCATTTTGATTCATGAATTCAGAAACTAATTGCATGGTTGCATTGGAAAAGAAGTTACTGGTGTGTATTTTGTAGGAAGATAATCTTGTTGTGGTTGTGCTATTTTGATTCATGAATTTTCTTGTCAGTAATTATATTATGTATCGAGGCACTCTTATTGCAAATGTAGTCACTCATAAGATGAAATTTAGGTGAGCATCATGTCAGTTGTATCATATGGTGGATCAATGTTAATAGCTCCTAAGTTCAAAAATGTGAACTAAACATTTTAAGTTTAGGATGAACTACATAAAGAGCAAAGTATCTTGGTTTTACATTCATAGCTATGACTATCATAACCTTGTTTTTCTAGTGTTGATCTAAGATTTAAGACTAGCACTGTGTTGTATATTCAGAGTTGAAGGCTGATTCTATTGTACAATCTTGTGCGGGTTGATCATTGTCCTGTGATTTAAGACTAGCATTTTGTTGTATACTTCTTGAGTTCAATTAATATCTATATAACATTGACATTACTTTTGTTCTTTATCATGCATTACTCTATTGTTACTAGGCTTTGGATATTGTTTAGCTCATTTATTGACAACTAGTTGTGAGTCCTGGATAATAGTTGTCAGAAAGGAGGTAGTGCTATGCTCATTGTGATTTTTACAAGTTCATTTTTATAGAATCTGTGATGTATGGCTTGTAGTTTTGCACTAACTTATCTATGGCTAGCACTTAACTATGAAAATTAAGCACCTTTGTTTCTCTTTGTTATGCATCAACATGTCCATTGAAATTGTCTCATTCATAGTTGAATGCTCATACCATTACGATGTCCATATGCATGCCTGTTGTTATAGATAATTTATCCTTATAAAATTTTACTATTGATTCCATGACTAATTGCTTTGATGTTGTTTAACCGGTTAATTTCTATCTCTTAAAAATGGTTGTAGTTTCAAATTATACACTTGAGGGTATGTGTGAGGGTAGGGGCGTCTAACACTGCCGATGATGGTCCCAAGCACGAGAAAAAGTGGAGGGGGCATGAACGTAATAATTATTTGTTGTAATAAATGTTTATTGTAATAATTGCCATTAAATACGCTAATCCTTGATTCACATGGTGGAGAAATTCGTGCAACATGCTTCAATTCGGTGCTTGATTAGTTTTATGACCTAATTGAGGTTGGTAAGGTGTACTTGATATCTAGAGGATCAATGAAGCTTACTCAGAAGTAGTTTACAAGGACTATGAAGTAACTTTGGATGCCTCAACATCTATAGAAATTTGTTCGATTACTCTTATTGTAATTATATCCATTAATACGTGTTCATCTTATTGTCAATGCCTCGCCAATTGCGTTAGTCGTCGTTAATAGTCGTCAATTGCTGTTAAATGTCGCTAAATGTTGTTAAATGCCATTAAATGTTGTTAAATATGGTTAAATGTCATCAAATATCGTTAGATATCGTTAATTGCGTTAAACGACATCCAACAAGCTATTACTGTCCTAAGGAGCATTTAAGATATTTCACATCTCGGAAGCTACAGTCTGTCTACCTAAAAGTCAGACAACCAAACACTAAATCAGAAAAACCTAGCCGTTCAGTCCATAACCAGAAAACCCTACAGCACAGTTAAAAACCGTTTTACCGAAACAAACAGACCCTTAATGCTTCGAGTATCTTTTCGCTGTTCTCTTCAGAATAGTTAGACGGTGTGCTTAGCGAGAAAGCACTCTTAAGCTTCATTGGTACCGTAGCGGGTTATGAATATGATAATCTGTTTTTTTCTTTCTAAATCATGTTGCAAGTGGACAAACACAACTAGTACTTAATCGAGAAAGAATGGTTAAAGATCGATGCTGCTAAGCCTCAGCACGAAAGGAAACTACACGGTACTCTGATTCTAATACAAGTCTTCCTAGAAGAGTATTTTGCGAGATGTACGGGCTTGCGTAACATATTCTACTACTGATTAGTATAAGCGGAGCACGGATTGCTATGATGTGAAGGTATCACTTTATGACGAAGATGCTTCGAACTCAACTCAACCGGACAGGACTTCGTCGTTATTATGTCATCTTTGTTTTTGTTGATTTTCATGTTGTCAGTTCACATTAGCCGTGACCAACCTATTTATATCGTCTCTTTTAGCCTCTGCTGCTGTAGGCTATTCGAAATGAAACTGTTTAGAAAACTTGCGATTATTTTTTTAATTTAAAACAGTCATATTATGAATTGTAAGATGAGATCAGATATTATTCACCTTAGAAATATGCTTAAAAAAGAAACTCAGCATACATCTCAACGCATATCAAACGATTCATAATGTGATTATTTTAAACTTAAGAAAACAGTCGTAAGTTTTCTAACAAAAGCATTCGAAATTAGCAACTCTAACCCACTGTTGCAAATCATAAATCACACCCAAGCTTGGGTAATTCACCAAATCCTGAAACGAACGGCCCCACCCAAACCGATGACACCCACCGCACTCACTCACAAGCCGGCCCCACAATTCCCCAACTCGTCAAACCCATACCGCCCCCAGCACCAGGTCCACTATTCCTTAATTCACTGACATTGCGCCCCCACTCCCTGACGCCCCACCGGTCCACCAACACCCTCCCAACCTCCCACTACTAACTCAAACCAACGTGCATCTCCTAGTAGTCGGTCCTCCCACCCTCGCCTCACGATCCCCTCCTGGATCTCGCCGTGCGTTGGAAGGCAAGCGTGGCCGCGATGCCCGCCGCGGCCGCCTCCGGCGGCGGCGCGGCCGACGCCGAGGATCTTTTCCGCACCAAGCGCATCCCGGAGATCCGCGCGGCGGAGGGCTCCACCCGCCGCGAGATCTCCGCCAAGGAGGAGGAGCTCCGGCAGCTCGTCGGGCGCAGCTACCGCGACCTCCTCGACTCCGCCGACTCCATACTCCTCATTAAGCAGTCCTCCGACTCCATCTCCGACAACCTCTCCCGCATCTCCGATTCCCTCTCGTCGCTCTCGCCGCCCCCCGAGGCACCCGCCGCCGCGCCTTCCCCGTCCGGCGGCCGTTCGCGGCTATACGCTGCTGCGGCGCGTGCCAAGTACCTGGTCGACACACCAGAGCACATCTGGGGGCGTCTCGACGAGGGGCTGCTCCTGGAGGCCGCGGGGCGGTACAGGCGAGCGCAGATCGTGCACCGCCTGTTCTCTCGCGACGCCGCGGCGGCCTCGCGGTTCCCGCTGCTCGCACACCAGGCGCAGCTAGTGGAGGCATTCCGGCCCCAGATCACGCAGCGCGCGCGCGAACGCCTCGCCGACCGCCGCCTCCCAATCGCGGTCCACGCCGACGCGCTCGCGGCCACGGCCGCAATCGATGCGCCGTCGCTCACCCCGTCCCAGGCGCTCCTCCTCCTCCTCTCCTCCCGCCGCGCCTGGATCTCCCAAGCCCTAACCGCGCTCGCCTCGGATCTGTCCTCCTACACGTCGGTGCTGTGCGATGTCGCGAGGATCGTGCGGGTCACGCTGGGTCACGTGGGGCAGTTATTTATTCATGCGCTCAATGACTTGCCGCTGTTCCACAAGACGGTGCTCGAGACGCCGCCCCCTGCACAGCTGTTCGGTGGCATTCCAGACCCTGATGAGGAGGCACGGTTGTGGAAAAAACACTGGGATCAGCTTGAGGCCACCATGGTGCTACTTGAGCCGGATGCTGTGGCACGGACCTGTACAGATTGGCTTAAGGAATGTTGTGACGAGATTTTCGGTGTGATTGCTGGGGGGCAAAGGCTAGTTGATACCATTGGGAACGGAGAGGGGCTTGGATTGGTGCAAAGGCTCATGCGTGAGGCACTAGATGGGAGGGAAGGACTGGAAGGAACTTTGGAGCAGTGGCTGAAGAGTGTGTTTGGATCGGAGATTGAATCACCATGGGATCAGATCCGTGGGCTGATCTTGAAGGAAGGGAAGGATATTTTTGAGGATTGGATGGAGGAAGCATTTGTGCGACGGATGAAGGACATTGTACATTCAGAATTTGATAGCTTAGGTAGTAGTGTTAATGTGAGGGAATCGATTGAGGCTATTGGTGCCAATGCTGATCCAAAAGATGCTGGTGATTTCCTGGTGTATCTGCGGAAAGCTTCGACTGGGGGTGGCGTCTGGTTCTCAGAGTCTAAGATCAGGAAAGGTGGGATTTTGGCACACTTGAAACCGATTGCTGATGAGAATGATTTCCACAGCTGCCTAACCTCGTATTTTGGGCCGGAAGTTAGTCGCATCAGGAATGCAATTGACAGCAAATGCAAGAGTATTCTTGAGGATCTGTTAAGCTTTGTGGAGTCACACAATTCAGCCCCGAGATTGAAGGAATTGGTGCCTTATCTCCAGGAGAAATGCTATAGGACCATCTCGAGAATACTGAATGAATTAGAAGCTGAGCTTGGAAAGCTCTCTGCTTCATTGGGAACCAAAAGGGGGGATAACAACATGCCTGCAGCATCTGTTATCGTGGAGAGGTCTCTCTTCATCGGGCGCCTCTTGTTTGCGTTGAGATATCATTCAAGTCATGTACCCCTGATACTAGGCTCCCCAAGGCAGTGGGTAAGGGAGTCTGGTGGTGCAGCATTTTCCTGGTTATCATCGCCCACAACAAGACATTTGAGAGCATCTTTTGATTCATCAATGCCTTTCACCCCCAGGAGGCACACATTTGACAGCCCTAGGAGTCCTGGAAGGCAATTTTCTGACAGCCCCAGAAGACAAACTATTGCTGCTGCTGCTTCCTTATTTGGTGCTGACGATAGCTACAATCCCAGACTTGATGAACTCAATAAGACCTTTCAGGCACTTTGCATTACGGCTCATAGCTTGTGGATAACATGGGTGTCCACTGAATTATCACACCTTCTTTCATATGATCTTAATAAAGATGATTCATTATCCTCATCGACTCCTTTAAGGGTACACCCCCAGCCCCACTAGTTTTTCAATTGTTGTTTTAAATCACCTGATCGTTCTAACTTCTAAGTATATATCACACTGTAGTATCCAGTTATGTCATTGCATGTTATTCATATGATCAGTTGGGGAAACTTTAGCTAGGTTGCCTATGATGACATCTACCTAGAGCAGCATCAGTAACACATTGATAATAACCAGTAATAATTATGCAGCCTTTTGGACATGACTGAACAGACAGAAGACATTTTCTCTTTGATTAAGTGCCATTGTAATATTTACAGAAATTATCCAACAACAGAGTGGGTAGATGTAACTTCAAGAAGTTCGGTTTTGCCTGTTGATGGAATAACAATTGTGAAGTAATATCTCATACGATATTTGATAGAGCGATACTTAAAGGTGCACCTTTTCTAGAGTTGAGTGAGCAGCTAACACAAATATTTTACTGTAGTTATTGTACTTTGGACACTTGTCTATATTCAAGGATTAAAGGTTTCAGCATCAGCATACTGTTCCATCAAGCTATTTTAATGGAAAAAAAACATCTTATCTTGATTATCATAGATATGGATTTGCTAGTTGTTTTAGTTACATGGTATGGTTGCCTTGTCAGGGATGGGAAGTCACAGTCATCAAACAAGAGGAATCCACCGAGGGGCCCTTGGAGATGCAAATAGCTCTTCCATCAATGCCTTCACTGTACATTATATCCTTTCTTTACCAAGCATGTTTGGAGATTCATAAAATTGGAGGGCACATCCTGGACAAAATTATTTTGCATAACTTTGCATGGGAGTTACTACATAAGGTATGTTCTATCATAACAACTGATCTAGATGCATAGCACTGAATATTGTTCTGTTACTTCTAGTGAAAAACCCAAGAGTTCTTCTTCAAGTTATTTATAACTAAGCTGTTTCATCCACATCTGCATAAATCACAAATAGCTTATAGTTGACTTTATTTGTTAAAACTATTTTTTAAGTTTTATAACCTCCTTTCCTAGTTATGTACTTGGCACTGAAACTAGGCATGATGTATCTTGGAGGTTACATAAAGTTTTTCACACCATAATGATAATAACACCAATAGATTTTAAGAAGCAACCATTTATTTATGTTTTGTCCAATAATTGTCGTTGGCAAACTCTAATCCATAATTCATTCAGTACTCGAATAGATACTAATTGTCAAACTTCTACAGTGTAACCAAGGTTTCTAGTTTCAGTTGATCCCCTCGTGATCAAGCTTTAGGTACTAATCGTCAAATTTCTACAATGTAATCAAGGTTTCTAGTTTCAGTTGATTCCCTCGTGATCAAGCTTTGATTTAGCTGGTCACTGTAGTGTCCACTCTACACACTTGTGTACCTGGGCTGACGCTTGATACTAAATAAATATTGTGTGTTGGTTATACAATAATATAATATTGCGAACTTATTTTGCTTGAGTGCCTTGGCTGGCTGCATACATCTTCCGATTGACATCAATATTTCAATTATAAGACACAGGGACTACCTTAGTATTTATCCAAGTATTTGTCTTAACAATTATCCTGTTCCTTCTCTACCTGTATTGATGAAGATTGGATTTGGATATGAAAAGTGCAGTGTAGGACTTAAAGCCAACATAATCATTGGACCTAACAGCTACTTAAATTCATGTAGGTTATCAATATCTACGAGAACTTCTTGGCATCTATCGAGTTTGGTAATCCTCAGGTTTCAGAAAAAGGAGTTCTGCAAATACTGCTAGACTTGCGTTTCATTGGTGATGTCCTATCAGGAGGCAAAAATTCTTCCACCAACCCTTCTGAAACAGAGATAAAACATGACTCTTTACCAAGCACCATTGCTAAGACTTCCTTCAGGAGAAAACAATCACAATTCCAGGCGGATTTAGCCATCATAGAGCCTATAAACAAGTTGATCAATAAGCTCTCGCAGAGACTGGATCCGATAGACTGGGCTACGTAAGCATTTTTCTCTGGTCTACATTGTTATACCTGTCAAGTCATTACTTGTATTCCATATATACGTGATCAACAGAATAAAAAACCTTTCTCGGTAATCTTCCCAAATGAAACATATGTCTCTCTTGAAACAGGTATGAACCTTACTTGTGGGAGAACGAGAAGCAATCTTACAAGCGCTATGTTGTTCTTTTCGGTTTCTTGGTTCAACTGAATCACATGTATACTGGTACTGTACAAAAGTTACCAACAAAATCAAATACAAGTTCAAATATTATGAGGTGCTCTCAGGTTCCAAGATTCAAGTACCTACCAATCAGGTAAATAATTGTTGTCTAAACTGTAAACATACATCTGTTCATTGCATGGTGCATATTTTTGTAGGTAATCTCATTGTTAAGGGTATTTGTGGTATTTTTCTATTGTTCTAGGGTTTAGTCTTGTGCGTTCCTTGTACTCTATATATAGCCCTTTGGGCTGAGCAATACAATTGGTATTAGAGCTAAGGTTCAAACCCTAGCCTCCATCCTTTTCCGCTGGTGGCTGCCCCTGGGAGGAACAATCTTCACTCCCGGGGGCGGCCACATCTTAGTTGTAGTTTGTCCAACAACAGCAGCCCACAACCAACACCGGATCCAGTGCAGCTTGTTGCCGCTTGCTCATCTTCACCAGAACCAGTGCTACCAAGCTCGACCTTCACCAAATCCGGCGTCGTCGTCCTCTTCTCGACTAGATCCACTCAGATCTGGCTGGATCTAGCCACCGCCGCCACCAGCCCTGGATTTGGTCCTTCTTCACACCACCACTGCACCATCATCGAGGAGGCTAAAGGGCGCGAGGAAGACGCCGCCGCCCCGACACGAGTGTGCCATGCTGGCGAGCGCCCGAACCTCCAGCCAGCCGGCTTCGGTAGCCGCTTCCACCTGCTCATGCGGGTCTCGTACTCGCTCCGGCGCCAGTAGCCACTTTCATTATTGCCATTTCATGCCGGATTTGGCCGTCCCGGCCCAGATCCGGTCGCCGCGGCTCGGTCGATGCTGCCCTGACCACCATGAATCCGCCATCCATCTCCGTGCGCCATTGTCCACCACCCGAGCCTCCCGAGCTCCTCTGCTTGAGCTCCCGGCCGTCACCGCGCCTCCTCTTCTCTCGGATCCATGCCGCAGTTGCCTGGCGGGTCTTCTCTGGTCGGCTTCGACCTTGTCGAAGAGGTCGACGACGTCCTTGTACTTGGAGCCGAAGAGGCCCTAGCCTGAGAGCTTCTTCTCCAGGTCATCCCCACACACCTCGTGGTCTCCCATCGCCATCGGTTGCTAGTTCGATTGCCCTGCTTGTCCTCCGAGCCGGGCCGGTGGCGAGGCGACAAGTTTTGTGAGGATTGAAGGGTGGAAAAAGAAGGGGAAGGAAACAAAAACACACCATGCTGAGTGGGCGAGAAGAGGACTCAGAGGAGGGATGCTGCTCAACTTTGTGTGCTTGCTGAGGACTGCGAATAACCTGATTATGTCCAGCTGGTTAAGGATGTTGGGCGAGAAGAGGACTCAGAGGAGGGATGCCGCTTAGCTTTGTGTGCTTGCTGAGGACTGCGACTAGCCTGATTATGTCAAGCTGATTAAGGATGTTCACCTGGTTACTGTGCCTAGTGCTAAAACTCTTAGCGAGTGGGCAGGGCTTTGCAAGATTGACTCTGAGGGCAAGGCAAGGAAGGTGGTTGGCTGTTATAGTTGGGCATCCAACTACATGTTGTTGCTGTTAGTTATCCTTGAGCCGTTTCTTTCTTAGTGTCGTTTCTTCCGTTGCGTCCATCTAAGTTCGTAACACTGTATATTTGAGTTCGTCTAAGTCGTGTGAGTCCACAAATTCCTTGTCAGTCAGCTGATTGCTTTGCTAGCCACGATCCATCCTCTTGGATCGAGTGTGGCCCCCTTCTTTCCCTTTCGCATGGCAGCAGCCGCTGCTCTTCTCTTTGAGCCGCTGCAGATAGTAGAAGTCGCTATGATGTCGTCGCTTCTCTCTGAGCCGCCTCCCCGAGCTTCTAAGGCCGACGCGCTTCTTCCGCACTCTGCCTCCGCTGCACTTCTTGTGCACTGCGCTGACGCTGCCTCGGGCTTCGATCTGCGTTGCCATGCTTCTATCCATTCTCCTTTCGGCTTGATTTGACAGATCTCTCTATTCCTGTCGGTTTCATCATCTTCTTTGTCATGTTGCTGCGGTCGACTTTGCTCCCGCTTGCTTCTACCTTCACAGCCTCTGCATCTTGTGCTTTATGGGCTGCTGCACGACCTCGAATGGGAGATCTTTTGATACTCGACACAATTTTCCAAGAGCTGCACGCTATGACGACAACTTCAAGACTTGGATTTTGGATTTTTCCTATTTTAGTGTCAACCTTTTCCAAATGCAATGTTATTGCATACACCTTGTATTTGGGGTGGGTGGGGGGGGGGGTTAAAGGTATTTGTAGTATTTCCCTATTGTCTTAGGGTTTAGTCTTGTGTGTTCCTTGTACTCTATATATAGTCCTTTGGGCTGAGCAATACAACTAACTATTCACATTTGCTCTCCCCCTCTCATCTAACACTCATAAGGTTGTTAACTCTAGACACAGCCATGGTGTTTTAATTCACGCTAAAATATTTGATGACAAGAATTTATTGGATAGCAGTAGCAATTATTATATTTAAAAAAACAAAAGTTCTTTGTCTACATTCTGGAGCTGTACTTGATAGTTCAATTGATGTGAAAAATGTCATGCAGAGTTTTCTGTATTATGTTGTAACTAGTAAACACTGCTCTTGATAGCAATTTGCAAAAACTGGTCTGCTAAAATGTTAATAGCATATGTTGGTGTGGTATATTGCTACTCCGATGTTCCATCCTCATTCAGTCACATGACAATGTCACAAATCATCTTTTGGATGAAATTGAGCAGATATTCTCTTCTGGTCCATTACACAAGGACAACTAGAAAATTGACAAAATGCTCATGACTAACTATCAAAGATATGTTTTCATTGTGTCCCTTCTGCCTGTAGGATTGCTTTAAAGGTTCCTTGTTGCTGTATGTTTTTCCTTTTTGTTTTGGGCCACTGTGGCGTGAGTTTCGTGGTTTCTTTGTGAGGAGTGTTGAGTGGTTGTGGTGAACAGATATGATAGTTTGTAGATTCTAATCGGTTCCCTGTTCATCTTTTTCACTTGTAGTGCCCCAGCTCTGTCATCAAGAGCACACAAATCATCACTACAGTCGCCGTCTGATGATTCGACATCTAGAAGCCCTTGGAAATCATATTCAAATGGAGAAAGATCTACTGCACTAGAATTTGAGGATAATGTGAGCCTTGGAGGTGCTGCTCCATTGCTCAAGTCATTTGTTACCCAGGTAAGTAACAGACCATACATTTATTTGTATTTACCTTGCATTTTAAAGTTGAAGTTAAACAAGCCAATATTTAATGCATGCCGTTGGAATTCCTAAATGTTCCCAATATTCGTTCTGCTTGGCTGAAGATTGTTCTGCATAGGCATGTAGGAAGTACTCGGAAGTTAATTCAGTTAAACAGGGAAGGAGAATTACGGACAAAACACACTTGATTCATGGCTTGATTATCACTAGTACATAACATTTGTTTCAAGTCAAGAAAGTTTTATCTGTAGGTTTGATTTTCGTTACAGTCCCTTGGGCAGGTGGAACTGAAAAAAACACTTTATTTAGTTCTTTGTATCGAATACAAATTAAGATGTCTGCTGTCTCCCTTTAATGAAGCCTATTGACACTGAGCTTTGAGATATGGAATTTTTATCTAATTGAATAGTAATGTTCAGCTAAACATCTCCATGCTATGTCTTTTATCAGGTTGGGAGCAAATTTGGGGAGAATACATCAAGATGGGGGTCCATGCTCTCTGATGGCCAGGTTGGTAAGCTCAGCGACATTCTTCCTGGACCAGCTGCTGGGTTCTTCTCATCGTTCACATCTGGGGTCCGATATGATTCATAGTCACAGTACCGTGAACCTTAATCTTCAGTCCATACTTCCTATACGTTAAATGGAAATGCACATGTCACCAAGATAACGGCAGCACTGCTGATGGGTGAGATCTGCCATTGGAAATCTGTTGCTTACAGAATGATGCCACATAGTTGGCCCCGTGTTGCTCAGCACATCCTACCATGCCCCTTCACATTTTTTATTTAATCGATCGGCATTTGAGGAGAAGCTCAAGAAGATCTGATGACGTGCAAGATCAGTTCGCTCTTGTAAGCTGCAGCCTGCAGAGATGGAAGGATCGGTGATATTAGGAAACCAGTGCTTTCACTGTTTTTCCCGCTTGCAAATTGCAATTTGGCAAGGTATATAGGAGAAAGCAAGTGCAACTTCCTACTGACATTAGTTCACCTTTTGGGTGTCTCAATCAAGTTGTGGACACTGCCCACATGAATTCGTGAAAAGAATTTTCGAGTCCATTCTTTCTTGTTTTCTCTTTTTGGCTCGGCGGTTTGAAATGATGTTTAGATTCGAACAGTGCTGAAACTGCGATGGTTGTGGTTTTCTAATCGTGAGGGTAAATTTGCACGTGGACACTGAAAATAGCAATAAAGTATGTATTACCCCCTTCTAACTACCAAGTGTGGCGTGCAAGATTCTCTATATCTTTGTACAAGTCATAGTGACGCACGTATACATGGTTGCCGATTCTGTGTTTTTGTGCCTAACTGAGGTCAAAACATTAACAAGGTCAGGACCACGAGAAAAAGCAGGGGTTAGGACCAGAAATGAATTGTGTCGGCATCATGGCGTTGCGCCGGCCGGGTGGATGAGATGTTATTAGTGCGTGATGGCCGCCTGTACCATGGGCCGCTGTCATGGATTGCAAAGTTTTGGATCGGAAAGGGTTCGCCTTTGCTTGGTGTGCGTGGTGATCCATGGACCATGGCGCGCGCGGACTGCGAGCGGCGAACAACCCGTTCCAACTGTTTGAAAAAGAGTGACATGTACATAGTTGATTTACCCCTTGGTGGAGCAGGAATTTGACGATAAGGTGCAGACTTAAGACACATATGTTCCAACATAAGTTCAAATGATATAGTATATAAGTTCAAATGTGTCAAATTGTATGTTTCTATTATGACCAACATCACAAAATATTTTAGAAAATTATAACTTGATATGGCATTCCTTTATGCTTTGAAAGCGATTGATGATAACAGTACATCACCCATTCACAGAGCATTACCAAAGTACAGGGGAGGGAGCAGGATGGAGACTAGAGAGGGGGTAGGATAGTAGCATCACCCCCAGAATTGGTCAATCGGTGATGGCGGACGGCAGTGAGCACACGTACGCGGACGACGGCTAGCCGCCGGTGGCCGGAGGTCGAACCCACCGTAAATTTGCCGAGAGATGCGGCATGCAAGGAGGTCAAGGCGGCGGGCAGTGATGCAGATGAGGTGAGGAAGCAACCAAGAAGTTCAAGTAGTGACGGGCGAGCCACGCGCCGACGCGAGTAGAGGGGCCGAGGAGGGCGACGACCAAAGACGGCCGAGCCGCCGAGGTAGGCGAGCCACGTAGGCATGCACATGGAGGAAGCGCCTGGCGCCAGCGGGAGGCACGCAGGCAGGAGGCTTGAGGCGACACCCCATGACAGACAGAGACAAGCAATGGGTGGTGGCGCTTAAAGCTCGATGGCAAGCCATGCCAAGACCTGGAGACCACCACAAAGAGAAATGGAGAGAGATAAGAGGAGAAAGGCAAAGCAAAAGGAAGCACCTGGGGTGGGGAGCTCCAACCAAAAGAAGCACTAGTTGACTTGCGGATGCAGACTTGGGCTTGATCTTCATCTGTTGGGCCGAATAACAAATGGGCTGCCAGGAGTTGAGAGTATATATGTTATGTGTAGTGTATACTTTATGTATTAAGGGGGTATATATCAGATTTTTGTACAAAATTTTTAGGGTGCAACTGTATCCCATACACCTACTATAGCTCCGCCCCTGGATTTATCGGATAAAGAAAGAAATCGATGGATGCATGTTCTATACATTCATTGTCCCCGACTCATTTTTCATCTTAGCTTCTGTTATTTTCCCTCTCAATCCTGCAAAGGTTCATCAATATATTGAGCAAACGTTCATCGGAAGAACGGAACAGCGGGCTGCTTTTGGCCACCGTGGTTCCGGCTTCCAGTTTCTTGAAGGAAACGTCCTAATCTCAAACAGGAGCTCAACCAAACTTTATAACTTCGAGAAGATTCCATTATTTTACACACTGCTTGGACATCACATCCTACCAAACCTCCGATATGTCGATGAGATTTCTTCCAGCAAGGCTGATTACATCCTCCCTCGTTTAAAAATGTCGCCGAGTCATTCTTCCGGTCGAAGAATTTTTTTTATTAATTAATTTCTTTTTTAATTTTATTTTAAAGTTAATCTCTGACGTACTTTATTTCTAATTCTAACCCTTTGATCATACCACGAGTAGTGGCGTGACAAAACAACACTGTCACGCTAACCTGTATCTAGGGCAAACTCTTGTTACGTCATCACTCGTGGCGTGACAGTGTTATTTGATCATGTCAAGATCAATAGCATGATCAAAAGTGCTATTTTGGGAACTTATCCCGTAGCGTGACAGTATTATTTTGTCACGTCACGAGTGGTGGCGTAACTAAAAGGATTAAAATTGAAAATAAAGTGTTTCAGGGGTTAACTTTAAAATAAAAATTAAAAAAGGTTAAATAAAAAAAAAGTTCCCGGTCGAATTAGATAATCGAGGTCCTCTCTATCTTGCATGGCGTACCATGACTTTGGATTGCGATGTAGCGCTTTGACCTTCAAGACGAACATTACGTGCATGATTCATCGATTGGCGTACCAAGACTTGACTATTATACAGGATGAATAGGAGGATATGCCATGTGTACCAACTATGCACGTACTCCAAATCGTCCGTGTAGACTGCAAATGTTAGTTTCACACGAGAGTCTATGGAGAGGAGTATGAATGACAGCGAATGAAAACGTACAAGAGAACAAATGGGTCCCCTCAAATTCTGGGACCGTTAAACTCTTTACAACTGTTTAGAATATACAGTTTCGACGTAAGTAATATTTCAAGCAAACTTTCGCTTACAATAAAAATCAGACTTTTGTTACATAAGGATAAGGCTTAACAAACAGTTTTAACACTGACACGGGCATCCAAGCCTAAAGTTAATATAATACAAGACAAAAAAACTTCAAACCACAGGCACGCTTGAGCGCGGTCGAGACCTAATAACAGTAGTCATTGCCATCCATGGGTCCACTGAAATCCTACTCACAAAGATCCTCTGCACTTTCCCAAATTTCCTCTGTAGACGTTTTGCAGATATTGCAAGAATGAGTATTACTACCGTACTCAACAAGCCACATGGAAATCCTAATTAATTACATGCTAGGATTTTCAAAGGAATAGTACAGTTTTACCATAATAGACATATATGGGTGTATTTTGTAATTAAAGCAGTTTATATTTAAAATAATAAAACAATAATAACATCAGGGGTTTCTCAACAATTACACAAACCAACTTAACATCTCAAAAACTCTACTTATGCCTATGTATTGGAATCACCCATTAACACTGCTTCATTAACCGGAAGCACGACGTATTCGAATACCTTTAATTATACACTCTGTAGAGTTATCCAACTTTACCCACAAGATATCTTAAACTCATAATGTCATGCAATATACACGCAACACGACAGCGTGCGACTGAGTTGAGATAACAAGACTGTTTCCACTCCTCAATCTTTCTAGCTTCTACCCGGTAAGTCCATACCGTTGTGTAGACTAGCGAGTGTCCCTTTAGGCTCACTCCTATCTCACCCCTGTTCCGCGCTGCTCTATCACATAAGAGCACACGACTTGCCTGTAGATATTCAATCGGGAGAGCGGTGTACTAAGCTAGGGAGGAATGACCACACCTGTGGTTGAGTGGTTTTTGTGTATGATACTTGGCACAAGGTTCTTGTCCTTACTTGTTTTCAGTGAGGAAATGGACCAATATCAACTCGTGGCTGTCCACCTGCTTGATCTCACTGATGACTCACTTTTAATACTAGTCTATTGGGTTGTCCAACTTCCTAGATACAACCCTCAACTCACCACCAAAAACCATTGGCGAACCGCCGATACTGCTTTCAGAATTTATAAACATTTTTGGTGATGAATCTACTTATATAGATATCATTTTATGTGAACTTGTTAAGGTGAATATGGCTTACAAAGGATGTATACTTGTCAAGGTGAATATGGACTACAAGAGCTGGGTGGGTTTGTATGTGGGGTAATATGACTTATCTATTTACCATGGCATTCAAAAGTATTATTTCAATATTTAAAGTAATTGGCACAAATATAGTAATGAAAGTAATAATAGACATATATGAATTATAGGCTCAAAATGATCAAGGAATGCGACTTGCCTTCTTGCACAAAGTCCTCTAGATACTGGTCTTGTCCGGTGTCTTGTGGAGTCTAGTTGTTGAAGTCGTGACCTAACGCGAAATAAAACAAAATAATCTAAATAAAATCCGGCTTGACAAGGAATGAGCTAGGAACAACATGCAAGTAAAGAAGTTCGGAAAAGAAACACAATGAAATGTGGTGTGGGATGGTGGAGATTTCTCTGGTGCTTAATTGGACTGAACAAAGTGGAGAAATGGATTCACGGGCTTGAAACGATCGAAATGAGTATATAATGTCGATTTAGGGTTTCGGGGGAAAAGTGTCAGATAAATAACAATATTTACTATTCATATACGAAAATGGTTAATGAACGGTAATTAGGGTTTACTGTTGATGAAAATGAACAATAACTACCTTTGGTTTCCAGGTGGTGAACAATGTTGGATTTACTGTGCTGTGAATAGTAAAGGGTTGAAATGAATGAACAGTAATGGCTAAGCCCAATTACTGTAGCGCCCGACGGCGCAAAAGGCCAGGTCCTTAAGGCCCAGCGCACGGGTGTGGCTCGAGTCGCGTGACCGAAGGTCACATTGCCTGAAAGCGCAAGAAGGCGCCAGGGGTTTTATGGCTGACTCTGGCGATCGCCATGGACCGGTTTGTCGTGGGAGAGGCTAGGGCACGAAGGCAACCCATTTTGGGGGTTTAGACAAGCCGAGAAGGCTCGGGAATGGGGTGGTGACGTGAGTGGCGGCCGGCCGAAGCAGAGGGAGAAGGCGGCGGCGCTACGAGTTCGCTCCGGGCAAAAAAAAATGGCGCATGAGTATCAGTGGAGCGAGGTGAGTTCATAGGAGGTGATGGTGGGGCTCAGGGTGCACTAAGGCGGCTTGGCGGCGGTGGTCGTGAAGGAGGCAGCGGTCGAACTTGGCGCCGGCGGGCTCCGGTGGGATTGGGGGGTGGGGAAGGTGGGGGAGAGTTGCGGGAGGGCCAAGGGGAGCTTACCACGGGGTTGATTTGGTGATTAGGCGGACGGAGGGGGTGAATTAGCGTCGGGCTCGCCGAAGAAGAAGCACAATGGCACCGGCGATTTCTTGAAATTAGGCCAGCTCTGGAGGGAAAAGGGTGATGAGGGTGTTGGAGTGGGAGGATGAGGGAGAAAGTGAGCCGAGGTGGCCTTTTATAGGCACGGAGAGGCGGTGGCGCCAGTAGGGCGGCGGCAACAGGGAGGCGACGATGTGGGACGGGTGGCCGTGGAAGGCGCTGGGCGGGCGAGGTGGCAGTGTGGGGGTGGTGCAGTGGCAGTGGAGATGCGTGCACGCATTAATGTTGAGGCCACGACTACCGGCGAGGTGGTACGGTGCGTTGGCCGCTGACGGGAGCGAAGGAGGAGGTGGTGGCATGGGGCGGTGACGACCGAGAGGACGAAGGGAGAGGCGCACGTGGAGAAGGCGCCTCCGGGGGTGGCAAGGCGGATTTCCCAAAGGGAAAAGCGGAAAAAGGGATGGAGGTTTCTGAAAAGGGAAAGAAAACCAAATTCAACCAAAATATTTAAAAAACTTTTGAAATTTTGAAATTCGGGTTGTTTCATCGTGTGGACGAAAATCTGCGCCATCGTCCTCTTCCACCCATGTTTACCAGGCAGCGTCCAAGGCCACTTGATTTCCAAAGTGGAGCGGCCTATGAAAAGACAGAGAATAGATTGAATCTGCTCTTGCATCCATAACTATGGTGCCGACATCTCTATTTATAGTGTATCTTACAATGAATAGTAAATACAACCGAATACAATATCCTTCGGTTTCCTTATCTACATCGATAGGTTTTGGATTGTGAAAACATATCAGACTCTGATACTTACAATCTGTTTACAGATTGGAAATAGAAACGAATCACATTGTTTAACACCCTCCCTCAATCTAAGTTGCCAATTGTTGACAGATTTAGATTGTGCCGAAACGGTTCAAGCTGCTGAATTCGTAGAGCTTTTGTGAAGCCATCTGCAACTTGATCTTGGGATGAAATAAATCGAATGTCCAAGATCTTGTGTGCAACCCATTCTCTTACAAAATGAAAATCAACCTCACTATGTTTTGTCCTTGCATGAAAAACAAGATTGGCTAATAAATAAGTTTCTCCCAAATTGTCACACGAAAGACATGCAACTTGACTTTGAAATACACTAAGGAAAGACTGTATCCAAACAATCTCAGCAGTTGCATTGGCCAATGCTTTATACTCTACTCCGTGCTTGACCTTGATATTGTTGCTTGTTTTTTGGCACTCCAGGATATGAGATTTGAGCCAAAGAAAACAACAAAGCCTCCTATAGACCTTCTGTCATCTGGACAACCTGCCCAGTCAGCATATGAAAAACCACTGACAAGAGTGGATGCTAATCATCTAATTGTCAAGCCCATAACAAGTGTATTCTTGAGATACCTTGGTATTTTGTTAACTACTAACCAATGATCAGTTGTTGGAGCATGCAGATATTGACAAACCTTATTCACGGTATAAGCAATATTTGGTCTAGTGAGTGTTAGATATTGTAGAGCCACGACAATACTTCTATACTGTGTTGCATCAACCAGTCCAAGGAGATTACCTGTTGAAACTGAGAGCTGCTGTGAACTTGCCATGGGTGTATTGACCGGTTTACAATTACTCATCCTAACATGACTTAGCAGTTCCAGAATGTACTTAGTCTGATTAAGTACTAGCCCTTGATCATTCCTCTTTACTTCTATACCAAGAAAGAAACTGAGATCTCCAAGATCCTTTAGTGCAAAGTATTGCTTCATTTGATGAACCGGTTACTATGATGTCATTAACATAAACTAGAACAAACCTAACAATTCCATCATTGTTATAAATGAACAATGAAGTATCAGCTCTTAAGGACAGAAAACCAAGTTCTTGTAATTTATCACTCAATCTGGCATACCATGCACGTGATGCTTGTTTGAGGCCATAGAGTGCTTTATCCAATTTGCACACATATTAAGGGAAAGCTTTTGATTTATACCCAGGTGGTTGCTTCATATAAACTGTTGGGATACGGGTAGGCTACGATAGCAACAATTCAAAATTTCTACCACGTAAACCAGGAAGCCAAGCAAGAAGATGATCACAGATCGTTACCACTAGACGCCAGCAGAGCGGAAGAAGTGTCGAAGTAGCTGGTCCGACGAAGAGCGCGCCGATGTATCGATCGTAGTCGATCGTCCGGCGTCCAAAGACGTTGATGCAAAGGGTCGTGGTCGATCGTCCGGCGTCTCGTGAGTTGATCGTCTCCTCCAAAGACTCTCGATTCCTTGCGAAGATCGTGGATCGCCCTTAAGCGCAACAACGAGAAGCGCCTCTATGGTATCCACACGTCCAGGAAGGAACAACAATGCGGCAGTGTGCTAGCACCAAATCGCACGCAGCAAGGCTCTCAAGAAGATGGCGGCTAGGGTTTCATGGGGCAATTCGTGTCAACTCTATCTCATCCCAATAGCCTCATGCATCTCCTTATATAGAGCCCGTGACGGATCCTATCCAAACATGTTTACTTAATCGTATTCATATTGGTTTGTTCCAACCCGTTAAGTGTGTGACCCGTTAGGTTCATGTGTAGTTCGGTTGTGACTGGAAACCCTTTCCGCCACTGTCGATAGCGGTTCCTAGCGAGACATAACGATTCCGAATACACACAAATTATATCGGACGAACCTTAATACAATATGATCTACCACTGTGTCCTCATCACTTACGACTGTGTCCTATCTCTATACTGACTCGGTTCATATTTGATCACGACCAACTCGTAACTCCTTACGACTTGGTTTCACCACTCTGTGATTACGTTCGACCGATCCTACGACTTGCTTGTATCTCCATACGACCGATCCATAGTGGTCAAACTAAGCGACCTACTCATGTATTCTTCCTTTGCCTCACGATATCTGGTTGAACTCCGGGTGAGATGTTGTGTCATCCATGGATCTGCTCAATGCTTTCTCGATCGAGTATCGATAACCTTATGTGGTCGAACTCTTGACCACCAATGGGCATGGCCATGCACTTTCTTTATCCGACCACTTCGAGGGCCCAGATATCTCTCTGTTATGTTAGGAGGGCAAATCCCATATCCGACCAGTCACATCCTCTCAGCATGTTTCATAGCATACCCAAAGCTACCTTTTAACCACCCGATTCTAGTAGCGTTTGGCAACCCCTAAGAGTGCTATTACACATGTAGAAAACCATGCTTGATCTCGTGTCTAAGGATTATACATCATCTTTGCTTGAGACCAACTAACGACACATAGAATCATAACAATCTCAATAGTGTCTCAAGGTGGGTCTTATCCAACACCATGTTCTCTAACACGTGTCCACATTATTGATTCGATATCCTATATCCATGACCGTGAAACATGGTCATCAATCAATACATGTCTTTGGTCGAGAGTCACTAGTGTTCCACCGGTGACTTTCGACCAGGATACTTTTAGAACGACATCATCATAAGTTAAAAAGAGCTTCACCAACAAGTCACATACTCGTTAATCTTCATGACTGATGATTCATTCAAGGAACAAGATAACATATTATCAAATATTGTGAACATAATGAAATATAATCATCTCTATGATTGCCTCTAGGGCATATTTCCAACATAAACCTCCTCTTCTAGAATGCCATACAGGTACACATTATGTACATCAAGTTGTCAAAGCTTCCAATTTCTAGATATGGTTATTGACAATATAATACGTATAGTAGCTGGTTTCACAACTAGACTAAATGTGTCCTCATAATCAACACCATACCTTTGTTTAAAACCTTTAGCCACTAAGCGAGCTTTATATATGTCAATGCTTCCATCTGCTTTCTTTTTCAGTTTATACACCCATTGCAATCAAACAAATTTCTTCCACGCTAAGGATGCACCAAATGCCATGTGTGATTTTTTTATGAGAGCTGCATACTCCTCATCCATTGCTCCTTGCCAATTTTGATCTTTTATAGCTTCAGAAAGAGATGTCAGTTCAGTAATAATACCATATGCATACCTTATAGTACCATCAGTGTATTGTTTTGGTTGTCTGATATTATTCTGAAGTCGTACTCTACCAGGTAGAATTTCAACTTGTTGTGTCACCTCATCAGGAGAACTAGTGTCAATAGCAAAAGAACCAGGATCTTGATCTTGCCATGACAATGAAGACTCTTGCCGCTTTTGCAATCTGGAATCCTGCTGCGACACTGATGGCTCCTGCCACGGCAATGATCAAAGCACCGAGGAATCCTGCCACAGCAATGATCGGGGCGGTAGCAATTAGGGATCTTGCCGGTGCTGCTGCGGCAATGAAGAATCCTGCCACGACAACATTGAATCCTGTCGTGGCAATGCCGATGACGATTTGTCTTGCTGCGACAATGCTGATGGCGATCTGTCCTGCAGTGACAACTCACCAGAAGATTCAAGAGACTCATTAGGCCCATTAGATATATTCAAAACATTATCATCCCCATGTTTGGAATTGCTAGGAAGATTGATTGTCAAGGAAGGAAGAAGAAGAACATGTTCATCAAGTCAGCGAGGTCCAAGAAGACGTGGTTGATCAACAAAGGGAAAAACTCCTTCGTCAAACACAACATCACAAGATATGTACACACGACCAGTGGACAAATTCAAGCATTGATAGCCTTTATGGAGAGGACTATATCCTAAGTACACACATTGAGTAGATCGAAAATGAAGTTTTCTTTGATTAAAAGGACATAAATTTGGCCAACAAGCACATCCAAAGACTTTCAAGAAGAAGTAATCGGATTTCTTCCCAAGAAGAAGTTCCAAAGGAGTACGGGATTTAGTAACTCTACTAGGAATACGATTTATCAGGAAACTAGCTGTTTGGAAGGCTTCATCCCAAAATTTGAGCAGCATAGAAGAATGAGCAAGAATAGCAAGACCAATGTCAACAATGTGTCTGTGTTTTCTTTCAATGACACCGTTTTGTTGATGAGCACAAGGACATGACACATGATGATCTATACCAACATGATTAAAGAATGTATGCAACTTTTGATATTCTCCTCCCCAATCATTTTGCATACATATAATGTTTCTATTAAGGAGTCTTTCAACATGTGGCTGAAATTGGATAAAGGTTTTTCTCAATATCAGCCTTGCTGTTAAGAGGATAAACCCATGTAAATTTGCTATGATCATCTACAAAGCTGACATAATATTTGAAACCCGCAAAAGATGTAATGGTTGGCCCCTAAACATCTGAATGAACAAGCTCTAAAGGAACAGTGGAAACTTTATTTGAAGTAGAATAAGGCAATTGATGGCTCTTGGCCTGTTGACATGCATCACAAACCGATGCATGTTCCAAACTATTAATGCATGGAATACTATTTAATCTAAGAACTTGTTTAACAACTGAAAACTAGGGATGTCCTAATCGGCTATGCCAATGTTCTTGAGTAGTCTTGACGGCAGAGAGAAAGCTGTTTTTGGCTATGGTAGGTAATGCCCTAACATGATAGAGACCACCCTTACATTCCCCTTGATGAAGCACCTTCTTCGTTGACTGATCCTTAATCAAAAAATGATTAGGATGAAACTCAAGGAAAACATCATTATCAGAAGTAAGATGATGAATTGAAAGAAGGTTTCTAAAAGCTTGAGGAACATGAAGGGCATTTTTAAGATGCAATGCTTGGTTAGGGGTGATAATGTTTGAATGACCAGTGTGCTTAATAAGCATACCTGTTCCATTGACTATTTGCACTTGATATTGGCCCATATACTTCTCCTTGAGATTAAGTTTGTCGAGGTTAGCGGTGATATGATCAATGGCCCCTGTGTTAGAATACCATTGATGATCCACTCCATAGAAGTTTGAGGACACTACTACCGCAACATGATTATTATCATCAGATTGATCTGAGTGATCAAATCTATGATAACACTTCATGGAAACATGTCCTATCTTGCCATGCACTTGACAAGTTGTCCGGCCACCTCCAGAATTATAGCTGTTGTTGCGCCCACGCCCATCGCCTTGACCTCGGCCACGACCACCAGTGTTGTTGCTGCGTCCTAGCCCACGGCCACTCCTAGTGTCACCTTGACTGCGTGATGTTGCATTAGCTGAAGACTGAAAACCAGAATTATGATGAAAAACTGAATTATATTGGTCAAGCCGATTCTCAAAACTCAAGAGATGAGTGTACAGATCAGTAAGGCTGATCGGATCAACCCTGATTGACATTGATGTCACCAATGGGTTGTAATCAGAGTTAAGACCACAAAGGATATAAGAGATCAATTCTTCATCATGAAGTGGACGTCCCGCTGCTGCCATTGTATCGGCAAGGGACTTCATCTTGCCAAAGTATTCTGCAGCAGTTGAATCTTTCTTCTGAGTATTGGAAAGTTCCACGCGAATTTGCATGGTTCTTGCTCTCGACTGGGATGCATACATACGCTCCAGAGCAGTACAAACCTCAGTTGTCATCGTCATGAACAACACTAGTGCAAGTATCTCGGGGGAAAGAGATGAGAGGAGAAAACTCAGCACTAATTGATCTTGTTGCAGCCAAACCTGATAGGCAGGGTTCATCACTTGGGAAACTTCACCTTTAGTAGAGGCTTGCGTAATCATTGTCATCAGCGCAACGTTTGATCCATCGCAGAATCCCAGTAATTGCTGCCCTCGCAAGTACGACAGAACTTGTGCCCTCCAAAGAAGGTAATTCTCTCGGCCCAACTTGATATTGATCAAGTGGCCAAAAGACTAAGATCGAGAAAGAGACCAAGAGAGACGCCGATAAACATCACGACGAGTTAAATTCGTCCTAGAGTTAGACACTGCAGAATTCGTCGCCATTGAGGAAGCTATGATGTTGTATAAGAGGATTGCACTGATACCATGTGAAAAGACAGAGAATAGATTGAATCTGCTCTTTCATCCATAACCATGGTGCCGGTATCTCTATTTATAGTGTATCTTATAATGAATAGTAAATACAGCCGAATACAATATCCTTCGGTTTCCTTATCTACACCGATAGGTTTTGGAAGGTGAAAACATATCAGACTCTGATACTTACACTCTCTTTACAGATAAGAAATGGAAACAAATCACATTGTTTAACACGATCGTCCAAAAGAGAAAAGTTGCATGCGCTTGCCCTGCTTCTGAAAAAATCAGAGGCAATCCGTTGACTTTTCTCCACGGTGGGGATCCAAACTCGAAAGTGCTTCATGATCACGTTTGGTGTAGAAAGGTTTGGCGATGTAGTGTTATCAGAAGGTTCGGTAGTTAGGAGCCTAGACAATACCACCACTATTGAGATTGTTGTTCTGGAGTTGAGTGGAGTGGCTGCAGTTCAAGCTCATCTCTCTCTGTCTCCCCTCCGTTCTCCATTACTCTCTTGATATCATTCAACTACAGTGCCCGTACAAGCAATGTAGCACTACTAGTCTACTGTTGGACCTCAAATTTGGAGCTTAGGATCCACTGTGCATAAGGTGTCATTCCCTGGATCAGTAGCTGACAAGCATAGTTACATTTAAGTTCACTCGCATAACTACGGAAGCTCACAGCAAATACACATTTGGGTTCATAGCTGCGACCACATTTGAACATGAAGGACATCCGGGGAAGTCTTGAAGAGGGTCCTGGGTGGGGTTCAAACCCTGAGGAGGTCCTGAGAGCCAAGAGTGGTCCCGAGGAGGTCTTGGGACATCTGGAAGTGATCTTTAGACCATATAGGGGTGGTCGTGAGACAGCTGGTTGTGGTCTTGGACTATCTAGGGGTGGTCGCGAGACATCTCGTCGTGGTCTTAGACCATCTAGGGGTGGTCGTGAGACATCTGGTTGTTGTCTTAGATCATCTAGAGTTGGTCGTGAGACATCTGGTAGTGGTTTTAGACTATCTAGGGGTGGTCGTGAGACATCTGGTAGTGGTTTTGGACTATCTAGGGGTGGTCGTGAGACATCTAGTTGTGGTCTTAGACCAGCTAGGGGTGGTCGTGAGACATCTGGTTGTTGTCTTAGACCATCTAGAGTTGGTCGTGAAACATCTGGTAGTGGTCTTAGACTATCTAGGGGTTGTCGTGAGACATCTGATAGTGGTCTTAGACTATCTAAGGATGGTCGTGAGTCATCCACTTAGAGTTTGTATGCCCATTAATCGTGAACTTTGCTCAATGTAAATGATACTCAAAATGAACAGTGCATGCCCATGATATATTACGTAAATATCCGGCCGAGCGGCCATTTGTTTTTACAAAAGCGCCCCTTAGGCGAGAGTTTTGTAAGTCAAGAACACATAGTAGAAAGCAAGTACGGAAGCAAAATAAATTGTGGTGGATCCATTCACTCTGCCACAGGCAAGTGACTAGGGGTCCTGGCCTAAGCTTCGTTATCTTCACCACCATCTGGTCCATCCTCTGTGAAATCTTGGTAGGGTCTTGGTCATTGGTGCGAAAAGATTACATTAGCGAGCACAGTACCTAACCGTACTCATGAGCCAACCCACAATGCGCTTCTTATAGATGCAAGGCTAGTCAAGGGAGGTTCAGAGTTCTTTTATTTCCACAAAGCCAAGTTTGAATTAAACTAAATTAGAAAAATCCTGAGACCTAGCATTTTAACAAATCTGTTTTCATAAATGAGTTTTCATTTGAAAAGTACTAGTGGAGGTCCCACCTCCTATGCCATTGAGTGGCTCCATCCACCCAATGCTCGGGCTATCCCGTAATTACCACTGGTCCCTGACCAGGCCTTTCCCAAATCCCTGGGGTCCCACCCTAGCCTTCCTTTTTCATCACAAATGGTCTTGTAAAAATGAAAGCTATATCCAGCAAGTTCTCTGCACCGTTCTTGACCGTGAGCACGGCTATCATGATAGTTTTCTTACTCTGCAGAGTCTGCACACTTTACCCACAAGAGGTAATCGCCTTGATATACACACACGTTTCCTTGGACATGCGAATCAAGGGTAGATTACCACAAGGCCTTTACAATGCTCATTCCTCGACGCAACCCCACCCGCTAAGGTTTCCACCGCCCGGTGCCAAGCACTTCCAGGAAGCCCCCTCTTGCGTCATGTGGTTTCTCTGTAGCTCCTTTTCCCCTTTACCCACGCCACATTCCTCCACTGGTGAGGCCACGCCGAGACGAGCAAATTAGTTGACCAGGTCGTACCCATTATAGACTTGTGGTTGCACTGTTTTTGCATGAGAGGTCATTCCAAGATTCGGTCCTTAATTAACCAGGGCGGCGCATCCACACACCAACAGCTTCTCGTGCCTCTAGCACCAGCCATTCTTCCCAGCCGCCCCAGTCGAAAATAGTTTTTCAGGTTTTATTGTTTTTGGAAATATCATTTGCTTCAACATACCAGCCAGGCTCCCAGCCTTACTGCCCAAATCATTTTCAAAAGTTTTTAAGGATTGTGGTTGGGCAACTTAATGCCCTGATGACAGTGTATCTAAGCATGACACTTAGATACAGACTTATTAACTAGTACGTAATCCATTAAGTCTAGGGTGACAAAGGATAGTGTCCAAGTTCAAGGGTTGGAAGTTTATACACAATTACTTTTAAGGTATTAACTATGAGCTAGACCAATTTATCTTGATAAAAACATAGCATGCAATTTCATAATTTAAAGCAACAAAATTTGCAAAAAGTGGGTGCAACATGGTCAAAGGATTGACTCGCCTTGTTCAGAGTGCTGCTGATCGTGATCCTGATCAATGAACGGTTCTTCAGTTGCCTCAGCTTCTATAATCGCCAAACAAATGGAAACGAAAATAAGCATATATTCAAACTCAAATCGTATTCAAATATACAAAGAACTCCAAATAATGCATGGTCATAGATTAGAAATATGAGACCAGCACAAATGAAAACTCAGTGGTCGTCGGACCTGTGGTGGTCGTAGAAACTACTGTGTTTCTAGAAGGATACGACAGGGAGGTCGTGGAAGTACTATAGCTAGGGAAAGTCGTGGAAATCTTGTGACTTGGGAGGTCTGGAATCACTTGAGCTGTGGAGGTCTTAGAAGCGTTGTTACCAAGGGAGGTCCCGGACGTCTTGTAACTAGGAGAGGTCTTGAGAGTGTCACGACGAGAGGAGGTCGTGGGGCCTTCGACTTGAGGAGGTCATGCGTTTTTCTGACCGAGGAGGTCGTGAGAGCGCTACGACTTGAGGAGGTCGTGTGAGTGTTACGACCAGAGGAGGTCGTGAGAGCGCTACGACTTGAGGAGGTCGTGCGAGTGTTACGACCAGAGGTGGTCGTGAGAATGCTACGACTTGAGGAGGTCATGCGAGTGTTATGACCAGAGGGGCGGTCTTTGCAAAAAGGGAGGTCGTTGTGGTCGTACCACCTTCAACCGGGTGGTCGGAACTTTCTGCAACCAACCCCAACTCTTACATCCAGGATGTAGTCAATCCACCTCTCCCTACGACCACGAGCAGCTCGTGACCTTTCAACCAGCATCCAGGATGAACAATACTTGGATGAATAGTGTTCGGGTGAACAGTACTCGTGGCGGAAGAAAATATGCGATTGGTTTCGAGAGCAATGGCTCCACTTTTTGGTTTTACTACTTTTCTCAACTCTCGACTTCTTAACTCGATACAAGACTCTTATATAGGCTTGAGTACAAGGACTCAACACCAGACTCGGACACATTTTCTATGAGTATGTCTCGGACTCATCTACTAACTGACTTCGACTCAAAATAGGATTGAATAAATTCCAATACATGAAGGATTAATTCCAACAGTCGTGACCAAGAGGGTGGTCTTTGTAAAATGGGAGGTCTGTGCAAGGAGGGAGGTCGTGGGAGTGTTAACCGTGCGTAGTAGAATGAAATAAATGTTCGACTACGCAGCAAAGGTCGAAAGACGCAAGGATTCGATTTGTATTGTTCTGTCGAATAAACCAAATGGAAAAGCCAAAGGAAGAACCAGAGGAAAAATTCACGAGAGAACAAGACGGCTCGAACTAGGAAGAGTATTTGACTACTAGGAACTTACCAGTACGGAACTGGGGAATGAGCTGGCCGAAGTTGAGCCGTCGTTGGTGGACCAAGACAAGGAGAGAAACTCCACGCTACAGGAGCGGCTTGAGGAAAAAGGGGTGGTCTTCAATCTTGATTAGGCGCCATGGGGCGACGGTGGTCCTTGAGGAGGTCTTGCGATCCGGATGGGGTTGGACGAAAGTCTGCGGCCAGGTGGCGCTGAGAGAGATGAGCTGGAGCGGGCTAGAGCTCAAGCTCTCTTGGGAGAGAAAGGAAGTGAGACTAACAATGGAATGGCAAGGGAGAGCGCTATGAGGCTTGGAGCAAAATATGTGCGTGCACCTCGGCACATTCGGCAAGGAGGAGTGGGTGAGGTGTGGACGGTGAGAGGCGACTAAATGACGTCAGGGGATGGCTATTAATGGTCGATAGACGACACCAGTAGTGGTTTGACCCGCCAGACGCAGCCAAGACGTGAGAGACACGGCTACCCGGCTTGACCACGCTGGCTGGTCAAGGAGCAGGAAAGGGGTGCGAGAGTGGGCGTGTCAGATTAGACACTGGGCTGGTCAATATTTTAACTAAAGGAGTTAGGGGAAAAAGAAGGAAAATTAGATAGACTTAAGAAAAGGCAAACTGACAAGATAGTAGATAAAGTCACGGGGACAGAAGAGATGCAAAATATCTTTAAGTAAAGCTCAAAGATGCAGGCAACCGAACGACAATACACATTATACAAAAGTTTTTTAAAATCCCTCATTTTTACAATTATGAGTTTTTAGACTGTTACATCTACTTTCATTCCACACTTGTGTGCTTGTGGTGCTTATGTCACATCCTTGCTATGGTTCTATTTGTGTGCTTGTGGTGCTTATGTCACAGCCATACTATGGTTCTATTTGGGGAGTTATAGCTTTGTTGAAAAAGCTCCTTTTGGCTTTTCGAGCTGAAAAACAACTGTAGCTGGTGGCTATAGTTTTTTCCAAGAGGTAATTTGACAACCTATCTTTTGGTTGGACTGGCTGGTTGCTGCATCTATAGATGAATGATGAGATGTCTGAAATACCCTTGAGGGTTCCGAAGACTTATTTGTGTGCCACAAAAATATTTATTAAACGGCTTAACTTTATTAAATCACCAACAATTGAGCAATCTAAGTGGCAGATTTTAATATTGCATTGTCGTTAATCCTTCAATAAGTCTACCATCCAAAAGATGAGGTTAACCAACAAATGCAAATATTTAAGGACCATAAAACAACTTCATAGATATTTCATTGTACTTGTTACTATAGAATTTCAATTTTTCACATTTGCGGATTAATGGGCTTGAATTAAAAAAGGAAAATATATTGCAAAACTTCAACTGATCCGTCATTCATTGCTATTTCATTGTCATCATAGCTTCCTCTCCGATCCTCTAACCAGTACACGGTGTGCTAGTAAGGTATGAATGAGGCCTTGCTTCGGGCGGCGACGGCCCGAGTTGAGAGCATCGGAGAGGGGGCTTTGGGCGGTGGCGGCGTGACCTTGGGGTCGGGCATCGAGGAGGGGCCTTTGGGCGATGGCGAAGTGAGTTGGAGCCAGGCGTCAGGGAAGGGGCTTCGGGCAGCGGGGGAAGAGGGGTTGGGGTCGTCGGAGAGGGACCTTTGTGCGGCGGCGCATGACTTGGGGGCAGGCGTCAGGGAGGGGGCTTCGGGTGGCGGGCGTCGGGGAGGAGGCTTCGGGTGGTGGCGAGACCTAGGGCTAGGGGCGAACGGGCTGGGGATGGGAGCGAAGGAATGGGGGCGGCCGATTGCAGGACGACGGGCTCGGCATCGAATGGATGGGGACTTTTTAACTAGGGGTATTTGGTGGGTAATTATGTTGAACTTCTAATGGCAAATATGTATACCCGTTCCATAAAAAGCCCAATAAGCTGATCCGGACTTGCTTTGGCCTTTTCATGTGCTTTGACTTTGGTTTAATCAATAAGCTACTTCGAAACCGTGCTGTTTGAGGGCTTCCGGCTTTTTTTTTTGAAGTCGAAGTTGCTCCCAATGGACAATATCTTAGTGCAGTTTCTTTAGTGCATGAGGAGTGTTAGGATACTATCTTCCCAATACATGGTTTTTTATGGTGTAGTATCTTAGGTTGTTTCATTTAATTACATGAATGATCTTTACTAGTATTTGAGCATTGTGGTCTATTTGTGGCATGTACTAAAGCAATGCATGCATGATCTTCCCCAGTGCCGGACAAGATTAAATTTTAGCTAGGGCGGAGTCGTAGCGCCGTGACCATCTTCTCCGACGTCGGCCTGAGGTCTTGGGTGCTCGGCGTAGAATGTTATACACACACACACACACACACACACACACACACACACTTGCATTCTTGATCTAAAGTTGCAATCTTTAGAGCACACCACACCGCAGCAGCTCTCAGAGGAAAAGAAGGGGGGAAACCCCTTGACCGATGAATGCTCTGAGGTCTGCTTTCGCCTCGATGACCCGCCGTAGGAACCGCGTTGTGTTGAGGTCGGGCAAAGACCTGCCAGCGTCTTGCCGCTCCCCGTGTGCCCCCTTTGGCCTCGCCCATGAGCCGCGTGATCGCCGCCACAGGCTGCCAAGCACCCAGCCTTGCTGCTCGCGCCCTCGCCTAGGGTTGGAGAGTGAGAGTGGAGACTTGAGTTTGCAAATTGGGGGAAGTGAGCAACCGAGCCAGCCATAGATGATAGATGTATTGGTGATTTGGTAGATGGGCTTAGCTAGGCTTGGGCATAGGCCTTCCTTTGGCACTTGGCAGTTTGGATCTAGTATTTGGTTTGGGTTGTGGCATGACGCAGCCGAAGAACGGAAGAAACAAAGGAGCAATGAAAGCGAGCAAAGAAGAACCGCCGTGATCCGCGCCTGGAGGGAGGAGGGGGTGTTCGCCAGTCTGACACACAGCGGCCGCCTAGCCTCGCCCTATTGCTGAGACTGCCCCTGATCTTCCCAATGCACGGGATCAATCACAATAAATTTTATGTGTTGGATTTCGAGACCGAACCAGTATCCAGATTAGATACTAGAGTACCCACTCTCTTCATTAACTATGGTGTCACATCATCATTTTTCCTATATTGTAGGCTTAAGATACCAGCTAGGGTGAAGCACTAGAAGTAGCCTTAAAGCTTCCCAAGCATGGCCTATACATGCCTTATTTGCAATTATGACCTGTTGTTTTGTTTGAGTAGTAGTGGAGGGAGAGTGCTTGCTGCAGTCCATCAAAAGGGATGGCATGGAGTCCAGGGACTCTTTTTTGAAGAACTAAGAGCGTGTTTGGATTGCTTCCTGGGCCAAGTTGCCTAGTGCCGCAGATAGCTCAAGATCAAGCTGGATCTTTGTTTGGATTACTTCACATGCATCGTTCTCGGCCAGGCAGTCTCCAATCGAGCGTGAAAAATGGGCGCTGAGCGAGGCGATTCCATCCGTCTTCGTTGATTGTTTGATCCAACGGTCTATTTTTCATTCACCAATTCCAGGCACAGGCTTCCAACCAAACAACTCATCTTCAGGTTTACCTGGTCAGGCAAAAATCATCTACTTTCCAAGCTACATCCAGGCATCACTTTTTCTCAGGCATGAAATCCAGGATACCAACTAAACAAACCCTAAAAGGGGTGAAAGGTGTAGTAGTGTACTGTGCCTATGCTAGGGATCTTAACCTATGGGCTATTGGGTGTTTAGGGGTTTTGCCACTAGCATAGACTTTCTCTCTCTTTATTGAATGTGTTTTACACACAGTAAAATGTCAATGAAATCTAGATGAAATATTACGGTCTGCTCTTAGATTAATCGATAACTATTATAGAAAATGCAATGCAATAGGCAAGAGGTATCAATCAGGTGATCATTAGTGGTGATTTAGACATTGTACAGACATGTGATCACTTGATCGGTAATTCAGTATACAAGACCCCCTTCTAATTACTATGATTGGTCCAGAATTACACTGCTACCTTGTCTCCTTCTCTTATACAGGATCCAGCAATGAACATGTGCAGATGATCCTCGCCGGTCTCCTAATTCATAACACATCTTTGGAAATTGCCATACAAAAGTACTACTACTACCTATGATTTTACCTTTTTTTTCCTCCCCCCTCTCTCTCCGTGAGACACCTTTCGTTGGGTGATTGGTCTCAGACGCTTTGGTGGGCTTTTGGTTGTGTTGAAGGCAGTAGCGATGTACTGAGTGGTCGCAATCTCCAGCCAGGTTTTATTTTCTTGTGCCCCTTTTTGGGATCATTCCTTTTCCAAATCGGTGTTCCCCTGAGGTTGCTTAACGACAAAGCTAATTGTTTAGTTCGAGGTTAACTAGCAGTGGTTAGTGGTAGAACATGAGCGGGACTGTCTAGTTTTTGTGAATAGCTTAGACTTCTGGATGAACCTGTCGATGCACTAAACTCAATGTTTGATCGAGTGGTTCTATCCGAGAAGGGAGAATTCATCATTTACCCTCTCATTAGATCCGTATTCAGAAAATATCCTCTTTCCCAACATAATTCAGTTTTTTACCTTCTACTTACTGTTTTTGCTTCATTAAATACCATCTTTGCAATTTTTTAATCATTTCCGGACGTTTTCCGTTATAAGCCACGTGAAAAGACATTTTTACCCCCCCCGGCTCCCTTCGCTCGCACCTAGCTCATACTCGACTCGTGCTAGGGTTCCTAGCCCCTGTTCACACCTAACCTAACCCTTGCTCGCACTAGGGTTCACTCGCAAAATCTTCTCCCCTCATTCTCTTCTCTGCTCCTGCGCTCTCGATAACACTCAAAGGCGGCGACGCAGCACTATTGGATGTGGATTGGGTGCGGCGACGGAGCAAGCCAGTAGCGCACCATGGATCCAATGGATATCCTAGTTGGGTATGTTGCTTCCTTGACCTCTTTCCTTTTCTGTTTTGCTTGATGCGTGGAAACAACATAGTTTGGAACGATTTAATTGTGCTAGCTCGAAATTTCTTTTTCTCTCTCTTGCAATTCCGGTATGATTGACCCTGAAATGGCGTTTAGGATAAATGTTAGAGTTGGGGACTACATTGCGGTGTTCAATGATGGTAGCACGACTGCTATGCAACGTAGAGGTCTGGAGTGGGTAGTGGATATTAAGGGGTACACGATTGACAAGTTCTATGATGATCTTGGAGAAAGGATTATTTGGAGACCTTCTTAGGAGGTATTTGCATACGAAGTTGACAAGATAACCAATGAACATGTCAAGTTCATGTACACACATGAGTTGTATGAGGCATTAATGGACCGTTGGAACCTTAAATACTTGTTCTTGTTTGTAGAGGTTGTCCACAAACCTGGATATCAGTGCAGTCAGTCTAGTATTACCGACCTTGATGAAGTTGTTAGAGGTAATGACCGAATTGTATCAAGCATTGATATCAGTGCAGATGGACCTTGTGCCTCCAATGCACCTCATTCTCCTACTCCTATTGCTGTATCACAACCAGTTGAGGGTACTTCCAACAATCCCTGCAATGTTTGGGCATCAGAAGGCGGAGTGGATTGGACAACTATTCAAATTATACAAGGCACTCCATCATCTGAGGATGATGGAGATGTTGCTATGGGTGAGGATGACATGTATATCTTACTTGGCTTGAGTGTTGATGATGATGCCAGGGCTAATTCTAGAACAACTACACCAATGGTTAGTCTTCTTTCTACTGGAATTAAGGAAGATATTGTGGAGGCAACAATTGCAGTGGATGATGACATACCTGGAGAGACTGGGAAGGTGATTGATCAGGATAATCTGTGAGAACCCGCACATTTTAAACTAAGCTAAGCAATATTAATTAGTAATTAATGGTAATTAAAATTCTTTAATTCGTAATAAAGTGTAACCTCAATTTGGACCTCAAGCTATTAATCCACACATTTGTCAATATGAAGCTTTGTATTATCAATGCAGCATCACTTCAATACATCTCAAAGTATATCAAAATACAACCTTGATTACATCTCACCAAATCAATTGTAATCAAAGATAATATACTTACACTCTGGGAATAGATACAATATGAATCCTACATCTAATTCAGAGCACTTACAAAAGATAATTAAATTACAATTCACTTCTTGCATCCCTTTCTTCAAAGTCTTTCCTTGTAATCGCATCCAGTTTTCTTCCACATTCTCAGTTCATGCAACCAAAATCATAGAAATTAGTCAGCCAAATAACATCTGGACAAGGAACATAACAATGCCTGATGAGGCAAAGAAGAAGACATCGAGATAAGGGTAAGGTAAAATCGAGCAAAGAGAGAGTAACTAGGGCCTTTGCCGCAGTTAAAGGATAACCCAGAGCACTCTACTGTTAACTAGGGCATTGCACAAAGAGATAACCCAGAGTACAGAGCATAGACTGCACAGGAAGGAGTGAAGGAGATAACCCAGTGCACAGTCAAGGGATAAGCCAACCGCCATAGGGCAAAGGATAAAATGGCTGCACAGGGCAAGGGATAAGCCAACCGACTCAGGGAGAGGATAACCCAGCCGAGAAGCCCTCCCTTGCATGCCTATTCCCCCACAAAGGCTACAGCTTTTCACAAGCCTCATCAGACCAACCAGTCCCCCTTCCAATTCCCAAACCAACCGAAGGCAAATCCAAACAAAGCAGCAAGGGAATCAAGGCAAGCAAGCACTGACCTCCTTCTACAACCGGAGCATCAGGGCAGCCAGGAGGAGGAGCTCAGCATCCACACCACCATCACTGCCTGCAAACCCCAACCCACAAAGGAGAAGAGGAGGGCACCAGCTTGAAGCCGGCGCTACCATCCCCTCTCCCATCCCAGAATCCAACCCAAGGTAACCTCAGCATACTCCAGTAGTCATTACACGTACACATCAAGCACAAGTAGAACATTTCATAGCAGTATCAACAAGTAGTTCTCAGATTATCTCAGAGAGGAAGGGAGATACCTCAGGGAGCCCAAGACAAACCAACCCCCACCTCTACCTGTAATCACCCAGCATCACCAGAACCAACCTCTAGTAGCTCAACTCCTCACCATACCATGCATCATAATGAAATAGCATATGTCAGTAAGCAAATCACCAACAATCAATTAAATGAATCGATCTCAACAAGTAAAAATCGAATCAATCCAAAGTTTAAAAAGCATCAGAAGCCGAATTAGGTTGAGGAGGAAGGGAACCAAAGCGAGCTCAGTTGAGCCCAGCGAGCGAAGCTGAGAGGCTGAGGTCGACCGAGGCACCGGCGGCGGTGGCGGCGGATGGTTGGCCGGCTGGCGGCGCATGGAGGCGGCTTTGAACAGGAAAGAGGGTAGGAGGAGGAGGCGAGCCGGAGAATAGCCGCGTTAGCCTCCCATGGCCGGAGGCCGAGGCCGAGAAGCGATGGCGAACTGCGGCAATGAGGAGGCGGCGGCGAACCGGAAGAGGAGTGTTGGATCGGGAATGGACACAGTGGCGGGCGCCAAGTCTTAAAGCTGGCCGAAAATGGTAGCAGAGCGACGGTGGAGGCGTCGTCGATCGAAGCGTGAAACCGAGCGGCATAGGTGGCGGCGGCGGACCGGGCTAGCCGCAGTGGGACGCAAAGATCCGGAGGCGGCGGCGTAGGAGGCGACCGAAGGAGCTGGGAGCCAGCGGGGGAGAGAGAGATAAGTGAAGAGGAGGATTTGTCGCGACCCGGCCTAGGGCACACCCGGGAGGTCCCTCAGGACCTCCTGGGAGGTCCAAAAAGGAACCCCCAGGACGTCCCGAGAGGTCCCTTAGGACCTCCTGGGAGGTCCGTAAAGGACTTCCCAGGACGTCCCGAGAGGATATCCCGGTAGGACCTCCAGACCTCCGGGTGGTCTATCGGACCTCTCGGGAGGTCTGGGGTCCCGACCCGAGGAGGTCGTTTGGACCTCAGACCTCCCCAAGCTCCTCGCGCTACTCAAGGGAGGTCCGAGAGGAGCCAACCCGAGGAGGTCGTGGGGCTTGAGGACGAGCCTAAAGTCCACTGCGATCTAAACTGGTCCCCAAGGATCATCGACCAGTTCTCACAGCAAGCAAGTGACAGCAAAACAACCACATAACTTTATTAACAACAAAAGGAGGTTTGATTACAAGGGTTGCTTACAAGCTCCAAAGAACCGAGAGCACACAAACGCAGGAAAACAAAGATCTGCCCACCCATTACACCACGGATGGTATTTGGGCGCGGCCTAATTGAGTTGATCGTCTTCGTCATCAAAGGAGTCTTCATCTGATGAATCAAGCAAGAGTGAGCACAACAACCGTGCTCGCAAGTTACACCCGTCAATTAACAGAATGACATGCATAGGGATATATCAAGGGGAAGCATACTAGGGTTGATTTGCATAAAGCCAATTTTATTTCAAATACAAGTATTAAGTTTCAAGGCAGGTTACAATAGATAAAATTCATTTTTGGCAAATCTATTTTCAGTAGGATAACATTCATCATAAAGATGGTGAAGGATACCCTCCTGCACATGGCTTCCCGCCCCAAGCCCAATTTGGTTAAACCACCAAAACCAGTTTCATAAGTCTTTTGAAAACCAAAACCAAAAGCTAACTTTGAGTGACATTGCCAGCATGTCCATGACCACGGACACAGCTATTCGAATAGATTTACACTCTGCAGAGGTTGCACACTTTACCCACATGACATGAATTCTCTAGTTTGCTTGGCATCCGTCGATACCACCTCACACTTCCTTTGGTGAGAGGTCTAGAGCACATGACAAGGCCTTTACAATGCATTGCTCCATCATGATCCACCCACATTAAGGTTTCGCAGATCCCCTTTGGATACAAACCCACGGGTTAATGGGGTGCCCCCTCTTATGCCAGGTGGGACTACAACAGTCGTAACATGACAACCCACCGCCTCCGCCGGATCAACCACGAAGGAGCTTTGCAAATTAGTTAACCAGGTCCCACGCCCCATACTGGAGATATGTGGTTGCACAATTTTGGCATAGCCCATTATAGGCTTAGCAAGTGGTGTCTCAAAGACCGGTCCTTAACCGACTTGGGCGACAAACCTCAACCCTGGGGCATCAGATCACATGACCCCCGTACATAGACATGCACCAACCAAACAACCAGCTTCGCCCAAGTCAAATCCATTTTTCATTTACTTTGCTTTTCAAACCTCCATGGCACACCAATGCCATGGCCATTTGTAAAACCTCCATAACACACCAATGTCATGGCCAAAATCTCCATGGCACACCAATGCCACGACCCAAATTATTTGATTAAGTGATATTTTGGTCAAAACTCCCAAATCAAGATTTTGGTCTAAGCGAGACTAAGCATTTTATTTTTCAAAGCTACGGGTCCTCACTATTGCAAGAACCAGATTTTATCTAGGGTGACAATGAAGTTGATTTCAACATGAACAGTGGTCATACCAAGCAGTAGGCATAACTATGAATTGAAAGATAGGCATTGAAATAACGTAGTAAGGTAAACATGCATACATTCTTGAAATCAACATAAGTAATTTGAAGTATTGGGTGCAACATGATCAAGAGTGTAACTTGCCTTGCTCAAAGTCTTGAGCTGCTTCCTCTCCCTCACTGAGCTCGGGCTCCCCACGGTCTTGACAATCTACACGTGAAAACCAAATGACTCAAATAAAGTTCAAACAAGATCCAAAGAATTCCAAATAAACTTAAATACAAAACCAACATAGAGGTTGGGAGGTCAAGAGGAGGTCCAAGGAGCTCGCTGGAGAGGTCTTAGGACTCAAGAGAGGATGTCCAAGAACTGGTTGGAGGAGGTCCAGAGGGTGCTGGGTTGAGACAGAGAGGAGAAATGGAGAGGAAAGTGAGAAAGGAGGACTTCCCAAACTATATATAGTGGAAGCCAATGCACATGACCCAGGATAAGGTCATCAGGAGTTGGTAAAGAGGACAATGGGAGTAGGCAAGGAATGTGACAATGGTATAACATGAGTACTGAAAAAGTGAGAGCATTTAATGTGATACAACATACATTAAATGCTGTGGAGACTTCCTTGCCCAAGGACTCAGTCAAAGGTAAAGAAAACTGGGTGTGACTACCCAACGGGGCAGCCAAGACCCACAGAGGAGGTCCTGCAAAGACATTGAGGAGGTCTTGCGGTGATCAAGGGGAGATCCTCACCCATAGGGGAGGTCCTGACGGTTGGATCTCCACAGAGGAGGTCCAAACGGCCAAGATTAAGTGCACCAGAGGAGGTCCGCAAGGGCAAGGAGGAGGTCCTCACTAGCAAGGGAGGTCTATAGCTGTAGGATCAAATCCAGGGAAGGTCTGAACGGTTAGGATCTCTAAGGGGAGGTCCTAACGATCGGATCTGCCAAAAGGGGGAGGTTTGGACGGCCAAGTTCTCCAAAGGAGGAGGTCTTGACGACCAGATCTTCAAGGGAGGAGGCTTGGACGGTTAAGATCTCCAAGGGGGAGGTCTTAACGGTCCAGATTTACAAGGAGGAGGTCTGGACGGTTAAGATCTCTAAGGGGGAGGTCTTAACGGTCTAGATTTACAAGGAGGAGGTCTGGACGGTTAAGATCTCCAAGGGGGAGGTCTTAACGGTCCAAATTTACAAGGAGGAGGTCTGGATCGCTGGATTTCGATCGGACCGCCCAAAATGATCTAAGGCTCAGGGAGGGTGGGACGTTCGGACCATCCGAATGTCTCACCAGGATCAAACCGTCCAATGCAAATCGGACGACTCACAATCAATAGAGATGCAAATAGGCAAGGAGGAGGTCCTGGAGGACCCAGGGGGGTCCGGTAGGGCACAGGGAGGTCTAATAAAAGTAAGAGGAGATCCTAGAGAACATGGAGAGGTCCTGAAGGACGCGGAGAGGTCCAATAAAGGTAAGGGGAGGTCCAAAGAAGCGGTAGTACCGCATGGTGCGGGTGGTACTACCGGGCTGGTACTAAAGGGAACCTCCAGAGAAGGTTTCAAGGATACAAGCGGCGAGGGAAAGTCCAAGTAAACCCAAAAAGCTTCAACAGGATTCCAAAGGAGCTCAGATGCACAAAAGGGCGGCGAAGGCTTGGGGAGGTTGTAAGCCAGAGAAGACCTGAGAGGGAGAATCGGACCAAGGGAGGTCCAAGCATTTGGGAGGTCTAGACCCAAGGAAGTCTGGACCAGAGGAGGACCACACAAAGGAGGTCCGAACCTTTGGATCCAAACAAAGGAGAGGTCTGGGCCATTAGATCCCAGACGGAGGGAGGTCTAGGCCAGAGGTGGGTAAAAGATGGACAGAGAAGGGAAGACCATCAAAACTCCAAATAACTCAGCAAACCAACAAGGAACTTTAGTTGTAGTTTGAGTTAGTCAACTTAAATCCATTATGAAATTTCAGGTTAAGCTTTGAATTCTCATCAAAACAAAATGGTTCTTTTTATTTTGAAATTTTCAAAAAGGTTCTGAAAATATCAGGGTGTCACAGGATTTAGGGATTTGAGGGTGAGGGGAATAAGGGGAAGAAGGAGCCGGTTGGGGGTGTCGACCGAATAGGGTAGGATAGAAAAGAAATAGGAAATAGGAAAAGGGAGTTAGGGAAAAAGGAAGAATAATTAGAAAAAGGGGAAATTTTTGTAGATATTGTTGTAAAACTTAAAATAAGTAGAGAGATTAAATTAGTAGTATAAATAGGGTTTTCATTTGAGTCACTAGTGAGAAAGGTCGTTTAGTCCACGCTAGAATATTTAGCAGTAAAACAACCGGTAGAAATTAGAGGCGAAAAATGCGTATAAATTGATTTGAGACCATAGATTCGAGTTAGTAGTCGATAGAACTCCCAAATTAAGTAAATAGGTAATTTGAGGCGATAGAGGTAATTTATTCAACTAGATTCATTTATTTTAGCACCAGCATAAAAATCAAACTAATCGTTTAATTGCCCGCGTAAATCTGATAGACTTGGTTTTGTGCTAATAAAATTTAATAGACCTACTAGGATGCAATCACATATAATATATTCTTTGCGCGCGTAAAATGTGAGTATCGGTGACTCTAACCCTAGAACCGATATACGAGAATAACCGTGGCGGGGAGTGCTAACCCAGCGAAAAACCCTAAAAATGGTTATTAACTAAAATCTGCCAAAAAGAACCAAATGACTATTGTGCACTAATAGCACACATATACCACCAAGTATTTGCACAATTATTTATTATTCGCTCCATCGCGTATTTGCAGCAGGTGAGCTGTCGCAGTCTACAGTAGTTGATACAGATTTTGTCGACGACGATCTTTTCTACAGTTCTGAAGGCAAGCTACTCCCTTGTTCATTAACATAGCTATATTAAATGTAAACCGTATCTTGCTCTATCTTATATGTATTGCATCAAAACTATTTCTCAAAAATCAAATTGAATAAATGAGATGAAAATGAAAAAGATAAGAAAGATGAAAATGAGATAAAGATAAGGAATGAGAATGAGTAGAGAAAAGAGATGAGAATTACTAGGCTGGTAAAAGGGGGCCCGGGCAGGGGAAATGACGATGACGATGATGATGGGGTAAGAGGTGGGTCCTTTTTTACGGGTGGTTATAATATAAGGACAAACAAAACTCTTACTCGGTCAGGGGCCGTAATTCAGTACCAACCATTTTCCCGTTTCGGCTGGCAGAAAATGCTACCTCTTTACGTAATTAAGATTCTCCACAACGGGACACATTGGAGTGTTTGGGCTCAGAAGTGCGCCGCCCCAAGGTGGAGTGTTGAGCACGGACGGTGGCTGCCTCAACCAACATTACTGGAACTCGGTGTGTGACGAGGTCAGCAACGTGATTAAATCAGCACCGACGAAAGGTAATGGGTGGAGACTTAATCACATAACCTGGAAAACGTTCTGTATTCTGAACCCGAAATCGCATCAAAGGAAATGCGGTGGACCTAGCTCAGAGAGGGTTCAGGGTAGCTATGGGTAAAGTGGTACAAGCCTGCGCAGTGCTATACAAATCACAAATTCATGCCAGTCTCTTGGATTGGAGTCTACGGGAACCGCTAGGGATCTTTCTTCTCTCCGAGTAATCAAGTAGTCTTTTCAGAATTAAAATTGCAACCTAAGTTTTGATAACTATTTTTAGAAAGAGAGATGAGTTATGAATTTTGATAAGGACGAAATTTAGAGTCATCAACTGCATTTTAGCTATTAATGCTTGCTGAGTACACTATAGTACTCACTCTTGCTATCACTCCCCTTGCTTAGATCCTAATCCGACCGGGAGTTATCCCGAGTGGGATGAGGAATTCTGCAGGTACCGAAAAAGGCTGTAGGTGACGAGGGAGTTGGGTACGAGAAGCAGGGCGAGACAATTGCCCCTTTTGACTCGTGGGATGAGTGGACTGCCGGAGGAATTTAGTAGAAGATAGCAGGAAGTGTTTTTCCGTTGTAATTAATTTAGTGTATTTAGAACCCTAGACTTGTGTGGCTACTGTTAATAAAGAGCAGTTTCTATTTTATTGTTCTCACAGATTATATCTCGATAAATGGCTTACTATTCGTTGGAGCAGTGTTCTACTGGGCAAACGAATAGTAATCCGTATGCCTAAGTGTGATTACCCTTGGGGTAATCACACAGGGCGTCGCATAATCTAACAATAAGTGTTGGCGACATCTTCCCAAACATGAAAGCATTCAGGCTGGCTATCAGAAAGTTTGCAATTAATGGGCAATTTGACATCCACACCATTCAATTTGACAAAACAAGGTTCAAGGGCAATGCAGGGATGTCTGGGTACTACCCATGGACAATTAATGCTCGTAGAAACAAGCAAGGCGAAACCATCAGGGTACTAACCATTGATGCTAACTATATTTGATAAGTAATTCACATATCATCTAGCTAACTGTCTTTTTTGTAAATGCAGGTGACCAAAAATCCATTTGAGCAGACATGTTCATCGACTAGTAGGGCGAAGACTAGTATGGCATCTCAAGGTTGGGTGGCTAACAGGGTTATGGGGACCTTGAGGAAGAACCCCCATCTAGGAGTCAAAGAAATCCAAGAGAGGTTGCAGGATGAGTACAAAGTCACTTTGCAATATAACACAGTGTGGGCTGGTAGGCAGAACGCAATGGATAGGATATTTGGTTCCTAGGAGGACAATTTTGAAGAGTTGTATAGATTCAAGGCAGAGATTGATCTGAGATCACCAGGTAGTATTCTTGAGATAACAAATAGGAAAATAGGTGGCAAGACATGCTTTCATAGATTTTTCATGGCTCTGAAACCATGCATTGATGGGTTTCTGAGAGGTTGCAGACCATACTTGAGTGTTGGCTCAACAACTCTGAATGGTAAATGGAATGGACAGCTAGCTGCAGTGACTGCTTTAGATGGGCATAATTGGATGTTCCCAATTGCATTTGGTTTTATAGACTCTGAGACAACTGAGAACTGGACTTGGTTCATGCAACGGTTGAAGAAAGCAATAGGTAATCCTCCAACCCTTGCTATATGCCCTGATGCTTGTAAAGGTCTAGAAAAGGCTATGCAGGATGTATTCCCTTTAGCTGAGCAGAGATAGTGCTTTACGCACTTTATGCAGAAGTTTGTGAAGAAATTTCATGGCCCTGTTTTTTGTAACATGTATCCAGCCGCTAGGACATACAGAGCAGATAGATTTGACCATTACATGGACAGAATACTTTAAGCAAGTCCTGAGGTGGGAGTCTACTTGAAGAAGCACCACAATTTGCTATGGATGAGGAGTAGATTCTCAAAGGACATTAAATGTGATTACATCAACAACAATCTGGCAGAGAGTTTCAACAGTTGGATTAAAGGGCTGAAGGACTTGCCTATTGTGAAACTAGCAAACAAGCTGAGAGAAAAGATAATGGAAATGTATTATAAGAGGAGAATTGGAGAGAGGTTGCAGGGGAAATTCTCCTAGCCATAATACACCAACTCAATATGAAGACTAGGAATTTAGGTCATTTGAAGGTGGGTACATTATCACATGAATCTGCAGAGTTAACTGAGGTTGACAACAATCATGAAGTTCACATACATGCTATTTACATCCTTACACATGAATGCACCTATGGGGTGTGGCAGTTAACTGCCAAACCATGCCCTCATGCATTGGCATTTATTATAAATGAAAGAAATGCAAATATGGAGTGTTGCCGAGTTCAAAGCTACATATGAAGGGGTTGTTTAACCAATAACAGATAAGAACTAATGGCCCAAAGTTGACATGTGCTTTAAGTTGCTTCCACTACTTGGGAAGAGATCAGCTGGAAGACCTTGCAATAGTAGGTTTCCATCATTCCTTGAGAATGAGAAAACAAGTATAAGTAGAAGGCAGTAGGTGTGGGTAGCTTGGCCATCGTGTTGACGGCTGCCATCTCAATAGAAACAAAAAAAGGTAACATCATGATGGATGCATGTATATTATTTGCATTATATGTTTCCTTGTTACCTTATGTAACTACTCTGTACAATAGGAAGAGAAAGTCTACTAAGAAAGGAATTGTAGATGTGTCTGTTGGTACACCATCAAGACCCTCTGTCACATTGCAGCTAGCACCTGTGAACAACAGCCCTGGGCCTGTCGCTAGGAGGTAATATGTTTGTACACAAGTTACACCTTGCTTGTTTGTAGGCAACTAGCATCTCACAATGGATGTAATATGTATGCAGGCATCTAGCATTGGCAATGGAAGGAGTTGACAACCAAGCCACGGCAACAATCCTAGCAAAGACTACTCCCAGAAAGAAGTTGCCACCAATCAAGAAGAAGAACTGAGCAAAAGTTAGCATTTTGTGTTTTAGACTTGTATTTTGTCAGTATGTATGGACTTGATAATGTCAGTATGTATGGAATCCTAATATCATTACGTATGGACTTGATCACATTATGTATGGACTCCAAATATCAGTATGTACGGACTTGTATTTTGTCAGTATGTATGTACTTGTATTTTATCAGTATGTGCTTACTGTAGACCATACTTGAGTGAAACCATGCAATGATGGATTTTTCATGTTAGTATATTGTGTTCTAGACTTGTATAATTGGATCTTCTGGACCATATTTGCTATGTCAGTTTGCTATGTACACCAATTGCCAAGTTCTGGACATATTATGTTCTAAACCATATTCTATGTTCTAGACCATATTCTGTGTTTACTTGTATATTTGCTATGTATGCCAATTGCCAAGTTCTGGACCATATTTGCCATGTCATTTTACTTGTATTATGTGTTCTAGACCATATTCTGTGTTCTGGACATATATGTTCAGGACATGTATGCCAATTGCCAAGTCTTCAACTGGAATTATAGAACTGGACTTGTTCTGGAAAGGTATGCCAACTAGACATGTATGTTCTGGACTTGTTCTAGAAATGTATATCCTAATAATTGATTATGTATGTATGTATGAATGTTTACAAGTAGTATATATCAACACACACATACAAGATAATCCACAGTCACCGTGTCAAAAATCTGATCACACAGTGAACTGATCTACAGATTGAACTGATCTGGACAATACATATCAACACACATATACAAAAGAGAGAGCAATCACCGTGTCACAGATGAAATGATTCACATAATGCTTGCCATTTTCAACAGATGAAATACATGATGTTCACATTTCCATACAAAATGTTCCACGCCTTGCTGAAACCAAGCAATTAAGATTTTTAATACTAACTGGTCCAACCTATTACACATCAAGTTTCCATTTCATGACAAAATGATCCAACTACTAGGGTAAAATGACAAATTACTTCCCCAATACAACAATGACAGCTATGACAACCAAGGCAACCACCAACAAGTTGAGAGCACCAATTATGATAGAAACTCTCACTTGCTTCAGCACCTTGCACATGGTAGTATCAGTGTTACCATTGCAAGCCTTCAACTCCGCGAGCTCTGCTTTCATGGCCTCAAAATTAGTCTTCAAAGTGGATGACGCTTCAACTAAATCTAGAAATTACATCTTCAGGGGAACTGGTGTCCTCTTGAATCACCCCCTTCTCGGTCAGGAACTACACATATTCTTTGGTCCACATGAAGAACGAGCAAGTTTTTCGGTCCTACAGCAAACCAAACAACAAAAGGATCCCAAGAACAAATGAAGCAACTCCCAAATCGGCCAAACCAAACCCTAATTGAAACGGCCCAAATCGACAGTTCGACGGAACCCTACTTACATTCTAATGGTTCATAGGACACATGTAGAATAGCTTCTTTGCATTTGCCCCCCTTCTGCACGTGAGTTCGAGCAACGCGGCCTCCTTGCAGTTCGAGCACTCGATAAGGGGAAGTCTGGTCTTGCCCCGAAGAGAATGCGTAGACAAGTTCATCATCAATGAACCGGGGAAGTGTACCTAGGACCATCCCTTCGAATGTGTGGAGGCACCGCTTGACTGTGACATGCCGTCCTTGCCATCCCGCTGCTGTTGTTGCTCGTGCTACACGAATCGCTGGAGACAAAAGAGAAGGGGAATGGGAGGAACAGGAGTAGCGAGGGGAATGGGAGGAGACGAATGCGAGCCGGAGGGGTTAGGTGCGAACAGGCTTTAGCACGGAACGGGACCTGGTGCGACCGGGGGGTAAAAATGTCTTTTCACGTGGCTTATAACGGGAAAATGCCCGTAAATGATTAAAAAAATTGCAAAAAGGGTATTTAATGAAGCAAAACAGTAAGTGGGGGTAAAAATGAATTATGTCGGGAATGAGTGTATTTTCTAAATACGGATTTAACGGGAGGGTAAATAATGAATTCTCTCCTCCGAGAACCTTAGTCAAATGGTAGGACATGTAAGCCATCATGAGTTTAACTAGATGGTTCTACTCTAGAGCAAATAGTCTGTAAGTCATTGTAGCATTTCATTGTTCCCTGGAGTTCCTGTCGGTATGGTGCCTCCTTGCAAGTTGATTTTATCGTTTCTTTGAAAAATGCTTTTGGATAAACCCATTGAAGGTAGAGTCAATAAAAATAAGATGAAGGGGCCAGAAGAGGAAAAAAGAATACTCCGTGTGCTGTACAGCTCAATAGACCACTCCCTCTCACGAGAGAAATTTTTTTAAAGATGAAAAGCGCAATAGTGGGGAGCAGGGAAAAAAAACCCAGCTAGTAACCGGCAAAAGCGTAATAGTGGGGAGCAGGGGAAAAAAAACCCGATCGGTAACCGCCGGTTACTGGCCGGGGTCCAGGAAGGAAAATCCCGGCCGGTTTTTCTGTGGTTTGCAAATTCAAATTTCAATTTTTAAAATTCGGCCGATTTTCAAGCGAAATTCAACCGGTTTTTTCCCCGGAAAATCCGGTTACTGGCCGATTTTTTTTCCCAGCCACCTGGCGGGATTTGGTTCGGTACCGGCTTTTGGATCCTTGGTGAGGAGCCAAAATTAGATCACAGCGTCCTGTAGGAAAAATGCTTATACTAGACTAGAGAGAGTCGAGGAGTTTTAACTCAAAACATATGTGATGAAAGTTTGTTTATAGACAAAATAATAGTGGAGATCAACAATTGTTGAACAAGTAAAATTGCCGGCAACAACTATTCACTTGCTTGACTAGAGATCAACAGTTGATGATTATGCTCCTAGTTTTCAGTCTGACTTAGATTTAAATTCTTGCCAGTTAACCAGTTAGGTTTCTCACACCAACAAGAACAGATACAGATGCTCCCTGTTCAAAAAAGAAGAAGAACAGAGGCTCTTAGTAATCAATACAATAGACCGGGAACAATCTCTGAATGTTTCAAAACTCAACCATTTGGTAGACGAAAAATTATCAACATAAATACTACATTGTTCAACTGCATAGGAATATCATGATTTTATAATGCAGGTTTTTTCTGTGTTGAAGAAGCACTTGATCATCATCCTAAAACAATAGTACTACAATACTAGAGAGAATCTTTGTGAAGGGAATGTGGCATGCTGTACCACACAATAAACAAGCAGTATGCTAAAGGCAGAGAGAGATCAAAAGATTGGAGCTTTTTGTCAACTCTTCATCCTAATCAACTTGACACTAAACTAATGAACCAAAGGCAACATATACTGTTAAGAGGACGGCACGTTGCCAATGCAGGGGGAACTTGCGTTGGCAACAAAGAAACACACGCTAGATTCCGCGTAGCACTATCTGACCATTCTTCCCTAGCTTATGCCGCGGCTGTTCTTTGCTCCGGTTACTACGGCACGAGACACAAGAAATGGAAAGCTTTGTGGGCAACCATTTGGCATCTTTTCAGAGCACAGGCTCTTGACACTTAATACCACTGTTACCTGCTTGGTTTTGCTAATTCCATGTGGTTGTGCCAATTGCCGAACAGCAAACACATCTCTGTGCTGCTCGTTTGGAATGAAGGTTTTTGGAGGAATTGTATTGTTTCTTGCCAAAAAAAACAATCCAAATGGGCCCTACGTGCTTTTGCAGGAATGCTATCAAGGACACCAAAACGTTTATAAGATTGAACTTAAGCAAACGGTATGTGTGTAGAATTCTAGAGAGATTAGAGATAAACCAAATGCCAAGTCTAAGTACCTAACCCAACCCTCAATCCTCATCCACATAATTAATTTCTCTTTATCCATATCAATCCTAAGGGAGTACACATTTGGCGCAGGAAATATTTTGGGACAGGACCATACGCGTGTGCAAATCACTTGCCAAAGGGCAAAGGCTGACAATGGCACGCCTTGATTGCATCATGAGTGAAGAAATTTGCCATTCGTTCAATCTGAACCACTTGGACTGCAGGGCAGCAGCTTCCCAGCGAAGGCATGGCTCCGGTACCTACCTACCTAGAAGAAGATTTCTACCTGCCCCATCAGAGGAGGAGAAGAAAATATGCTCAAGTCATCGTCCTTAGATCAAGGTTTCTTTCTGATCAATTGGGTAGGAACATTCCCAGCTCCCACGCATGCACGTTTTCTATTCCTGTGTTTCTGTTGCTGAGGGCAGGGTTCAATAATTCAGCCTTTTAACTTCGAAGCTAACTTGTCAAACGGTCTAGAGAGAGAATTGGTCCAATCAAGATCTTTAGGTAGGTTAGCAAGTTGAGCTGGAGTAGATTTTAGTGCTGATGAGAAGGAAATGTGTTTAGTCTATGGCCATCAAAACTAAAATTTTCAGTTTTCATAGTGTGGATCAGCCGATCAGATGTTATCTATGGGATATGGTACCATCAAAATTGCACTTATATATGTTCATTGTTGCTTTCAGACCACATTTATCGTTGAAATTTAATGCCTGTTTTCTACGCAAACAAATACACATTGTCAAGAACTATGTAAGATTTGTGGACAAAAAGTATGTTATAGTAGTTTGTATGCCGACATACGTGGTGAAAATGCAAATACGATGAAAATCTGATTTTCACCAAACTTACAAGTTTAAAAAATCTCTAAAAATTACCACACATAGCGGAGGATATGTTCGGCATCTCTGCAAAATTCCAATATCAAACTCGATCACGTGAGATACAAAAAGACAAATTCTTGCTATCGAAATTTTTCTTGGCATATTATAGGGGAGGTTGTGTCGTCATTTGGAACGGCGACGTGGACCTAATTTTAGTCGAATCGCTATTCAAAATGTCAACATAGGTATTTCACACAGTTCGATGGACGACATAGCTCCTGTCGCCAATCCAAATGACGACAGAATCTCATTTTTGTAATTTTATTAAGCATACATTTATTTATTTAATTCTATTAAAAATGTATTATTTCAAAAAAAAAACCGTTGGTTGGGGTCCTTAAGTGCAAAAGGGCAGAACTGCTACGCGCACACGCGCAGCCGCCGCGCCAAGAAGTGGTGCTCCCTTCGCCTCGCCGCGTCGGGGGAGGTGGGGAGACAACTCGCGTAGCGGCTGCTCGATGAGGCCGCCGGAGGTGGCGGTGGCGGTGGTCGCCGTTGTCGTGGCTGTGGCGGCGCTGCTGGCTGTGGCGGCGGCCGCGGCGCCGTTCCCGGCTGCGCTGAGGCTGGAGCGCAGGTTGTCCCCGAAGGGGGTGCCCGTGGAGCACCTAAAGGAGCGCGACAGGGCGCGGCACGCCAGGAGGGGGCTCCTTGGAGGGGCGCCCGCCGTCGCCGGTGTGGTGGACTTCCCCGTGGAGGGCTCCGCCAACCCGTACATGGTCGGGTGGGTGAGCTGCTTCGCTTTTTTTGTGTGGTGGTTTCGTTGGGTTGGTTGTGTGTGATGTGATCGATGGAAGCGTGAAATTTCGAACTTTTCTGGGTTTCTTCGTCCTGGCGTTGAGCCGAAATGGCTGCTTCTACTGGGTAGATTGATCTATTTGTTTTCTTGTGTGTTCTCGTGTATTGGCAATTGGCAAGGTCAGTTCTTTTTGGATAATGAGTGGCAATTCGTGCGCTTGGCTGCTTCAATTCTTTATGTTTCTCAGTTGAAGGCACTATTATTGAAGTGTTTATACACTTACTCGGTGATTTTTTGCTGGTGGATATTGCTGATAAGATTTGGGTTACTTTTTCGTCCTCTCTTCGAAGTTTTGGCGATTTGTATTCTAGAATATTCGCTGTTTTTATCTGAATTGTTGCTTGGAATTGACTGCGGCTTGTTTCTTTGGATTCTTAGATTCGTTTTGGTTGTCTTTTTAATGCGACTATTCTGAGAACTTTACTCTCTCTTTGTGCATTCCATTGGTCTACCCGTTTCAATGTCGGTGCACATTTGGGAGCCCAATTCTGATGCGTTTGCTTGTTCCAATCACCAAAATAATCGATTTTCTTTTTTTTAAGGAAAAGGAATTCATTTTCTTATGCTTTGTTTCTCTTGGATCATAGGTTTGCAGAGATTTGGTTGCCGACGACAGTCGTCGCAATCCTTGCTTTCTTTCATTTTCCTCAGTTGCTTTAGCTTAAGGTCAATTATAGGGAAAAGAATATTGTATTTATCTTAAGCTGCAGTTTGGGATTTCTCCCCTCTGTGCTATGTTTTAGCTTATGTTTGCGCATTCAATTCAAACAAGGAAAACAAGTTTGTGGAGCAGTAGTCCAGTAAGGTGTAGAGACCGGGTTATATAGAGATATCAGTAACACTAAGCCATGTGTCATCGATGGCTAGACACAAATTTTTAGTTGCCATTTGCCAGCTTTAAGATAAGCAAATTTGTTTCGGCCAATGTTTGTGGTGCGCATATGCTGAGACCCCTCCCCATATCCTGAACCTGATTTTAGTTACGATTTATGTTTTAATGCCATAGGCACTAGTTACATGTCTATTGTGATTGATGAACTCCCTTTAGGTAGTAGAATATAATGTGTTTAATTTGTTACTGAATGTACCAATATGTTTTATAAGAATGCTATACCTTTTTGCCAATCCTTGAATTGATTACGATGTACATTTCAGTTTGTTCGTTAAGTTTACCACTGTGCTGTGATTGATCATCCTCCTTTTCGGCATTACCATCTCACCCATTCATGTCATTGACTCATTTTCATTCTGCAACTTGGATTGTTGTTATTTGAGATCAGAAGGATACATTTTTTCAGTCTATAATGTAATATACTCTTTTGCGACTATTTTGCAGGCTCTATTTTACCCGTGTGAAATTGGGAAACCCACCAAAGGAATACTTTGTCCAGATTGACACTGGCAGTGACATCTTATGGGTAGCTTGCAGCTCTTGCATTGGTTGCCCGACATCAAGTGGGCTCAATGTGAGTTATCTTGTTCTCTGATCTCTTATCCTTCTCTTTAAGAAATGCATATATTTCTGCAATTCCCCTCTTGAGATAGAATTACCTATTAGCTAAGAAGCTAGTTCTGATTAGAAATATACTTTGTTTATTTCTCAGATTCAGTTGGAGTTCTTCAACCCTGATTCCTCATCAACATCATCCAGGATATCATGCTCGGATGATAGGTGTACAACTGCCCTCCAAACAGGGGAAGCAGTCTGCCAAACCTCGGACTCTACCCCATGTGGTTACACTTTCACTTATGGTGATGGAAGTGGCACGTCGGGGTACTACATGTCTGACACAATGTATTTCGACACTGTAATGGCAAATGAGCAGACTGCCAATTCTTCCGCCTCTATCGTTTTCGGGTACAGTTCCTTGGAATCCTATATCTTTTTAAATTCCCCATCAGATAATGGAAACTTACCATTGATAACTGTCGTGGAAAAAAGACCAGACAGTAAAGTGAGGGGGACCTTTGGCTTCTAAGCAAGGGGCCGAAGGGTCCTAAGAGTGGGATTTCAGCTGGAAATGTACTTCTATTAATTGTCAGAAATGTTTTCCTCCCCTTCAAATGATAGGAGGAGGAGGCTATTTATAGCCTCCCTTGCTGGGTACATGAAGTTACATACATACCCTTATGAAAGTACAACTACCCTAGGGGTAGCAGGGGCTTTTCCTAGCCTAAGGGTAGACCCCGGCGCATGGTAGACTCTCCTGGACCTGGTCTACCCGGGCAGTGAGCTTGGTCCACCTTTGTTGCACTTTGCTGATGGTTGCGAGGCCCCTTCGGGGGCCTTCCTTCGGGGGGCCGCGGGGCCCCCTTGGAGGACATCTTTGGAGCCGGCCTTGGGGGCCCTCAGGAACCCTTCAGAGGTTTCGGGAGTACCTTCGGGGCCTCTCCGAAGGTCGCCTTTGGTGTTGCCTTCGGAGCCACCGGAAGGCGGAAGCGTCTTCGGGGACTTCGAGGTCCCTTCGGGAGGGCGGCTCGGGGTGCCGCCGAGCCCCCGAAGCCTTCGCCGGTCCTTGGGGACCCTCTGTCGCGCCGCCTGTGCCGTGGGGCCGGTGGGCCGCCCCTACGACAATAACTGACAATATTTTACTCAAGGTACCATTAGAAACCTAGCTAGAGTGGTGCAAGTGTAGGAGGGTTGACATTATGTTGGTCCCCCTCGATAATGTGAACCATTTACATCATTACATGTTGACAATTTGTGGCACAGGTGCAAATAAAGTTAGATCTTTCTGTTGATTGGTTGGTACAAATGATAGATCTAATGGCAGCAAACTGTCAATGTCCTGAAAACAGCAGGCTGCGTGTTATTTTTGCAAGCATACTTCTTTTTCTAGTTGTCATCCAGGAGAACAGTTGTCAATAGAAAAGTATCAATTTCCTTGATGGTCAAACTGAATAAATGTTGAAATGTTTGTATTGCTTTCTTTTTCATTCTGAAGCAAAAAGATGTTGGCATGCTACGAGAAGTATCAGTACATCCTTTACTGTCAAGTGATTAAATGGCTATCCTCTGAAATGTATAGAATTGTTTTTTCAAATAATCCATTTTTTATTATTAATTACAACATTATACCTGCAATAATATTTTTACTGAAATATACTCACAATAAGCTCAACCGTTGAGCGATTGGGACCTGTCATAATGCATCCGCACAATGCATGCCCTACTAGATAAGTGAAATTGCACACTAAAACCAACCGTTGAGCGACAAGTGTCGATCGCTCAGCGGTTGTGAGTATATTTACGTAAAATATTATCGCGGTATAATGTTGTAATTAATAATAAAAATGGATTATTTGAAGAAAAAAAATCGTATACTGCATCATTTTAATGGCCTTGATGCTATGTCTCCAAAAGCTTAGGGCATGTTTGGTTGGAGACCTGGGTGACATGCATAGCAAAAAGACGTGCTTGAAAGAGGCCTGGAAATTTGATGATTTTTACCTGGTCAGGCAAGCCTAAAAGATTGTTGTTTGGTTAGAGACCTGGGCCGGGGAGAAACGTAACAATAGAAACTACGCCTTCTAAATTAGAAAGTGCAAAAGGGCGGTGAGGTTAATAACTATTCAATCTACCCTCATTATTCCTGGGAACAGTCTATTTCAACCCTTATCTCTTCCCTAGTTCCCTTCCTGTTGTTTTTCTCCATCCAACCGAGACAACACATACAATCGAACACAAAATCCAATCCTTTACCCGATTGAGCACCCTATCAAACGCCAAATTGAAGCTACCCGATTAGTCGATGGCAATGATAAAGCAATTGGGTGTCAACTGGGCACTAATCAGGTGGAGCAAGTGGTGGCTTTATCAATGTGTTGAGCGGCCGCTGCGGTTCTTCAGCGACGAGCAGTGGGGGATGAAGAAATTCAGCGGAGTCAGCGACATCTTGCAGCCTCTAACGGTAGCAAAGGTCGGCGAACTCAGTAAAGACTGGATCATAATCCGAACGGCGGCGAAGGCCGAAGCAACGGGGACAACACGGATTAACACAAGTACGCTTGATTAACTTCTTAATCTCAGTTGGTTGTTGTCAGCTGGAGCTCCGGTGCACGAATTTGAGCACCTGGCTCGGGCTAACAAGCTGCCGGGAGAGGACCAGGCCAGGCAGGGGTTGCAGGCTTCAGGTATCCAACCAAACACACCCCCGGTAGCTTCCCGGCATGGTCTCCGGCCAGACATTTGTGCCCAGAGCGGCAACCAAACAAGCCCTTAGCCTCTAAGTACAACTTTTTTGGTGGTAGGAGCCTACAGCGTTCTGCTGGTATTCTTAGTTCAGTTAAGCTATGCGTCGGTGTAAAGTTAACTATGCATTTTGGTTATAATTTTGTTTAGTCATTACCTTGACAGTGAAGTTTTGCTGCCTCACATGGTCAGTACTCAGTAGAATATCTTCATGGGCTCATGGATGTATCGATCCCTTTGAAACAGATGTAGCAACTCACAGTCAGGAGACTTAACGAAGACAGATCGGGCAGTTGATGGGATTTTTGGGTTTGGACAGCATCAATTGTCTGTCGTTTCACAACTGTACAATCTTGGGGTATCCCCTAAGGTATTCTCACATTGCCTGAAAGGTTCAGACAATGGTGGTGGCATTCTTGTTCTTGGTGCAATTGTGGAGCCAGGATTAGTCTATACTCCACTCGTTCCGTCACAGTAAGTTTCTTTTCCTGGAATTACTTTAGTGTACAACTTCAGAATTCTGCATCGCTGTCATATGGTTCAGTAGCCATACTTCTGTTACCCGTGTGGTGGTAACTGGTAAGTAGGTTGCAAATGTAATAACAGATTTGGTCTCATTCATTTTTTAATTGTTCAGATCTTGCCGAAATACTTGTAAGGTGAATTTGTTTGCACAATCTTTATTTTGCCAACATTAAGTGTGCATCGTGTTTCCTTTTTTCTCCCCTGAAGAAACGTGTGTTTACCTTGTGTGGTGACAGGCCAACAATATAGCTAGTTTTTGTTGTGGAGTGTGGACTACCATTTCTAGTGACAAGAAATTTTAAAGCCTCCTGAATTCTTGATACTAACCACTGTTCATGTGTTTAATGAAATGTAGGCCTCATTACAACTTGAATCTGGAGAGCATTGCTGTCAATGGTCAAAAACTCCCTATTGATTCTTCCTTGTTTACAACATCAAATACACAAGGAACAATTGTGGATTCAGGAACAACATTAGCATACCTTGCAGATGGAGCCTATGATCCATTTATTAGTGCGGTGAGCTTCATATGACACACTTCTTTCTTTTTTCTGGAACCACCAATATGTGACGAGTCCACATTAATGAACAAGTTTTATTATGTGATTATTAGTCCTAATGATTCGTATTTGCAGATAGCTGCTGCAGTCTCTCCATCTGTACGCTCTCTTGTCAACAAGGGGAACCAATGTTTTGTTACTTCCAGCAGGTTTTCTTATTTCTGAGAAGGAAATTAACAGCTCATGTCCTTCAGAATGTCGAATTACTTACAAATGTTTTTTTTTTTTGCTTTTCTACCAGTGTTGACTCGTCATTTCCAATGGTCACACTATATTTTATGGGGGGTGTTGCAATGACAGTGAAGCCAGAGGACTATCTTTTGCAGCAGACTTCTATTGTACGTCCGGAAGCCTTTTGTTGCTACCCTTGTTAAGCTTCTTTGCAGTTGCATATCTGGTTAACTGTTTCTGGGCGGATTTGTCTCAGATGTAATAATATCATATCATGGTTTGCAGGACAACAATGTATTGTGGTGCATTGGCTGGCAAAGGAACCAGGGTCAAGAAATAACTATCCTCGGAGGTTAGTCATCTTGACTGAATTAGCCAGTATAGGTTGCACATCTAGCTATTAGCTATAAGACTCAGACTGCTATTTCGTTATGGATTTCTGAAATAAATTAAGCTGTTCAACAACAACGTCAATAATTGCGCCAGTGGTAAACATAGTAAGTCTGCAACTCAAGCGTATTCAGGCTTGAGAGAATGGTCCTTCGTTTTGACTCCACACCTTTTCTGTAACCCCTAATATTGTACAGATACAAACAATTGACTAGTTCCCTCACGCAAACATTGACTGACCAGTGATTCCTTAAGTATTAGCTTCACATTAATAATTAATCATTTAACTATCTGCTGCTGTCTTGCTAAATGCTTGGTCCCCGTTTGTCGCAGATCTTGTTTTAAAGGATAAGATATTTGTGTATGATTTGGCAAACATGCGCATGGGCTGGGCAGATTACGATTGTAAGCTCAAATTCCTCTCTACCATGGCATTCTGACCATCAATTCCTCTAGTTTGTCAGCATCCTCGCAACTAACAACGTCTTTCTTTTGTCAGGTTCGTTGTCAGTTAACGTGACCACATCATCAGGGAAGAACCAGTACGTGAACACGGGGCAGTTCGATGTGAGCGGGTCTCTGCGGCGCGGCGCAACATCATACAGCGGCCTGATACCTACTGGAGTTGCCGTCTTGCTCGTGCATATGATCGTTTTTGGCGTCGTCTCACGTAGATAGCAGACGGGCTAACTGACATGACATTGTGATTCCATTCTTTATTGGTGCATTCAGACGTCATCGTCGTCGACCGGACGAGCGGATGAGTTGCCATGGCATGAGCATTCTTACTGTACATACAGACAGAAACAAGTTCATTGTTTATGGAGCACGGCCTCCCTTCTTTTGTCAATTCCATTCTCTCACTCTCTTGTGGAAAGTTCTGTCACGTGGTGGTGAGCTGGTGTGCATCTCAGCCCCTCAGGTGCAACTGCAAGTAGAGCAGCATTGCAGCCTCGGGACAGAAAGAGCAGGGAGAAAAAAAAAGGAAGAAGAAAGATAAAAGAAAAGGAAAGAAAGAGAAAATAAAAATAAAAATAAAATAAATTCGGAAAAATAAAAAAAATACCACAAAAATCCTTAGAACCTGAAGAACTTGAATAAAATATTTTTAAAATTTATTTGGAGTTTATTTTAATCCTTTAAAAAAATAAATCCTGAAATTTCAATTTAAGCTTTAAATTAATCTAATAAAATGGAAAAGGTTCACTTTAATTTTAAAGCTTCAAAAGACTCTGAAAATTTGGGATATTACAAATCTACCCCCTTAAAGAGAATCTCGATCCCGAGATTCAGGCTGACTAGAGAATATGTGCGGAAACTCGACCTTCATGTCCTCTTCACGCTCCCAGGTGTCCTCCTCTTTGGTGTGATTGTTTCACTGGACTTTGCAGAAACGGATGATCTTGCTCCTTGTCACTCGCTCTACTACTTCAAAAATCTTGATGGGTTGCTCCTTGTAGGTAAGATCTTCCTGCAGATCAATTGCTTCCAACAACATTTGCTCCTCTGGCACACGCAGACACTTCTTCAATTGCGACACATGGAAGATATCATGCACATCTGACAGCTGAGGTGAGAGCTCTAATTTGTAGGCAACTTCTCCTCTTCTGACAAGAATTGAGAAAGGTCCAATGTATCTTGGTGCAAGTTTTCCACTTACGTTGAAAAGACGCATTCCCTTGAGCGGTGAAACCTTTAGATGAATTTTTTTATTAAATAATCTTTTTTTAACTTTTATTTTAAAGTTAACCTCCGGCGTACTTTATTTTTAAAAATAACCCCTTTAGTCACGCCACCACCCATGGCGTGACCAAACAACAACATCCACGCCAACCGGTTTCAAGGCAAACTCTTGTCACGCCATGGGTGGTGGCGTGGCAGATGTTGTTTGGTCACGCCATGGGTGGTGGCGTGACTAAAGAGGTTTTTTTGCGGACTTATCCTATGGCGTGACAAGAGATTGCCCTAGCGTGATAGTGTTGTTTGGTCACGCCATAGGTGGTGGCGTGACCAAAGGGGTTATTTTTAAAAATAAAATGCGCCGGAGGTTAACTTTAAAATAAAAGTTAAAAAAAGATTATTTAATAAAAAAAGTTCCCTTTAGATACACCTGATCTCTAGGTGCAAAGGTTAGATCACGGCAGCAGTTATCAGCATAACTCTTCTGCCTAGTTTGAGTTGTTTTCAGATTTTCTTGAATTCTCCGTACCTGTTCTTCAGCCTCCTTCAAAACATCTACTCCAAACACTTGTCGTTCTTCGGTTTCATTCCAATACAAAGGAGTTCTGCACTTTATTCCATATAGTACTTCAAAATGCGACATTTGCAAGCTTGAGTGATAACTATTGTTATAAAAAAAATCCGCATACGGCAAGGTTACATCCCAACTTGCACTGTTAGTTAAAGCTCAGGCTCTTAACATATCTTCAAGAATTTGATTCACCCTTTCAGTCTGTCCGTCTGTCTGTGGATGGTAAGTTGTACTGAAATTCAAGTTGGTGCCCAAAAATCCTTGCAATTCCTGCCAGAAATCTTGAGATGAACTGGGATCCTCGATCTGATACGATTGTCTTTGGTACCCCATGCAGGCATACAATTCTTGTCATATACAACTCTGCGAGTCGATCTCCTGAGTAGGTAGTCTTTATTGGAATAAAATGTGCAACTTTTGACAACTGATCCACAACAACCCAAATAGAATCATATCCAGATTTTGTTCTTGGTAGACCAGTGATAATGTCCATTCCAATTTATTCTCATTTCCATTTAGGTACCTTTATAGGTTGCAGTAATCCAACAGGTCTCTGATGTTCATCTTTAACCCGCTGACACAAATCATAAAATGATACATATTCAGCAATTTCTCTTCTCATACTTTACCACCAATACCTCTCGCGAAGATCTTGGTACATCTTTGTACTTCCTGGATGAATCGAATATGCAGATTCATGGGCTTCCTTTCAAGCTTTTAATTTCCTTCAGATTTGGTACAAAGATTCTTTTTCCGGACCAAATAATGCCTCTCTCATCTTCTAAGAATCATGGTGCTTTGCCTTTTCTTATGTTATCCTTGATTTCCTTGACATCTGGGTCTTCCTTCCGAGCTTCCCTGATCTGATCTTCTAAAGTTGGTTGGACCTCAATGGTATTCACACATCCCCCAACAACTAATTCCAGGTTGAGTCGCTGAAATTCCTCATGCAGAGCGGGCTGGTTTTCCTTAAACATGACATTATTGCAATAGCTTTTTCTGCTTAAAGCATCGGCTACCACATTAGTTTTGCCTAGATGATAATATATTCCAACATCATAATCCTTGATTAGCTCCATCCACCTATTTGCCTAAAGTTGAGATCTGCCTGAGTGAAAATATATTTGAGACTCTTATGGTCGGTAAAGATCTCACAACGATTACCGATATGGTAATGCCTCCAAATCTTTAGAGCATGCACAACCAAGAAAACTTCTGATTTCTAGAACTGACTTGAGTTGCATCCAGTTAAGTACATCATTAACCTTTCCTGGATCCACTGCTACACCTCTAGCAAAAATTACATGCCCCAAGAAAGCAACTTCATTCAACCAAAACTCGCACTTGCTGAATTTAGCATACAATTGGTGCCATCTGAGTTTCTCCAAAACTAACCTCAGATGTTTCTCATGCTCATTCTTATTTTGAGAGTAAATAAGGATGTCATCTATGAATACCACTACAAACTTATCCATGTATTCCATAAACACCTTATTCATTAAGTTCATGAAGTAAGCTGGTGCATTTGTTAGGCCAAATGGCATCATTGTACATTCATAAAGACCATAACGAGTGGTGAACGTGGTCTTTGGGATATCCGATGGTCTTATCTTTAGCCGACGATATCCAGAGCGTAGATCAATCTTGGAGAAAATACTTGCTCCCTCTAACTGATCAAACAAATCATCAATTCATGGCAAAGGATATTTGTTCTCTTGATTGTGACTTCATTCAGAGATCTATAATCCACGCACATCCTTAAATTATCATCCTTGTTCTTCATAAAGATTACTGGTGCTCCCCAAGGTGATGAACCAGACCAAATATATCCTTTTTCTAGCAACTCCTCAATATGCTTCTTCATCTCAGGTAGTTCATTTGCTGGTAGCCGGTAAGGTTTCTTGGATATAGGAGCTGTACCAGGTACCAAGTCATTGATGAACTCAATCTCTCGGTCTGGTGGCATTCCTGGTAGTTCATCGGGAAATACATCTGGATATTCCCGCACTACCGGCACACTTTCTAAAGATCTACCTGTCAGGTTGTTTAGAATACAAATCTTCTTTGATGGTTTGTTGGACACAAACTCCACTCAAATACCTTCGGCATTGGTTAGGGTGATGGCTATGTTGGCACAATCAATATGTCCCTTAAAATTGGTTAACCAATCCATGCCAAGGATTACATCAATACCTCTAGAATCTAGTAAGATAAGGTTCGCTAGAAACCTAACCCCATTTATATCTATATATACCCCTGGGCATACTGAATTAGTTCTCATTTCCTTTCCAAGTGATTGGACTATCATAGGGTTCTTAAGTTCAAAAATATCCCAGCAATGTTTTTCAACAAAACTCTTCAAAATAAAAGAATGTGAAGCTCTAGAGTCAAATAATGCTGATGTAGGTACTGAATTAACAAGGAACTTACCCAGAACTACGTCTGGTGCATCCTGGCTTTCTCTGTGGTGATGTGGTTAACACGTCCTCTCCCAAAAGTTTGTGGAGTCCTTGGTCTCTGAGGGGTGCTACGTCCTTGTCCTGGAATTGGTGCACGGGCTTGTGTCAAGTTCTGACATTTCTAAGGGCAATTGCTGGCAAAATGCCTCATATCATGACAATGAAAGCGCTGGACTCCTGCTGCTAAAGTCTTGTTCTGCTGTGGTTGAACACCAGTATTGTTGCTGAATCCCTACATGATCGGATGAGGTCCTGACAGAGTTCTAGGTGCATTGGCCACCGGCTGCCTGTTGAAGTGCGATTGGTTCATGCGAGGCATGGAACTGCCGGCTCCATGCTGCATCTAAAAAGTCATCTTTCTTTTACGGGACTTGCATAGTTAACGTTGAGCATCCTCTTACACGAGAGCCTTGTTGACTATCTGCTGAAAGTTGGGTAGTCAATTGACACCAACTGCACCTTAATGCTAGGGTCAAGTCCTTCCATGAAGCGTCATATCTTTGCTCCCTCATTTGCAACGTCCTCCGGTGCATACATCGATAGTTGTGTGAACCAGTTGAGATATTCTGACACGCTGAAGTTGCCCTATTGCAGCTTGTGGAACTCTCGCTTTTTCATCTCCATCATTTCCAAAGGAATGTGTGCTGTATGGAAAGCAGCAGAAAACTCATGCCAAGTAATGGCCTGAAAGTTCTGGTGAGCTGTGCAGTAGTTTTCCCACCAAGTTCCTGCAGTTCTGTTGAGTTGGTGAGCAGCATAGAGGGCTTTCTCTTGGTCATTGCATTGAGCCAAGATAAGTTTTTTCTCGACATCCTTAAGCCAATCATCAGCTTTTAGAGGATCAACTGAACCAGCAAAGGTTGGCAGCCTGGTTCTCATGAATTCTCCTAGTTTGGACTGAGGTGGAAAGACTAGAGCCAGAGCCAGTGCAGGTTGATTAACTTGATTCTAAGCAAGTGCCTGAAGTAGTTGCAGTTGCATGGCTATCGTCTGCTACATGTTCATTTGGGGCTGATCAGGGAGGTGGTGGCGGTAAAGGTTCTTCCTCAAAGAATTGCTCTGGTTGAACTTGGGGTTCTTGTTGTGCTTGTGGTAGTTGCGACAAAATTGGCTCCTCGGGTAGTGGTTGACCATGACCACGACCTCGGATGGCTGCACGGCCTCCTTCGCGACCTCTTCTAGGGTTTTCCATCTAAGCAGACCAAGGTTAGTAGGGGAAGAGAGGGAAAAGCAGAGACGAGAGAACCAGGAAGCTTGTAACAACCCACAAGATCAAAATACTTTACAAAAAATCAAATTAATTTTTGCAACTGAAAACAACTTAAAGAAAATCGTCTACTCGATCGATACTCTTAAGCTAGTGAAACGACTCAATACATAGAATGAGCCTTGGCAACATAGACTATATGGCTTGATGGCTCCATTTCTTGTGGTCTTGAACGTAATGGTAAAAGTCGTGTTGACCGTCTATAGAAGTTTTCCAAGGGTAAGAGGATCAATTTAACATTATAAAACGATGAAGGAAGAATTCGGTAAGAAATAATTCCATGAAGAAGGTAAGGAGAGAAAGATGAGGACAACATAATGTTTTTTTTTTCATAAAACAAGTTTTGAACTTTTCCTTCTAACGATCATCTTAACTAGGTCACGTCCTATAGTTGACTCAGCTCTGATACCAACTCTGTCGGGACCGGATTTCTGAATCCGAACCCTCTGTGTATTTATGCACCAGTCCCAGATTAGTAGCTAGTGCACACAGTGGAAACATCATTGATAACAAGTTCAAATCACGACATAACATTAATAAACAACTGAGTATCGGTCTTATGGCCACTTAATAGAAAAGAGGTCAAAAAATCTTGAGTCTTACAACAGTGGAAACAGCAAACGATAAACTTCGAGTGGTGACCCATTAAATTGCCCACCGGTATTCGACTGGGGAGCGCAACCTAGTACTCCGGATGCCCTTCATCAAAGCCACAGGCGAAGAAGTCGTAGTCGTCCATGGCATCATTGAAGACTTCTAAGATTTGTTTTGAGTGTAGCATGTGAGTACATAAGGTACTCCGCGAGTCTTGGAAAAAATTGCATATGCATAGCTTTACAAATGAGGCTTATATGGTTCTTTTGCACAAAACAATATTTTAAGTTTCAACAATTTTAATAAAGCACATTTGAAAAAAAGTAGTTTCAATAAACTAATTATATAACTAGTGGAGGTTCTAGCTACCAACCACTAGTATCAAGGCTCTAGCTGCAAAGGTTCAAAGGATAGGGCTCTAGCTGCCCAACTAGCTCTAGCTGCCAGAAAAACTACCCGAGAGTCCCAACTGCTCCCGGGTTCCTAAAGTTTACTCTTTTGAAATTGAAACTAAAATCTACCATGTGAAAACGCACATTGCTCGCCCTTGATCGTGGGCACGGCTATTCAAATAGTTTTACACTCTACAGAGGTTGTACACCTTGCCCCACATGAGATAATTGAGTTATAATGTTAGCCATGACATACTTCCTTAGGCGTACGACTAAGCGATTATCACATGACTTTTACAAATACTTTATCCTAACATTAGCCCGCTCGATGAGATTAACCCTAAGTAATGGACGTTATTTACCATCGATCCGGAGCTCACTGTTGTGGGAGATAATCTGTCCGGACATGTACATCAATTATCATCGCCTGGCGCAAGCCCCGACAAACATTGACGTTCATTTACCATCGTCTGCACTACCTAGGACATGGAAGTGCATTCACCATAATATACACATCCCAAGATATGGAAGTGCAATTACTATAATGAAGAGAACACCTATCAACTACAACCTACGAGCGTAATGCTTGGACTCAGTAAATTATTCAGCCAGGTCCTTCCCATTTAGGACATGTGATTGTACGGTAGTGCTCAGTTTGGATAATCACAAGCGTCAGTCCTTAATATGACTTGGACGAAACTTAACACAATACAAGTCATCGTGCTCTAGCTGCACCCGCCTGACTTACCATCCGCCCAAGTCTAAATAGATTTTCACCATTGTACTTTATTTTGAAGACCAACGACAATACGTACTGCCATACATTTCTCAAAAAGATTTGCATGAAAGGCAATAATAGTTTCCTCCCATTGGGTGATCAAGACCGAAAAGTATGTCTAAGCAATTCTACCACATTTAACTATTCCATAATGTTGTATTCAATATTGCAGAATTACTATGCTAGGGTTACAAAAGTATAGGGTACAATTATCAAGGAAGACATTAGCAAATTTTAGGTTTAACTAACAAACTACACTTTGAACTTATCATTTTATGTGAATTAGCAATGCATAATATTTTTAAAACTGAAAACATAATTTAAAAATCAAAGGTACAAAATGTTCAAAAGAGACTCGCCTTCACTAAGGGTTGAGGTCACAATGTCCGGTTGGTGAAAACTGGTGTCAACGGCGTCAAATTCTACACGCGCGAACGAAGCAAAATAAATACAAGAAAATCAAATAACAACAAAAAATTATAAAATTAGTACCAATAGATAGATATTGAATTTAGGAACAAGAATCAACGGAATCGGAGCTCGTATGAAGGAGAACGAACATCCGGAAGTTTGAATATCACATGAAATGATAGAAATTGAAAAGGAGGGAATATTCCCTGAATTTTACTGTTCCAAACTTTTATAGTGAAGAGCAAAGAAATTTAGTGTATGACAACAATGGACCACTTGCAAGTGAGAGAAAGAAGTCTAGATGGAGTGGAATGAGAGTATATCAATGAGGGCCCACATGTCATTGAGGTAAAGAAAAGCAACAGAGAGCATCACATACAGAGGAGAAGTAGAGCCAGGCTCGAGCGCACGGGAAGCACAGCGGCATTGACGAGGGGTAGAGCCACGGTGGCTGGAGACCCCCAAAATTTAACCACGGCGAGGTGGCGATCCTATGGGCGGTGGTGGCGCGACCGGAGGTGACCCAGAGCGGCGACGGCGACACATGGCCAGGTGGCGAGCGCGGCTGTGCGGCGGCATAGGGAGGTAGGCGGCAGGAGCATGGTTTGTGCGTAGGGGTGGGGAAGGTAATGGGCTGCTCGGGGAGCTCCAAGGAGGTGGCTCCACGGCGGCCGGTGGCACAAGAATGGCAGCGACGGTGGTAGAGCTCCACGGCGATGAATCGGATGCATTGAGGTAAGGGATAGATAGCACTTGGCCGGGAACATGGCGTGACGCGGTTGTCTCAGCTCGAAACTCACCGGATAAGGAGATCGACGCAGAAACGACTTTGCCGGACTTGGAGAAAAGAGCGGATGGCGTCGGGCGTTCCGGGCAATCAGAGGGGAGTTAGGCTATGGCGTTTGGGGCGAATCGAAGAGGGGAGATGGGAACACGCGGTGCTCCCTTTTATAGGCGAAGCCGGGGAGCGAAACGACGGGGAACGCGGGATTCTCGGCGCGGCTTGGTTACGTGGGATTCTTGGCGCGAGTAGAGCGCATGCGGCGCGGTGCAAGGCACGGGTGCAACACGCACGATGCGACATGTGGGGCAGGGCGCGCACGTCACAACATTGAATGAATGTGGGGATAGGGGAGAGCGTCTTGTGAGCGACGACCAGACACAAGGGCGCAGTGGCCTTGTTCTTAGGGAGGCGGGGTGGCGGTGAGGCGGCAAGGGTGGTGCAGTCTGACGAGCAGGGGAGGCAAGCGCAACCTGGACAGAGAAAGAGTAGGGAGAAAAAGGAAGAAGAAAGAGAAAAAAAAGAAAGAAAAAAGGGAGAAAAAGACTTTGAAAATTTAAGATGTTACAATGTGACTAGTCTTCAGGAATCAAGACAACTTTTATCTTTGAACTCAAATCTTGACGACAACTACCCCCTCCGGTCACAAAAGAATATCATTTTTGGACGTTGATACGGTCCCAAAACACAATTTTAACCACTAATTTCTAATGTAATAGATTTATAAAACCAAATAAAATTGGGGAAATTGTTTTAGTAACATCACATTCGGTCATATTAAGAGAAATGGCATCGTTTTGGTGACACACTGCAAAATGACACCACGAACAATAGGAAATCTTGAAAATAACACTGTCGTCAGTCTGACAGCCGTTAGGAAGCGTTAGAGAGGTAAAAAGACATGTATGCCCTCCTGAAAATAGTGTCAGTGGTGGGTTCATTTCATTGTTGCCTTGGGTCGAGCCATTTCCTTTCTTTCCCTAGCTCACTGGCCCATCTTCTTTGTTTCTTTTTCTTCCTTCCTTTCTTCTTCTTCCTCTGCCGAACGCTAGCGCTGCGTCGCCTATTTGTCTGCGCCCCACCATCGTCCTCACCGCCCACGTCGTGCTCCTCTTGAAAACTTTGGTTCTAGTGGCATCCCTCCGTCGCCACGCTCTCATTCTTCCAAGACAAAGACGCTTTCTCGCCTAGTCAGAAGTCGCATCATCCGCCTTAGCCTCCACAACCACCAAGCCCTCCTCGCCCGCTATACCGCCGCCTGCGACGCCCTCGCCTTCCCCTCCATCGCCACCTCCTTCCTCTCTGCGCTCCCATCCCACACCGTGCTGGCCTCCCTCGCCCGCCACGCCCCGCTCCACGCGTAGTTCAACCTCCTCCACCGCGCCGCCCACCCTGAGGCCTTCTCCCTCTCCGGTAAGGCCTTTGTCAATTATGTGCGTCACCATGTGTTCCCAAGCTTTCTCCATTGTTTCCCCATCTCCATTCGGCAAACCCGCCGCCGTGGAGCACCCTCGTTGTCGTCCCTTCTTTCTCGTCGCCGACCGTCAGCGCTCCACCGCATCGGACCACCCTCGCCCTCCCCGAGTGACCCGGCGTGACCCCTTCATCGATGCCATGCCCGTGCTCGCACCACCTCCCAAAGGAAGCCGTCGGAGAGCCATCATCACCGTCCGCCCATGCACCCGAGTTGCTATCGCTGTCGGCAGCGGCGCCGCTGTGTCGCTACACCCACGATGCCGCTGTTCCATTCTGCCCATCACCCTGCCTCCCCGCGTCGCCGCCGTCGGACCGAGCCACCGCCCCTTGTGCTCTGTTTATCTTTGTTCCCCTTCTCTTTCTCTCTCTTAATGACAATTGGTCCCCACATGTCATACATCGTCAAGCCGGAGAGGGAAAAGCGATGAGGAGAGAAGAGGGGTAAAACAAGAATTAAAATTATATTATCTCACATCATGCATCCTTACTATTAAAAACGGGCGAAAAATGTGACAACCGCGTTATTTTCAAGATTTTTGGTTGTTCGTGGTGTCATTTTTCAGTGCATCACCAAAGCGATGTCATTTCTCTAAATATGACCGAATGCAATGTTATTGAACCAATTTCCCCAATAAAATTATACTGTTATGATTTTTTTAGACAAATCTATACATACTATTTTCATATGTTCAATATAAATATTGAAAAAGATATAGATAACCAAAGTTTAGAAAGTTTGGCTGTACGTAACAAGAACGGTAATTTTTTTTGACCGGAGGGAGTAATATATAAGAGGCAGCCAGAAACTAGTATTTGCACTGTTCAACATGGAAACGCTATGCTGCCATGTTGTATAGCCATTTGATGGAAAAACCAACGGTCTGGACTCTGGATTGATAACAGATTGGACCATTGATTACATGAAAAAGGGAAAGAAAAACGGCACCTCAACTCTTGGGCTCTTGCCTCTTGGCCCTTCATTTTCGCTCCCTCCCTCCCGCCCTGCGACCTTTTGCTTCCCGCCCTCCCTTCTCCCGTTCCAAGAAAACCCACATTACAAGGGGAGAGAGAGAGAGAGAGAGAGAGAGAGAGAGAGAGAGAGACGAGGCGGCGGCAATGGGGATCCAGGGTTTGCTGCCGCAGCTGAAGTCCATCATGGCGCCCATCGGGGTGGAGGAGCTGAGGGGGCAGACAGTGGCCGTCGACACATACTCCTGGCTCCACAAGGGCGCTCTCTCCTGCGGCGATCGCCTCTGCAAGGGCATGCCCACCTCCAGGTCCCGCTCCTGCCCCCTCTTTCTTGGACCCAGGGAGAATAGCTTTGACCCCGATACGGTTTCTTGATCCGTTCCTCCGGTTGCCGAAACCTAATCGACGGATCCAGGAAATGTAGTTCTTTGCGATGGATTTCGCACCAAACCCCTCGACATATTGACAGCCGCTCGGAGTAATGATCCCACGAATTCAATTGCTTGGTCCAGTCATGGATTTCTTGATTTTGTTTTGTTGTTTGGATCCCGATTGGTGAACCCCATTTAGGAGCAAGGATAAGGGGGGGGGACCTTGCTTCGGATTCGTCAAGATTTTCCGCGTTTTGTGGAGGAGATTTCTTGTTTGTGTTGTCTCAGGATTCCGGAGAGGAAATGTACTGCATTTGTTTTGCCCAAATAGTGGCAGTACATTTACAGAATTTTGTTATCTGCCCCAGTGCCAAGATTTCTTGTATGTTTAGGCTGGATCCAAGAAACATATTTGGGGAAGATCTGGCACTGCTTTAGTTCCAAGGACACACCATTTTAATTCTTTGTTGGAAATAGTCTGCACGAAAAGTTCTATGAACATTAACATTAGCATTGCTGTTTTTTTTTGTATTGGGATATCTATTGATGCAGTTGTAATCCGGATGTCATGAAATCATAATGCAGAGGGCCATAGTTACAAGTCCAAATGTCCAATTCCTTATTACTTTTGGAGTTAGCACTACAAACTCACCTGTGTTATCACCCCCCCCCTGCGCCCAATTCGAACCAGGCATGTCGAGTACTGCATGCATAGGGTGAACTTGCTGCGGCACCATGGCGTGAAACCAATTCTTGTATTTGATGGAGGTCTTCTGCCAATGAAGAGCGATCAAGAGACAAAACGTGCAAGGTGTGTTTTTTTTAGGGCTTCAGAAAGAGCCTAACATGTTTCAGCTGCTAAGGAGCATTTACATTACCGTTAATAATGTGAAAATGTATTGGGATTCGGGATTTTACATATGGGCTATAGTTATGGTCAGCTGAGGCTTTCTACCTATATAATGCAGTTGTAATATTACTACCAAATGATGGGTCGGTTAAGGGGCGCTCTGGCTACTGTTTGCTATTCCGATGCATTTTATTTTCGTTTTATGAGTTATTGGGCGCTAAACATGCCATCATTCAGGTCACGAAAGGAAAATCTTGAGCGTGCCAGGGAACATGAAGCAGCTGGGAATTCGCGTGCTGCTTTTCAGTGTTATCAGAAAGCTGTTGACATTACGCCGAGAATTGCTTCTGAACTGATCCAGGTACAGATGTAAATTCCATGTAATGTCACAACTGGTTACCTATTTGAAGTAGTTTCTAACACGAATGGGAACATTTGGCCAGACTTGTCTAATTATTGTTTCAAAATATGCAATGCAGGTACTGAAGCAAGCAAAGGTTGATTATATTGTTGCGCCTTATGAAGCAGATGCACAAATGACATTCTTGTCTGTAAACAAACTTGTTGACGCTGTAATCACTGAGGATTCCGATTTGATACCATTTGGCTGTTCTAGAGTAAGCACACTACTACAACCCTTTTCTCTGCCCTCAACATCTTCCATAATCTTTTCATTACTCGGCTAGATTTGCCTTCATAGCTTGTTGTATGCTCTCTCTCTCTTGGAACACTGTTGTATGTTCTCTAATTACATGTATCTTGTTCTAATGCGCAGATTATTTTCAAGATGGACAAATTTGGGCAAGGTGTTGAATTTCAGATTACACGATTAGAACGAAACAGGGAGCTTGACTTTAATGGATTCACGAAACAAATGTTGCTTGAGATGTGTATTTTAAGTGGCTGTGACTATCTTTCGTCATTGCCAGGAATGGGTGTGAAACGAGCTCATGCACTCATCCAAAAGCTTAAGAGTCATGAGAAGGTAAACCCTAACTTCTCTGTCTGTTGCACACTCTACCTTCATGTTGTGGTCGTTGGTTGGGTATGGGTCCGAGGACCGAAGATAACGCACTTGCCCTTGAACGGTTGGCCATACCAACGCTAAGGCTTAGTTGAAGAGGAAGAGGAGAGATTAAGAACTTTGTTTATTCATTACTTGATTGATGATGGATACATAACCCGACTTGACGCCTAAAAATAATCTATAAGGAAACCTATTAATATAATCTAATTTTTTCAACTATTAAAAATAACCTTCCTAATAGATAAGATCATACTCTTAAAAATAACTTGATAGATAAGGAATCTCAAAATAACCTACCTAGCCAATTATTCTCTATCTTAGGAAATCAACCAGCGCATGTGGAAAATAGCAGGGCTACAATACCGATGGGCACCGGCTGCGCCGCTACAGTACATGGACTGTCCACGATGTGCTACAGTGCCACGATGCTGTTCTTGCATCTGCTACAGTGTCTCGCGTCTTGTTCCATAACACTTCAGCCTAGTTAGAAAGAATTGTTTCAGGAAAAAAAACCAGGGGAAAAACGTGAAATAGCTTTCCTGCAAGACCTACCAAGGTAAACCTAAGAAAAGGCCAGATATGCATTATGTACAAGTGGAACAAATAGTTTAGACATGGCTGCAAGAGGCAAAACAAAAAATTGATTGCTCCAACTTTCATCGGGTTATTGTTTTGTAATTAGTTAGTTATTCAATCCATAAACCGTGTGTTGCATATGCAAAACATGATGATGGACACCTCATGATGTCATATAGCCCCCTTTTCTTTTCCATTCACAAATGATAACTTCGGTTTTAATAATCATGCATTCAAATGGACAATAACGGTTGAGCTTGCAGTGTGATGGTGTGCAGTCACTTTCTAGCTTGAAAATTTAGAAAGTTTTCAATAAAGTTAATGTCATATATAATTTCAGGTAATCAAGCACCTGAGGTATAGTGCTGTTTCTGTTCCACCTCAATACGAAGAAAACTTCAAAAAGGCAATCTGGGCGTTTCGGTTCCAAAGGGTCTATGATCCCGCGACAGAAGATATTGTTCATTTGTCAGGCATTCCTCGTGACCTCAGTGAAGACTTGGACTTTTTGGGCCCATATCCTTGCCAAACTTATATACTTCTATATTAAAGCTCTTTCATATGATAATCCATTGTTTTATATACTGCATAGATGGATTTCTTCCTTTATTCAGCCATTCCGTCTAATGGCAATCGCATGTAGACATGTAGTTGAGTTTAGAAATAAGTTAAAGGCCTTTCCATGCTGCCATATCTCAGTAATTCCAATTGTTTTACCCCCAGAAGAAACTCCACTTTCATGCATTAGAGTTTTTCCTTAATTGGTTTATACATGGTTACCACAGACTGTTGCTAAAGGCATTGCTCTAGGGAACATTGACCCAATTACAAAGGAACCATTTGAGGTACTGGTTTTTCCCCTTTTATGCTGTTAATTCTTCTCACCCTCCTTTCTTTCAGAAGAAAAATCTTGTATCGATGTAGATTTTTGTGAAAATTATGCTTGTTTTCCCTATCATATGCTTTTCTAGTTGGTCATTTTGGTTTGCTGGTGCTTTGTTCTTCCAAATGTAATTTCATTCCATTCTGCTTCTGAGCCCTGTACACGTACAGACACACACATGCACAAAGAAAAAAACACGACATAATTACATGAATAAAAACAAACAGGAGAGCTCTTGGCAATGGTTGCCGGAGAAGTCTGAGCAGAGCATTACATCAGGTCCAGTAGAAAAGAAAAGGGGGAAACAAGAATATCATCCCCCCCCCCCGCGCGGGTGTGTCGTCGACTGTCCTAAAAAAACAAAGGAAGTATATATATAGGTGTTCATGGTTTCACTTTTTTTTTGGCATCACTTACTGAATGTACTATTTTGGTGTCACTTGTTACCAGCATGCAATTGTAACTTCTTTTCTTGATTGTCTTGTTGAGATTCCCATCGGTCACTTGTATATACCTTGCAGGCGAAAACTGAGTGTAGTGCACCTGCTGTTGTTAAAGTTTATCCAATCAGAGAGTCTATTGTTCCTTCGAATGGAAAGAAGAGGCTAGATTTGCCTGTGCAGAAAAACATATTGACAAATTACTTCTGTATCCTCTCAACACATTATAATTTTAATCAAGAAAACTTTGCATCAATCAAGTTTACTACAGTGTACTACTAGCTGCATGTATACAATGAATTCACAATTATGGAAGTGCCTTGGACTAGGTATCGTGGTACTTTCTGGGTTCCCAAACATGTTTTAGATGATTTAAGAACAGTTTATATTTTCCCTCAATATTTTGGCAGACGAAGGTGACGTGCAAATTTTTAGTATGCTATGTTCATACCAACTTTTGGTTGGATTATTTTGCATAATTTGTACACAATATTTAACTGCCCATCGAATTATCCTTGACTTCTAGTAGGCTTAGCATCGCTTGAGGCAAAACGGAAGTTCAGGGCACCTAAAGTTACACCTAAGCAACAAATATTGAATGAGTCTTCTTTGCCCAGTCCTCAAACTGAAGACTCTGGTACCCCTGATTCAGTTGAAGATACTAGCTTGCCAATAAATAATATCCAAGCTTCTCAGTGTAGTTCTGAGCGTTTTAGCTCTGAACCCCCTCAAGATGATTCAATCAATGCTGTCTCTCAATGTAGTTCTGAGCATTTCAGCTGTGAGTTCCCTTGGGATGATCCAGTCAATGTTTCACCTCAGTGTAGTTCTCGTGATATTGGCAGTGATCCTCCTTTAGAGGACCAAGGCATTGAAGACACAAAGGTATTTCGCATCACTTTATTGCCTAAACATGCCCAGTGCTCTCCTAGCCATACCTTCCTACAGCGATCATATTTCTGTTGTCCTCATATTTTACTTGTATTATTCAGGTTGAGGTCAACTATCACAACAGAAGTACAACACCAGCAGGTTCTTGCCTAGAGAGTAAGACCTGTAATTTGCGTGGTTCATGCATGACTCAATCTGCAAATCATGTGTTAGTTTGTCTATTATGTAAAATCAAAACAATCTTGGGATTGATTCTAGTAGTTTATATGTTTTTGTTTTCTGTTTCTAGGAAAGTTGCCTGGGATAGCAGAGCCATTTTTAGTTTCACAAAACACGGAGCCATCCAGACCAGTGCCACAATATACCGAAAGCAATGTGGCCCATACTAATAGAAATATTACTGTAAGGAGTTCATACTTCAAAACAGTAAATAAGAGGGTTTACACAAATCAAGGAGAAGACGAGTTAGATGACGAATATAATTGTGAGACTGGTAATTGCACTCTTTCTGGAGATCAACCGAGGAACCCTGGAGGTATATTGAAGAGAAGAAAACTTTGTGATATCCCAAATTTTGAAGATGTAAGTGATTGTTTTAATTGCTATTTTATTATTGTATGACAGCTAGTAGTTTCTACCATGGTACATAGATGGTCTTAAATATGCTGTTTGTGTAGGAAACATTGCAGCCAACTAGTTCTCATGAGAGTCCACCAGTTGCTGATGAAGGTAATAGTTCTACATTTTTTTTTGTTCTCCTTGTTTCTCTTTGAGAATTTTGACTTTTCCCTTGTTTAGTTGCTATGTTGGATATGAAGATCCTTGTTTCTGTCTGAGAATTTGGACTTTTTCCTTGTTTAGTTTCTATGTTGGACATGAAGATAAGATGTACTAAAAAGGATTGCAAGAAGCATCAGCTTCTGTTCATCCTGTGCTTGTTATTGTGCATGCGATTTGAGGGGATACTTCACTTTTTCTTCATGCTTGCGGACGTCGTGCATGTTTCAGTAATATTTGACAGCTTCACGGTCATTTCCTGGAATGTTTTTCTTTTTTGGCATATGAAGCTTTCATAATTTGCTAGTTATGTTTCTTTAAGTCCCAAGCAAAGCTCAGTATTTTGCTTGCAGAGCCAAGATTAGAGCTTTAGATTTCTATCTTGGGTGCTTCTCAATCTTCATTCTCCATGTAATTCTTCCTGTATTATAGAATAATTATGTCCCACAAATTACCATTACACAGTTTTTCTTCATATCTGTCTTGATCTTTGGAGGGAGTTCATGTGATTATATCTGAAATTAATGCAGGCTGTGATACTGATACCCTTGATGGTATCAACACAAATACTGAAGGCAGATTTGGATGCAATGTTTCCCATGTGAATAAATACAGTGGCATTGCAGAGAAATCAATGGATAAGTTTGCCGCACTGATATCATCTTTCAGATACGCAGGCTCCCGTGCCAGTGGCCTTCGTGCTCCTTTAAAGGATGTGAAGAATACCCTTTCTGTGAGGTATGCAGCTTTAGAAATTCTAAGCACACCGAGTATACACAATTTACTTATCAGAAGTCAGAATTGACACAGTTTTCTCCATGTATGAATACATTATAGCATGGTTATTTCTGTTACAGATCAGTTCTCCGACCTCCGGAACAGAAATTCAGCTGTGCGGCTAAGAAGACTGCCAGAGGGCCTCCTTCACAAAGCAGATTCGCAAGTGATGCTACAAACACTGCTGATGGTCCTCCTGATCTGGGCACATTTGCATACAGGCCTATAAAAACTGCTGCTGTTTGTCCTGATCAGGGGAAGATCACAAATAAATCTGCAGATGCACCCACAAGATCTACTGTCAGTCGTCTTGATCAGAGCAAAAGCGCACGTAAAGCTATGTGCACTGACGACAGCCCTCCTGATTTGAGCACATTTGCATATACAACCACGACAACTACTGTCGGTTGCCCTGACCGGAGCAAATTCTCTAGTACAGCTACGAGGATTGCTGACAGCCCTACTGATCTGAGCACATTCGCATATAAACCCATGAAAACTGCGGTCAGACGTTCGGATGGGAGCAGATTTGCAGGGACAACACAGGCAGCTGGACGAACTTCTCGGGACCAATTCACATAGAACTGCGGATGCACCTGTCAGCCCTCCTGATCTGAGCATGTTTGCATATACACCAAAAGATTCCGCCAGCCCTCCTGATCTGACCTGAACAAACTCAGATCCAGCAATAAATACTGCCTTTTGACACCCCTGATCCAAGCACATTCATTTTTGCCCGAATAGAAGCATGCCTGAAGATACCTAACATTCTGAGATTGAAAGGCAGGCAATAGCTGCAGGGGCTCGCCACTTCAAAGCTCATTTGTGTCTATGCAAATGCAAGCTGAAGCATGCATGGTCTGAAGGGAAGTAGCTAGCAGCAAGGGCTCTTCGTTTCAGGTGTTTTGCGGCTTTGTTCAAACCAAGTGTAATGCTCATTTCTGTCTTGTCGTCCCGCGACATTGATGGCTGAACAGCAGCAAGATTTGTGACGCTGTTTAAACTGCAACGAGGATATTGTTCTGTTGTATGTTCTAATGTCCATTCATACAAGTGAGCGTTATTTCAGATGCTATCCTCTTGTCAATTCCTGATCAAGATGAAAGAAAGATTTGGGAAACATTTTGTGTGGTGGACTGGTGTCCTTAGCACACATTATTTTAAATGTAGATATGTTTTTTTTAAAAAGCTTGAAAATAGATATGTTGAAGGAACATGTTCACTTTTCAACCCTCAACCATTGGGTTGGTCTGAAAATCAATCTCGAACATCAAAACTGTCTAATTTGCAGCTTCAAACTAACAAATTCGTCTGATTTACCCCCTTAGGCAATCCACCCCGGTTTTGTTGGTGGTTTTGGCCATGTGGCTTGGCTTTGGGATCCGAGTTGGCAAGGGTTCCACGTGTCAGCCTTATCTCTTCTTTCTCACTCTCTCTTCTTTCCCATTCTCTTTCTTCCTGCCAAAATCCGGTGAGCCCGAACTCAAGAGCCAGTGACAACTGCTGCATGGCCTGAGGTGCTTCTTCTTCCCCTTTCCCTCCCTCCCTTCCCTTCCTCCTTCCTCTCTCTCAACGGCTAGCACCGAGCTCCTCCACCTCGAGCCGACTCGGCATGGCGGCGCAAACTGAAGGCGGTCACTGTCATTGTCCGACGACGATGACGAGGACCAGCCATTATAAGGGATCTTGGTACCCTAGAACATGTGAAGGTCAAGGTGTCGTGGTGGTGGCGCGCAATGGTGAGGACCGGCGGCGGTGAGCAGGAGCTCATGGTGGCACTCGTCTATGGTTGCGGTGCTCTGGTGATGCCTCGGTCGGGATGGCATGCGCATGGAATGTTCCAGAGGGAAGCGAAGCTATTAGGAGTGGTGGATTTCGCGGAGAGAACCTGTGGTGACTCGGTGGTTGTAGGCCGGATCTGGAGGAGACGATCTCACCGGTGACGACCTTCCGACTATGGCGTGGTTCAATTGGGAGGTGTTTGAGCATCGGGGCGTTGAGGTGGTTCTAGTGCTCACCTTATTTTGGGCGGAGCTGAGGTGACATGTGCTGGCGTGGCGTGAGCCATGCGCGGCGGCCATGGCCGAGGAGCAGGGGAGCTCACCGGCGCTAGCTCCGGCTGTTTTCCGGTGAAGGTGAGGGCTTGGAGATGGTGAGACATGATTTGGAGGCGAGGACTGCAGGCAGCATCGGTCATTGTCTGGCGACGACGTCGTCTAGGCCTGGCGGCATCGCCGTAGTCGCGGTCCAGGAGGACGCGGCCATTGTGGACGTCGCGGATGAACCAGCAGGCATGGGAGGGGAGAAATGAGAAGCGAAGTCGCGGCGCGGGTGAGAGCGTGGGTCGCGGGTATGGAGGGGTATCGTCGCTCGGTGGTCTGGAATCCAGTGGAGCTGTGGAGGCAATGAAGTCAAGGAGGGGTGGCGGGTGGACAGCGAGTAGGAAGAGACAATAAAATGTAGGAGCAGGAGAGAAGAAAATGACGTGACTTCATTTGACAGCAAGGGTGTGACATGGCATTTGCGTCAATCCAAAACCAGGTGGAGTAGGTCAGGGGAAGTGAAGGGTTTCAATAGTTCAAGATGGTATTTCATACGATTTTATAGTTGAGAGTTGTTTTTCAGACGAAGACGAAAGTTGTAGGATGAAAAGTGAACTTGTTTCTATGTGGAACTACTCATTTTTATCCATTGCTGATTTATAATTGAACAACTGCTCTATCAAGTCAAATAAACCTTATAAAGATTCCTCAAAATTTTCTTTAAAAGAACTTAGAAAAATAACATTGCATGAATCTCAACGCTTGTGGTGACCAAACAGGTGGCACAGCACGGGCCAGGCCCGTGCCGACATGACCCGTTTAGGCACGACCCAATAAGGCACGCGAAGTAAACGGGTCATGTCATGTCAGCCCACAGGCCAGGGAGCCAGCCCAGGCACAACACTTCATGCCGTGTTGTGGCGGTCCAGGCACGGTTGGCCCGACGAGCCAAAGCTGGCCTCATTTAGGCTCGAAATTTCAAAAAATCCAAAAAATCCAGAAAAATTTGTAGAATTCAGAAATATATATGAAAATTGTACAAAATGAGACAAGCATATTGAAAATGTAATAAATAGCTTCATTAATGTCTAAATGACCGTCTCGTTAAAACTTTTGCCAAGTAAAAACTCAATATGAGAAAACCTTGTCATTAAAACTTTTGCCAAGTAAAAACTCAATACGAGAAAACCTTGTCAAAGGAAAAAGAGTATAACCTATAGCTCTACATACATCCTTGTTCTAAGTGTCGTTGTCTAGGTACATATTTTTGAACACATCCGACAACTTTGGATTTTCTACATAGTGTAATGTTCATGAATCAGATTGTTCCCATTCCTTCACAGTTAGAAGTATCTCCACCATCTCACTCGTGAGACGTGTTCTTATCTCCTCCAATATTCTTATAGAAAGACTGAAAGTAGACTCGGAGGAAATCGTCGAGACAGAAACAATTAACATATTACGTGCAAGTATGGATATCACGTGATATGTTAACTTATGGGTATGCCACCATTGCAAAATTTCAAAGCCTTCAATGTCGAAATCCACCGTATTGCTGTCTAGATAGACGGATAGTTCCTCAGTCCTTGGGTGAGAGGTTGGTCTTAGTTGAGAAGGTGCTACTGTAGAAAAAGAAGACCTAGACCTAAAAGAAGTGCCTACACACCAGATCTTGCCCCACAAATTTGTCTTGTTATTTGAGGTGGGTGTTAGTGGAGGTCGTTGCAAGCGGATTCCCTGAAACTTATTTTCATACCTTTGAAAAAACCTTATGTAATTGAGAACGAACATCTGCAAAATAGTTATAATAGTCTAGCCCTGTAGCATCACTAAGAAGATCAAGAATATTAGCAAATCCTTGAATTTTAGCTCTAGGATATGAAATAAATGCAAATACATATAGGAAAGAGATTTCTCTATAATATTTAAGGTATCTACTTTTCATAGCAATAATAGCCTCTCATAAAACCATGGCATTTTCATACATTTTTAATTGACTAGCAATCTGTAAAATACTATGCACAATAACATGAGATGTTGGATAATAGACAACGGACAAAGCAACAACGACCTCATTTTTTTTTCTAAACACTAAAGAATCTTCTCAGCAACAAACAAATGTTGCTCAGTCAATAGTACTGTACCGTCAGTGCTCTGATAGTGCGTTTGAATACAAACAGAAAAAGTGCTCTTATATGGTAAAATACTCTTAAGCATCAAGTAAGTAGAGTTCTATCTTACTGGCATGTCCAAACAAAACTTTCTTGGACGTACACCCATTGCCCTGTAGAAGTTCTTATATGATGCTATTCTTTGGTTAGAATTATTCAAGAAAGATATCGCATCGCGAAAATCTTTAATATACGAAGTCAACCTCTTCAAACCACATTTTACTATAACGTTAATAATATGACAAGCGCATCGCTGATGTAGCAAGAAGGAATCGGCGTATGTACTCAACACTGGAGTAAGAATATCCATGACCCTAGAGTTTGAAGCGAGATGTCTAAAGTAATTGAGAATATTTTGTTTGTAAGACCAAAGTCTTCCATGACTTTGATAATACAGTCCACAATATTCTCACCCGTGTGCTACATCAATTAATTTGAAACCTATAATTATTTTCTCTATTTTTCAGTTGTCATTAACATAATGAGCAACTATACTAACATAATCCTCCCTAGTCCGACCACTCCATATGTCCGATGTCAGGGCCGCAAAAAATGTACACATACTAAATAGTTCCTTTAATTTATCACAACGTTTATTGTAGTATTTAACTAGATCCCTAGTTATTGTTTGTCTAGAAATGGTAGAAATTCTAGGATTATGCGCAATCTTAATGTAAGTTTCGAAAGCAGTAGACTCCCCAAAGCCTAAAGGTAAATCCTTAGAAGCAATTAAACAACAAATAGATAGACGAGCTACCTCAGGATTGTAGTCCTAGCTACATACCGTGCTGTCGGGGTTGTACTGTAACTACGTCTGCCTCATCGCCAATCCTTACTTGGCATTACGTCTTGTAGCATGTCTAAGCAAGTGCCCTGTTCCACCTGAAGACTTTACATATAATTCATGACACATTTTGCAAACATCATATGATACCGGATTTCCTTGTGCGTTAGGCTTGGTTGTCCTGTTAAAATTCTCCCAGACTCCCGATGTACACGACCTCGACCTCTTTGCTTCGGTGGTCGCTGACGAAGATGCCGTCGTAGAGTTTGATGATGGAACTCCTCCTTGCCCTTCCGGTAACAACTTCGGTTGGTTTGAGGCAACGACATTCTCCATGGATGCAATTTCCTCGAGTGAAAGTCCATAATCACCAAGAGCAAAGCTATCATAATTTTTTATAACAAAAACTGCAAAATCGAAACTTACACTATTATTTCTTCCATCCTTGCAATCTACCCTCTAGTGTTTTCCTTGATTATAAATTCAATTTTATTCTTCAAGTGATAGCTTATTTTGATCATGTTGACCTCGGCAATTGCCATATCTATCTTATTCCTTGTCAAGCATACTTCTCTTGACCAAGCTCAAGTACTCTCCGTGTACGAGTGAATTCTCTCTTTCCGTCTTCTCTTTGGATGCTTTCTTTGAGGATCTTTGCGAGAGAATTTCAAGCACTTTGCAATTTCAAGTCTTATTGACACGTGATATCCACAAGTGATGTTTAAGGACTATCTTTCAAGTGTGATCCACATATAGATATTTTTGGTGTTTAATGTCAAAGGGGGAGAATTTAGTTGCAAATAATGGTCAAAGGAGAGAGTTTTAAGTCATTATGAGTTTTGCATAGATATATTTCAAAGTGATGACAAAGAGGGAGATATTAGATGGATGGAGAAAGTCTTTGTGCGTCAAAGGAGTACAACCTTTGTGTAAGGGAGAGTTTTCCTAAAAAGGGAGAGTTTGAAGTCATCATGAGTTTTGGATGGATATATTTCAAAGAGATAACAAAGAGGGAGATATTAGTTCGATAGAGAAAGCCTTCGTGTGTCAAATGAGTACAACCTTTGTATAAGGGGGAGTTTTCCTAAAAAGGGGTTTTTCTTAGCGAAAATAAAAAAAACATTTTAGGCTTTGTTTAAAATGGGTAAACTATTATATGAGAAAACTAATTTGCAAATTTTCCAAAATGGTTTATGGTTTTTTTGAATGCATTTTTTTTCATGAGCACGAGCTAAATAGTCATATCCTTCAATTGTTGCATTCTTTGGATCCAAAAATATAGATTGAACTCCACCAAGAGCCAAACATAAATATGTGCATTTAGTTTCATTCCATATATTTGTATGCACATATTTATGGGGAGTTCACTCTACGTTTTGTGATTTTACTAGTATTGATCCAATTCTTCCATCCACTTATATTAAGGATCTCTACTTTGAAATGTATCATTGAGTATATAAAGCTTTTGTAGTTGATATATACTCATGTTAATTCAATTTCAATTATTTGTAATTGGATTGTCATCAATCACCAAAAAGGAGGAGATTGAAGAATCTAGACCTGCCATTATAAGTTAATGGAGTATTTTGATAATTAATGATAATCGTCACATGAACTAACATTTTCCATGAGTTGGTGAAACTTGTTGAGCCCCATGATGATGAAAACTTTGGGTGACATTGTGAGTTGATTATCATCAAGTCAAGATTTGGGATGAACGATGTCATCATGTGGTAATGAGCATCAAGACAAGATCCCGAAGTAAAGAAAATAATCATATGCTGATGATATTCAAGACACAATCCCGAAGTGAAGAAGATCATCATGTGTTGATGATATTCAAGTCAAGAACTTGGAGTAAATAAAAGCATTATGTGTTGATGATTATTAAGTCAAGAACCCGAACCTAGAGTGGAGATGTTCGTCATCAAGTGATCACTCTAAGATGGATGCTCAAGGCAAAGGTATGACTAGCATATGCTAAGGATGTGTTCCTAGTCTTTTACCGGTCTCAGTGTTTGGTTGGAAGGCCAGATTGCTAGTATAGGTTGTTGTACTATTAAGATAGGTATTGTCTAGTAGTTTGAGTCTCATCATGTGTTGATAGCTCAATCCCGCTTGCTCTAGCCCTTCTAGATATGATGCTATTGTTTGAGAATGTGTTTTGCAAATAGTTGAAGCCCACGCATTAACTCTTTGTAGCATGAGACTATAATTTGCAAATGTGTTTTGCAAATAGTTGAAGTCCATTCACCTACTCCTTGTGGCATGATACTAAAGTTTACAAATGTGTTTTGCAAATTGTTGAAGTTCATGTACCATTCATTGTCATGGTCTAAGATTGTTTATTGCTCTTTTCTTGGACTTAGGCCATGTGTTGGCTCATTGGAGTTATGTTTTTTGATTTGATCAAATATGTTTAAGATCAATCAAACAGATAGTTGTGTAGCCCTCTGAATAAGCTTTTCGTAGAGCCCAAGATAACTCAATTCCGACATCAGAGTCAAAAGTTATGACCTTTTTTTTTTCTGAGTGTCGCCTGTGCTAAAATTCAGGCCCAGACTGACCGGAAGTCCGGTCTAACCGCCCTTATAAGTCCGGTAACCTTTTTCAGAGGGCATGTTTTTTTAGTTTTCTTCCTCTTGGAAGTCCGATCTGACCGGCCCGGACTGATCGGGGTCCTGTCAGACCTTGAGGTTTAACCGATAATTGTCTGTAACGGTTAGTTTTATAGCCGTTGCATTGTAGCCCGGTCTGACTGACCGTTGGTTAGCGGTCAGACCGAGTTTCGCTGTTTTCAACCCTTTTAGCCACCATGGCCAGTTGGGTGGCATCTATTGACATCTCATTTCACTCTCTTGAGCTAGTACGAGCTTCTCCTGTCAATTATGCATGTGTTGCACCTTGTGAGCAAAGAGAGTGATGAGGGCATCCCTACTATTACTACCATATCTCCAAGTGTTCATGAAGCACCAAAAGGTCCAATGACTAGAGCATGAGCCAAGCTTTTAAATAAACATGTGAATTTGTTTCTTAATGCATTGCCTTCTATTGATGAGGACAATATACTACCTTATGCTGGTTTCTTGTGTATTATTAGGTTTGAACAACTCGAAAGTTTTGGAACCGAGAAGGAGGTGCGGGAGGACGGACCCAAGGCATGGGAGGAGCACAAGCCCAAGGCTGACCGCACCAATGCAATCCACGGACCAAGTCACAGCCCAAGGCCATCATGCACATTACTTAATCAATCATGTGATTAATGGCCCAAGGCCATGCTCATTAGCCACCAACCGAACATGTAAATTAGTCAATCATGTGCATGCTCGTTAGCCCACCAACCGAACATGTAATTAATGGCAATTAGTCAATCATGTAGGATTTTTGTTCGGAATAGGAATCAGATTGGTGGTTGGCCGATTGGAATTTCCCCCGGCCGTAGGTAGCGTACGAGAGTTGGTTTTTAGGAACTTTAAATTGGCCGTGAGCCCTGAGGACAAGGGTAGACCAGATTTGATGAGATAAATAAAAACATATTACTTTTTTTCTTGATAGCTGATGGCATCAATGGGGAAAATTGAGAGTTCTTGCTAATTGATATCGTTCGACCTTTCCGCTGGGAATTGGGAGCGCGATAGGGCTTCTCTTGGTGGTCGTGAAGTGCGGTGCGTGTGTTGTTGCGAATTAAAAAGTGTTCGTTCTTGCATTGGCAACGGGGGATCACTATGATTCGAGAGGCTACACGTGAGTATCTTGATCCTACGTCGAGAAGATCGGGCGACCCCGTATCATCTTGGTATCAGAGCGCGGTTGACTTGGTAGGATTACTTATTCCTAGATTAGATTGATTTTATTTGCCGTTCTTAATACCTAGAGTCCATAAACCGAAAATTGCAACACAAAAATTCCAAACCCTAGTTTTGCATCTGTTATTTCCTGTGAGTTTAGTTAGGTTTTAATCCATTAGAATTTTTGTTTATTGCTAATCGTAGTGTTCTTTTGCGTTGCTTAATCTTTGTGTCCAATCAAAACCCTAAAAATTGTTGGTTCTCGAACCCCTCAAATCCACATTAAAAAAAGATCTACTAGGTTGCGCGACCTTTGTTTATTTTCTCATATCGCGATCCGCTACAAGACCTTCGTGTATACATTGCGGTCAAAAAATACTACAAGATGTCCGTGATTGCTACAACAAACCGCTACCGTGATTCTCACATGATTCTATGTCACTCTGAGACCTTCGCTCGTTGCTACAGTGGAGAAAATGATACAGCATCCGCGATTACTCTGATGCCATGAAATGTGAACGAAGACGTGTGTGTGTGTTTTTTTTCGATTTCCCTTTCATCTTTGAGACTAGTCTTTGATAATTGCTTAGGGGCTGTTCATTGAATTATTTAGATTTGCTAAAAATTTGGACTTGTGTGAGGGGAGCTTAAACCTTAGTTTCGGCAACAACAAAAAAAAAGAAGAAAGAAAGAACGAAAAAAGGCAAGCCACAAGTAAAAAAAGAAGAAGCCATGGCTATGAAGTAAAAAAAGAAGAAAGAAAGAAAAGAAGATATTGGCCGAAACTTGGGAAAAAGATAACCTTAGTTCATAAAATTTCAGATTGTGTATTTAATTTATTTGAGCAATCTTGTGCCCTTACATTTCATATTATTACAATTGGTTAGCGTCTCTCCTAGTATTTGGTGCAAAAACGAGCAAGTTTTCATCTCAATTTCAGATTGCATCTCACTAGTTTATTTTTTTGTTTGCATTGAGTCACATTGATCTTTGCGTGTACGTTCATATACTTCACTTAAACCTTTTGGATCAGCACCTAGGCAAAATATTATAGCTTGGATTGTTACTTAGCTTTACAACATCAAGAATTTCAGATTGCTAGGATATACACCTCCATACCAAGCTCCACAAATAACAGTTGTTGTGCATTTGTGAACACTCTTAAATTCGCTTGATCATCACTTTGCTATTGTAGCTTCCACCAAGTGTAAGTTTCTTTTGGCCTTAATTCACTTCGGAAGGGTAAGAACTTTACTTGGAAGAGAAAATAGAGATTAAGTGAATTTTACTAATCATCCATATACATTCTTGCTGTTTGTGTTTTCTTTTGCACAATCTAACCATGTCAGGTGGAGAAGATAACTATGGTGAGGAGCATGTTGTTGATCTTAATGCCCCGGTAACTCGCTTCCAACATCAGGCATTAAGAAGTGCATTGCAACAACTTAAGGCGGATTTGCAGGATCTCCGCATTGACCTCAATCAACAAATGAATATGTTGCGTACGGGCATCGTGAATGATGTTGTACGGGCACTTCGTCAACAGCCAGAAGAAGATAGTGTGCATCTACCGGCTCACATACCTCCACGAGATGAGGAGGTCGTTACACGAGTCGCCCAGAATGCACAACAACGGTGAGACCGTGTGGTGGCACAAGCCATATGACCACCTCCCCCTGGGAGAGGAGGTGGATGAGGTGCCCAAGGACCCGGGAGGGGCCGTGGGCATGGTGGCCGAGGTGGGGGACCGCCTCACTTCGACGACGATGACTTGTACCACTACGATGATGGATACTACCGCCGACACCGCTACTGCAATGAACAACCTAATGAAGAGAAATTTGGTAAGCTTAAATTTACTATGCCAATATTTTCAGGTGCACATGATCCCAAAGATTACCTCACTTGGGAGCTCAAGGTGGACAAGGTGTTCTGTATGCACAACTGCTCCGAGACGAAGAAAATACACATGGCTGCACTTGAATTTGACAAATATGCACTCATATGGTGGGAACAAGTTCAAAATCAAAGGCGAGAGTACGACGAATCTCCCATCACTACATGGGAAGAGATGAAGTATCATATGAGAGCGAGGTTTGTTCCTAAACATTACAAACATGATTTATTTGATAAATTGAAGCAAATGAAGCAAGGAACTCTCACGGTGGAGGAGTATTATAAAGAGATGGAGATGGCCATGATTCGAGCAAATATATTTGAGCAAGAAGAACAAACAATAGCTCGCTTCCTTGCTGGTTTGCACCCTCCCATCAAGCGCATCACCAAATTTCAACCTTACAACAACACGGTGGAGTTGGCGCATCAAGCAACCAAGGCTGAAAGGCAAGTACAACAAGATATGAGAGCAACAAGAACATCATCATACACACCCCGTCCAGCACCTACAGGAGGTAATCCCACACCCCGTTTCAATTCTTTTAAAACTAATCAATATAGTGGAAGTTTTACTCCTAGTACTTGTGCTGCACCAAGCGGGAAAAATACAACAACACCAATTGCCAAGAAAAGTTCAGCACCTTCTACCTTGTCTTCAGTGGGTTCTACAGCAAGAAGTAGTGCCATCCAATGCTTCAAATGCCTTGGACGAGGTCATATACAAAGGGATTGTCCAAATAACAAGGTTATGTTGCTAATAGAAAATGGAGAGTATGACTCTACTAGCGAGGAGGAAGGTGTGGTCCTTACTGATTTTGAAAGATTTGGAGATGTACATGAGAAAGGTCAAGGGGAGGAGGCGCATGAAGATGGTTATTGTGACCCTGAAGCTGGTCCTATCCTTGTGTGTACACAGACGGTGTTGAGTGTGCAAGCAAAACCCACTCATGACTGGCGCTGCAATCTTTTCCAAACAAGAGCTCAGGTGAGTAAAAATGGTAAGTGTTGCACAGTTATTACTGATGGTGGAAGTTGCCATAATTTAGCTAGTAAAGAACTTTGCACTAAACTTGGGTTAAAATACAAGAAACATCCACATTTATATCAAATTCAATGGTTGAATAATGATGGCTCTGTGAATATTGGATACACTGTTGATGTTAGTTTTCAGATTGGGAATTACCAAGATACTGTGGCGTGTGATGTTGTTTCTATGGATGTTAGTCACTTATTTTTAGGAAGACCATGGCAATATGATAGATCTGTGATTCATGATGGTAGAACAAATCAATATAAGTTCATGTGGACTAACAAAGAAATAACATTGCGACCTTTAACTCCTTCTCAAATTGTGAATGATAACACACAAAAGATTGAGGTGAACGTAGAGAATGAGAGAGGGAAGGAGCAAAAGAGTGTGATTACACAAAAGGTGAGTGAGAGCCACAAGCTAAAATTGAATGGGAAAAGAAAGAATGAGGGGGATAAAAAGTTAGTCATGATAGCCACTAAAGCTTATTTGAGAGAGATGAGAGATGATCCCACTTTGATGCACTTTGTATTGCTGTACAAAGATGTTTTGCTTTCTACTAATGACTTAACCTCTCTTCGTAGCGTGGTTTCTTAAGTTTTGCAAGCTTATGAGTATGTCTTTTCGGAGGAGGTACCCGCTGGTCTACCGCCTATTTGAGGTATTGAACATCAAATTGACTTGGTACCGGGAGCTCCACTTCCCAACCGGCCGCCGTACCGCACAAACCCGGAGAAGACAAAAGAAATTTAGCGGCAAGTGCAAACGCTCATGGAAAAAGGGTATGTACGCGAAAGTCTTAGTCCTTGTACTGTTTCTGTCATTCTTGTTCCTAAGAAAGATGGTACATGGAGAATGTGAGTAGACTGTAGAGCTATTAACAATATTACCATTCGTTATCATCCTCATATTCTTAGGTTAGACGATATGCTTGATGAATTAAGTGGCTCTACTATCTTTTCTAAGATTTATTTGCGTAGTGGATATCATCAAATAAGAATGAAACATGGCGATGAGTGGAAAACAGCTTTTAAAACGAAATTTGGCTTGTATGAATGGTTAGTGATGCCTTTTGGTTTATCTAATGCTCCTAGTACTTTCATGCGCTTAATGAACCATGTTTTGAGACACTTCATTGAAAAATTTGTAGTAGTTTATTTTGATGACATTTTGATATATAGTCGCTCCTTGGACAAACATGTTGAACACGTTAAACAAGTGCTAGATGTGCTGAGAACTGAACAGTTGTATGCTAATATTGAGAAGTGTACTTTTTGCACAAACAAAGTGGTATTCTTAGGCTATGTTGTTTTAGCTCATGGAATTAAAGTCGATGAATCTAAAATTGAAGCTATTCGAAATTGGCCTACTCCTGTCAATGTTAGTCAAATTCGTAGCTTTCATGGGCTTGCTGGTTTTTATCGACGTTTTGTGAAAGATTTCAGCACCATTGCTGCCCCATTAAATGAATTAACTAAAAAGGGCATTGCTTTTGAATGGGGAGAATTAAAACGATGTTTGACTGAAGCGCCACTGCTTGTTTTACTTGATTTCACTAAAACTTTTGAGATTGAATGCGATGCTAGTGGAATAGGTATTGGTGGTGTTTTCATGCAAGGAAGAAAACATGTTGCATACTTTAGTGAGAAACTTAGCGGTGCACAATTGAATTATGCACAATTGAATTATCCTATTTATGACAAAGAATTATATGCTCTTGTGTGTGCTTTTGAGACTTGGCAACATTATCTTTGGCCTAGAGAATTTATCATTCATTCTGATCATGAAGTTTTGAAATATTTGAAAGGTCAAGCTAAACTGAATCGTAGACATGTTAAGTGGGTTGAATTCATTGAAACTTTTCCATACATTGTTAAATACAAGAAAGACAAAGAGAATGTGGTAGCTGATGCTCTATCTTGAAAGAATGTGCTTCTAACTCAGTTGGAAGTAAAGGTACCTGGATTAGAGAGTTTGAAAGAATTATATGCTTCTGATCATGAATTTTCAGCACCATATTCTAAATGCCAAGATGGAAAAGGATGGGACAAGTATCATATCCATGATGGTTTTCTATTTTGAACTAACAAGCTATGTGTCCCAAATTCTTCCGTGCGTTTGCTATTGTTCCAGGAATCTCATGCAGGGGGCTGATGGGACATTTTGGTAGGGAGAAGACCTTCATGATGTTGGCTGATCACTTTTATTGGCCAAAGATGCGGCGAGATGTTGAGAGGTTTGTTCAGCGCTGTGTTACCTGCCATAAAGCTAAGTCTAAACTCAATCCATATGGTTTGTATACTCTACTTCCAGTTCCTAGTACTCCTTGGAAAGATATTAGCATGAACTTTGTTTTGGGATTGCCTAGGACTAAGAGGGGGAGGGATTATATTTTTGTAGTCGTGGATAGGTTCTCTAAGATGGCTCATTTTAGGATTAATTCCTTATATGCCACTGAAATTTAGCCTCAATCCCTGATTGTGTCATTGACATGTGGGGTCAGGACCCACATATCAATGACATAGTGAGTGGCATATAAGGGATGAGGCTAACTTTCGGTGGCATATAAGGAATTAGCCCCTCATTTTATTCCTTGTCATAAGAGCGACGATGCGTCGAATGTAGCTGATTTATTTTTCTGTGAAATCATGAGATTGCATGACGTGCCTTGCACCATTGTTTCAGATCGTGATGTGAAGTTTATGAGCTATTTCTAGAAGACTTTGTGGGCTAAGCTTGGGACAAAGTTACTCTTTTCGACAACTTGTCACCCACAAACCGATGGACAAACGGAGGTGGTGAACCGTACACTCTCCATGTTACTGCGGACAATGATTAAAAAGAACCTAAAAGAGTGGGAGGATTGTCTGCCGCATGTGAAATTTACTTATAATCGGGCAGTGCATTCTACCACTCAATTGTGTCCATTCGAGGTGGTGTATGGCTTCAAACCGATCACACCACTTGATTTGCTACCACTTCCATTACAAGAACGTGCTAATATGGAGGCAAACTTCATGAAAAGACTAAAGAGGTAATTAAGACAAAGGTACGTTCTTATGCTTCCAAAGCTAACAAAACTAGAAAGAAAATGATATTCGAACCAGGTGATTTAGTATGGGTTCATCTTCACAAAGAACGCTTTCCAGAGAGGCGTAAATCAAAATTGATACCCTGTGGTGATGGTCCTTTTAAAGTGCTTACCAAGATCAACGATAATGTTTACAAGATTGAGCTTCCAGGAGACGACTATGAAGTAAGTACCACTTTTAATGTTGCTGATTTATCACCATTTTTTTAGGCAAGACGATACATAGTCGAGGATGACTCCTTTTCAAGAGGGGGAGGATGATGAGGGCATCCCTACTACTACTACCATATCTCCAAGTGTTCATGAAGCACCAAAAGGTCCAATGACTAGAGCACGAGCCAAGCTTTTAAATAAACAGGTGGATTTGTTTCTTAATGCACTGCCTTTTATTGATGAGGACAATATACTACCTTATGCTGGTTTCTTGTGTATTCTTAGGTTTGAACAACTCGAAAGCTTTGGAACCGAGAGGGAGGTGCGGGAGGACGGACCTGAGGCATGGGAGGAGCACAAGCCTAAGGCTGACCGCACCAATGCAATCCACGGACTGAGTCACATCCCAAGACCACCGTGCACATTACTTAATCAATCATGTGATTAATGGCCCAAGGCTATGCTCATTAGCCACCAACCGAACATGTAAATTAGTCAATCATGTGCATGCTCGTTAGCCTACCAACCGAACATGTAATTAATGGCAATTAGTTAATCATGTAGGATTTTTGTTCGGAATAGGAATCAGATTGGTGGTTGGCTGATTGGAATTTCCGCCAGCCCCAGGTAGCGTACGGGAGTTGGTTTTTAGGAACTTTAAATTGGCTGTAAGCCCTGAGGGAAAGGGCAAACCAGATTTGATGAGATAAATAAAAACAGATTGATTTTCTTCTTGATCGCTGATGGCATTAATGGGAAAAATTGAGAGTTCTTGCTAATTGAGATCGTTCAACCTTTCCGTTGGGAATTGTGAGCGCGATAGGGCTTCGCTTCGTGGTTGTGAAGTCCGGCATGTGTGTTCTCGTGAATTAAATAGTGTTCGTTCTTACATTGGCAACGGGGGATCACTACGATTCGAGAGGCTACAAGTGAGTATCATGATCCTACGTCGAGAAGATCGGGCGATCCCGTATTAGAGAGAGGTTCTAGTTGCATGTGTTGCAACTAGAATTGGATTGAATATTCAATTGTGCATGTGTTGTACTTGGTGAGAGTCAAGCAAGAGGCTTGGCTTATTACTCTCGGTGTTTGTCGGCATGAAGGCGTAGTGGTCCGGTGATCTTCTAAAGAAGCTTGTGAGAAGGCCCGACGTGTTGTGAGTGGTTTGGTGCTTGCCATCTCCGGAGTGGAGGAGGAGCAATCACTAGTGATCAAGGTGTTCTCTTAATTCGTGGAGCCGATCCAATTCATTTGGGATTACCTCAACATAGATTAGAGGAGACCGGCAAGTCTTCGAACACCACGGTAAAACATCCTTGCACCATTGTGGTTTGCTCTCTTGCGATTTACTTTGTGCAATTTACATTCTTAGAATTAAATTGATTGCATGTCAAACTTGGATTGCAAACTTTGAATTAGACTTAGGGTGTTGGTACACTTAAGGAAAACTAGATTTTTTAGGCTTTAATTGTGCAAAATTGAATTGACTTTCTCTTCCACATTGGAAATCGGTTTTAGCCTATTCACCCCCCTCTAGTCGGCCTCCTTGACCTTACATGCGTCGCCGCCTCGCTCTCATGGCCTCACCTGCCATTGCCTCACTGCCTCCCTCATCCCTCTTCTCCCTTATGCGTCCTCACAGTAGTGCCGATGGAACCACGACCACGAGCCCTGCCCCAAAGACCCTTACCTCCTCGCCACACCCCATCACCTCAGGCCTCGCTCACCGACCACCTCCTCCACCCCCGTCCCTCTTCTCCTCCGCTACTGCTTCACATCCATCTTCCCACCCTCTTCTCCTCCGCTGGCTGGCTCTGCCTGTCCCTCTTCTCCCTCCTCTCTTCTCTCTCTCCAGACCATCTCCACTGCCTCTTCTCCCTCCGCGTCGGCCTAGCCTCAGCCTCCGCCGTCTCGACGCCGGCCTTGGCCTCGTGGCTCCTACCCTCCTAGGCCTCCTCCTCGTCCTCTCCGTAGCCAGGCCACCGTGTTGTGCTGGGCTCGAGCCGTGCTTGGCATGGCACGATGTTTATGTTGTGCCGGGCTAACCTGTTGTGCCGAAGTGCTGACCCAAGCACGATCCGAACATTCCTGTAATATTAGTCCGACCTATAAGCAGTACAGACCGTACCGTACCTGAACCAAGCCAACGGTGCCGTGTTTCAGGCTGCCCGGCAGGCACGACCCAGCTAGCCATGTCCACTCTACGCAATCAGCCGTACGAGCCCTCAGGCCCCGAGTGTGAAGCCCCTTAAGGCTTGCTTGGTTTGAGGCCTGAAGTGATTTGCCTGGCCGGGAGCTACGCCGGGTGGTTGACTGGCGCTCGCTTGGATGACGACGTGGTAGCCAGGCGTGGAAAATGAACGCCTGGCAAGCAACTCTCTTTTGTTTCTATCTTTAGATCTTTCTCTCTCCTTTTTCTATCTCTTCAAACACGTAACATTAACCAAACATCATATCTTCATATTTACCTGATCAGAAAAAAAATTATCTATTTTTTAGACTACTCTCAGACACTACTTTTTTCCTCACAACTAAGGGCCACGAATCAAACATGCCTTTAATCTCCCGGCGCCCTCGTCAGTACGGACTACTGGGAGTAGTAAACTTCCTCGAGTCATGACCCGACACCGCAGAGGCAAGCGTGGGCGCACGAGCCCCAACCCCCCGGCGAAGCGCCGCCGCGGACCGCCGGAGTTTGTGTCCGGCGAGCTGGATCCCGCTCCAGCACCGGCGGCGGCGCCGGCTGCGGCTCCGAAGCCGTCGTTAGTGATGGTCGCGGGGCTGCCGCTCGGGTGCGGCGTGATGGAGCTCAAGTCGCGGCTGGAGGCGTACGGCCCCATCGCGCGCACCCGCATAGACGCCGCCGCGGCCACCGGATACGTCACCTTCCGCTCCGACGCGGCCGCTGTGGCCGCCATTGCCGCCTCCCTCGACCCCGGAGGAGGTATTACCATCGGATCCAAGAAGGTAAAGAGATTTGTGTATGTCAGCGTGAGGTCGGATTTGCTCGATTCAGTAGCTAGGGAGGAAAAATTGTGCTCGATTTGGCCAATGCTAACTTGTTAAGCATGTAGCAAAACGCGGTGAAGGCTCGTCGTGCTTTCTTTATTTTTAGGGGGCACATTTAGATTTGATGGTAAAACTGCGAGCTTTATCGATGCCGTTCTGACGAACCTAGCTCATGTTAGGCATTGGTATTTCTATTCTAGGTTAAATTCGTTGGTTTAACACAATTTAGGCATGTGAAATGTTAATCTGGTTAATTTTATTTGTTGTTATTCACTTTTGTAGTTTGCATTAGTTGGTTTTTTCAAGGATTCTAAGTTTTGGTAATCTAATCAATTTTCATACTTGTTGTGCTCTGAAAAGTTAGATCGATTATGTGATGAATTGCCCTTGCAAACGATAAATAATACTGTGATAAATTGGCTACCCTTGTAAATTCAACCCAGAGATACAATTAAGCATTTTTATCTGTTGTTAATTGTATGAGATAGCGGATTAGAATCTGTAGATCTTGGCTTCATCCAATCAGATTGTTGCTAACTTTGTCGGCTCAATTCATGTCAAGCATCCCGTTGTGTTTTTCAGATGTTTGTTGGTGTCAAGTTAAGTCACATAAAAAACTTACTAAAAACTCAAACAAAAAACACACTGACCTCGAGTAGTTGAATTTTGGTTTTTTTATATAAAAAACTATTTGCATTTTGGTTTCCCATCAGGTACATATTCAGCAAGAAATCAAAATTTCTGACAAAAGTAAGGGAAGTTCCAGCATGTTGCACATTTTCGTGCTTTTTGGTACTCTTGCTCTTCGGTACTCAGATTGTTGTTTCTTCCATGTGATGCAGGTTTTAGTCCTACAGGCAAGCGAGGCACCAAATAACTTGAAAAGTGTAGTTCGAGCCGACCCAACAGAGGCACCATTGCATGATGCGACGCAGAAGAACCCGAGCGATGCTTCAGCCATCCCAAGCTCCAAATCAGCTCCGGAAGCGACCTACAAAGCGAGAGAAATAGTCGCCTATGACGATCTGTTCTAATAATCAGCCTTCTCTAGGGAAGGGGGAACCAGCTTGGTCTTGTGCAATACTAGGATCTTTAGCTGTGTATCTGTAACCTATGATTAGGTCTCAATGTTGCACTGTAGTCCGCAACTATTTCCTGTCTTCAGTATACTATGTGCTATGGAGGGAGTTTTCATCGAAACACGGTTAAATTTTTATGTTTCATTAGGCATGTTATTGTACATCTATCTGAATGTTGGTACATAGCACTACCTAGTACAAAAGATAGTCTTACCATGCAATTCGGTCATTATATATAATTACATTTGCACTATAAATAGACCGAGTGATATCAAAGTGCAGCGCTCTGGATAAGATTTCTCCATCAACTGGTCTACTACTGTATCAGAAAAGAAATGAACTAGACTACTACAAACGATAGCTATTCTAGCACTCGACATGGCAAAGGCCTTGCCCGAAAAAAAAGCTCGGAAGTCACAAGTGATTCAAACAACTCAAAAAAAATTCCAATTCGAAAAATAGTCACCGTTTGATAAAAGCAAAAGAATCAGGAAGCTTTCCTTCGTATTACCATCGTCAATGTACCAAGACAACTCAACACAACTTTTCAAGGACGTGAAGAGATCAAAAGTAACTCGAACATCACACTGTCATGGCTCAAATACATAGGGAAATTATTCAGGGAATGTTCGACAAATTCTTTTGATTAAACTCTGTCCACATACAACGCTCTGATCAGCAGAACTCTGAAAAATAGCGTTCTTGGCCAGCATATAAACTAGCAAAAGTTTGCTTGTGGATTATTCTAAAGACGGAAAACAACGGAATTTAAAGGCACGTCAATCTGGCCTCCCTGTATATCCTGAAAAAACAATCCAAATACTTCCATATACACATCTGTAACCTATTATTTACACAGTTACACTATTCGCGAAACAAGCTATACCATGCTTCATTCTCGGTGTTTGTTGAGATTCTTCCTGCTGCATGATGTCTTCGGTCCTTGTCACCCATATGCAGCATTTCACAGACTGACTATTATTCTCTCTTCATGGTGAGTGCTTTATCGACTTCAATCTTTCGGTAAACCATTTAGTTGAACTTTTTCATAAAGAAATATGATGGCTCAAACACAGTGAGCTGGGTGCTTACATGCTATTCTTGAAGCTTTTTTGTCTTCCTTTTCGGCATACCACTCACACTCAGCATGTCTGACTTATGTTGCTACAAATTTTCAAACAAAGTAAAAAAAAATCAAGGAGGATCCCAGGTAGTAAAGCACGTGCTGGTAAGATAAAAAAATGACGAATGAAAAACAAAAATTCTAGGTCAATGTCACCACAGGTTAAACACAAGATATAGCCAAATTATATCATTTGTTCAAAGAGGATAACAGCCTTGTAAAAACATCTGACTGGTTGACTATTCATAGCATGGTGTCAACATGACTGGTTGATTGCTGAATGCTGACAGAAGTAAGAAGTCTTCTAATAATTTCCTGACCGATTGATTGTTCACAGAAGCAGACAATCTTGTAACATTATCTGATTGGTTGACATAGATGTAATTTCATGTATGGGGCCATGCATTGACACTTGTGAACTTCTAATCCCATAGTAAGTCTATATAATTATATTTTTGACATGTCCATAACATGACCGTACATCCAAGTGTACAATAAAGATTGGTTGTCAAAACAAAAGAACAGGTACACACTAAGATAATTATGTTTTTTGTGAACAATCTGGTCACATTATTGTCGAAGCTGGTCTTAGGTTCACTGTGACTCTTTCCTAACATATATAAGATGCAGTCTTCATGTGTTTTGTAATAAATTTCAAAACTCATTGTGTAAAGGCTTTTCCCATTGCACTTCTTAATTGGTTTGGCATTTTTAGCCTTCTATCTAATGAGGACCCATTTTGTTATATATGCAACCACTGACCTGTGATATATTTCACCAGTTTTAGCAGTGAAGGGGCAAATAAATTGTGTCCAGATTGTTAAGTGAATTAAGGCTTAGTGAGTGAAGAATAACAAACAAAAGGTCAGCTAGGCATAATAACCAGCAAATTTCTGGACGTTCCAAGCAAAGTTGCAGTTTCTCAAAATGTTCCCTCGCATTGGTTTCTTTCATGTCTAATCAGCATCAGCGTTCTAACACTGAATCAAACTGTTGCAAATGCTAGCAGTCAGCTGAGGGGAAAATCTTTGCCATCTAGTTGAAATCTTCCTACTCTTTTTGGGTCATAAGCACAATCAAGGATCCAAATCTCGGAACCAATGAAAAAACCGGTCGGCGGGCGGTAACGGTAATACCGACCGGTTACCAGAAAAATCGGCAAAAAACCGGATGAAGTTCCAAAACTGATTTTTGAATTGAGGATTTTGAAAACCGGTTACCGCCCAAAAACCGAAAAACCCGGTTAAAAAACCCGGAACCAAAACCGGAAAAAACAGAGAAAACCGGTTATGGGTAATTAGCAATTGGAATAATGCAAATATTAATTAGAAAGTGTTTAATGAAGTAACAATCCTGATACATAAGGAGCTTGATGTCTAGTTATAAATTTGTGAGGAGGCTGATGTTGTACATAAAAAGTCCAAAAAAATTGGCCGGGACTTGCTCATATAATAATTCAAGCATATTTAGCTCATACAATACGTAATCTATCACAAAAAGCCTAAACTAACCTAGGATGTGCATTATGCAGTCATAAATTCAAATTTAAATTTGAAATTTTTCGGCCGTTTTTTTTCCTACCGGTTCCGGCTGGTTTTTCTAGTTACCACCAGTTTTTTTCCTTGAGCACAATAACAACTCGTCATGATGGCAAAGATACTAATGCCCTAAGGTTATTGTTGGGTATGTCCTACAAGAATAAATGTGTCAGGAATAACGGTTCACGCGCTGCATCAATACAAATCAATAAGAATAAAATAAAAAGGCACATGCAAAGAAGCTTTTGTTCACTGGTAGCAGTGTTCTATAACAGGAACAGGGAGAGAGATTAACCAATCTTGCTCCTTGCAATTCGATATCCTTGCAGAAGCGGACTGCCAAGAAGGTGCAGCTGGGGGAAAATCTTCAGCTGGCATTGCGAAAGGACGAGTCATTTTATCAAATTTGTCTAAGGTGAGATATGATCCAACTTCCTGCAATCTCTCCGGCTCCATAATTTGCATTGTGTGGTCATCAGGTAGCAAAGAATCTTTGTCATGTCCACTCTGTATGGAGACATTTCAAGAATTGTGTGATTCGAACATCAATGCATTGACTAAAAACAGATCCATGTTAATCATCAGAAATGTTGAAATGGAAGTTTTCCATAGCATTTGAAAGGAATCAAAATCACCTCTAAGATACTTATATCTGCACCACGACTAAATGTCATCTCTATACGGAACCTTTTTGGGTCTTCCAAAGACACCTGCGACAGTTGTGACATTGAAAAAAAATCAACATCACGTCATGCTAGATATATCTCTCACATGTCCTAGTTGTTCCACAAATTCAGTTAGGAACTTTATGGTAGTAAAAGCCTCAAAAGTTCTAGGACAGAAACAACAATATTATCCATTTACGCAATTACCATGGAATGAATCCTAGAAGCATTACAAGCAACTACTGAACTACATGCACCAGATGTAGTTAGTGGCATATTCTTATCCATTATTGCAGTTATATTGGTGCAGCTAGATAGTTTAGGGATGCAGTGCCATCACTGAACTACTGAACTGATACAAGTAGACTGTTGATGTCATTTTCTTCCTATCAGTGTTCAAGGGGATTTCAGGGTTACATTTACAGAAACAGATATTTAATGTTCCGTAAAAAACTGATACTTAATGATAACAACCTGTCGTAGGGGTGGCCCACCGGCCCCCACGACCAGGCGAACACCGCAAGCGCCCCCCCCTCCCCAACCAACCTCCGAGCACCGCCGAAGAGGTCAACAGGCCCGAAGGAGCCCCGAGGTGGTCCGAAGGACCCCCGAGGGGGTCTGGAGCCCCGAGGGTGTCTGAAGGGGCCTCGAGGCGGTCCGAAGGAATCCCGAAGGGGCCCGGAACACTGCAACCCCGGGAGAGGCAAGATCTAGTGGACTAAGGGGCACCCCACATCTTCCACAGGACCACTGTACCGCTGGACCGGGCGCACCAGTCAGAAGGACCGGGACCAGGAGGGTCCACCATGGGCCAAAGGCTACACATAGGGATAGGAAAAGTCCCTGCAGCCCCTACTAGTATAGAGCCCTGTAAGAGTTAGATCTGTAATCTCATGTACCCGGTAGAAAGGCTATAAATAGCCTTCTCCCCCATGTAATAGAGGAGGATTCTTTTTGGAGCAATCAATACACAACTTCCTGGCAACCTATCCCCTCTTAGAGGACCCTTCGGTCACCCACGTGGGTACTAGGGGTCCCTCTCTTTCTACTGCCTAGCCTTTTCTTGCTACGGCACAACCAAATCTGAAATGGATGTAGAAGAGTCAGCTGCATTTCAATTGCTCATGGTTTATGGTTTTCCTTGCATGATGAGAACAAGTTTGAGTTTCATTATGGTTTTCCTTGCACGATGAGAACAAGTTTGAGTTTCATAGTTTGTTTATACCAAGAAATGAAAACTACAACATCTATTTACAGATAGGTTTCACAAACTTCTAATCAATTTGGTAGCAATGATACTGCCTCAAGTAGCATGCAAGAAAACAAATTTATTTACAGCAAGTAATAGTACAACTTTTTCTAAAAAGGCGACAAACAGGAATAATTGGATTGATTTGTTTTTCTTTGGTGAAATTAGTGACTAACACTACAAAAAGGTACAGAGATCCATACATATGGTTAAGAATTTTTTTAATACCTCTGTATTCTCGAACATACGCAGCACAATGTAACTCATGTAATCAAGTTCCCTTGTTTTAAATAGCTGACCTAAAGCATTTTTGCAAACAAGACTCTCTTCTCCATTCAGAGACTCGTCCAAGTTGCAGTATCGAAGTACATTCATTAGAGAATGTATATGTGATTCCTGACAACAACAAAATCCTGAGTCATGCTTATGAGGGAGAAGAAAATGTTATACCAAGGAAAATTACTCCAGGATACATGTAAATTTTTTTAGAATGTAAAAATGAACATGTTGATTATTTTTGGATGTTGTTGTATGATATGTTACCGTAACACAAGAAAGCACAAATCAACAAAAAATCTAGCAGAGAAGAACTAAAAGTTGAAGATCATTTATCATACTGATGTAAAATAGAGCCTTGTTCGAACACGCCGCTCAGGTTCCATCACATTTGCATATCTGCAATAAGATTATTTGCATATCTACTTTATCATTCAAAAGCCAAAACAACTGGAATAGTGGAATTTCTTAGTAAGTTACTTACTTTGGATCTAAGCAGTATTTGGTTTCTTTGTGGGAATCTATATCAATTGACTTCTCATTTGAGCTAGATCTTTCAAAACCCTCATTCCTAACATCATCATAGTAACACCTCTCCTTTCGTTTTGTAGACGATATTATTGTTGGATCATGACATGTCTTAGATTCAGCAGCAGCAGCAGTAACCTCTCGTCTAGTGTTGTGCAGATCAATCAGAATCTTGCCCAATAAACGGTGTGCTATCTGCGGAAAAGACAGAAGAAATAGCATGCCATGATTCTGAAAGGGGGACAAAAAAAATCTAGCTTCGAGTAGTAGAATTCCTACAGATTTCCACAAGATATAAATTATCAATCTCTTAATTTTTAGCATCCTTCTTCTCTAAATCTCTATCATATTTTTTATTACAAATACTGCATAATCTGAATAATGAACATACAAGATGCAACCCATAGAACAAATTTCGAAGTTACTGAATTAATTTACAAGCCAGTACCTTTGAACCAATTTGAAGTTTTTGTTTCGGATTTATTCCGTACTCGTTTGGAATGACACCATCAGCTAGCAACTGAATGAAAATGTAACATAACAAAATAGTTAGAAACGTTGGGTTGAAAATGGATTAGAAATAGCACTGGAATGAGTAAGCATCATATTCACGATCCAGAATTCAACTTAAGCATGTTACATTGAATAGTGAGGATAATATGTAGTACATAGTGTACTGAGTTCATATAGCGTTAAACTGTATAATATTAACAAGAAAATAATAATAATTATCACACTATCAATTGTATCTCAAATGTAAAAAAAAAGCCCAAACTACTCACCTTTGGCCTCCCTCATAAACCGACAACCTCATCGATATGACTTATTAGCTCCATTAAACTTCTATTCCCCAATTTTTATATTACGTGATAAGTTGGTTGAGTAAACGGATCAGTCAACAATCAACATTGTTCGGTCTGTGGAATTCCTCATGGGTGGTACAATAAGGGTTCAAGAGAAACCATTCCCTCAACGGTTAGCGAAAACCGGTTGGTTTGTTCTTTTTTTCTTCAAAATTTCGAATTTTAGTTTTTCAAGATTTGATGTTTGGATCATGTGTAAGAAGTAATAATACAGCTATTCAGCCAAAAAAAAGGGATCAAAAGGTGTCATTTAGGCCCAGCTCGGAATAAACTAACATAGATTGTTGTTGGTTTAGCAAATAGTGGACCTTTGAACCTTTAAAGTTGTCCAGTCAATGATGGGAAATACATCTTTCAACTCTGTTAGATATGAATACTAATAACAATAATAGGCCAAAGGTCAAGCATTTCACCATGCAGAAGCAGCTGCATATCTGTCCACAACTGTAAGGTACATTTTAAGATGATAAGAAACAGGTTCAGTTACCTGTGAAACATTGAAGAGATCACTCAAACCATTAAGGTTGAGATGTGAGTTATGCAGAAGGTCATACCTGTCATATACCATATTGTTAGAAAAAGATGGCAGATCAACATAAAGATGAAGATGATTTGCAGGAACGAAGAAATGCAAGCTTCTAACATTTGAGAGAATTGTTAATAGGAAAAATTGAGAATTGTTAAGCAGAAGAAGCTTTGAATATGAATAGGGGGGGGGGGGGGGGACAAAAGCTTATTTTCTTATGACCTTTCTGGGTGAGGAACGAACTTAAAGGTCTTTGTTACAAATGACTTTTACAGCAGGCCAGTAACTCATTATTCATGTTTCAGTAGGCCGATTGCTGATTATGGAAATACAGACAATGCAACAAAAGATTACTTTAAGTTGTCAGACACCAAAAACAGCAGACTGTGGTTTTCCTTAACACTTCTATTTGATCTTTATCACAAAACAAAGGCAACAGCTCTTTGCAAAATTTGGTTCGAAGAGGAACACTGAATGTTATATTAAGCTAGTTTTCAAGAAAGATGCAAGTATACTGCAAGCTCATTCTAAAGACAACTTTGAATGGACCTGGTGTCCTGGTGTAATATCCCGCTTAAAACCAAGGAATAGAAATTGGCAAATTGGATTTAAAATTCAGATTTTGCGCTTTTGAGTAAGAAGTGGGCCGCTGGCCAATGGCCAAGGAGGGAGTTCGGCTGCCAGGCCCAAGCCCATGCCAAGTCCCTGTTGGACTCGGCAAGGGAGGGGTGGTGCCGGTCGGGCTATAAGGCAAGGAGAGGGGGGGCGGCGGCCCTAGCTTGCCCCTGCCCTGCTGCCGAGCCTGCCCCAGCCTTGCGCCCTGCTGCCAGCCAAACCGCCTGCCCTAGCCTCCCCAGTGCCGCCTTGCTGCCTCCCTGCCAAGCCGCCTGCTCCCTGGCTGGCGCTCCTGCTGCTGCTGTGCTGCGAAGAGGGAGCAAGGAGGAAGGAGGACGGACCAGGAAGAGGCCAACAAGTAGGAAGAAGGAAGGAAGGAGAAGGGAAGGAAGGAAGGAAAAGCTAGGGTTTCGCGCTCCGCCGGTGATCATTGTCCAATTTCGTGGGTAATGAGCTGATCAACCCTAGTTTGATCTTAGATTGAAGTTTGTTCATGAATTAGATTAGTTTGGCCGCGAAGATTGAACGTTTTGAGATGCCCTAGTTCGTTTTGCTATAATGCACAACCTTACGGAGGGATTTTGGGGTATCTCTGTCCAGATTCATGACTTTGCCATGTTAGGAAAGTTGTAGATAATTTCGTAAGCTTTCCAGAGAGACCAAGGTCGTTAAATTTCGATAAGCGGTTGAAAAGTTATAACCTCGGGAGCACTGCTGTCTAGTTTTCCGTTGTCAATGACAGCAGTTGTATAGATTGCTTAATTACGTGCAATTGATGTTGGAATTAAATTGTGGTCATAACTAAATTTAGCTAGATAACTCTCTGTAGTTTCCAGAAGTGGTATGGTTTGCTATTTTGCATGTTGTAGAAAAATAGTTAGGGAATTGTGAATTCTGTTGTTCTGTTAAGTTCCAGAATAACCTTCGGGGTTGAAAATGAGAAACTAGATGTCAAAATCAGAGGATTTGCATAACTAAGAAATTGTGAGAAATTTCGTGTAGATTCCAAAAAATATAGAGTTTGCTATATTTGGAGTCCAGAAGCAAAAGTTACGGACGTTTAATCACCAGGATAGCGGGTAGGTTGTTCGGTGAAGATGAGTTAAGTGCGTCGGGTTTGTGCGTAGGTGCGATAGCGTATTGTTTGATGATTGTGTACTGTTGTAGCATGTTTTGAGATGTATTATTGATGTTTGTCCAGGGTGTGTTGCTTCGAGTTCAGTGCCGCCTTTGCATTGTCCCAACTTTCGTAGCTAAAAGGCAAGTGCATGGTAGAACAGTAGACAACGGTTTGTCGGCCCTTGTCTTTACATTTGAATTGATATGATAATTGTTTATGCTTTACTATGCATAAATTCTGTTAGCTTGGAATTCAAGTTTGGTCACTTGTTCTGATTCCAGCACAACAAACCACACCTTAACAACAAAGGTCGTTTTTCCTTGCGGGTCGTGTACCTGGATTTTGGTTGTTTACGGCCCCTCGAAAGACACCGACAAACCAGCGTTTCTCCAGGAGATTCGTGATATCCAAGGTTCCATTTCCGGTCCTTGGATGATCCTCGGAGATTTCAACCTCATCCTACAAGCCAGCGACAAGAACGCCCGTCTAAACAGAAGACAAATGGGTAGATTTCGCCGAGTGATTGATGACCTTTAGCTTAACGAAATCCACCTAAATGGCAGATCTTTCACTTGATCAAATGCCAGGGAGAGACCGACCCTGGAGCGAATCGATAGGGTGTTCGTTTCTACGGATTGGGAGCAGCTATTCCCGGGCTCCTTCCTCTGAGCACTTCCATCCACGGCTTCCGACCATTGCCCTCTGCTGCTTTCTTCGGCTTTTCTCATGGGAGCCAAGAAACGCTTTCGCTTTGAGTCCTTTTTGGACAAGGGTGGAAGGGCTTCCAAGAGGCGGTCGTGGCGGCTTGGAAATGTGACAATCCCATTGCTGACCCACTGCAAAGACTCAATGTTCTGCTCATAGCCACATGCCACTCTCTTCAACACTGGAGCCAAAGTCATTGCGGAGCATTCGCCAGCAAATAGGGTTGGCGAAAGAACTTATCGGTCGCCTAGATTTGGCAGAAGAAAAGCAACTGCTCTCTTCTTGGGAGCGTTGGTTGAGGATGCAACTCAAAAGGAAGCTACTTGGTCTATGCTCCTTGGAACGCACAATCGCACACCAAAGGTCGCACATCAAGTGGTTGAGGGAAAGGGACGCAAACACACGGTTCTTTCATATGCATGCAAATCACAGTAGGCGCCGGAACTACATTGCTAGCTTAAAGAGCTCTAATTCTTGGGTTCTCACCTAGAAAGGGTTGGAAGAGGCCTTCCATGAGCACTTCGTAAATCTAATGGGAAAGCCGGTTCACCGTGCCCATTCCCTAGACCCGAACTTCCTAAGCTTGCTAGCCCATGACTTGCGGGAATTAGAAGCTGATTTCTCCGAACAGAAGGCCTGGGAGGCCATAAAGAGCTTGCCATTTGAAAAGGCGCCAGGACCAGACGGCTTCACTGGCCTGTTCTATCAGCATTGTTGGGAAATCATCAAACCAGACATCATGATGACTTTTCCGTGCTCTTGGTCGATTAATGGGGCAAAATTCCATTTCTTAACCTAAGCTTTGCTAACCTTCTCGCCAAGAAGCAAGAAGCATAGGAACCAAGCGACTTCAAGCCTATCAGTGTGATCCACAACTTCGCAAAAATATTCTCAAAAAGTTTTAGCCAGAAGGCTCACACCGGAACTCGCAAAGCTTGTAGCTCCAAACCAATCTGCTTTCACTAAAGCTTGCTTCATACAGGACAATTTCCCCTTGGTGAGACAATCCGCTCGTTTACTCAGGGTGTAATGCCAGTAGAAAATGCAAAAGTAAAAACTGAGAATAAATTTTGCCCATTTACCTTCCCATAGTAAGAAAACCAACAGGAGGGAGAGAGAAGGGGGGTAAGGGATAAGGAGGAAAGGGGTAAGACCAAGCCCCATAAGAGAGACATCCAGCCGAGAGCACAACCAAGCAAAGCACACAACTAGAGCCCTTGTGCCAACTGAGAGCTTCCACTGTCAAGAGCAGCAAGCACAACCACCATTCTTCCCTCCACCGAAGGCAATACCCACAGCAGAGTAAGGCAAAACCAAGTGGAGGTTCTGGAACGGCGTCATCCGCGCGTTACTCCGCTTCACTTGGTTAACAGGCAACTGCATGGTAGAGCGATAGCCTTTAAGCGCTATAAAATATATGATGTTTGCGTGATATGATGATGTTTATATGATGATGCTTATGGTAATGGCAATAATGATGGAACGAGGTGAGCAATGAGGCTACCCTATCAATGATGATGATAATGATGATGAACCATGTTAATGACAATGGACATATGTATTTGCATCATGGCAAGAATGCATGAGTCAGGTCGGTGAGAAAGTCATGTAACTATTTCGGTGAGGTCGGTGAGAAAGATACATGACTAATCCGGAGTGCTCTAGATAAAGTTTTACATTTGTAGGAACTAGATAAAGTCCTACAATGTAGGGACCCCATCCTAATGAAGATGGGAGAAGAGTGTGTCATCGACGGGTGAACACTCCGCGATACCGGTATCAGCTGATGAGATGCATATGAGCATGAGCATGATGCATTGCACTAATAGAAAGTTAATGATGGAAATTGTGAAACGATTATGTTTATGTTTGTGTGACAGTGTTTATCGTTCTATTATATGCTTGTTGAGTTTTCGGACTCACCCTTGCTTTTCATTGGTGTTTAGGTGAACGACGAAGTTGACATGCTTCGGGAAAGGAGAATAGCACATCCACGTCACATGTAGTTACTATTGCAAACCATCCTCTCTAGATATTCCACTTTTGCTGTAATATGTCTAGTTGTTAAATTAGCTGCACAAAGTTTGTAATGAATAATGTGTAGTGGTAGCATTCTGGGCCTAGAGGATGGGCCGGGTTGTTACAGTTGGTATCAGAGCGGGCGTTAGGTCCGTGAAGAAAAAATTTTAGACCTAGGTTGATTAATTACTAAAACTTGACCTAGGCCAAATAATTAAATTAAACTTGACACACTCTGGTGCATAGTAAGATGGGTTTTGGGTCAAGCGCTGCATATATGTTTTAGCTAGTTATGTTGTTGGCGTGCAATGTTATGAGGTAACTGTTTGTGAATTGATTGTGTGATTGCCTGTTTGACATGAACAGAGATGCCGAGGGGTAGAGGTAGAGGTCGCGGCCGTGCTCAAGCGGTGCCACCGCTTGAGGTTCAACAAAAAGCACCTGAAGCGGAGGTTGTTTCCGCTGAGCAGTCAGCAGCTGGGAATCAGGCAAGGTCTTCGGCCTTGCTACGAGAGTTTATGGAAGAGGTTCGTGTGCTTCGCCAACAAGCGCAGGTAGCCGCTGCTACGGTTGTACCCGTTGCGGTACCTATTGTCGTTCCAACCAGGTCAGAAGCAAGGATGGACCTTCGTAAGTGGTTGGCTTTACGTCTAGACATTTTCGATGGGGCAGGTACACCAGTCCAAGCTGCGGATTGGTTGCGCTACATGGGAAGACAATTTGAAGCCCTAGAGATGAGCTCACAGCTGAGAGTTCGCTATGTGGCATTCCAGTTAGGGTCAGGCGGACATCTGGTGGAAGGGAGTCCTTTCAGCTAGGACCCCTGCCCAGGGTCCCGCTACCTGGGAGATCTTCGTTGAGCAGTTCAAGGCGAAGTACTACCCGGAATCTTTTGTGGAGAGTATGGAGGTCGCCTTGTCGACCTTCGTGCAAGGGAAGATGACCGTAGCTGAGTACAAAGTAGGGTTCAACGATCTGATCCGTTTCGTACCATCGGTCATGAGCAATGATCTGGCGAAGGCTAAAAGGTTCCGCCGATGGCTCAACTTTGAGTTTTAGCATGTTATGGGAGCCACTGCGCCATGTGACTTTAGGTCAATGGTAGAGCAGGCCAGAGGGATGGAGATGGAAATGCAGCTCACTATAGGACTGCAACCCTCTGGTGGTCCAAGCGCTTCCGGTAGTGACCAAAAGAGGAGTTTTAGCGAGAAGTGTGGGTCATCTCAGCGACCTACTCCCAAGAAGTCCAAGTGGGGCCAGCGTTCCCCACAGTCGTCCAAGTCCAAATCTTCGAGGCCGTCCTCTGCAACGCCTCGTTCGTCGTCAACGACCCTAGCCTATCGTCTTGTCCCAGGGCAAGCATGATCTATTTCAAGTGCGGTGGTGGGCACCGTGCTGCTGAATGTTCTTGGACGTGAGAGTGTCGGCAATGTGGTCGGTCGGGCCACATGGAGCGAGTTTGTCATCAGAATCCCTCTAGTATTATCAAGTGGGAGCCGACACCTACGTCATCGACAAATGCTTCGCCTCAAGGGTCTGTCCAAATGTTGGTGATCGCCTTACACCGCAGCTTCTTTCTTTCTGGGCACCACCCGCCGGTATTATCGGCACCCTACATCGGTTGCTCCAGCCAAAGACGTTGCACCGCCTCCATTTACGTTGCCGTCTCAGCAGAGTGTTGGGGCTCTCGCCGTCCCGACGCCACCCGGAGCCTACGCGTTGCCTGCCGTTGAGTCCGCGGGTCGACCGGATGTGGTGACAGGTACCCTGTTAGCGGATTTGTGTGATGCTTTTGTTCTTTTCGATTCCGGTGCTACTTATTTCTTTGTGTCCCACGAGTTCGGTAGAAAAGCAAAGTTGAGTATGCAGCAGATCTCGCAGTCGGTTATAGTTAGTTCTCCAGGAGGTATCATTGCTAGCTCCACGTTATGTCCTGGATGCATGGTTTCATTAGATGGTAAGGATTTTGTTGCCAACCTAATGGTTATTCAGATAGAACCTTTTGGTGTTATTCTTGGCATGGACTAGTTACATTGCTACCGGGCCGTGATTTCCTGCTTTTGGAGGACAGTCACTTTGCAAGCTCCTTCCGGGGAGGAGATAACTTTTCAGAGGGATGCACCTCCATGTTCTCTTTTTGCGTTGGCCAGCCTGTTCCCTAGCCAACGAACGGTGAAGTCTGGTTCGCTTCTAGCACTTGCGGAGAAGCTGAGCACATCTTTGCGCATTGGGGATATTCCAGTGGTATGTGAGTACCCCGATGTTTTTCCCAAAGAGCTTCCGGGTATGCCACCCGAAAGGGATATAGAGTTTAGGATTGATCTTGTTCCTGGCACACGACCTAATTCTTTATCCCCGTACCGTTTGGCACGACCTTTCCGGGAAGAATTGAAGAAGCAATTGGATGATTTGTTGTCTAAAGGGTTGATTCGTCGTAGTGTCACCTTAGGGAGCCCCTATCCTATTCACTAAGAAGAAGGATAGGAGTTGGCGTATGTGTATAGTCTATCGTGCTCCTAATCAGGTAACTATCAAGAATAAATACCCTCTGCCTCGTATCGAGGATTTGTTTGATCAATTGAAGAGAGCCAAGGTGTTCTCCAAGATTGATATGCAATCTGGGTACAATCAGATTCGAGTGCGGGAACAAGATATAGAAAAGACCGCTTTCTCCACAAGGTATGGGCACTATGAGTATAAAGTTATGTCCTTTGGACTAACGAATACCCCTGCTGTCTTTATGGAGACGATGAACAGTATGCTGCATAAGTATCTTGATGGCTCCGTGGTTGTGTTCATCGACGATATCCTGATTTATTCTAAGACGGAGGGAGAGCATGAGCGGCATTTGAGGCTTGTGCTTGAGACTCTGAGGGAGAATCAGTTCTTTGCCAAATTAAAGAAATGAGAGTTCTGGATTTCTAAAATGGGCTTCCTAGGTCATGTGATCAACCAGGAAGGTATTTCAGTAGATCCATCCAAGATTTTGACTGTAGTGAACTGGAAGAGGCCAACTAATGTCAAAGAAGTGAAAAGTTTTCTGGGCTTAGCTGGTTACTACCTGTGCTTCGTAAAAGACTTCTCAATTATTGCCAAGCCAATGTCTCAGCTCACGCGGAAGGGCGTGAAATTCCAGTGGACCGATGAATGCGAGTACAGTTTCTGCACTTTGAAAGAAAAGTTAGTTACTGCCATTGTTCTCACCCTCCCTGAGCCAGGGAAGCGCTTCACGGTCTACTCGGATGCTTCTTGAGCGGGTCTGGGTTATGTGCTCATGCAAGACAGCAAAGTAATTGCGTATGCCTCACGACAGTTGAAGAAACATGAGCAGAATTACCCTACTCACGATTTAGAGCTAGCCGCAGTGGTTTTTGCTCTAAAGATTTGGAGGCACTATTTGTATAAAGAGTCTTGTGATATTTTTACTGATCACAAGAGCCTCAAGTACATCTTTACTAAGAAGGGGTTGAATTTGAGGCAAAGAAGGCGGCTGGAACTGATCAAGGACTATGATCTCACTATCCAGTACCATCCAGGCAAGGCGAATGTGGTTGCTGATGCCCTTAGTCGCAAGGCGACAACCTCCACTCTAGGTTGTCTTATTGCTGACTTCGATCGAATGGAAATATCTTATTGTTATACTGGTACAACACCAGCTGAGACGCAGCTGCTGCTGGAATTGGCGATTCCGGAGCGAGTGAGAGAAGCACAACAACATAATCGATTGCTTCAACAAGTGAGGAAGCGCCTTGATGAAGGGAAAAAGGGGAACTTTAGCATTGTGGTTTAAGGGCCGCTTTTACGTGCCACAAAAGGCTCAGGTCAAGGATGATATATTGAGAGAGGCTCATCATACCCCGTACACGGTACATCCCGGCGACACCAAGATGTATCGGGATTTGAAAAGGAGCTTTTGGTGGAAGAGAATGAAGGTGGACGTCGCTCGATATATGGCGTCTTGCGGGGTTTGCCAGCAGGTGAAGGCTGAGCATAAACATCTCGCTGGGCTATTGCAGCCTTTGGATGTTCCTCAGTGGCCATGGAATGACATTACCATGGATTTCGTAGTCGGCCTACCTCGTACTCAGCGAGGTAAGGACGCAATTTGGGTAGTGGTGGATCGATTTAGTAAATCCGTGCATTTCATCCCTATTCGTACGACGAACTCGACAAGTGATTTGGCACCCATCTATGTGCGTGAGATAGTGAGATTGCATGGTGTGCCCAAGACGATAGTTTCTGATAGAGATGCCAAGTTTCTCTCCATATTTTGGAGGAGTTTGCAGGGTGCTCTGAGCACGAAGCTTCAGTTCAGTACTGCTTTCCACCCACAGACGGATGAGCAGTCCGAACGCACCATTCAAACACTAGAGGACATGTTGAGGTCCTGTGTTTTGTCCTGGAAAGGTAGCTGGGAGGATCATTTGACACTCGTGGAGTTTGCCTACAACAACAGCCACCGCTCTAGTGTTCGGGCAGCGCCATTCGAGGTTCTGTATGGACGGAAGTGTAGATCGCTACTTTGTTGGGATGCCGTAGGTGAAAAGGCTGTTCTGGGTCCGGATTGGGTCTAGCAAACAGTAGAACGAGTGGCGGAGATTAGGCAGAATTTGTTAGTTGCCCAGAGTAGGCAGAAAAGCTATGCGGATGTGAGGAGACGCGACTTAGAGTTCGAAGTGGGGGATCAGGTGCTCCTGAGAGTGTCTCCCACTAAAGGACCTGTGCAATTTGGCACCAAAAGGAAGCTTAGCCCGTGGTACATTGGGCCATTTCCGATTCTGGCACGAATTGGAAAGTTGGCATATCGTCTAGACCTTCCTGAGTCCATGCGATGAGTGCACAATGTGTTTCATGTTTCTATGTTGAGAAAGTACTTAAGAGATCTGGAGCATGAGATTGTGCTAGAACCGTTATCCCTTAAACAAGGCATCACCTTCGAGTCCCGTCCAGTTCGGATTCTGGAGGAATCGGAGAGGGTGCTGAGGCACATAATGATAAAGTACGTTAAGGTGCTTTGGACGCATCAGTCCGAGCGAGAAGCGACTTGGGAATTGGAGTCTCGCATGCGCGAGAAGTACCCAGAGTTGTTCTCTACGGGTACGAGTTAGGGTTATTTTTATGTACAGTTTATTTCATTTTGTTCTTTCGTGTGGTTCGTTGAACGCCAGAATTCGGGGTCGAATTCTGCTAAGGGGGGTGGAATGTAATGCCAGTAGAAAATGCAAAGTGAGTAAAAGTAAAAACTGAGAATAAATTTTACCCATTTACCTTCCCATAGTAAGAAAACCAATAGGAGGGAGAGAGAAGGGGGTAAAGGATAAGAAGGAGGAAAGGGGTAAGACCAAGCCCCATCAGAGAGACATCCAACCTAGAGCACAACCAAGCAAAGCACACAACTAGAGCCCTTCTGCCAACCGAGAGCTTCCACTGTCAAGAGCAGCAAGCACAAGCACCATTCTTCCCTCCACTGAAGGCAATACCCACAGTAGAGCAAGGCAAAACCAAGTGGACGTTTTGGAACGGTGTCATTCGCATGTTACTCCGCTTCGCTTGGCTAACAGGCAAGTGCATTGTAGAGCGATAGCCTGTAAGTGCTATGAAATATGTGATGTTTGCGTGATATGATGATGCTTATGGTAATGGCAATAATGATGGAACGAGGTGAGCATGAGACTACCCTGTCAATAATGATGATAATGATGATGAACCATGTTAATGACAATGGACATATGCATTTGTATCATGGCAAGAATGCATGAGCCAGGTCGGTGAGAAAGTCATGTAACTATTCCGGTGAGGTCGGTGAGAAAGGTACATGACTAATCCGGAGTGCTCTAGATAAAGTCTTACATTTGTAGGGACTAAATAAAGTCCTACAATGTAGGGACCCCATCCTAACGAAGATGGGGGAAGAGTGTGTCATCGACGGGTGAACACTCCGCGATACCGGTATTAGCTGATGAGATGCATATGAGCATGAGCATGATGGTGCATTCGCATATATGTGCAATGCAATGAGCAAATGAGCATGTAGAATAATGATGCATTGCACTAATGGAAAGTTTATGATGGAAATTGTGAATCTGTTATGTTTATGTTTGTGTGATAGTGTTTATCGTTCTATTATGTGCTTGCTGAGTTTTTAGACTCACTCTTGCTTTTCGTTGGTGTTTAGGTGAATGACGAAGTTGATATGCTTCGGGAAAGGAGAATAACACATCCACGTCACATGTAGTTACTATTGCAAACCATCCTCTCTAGATATTCCACTTTTGCTGTAATATGTCTAGTTGTTAAATTAGCTGCGCAAAGTTTATAATGAATAATGTGTAGTGACAGCATTCTGAGCCTAGAGGATGGGCCGGGGTGTTACACCGGGAGCATGGTCCAGGCGTTCCTTGGGTGCGGGTATCCCAAGCAATTCTCGGGTGCGGGTATCTCGAGCGTTTCTCAGGTGCGTGTGACCTGCGCGTTCCTGCCGCGTGTGACCAAGCTGTGAAAGTTAATCCTTTACGCATTTATATTGATAATTTGATTGTCCTGTGACCAATATGGGGTTTTTGTCCCATGCATACTTTACTGGAATTTTGGTTAATTAAGGTTTAAATTAGTAGTTAGAATAGGTTATGTGACATTCTGGGCTTTGTGTTGGACCAGGGTGTTACACCTGGCTATCATAATTGACAAAGATCTTACAAAATAGTATGATATAACAGTCACTCTACTCTTTTGTAAACAGAAACACAAATAGACCTAAGAATCTGATGGGGATATGGTTACCTACTTGCAAGAGTCATATATATCAGGAATTTGCGTAGTGTCAAAGCGCCTGCATCATAATGAGAGTTTTGACAATGGTTACACTAGACTGCATTTCCTTCAGAGAACTTCCAAGCACCTGACATGAATGTTAGAAGCAGAGAAACATACTTTTTTCTTTCGTTGTAGAGATCCCTCTCTAGTTTCTTCCAACGGGCAAACATCAAAAGGAAGCTTTCACTGCCACAAGGCAATCCAGCAGCAATGCGGTCCATGTCAATTGCTGTTTTCCCTAGTGCCTTCGCCTGATCATAAGGATGATTAGGTGAGTCACTATTTGTTGCAACCTCCTCATCTTCGTCATCAGAAAGCAGCTTCACTTGTGCAGTTATTTCTTTTGTCAATTGAGCCTGATCAGACCAGGACAACTTATTTATCATCATTATAATGGATGTACCTTTTTGAACTATTGGTTGTTTTGGAATTGCAAGTTTCTACAGAAGCAACTCAACGAGGTCAACAAGATAGTAATAATTTTCATAGAATCAGGAACTTATAAGTATACAGTATAAAACCTAGAATTTAAGGGACAATCAAAGAAGACATCTAATGTATATACCAAATCGATGAGAAGCTGAGCAGCATTTGTAGGCACTCCAGCTCCATCAACCATCCACGGAAATTCCACAGGTTCATTACCATTTGCAACTTTTGAAGAGAAGATAATATAATGCAACAGAGCCTGCAGAGATAAGAAATTTTAGAGACACTTCACAAAAAAAAAATGTAAATTACCCAAATCTCAGCATGGAATGCTCATTTATGATCGAAGTATATCCAATATCATACACACGGTGATAGTCTCACTGTGGCTTATCTTTGCTCATGTGAATGATTTTCACAAATGGTTCCATTTCTTTCTCCAACTCTTTAGTTGGGTCCCACTTCTTTCGATTTTGAAAATCAAGTCACGCTTCCTGTACAATTGTTTACCGTAATATCTCAGTTGACTCCATTGAATCCTTGGGTATTCTGAGTTCTATTGGATAGTGTGAGATGCTAGTCATGGGCTCGTGGCTATGTGGTTCCCTTGGAAAACCAATTTAGAGTTTGAAACTAATATTTTCATACGCGTTATGGTATTGGTATCTGAAGGAGACCTTTGCTTCATTTATCTCAATTGTACCATCCTGAAGTCCATCTAGCATAGAGGAGTCCTTACTGACAAGTGAAACCTGGAGATAGTAAAATCCAGTGAATTGCAGTTCTGCTTTGCTTCAACTGACATATATTTATTGAAGAGGAACAAACCAGGATTGGCGTTAACTCCCCCTCCAAATCAAGAAGACCTTTTGCAAAAGCGGCGGCAGACATCTATGATAAAACAACTAGCAAATATGTAAGCAACCAATCCAAAACTACCAGTACAAGCAGAATGGTATAAGGCAGCAAGGACTGCAAAACCCAGCTCCTTCTGGGATTGGGCAATGTCCAGCCCAATGCCCAAAATAGTTGGGTTCAACAAAACAACCCTATTACTGAATAACACATGAACCAATTTATAACATGATAATGCTAATATTTTGAGTGTCACCAATACCAGGTGGTCTTCAGAAAACATTCAGGGTACATGTGCATCCATAAAAATACTACCAAGGAGTCACATCATTACCATTTACTACATTTACAAAACAACCGCCAGAACTCAATCACTTCTGTACAGATATCATGCAATGCAAGCATATTTTATGGCATGTCAGAGGCCACAAATGCACTAAAACATACACCCAATAGACACGTAAGTATCCAAAGTGGAATTCGAAGTCTTGCTAGTAAATAATGAATCATGTCCTATGGAGATTCATTTTTTCCCCAAATTTTGTACATGGTACCATGGTACTAATGCAGACTTAACTAAACTTTGCCCTTGTTCAACAGGAAGTCATCTATTACCCATTCAAAACTCAGAAGCAGAAATAGTTATTACATGACAAGGAGACTCTTCGATCTATTTGTCAGTATTAATTGATATGGACCAGAGTTCAGAAAACTGCTGGTTTTCGACCTTTTGATGAGGGTATGTATGAAGCATCAAATCTTGCAATAAAAGTCCAGTGTTTTCGGAAACCGGCTGGTTTGTCAGAACTGGCCTGCAGGCGGTTTTGGTCCCGGTTCCAAAATCCTAAACACTGGTATGGACCATGACTTACCATACAAAAACAGAAGCGTGAAACTACACATTTTATCTTCTTTGTCTTTTACCTTTGAATCTTTGATAGCCCAAGATTGCAAGAAGAGATACTACCATTTACCTGGACACGACCTTCATCTGAACTGTATATTTTCAGATCATGCCTATATGTACTGTGGAGGCGAAGCAATCCTGGTCCTTCACCTAAATAAATTGAAGTTGCAAAAAAATTAACACAAGAGCCATATGCACCAAATAAATGGTAGACAATGATGCTGGCCATTTAAGAAAATGGAGATCATCATGTTGTTTCCAGATGGCTAGCAAAATACTGGGAGGCACTGTCTCAGTGAAGTCTGAACAGAATTGGTGGCCAGATTAACGAAAGCAAAAGAAAAAAGGGACATAGGTAGGGTACCAAAGATCAAGAATGGGAAGGAGACACCATTTTGATGAAATGATAGCCAAAGTAACTTAGCCAAAAATCAACAGTCAGCTACCATTTCAGTAAACAAACTGACCTGAACAAACCAAAAATAACCAGACCAGAATTACTGAAATTGCAATTATGATTATTTTGGTTCAGTTAATTTACTGATCTCAAATTGGTAGCCAAAGGTGCACACTAAAACTGAAATAGTAACAAAGACTAAGAGACACTGTTTTAGTGATGTTGTGGTCGTTGATTGGGTACGGGTCTGAGGACCAAGAGTAGGACACTCGCCCTTGAACGATTGGTCATGCCACTGTCAAGGTTCTGAGGCTTAGTTGGAGAGGAAGGGAGAGACTAAGAACTTTGTTTATTCACTGCTTGATTAATAATGGATACATGTTATCCCTTTTATAGGGACAACCCGACTTGACGTCTAAGAAATAATCTATAAGAAAACCTTTCAATTCAATCTAATCTTTCCAACTATTAAAAATAACCTTCCTAATAGATAAGATCTTGTCCCCAGCAATAACTTGATGGATAAGGAATCCCAAAATAACCTACCTAACCAAATATTCTTTATCCTACAAAACTCATCAGATATGTGTGGAAATAACGCGCTACAGCACCGGCGGATCACTGTTCACGTGCTCTACAGTGCTTTGCCCCTGTTCACGTGTCGCTACAGTACCCTCATTGTCATTACAGTAGTGCGTCGCGTCTTGCTCTATAACATTACGCCCCTCGTGGCGAGGCATCTCGTCCTCGAGTTGCGGTGGTGGCCACGGTTGAAGTCCTTGGTAGCCCCATGTTGACAAGAGTATCCAGTACCGGTGTCGATTCGCTTGAGAGCAGATCAGTGATACTCCGACGTATGGCGCCTAAGGAAGAAACACCTTAGCATGTTGTAGCGTTGAGGAAGACGTCGACGGCATGGGCAACCGACATGGGGCAACAGTTACGCCCTGGAACGTGATGGTGGCAGGAAGGACGCGAAGGAGGCACTGGTTGCTGCGCTCTGCTTTGTCTATGGCACAACATTGGTCGGTCGTGTGGAAAAGATCGCCGCTGGACAGCGGCAACCTTCCTCCAGCGGCGCCGCACCGGGGGTGCAACCAAGGGGACGTTGAGGAAGGTGATTGTAGCGCCACCATTGCAATGGCACGTGACGCCTCCTCCATCTCCTTCAACTTGACCATCAATGCCCACGTTTTTTGGAGGATGGTCATCATGTTGTCAATTGAGGCTATCATCTTTTCGTTGCCAGCCTTCAAACATGGCAAAGGGAGATAGTTCGGCACCGGAAGCCATGGTGGGTGGCTCTGATACCAAATGTTGTGGTCGTTGATTAGGTACGGGTTCGAGGGTAGGGCACTCGCCCTTGAACGATTGACCATGCCACCATCAAGGCTTAGTTGGAGAGGAAGGGAGAGACTAAGAACTTTGTTTATTCATTGCTTGATTGACAATGGATACATCCTATCCCTTTTATTGGGACAATCCGACTTGATACCTAAGAAATAATGTATAAAGAAACCTTTCAATTCAATCTAATCTTTCCAACTATTAAAAATAACCTTCCTAATATATAGGATCCTATCCCAAGCCAACTTAATAGATAAGGAATCCTAAAATAACCTATCTAACCAAATATTCTTTATCCTAGGAAACTCATCAGGCATGTATGGAAATAACGCGCTACAACATTGGCGGGCATCCTTCACGCACGTCTTACAAGACCCTGTCCTGTTCGTGTCATTGCGGTAGCCTCGATCAGCCAGTTCACGCACTGTCAGAAGTCATATCCGCATCTTACTCCATAACAAGTGATGCGATGGAGCAAGACGCGAGGCACTCCAACAGGCGCATAAACAGTTCCATGGCACTGTAGCAGCACATGGACAATACCTATCACTGTAGCACACATGGGCAGTACCCTGGTTTTGTGGCACCGTTATTTTCCATACATGGTTGATGAGTTTCTAGGATAAATAATATTTAGTTAGGTAAGTTATTTTGGTATTCCTTATCAATTAAGTTATTGCTAGGGATAGGATCTTATCTACTAGGAAGGTTATTTTTAATAGTTCTAAAGATTAGATTGAATTGAAGGTTTCCTTATAGATTGTTTCTTAGGTGTCAAGTAGGGTTATCCATATAAAAGGGATAGCATGTATCCATTATCAATCAAGTAATGGATAAACAAAGTTCTTAGTCTCTCTCCCTCCTCTTCAACTAAGCCTCAGAGCCTTGGCGGTAGTATGGCTAATCGTTCAAGGGCGAGTGCCCTACCCTCGGTCCTCGGACCCATACCCCAACAGCTACCACAACATTTGGTATCAAAGCCACCCATCATGACTTCTGGTGCCGAACTATCTACCATTGTCATGTTGAAAGCTGGCAACGAAAAGATGATGGCCTCAATTGACAACATGATGGCCATCCTCCAAGAAACGTGGGCATTGATGGTCAAGATTAAGGAGCAGGAGGAGGCATCGCGTGCCATTGCAATGGTGGTGCTACCATCACCTTCCTCAACGGCGCCACCAACGCTACCCCAGTGGGCATCGCTGCCCTTGGTTGCACCCCCGGTGAGGCGCCGCTGGAGGAAGGATGCAGCTATCTAGCGGCGATCTTTTCCACACGACCGGCCAATGTTGTGCCATAGGCAATGCAGAGTGCAGCGACTGAGGGGCCAACGCCGCCGTCGCGTCCTTCCCACCATCGTCACCCTCCATGGCTGTAAGGGCGTAACTACTGCCCCATGTTGGTTGCCCATGCCGCTGACGTCTTCCTCAACGCCACGACATGCTAAGACGCTTTTTCCTTAGACGCCATACGTCGGAGTGTCGCTAATCTGCTTTCAAGCGAACCGACGTCGGTACCGGATACTCTTGTCAACATAGGGCCACCAAGGACTTCAACCGTGGCCACCACCGCAGCTCGAGGACGAGCTGCCTCGCCGCAAGGAGTGTAATGTTATGGAGCAAGACGCGAGACACTCTAACAGGTGCATGAACAGTAACACAGGCACCACAGTGGCAACATGAACAGCACCGAGTGCTGTAGCGGAGTGTGGTCAAGTTGGGTCACTTCTATAAAAGTGATAGCATGTATCCATTATCAAGCAAGTAAGAAATAAACAAAGTTAGTACCAAACCGGTTGGCTAAAGATCATAGTGATATGGCGTGAATCATGGAGGATGAAGATACAAAGGAAAAGGTAAATTGGCGAAGGCGAGGATCGCCCTCGGGTCGGCTGGACTTGTTCCGGCTGGCCCGAGGCTCTGATCTTGCCGAAAGCTTGTGAGGCAAAACTTGTCTATTTCTTGATTGAGTTTCTCCTCTTTTACATCTGTTGCTTTTATAGATTAAGCGAGCAGGAATTTTCGGAAATCTAATAGCATAAACCGAATTGGGAAACTAAACTAACATAGTCTCCAATACGTTCTCTTAAGGAGAACCAAACTCTTATCTATTCTCTTAAGGAGAAATTATCCTATCTTTGTTCCCTTGCCGCAAGCAATACTGCTGCTCTTATTCCCTTGCCGCAAGAGATATAGCTGCTCCTAATCCCCTGTTGCCATATCGGCAACAGTAGCCGATTCCAACTCGGCAATGTCGGCTGAATCCAAAACGGTTTCAGCGACTCCCAAATCTGAAACGCCTTCAGCTCTCCCAGCCGAAGTAGTTGCAGCTGTATTGCGTCGTCTCCTCTGATACATCTTCCCCACAAGGGCGTCCACAACAATAGCCTTCTTGTTCGTCGGGAAGAGTCCCGACCAAGCTTGGAGGGCGATCCCTCGCCTCCCTAGCTAATCAAGCCTCAGAGTCTCGCTACCTCGGCAGAGAAGAGCCCTCCCGGCGGTTAAATGAGGACGAGTGCCCTACCCTCGGTCCTCGGACCTATACCCAACCAAAAACCACAACATATGGATAATATATCTATTAAATACATAGTATTTTGTAAAAAAATTTGGGTGTTTAGTTGAACACCCATGACCCTTGTTGGGTCCGCCCCTGCGTGCACATAACATACGACACAGAGACAATTTGGTGTAGCAAATTGACCAAAGCTTAGGAAGACGTACTTGGATACATATTATTTCTGAAGTATCTTCCCAACTCTTCTGCCTGCACAATCAAACAAAAGCATCCGGAAAAAAGGCATGATAAGAATTTACATGAAATGAACCAACTGCTTATCAGACATGTTAATCTAACAACTAGTATATTGATAAATAATAAGTTGAATATTTGGACATCAAGATGTGAAATCATTGAATTAATCTCCACCGAAAGAAGAAGAAAAAGAAATCATTGAATGAATACATAACATCAATAATACCCAAAAATCATACGAGATGACACCTGACATCTACATGAATACATAACATCGTTAATACCCAAAAATCATACGAGATGACACCTGACATCTACGTGAGCAGCATTGGCAAGGCAAGCAGTACCCATTATGCTTGTCATTTGTCAAATAATGACTTAAACAAATAACAGAAAATTGAACAGGTGAAGTGAAGTCAACCTGCTTTCTTCCTGCATGAGTTAGAACACCACCATACTTAAGAACCATTAGGGCTTCAATTGGATACTCCTCCTCCCCTTCTCCACTACTTTTAGGAATATGAACCCAATTTGATGGTTTTAGCTGTACTTTCCTATAAATACCTGAAAAATGTCCACCCTGAAGGCCACAGAGAATTAATTTTTAATGGCTAAAAAAAACTATTGTATGTTTGAAAGAAAATAATAATGAAGGACAAAAAATGCATAGAATACATGTACTAAGCAAAAGATGCACACATGTCTAGATAATACCTCTCTATCGTATTCCTATGTACTGCAGAACAAGTGCCTCATCAGGAGAAGAAATACGGACAAACAACATTTGCTTTACTACTGTCCTTATATTTACATAAACCGAAACTATCTTTAAACAAAATTGTTTGATAATTGAGTGTCAAGCGGCATTACAACCAGTTGTTGTATGTTTGTCTGCTCAACAATTAGGGATGCAGGGATGATAAGCATGATAGAGAGGCATACAAGGATATATGCAGTAATCCAAATTAAGGGAAATGCTTTCATTATATACATATACTGAAAACAAGCATGCTGCTATTATGTTCGAAAATAGCCACATGCCACTGAGTCCCTTTTTGTAACAACCCTGGGTACGTCAGCCCATACCAACACTTGTGCTTTCATCCTCACTTCACCTAAAAGGGTTACCCAGTTGGTATGGATGGTTCTCCAAGGTATATGCGCAACTATAATTCAACAGGGTTAACCATGTGGGATTAAACACACTACTACCATCCAGAACATGGGCCAAAGTGGTCCAGCATGTCACACTTTCTCGTAGAACAGCTTTCTGGGGGACAAAGAAGCAAGTTTTTACTCGGATTGATTGGCATGGAGTATGCACAAGTAAACAGTAAGTGGTCACTGATATCTTTAATGCTTGCTGAAGCTAAACCAGATATACAAAACCATGTCATTTAGAGAATTATTGAGATCTAGCCCTTTTAATACTTGATCAACTCTGTTACCTCTTCAAGAACTGCTCTAACTTGGCGTAGCTTCTCTGCATGCTCAACTTCAGCATCACTATCACTTTCACGGCCAGATCTGAAGTTTATAGCAATTTTCTCATCTTTATTAAAGACGTACAAGAGAGAAAATATTAAAGAATGTGCTTGGTATGCCAAAGATAGGAACAATAAGGTAGAGGCATCACATCTGTCAGATGTGACACATACTGTGTATGGATATAAAATATTGTCAAAGAACAAACACTAACCAAGATAATTCTATTACACAAACATAATTCTCATATCCAAAGGTAAAATTATATCTGGGAATCATGAAACATGGTCTGGTAGACGTAATATTTTACAAACAAGTAAAAAGTACACATATTTTGTAACCCTTGAAATAACAAATTTGGGAGACATATTTGCTAGTCTCTTGTTTTGCCATCAACTAATTAGAATGACCAGTGCAGCTGAACATGCTGATAAATACACATCTGTAGAAGATGGGGTCCAGTTACTTCAGAAATTTTTGAAGTCCTGATTTCTAATGTCAATATGCAAAGCCTACTCTCGGGATGATCAGCACAAGTCCCTTGTCACTCCTATTCTTTCTGCTGCTCCATATCTTGACTCTCCACTATTATAGGATCCTACTTAATTTGTTCTTTTGGCTCTGCTTGGGAGTGTAATGACCTTTTAAAAATCACTTTTTCTTCTTCAAGAATGTGCAAAAGCTTTGCACGTCATTCTATTAAGAAGAAGAATTTAAAGTACAAACACAGAGATACAAATGTACCTGGTAGAAACTGGAAACGACCAAAACCAAGAGAAGGGGGGTGGGAAGAAATTAGACATGGTATTTATTGTAAGTGGTAACCTTCTATTTAGAATCATAATAATAGTTTTTCCGTGCCTAGTAAAGGCAGTCCCTCCGTTCCTTCGGAAAAAAAGAACGGTAGCGCAAGCTCTTCACAATGACAAGTGGATTTCGGACATTAGGGGTCCTCTAGATGTCCACAGTGTTTGCGAGTTCCTTCGTCTTTGGGATGCCTTGCAACCAATCCGATTAACGCCCGGTCAGGAAGATTCGATTACTTGGCGATGGGAAGCCTCAGGACACTACACGTCCAAGTGGGCTTACAAGGCCTTCTTCTTGGGTTCACTGGGGTTTCCGTGTGTTGAGGCTATTTGGAAAGCACGGGCGCCTTTGAAGTGCAAATTTTTTATGTGGTTGGCAGTCCATCGTCGTTGCTGGACGGCAGATCGTCTCGGTCTCCAAAATCAGGGCATTTACGTCTTCTGCGGTTATTCCCAGGAGACTATCGATCATCTTCTGGTAGGGTGTGCGGTAACTTCCCAAGTTTGGGCACGCTTCTTAGCTCGTGTGGGTTTGCCTAGCGTCGTTCCGGTCGGGCAACCCACACTGGAAGAGCATTGCCTATCCTCTCGGAGTTCTTTGCCTTTGTAGAAGAGAAAAGAGCTAGATTCATGCATCATCTTAGTCTCTTGGATGCTTTGGAAAGAGCGGAATAGCAGAGTGTTCAACAATGAGGTTGGGTCCATTGATCAACTGTTACAACGTATTTGCGAAGAGCATTGCCACTGACGCTTGGCAAGTGCTCATGGTCGGGAGGTGTCCCCGTTTCAGGAGTAGTTCACATCCGATAGTTTCTTGGTCGTTTTTTCTTTCCTTAGCCCGCATCTAGGCTGCGAAGGTGGTCTAGATCAACGATCCAAAAACCGTTATGGGACAAATCCCGCTCGACGGCCGGTACCGATAACCGGCCGGTTACAAGAAATCCCAGGAAAAAACCGGACGTTTTTCAGAAACTGAATTTTGAACTGGGGTTTTTGAAAACCGGAAAAATCGGCCGGAATTTTGAATTGACGAATTTTGAATTAGAAAGTGTTTAATGAAAAGTGCATATTTAGCTCATACAATACGTAATCTAGCATATTTAGCTCATATGAAATGCAAACCGGCCAAAAACAATAATTCAAGCATATTTAGCTCATATAATATGTAATCTAGCACAAAATAGGCTTAAACCAACCTAGAAAGTGCATTATGCAGTTAAAAATTCAAATTCAAAATTGAAATTTTCCGGCCGGTTACTGTTCACCCGGTCGCCACCAGGAAATCTGGTTACCGACGGTAACCGGCCGGGATTTTTTTCCCTGGTCTAGATCTCGCTGGTTTTTTCTCCTTTTGTAACAGCGCGATTGCACTTCAATTCTTCTTTTTAATGGAATGACGTGCAAAGCTTTTGCGTGTTCTTGAAAAAAGAAGTTTTGCCAAATATGGCAAATATTCTCCAAAACTACCTAATTCCATGGCACAATGCAGCACAGCACAGTAGTCCCAAACTCCTAATTCTCGAACAAAGCATGATGATGATGTGCTACACTAGAAATGTAATGACACAGAATTTTAACAAATTCCCCAGTTACGCTTGCCACAGACCTCATAATATTGGGTATCAATTGGATGCAAATTAGTGAGAATAGGAATCAGTTAATAACAGATATGTAGCCAGAGCAAAGTGATTGTTTAAAGGTTCATAAACCATAAAAGTATAGCAATCTTGAGGTTCCAGAAACTTACCTAGCACGTGGAACAAGAATTCTTGTTGCATCTAATAAATCTTGCAGCTGCAAGGCACTTTTAAGCTTTGCCTGCATAATCATAATGATAAGAATATTTGTCAAGAAGCAAAAGTAGGCTTTAAATAAACCTAAATTCAAATTAACTTAGTTTTCACACCTCCGCGTGGGCCTTTCCGCCATTGTATTTCAACATCAATTTTAAAAGCCTTTCTTCAGTTACTTTCAGCTTCACCTTCTGTTTTGGTGTGCGATCCCCACTTGCATAATTTGAAGTATCAGAAAATAAAGCAGTTTGATGGTTATAGAATTTGAGAATCTTAATGATTATCCTTACTGGCGTATAACAGCTATGACACAGCGCAACTCTTCCGATTGCCTAGATATGCCAACAGTTCCCCTTTCTCGGCCTCTTACATCATCAGATAGTTGGACTGGCTCACTGATTTTCCATGGAAGATTAGCAGGAATGGTAGATGAAATATGTGGAGCTTTCTCATCAAGAAACATTTTCCTCAGAATGCATGCAGCGTCATCATAGTACCTGGAGTTATGAAAGCATTCACCATCTAAATAAGATATACTAATGACTTCTGCCATACTAATGCATGAAAAAGTTACAATAATTGTTGTAACAGATAATATGCTTACTTGTATGAGCTTTTCACGAAAGTCCAGCCATTCACATCGCACACATAAGATCTTGCCTCCCCCAAGTCACACCTTAGAAGATCAAAGCCACACACCTACACAAAGAAGGGGAAAGTAATATGGGGATGCTACAGAAGTGGGCGGTTGGGAAATTCAGATAGCTTAGAGCTTGAACTCTGCTCATTTAGAGATTGGCTCAAGCTCAACTAGAAGGCATCAACGAGCAGAGTTTCTATCATTTAATAACTGTGCATTAACTAAACAGATCTTCTTCCAGTTTATTGATTAATTTGAACCATAAACTTTGGACCATATGACTAAGTGCATTACTCAAGAAATCACTGTCATGTTCTGCGGATATGATTTGACCTTGTTCAACACCAAGGTCTACTGTAAAAAATAAATAACAAGTTAACCTGGACCAAATAGGACCTTCTCGGGCTGTATAGTTTAACAGAATCAAGCTCAAACAAGTTCTTATATGTAGAAACAGGCTTGACCTACAACCTGTTCCCTTATGGTCAGTTCAAGATTGAGCCTGAGTGACACTAAATTTGATCTGAGCCACACCTGCTTGAGTTGAGCATGTTTCCACGTCACAATCAGTGGATGTGGCAGAAGAAAGATTTTTATTTTAGACTGATGAAAGAAAGATAACTAAGCTAAGCCTATTCTGACTGAGCTTCAGTCATCCAAAAAAGGCCTACTCTGACCGTCACGGGCGCACGGCAAATAACTGACCTCTGAGATCAATTGACAACTAACAAATCCCTGGTGTGTTGGAGATGACTAAACAAGATAATGGTTTCAATAACTGTATTCACTTTGTCTAGTGGTACCTGACAGCCCATAAGTAAAAGATAAAAGGTACATACATAAGTTCTGAAATAGTGTAAACCATCAAAGTAGACATTAAAAGAGTAATTAGCTAGAAAGAATTTTAAATGTACCGCTTGTCTGAAGGCTTGGCAAACATTCCTTGCAATTTGTTTCTCAGCAGGAGTCAGTAAAACAGGATAACGCACCTTCAGGCAAGATGCAAATTACATCACAATGGTGTAACACTATAAATCTAGACAAAACGGCAAATAAAGGAACACACTCACCCTTTTCTACATAAAAGGGGTTAAATTATCCATCAACATGTCACACTGAGGTCTAATCAATAGAACGTGGTGAATCCTGTGGTGATGAGGCAAGGAAGAGTTACCTCTTTTCCATCAGAATTCCTCATGACAACCCCATCTACAACTGGAGATTTACGTGCTTCAGCATGTGCATATCCTGGCCCAACTGTATAAACCTACAACATGAAGCTCAGATTCCATGCTTAATCAATTAACAAAAGTGAGTGTGTATCTAACTATCTATTACTGCCTTCCTTTGAAAAAAAAATACTGCATCTATTACTACTATACAACTAGAGAAGTATTGTGTTTTTGTAGAAAATTCTTTAACAGAATCAGCAGATTATCTAAAAGAAGTAAGAGCTCTGACTACAGGAGCATTTGTGCTGTCACTTCAATTAATAAAGATATATTTGTAACAGACCATATGGACTCGATCCATAGACTGTCAGAAAATGGTGAGCACTATTGTATAATGTTAGATATGTATATAGCCTAGAGTGTTCTTTGCATATTGACAACCATGTACATGTTATATATTGGTTTTTTGGCCTATTGGAATAGATGAAGTCTCATTTTAACATGATATCAGAGCAAGGTTAGGGTTAGGGTTTTGCTACCGCCACCGCTGCCGCCACCCTCCCTGTGTCTTCCTCTATTTTCTACCACCGCAAGTCTCCCGCCGCCTGATCTGGACCGGCCTTCTTCTTCACCGCTTTGAGCTCCTCGCCATCACTCCATCGCGAGTCAAGCTACCGAGATCCTCTCCATCGCCATGTCAACTCCTCTCGCCGCCACGGCTGAAACCAAAGCAAAGCAGAGCATCTGCTCTGTTCTCTGTGATTCGGTGGAGCCGCCGGCTTCAACTTCACACCGGCTCCACCGATCTACGAGGAGTCGGCAGCTTCGGCTTCACTCCGGCTCCAGCAATCTACGTGGAGCCGGCGACTTTGGATTCACTCCGGCTCCCTGATCTACATGGAGCCGACGGATTCAGCTTCACTCCGACTTCCCGATCTACGTGGAGCCGGCGGTTTCAGCCGCCGCCTCGGCTCCGCTTCTCGCCTCTCTCGATTTTGGCTTCTCTCGCCTCCGATCCAAATTGGAGCCACGCCTCAGGCTTCCGCCTCGAGCACACCGACTCCCGACTCCGGATCCGGTCAAGTCATCACTGATGGCTTCTGCTGGAGGGTCCTTCACCATCTCGCTCCCCCCAGTTCGGTTCGACAGGACGAACTTCCGGGAGTGGGTTGTTCACCTGAAGATTCACCTCAATAGCCAGAGTCTCTGGGGTCATCTCATCGACGAGCACCCCTGTCCGCCTCACCCTACACCGCCAGTTCTACTAGCTCTTCCTGCCGGTGCGAATCAGGCGGCTCAGGAGGCCGCCAATGCTGCAATGGAGGAAGCCTTGGAGCCCTACCAGTCTGAGCTGCACGCCTACGAGCAATGGCAAGATGTCGAGGCTCGTGCTATCGCTATCATGGTGGGTAGCATGTCCGTGACCATCTCCACTGATGTGGCGGAGCTGCCGACGACACAGCTTATGTGGAAGCACCTCCAAGCTCACTACCAACCGACGAGTGATGCTATGTTCCTCTCAGTTGTGCACCAGGCGCATTATCTTCAGCAGCTCGATGCCACCGTGGATGACTTCTACCAGCAGATGTCTGAGGTGTGGTGTCAACTTGACTCTCTAGGGCCGGATGTTCTGCCGGACTGTCCCTCGCTGTGTCGCGGCTCACACACCAGAGACTCACCGCCTCTACGACTTCCGACGCTGCCTCTCGGCTGAGTTCGAGACTGCGTGCTTAGCTCCTGACTCGCCACCCGCGCCCGAGCTTGGTGGAGGCTCTCACGGGTGTGCGTTCTGAGGAGACTCGTCACCGTGGCGCAGCTTCGGTCTGTTGTCTTGTTCTGCTTCAAAGACTGCTATTACTGCTTTTTTCAAAGACCGATCGTGATCCTCCTCCAGCTCCCAACGCGCCAATGGTTGCCGCCTTTCTGCAGTTCCATTGCGCCATCGCTAGCGTGATTTGCCACAGTATTAGGATCACTACAAGCGAAGGAGGGACCAGGGTCGCCGGGGTGGACATCCCCCGAAGGACTCTGGAGGTTCCTCCCACTCAGGAGCTGGCGCCTCTTGCCAGGGCTCCTCCGGTGATGTCACACAGCAGCTCCTCTCACTGCTCCAGCGCCTCGGTGTCGGCTCGTCCTCAAATTCGGGTTCTGCTCGTCTGGCTCTTACTTCTCAGCAGTCTTCCACACCTCAGCCTCCCCCCTCATCAGGTATCATGTCTTCGTGCATCTTGGACTCTGGTGCTTTCTTTCACATGATACCAGATTCTATCCACCTCACTTCCGTGTGTCCCACAGTTTTTCCTTTCACTGTTCAGACTGCAGATAGTACATCTCTTCCTGTTGCAGGCCGAGGCACCCTTTTCACTTCTTCTTTTCATGTTCCTGCAGTCTCTTATGTTCCTTAGCTTACTATGCAGCTTATGTCGGCAGGTCAGATCACTGATCACGATTGTCGTGTTGTTCTTGAGTCTAACTCTTGTTATGTTCAGGACCTCCGCATAGGAACTCTGCTTGGTATTGGCCCTCAGCGCCGTGATTCGTAGCGTCTTTGGAAGCTCGACTGGCTCCATCTTCCTTCCGCAGTCTCCACCAGCTAGTCAGCCACTACCACTACCTCTGGTCTTGCTGCGTCCTCGACTACCTCCTTCGCTCAGTGGCACCATCGTCTTGGTCATCTCTGCGGAGCGCGTCTATCGTCACTAGCAGGTCGTGGTGTTCTTGGGTCTGTTTCTGGGGACACCTCTTTACATTTATGGGTTGCAAGCTTGGCAAGCAGCTGCAACTCCCTTATCCCTCTAGTGATTCTATTTCTACTCGTCCTTTTGATCTTGTTCGCTCTGATGTTTAGGGTCCAGCTCCCTTCGTTTCGAAAGGGGGTTATCGATACTATGTGATCTTTAATGATAATTATTCTCGTCATACTTGGATCTACTTCATGTCCTCTCGCAGTCAGGTTCTCTCTATTTACCAGATGTTTGCCACCATGATTCGCACTCAGTTTGATTCGGCTATTCGTGTGTTTCGTGCCGACTCTGCTGGTGAGTATCTATCTCGCCGCTTATCGCTTTCTCGAAAGGCGGTACTCTTCCCAAGATTTTGTCCTGGTGCTCATACTCGTAACAGTGTCTCGGAGCGTAAGCATCGTCACTTGCTTGAAACCGCTCGCGCTCTTATGTTTGCCTCTTCTGTTCCCTTATTTCGGCCGAGGTCGTTTCCATCGCCGCTTTTCTCATCGAGATGCGACCTTCCACCGCTTCTTCGAGGTTCTACTCCTGTCGAGCGTCTCTATGGTCAAGCCCCAGAGTATAGTCACATTCGCAGTTTCGGTTGTCTGTTTCGTCCTTCTTCCACCTCGTGAGCGCACCAAGCTGACTGCTCAATCAGTTGAGTATATTTTCCTTGGCTACAGTCTTGAGCATAAGGGTTATCGTTGCTACGACCTTGTTGCTCGCAGGATGAGGATTTCTCGGGATGTCACTTTCGACGAGTCCCAACCTTACTACCCTCGTTCCCCCACAGTCAGGTCAGACTCTCTTGTTGAGACGATCTCCTTTCTAACTTTTCTTGCATCTCCACCTTCCACTACTGTTTTGCTTCATCCTCCACCTTTTTCGCCTCCCTCTCCTCCGACTGCACCTATTTCACCTCCGCCGGAGTTTCCTTCCCACTCTTTTGTTGAGATTCCACCCTTTCCTCTGCACTACTCTCGTCGTTCTCAGCCTACTCCTTCTCTAGTTGAGCATTCGTCCTTGTTGGGCCCTGTTTCCAGCTCTTCTTCTCCGTTCTTGCTGGGTCCCGCTCCGCCTTCTCCTCTCAGATACGATCTTCGTGATCGTCACACTGTTAGGCCGCCTGAGCGCTACGGTTTTGCAGCCGCCGCTCCTTCTGAGCCTACGACCTATCGTGAGGCTGCTGCTCACCCTGAGTGGCAGCTCGCGATGTCTTAAGGAGATTGCTGCTTTGGGGCGTACTGACACTTGAGATCTTGTGCCTCTACCTGCGCATCACTCCTATCACATGCAAGTGGGGGTACAAGATAAAGACCCGCTCGGATGGTTCCCTTGAGCGCTACAAAGCTCGTCTTGCGGCACGTGGTTTTCAGCAGGAGCATGGTCGTAACTACGATGAGACCTTCGCTCATGTTGCTCACATGACCACTGTTCGCACTCTCCTTGTTATGGCCTCTGTTCGATAGTGGCCCATCTCTCAGTTGGACGTTAATAATGCCTTTCTCAATGGCGAGCTGCGTGAGGAGGTCTACATGCAGCCGCCCCTAGGGTATTCTGTCCCTGATGGTATGGTTTGTCACCTTCGTCGCTATCCCTATGGGCTCAAACAAGCCCCTCGTGCTTAGTTTGACCGCTTCTCCTCTGTTGTCACTACTGCCGGCTTCTGTGCCAGTGATCACGACCTTGCCCTCTTTGTACGCACCTCTCCTTGGGATCGGACACTCCTTCTATATGTTGATGATATGATATGTGGATGATATGATCATTACTGGAGATAACTCTCGGTACATTGCCTTTGTGAAGAAGCATCTCAGTGAGCAGTTCTTGATGTCTGATTTGGGTCCTCTTCGTTACTTCCTTGGAATTGAGATCACTTCTACACCCAAGGGCTACTATCTCTCCCAGGAGCATTACATTCAGGATATCCTTACCCGCGCTTGTCTCATTGATCAGCGTGTGGTGGATACTCCTATGGAGCTTGGTGTTCACCTTCGGCCTACCGATGGTGAGCCTCTTGATGATCCCACTCGCTACCGCCATCTTGTCGGGAGTCTTTCTACCTTGGGATCACTCGCCCTAACATCTCTCACCCATTTCACATCCTGAGTCAGCTCGTCTCTACTCCCACTCAGCTCCATTACAGTCACATTCGTGTTCTACGATATTTTCGCGGGACCATCACTCGTTGCCTTTTCTTTCCTCCCTCTAGTTCTTTGCAGCTTCAGGCATACTCTGATGTGACTTGGGCTAGCGATCATTCTGATCGCCGGTCTTTTTCTGTCTATTGTGTTTTCCTTGGTTTCTCCTTGATTGCCTGGAGACCAAGAAGCAAACTGTCATTTCCCGTTCGAGCGTTGAGGCTGAATTGAGAGCCATGGCGTCGTTGACAGCTGAGATCACCTGGCTTCGGTGGCTACTTGAGGATTTCGGTGTTTCCGCTCCTGCACCGACTCCTCTGTTATCATATAGTACTGGTACGATCAGTATTGCTCAAGATCTCGTGAAGCATGAGCTCACCAAGCGCATTAGAGTGGATGCTTCGTACATGTGATCGCAAGTGCAAGACCAAATTATTGATCTTCAGTATATGCCTTCGGAGTTTCAGCTAGCAGATTTCTTTACTAAGGCACAGACTAGAGTTCAGCATAGTTTCTACCTCTCTAAACTCAGTGTTGTTGATCCACCATGAGTTTGAGGGAGGTGTTAGATATGTATATAGCCTAGGGTGTTCTTTGTATATTAACAACCATGTACATGTTATATATTGGCCTTTTGGCTCATTGGAATAGATTAAACCTCATTCCAACATATACCAGATACCGGATAGGCCCCGATACACAATACACGGCTCTAGATGTATTAGATCAGGGAAAGAACATAGATTTGGCTACTATGGATACGCAATGGCACCTAGGGACAAGGGAATTTATACAGATTTAGATACAAAGGTGGCAGCTACTCCTGCTGGTATGCTCGAAACCCAGGTGCATTCAAGGACTGTCCTGAAGGAGTGATCTACAGCAATAGCAATTTTACATTGTATTATAGATTACCGAGCACAAGGATGATTACAATGTGGGTGATCAGGAAGTGCTCCAGAGCTCTTCACGATCAGTTTGGTGGCAAGCCTATACAGATTAAATATAAGCTAAACCGAGAACTCAAGGGATGAGTGCTCTGTAAGTCAAGAAGCTAAGGGAAAGCCCAAATCTGCCTGGGCCTGTTGTGGACTCGCTTCACAGCATCCAAATTGGGAATGTTAGGAAGCCCTGGAATACCAACTGCACCTGCTGTAGTTGGCATACCAGAGACACCACTAGTAGGCATATTAGAAACTGCCCAAGATTTTGATGGTGTCCAAGTCAAGCTGGGCGTTGAAGTTCTGCAATCTATGATTTAGTGATTCAAGACCCTTGAGGGCAAGGGTCTCAAAGGGGAGAGTAATGTCATGTACTAAGGCTTACATGTGGGACCAAGAAAGAGGTGAGAAGGGGGGTATTGTTTTAAGTCTTTAGGGGCAGCTGTGAAAACATCGAACATTATTTTTGGCTTAGCCTCAGCTCTTGTCTTCCTCTCCGATTCTGCTTCCTCCCCTAAACTCCATTCCTCTGATTCCCCGTCCCCTGCTTCTCCTTCCCAGTCTAGATCGTTCTTCCACAGCTTGACTCTAATCCCCCAATTTGTATCCCCAAATACTGGAATCTTGAGTTGGTAATGTCAATTTAGCACTTGTCTTTGCTGTGAATCAGTGTTCTTGGTGAAGGAACGTAACATCGCCTTGTTGCTTAATTGCTTTACAGGAAACCTGGGGTAGTCTTTTATAGGGCCAGAACCACCCTGCATCGATCCAGAAACCATCCTCGTGAAGATAAGATTCCTTCAAATCCCAGATTCCAAGGAGAATATGAACCCTTTTTGGTATTCTACAGAGATTCTAAAATCCTTATCATAGTGTGTTTCTTGATGCCAAATCCCAGATTCCAAGGAGAACATGAACCCTTTTTGGTATTCTACAGAGATTCTAAAATCCTTATCATAGTGTGTTTCTTGATGCCCAAGTAAATTACGGAGATTATGACACGTGTTGCATGCTATGACAGGCACACATGTTGATGAATGCCTCTCTTTTTTCAAGTGTCTAAACTTTAATTACTTGCTATTACCAAACAGAAAATTGTACAAGTTTCTTTTTCACATATTATGCAGGGGGTCAAAATCAAGAAAAAGATAAAGAAATAAATGCAAGGTTTGTCACCTTGACATCTGTTCCCCCTGTAGGCATGAACTCCTCATAAATGAAAGATCCATCTCGCCTCACCTTCCTAACATCTGGATAAAATTCACTAGATCGATTGCCAACCTATGAATGAATATTTTGAGGAATTTTACATCTGGTCAGTGCATTTTTGGGGGTTTTGAACAAGTAGACATTGACTAGAAGAACATGCTACCACTATCAGATGAAGAAAAGACATTAACTCATTCATTTATATCACAGAAGTGTAACCTCAGGAAGAAGAGACCTTCTTGAGCAAAAATAACCAGATATTATTTATCCATTTGGAGCCAAGATCATAGCATTTATCCATTTTATACTACACGGTACCGTAGCAAATACTCTAGTTCATTCAATGTTTCGGAACTATGCAAACGTGTCAGCTAGGAAGACTGACGGTATCAGTTCAGAAACAAAATAGATAAGCAAAATGTTAGAACATAAAGCAGATCATCTGCTAGGTTATTATGACTTATACTGTATCAACTGCTATGGTATCAACATAAAGCAGATCATCTACTAATTTTCTACCAAGAAATATGTGCGAAGTTAAGGGTAGCAAATCGTCACCTTACGGAACAGTTCTTTCATTCCTCCACCAGCAGAGCTAGGATAGTATATCATTATATTATGGTCATCTCCTTCATACAATAAAATTAGTCAGGAGCGGAACAGGTTTATTCTAGTACTTCTTTACAAAGATAAAGTACAAAATAGGAGAATTGCAGCCCAGAGATCAACAGTTTGGCAATTACATTGCAATATTGCACAGACATTGGAATATGCATGGATGCACCGGTACTGACTCACATACAAAAAAGATCCGAACATCCAGAATTCATTACAGAACAGTTAGGTAGTTAGTAAAATTAGGTTTTTCACAACATGTGAAAGTATGAGGTGCAGACTACAGTGATCACGAACACACAATTTAGCAAAAGAAACTTGTCTGCAGTATGTGATAAGAATAAGAAAAAGGTGAACAATTATCACCCATCACAACTAATATGTAATCTACTGTTATGGAGCAAGGCGCGAGGCGCTGTAGCAGGTGTGTGAACAGTACCACATGCTGTAGCGACTCGTGGACAGTACCCGTTGGTGCTGTAGTGCCGTTATTCTCCATACATGCTGATTGGTTTCCTAGGATAAAGAATAGTTGGTTATTTTAGGATTCCTTATCTATCAAATTATTGTTAGGGATATAATATCTATTAGGAAGGTTATTTTTAATAGTTGGAAAGATTAGATTGGATTGATAGGTTTCATTATAGATGATTTCTTAGACGTCAAGCCGGCTTGCCCCTATAAAAGGGATAGCATGTATCCATTATCAATGAAGCAATAAATAAACAAAGTTCTTAGTCTCTCCCCCTTCCTCTTCAACTAAGCCTCAGAGCCTTGGCGGTGGCATAGCCAATCATTCAAGGGCGAGTGTCCTACTCGTACCACAACATTTACACACCATGTCACCAAAAAAATATCTGGACTCTGGAAGCAAGATATCACATAATCTACCTACTGTTCTCATTAAAAAAAAGATAAAGCACAGTTTAATGTTTGACATTATTCAGACGTCAAGGCTTCAACATGTAGATGCTTCGACAGTCAACAGATAGGTTCTAAGTACCAGACATTCTTTTGAAAATAGATCCATAGCACTACAAGGCTCATGCTGTTGTGGGCACATTTATTGGAAAGACCTATCAGCGACGTAAGCGCAAGCAATCCAAGGAACAATTGGCAGAGGCTGTTTCAGCTGGAGCTACCGAGACAGAAAGCAATTCTGTTCCTGTAGCCAAACAGAACACGGCAAGTGTGCTGGTTGGGAAATAGTCGATTCAGAAGGAGTTAAGTTAGGCAGAGGTGAGTTAGTTTTAGTATCTCCTTAAGAGATTAAATTAGAGATCGAGATAGAGTTCGAGTTAGAGTTTGAATTAGTTTCCTTCTCTTATACGTATGCTGTCCTGATTTCAGTAAACCGAAATCCCTTGAGCCTGAGATATAAAGACAGTGTCTTGTAATTGAGAAAGGCAATCAATATACAAAAGACTTACCTCCATCAAGTTTCGCAAGAACAGAGCCTTGCGCCTGGCCAACAAAGTGCTGCCGCACACAAGGGAGTTCTTCGCCCCATCTGTTATCTTCTTCATCGATTATTCGCTGCCATCTTCCAATCCCATATCAATTTGGTATCAGAGCCTCACCACCACCCTTCCGCATGTAAAGCACCAAGACTATCGAAGACGTACTTCAGCAACTCTCCATGATGATGGCTGAAATCAGCGGCATCAAGGCGCAACAAGCAGCGCATGACCACGTCATTGCCAACTGGAAAGCTGGTGGTGCTGCAGCACCTCGTGCGCGTCCTGGTGGATTCAGCAACGGGATGCACGACCGGGAATATGTGGCCAACAGCCGGACCGACGACGACGACAATCGGCGTGCCGCTCCTCGCTTCCACAAACTGTCTTTTCCATCCTATGACGGAGAAGAAGATCCTCTTCCGTGGCTCAATTGGTGTGAGCAGTTTTTCCGAGGGCAATGCACCATGGAAGAAGAAAAGGTTTGGTTGGCATCGTATCACTTGATTGGGGCTGCCCAACAGTGGTACTACCAACTCGAACGAGACGAAGCAATGATGTCATGGGTTCGCTTCGCGGAGTACGTCAATATGTGGTTCGGGTCGCCCATCCGAAGCAACTCCCTTGGAGAATTGGCGCAACTCTGACGGACAACCGTGGATGCTTACCAAAAGAAATTCTTGGCTCCTCTATGTTGCACAGAACCGCTCTCGCAGTTACAACAAGTGCAATTGTTTACGACTGGGGTCGGGAAACCATTACAGACGGACGTCGAACTTCAGCATCCTACTCATTTACAGACTGCCATGAGTTTGCCGAGGGCCTATGAGCAACGTCTTGAAGAAACATCAGCGGAGACAAATCCACCATTAAAACCCCCGCGGCTCCTCGCTTCTTGACTGCTTCTGGAGTACTTAAGCTGAGCAACCCAGTTGCATCGATTGCTAGACCAGCGGCGGCAACAACACCAACAGTCGTCTGTCAGTTGAAGAGATGTCCGATCACCTTGCTAAGGGGATATGCTTTAATTGTCCGGAGAAGTTTTCACGGAGTCATCATTGTACCATGAAGGGCATATTTCTTTTGGAGCTTGACGATGCCGACACCGAGGAGAGTGATGACGATCATGTTGAGATTTCCTTGCATGCTCTTACAGGCATCCGTACTGGACGTACGATGCGCCTACCAATGGAGATCAATGGTCAGCAATTGCTTGCAATGGTGGATTCGTGATGAGGACATCCCCGACACTAGTGCATCGTCCATCTCTTCAAGTGTACAAGATGTTAATCATGATCTGTATAAGTGTCTAATGACAAGAGCAAGAGCCAAGCTTTTTAAATAAACAGGTGAATTTGTTTCTTAACGCACTTCCTTCTATTGATGAGAACAATATACTACCTAATGTTAGTGTTTTGTGCATAATTAGGTATGAGGAGGGAATCGAAACCAAAGCACTGAAAGACTACCAAGTATTAAGGAGGATCCATGCGCATGAAGGAAGCGCGTCCATCGAAGTTCAACCGGCCCAAAGAATTTAATTCTCACGGCCAAGATGCATAGGCATACTCACTGCCTACCAAGCATGCTTCCTATTGACCCAAGTTGTAACCAAAGATGCATTGTTGACCCAAGTTGTAACCAAAGATGCATTCCTAATTAAGACTAGTAGGACTCGGTGGCCAACATGACCTCCAAATAGCCCTAGCAACCATACGTGACTAGTAAAGGTCACTCCACCAAATTTCTAGGAGCGAGACGTGATTAGGAGAGGACGCCATAAGTACTAGGGGGTTTTTTTCCATTGTAGGGAGACCAGATATTTTTTATAATAGATTGCTTTGTTTGAGAATTCTTCCATGGTGACCGAATACATCATGAGGGGAAATTGAGAGTTCGTCTAAATCAAGATTGTTCAACCTTTCCGCTGGGAATTGGGAGCGCGATAGGGCTTCGCTTGGTGGTCGTGAAGTCCGGCACGTGTGTTCTCGCGAATTAAAGAGTGTTCGTTCTTGCATTGGCAACGGAGGATCACTACGATTCGAGAGGCTACACGTGAGTATCTTGATCCTACGTCGAGAAGATCGAGCGACCCCGTATCATCTGGTAACAGAGCCAGGTTGACTCGGTAGGATTACTTATCCCTAGATTAGATTGATTTTATTTGCTGTTCTTAATACCTAGAGTCCATAAACCGAAAATTGTAACACAAAAATTCCAAACCCTAGTTTTTGCATCTGTTATTTCATGTGAGTTTAGTTAGGTTTTAATCCATTAGAATTTTTGTTTAGTGCTGATCATAGTGTTCTTTTGCATTGCTTAATCTTTGCGTTAAAAAAAATCGTGGTTCGCGATCACTACAGTAGCGCGCCGCTACAGTACCATCCGGCCATTAATTTGCGGCATCTATCGAATTCACGGTTGCTACAGTGTTCGGGATTGCTACGTATTTTTCTTGTTGAGTCTTCTCTTCTTTGGGCTGACATGCTGGTTACTGCTCATGGTGTGGGTCATGAGGGCATTCAAAAGACCCTACATCGTTTTCGGGCCTCCTTTAATATTAGTGCTCACCGGAAAGTTCGGGGCTATGTCAAGGGATGTGTAGTTTGCCAGAAGAACAAAACGGAACATTTGCATCCTGCAGGCCTCCTTCAACCATTAGTGGTGCCATCAGTAATTTGGGAAGATATTTCTATGGATTTCATTAAAGGGTTTCCAAAGGTAGACGGCAAATCAGTGGTGTTAACAGTCATTGATCGGTTTTCCAAATACAGTCACTTTATTCCTCCTGAGCATCCTTACACCGCCAATTTTGCCGCCCGTGCTTTCTTTCATAAGATTGTTCGCCTACATGGGATTCCATGTTCCATTGTGAGTGATTGCGATCCCATTTTCACGAGCAATTTTTTGACTGAACTTTTTCGCCTTTCAAGTGTCAAGCTTCACATGAGTTCGGCTTTTCATCCTCAGTCTGATGGCCAATCTGAGGTCGTCAATCAGACCATTGCCATGTACTTACGGTGTTTATCAGGCTACCGTCCGAAACAGTGGTTACAATGGTTTCCTTGGGCTGAATTTTGCTACAATATGTCTTACCAAACTTCTTTACAAACCACACCTTTCCGAATGGTCTATGGTCGTGATCCTCCAACTTTATTGAATTATCAGCCTAATACTACCCGTGTGGTGGCAGTTGATCAACAAATGCGTGATCGTGATGAATTTCTCGTTGAAATTAGAGAATGTCTCCTTCAAGCTCAGGATTCAATGAAGACTCGCCGTGATCAGCACCACCGCGTGGTCACCTTTGAGGTTGGTGATTGGGTCTGGTTTCGTCTTCAACATCGTTCGACATTGGGAATTACGTCTCCGTGGTCCAAATTGGCTCCTCGCTTCTATGGACCTTTTCTGGTTCAAGGGCGGATTGGCTCCGTGGCTTATCATCTTCAACTTCCACCTAAGGCGCGTATTCATAATGTGTTTCATGTTGCTCTTTTGAAACCATATCAAGGACCGACTCCAACGGGCATGGGGCAGTTGCCAGAGGTTGTGCATAGCCGGGCTGTTCCTTCTCCAACATCTATTGTTAGGGCTCAGTTGAATCGTGGTACATGGGAATTATTGGTTCAGTGAGTTGGTTCTTCTGCTGCTGAAGCTACATGGGAGTCATTAGAGTCTTTTCAACAACAATATCCCTTGTTCCAGCTCGAGGACGAGCTGTTTCGTGGAGGGAGGAAATGTTGCGGATGCATGTATTGGAAAAACCTATCAGCGACATAAGCGCAAGCAATCCAAGGAACAATTGGCGAGGTCTGTTTTACCGAGCTACCAAAACAAAGCAATTCGATTCTCAGAGTGAATGTAGAATCGACAAGTGTGCCGGTTGGGAAATAGTCGATTCGGAAGGAGTTAAGTTAGGCAGAGGTGAGTTAGTTTTAGTATCTCCTTAAGAGATTAAATTAGAGATTGAGATAGAGTTCGAGTTAGAGTTTGAATTAGTTTCCTTCTCTTATACGTATGCTGTCCTGATTTCGGTAAACCGAAATCTCTTGAGCCTGAGATATAAAGGCATTGTCTTGTAATTGAGAAAGGCAATCAATATACAAAAGACTTACCTCCATCAAGTTTCGCAAGAACAGAGCCTTGCGCCCGGCCAGCAAAGTGCTGCCGGGTACAAGGGAGTTCTTCGCCCCATCTGTTATCTTCTTCATCGATTATTCGCTGCCATCTTCCAATCCCATATCACAGGCCCACATGTCAATGAGATGCCAGACTTTGTAATCCTAGGGAGGTGGCTAAGAGTTGGTGTAGGTTGGGCCCTGGGCGTACATTTGCATGTTTAGTTTCAATCCATGCAAGATCTTTGCACTGGGAGTTGTACTCTGCTATCTAGGATGAATTTTTTTCTTGAGTAGTTAGTTCACAGGAAGCGTCCTCCCTTGAATTCAAGCTTGGTCTTCTCAGACCAAGCGCTGATATTCTAGTTTTTTGGCATGCATGTATTGGGCTGAACGAAAATGACAGCTGCTATCCTTAGTGCAAGACAGTGGACAACAAACAGCAAATAGTGCAAGAAATGACTATTGCAAAACTTATTAAGTCAAGAGCTGTTACCATCGATGGGTTTCTCCACGAAAGGCTTGCAAAACCGTTTTCCATGAATCTCAATAAAATCATCTTGCTCGACAAAGTAGTTTAACTCTTGATTAGGGTACTCTCTTCTCACAACAGCATAAGTTGGAACAGGAACTCCGAACAATTTAAGGTGCTAAACAAGCAAAAGGGAAATATCAAAATTTTGGAACAAGAGAATATATGTTTGAACTATAATAAAGCATTTATGTAAAAGGCTGCAATTAGAGTGCATTGAGTTTTTCTGTATGTATAGTTGGATTATTAAACCATTTGTTCCCCATGAAATCATCCTAGAATATTTTGCTGGTGAGTAACAGCAGCAAGGTATAGACAAGTAGATAACACTGTATCATACCTGCAGTTCTTATTTTGCAACAATCCCATAGTATCTGAGGTGAACATAAAGCAGTAGTTCATTTTGCGGTATCTATTCTTGCCCTCTACTAAAAACGTTATTAACTGTGTCATTGATCTATCCTTTTCAGGATCCATAGTCTACATTTATCAAATACTAACTTAGTTACATAGGCAAATGTTCCAAAGTTTCAGAACATACATGAAACGCATTGTAGACATATGAACTAAAACTGAGTATTCTTTGCGAGCTAGAGATACATATCTCTAAGCAGACCAATTGCTCAAATATGGCTATCTCGTTGGTGTCAATTTCCACCCAAAAAAACAGTGTATTTAAAGTACTATATTTATTGGAAAAAAGAGCCTATTTGCATGAACAGTTCCACATAAGGATATCACAGAGATTACTGTGGACTATTGAGATTAACATGATCAACAATAGACTACAGAAAAAAAAGAACGAGACATAATTTCAAAGAAAGTAAGTTTTGGACTTTAAAGGTTCATCAACGAACTTTCAGAGATGATCATGCTACCATCTTTTGGTTTATATTCTGTTGCAGAAAAAAAAAGTATCTTATGTAAGAGAAGTCCTTGTTTTTAGTTTGAAGGAGTTTAAATTGCCATCGCCATGATAACTATCAAGAAATAATCCAGCTTTAAAGCATCTCACATAGAAAAAAGAAACTCATTTCAGACCCAAAGGAAAATCAACTACTGCAATAAAGATACCAGAAATGTATGAAATGCCAGTTGTTGTGATATTAATACCTCATATACTTTGCTGCGATCATGAAGCAGGTATTGTGGGTCCAACTCATTGACTAAAAAAGGCCTAAATAACAATATTTACAAAAAGTTACTACATCAGATCGCAGAACTCCTTGAAAGTAGCATAAGTACTCTAGCTTATAATCAAAGTATGTGTTACTTGCGTGTTTCCCAAGCAAAAAATCAAAAGAAACGTACATGAACACTGAGTTCAAATCAGTAGCTTTGCAGTGTAAAAAAATCAACTCAGAAGATAAAGTATCTATATGATTTCTGAAGTACTCTTTTCATTTCAGTTATGGAAAAAGAGCATAGAAGAGCTCTCTTCTAGGCATATGAATGGAACAACGATAAAAGTTTAAGAAATGTCGTTATGAAGAGAATTGATTCAGATAGAAGGGCACATTCAAGGGCAACTATATCAGAGTAACTTTTACAAAGCTGCAAATCTTGAAGACAAAAAGGAAAGAGTGTATTTAGATTTTAGATGAGGACTAGGAAATCCATACAGAAGCCACACATGCATGTCCACAATCTTAGTACAGTTCCTTCGAGTACTAGAAAATGTTCTATATGTCAGGAAGGAAAGCCTATAGTGGAACTATAAATATTTGACAGACCCAATACAGAGATCATCTTATGTATATTTACAGTGAGTGCTTTGCAAATTTCATGATTGAGTCGGGGAAAGCATTTGACCTGCGTAAAGCAGCATATTTCTCCGCCTTTTCTAGTGGATAACCAGCTGAGTAAAAGGCAATTAGACAGTCACACAAAGGCCAACTGCCAAATAAATAACAGAAGTTAGTATAATACTACCAGAACTTGCACTTTGCATGGTGTCACAAAACAAAAATGCTGACATAACAAACCCAATATATGACAAAAAGGCATCGCTGAATTAGCATCACGTAAGGTTTGATGGCAAAATCACATAGAAGATGATCTTCAGTACTAGAGGAATAAGAAGCTTACATCTGCTAAGAACCGCATGGATTATGGATTTATTAGCACCACGGAATACAAAATTTCCAAATTTTTATACTGCGCAGACATGTTTTTTCAATTACTCCCTTGAGGATTAAATGTGGATATGCAACAGAAATAATTTGTTAATTGGTAATATTTACCCTAAACCTAGTGCTTCAAGAAGGTCAGAATGATCCATTATTCATGCTTGTATTACAGTATAATTTGGCCTTCATAATACACTTTTGTTTTTTTCACCAAACGCAGAAAATTTAAAACTACAGAAGACTTTCCCTTCACACTTGTCAGGCATACCTTTCAATGGGATCTTCAAGAATGACTTTGTCACCAAAAATTAGAATCTGCATCCATAAAGCATGCATATTATTTCAACACAGACTTGATGTTCAGGACAAGAAATTGAGGTACTTATCTTGCTAGCGAACTAGCTTTAAACAGCTGAACACCAACAGGGCAAAATGGGTATAAATGAAGACCATGCTTCTATGATGTATATTGTATTGAACACAAGCAAAACACTCGACCATGCCATGGTAGCATATGCCTATCTTGTGCAGGAGTTATAGTTCGATGGGACCAATTGTAGCGTCAAGGATAGAAGTAATGGGCTCTACTCTACACACACGCGCAGAACTTTTCCCCCAACCCCTAATGACAATGCCATAATTTTTTAGAAACAAAAATAAGATGACTACCAATACTCTGCAAGTTTTTCATACAATTCATTGTCACCAAGAATCCTTCACGGATCTCTGAATGCTTCTCATCCTTAAAAAAACTTCATTTTCCCCCTCCGTCACCATGCCTACTTCTTTTCTTTTTTAGAAACACCAAATCAATTAACAAAAGAAAACACGGGCGATAATCCGCGCGAAGACCAGAGCGACCCATACCTCGAACTCCCCGAACGCGCGCAGCCTCTCAAGAATCTGCTCCATGGGAGAACACGCCACCTACAGAATTTCCAACGGAAAAAAAAAACAAGCGCTCAGATAATCTGATCGCACTACAAGACCACCCCCACATTGCAGCCAACCCAAGAAACGTTAATCAACAAGTACTTGACATTTCTCCCAAACCGCTCACTTTCTTCTCCATGACGCAGACGCCAATCTTGATCTTGCCGCCACCGCCACTCCCATCATTACGCCTATTCATCCCCTCCCTCACTCTCTTCTGTGGGAGGAAGAGATTATAACTGGAAAGGGAACGTTTGTTTCTTGGACATTTTGCTCTTCAAGGCTGGAATCTTGAGTCTATGCTTTATGGAGGAGGGTACGAAGTGAACACAGCCGTCGGCCGAGGAAGAGGGGTTGTGAGCAGTGGGCTCAGTCTCTTTTGCCATGTTTCGTTTTTTATCTGGTTGCTCAACAAGAACATTTTTCCCTTTTTTTCTCAACACGAACCTTTTTTTATTTTGCTCAATAAGAAATTAGGAGTAGCTGTTTTCTTTATGGGAGGTCAAGAGCTTCCATTAATCACCAAGATTCAAAAAATTACAATCCATTCGGAGCAGGAGGATAGAAAGCTAGGGCTCATAGAAAACCATCATGTCTAGTCTAGTACAAGCATGATTGGCACAGACGTGTGCGGCACCAGAGAACAAAACCGGTGGGGCGGACCGGCCGGTAACCAGCGGTTATCGGAAAAACCGGTGGAGACCGGGTGGAAAAATACCATCCGAATTTTTCAAATTTAAATTTAAATTTACGACCATATAATGCACTTTCTATGTTGGTTAAGGCTTTTTTGTGCTAGATTACCTATTATATGAGCTAAATATGTTTGAATTATTGTACTCCCAAGTAAGGATACAAATCTCGAGCATTACCTATTGTACTTTTTATGTACAACATCAGGCTCCTTACAAATTTCTAACTAGACATCAAGCTCCTTATCTATCAAGATTGTTATTTTAGTAAACACTTTCTAATTAATATTTGTATTATTCCAATTGCTAATTACCTATAACCGGTTTTCTCTGTTTTTTCCGGTTTTGGTAGTGGTTTTTCGGTTTTTTGAATCGGTTTTTCTGGTTTTTAGACGATAACAACATCCCCAATTCAATTTTTCATATTTGAAATTTAACCGGTTTTTCTGGTTACCGGCCGCCGGACGGGTTTTTATCTGGTTTCGAGATTTGTATCCTTGTGCAGCATTATTCATCCCTTATTCGTCCCTCTCCGAACAAACTAGATTGAGAACTCGTCAAACAAAGAGGAAAGCTCTCTAGCTCAATTACGGCGGTATTGCTATAGACAGCTCGGCTTGTTTGGCAACAATTGGTAGTTCCCTTAAGGGTTCAGCGGCGCATGAAATTGCGGAGGCTAGAGACAAATCGGCAATACAATGGAGTTAGTTTTTATCCACAGTACTAGTTGAGTATAAATTAAGATAATGCGAGGTGGGTCACGTTATATTAGTTATAAAGCAAATTGCCATAAAAGATTGTTCAGATTCAGATTGACCTGATAATTTTACATCGGCACTCTTGTCGTTTCGTTTAACTACATCTGTACAAAAGCTTATTCCGTCTCAAAGTTGTTAATCAGATACTCCGCCACTTTGTTATGTAGAAAATGGTTTTGACAAGTCGTACAAAGTATGCCAACTCCTTATTTCTGGTATCAGGTAACTAAGAGGCATTCGAAGTTGGTAATTTACATTTTCAGTTAAATTGTTGTAAAGCACTAAAGTTGGTAATCCGTTGTTGGAATGGTAAAGATGGAGGAGAGGGAGGAAATGTAGTGGGATAAACCATGAAAAAATTGATACTCTTAGGGCTTATTTGGGAAGCTTCAAATCCCGATCCATCCACTCTAAAAAAAATAAAGAACCATTGGATTAAAGAAATGAATATGAGCAAGCCAAATGTCTCTGGCAAGGCGAAGCATTTCTCTAACGAGACCAAGGAAAGAGCCAAAGCTTGTTAAACTATGGAGCGGCTCAAAGTAGGTTCTTGACGTATAGTCAACCACGTCATGCAGGAACGCCTAAAGAATTTAGCGAACGACCTATAATTGCTCTTGTAGATAAATATACAATATTACACTTTTATTCTAAGGAGAGTCTAAAGAATTTAGCGAATGATCTTGGTGTGTATTTCCCTAGCACTAAAAAAATCTAGAGCATGTTGAAATGTAAGAATTTGACAGGAAATAGCGTAAATTCTCTAGAATGTCTAAGATTCCTGCATTCTCATGATTTTGTAAGTTAGAAAAAGGGGAAGGAGCAAAATGGGTATGATTAGCGGCAGGCACCAAATCTTATATAAGCTTTTGTCGATCGCATTCACATCCCATGAAAAGTACCCATCATATGTCCTTCGGGTCCGAAAGTAGTAACCGAAAAAGGTTGGGGAATCAACATTCTTTCAGCTGTCAAATCTTTGCCCCAAATCCAATATTGCACAAATAACTTTCTACTTATCTGGATGAATCAACTGCTCAAAAAAAAAAAGACGACCAAGTGGGAATATTTGAAGAACATTCAACCAGATCCCGGAATATCCAAGCAAATGCTCCCATTAAAGGAGCATCTAAAATTAGGCGAAATTGACCCTTGATCTAATTGGTGCTCCCGTCGCCGTCAACGTCGAGATCGTAGCAGGAACATCCAACCGGAATATGCCAAACGTTGGTTTTGTATGGCAAGCAAATTCTCTGACCAAATCGTAATCCAAGATTTTTCGGACGTCCTTACACGGTCAAACTCTAAAAATACTTCTTTTTTTGGTCTAGACTAGTAAAGTTGCTGGTCCTTTTATTATAGAGCTGATGAGCAAAGACATCGATAGAATATGTAGGTTTTAGTCGAATTGGACTATTTGGTTTACTTAAGAGTAGTATATCTTCGTCAAGCCAGCCAATTAGCTGCTACTTTATGATCCTATATAGCTGCTACTTTATGGTCCTATTTGTTTAGGCTTTTTCTTTGGCTTAAAAGAAAAAAAAAACCCTAAGCCTAAACAAAGGTCAGCAGTTTGATCTTTTTGAAGATAGCATCCAAGAATATTGCTTTCTTTTCTTTCAAGAACCAGATGCACCGCTGTAGTATTATATTATCTCCAATCCAGAATATGGTTCTATGCAATGATAAATAGCCACTGAACGGTATACTCTCACGGTATACTCTCTCTCTCTCTCTCTCTCTCTCTCTCTCTCTCTCTCTCCGATTCCATCTATAGTAGAGAAGTCAAATGTGCATTCCAAACCCCAAGAACCCCAAGTGACCAAATATTGCTACACCAAGCCCGGTTATAGGTATAAGCCAAGTGATCCATCTACACTGTGGCCCAGCCCTATTGTGTACCTCGTTCTCTTCAACGGCATCACGAGTTTTTGGTGCATTTGGTATTGTTGACGTGCGAATTAGCAAAAGTAGCCTTATCTCTAAATTAATTGCAAAAATAACACAACGGACGAGCGGGGACGCGACACGTGGTTTGTCCGTGCCACGAACAAGGCTATAATTGGCGGCCGGTTTATTCGGTTAAAAAACAATTTTGACATTATTTAAAATACTATTTACGACACTATTTAACACTTCTAAAAAATCAGTCGAGAGCACTTTTTTCTTTGAATTTTTTTCTTCTTGTTTTTTTACCTCGCACTTGCAGCTTCAAATGTATTATCACATGTGATAATACATATAAAAAATCAGGCATAAAAGGAAAACGCGTGATTATGTGGATGGCATTTTTTAATGTTGTATTGTAGCACAGGCTAGATAAGCATGTATATGAACCAACTGTGAAAAATACTTAGCATGCAGATCATATAATACCGTAACCATAGCCTTCAACTCGTGTGCAAATGTACGAGAGCGAAACTACGACGGCGACGCAAGCAACTAAACGGCAACCTAACCCTAACAGCAAGGGCACCACCGTCCATCAACTCACCGAGCCACCGAGGGCAGCGAAGGGTGACGATGACGATGGTTAACACCCAAGTTTAAAGCTGCTTGTGCTATGCTGCGTCGTGATTTCATGTGAATTTTTTTGGTACATGTAATAATGCACTTAAAGCTGCGAGCGCAGGTAAAAAACAAGAAAAAAATAGAAGAAAAAAGTGCTCTCGATTGAATTTGTTAAGTGTTAAATAGTCAAGCATGGGTGCACATGCACCCCCACTGCGGCTGATGACGGTGTACTACTGCCCGCTACCACCTCGTATGGCAAATCGTTGCTATCTCAAGGAGATTGTGATGTGTTGCGCCCTAATTTTATGTGAAAAAATTTGTTGATTTTTTTTTGTACATGTGATAATACATTTGAAACTGCAAGTACGAGATAAAAAAAACAAGAAGGAATAAATTCAAAAAACAATGCCCTAGGTTGAATTTTTTTTTAAAGTGTTAAATAGTGTCAAAATAATTTTTTAACCGAATAAATCGGCTACCAATTCCTCAATAACCCTAGGGCCGAACTTCGTCTTGTCCATGCCCATGATGGAGGCATGTCCGGCTCCCAAGGACACGGTGGAGGCAAGTCCAGCCCCTGAGGGCACGGACAAGCCACATGTCACGTCCCCGCTTGTCCACGGAAGGGTGGAAAAAAAAACCCGTTAGTGGGCTTGTTGGCTCGGTTCAAAATTGCTCCAATTATGCTCGTTAATTGGTTAAACATTGAAATGAATCGATTTTAAATGAAATTGGATTTCACTCTGCCTCGGCTCGTTAGCTCGGTTCTAAAAATACTTCCAAACTATAAATAAAATAATATTATATTATATTAAATTGTATCAATTTCGAGAAAAGCTCAGTAAGACGAGTATTTGGCTCGATATCCACCTCTATCCGCGGTGCCATTTTTGTAATTGATTAGGAGAGGGAGCTACTTTTGCTAATTTGCAGGTCAACAGTGATAAATGTGCCAAAAACTCCGGCATCACAAGAAAAGAAAGTACCTAGTGTTTTTCTTTTTCACATACAGAGTGGAAAGGAAAATACGATACCATAGTAATATAGTAACTAAAATACCACTAAGCCAAGTCCACCGCAATGGTAAATCCACTCCCACAATAGACGCCAAGTGGAGCAGAAGAACATGACCTCTTGTCACCTATGTTTACTCTCTGAGGAATCACCTGATCACAAGGATCACCCAAACCCAGTTGCCCATGCTCTCCCCAGCCCCAAGTGAACACTGCTCCTTTATCTGAGAAGATGAAAGATCAATTAATCCGATTATTGTGGATTTTTTTTATGTGGCCAATTTCAGCCTTTGGAATAACTTTTTACCTGTTACCAAAGCAGAATGTTCAGTGCCAGCTGCTATTTTCACTACCTGTTCTCCATGGATTGAGGGCACCTTCTCCAAATTTGACAATGAAAATGATTCTGCATGTCCCATAGACAATTTCAGATGGCCTGGTGAGGCACAAATGCAACATGTTCACCAAATGGAATACATGGATCTACTTGAAGGGGGAAAAACAGTAATACAAGTTAGAGTTCGATACAGAAAAGAAAAGAAGTTTTTGAAAGCTGTGGCATGTGTTCAAGACGTGCAGTGTGCAGAACTAAATATTGCCGTGAAAAGGTACCATTTTGTGTGAATGCTCAGCATATTCTTAATATAAGTTTGTTTTGAACAGGATGCACAAGAGATTGGCAGTATTTGCTAGATGAATGTACAAAATGCACGTCCCTATTCGTAAAGCATTTTCCTCTCTAGCAACTGGTCCCATCAAAAACCTTAGTACAAATATGATCGAACATGACAAAATATAATCAAACATCAAAAGGAGTACCATCACGAGTACTGCTTGTTGCAGTGGGATTTAACTGCTGCGCCACGGCATTTGCAGACACAGGGGGGTCACGCTTCTGATGGCGGTAAGCGCCAATGGTGTACAATTCACCTGCTGTAATACAAAGGCCAACACATCTGACAACAGTTCCAGAAAACATAGTTTGATTTAAATGAAACAACTGCACCTGTACCAGATAAAACTAATGCATGATGCCATCCTAATGCCACTTGAGAAATACTCAAAGAGGAAAAGACTGCTCGAGGTTGGTCATCATCATGGTCTCCAACTAATGCTCTTCCCCAGATGTACAACTGATCAGATTCTGGTATATGCAATGAAAAGGTAATTATGGGCAAGTACCAAATAGAATAGAGTCAATAACTACAGACTTATAAGGCTTACCATCCAATGCAGCACTGTGATCTCCATTGGCATATATATTTATTATCTTACAGTTTGGAAAACCATCAATTATTCTAGGAACATTATATAATTTTTCATTCCTAGAAATGCATTTACCAACTTGTCCTCGTCTTGCTGAGCCGAATCCATAGATTGAGTTATCTGGAAGAAAAAAGATTAACTGTGTCATCTATTTGTAACACAGATGGGCAAATTTGATAAGTCTGTCAACATATCAAGTAGGAGAGATGGTTCAGTCCTTCCTTAAATTCCCAGTTGTCTGATAGGAAAGATCCTACGGTTGTCATGATCTAACACCTCTAACTTTCCCCTTTCTTCTTTAGTAACTTTACTTACTCTTTTTTTTTTTGGTGGGGGGGGGGGGCTTTTAATACATTTTTCGGTATGGTCCTGCGTGTTGTTTCCCGTGAAAAAACATATTATTGATTAACTAATTCTCTCAAGGATGTTAGAAATTTAGGAAAGGTATTATAAATGAGCCATTGTAGATATTGGGTATTGCCTAGGATTAGAAAGATTGCTGACTAAGTGGTTTCGGAAGAGGTAGTCAGGTAATAGATTAAATTTGTGCGGGTTCATGAACGTGCAGTTTCTCAAAAATTAAGTTGTCACTATAACTGTTAGTCGTAGATTTACTTACCTTTCAATAGGACAAGAGAATGGCGCATCCCGAAAGCAAGCTTCTCAACATTCTTTGCGGTAAAGGATGCCACTTCAAAAGGCAAGTTCCTTGGCTGGTTATCACCGGTGCCAAGCTGTCCAAATGAGCCATCTCCGCACATGAAGAGTTGTCCAGAATCTGAAATTAAGAACTAGAAACATCACAGCAAAGTTCATCAGTAATGGGTTTTTTTTTTTTTGCAAATGAAAAAAACCAATAGCACAGTACCAAAACAAAAGATGCAATGGCTTGGTCCAAAACAAAATGTACACATGAAATATAATATAGAAATATCAAGTAGAATATTTCAAGCATGAAACATAGATCAAAATGGAGGTAAAAAAAATGAATGGTTTTAGAATTTGGAGACCTGTTACAAATCCAGAATGGTTCCATCCAGCAGCTACACAAGTTACTGTATAGTTTTCGAAGAACTTAACAAACTTTGGATGAGGGGTATTCTCCACATTCCCATGACCAAGTTGGCCATGTGTACCTCTGCCCCAAGTAAATACTTCACCATCACCTGAAATGTTGAGTAAAGTTGTTCAAAGAACTAATGCATAATGCTCTGGTCAACAATCAATCAGGGGGAAATGGCATCTGATGCATATACTAATTTCTTGGGGGCTGATGGAAATGAGACACAAGGTTGCCAACAAGATAAAATTGGCTTCCAAATAAACAGTTAAGCTTCAACAAACAATGTATATTGGCAATTATGAATGGAGTAAAGTACATTGTGGGTCCTTAAACTTATCAGGTTGGGTCACTTAGGTGTCCCATCTATGGGACTGCACAATCAGGTATCTAAACTTATTTAAGCGTGTCACCAGAGGTCCCAAAGAGGATTTGCTAGGTTTGACCATTGACGTGGACGCTTGACCCATGCTAGTGTGGCGGAGTTGGTGGCGGCGCAGAGGCGAAGGTGGGAGTCGCCTGCTCAGCCGCTGGGTGGATGTTCAGCATCTTCTTCAACACGTTCTTCGGCACGCTCTTCGCCAACACCGTCCTCGTCTACATCCAGGACAATGTCTGATAGACCGTTAGCTACGCGCTCCCCACGCTTGGCCTCACCATCTTCACCGCCAGCGCGCCCTTCTACCGCCACAAGCCCACCTCCGAGAGCTCCTTCGCCAAGATGGCCAGGGTCATCGTCGCCGCCGCCCGCAAGCACGTCGTCGCTGCGCTTGTCAACCCCCGTGACCTGCACGAGCTCGACCCTGAGTACTACACCAAGAAGAAGATGTTTCCCTTCCCGTACACACCATACCCGAGGTGAAGATTGGGAGCATGTTGCGGTAGTCGCTGAGCATGGTGACATGGGTGGAGGAGACGAAGCAGATGCTCAAGATGTTGCCGGTGTTGGCCATCACGTTCGTGCTGAGCGTGATGATGGCGTAGATCAACATGTTGTTTGTGAAGCAGGGCACGACGCTGGACTGGCACGTCGGCCCACACTTCGAGATCCCACCGGCGAGCCTACATGGGTTCGTGATCATCTCCATGATGGTCACCGTCGTGCTCTACGACCGCCTCTTCATGCCCCTCATGTAGCGGCTGACCTAGAACCCGTGCGGCATCTTGCTGCTCCAGCGGATGGGCGTCGGGCTCGTCATCCACATCGTCATCGTGGGCATCGCGTTAGTGACGGAACGGCACAGGTTGGTGGAGGCACGCGAGCACGGCATCTACAACAGTAAGGGTACACGATCCCACTCACCATCTTCGTGTTGTTCCCGCATTTCGTGCTCATGGGGCTGAGGAGGTGCTATCCTCCATGGAGCGCGAGATTGGGCCACGGAGCCGAGGAGGCTCCCCTAGCCTCTCCTGTCGGCCACCACCTCCTCCTCAGCGAGCTCAGACGGAGTCGCGCGCTAGCTTGCCATCTGCATACCACTCCGTCTGAGCCTAACCCTCCGCTCTCCGTCTCGCCTAGCCACTCCCTAGTGGCCATTGTCACTGCGGCGGTTGGACTGTCGGTGGAGGCAGTGAGGCGGCGCACGATCTGATGCATGCGCTCACTGTCAAGGTCGGCGGTATCTGGGGAGGGCTCACAGTCCAACAGTCGGTCGGTGTTGGTGCGGCAGTGCTCGAGCTCGCGCCACATCTGGCATGGGTCAAGCATCCACGTCAGCGGTCAAACCCAGTAAACCCTCTCTGGGACCTCTAGTGACATGTCTAAACAAGTTTACCTGATTGCAGGGCCAGAGATGGGCCTCGGGCCAGTTGGGCAACGGCCCGGGGCCCAGAAAAATACTAATGGAAATTTTTAGTGAATATACCCCAAAAAAATAAGTATACAGTAAAGAGGCCCTAGCCTTACCTAATGGCAAGAGACGGCCGAAACCAAAGAAAGCCCCCAAGCACTAGCGCCACGGCCCCCGAGCGGTGAAAGGCAAAGCAAAAAAGGCACCAAGAGGCAGAGCTCATTCGGTCATTCCCCATTCCCCAATCTTCTTCTCAAATCTCAATCTTCCTCCATTTCTCCTCCTCGGCTCCTCATCGCGGTGATGCAGTGCAGTGCACACCCCTTGCCTGCTCAAGCCAGCTCATTCCTTCACCACCCGTGGCGCCCTCAACCTTTAGCTTCGCTTCTTCCAAGAATCAGTAGTCAGAGCTCTCCTCTTCGATGGATCCACCGACCACCGCCAGCCGTCTGAGGCGGCCTGAGCTGTGAGGCACGCGAGCGCGGGAGGCGGAGAAGCTAGAGGCGGGGCAGGCAGGCAAGGCCTAAGCAAGGGCGGGCTGGCAGGCGGTGGCAAGCGAGGCAGCGTGGCGACAGGCGCTAGGTCTTGGCGCTAGCCCGACACCAAAGGAGGTGGCACCATGAAGCTACTACCATTCGGCTGAAGCAATCACAAGAAAGAAGTGAGAGGAAGAGAAAGGGGATGAGGAAGAAGCAAGGAGATCTGGAGATGGGAGCCTGGGGCCTCACTACCGAATGGAATGGATGGAGGAAGAGAGAGTGGATTAGCTTTCTTCTTGGGTTGAGGCTGGGAGAGCATCATGGCCAGTATTCCCGATTCCTATTTGTGTTTGTAGTTGAAAGATCGGTTTAGAACTTCAGATTTAATTGAGCATAACCATTTTGAATATTTGATGTACTAGAATTATAAATACATGATGTACTAGGTATTAGTCGTGCACTCGTGGTTGATAAATTTGTTTTAATCTTATGTGCTTACTCTGCCGCAGGAAGATTAAGTGGATATTGAGCAACCTGTGAGTTATACAGAACAGAAGCATTATGTGAATCTCCTTTTGGAAAGGTAAGGAGGCTTAGCTTTTGAGTTTTGATGATTAAGTGCACTATATTACAAACTAGTGCTTGGAACTATATGTCAACATCTTTCCTGCAAAAGATGTCATTTGATCAATATTATTTGATTTGATTCTATTTGATGTAATAGATATACATGATGAAGAGGACCAAGGCATTGACATCTTATTTTACATCGCAATCCAATCAAAACCCTCCGGAAACAATTAGGTGTTAACTATTGTACCGCTCCACTATATTTTTTTGCCATATTTTACTTATTTTGTCGTATCGTTAAACATGGAATTCAAATTTTATTTCAGTTGTGTATTTGTGTTGTACTTTTGTTATGCCTCGATATAAATAGTATTTGACGTTAGTTATAGCCACTTAGTTTTGTGCCCGAGGCTTTGTGGAATCCTAGCTCCGCCACTACCTGGTTGTGCAGTTCCATAAATAGGGGGCCTAAGTGACCCAACCAGACAAGTTTAAGAACACACAGTGTACTTTACTCGTTATAAATGCATTATCTGAAAAGTCGTCAAGGATAGACCAACATGGCGAAATGCTTAAACATTGATTACTCAACAAGATGGAAAGTGGAACCTCAACTTAAGACCTAGCTTCTCCACTTAATAATACAATGGTGTACAGTATAAGTGTATGGATTTATAGATAAAAAAAATTATCTTGAATTACCAAGTTCAGATTCAGGACAAGGAAACAGTTTAAGATTAGTGCAATAGAAAATATGTTCCTAACAACCAACAGGTCCAGCATACACTTCCTGAATGAATCTATGCAGATTCCGGCTAAAAAGACTGGGTTAGAGTTGTCCAGACGAGACACTGGATCAAAGCCCTACAAGTAACTGAGTGCACTAGAAGGGCAATCTGCAATCGCAAATTCCCAATTGAACTCAATCACTGCTGCTATGGTTACCAAAACCACCTTGTCGTGCACAAGCTCATTACCAATCAATCTAAGTATCTAACCGCTTATCACTAGTATCTCCATAACAATGATTAGAACCAAGAAACCGTTTAAGTCCGCCTGATCAAATCCTATCACGAAAGAGACGAAAGAGCCTATCAAGGTGGAAATTATTTGAAGGGACGTGTGGAGCGTACCTGTGAGGGCGATGGCGTGGGCGCCGCCGCCGGCAACGAATGAGACGCGACCGCGGCAGCGAGGGGGGAGGAGAAGCGGCTGCGGGAGGTGGTAGTCCTGGAAGCCGCCGTTCCCGAGCTGCCCGTCCATGCCCGCGCCCCAGCTCCACGCCCACGCCTCCTCATCTTCCTCCCGCTCCTCTTCCAGCGCCGCCGCCGCCGCTTCCGCTGGGGACGCCGCCTTCTCCATACCTCCCCAAAACAGAGAGATCTAAGAGTCTGCTCGCTTGGCCCGTGCTGCTATCAAACTACTCTGCCTACACTGTCCGATTGGAAACGAACGTTCACGATTGCACGCGGATGAGAAGATAGGTAAGCGTTAACCTCTTGCCTATTTCTCGGGGAAGTATCCTATGCACATGAGTACTTTGGTGCACATACAGATATAGAGGATCCTGGCCGTTCATATCAGATCCTACGGCCCCAGCTTGCCCCCGCTTCCACTTTCGGCTTCTTTCCGAAAACCCCCCCACGCATTCGCTAGTTTTTTCGTTCGCCTCCCCCCGCAGCAGCCCGAGCCCCATCACAGGAGGCCAGCCTTGCCCCGTTCGGAGGAGAAGGGCGCTAGGGTTTGGCGCCGCCGCCGCCTTCTCACGTCATCTCCTCCACCCATTCTTCTCCCTGGAGCTTGCTCCTGCTGATGCTCTCCCATGGCGCCACCTCCACCGGTCTTCCCCTGCGCCACCGCCGCTGGTGCCGCCGGTGCCGCGCCCAGTCCTCCCGCGCGCATTGGTCCTCGGCCCGGTCGGCGCCTACGCGGAGAGCTCGTGCCCGTGCAGCTCCTCCCCGCGCCTCCGGGCTCCTCCCCCTTCCCGGTTCCCCTTTTCGCTTTATTTGGATTGATTTAGTTCTGATGCTAGTCGATTTTTTATTGTGCCTGTACATGGTGATTGAGGTGGGTTGCTGTTGATGGTGTCGTCGTCGCGCCCACCCGTCTTGCTGGCCCGCGCCTCCCCACGCTCCCTGCAACATCGGCCCATCCGACTCTTCTTCTCACCTCCCTCCTGGCCGACCCAGCCTACCACCCGAACCAGGACGAACCTGAGCCTCTCTTCTTCTCCCAGCATTAAAGAACATGTGTAGGGCCTCCAAGGTGGCTAAGCAGTCCAAATGGTTCCTCACACCGTGGATTATGAAATGGATGCACCAGATCATCTTTTTTTTGTGACTGTTCTATACTGGAGGAGCAATTTCATATCAGATTTCTCTTTACATTGTTTAGCAGAGATTTGTTCACAATCAGAAACTGACTGGTCAGTCACCCTGTTGTACTCTAGATTTCTCTTTACATTGTTTAGCAGAGAGTTGTTCACAATCAAAAACTGACTGGTCAGTCACCCTGTTGTACTCTTACTGTATCCTCTTTCATGGATATCAATGAACCATTTTTCCCATTTGGAGTGAATATATTGAAGAGTGTATATTGTTATAAATTTATTAGATCTCAGACTTTAAGTGATTCCGTGAGTAATTCACTTCCTGTTCAAGAAAGCAAATTGCTTTTGCTTTTGCGTGTTTTTTCTCAATGTGTTGCTCTTGGAACTTACCATATACCTTGAAAGGTAAACTGCAATGCTAGCCATACTGGTGCTCATTCTGTTCTGAGTTCAGACTTTTGTGTACTGACCTTTTTGGGATCTTGATTGCCATTGTTCACTTTCCTAACAGATCTACCTTACAAATATTCTTCTGTTGTCGACATTCTAGATGCACAATTGGAAGATTTACATCTGTGCTCTCTGTTTGTATTGAATGCTGATTACTTCTATCCTTATTTTCAAATCAGCTAACCCAACTGCTTGCATACTGTTACGCTGCATGATAATCCTCTATGGGATATGTGTCTTTCTGTCTAGATTAATCAAATATCGCTTGCATACTGTGGATGGTGTAGTTTAGTATGTAACAATAAGCCAACGTTTTCTGATGTCGAATAACACGTGATATTTGTAACTTTATTATTCTCAGCTTATATTCATGAACTGATTTCTAGCAATGTCTACTATCTTTGAGATACATCAACATGTGGTGCACTACAGAAGAGCATTTCAGTCAGTGCATTTCAGTCAGATGAGAAGTTTTCACTAGAATTGAGGCCCTTGCCTGTGTGCCTGATACATTTCACTCAACAATTTGCAAAAGAGCAATTCTTCCGAGGAAACCAATTTGCATTCAACAATTCATTTTTGAGCACTTGTACAAACAAGATTACAGAGTACAACTACATTTAACCTTTGGCCAATACACCAAAATTACAGCACACAGATTATCTTAGTTCATACATTTATGAAATTAAAAGAAGAACAAAGCTTCAATATGACAACAGAATAAGCTTCACATTCAGCATGTCATCTGGACTGCTTAGCCACCTTGGATATCATCTGAACTGCTGGACAAGCTTTGATATGACAACAAAACAAGCAAAATGGAACCATCTGGACTGCTTAGCCACCTTGGAAGCCCTACACATGTTCTTCAATGCTGGGAATCAGCTTCCATTTTCCAGCTTTAACCCTTTGCGATGACGGCTCCAAGCTAGTAATGCTGCACCAATTGCAGGTTCCACCTGCAAATACATGTTAAGCCTTTGTACCTTTGTCACAAGCTTTTCAAATCGACTGATCACTGCTTTCTTGGTGATCCAACTATGATCCCTACAGACGCAGGGAGTTTTACCTTAACTTACACCGATGCCGTAATTAGTCCATTTTAGTCCACCTCCAGATCATGCATCATGCATAAGCATTTTTAAACACAGATCAGTAAGGAAAGTCAAGCTTACTTACACAGCACAAGAAGCCACAGTTGCATACACTGCTCCAAGCCTTGTAGCAAGGATCAGAAAACCCAAGCCTTGCATCAAGGATCACAAAACCCAGAGGCCGGCCAAGCTCAAGCAGTCATCTCCTTCTTGCATGCAAAACTTTTGCCAAGACTATATTTCTTACAGAACCAAGTACCAGTAGTTAGTCAATAATCAATAGATGCACAAAAAGAAATTAACTCACCTCAGTGAACCAATCAACTCATACCAAGGCATGAACCAAGCTCCATTAGCAAAAACTTAAGTAAATCAGAAAATAAGAAGGGGATTAGGGAGAAGAAGAGAGGCTCAGGTTCGTCCTGGTTCGGGTGGTAGGCTGGGTCGGCCAGAAGGGAGGTGAGAAGAAGAGTCGGATGGGCCGATGTTGCGAGGGAGCGCGGAGGCGCGGGCTAGCAAGGCAGGTGGGCGCGACGACGACACCATCAACAAAGAACCCACCTCAATCACCATGTACAGCACAATAAAAATCGACTAGCATCGAACTAAATCAATCCAAATAAAGCGAAAAGGGGAACCGGAAGGGAGGAGCCCGGAGGCGCGGGGAGGCTGCAGGCACAAGCTCTCAGAGGCGCCGACCGGCCGAGGACCAATCTTGCGCGGGAGGATCGGGCGCACCCATGGCAAGCGGCGAGGGAAGACCGGTGGAGGTGGCGCCATGGGAGAGCATCACAGGAGCAAGCTCGAGGAGAAGAATGGGTGGAGGAGATGGCGTGAGAAGGCGGCGACGGCGCCAAACCCTAGCGCCTTCTCCTCCGAGCAGGGCAAGGCCGGCCTTCGTGATGGGGCTCGAGAACATGCGGGGAGGCGAACGAAAAAACTAGCGAATGCTCGGGGGGGTTTTCGGAAAGAAGCCGAAAGTGGAAGCGGGGGCAAGCTAGGGCCGTAGGATCTGATATGGACGGCCGGGATCCTCTATGTCTATATGTGCACCAAAGTGCTCATGTGCATAGGATACTTCCCCCTATTTCTCTAGTAAAAGATAGAGTTTGCCCCGCGCAACTGGATGATCGATCGTCTCATCTCTCTTTTTAGATGCGCCAGACGATCGTCCATGAGCCATCTCGTTAAAAAACCGCTGCGAACTCACATTTGCCCCAGAAACCAAATCGTTGGTGGCTTCATCCTCCCACGTCTTTTGGTATTTTGCAACCATTCCACTATCTCACCCCTTCTCTCTTTCTATCTCCATCCAAGAGATGTAACTACTCGCCGCAAGAAGGTAGCGCTGCCACATCGAGGAGGCATGAGGACGAGGGGCCGCGCGTGCTACTTGTCCAGTCCGGCGGCAGTCGAGGGGTCTTAGACTTACCGCGCGAAGAGGCGGAGGCATGGTCTACTGTTGGTGTCCATCCTAGCTGATGCAGAGGCGTCTGTTGGGTCACCGGCCCACCTGGCCAATGCTATGCTCACGTACATGCCCATTAACCCTAGTTTCTTTATATTGCAAGAACCAAGAAATAGATTGTTGCCGTGGTGGAAGTTCTCGTGGAGGTGTTGTCTGGATGTGCATGCAGGTGCGTGAGATTCATGCAGCTGGGGCAGAGCAGGGTGGTGCTTGCGAGAGCATCGCCGCGGTGAATCGTTGTCTGAGCCAAGGGATGATCGGATGTCGCACACCGAGATTTGTAGCGTTGCGCGGACATTGGCAACCTCGACATTTTCTAACTTCTTAGCACGGTAAGAACGATTGGTATAAGAATCAATCGTGTTTGTTCTTTGCATTGTGCATTGGCGACATGCTGATCGAGCTCAGATCCGGTTCGACTTGGATTTGGAGGTGGGCACTCGGATTTGGTTGGTGATTTCTATGTTTTTTGTTCATGATGTATGAGGGTGCTGATGCATGGACGAATCTTTATTTGTTTAAGTTGATTTGGTGCTAATGCCTCCTCAACACCAGCCAGGAGGATGCGGATCGCGGCGATGGTACTACGACCCCAAGCCGAGGGATTTAGCTATCCAAGTCGTCGTCTCTGGCACTGAGGCCCAACTCAATGTCGTCATTGGCGCCAACCACCTCACCTCGCTCCTCGCCAAGGAGCTTCTCCCGCTCTTCCTCGCCGAGCTCCCTGCTGGTGATGCTGAAGCATCTCTGCCTTGGTCAGGGAGGGTGGGCATTATGGCGGGCCCCTCCTCTATAAATGAGGAGGCCTAGAAGCAGAAACCCAAGGGCAGGGCGCTGGTGGCACCCGACACGGTAGTGTTCGTAGAGGTGCTTGGACGCACTCTGAGCGACCGGTCACTGCTGTCGGCGAGGCGATTCTTCCGACGCCTAGCGTCGAACCGTGCCATGCACGTTAGTCCTCACAGTGTCCTCTTGCATCTAACATTGTTTAGTCTGAGTGTATTACTCCCTTGTTAGTGTGGGGAATATGAAAGCATCAGGCATTGATGCAGTGATTCATGTGTTTTTGTTAGATATATTTTATGCAACTTAACGAGCCAATTGAGTTCACAATTTATGAGTGGAACCCTGGTGGACTTCTTACAAGAATTGAGGCAAGAAAGAACCTACTTTCTTTCATTCTTGCTCTCTTTAAAATCATCAACAGTGGTAGACTTGTGGTGTTTCAGTTCAGGTCTAGCATTCGTTTTGACTTCATTTCAAGGGCTAATCACAAAATCGATCTCATGAACAAGACAAATAGGGTCAAAGACTTGGAAAACAATAAAAGGAATATTTTTCATCTAAAAAAGAAAGGAATATTCAATGATTAATTATTTACGTCCTTCACTCCGAAACACCATTCTTTTTTTCTCAATGTTTTATTTCTACGTACCTATGATGCTTGAAGGTTTTTTTTTCTTATTAAGTCTTGAGATTATCTTCGTTGAAGTAATTGGTTGTTTCTGCACGCAGTTTGGTTACATCATAGTGAAAAGCACTTATGGGTAGGGTTCTTTCGAAGAGAAAAACATGGAGCTTGTTGTAGTAATTATGTTTGGCCATGGTTTCTAGGCGTTGGAGGGGAATAAATGGCACGTAGTTGAGTGGATGCATGGATGGTGATACCAGAGATAGAGAGCAACAAACATTGCAGAATCTGGGAGGCAACTCCTAGTTTCCATGGAAATATTGTCCTACTACGTCGACCATAGTAGCATCAGGCTATCACTTTGCTAGGCATTTTGTACGCCTCACAAAGAAAAGCTTAACCGATATTTATCTGGAACTTGAGAATTGTAAAAGTTAGCATATGTATACATATGAAATGTACTTCATTTTCTTGCATGTGGATCCCAATTGTTCGTTAATTAGTATCCTGGTCATTGTTTCAATTAAGACTCTCGATTGTTTTTAGGGGACGTAATCAAGTAGCAACAAACTTCTATTCCTTTGAGCAAGAATGTATATCTATAACAAAATATTTAGTATAAATGTTGTTTTTTCTGTTACAACGCACGGGCACCAAACTAGTAATCAGAGAACAATTGAATTAGCCAACATCGTTTCAAAAAAAAAAAGCCAACATCATCTCGTACAAGTGCACGGTTTCCTTTTTTTTAATCTTTGTTCTCTATGATTAATCAGAGAATTTCCTATTTAGATTATGAATTCAAATCCTACCGATTAAATAGAGGCAGAAAGGGGACGCGAGGAGGTAGGCCACGTTGACGTGATTTTTTTGGCCGTTCAATTTCCGCTCCGGGCGGCTGCGCCGTCCGATCGGATCTGCCCTTTGTTCAGCGCGCGCTCGCTTCGCTCTCCACATGCGGTCGCATCGTGTCGAGTCGTCTTCCCCAGCATGCCTCTTCCTCGCGCCCCTCATTGTCTCCCATTCCACTCTTTCCGTTCCCCTCCCTCGCCTCCCACGACGACCGCCTCCTCCCCGCTCTGCCCTTCTCCTTCCCCTTCTCCGCCTCCCCTCCCCATCCCTCCGCCTCCCCACCCTCTCCATCATTATTACATACGGTTTATTAAAAATCTCCTTAGAATATCGGTCATCACAGAGCGGTTCGGCTAAAAATAAATGCAGGATAGTTGCCTATCACGAGCGGTTCTCGATTAATAACCGTCTCAGGATATGCATCACGAGCGGATTGAAAATCGTCTATGATGACCTTATATCATCACTGACCCATAAACTCAGACAGCTCACGAAACCGTCTGTGATGACGTTTTTGAATCGTCTGTGAAGACCTTTTCTGTAGTAGTGTGTGCCACATCCCACGTCGCCACCGCCAAGTGCTCGACGCTCCACAATCACCGCTGCCACCCATGCCACCCCACCACCAGTTTTTCCCTTTCCCAGCGCCGATTGCGCACAGCTGTCCACGTTGCCATCACACGCCATGGACGCCCGAGCAATGCACTGGTGCCACCACCTCTCCTCGGCTATAAAAGCCACCCATCCCAAGCCAAGAGCATCGACATCCTCCCCTCAACCTCACCTTCACCATCTTTCTTCCCCACCATCGGCCAAGCCCGAGAATTTTGCCGCCATCCCTTTCTTTCCTGTGAGGCCAAAGACCAATCTGCGCCACCATCTCGCCCTCTCCCTCCCGACCCCATCAAAACCATCGCCCCATCACCCTCAACCTTTCCCCCACCTCCTTTGCCCCTATCCCCGCCGCCAGCTCGTAGCCACCGTGCCCCACCGCTGCGCCGCCCTTGGCCAACGGTGCCAGGCCGCCTCGGACCTTTCCGAGCTATGCCGTCACCACCCCTGAACTCTCCTTAACTCCCCGAAGCTCAAGCCCCGGCCAATTTGGCTGGAGAAAGCACATAGCGCCGCCGCCTCCTTCCCCTGCTCCGGCCAAACGCCACCACCGCCACCACACCATCTCCGAGCCATCTCTCATGCCTTCCTGGTGCTCACCGCACCACTCCCCACCGCCGCCCGCCGTCGAAGCCGCCGGGAGCGCCACCGGCTTCCTCCTCCCCGGCTCGGGTGCCATGGAGCGCGCATTGGCTTAAAGTCATGCACAGCTCTGGCTGCAAGCAGGCTAGGCCTTTTGGTCTTGGCCCAACTGCGTGTTGGGCTTAGCCCAACACTATGCTTTTGCACTGTTTCAAGCCTGGTCCAAAAAACCAACCCAACACTATTCATGTGTGTGTGTGCGCGCGCGTGCGCGTGTGTGTGTCTATATCCATTTCGCCCGTTTCGAGCCTGTGGAACCCAATTTCAACACCGATGAGCCAAATCAAGCACCATTATCCTACATCACCCTTTATTTTATTTCTTTTCGCATTTATTTTATTTGCATGTTGTTCCCAGCTCGCTCCTTGATGAGACCGGATATTTTTTATTTGGATTTTTTTCGTTAGGTCCCGACTTCGACAACCAAACTCAGAAGAATGCCGGACAAGACGCAGGAGAAGTAGAGATTTCCGAGGACTTTGAGTAAGGAGGAAAGTTGCATACATTTGATCATTTTGAGTTCATTAAATAATAATAAGTGTTCGACATTGTCACACAATGTGTTTACAAATTCTGGAAAAGAGTATTGGCTATCGACCAATGGTTTTGGTGGAGAGTTGAGGGTTGAGGCCAAGAGGATGGACAATCCAAGATACTTGACAAAAGTGAGTCGAAGGTGAGACCAAGCAGGTGGACAACCACGATTTGGTGTTGGTCTATTTCCCCACTGGAGACAGGTAAGGACAAGAACCTTGCGCCAAATAACAGACACATAAATCGCACAACCACAGGTTTGGTATATCCAACTTGGTTTAGTACACTGCTCTTCTGATTGAATATCTACAGGATGACACATGCTCTTGTGTACAGAGCAGTCGCGTTTTGGGGGTGAGTCAGGAGTGGTCTGGTTAGGACACTTGCTGAACTACACAACGGTAGGAACAGTCAGTGTCGGACCGTGTACTTCACCATTGGCCAGTGATTTCCCGATGGTTTTATTGTCCAAGAACCTACCGGGTAGAGACTAGAAAGGTTGAGCAGTAAAAAAACTTTGTTATCGCAAATCAGTCGCACGCTAACATGTTGTGTATTTATGGTATGATATTGTGAGTCCGATGTATCTTATGGGTAAAGTTGAGCAACTTTGCAGAGTATAATACATGTTATTTGAATACGTCGTGCTTCCAATTAATGAAGTTGTGTTCATGGGTGATTCCAATATATGAGACATAAGTAGAGATTTTGAGATGATAAGATTGTGAGTACAAATGTTAAGTAAACCCTTGATGTTATATTAATATGGTTTTACTGTTTTAAAGATAAACTATTTTAACTCAAATGACGCATCCACATATACCTGATATGATAAACCCTTAACAATCAATTGAACCCCTAGCATGTAGTTAAATAGCTTTCCATGCAACTTGCTGAGTACGATTGTGTACTCGTATTTGCTAAATCAACTACAGAAGAAAACTAGGAGAACTCTGAGTATCTTGTTGAAGAAGGTTGTGGTGGACCTCTGGATGACAATGATTACTGGTAGTAGGTTTCGACCGAGCTGATCCGTACCTGTGGTTTGAAAATTCTTTTGTCTTGTAATATATTAACTTTGGGCTTAGATGCCTATGTCTGTGTCAAAACTGACTGATAAGCCTTATCCTTGTGTAATAAAAGTTTAGCTTTTGTTGTAATCGAAAGCTTACTTGTGATGTTATTTCTTACTTCACAACTGCACATACATCTTAAGTGATTGTGAAAAGTTTGACGGTGCAAAAATATGGTCGTTTCAAAGCTTTAGGACATTTCCTACAAAGAGATGGCAGTCGTTGGAAATCGGCATCCTTCTAGATTTTTTTCTGATCTGGCCCCTTAACCATCTAGTTTTTTTTTTAATTCTCAAAGTCGATGATTCCCTATGGAACGTGTTCAGTTTCTGATCCACCTCTCCTAGCCCAGAGAATTCTGTTAACCTGAAAGGGTGAAAAGTCAGACGCTTGCCTGAATTATTATGTTGGTTTTGCTCGTGTGTTCTCCGAAGCACGCACACTTCTTCATCACGGATCATTACATGTGCCTGAAAGGGTAGCATAGCCACCGAAAGCTCTCGAGGATGGTGATCTGGTGTTTCATCAATCGTGTGAAAGAAATATAAGAATCCAGCATCTGTTGATCGATGCTTATTCGGACGACAATATCAGGCAGCAAGCCTGGTCTCGCGAGAGCCAACGTGCAAACTTGATCCATCGAGATCTTTGGATTCCGATGATCTCAACCGACCATTCTCGCCGTCTCGTCGACGTCCCAGACGAATAATTTGCCTTATCTTTCCTGAAGAGGAAGAATAGTGTTTGTTCACATCGCAAAGGTTTAGATTCTCCTCGTCTTTTAGTTTTCTGCGGTTACTGGCTTCTGCTAATTACAACGTTGCCCATCAACATTGATCTCTACCGGTTTCCTTCTAATTAACACCTGTTCTGGACTATTGTAAATAGAAACAGCAAGCTAACTTACAGTTTTATGTTCAGTCTGAGTCATTGCCTTAAAGCCAAAGACAGGAATAATCCAAAACGTAAAAAAAAGGCACAAATGGAAGCAAAGAGATGACGAAGCTTTATTCGTTTCCTCCGCTGCATCCTTCGATCGTTTGGCTGCTGACAGCGGCGCACACAGAATGTTTTGGACGCTTCATATAAACACTAAGAAAAGTGTAGTTCATATATAGCATATCACTCCGCAGTTTGCAACTGCTATTTATACCCCAAGACCGGCCCTCTTCTCCCCCATGGTACAGCACAGCCATCCGAATTGAAAGCCAGTGACCAACATGGGTGATCGCAGGTATGGATACTCATACCCACCACCCCAAGGTAAGCACTACTTATACATGCATGAGCTGACATAATTTTTTTTTTCCTGAATGGTGTGTTAATTTGATACATATGAATTAGTTAATTCTTGTAGCGCCATGAACGGGTTATATACTATAAGGGAAAAGGTTTTTGTGGTGAAAATCTTCGTCACAAATTATTGTTTGTGACCAAATTTGTCACTAATACTCAATTCATTATAACATAGTGATGGATTTTTGTTCCCCGCAAATAAACATGTTCATTAGTGACAAAAACATTAATCACTATTGATATATACATTTGAGATGACTCGCATGGTCACTAGTAGGTTTATATTAGTGACAAAATTCTCGTCACCGAATATACTTTTAGTGGCAAAATATTTCCCTCAAAACATCCAGTTCTTCTGTGACCTGAAAGAACAAGTTGTGAAAGCAAATAGAACAACACAGATTCATTAAAGGACTGGTAAAATCAAGATCATCGACCACACAACAACAGAATTTCCTTCATCTGTTAACCAGGCAGTCACATGTATTCCCTTCATGCGTTAACTTGGTGTGATCTTCATCTTCAATCTCCACAACAAAATTTAAAGATCCCGGAGCAGTAGCTTCTTCCCCATATTTTGTTCCTATGGTAGACAAATATGAGTAATAAATCTAGAAAGTATTCTAATAAGATACTTTAGTTCTGAAACTACTGTCGGTGGAACACGGTGCGACCGCTGTTGGCTCCGTGCCTTCACGACATCGCAATCACCAGGCACTAGCCCCTTCACCGGCACAGCCACCGCCCGACCTGCATCACCCGTGCCAACACGCGCTGGCGATTGAAGTGTGGTTGGGCAAGGCGTCCATAATCCCCCCCTTTTTTATGTTGCTGAAAAATAGGGTGTTAGAGATAAAAACTATGTCACTAGATTTATTGTCAAAAATATTTATCATAAAACAGTGACAACATGGCGGTTCGTTACCGTAAAATCGTCGCTACTAATTTTTCTTGTGACGACATAATAACTTGTCACTAATTGTAAATGAAGTTGTGACAACATGACAATTCGTCGCTACTAAGGTTTCTGGTGACAGCACAGTAGTTTGCCACTAATTATAAACGAAGCTATTTTCATCATTATTAAGTCGTCACTACTATGTCATTTTGTGACAACATACCATTTTTCACTATTTGTTAATGAAGTAGTGGCAACATTACCATTCATCACTGTAAAGTCGTTACTACTAAGGTGTTCTTGGACGCTACAACATGTGGTCACTATTTTCAATGAAGTAGTGACAACATGGCTCGTCACCGTAGATTCGTCGCTACTATAATATCTTGTGCCGATTCAGTATCTGGTCACTAATAATCGACAAAGGATTGAGGAAATTTTTTGTCACTATAAATCTCGTTAATAGTGACAAAACGAACTTTCATCACTATAATTATGTTTCCTTGTAGTTTAAATTAGTTAATCCACTAGCATCCATGCATGATGTTCTCTTCTTTGTTTTTTCTTGTTTGGTCACGCATGGAATGGAACGCATGCAGGGTACTACAATGGACCGCCGGTGATGGCGCCGACGCAGTACACAGCTCCGCCGCCGAGACGGGAGCCGAGCTTCCTTGAAGGATGGTAAGAAGCCACGCGTGCGTATATGATCAACTTCCTGAACTATAAATTATTGGCATACAAAAGTCCTTTGGAAAAATCCCTCTGCACTCTGTACTAATTAAGGTGCCTTGTTTTATCCCGCGAATTCAGCCTTGCTGCTCTCTGCTGCTGCTGCCTCATAGACGAGTGCTGCTGCGACCCATCGGTCATATGTGTGACCTAATCGATCGGAACATATAAGCCCAGCTATATACATGCATGTGCCCTTGCCTTTCGCTAATGTTTTCAGCCTATAAATTACAGTACAAATAGGCAAATAGTCAATCGTCCGTTGGGTTCAGGTCTTCAGGATCAGACACATGCTCATGGTCTGATCCACATGCAGTACATGCTGTTCTTGCAGTGGAGAGTGGACATATATGTACTGCACTGGTTACTTGACATACACAGGACCATATGTATGTATATACGTTCGAGTGTGAGTTTATGAATAACTGAAGGCAAACAGAAGTTCACTACATACAGTTCCTGTCTCAACCTGTAAGATGCTGTCCCTGAATTTGCTTTTGTAATATCATCAGGCAAACGTATCCCAAATTTCGGCACCTCTATATTCATCATAGAACAAGTATCCATTTCATACATCATGTAAAAACTACTGAGAAAAAAAAAAGACTTTGCTTCTGCAATAATCTTACACCCTAAACCCCGGTCATTTCACAAGGCCACAACATATCCTATTGCACATACACTTTCTAACCTAACACAAACAAGCAACAAGAGAAACGATTAGATTTACAACCTAAAGAGGTGAGAGGGGGGTGATCAGCAAGCTGTTTGGTCCCTTAGGGTGGCTATCTCCTCAAATACGGGCAGCCTCCTCGACCTGAATGGCGTCCATTCGTTCATCGCAAGTTCCAGCCTCTCCATGATGTCTTCACTTACAACATCCAGTGATGAAACATGAGGCGGAGCAGGGTGGATCTCATGAAGCAACTGCTCAGCTCGGCTAATCATTTTGTCGTCGTCCGAACCTGACATCCTGCTTAGGAGTACGTCCTCGAGCACTCGCCGTGCTTCCTCATGCTTCCGCTGCTTAATCAGGCATGTCCCAAGGTTGCAGGCTCTGTTGGCATCAGGTTCAAGCAACTGCGCCTTGCGGTACACCGATTCCGCTGCCTCGTAGTTGTTCTGTTGCATGTAAGCCCAGCCAAGATTTCCCTGGGAAGTTATTTTGGCAACTGTCAGTACTTTATTTCGTTCCATTAATCACTTCCGGTAAAGGTTTACAAGAGGAGCAATGAGCTATACCAAAATGCGGGACGTCTCTTGCTGGATGGAAACCTGGAACTTCTTGCCATGGGAACGTGCTGTCTTGGTTGCCTTCCCATTGAAGGCCTCTCCGAGGTATATCATCTTGAGCTTCTGCTTCAAGAGCTCTATCTGTTCTTCAACCAGACCACATTTCTGTAGGCCAAATCATCGCTGAGTTAGTCCAGACTGATTTACCGAAATGTGCTACATGTATATGATCGGTTCTGCATGAAAAAAAAGGAAACGCACCTTGTAGAGGTCGATTAGGAGATTGTCGAGTGACTCCTGAGCTTGCTTGGAGCAGAGATGCCTGAAGGATCTGATAGCCTCGATCGCCTCCTCCGCACGGTCCTGCTGCTTCATCACCACTGCCATGTCCTTCAGGGCGCTGTCCACTCGGTCTCTGGAATTGATCGCCTTCCAGAACCACGAGATCGCCATCTCGGGCTCCTTCTCGACAAGCTAAATTCAAGTCGTTGTGATCAAGTTAGCACTAATGGTCGTTCAAGGCTCAGCAAACATTGCAGTAAAATCGTATGTTTAAACTGCTTTAAGTTTGCGAGATTTATTCTCCCACCAGTCACAAATACACGTCGTTTTGAGATACGTGAGTCAAAATTTCAAAACTTAACGTTTTATCGTTCCAATCCTACACACGAACAGTTAATACTACATTAAATCCGAAGGTCTCTTACTCCATAGTCCTAATATGATCCCCAGACTTATAATTAATTAAGCTATTATGCAGTTAGCATAACCACTCGCCGAATTATTAAACCTTCTGGCCCACGGCCACGGGTTACTAAATTAGCAGATCATTTCTCCGCAGGCAGTTCAACATCATTTCCATAACTATTTACCCCATAAAAGCATGTTCAGTAGTTTGTTTTTAAGTTGTCTCTAGCACCCTTCATATCATCTTAAGACAATTTTAGAGACAACTATTCAAATACATTGTCACTTGAGCTGTTTCTTTAAAGTCTCACAAGCATTTAAACTCTATATAAATCAAGTGCTTTGTTTCTCGTGAATAAACGACGACGACTGCACTCCACAGCAAAAAGTTTCGTGCTAGTGTCTTATTTCGCATGAGAGGACTTTGTGAGAGGACGGCATCATCCTCTCTCCTTTTCACTCTCCTCCACGTCACCAGAAAACCCATCTCAACCTTAGATACAGCTAAAGACGTCACCAGAAAACCCATCTCAACCTTAGATACAGCTAAAGTGATACTGTTGAAGATGCTTAGATACAACTAAAGTGATACTGTTGAAGATGTCCTAAGACTACTGCTCGGCGCTCGCGCCCAAAAACATGCGATGTGTTCATCTTCTCTGACACAGTTAAACGAGAAATAAATCACTAGAATGAATTCCTATTCACAGAAGACTCTCACTCTCTCAAGAAGGAAAAAAGATTACAAGTCAAAACTGAGATTTCTGATGTACATAACACGTGCCACTCCAAAGTTAATCGCACCGAATCAAAAAGTGAGGAAGAGGAGAGGGCGGCATGGCATAGTACTGACGAACCTGGAGATGCTTGGCCCTGACGTAGGGGCTGTCCCCGGCGGGCACCTTGTGGATCACGTGGAACAGGCCGTCTTTCTTCTTGTCCTCACCACCACCTCCACCGCTCCTCTTAGACCCAGGACTACCGGAGGAAGACATCCCTGCGCGAAGAGGCAAAACTAGACGACGCCAAGCGCCTACGGGGGAGAGGGAGTCAGGGAGACAGAGCCGGAGCAATCGGTGGCTCTGCTTATCGGGTTATGCGGGGAATGGTGGCGCGGAATCCCGGATCGATCGAGTGGTGACGTTGTCAACTTGTTATCGGCCGTGGCGTGCGGGGGATAGGAGGAAGGGGACGAGGGGCGGTGAACCTGGACGGGATGGCGTCCCGGTTCCCGAGGCGGAGGTTAGGATGGGATTGGGGATGATGGGCTCCGCTTACACTCCACTCCAAGTCCCCAATCCAGCGAGACGCGGGGAGGCACGTGTCCCTCTTGGTTGCGTTGCGTGCGCGCGGCGTCTAGATTGTAGAGTGGTGGCCTGGGGTGCGTGGGTGGGCACCGCCACGGGCCAACGGCTCGGGAGTAGATCTAGGCCCTGCCGTACAAGCCCAGTCTGATCCAATTCCAACCGTACGTAGCGCGGGCCACGCTACCGGTTGACTTGGCCCTGTCCTACTGCTCATCCACTGGAGCTATCGTCTCGTTCTTCTTTTCTTTTAGGAGTAACTAGTCTCTATTTTTTGTTCGTAGAGGTATCCTCTTCGTCTTTTCTTTTTTGTAACACTCGGTACTATTTTGCTTAGTTGATTTTTGGCGTGAACAGAAACCTAGAAAGCGATGGCTGCAATACACGTTCAAGCTGCTGCGAAAGTCAGTATCAACATCTAAGAACCAACACGGCCGGTACGTCAGGCGAACATTGGCAGGAGAAATACAGAACTTCTTCTACGCTAGGTATGCGTGCCGCAGCAAAGCCTTAAGCCTACGAGGAATATAGAAAGGATGTTGTCCGGCGAGAAGCGACCGAATCATTTTTCTTCGGCTCGGACCAACCTGCTATCTTTACTATTATTTTTTTAAAAAAGGACTCGGTATGCTTGAAGGATCTTCGGTACATAATTAGATTATATGTGTTTATGATTTGTAATAAGATTTTATGTGGCTTGTTGATTGAATACAAACTATGTATGAGATCTTTATTTGTAAGGATAATTACTCTATGTATATTGGTTTTCTAAGTTTATAACTTATATTATGTTTTATTTTTTATTTTTCTAAAGGCGTGGCAGGAGAGCTGCCAACACTGCATTAAAGATGGGAATAAAATATACAAAATATTCAAAATACAATAGCAGGTCCAATAAGTTGAAACCGCACAAGCGGAAATTAAATTAAGCTAAGCTACCCCTTGCACAAACCGAATCCTCCTAGCCGCCTTCAGCCCCTTGCAGTCCCGGTTTCTTCTCCCCTTTAATTGTTCTTCCTTCCTCACGTACCAACTGCCTGCTCCCGAGCGCTAGTCTGATACCCCGCGAGACTTCTCTTTGATGAGGCGCTAGTCATGCAGATGTCGAATTCCGGCCGATATGTAAAATCCTAACTTGCTTGCCCCACTTAGAATCCAAGCACGGGCTTCTTCTTTAATTATTGCTACCAACCCATTAACCGCGTTCCTTTGATGCTGAAAAATTCTACTATTTCTTTCTTTCCATATTTGCTACATTGTCAATATGATTAAGGAGCTTTGCCCCTTCCTACTCAAAATCGCTTCTCTCTGCAATCTTTCCATCCACCAGCGTAGTACTGACTCATCTACGTCCTCCTGGGTCGGCAGGATGCTACTGTGTTGTGCCCAAGTTGCTATGGCATTCTAAACCCGTTTCGTGTAAGCACAATTTAGGAGCAAATGCCGTGCCATTTCTGGGTTATTTGTGCAGAGTGGGCACAAAAAATCATTTTGCATGTACCTTGTTGTTAGAATGTTCATCGTTGGTATCTGACGAGGATTAAAACCTCTATGTATTATTTTAATACATAATAAAAGACCATACGTCTTCATGGTCGTAACCCTAAGACTAACGACCTCCCCGGTCGTTAGTATTCTAAAGGTTACTTTAATGGGTACCCTGGTCGGATGAGGCTTTGTGCCTAATCCCCACCGGATAACCGCCGTAAAATTATCGGATCGGTATTTTTATCGTATGATAAATGGAACACGTGCTATACGTTCCAAACCATGCGATGGTACAACCACGAGACACCGACTATTAACCACCCTATGGTTAAGCTTTTCACAGGCAACAACGCAAGGAAGTTAGCACGTTGCTAATCGCTCCACCGTTCCGACCCGGTCGTAACGTTTAACGAGGACGTCTTCTCCAGAGTAACTACCACCTCTTCGGAAGTTATTTAAAGGTGAAGCGCGAGAAGCGAAGGGCCGAGATACAACAAGGCCAAGACCAACAAAGACAAGAACAACGATAGTTCAACGAGAATACACGAAGCCTAAGCGGTGGAATTAGAAGCTAGATAATCGACTTAGACTCATATTCTAAGTCCGATTACCGATGAGACATTCCCCATTCGGTGTAATTCAGGTAGTACTTAGCCACATCTTGTAAAACCAGTTCATATCAATAAAGAGCGACCCCATTCCATTCCGTGATATTCCACGTCATTTTCCTCGTTCATTTTCGTAAGATCGGCGACATGATCGCCGACAATTTGGCGCCGTCCGTGGGGAAGAAGGCGTAAGTTTCTGAAGAAAATTCTTCGCTCAAGAAAATCCTCGCCAAAATCTCTGCAATCGCTCATGCGACTATGCCCGAGTTTGGGATGAGGAAAATCGTTCGATTTGGCGGACTACGCCGACCTCGACATGGAAGGATGTATCCGCGCCATGGAAGAAAATGGCAGTCATCCTCCTCTTCCTCCTCCGTGGCTCGCCGTCGCCGACGTTAGCGAGGTCGGCCGGATGGATGAAGATCGCCGCTACTCTTGGTGGCGCAACCAGGAGAACCGCCGTTCCGACCGATTCGAATGCTAGAGGATCTCTTCAAGCCGGTCTTCTCGACCGTGAAACAGTGAAGAAATTTCAGCCCCATCACCCGAAAACTCTATACCATTGATGAAATCATGGTGAAAGATACTCTCCGCTTCGGCAATTCCAGAGTCAACCACACCGATAATCGGTGTCGATGAAACCTCCAGTGATCGTAGGCCATGTGGGGATGATCACACTCAACATACGATCGGCGGTTCGTCGGATCGGTGAAGACCTCGAGAAGTGCTCATCTCCGACCGATCTCCATCGTGGAAGATTACGCGAAGCAATCGACAAGCTCTCCATTAGTTATGATGGAAGCTCATCGGAAGATCAATCTTTGGAAGCACGAAGTCAACGCGATCGGAGATGAAGATCAAGATGCCTGCGACGGTCCTACACTCTCTACCACACCATCACGTGTTGTTAGAGATGATCCGGCCGTCAAGCACCAACTTCCGGAGGCAACGGAACTAATCGACATCAATCGCTTAACTACTTTGCACCGCCCCACCCAGTGGTGATGGGACCGAACAAATCCGAAGGTCGGGGAAGGTTGAGACAGCATACACCTACGACCAAGATGAACCCCCGAGATCTTGATGAATCAGACAAAAACTTGCGGCGTATTCAAAACATGTTGAATAATTCGATCCCGCTCTAGCAGAACGCCTAGTTTTGTACAACTCATAGGTCGTATCCGAAATTCTCCAATGCACCATGCAATGAACAGGCGTATCGGGAACAGAGGGTTTGAAGAAGTCGACTATGACTTCATCCCAACGCTCCTCCCTCGGCGAGGGACAACACGGTCATACTAGAGAGCGATCGATCCGAGACCTCCTCGGCGATTCCGACCAAGGAGTCACGAGGGAGAAGGTTATTCAAGCTACTCCCCATCGTGTCGAGAGGAACCACCACTAGGACCTAACGATCTCCGACATCGTTTGAACCAAGTGGGCGGTCGGAGGCATCATATCGGTGTCCACGATCGGATCGGTACACCGGAGTTCCAGCGTCCCAATCCTAGGGATCGGTCTCCCATCGACATAATCCGCACCTTCCCGCAGAAGACGCCATGAATCAATCACGTGTTGTCGAGCCTTCTCTGCGGGGCTCCAAGTCGTGCGTTAGCCTAACCGGTTCGATCCAAGCCAACTTGGACAAATTCAATGGAACTCAAAACCCATTGGAATTTCTCCAAATATATACCACCGCCATCGTGGCTCTTTGGTGGCGATGAGAATGTAATGGCCAACTATTTACCCACCGTGCTCGAAGGGTCCGCCTTGGTCGTGGTTGTTAAACTTACGGTCGGATCAATATATACTTGGGAACAACTCTGTGATCTTCTGATTGCCAACTTCCAGGGTACGTACGATCGCCCTAGGAAGGAGGACGATCTCCACAGAATCCGGCAGGGATCTGATGAGACTTTACGTCAATATATCAAGAGGTTCAGCCAGGTTCGTAACTCTATACCCGAAGTCGCAGAATCCTCTGTTATTCAGGCTTTTAAAACAGGTCTGAGGAATCGGCGGTTTACGGAGGACATAGCAATGAACCCTCCAAGAACAACCGTTGAGCTTTTTGATATGGCGGACAAGTATGCCACCTCTAGCGAAGCAATCGAGTGGTGTGAAGCCATTGATCGGAAAGACAAGATTCCCCAGCTCGGCCTGGGCAAACAGGAGAAAAAGAACAAGAAGTCTCTCAAGAAGAAAAAGGACCGCAGACCCGACGACAAAGAAGTCCTCGCCGTTCCAGAAAAATTCAAGAAGGGCAAGAAGGATTATGCCGGTGGAAGCAAGGCAAAAGCTCCGACCGAAGGATTCCAGACGAACAAGAAGTGGTGTCCACTTCACCAGCAGGCAGGGCATGATCTGCGCACCTGTCGTGTCTGGCAAAAGAAACTGGAGGATTATTATGCAGGTAAAGGACCATTTCCCGCAATACAGGAACATGGAGAAACGAGCTCCAAAAAGGACAAGGATGGCGACGAAGAGATGGAGTACCAGGATCCCCAACACACAATCAATATGATTTTTGGAGGATCTTCTTCATACGAGTCCAGACGTCATCTGAAGGCCATGGAGCGAGAGGTCAACCTAGTCGAATCTCCGACTGTAATCAAGCACTCGAAGTGGTCGGACACCGCAATTTCCTTCAGCAAAGACGACTGCCCCATCCCATCGACTCGACCGGGTAGGTTCCCTATCGTTGTTGAACCAACCATTAATAATTGTCAGGTTAATCGGGTCTTAGTAGATGGGGGTAGTTCTTTGAATATATTATTTGTGGGAGCTTTAGAAGAAATCGCAGTCCCCATGTCAAAGGTGAAACACATGAAATATGCTTTTCATAGCATAGTTTGGGTTCTACCGCTAAACCAATAGGACAAGTTTCCTTACCAGTTACGTTCGGAAAGCCTGACAACTTCCGAACAGAGAGGATTTCGTTTGATATAGTAAACTTCGAATCCGCATACAACGGAATTCTCGGTCGACTAGCATTAGCAAAATTCTTGATAGCCACGCATTACGGTTATCAAAGTTTGAAAATGCCGGGGCCGAAGGGAGTCATCACTATTCGAGGAGATCAGAAAATGGCTTATGTATGCGATCGAAATCCTTTGCCTTTGGTTGATGAACTTCCGACCGAGAGAGGTTAACCCGACTCCCATGCGAGTCAAGCACTCGAGGCCAAAGATGACACCCAAACCATCCGACCGGACAAAAGGAGGTACCACTCGACAAAAGCGCTTCTCCGGACAAATATAAGTCTTCACATGGGTCGGACATCCGACCCAACCGCATAAGATTCGGTGGGGCAAGACTCGACCCTAAATAGGAAGAGTCGCTCGTCTCCTTCCTCCGGCGAATCAGGGCGTGTTTGCACGGCAAGCGTCCGATATGCTCGAGTCCCCGGAGGTGATCGAGCACGAGCTTGCTCTCCACCGACAAAAACCGATCAGCGAAACTACGACGTTTACTTTTGATCGGAAGGAAGCAATCGATCGGAGATTGACAAGCTTCTCAAAGTTGGATTTATTCGTGAAGTCGACCACCCACAATGGCTTGCCAATCTGTAATGGTTAGAAAAACAATGGGAAATGGCGAATGTGTATCGACTTTCTGAGATCTTAATAAGGCTTGTCCGAAGGATGACTTTCCTTCCTCGCATTGATCAACCGGTAGACTCTACTTACGGGTGCGAGTTACTAAGTTTTTAGATGCGTATTCGGGTACCACCAGATTAGTATGTGTAAAGAAGATGAGGAGAAAACTTCCTTCATCACCCCATATGGCACTTCTTGTTATATTAAGATGCCATTTGGTCTCAAAAACGCTAGTGCAACTTTTCAAAGGTTGATGCAAAAACCTTTAGTCCACAAATCGGTCGGAATCTAGAAGCTTACGTTGACGATCCGTCGTAATGACCACCAACGGCGACCACATTCCCGACTTACAAGAAACTTTTAATAACTTGAGAAGACATAACCTCAAGTTAAATCCGAAAAAGTGTGTGTTCGAGTTTCATTGAAAAGCGCTCGGTTTCCTAGTTTCGCTAGAGGTATTGAAGCAAATCCGGCAAAAATTGCGCCATCGACCGAATCGCCCTCGACCACGAAGAAGGAAGTCCAAAACTAACCTATTGTATGGCGTTTAAGTCGTTTCATAGCAAGGTTAGGGAAAAAGGATTACCTTTCTTTAAACTTCTTCTAAACATGAGAGTTTTGAGTGGACTAAAGAGGCAAACGATGCCTTTGAGGAACTTAAAAGTACCTTACAAGTACCGGTTTTAGTTTCTCCGAGATCGGAGAAACATTGCTAATTTACGTGGCGGCAACACCACGCATAGCTTAGCGGTGTCTTGGTTGTAGAAAGGATAATATCCAACGACCGGTCTATTACATAAGCGAAGTCTTACATGGACCAAAGGAAAGATACCCACAGTACAAAAGTTGCTCTATGGCCTCCTTATGTCTTCAAGAAAGCTAAGGCACTACTTTCGTGCCCACAAAGTGGTCATACCTCTGGGATATCCTCTTGGTCAAGTCCTTGGAAACAGGAATCATCGGGACGAATAGCCAAATGGGCGGTCGAGCTAGGGCGTTCGATCTCCATTTTATTTCACGAACAAAGAATAAAGTCGAGCAATAGCGAGAATTCATTGCGAATGGACAAACCTCGAACCCACCCAAGGACCCGAGTCACGAACACCACGATGAGTGGACATTGTATTCGACGGTTCCTTGATGTTACAAGGATCGGGGTGGAGTGGTCTTGATATCCCTCTTGGCGAACACATCAAGCACGCCATCGAAGAAAATTTTCCTACCACCAATAATGTGGCGAAATATGAAGGTTTACTAGCGGGACTCGGCGGCTCGTTAAGCTCGGGATTCGCAGACACTAGTGAAAGGCAATTCTCAACTAGTAGCGAATCAAGTGGGGAAAGAGTATCAATGCTTGAGTACCAAGATGTCATCTTATCTGGCGGAAGTACGAAAACTTCGAAAAGCACTTCTTGGTTTCGGATCAACATATTCCTAGAAAGGAAAACTTTCTAGCGAGACCGGTTAACACGGATGGCCTCCACGAGGTCGGCCGTCCGCCTCGAGTTTTTCTCGAGCAACTCAATTCACCCTCGGTAGTTGAGCCTTGAGAACATACATGATTCTTTGCAAGTTGAACAAACTAATCAAGGGAACATGGATGCTCCACAGTCATTGACGGTTGGTATTTGCCACGATCAAGATAGAGATCGGATGACATCGATCTACAATTATCTTGACATGACACAATTCCAGAAGATGATGTAGAGGCCGATCGATAGCACGAAAAGCCAAATCATACACTCTAATCGAGCGTATCTTGTATAAACGAGGATCTCATGGAGTGTTGATGAGATGCATATCTCAAGCGGATGGCATTAGATTGCTAATCGAAATCCATGAAGGCGTCAGGAGCACACCATTCCTCTGAGAACCACAGTGGGTAAAGCCTTCCTAAGCAAGGCTATTCTTGCCAAGCGCCTTCATGATGCAAAAGAGCTTGTGATGAAGTGTGTACAATGTCGGTTTCATAGCCGATAAGTACACCAACGGCTACAAGCCTTACAAATAATTCCTCTTTCTTGGCCTTTTGCAACTTTGGGATCGGACATTCGGACCTTTCCCAAGAGCACCGGGGCTTCAATTCTTTTTCGTCATGATTGACACGTTTACAAAATGGATTGAAGCCGAGCGATCGTTAAAATAACAACCGAGGCCGCTAAGAGATTTCTCTGAAAAATGTGATCACGCGATTTGGTGTACCCAACAGTATCATCACGCATAATGGTTCCCGCCTCTCAAAGAATCAATTCCAGAATTCGCGATGAACTTGGTGTCAAAGTTCATTTTGCTTCATTGCTCATCCACGAGCAACGGAGCGATTGAGCGAGCTAATGGTATCCTTATGCGAGGATCAAACGCCGAGTATTCGACTAGTTAATCAAGCGGTCGAGCTTGGGTTAAAGAACTTCCCTCGTGTTATGGGCGTTAGAACCATGACCAATCGTCGGACCGGTGAAACTCCATTCTTTTTGGTTTATGGTCTTTGAAGCCATGCTTCCTCCGAACTCAAAATTGGCTCTCTTTCGAATCGATCGTTTTAACAAAATGATCGAGATTGAACGACGACTTCGGCGCGTCGATTTCCTTGAAGAACGATTTAAACCAAGCCCTTGTACGATCAGCAGTCTACCAACAAGCCATGCGAAGGTACCATAGTCGTAAGGTGTAGCCTCGCAGTCTTGCTGTAGGTGATCTGGTTCTCAGAAAAATTCAGAGCCAAATAAATCGCAATAAACTTTCTCCTAAATGGGAAGGTCCTTACACTGGTGGTCGAAGTCACCCGACCGGGTTCCGTCCGACTAGCTATGTCGATGGGCAAATTTTGTCAAATTCTTGGAACATCGATCAATTGCGTAAGTTCTATGTTTAATTTTCATTCTTTCATTTCTTTCAATTTCAATTTCACTAAATTTATTGATTAATTAAGAAGTGCAACCTTGCTTATATATATACACCTACATTACAGTCGTTTATTATTGTTAGTCCAGTGGAGAAGACATTTTTCTCTCGATATCCTTTTAAGGATCTCTGATACTCTATGGTCCTCGTCGTGAGCATTTTTCTCAAATGATTCCCACACGCGACTATACTCTTTTCTTAAAGAAAAATGAGTAATCAGAGCGCCACACAACTAACTATCTCATGAATGATATGCTTACGATTATGAAGATTATGCTTCATTATTTCAAGATTCGGTCTATTCTTGTCCAGCTCTTCGGTCGGGACACGGAAAGCCTCCTAGTCAAGTCTCTCCTTTTTCACACGTGGTCACCTTGCTGGAAGGAGCTTCCTAGCGACGGTTCTTTTCTTCGATCCTCGCTACTATCGGATATAGAATTTGAACACGTTCCAAAAATATATGTCGTATGTTTTCGTGTCTTAGCATTAGTTCCACTGGACTATGGGACAATAGATATAAACAAAGTTCACTTATAATCTGTTGCATACATATTTGCATTTCTTCTTATGTCAAGTTTGACAAAGTCTTTTTTCCGACCATATATAGTGTTTTTGATTGGTATTTCCATTATGACAAACAAAGATCTATAACTAGTCGAAATCGTCACCGTCCCTGACCACATTTGATTTCCTAGTACTGCAACGATCAGTTTTGTCTTACATATCCAAACATACCTTCAAAAACTCACATACATGGTTATGACCTCTTTTTTATTCTCTTTCTTGGCTCATTGCTTGTATAGTAACGTTCTTCTACTATAAAGCAGTCGGGGGCTAGGAAATATACGAGAATTTTAAAAAGTCAAACAGGATAAACAAAAGCTTTGTCAATGACATAAAAGGTAAGTTTTCATAGATATTCAAATATTTTTACACTTGTAGGAACCTATTCTAAGAAATATTCCCACCTAACTCTCGTTTGTCGAGATTCGACCTCCATCTCCTCTACAACTATATCTCCGAGTGGCCCGAGTTCTTCCATGAACTTGGTCGCCTCTTCAGTGGGCGATTGAAGTCATCTTTAACAGCTTGGAGATCTATGGAGGGTCGGAAGCTTTCGGTTTGCCAAAGCAAAACTAACTCCACTTGCAACGCCTTTGCTTTTAGGGCCAGGCATAATTCGTCCGAGTAGTTTTGAGCGTAACTTTAAGGTCCTCTAGAAGTTGACCCAAATAGTTCATTTTCTCTATTGGATCTCTTAAGGTAGGCAAGCTTGATCCTCGATCCCATATCAAAGATCATCTTGTTCAAAGCATGAATCTTTTCATCAATATTTTGAGCAAGAGTCGCCTCCTTATCCTGCTCAAATTTCGAGTTTTTTTACTCTTTCAAGATTTGTGTTTGCTCTGCAAAAACAAATCGCTTAATGAACACAAGCATAAGTGAAGGAAAAATCAAGTTTACGACATATTACCTTCATTTGTTTTGCTAAGTGTTTCATTTTTGGTCATTGCTTCACGATCAACCTGTCTTTTAGTCAACTTGCTTCAAAGAATGATCGGTCTTTAGCTTTTATTTCTTCTTCAAGAAGAGCCGTCTTGGCTTTCTCGTACACAACCTCCTCTTTTATTTTCTCCAGATCTATCGAATACGATAAGGAGAATAATTGTAGAGGAGCAAAGTATTGAAGAAGAAACAAAAGTTCAAAAGGGAAAAGTTCTTACTTTCCAACTCGGAGTGCTTTTGCTCCAAGTCCTTAGTCGCTGGGTCAGTCCTCCGATCACAGCAAAGTTCTCGACCAAATGCTACACAAATAGCATTCTCTTTCTTAAGTTTCTTATAAACTTTTTAAAAGAAGAACTGGTCGTAGAATACTTACCCGAATTGCTTGGTCGTTATAACCAGCAAAAATCGAATCAGGGTGCATCTTGAGTTGAGTATCCGATACTTTCTGCCATGCCTCATCAAGCTCCTTATCCTCGATAAATCGGGGACGAAAAGGGAACTTGTTAGGTTGGGAAGGGTTATCAACAGTGATCGGAACCTGTTGAGACCTCTCAGAGGCATCTACCTCCATAGAAGGGGTTTCAATCACCAAAGGATCCAACTCAACCGTTGCCCTTGTCACCTGCTCGGGGGCTTCTTCGACCACTACTTCCTCAGGAACTTTGTCCTGAGAAGTGCTCTGATCAGAACTTCCACAGTGCCAAGTCCTCGGAAGAACACAGTCGAAACGACCGAACACCGAAGACCTATGCAAACCGAAGATGAGAAGTTCAAAGTATCAAATCATCAAGGAATTATTAAAGGTACATACATATCGACCACTTTCATTTGTACATACCTTGTTAATCTCCGAATTTGACTCAAACGCAGCAAGAGAGAAATCTGCGCCGCTAGCCTTCCTTTTCTTCTCCTCCAATTTTGCCGGTTACGGACGGCGGGGTTTTTGTTGAACCTCACATCCTCCAACAAGATGTCGGAAGCTATGTCCTCGACCGGTTCATCAAGGTCCACATTCCCGACTATCCGGTGAGGGAGGAGTGGTTTCATCAATCTCCGATCGCTTGTTTCAAGAATAACCGTAAGGTCGTGCACGACCACTCTGAGTCTCACACCTCCGCAGCTACATTCTCGGGCCTTGAGCTTATCCACCTAAATCAAAGAACAAATTTGATTGGGTGAAGAAATCTTTTTATCTAAAAAATTCGTGCATATATGATTCCGAAATGTTCTATTACCTCGAGGGATTCATCTCCTTCAAGTGCCTCAGGGCATGACTCGGTCGGAACCAAGGTGGGATGTTGATCCTCACCAGATTGTATGATTCGCAAACCGACCGACTGCAAATGTAGAGCACGATTGGAAATCTGGTCGGGATATATGTATATACGTGGTAAAAAGAATTTTTTGATTAAGTTACCTTAAGCCTTGCCAGCCTCCTTCAAATAGGAGTTATGGCTAAGATCTTGGGGCATTCAGCCTTTTCTCCAGGCTCCCCAGCACAGATTAGCCTGACTCGTTCTCTAATTTCCCCATAGGAAAGAACTTTAACAGAAGGAAGAATAGACAAATTTTAAGGTAACACATTAATCAAATCAAAATACCGATCGGAATGTATCTCAAAGACTTACCACCTTCTGGAGCAACTTCATCACGATCAAGGCACCAGAGCAGGGAATGAGTCCGGAGCTTCAATGGACTAATCTGGCGAGAGGTAAAATCCTCACCACATGCCATGAAGTCGGGCCTGACTGCAAGAAGTCATAGATGGCATCCGCCCATCTTTTGACTATCCTGTCTTCTTTACGGTCTCCTTCCACTTGGGGTTTTCACTTGCTCTAGTTCCAAATAAGTAGAGGCCATCGTCTTCAGAATCGTCATGTAAAACCAAGACTTTTTCCATGACGACCACGAAGATTTCACGTACATGAGGATGTACTCATCGGCCTTCCGTCATGAAGACGCAATGTGCATTCCCGAGTCGCTTCAGATTTTGCCGCAGATTTTCCCATCACCATGCGGTAGAAATAACTAAAGAGCTTCAAGTTCGGTTGGAATTCCCAGATATGCCTCGCATAAATATCTGAAAATCTTGATATTTGCGATCGAATTTGGGGCCAAATTCACTAATTCCACCCGTAATGTTCAAGAACGCGGAGAAGGAATTTGTGTATCGGTAATCTCAAATTTCACGTTCGATGTAGGCAAGAAAACAGGATTTCCTCATCTTCACGGCTCGAAAAATGCTCTCCATCGCGGTCTCCAATTAATCGATTCCTATCTCGAGCATTCCCATCTTCGCCAAAGCCTCAAGCTTTTTCTTGCCCAATTCAAGGCAACCACTTTGTAATCTGCTCCGACATGGCGAAAATCCTCAAGGATGAGTAGTGAAAGTTGGAGACTTCGTGGTCGGAAGAACAGAAAAAAAACTCGGAGGATTTCTACGAGAAGCTAAAGGAATCGAAGGGATTTTGGAAGCATAAAAATTCTAAGATCCCAAAGAGAGGAGATTTTATAAACTTCCGATACTTTCGAAGGATTCCCACAAGAGTCCAAACCGACAAAAAGCCTCTTTTTGCTCAAACGAACAAAGGAACTCTTCGTTTCCCAAGGCAAGTTCTCAACTTTAAAGTGAACACAGACCACTTCATATACCACGACATTAAATGGGGTCTGCCCGATACGATTTCATCGGAAAAAGGTATATACACGACCAGTTCATTTAAAGTTCGGGGCTAGCTGACGAGGATTAAAACCTCTATGTATTATTTTAATACATAATAAAAGACCATACGTCTTCATGGTCGTAACCCTAAGACTAACGACCTCCACGGTCGTTAGTATTCTAAAGGTTACTTATGGGTACCACTGGGATGAGGCTTTGTGCCTAATCCCGACCGATAACCGCCAGAAAATTATCGATCGGTATTTCTTATCGTATGATAAATGGAACACGTGCTATCGTTCCAAACCATGCGATGGTACAACCACGAGACATCGACTATTAACCACCCTACGGTTAAGCTTTTCACAGTAACCGCAAGGAAGTTAGCACGTTGCTAATCGCTTCCACCGCTCCGACCAACCGTAACGTTTCACCAGGACGTCTTCTCCAGAGTAATCGCCACCTCTTCGAAGTTATTTAAAGGTGAAGCGCAGAAGACGGCGAAGGGATGAGACACAACAAGGCCAAGACCAACAAAGACAAGAACAACGATAGTTCAACGAGAATACCACGAAGCCTAAGCGGTGGAATTAGAAGCTAGATAATCGACTTAGACTCATATTCTAAGTCCGATTACCGATTAGACATTCCCCATTCGATGTAATTCAGGTAGTACTTAGCCACATCTTGTAAAACCCAGTTCATATCAATAAAGAGCGACCCCCATTCCATTCCAGGATATTCCACGTCATTTTCCTCGTTCATTTTCGTAAGATCGGCGACTTGATCGTCGACAGTATCCGTTCTTGAACAGCTAGCCATGCAAAAAAAATTACATTTTTGTGGTGCCAAAGTATTCCAAAAAAGGTTAACGTAAGGCTTCTCAATCGACCCCAAGAACTAAGCCTGATATGCTTATTTGGCCGTATATGTCCCTGTCGTGGTCCATTTCCAAGTGATATCATCCGGTGTTTCCAGTGTGAGAGTGACCTATGCCACTTTAGCATACAAACGTATGAACTCGAGGATATGGAACACTGTGATCTTTCATCTCAAGTCTGTGATCCAAGTATTTCCTAGTAATGCCTCCTTCACCGTCCTATTCTTCCTGGCCAAAATACAATACAGGTTAGGAGCCTCCTCCTTCAGGGGTGTATGCTCCATCCAAGCATCCTTCTAGAAACTCACCTTGTCCCCGTTTCCCAGTGTGATTTTTGTTGACACACGGAAAAGTTCATGGTCCTTTTTCATCCATTGGAAGTCTCATCCCATTCCATTATTTTCTAGGTTCCTTAAAATGATACCATAGCCAGCATAGACGGAGTGCTCGGCCAAAGAAGGCCAAATGCAAAACACCAAGGCCACCCCATTTTTTTGGGTGACACACCGTATTCCAGTTGACCCAGCAGTTTCCCCCTCCTGCGTGTAGATCATTTCCGCTCCAAAATTAAGCCCTGCGACGCTTATCAATATGTTTCCACGTCCAAGACGGGAGGTCTGCTAGTGTCATGTGGTAAATGGGAATAGAGGTGAGGACCGCCTTGAGCACCGTGAGCTTACCAGCTTTGGATAGCAATTTCTTTTTGTAGCCCGCAAGTCTGGCTCCAATTTTATCTAGAAGAGGCTGAAAATGCACTTTCCTCAACTTGCACAAAGATAGCAGGAGGCCTAAATATGCGCATGGTATATGTCTCCTGACTGCTGGAAAATCCTGAAGGATGATATCTAAATCGAGATCTTGGCAATGGATTGAAATTACCACACTTTTGTTTAGGTTAATCCTTAATCCAGTTACCTCTCCGAAGATGCTCAAAAGCTCTTTTAGAGTATCCACGTCTTCTTTGATCGGCTCCAAAAAGATTATCGCATCATCTGCGTACATCGAGAGCCTTGCCTTGACCTTCCTTCCGCTCAGCGGAGAGAGCCACCCCTCTGTTGTTGCTGCATTTAGCAAATGCTGAAGTGCATCGATCGCGATGATGAATAAAAATGGCGACAGCGAGTCCCCTTGCCGCACGCCGCATTGATGCCAAATTCGTGGGCCTCTGATCCCATTCAAAATGATTGCTGAATTTGAAGTGCCTAGCAGAATTGACATCCACTCTCGCCATCTTGGTCCGAATCAAAAAGTGTGTGAAGAAAGTAGGGCCAAGAAACCGAGTCAAAGGCCCTAGAGATATCCAGCTTGATCATGAGGGTGGGCGTCTTGGAGCGATGGTAGCTACGAGCTAGGTTCTGCACATAAAGGAAGTTGTCCTGTATGCCGTGCGTCCTGATGAAGGCGCTTTGACTCATAGAGATCAGTTGATCCATATGCCTGGAAAGCCTTAAGGAAAGCACATTTGAAATTAGTTTGGCCATACTATGCATCAAACTAATTGGTTTGAACTTCAAAACGTCAATGGTTGCTCCTTTTTGGGGAGCTAGACTATGTCCGTCGAGTTGATTTTTGCGAAGTGCATTCTGTTCAGATTAAAGAATTTTGTGAAACCCGCCATGATGTCCAGCCGAATAATGTCTCAAGTTTCCTTATAGAATGCTCCCTTGAATCCATCTGGCCCCGAGGCCTTGTCCCGTGGCAATTTATGTATTGTAGTGACAACTTCCTACTCCAGAAAAGGTTGTTCCAATTGACTCAGCACGTTTGAATGGCCTTGACCAGGCCTGATGTGATCCCAGTCAAAGACACTAGTTGCCTCGCGCGTCGTACCAATGACACGTGAGAAGTGCTGAAATAGCACATTCTCCTTCTCTGCCTGGAGGACGTAGGTACTGGTAGGATCTGGTAGGACACGGATAAAGTTTTTCCTCTTCCGTGAGGTTACTTTGGAGTGAAAGTATTTTTTGTTGGCGTCTCCAAGTTTGAGAGCCACAAAATCCTAGATCGCTGTCTCCAAGCCATTCGCCGAATTGCCGCTAAGCCTGGAATTCTAGTTTTTAGACCCTTCCGCAGGTCCAATTCTAAGCCAGAGAGTTGTCTTAGTTCCTGAGCAAGATCCAAGTGGAATAGGATTTACAGCGCTAAGCGCAACTACAAGGATCTGTTTCTAATTTTTTTCATTGCTCCAATTTGCCAAAGCTCTTGCCGTCCTTTGCAATTTACATAGCAAAATCTTGACCGGGTCAGATGTCTCCACTTGCTGTGACCATGCCTCCAAGACCACCTCTTTAAACCCATTCAATAAAGGCCAATAGCTTTGAAAGGTGAAAAATCTTGATTTCCTGATCCCTCTTTCAGCCGAGGTAAGCAACGGACAGTGGTCCGATATTGAGGATGAGAAAGGACGCAGCTAATGGTCAGAGAAAAGATGATCCTATCCTGAGTTGGCAAATGCTCGGTCAATCTTCTCTAACGTTAGGTTAATTTGTTCATTTGACCATGTGAAGCGGCGCTCCTGCAGGTGTATTTCTTTTAGTTCACAATGATCTATAGTCGCCCGAACTTGAGCCATGAGATTCGTATTTAAATTTTGATTGTTCTTGTCACTCACCCTGTATATGAGATTGAAGTCTCCGAGAATTGGCCAAAAGTCATGCATTATGGTGTGAATTTGCCTCATCTCCTCCAAGAAGGCGGGTTTAAATTGATCTTGATGTGGTCCATAGACCGTGGTTAGCCTCTAAGAAGGGCCATCAGTGCATGGCGTGACACATGTTGTGATGGAATGCTCCAGAATTAAGGGGCCATCTATGCTGACTTTGTCAAGGTCCCATATGATTAGAATCCCCCTAGTTCCAATCGCAGACTTGAAGCACCAACCCTTCATTCGCCCACCTGCTAGATCATTTATAGTTCCGTTGTCTATGGAAGCCAGTTTCGTTTCCTGTAAGCAGAGTATGTCGCAACGGGTTTCTAATACCAGCTCTCGAACTAATTGTCTTCTGGCAGGAGCATTTAGTCCTCTGAAATTCCAACTTACTAATTTAAGAGAGGACATATTGGACTTAAGAAACTCAATCTACATGCAGCCCACAATAATAATGGAATACTTCTTCCATTGCTAATGAATCAATGGGCTACATTGAACCCGCTTCAATACTAAGATATTGAAGAACTACCAGAACCTCACAGAATGCTTGCCACTCACGCATTTAAGCAACGACAAATGTTGTCTCTCTTCGACAACCAACACAAATACCACAAGCAACACCGCAAACCCAAAACCCAAAAGAGGACATAAGGACTTCTACAACCCTCCCCACCAAAACATCTACGGCATCAAGCCGCCGCGACTTCGCTGGCTAACGTGGCCAGGTCTTCTGCACTGAGGTTCAGGGCCGAAAGATGCACATGTGCCTTGCCTTCTATACCAGTTAGTGCCTTGAGTGCATACACCACCTCTGGTTGCAGAGGTTGCGCAAAAATGGCGGCCACTTGCTCCCTGGTCGTGCCGCTCGTGGTCTTGGTGCCCTGGCCAAGAGCGGCCATTTTTTCCTCTAGAAGCATTGAAGCTTGCTTAGCCGCACCCACTCGGGATGAAGACTTCTTGGCTGCAAGATGTGAACTGTGTCGAGCTATGGATGGGTCCGAGTGCTCCAGAATCGGAGGCGGTCCCAGAAGAGAGGCTGTGCTCAGATGCGAACAGTCCACATGCTCCCAGAGTTGAGGAGTGGCGTCCTCGGCCTCTTGGGGATCGGAGGCGGACGACAGCCAGTCCGCGGAAGGCTGGAAGACCAGCGAATCCACCTTGCCGACGTCTCCCTGAGGGCTCCAAGACAGGGTCACTTCAAGCCTCATAGGATCCTCTCGTAGAATGGCGGCCTCCCTGTTGATCACGGTCCCCACCGAGACGAGATCTTCTAGAGCCTGGGGCGGCAAAAGAGGGAGCTTGCTTCCCTACTTGTCGGGGCCCTGGTGAGGCACTGATGGCCCCAAGGAGCTCTTGCAAGGCTGCAGAGTCGGCGACTTCTTGGGGAGAAGAAAAAGCCTTCTCAGCGGAGATCTTGTGTGGCTCCGTCCACTTCCGCTCCCAATTGCAGCAGGAACACGAGGCGGGCCCGCACTCGCGGATCACCAATAACGCCCAACCGGGGAGCGAGAGCACCCCTTGGGGGACTGCCGAGAAGATTCTCCCTGGCCCCCTCGATTGGAAGGCTTACGGCTTGTGCCGAGCTCGCGCGCCCGTAATTCTGCGTGAAATTTGGCGTGACCAGCTCGGTCGTCACGGTCTTCCCCATGGTCATCACTATCATCCCTCCTCGGGCCGAGCACAGGTGGGCGTCGCCGCCACTTGATGTCGGGTCGTCTCCTTCCGTCCCAAGCACCCCAAAGTCCCAGCCAGAAATGGACACGCATTGGGTATTCTTCTCCCTCCTCAGGAGGGGTGCTGCCATGACCACTGTCAAGATAATGGAAGTCATTTGGGGAGAAATCTTCAAGAATACTGAGGTGAACCAAAACCTGATGACGAAGGTCCTCCTTGGAGAAGCCAATCGGGGGCGTAGAGCTCTAGAGGCCCGATCAACCTCCTGGCCTCCAGCCTCCGGACGATCCATGAGGCAAATATGCGAAACCTTTGGAATGGCATCCGGGTTGCGAACCTAGACCCAAACCACCGAAGGCCGCCAAGCATGTAGAGGGACTCCTTCTAGACACAGCAGGGCTCGGTACCTCCAGATGGTGCAATGAGAATCCATTGCATGATCCCATCGGCTGAACTGCAATCAAGGTCACCGAGAGGCCCTCTCGCTTCAAGCGGAGTCGTCTTGGCGCCGATCTCGAACTCCACCAGGTAGTCCACCCGATGGTAGTGGGAGACAAGAATGTCTCTCATCGGAAACCTCAAGCGAACCTGAATGGTTCGCGCTACCAGGGCCGGCGAAGGGGACCGACACGGTCCTACCACCTTGACGATGATCGTGAGGTTGCGAAGCCTTTGAATGTCCTCCTCCATATCTTGAGAGACTGTGATGGCGCAAAAGCGTCCTATTATGTTTTATTTGAAATCCGCTGCAACACACGAGCACTCATCTAGTGTACTAGAAAAGTAACAGTCTTACACAACAACTGGTCGGTAGCTAGCAGAAGCTCCCGTCAGAAGAAGAGGCGTTTGTGATTTGTACGTTATATTTGGCTAATGTTCTTGGAATTTGGGCTCTCTTGAGATAACGCTACTGCCTTTTTGCCACCGCTGGTGAATTACTTATGATAAAGGGTTACTGTACGTGATCAAATTATAGGTGGTGCAGTACTTGGAAAGTGCTCACTAGATGCTGTCAAGGCCATTGTTCTTGCTGGACTACTGATAATTAAGATATGCTACTGCAGTTAAGGTCAGGTCATTGTTGTTGGTGGAACTAACGAAGTTTGACTACTTTTGAGTTAATGAACAGCGGCTGTAGATAACGGCCCGCCCCGAAGGAGCTGCAGCAACTTACCTAGAAATTATTTGACTGTAGCCACACAGATCAGTTTTCCCCCGCTTGTTTAGGGCAAAAACAGCTTGATTTCTCGTTTTAACATAGAGTGTTAAACTCCATAATTACCTGTCAAGAGGTAGGACTCCATCTTGCAATTTCCTATTTATGCCATTTAACAGATAAGAAAATGCTGGGTCAAGCTAAAACATACAGAACAGTGAACTCCAAGAAAGAATAGAAGAGAGGAGAAGGGGTTTATATCACATCTACTGAGGTAACAGAGACACGGAAGAAATGAAGCGAAAATATTAGGAATGCAGCGGGGTCTCGATCGGCGATTATTCCTTCCATTTCTACGAGGTGGGCCATCACATCGATCACCAAAACCTCTCCATATGAATACTAGTTTCCCCCATCCAAGCACAAGCACTGGCCCATCGCCGTACTATAATCCTCGGTCGGAATAGATTCCCAGGCCTGAACTATCTCAGGCCTGCAAACGCAATAGGCGATACCCCTCTCCTGCGGTATTATTCTACCGTCCTCCAATCCCACGCCAACAACACCTTGAGCCACACGAGCTCTTGATCCTTGAATCGAATTGATGGATGCGTGCCGGCCTCCTCCTTAGCATTCATGCCCTCTTGCACATAACAATTGTTGCAAAAGAACATTCAACCTCGTATGCATCTTTCCCGCGATTTAAATAGATCGTAGCTAGCTTTGGTGGTACCTATCTCTTCTCGTTCTCTTGCGTTGTCGTTGTTGCTGTTGTCGTGGTCGACGAAGACGGTATGGAAAAGGGCGTGGAGTCGTGCAAGGGAGGTGGCGTCGGCGAGGTGAGGAGGATCAACGTGTTGTATTTATTGAGCCGTGGCGGCAGGACGGACCACCCGCACCTCTTCCGCGTCAGCCACCTCCACCACGCCGGCGTGCTCCTCCGCGGTACGTACGTGTCATTTCATTCGTCGTTTGTCTGCTCTTCCTTGGCAGATTCATTTGCATACGTAATTGCATGCAGCTCTTTCTCATGGTGTGTTGCGGTTCGATTTCAGATGTTAAGAGGTGGCTCTCGGAGCTGCGCGGCAAGGACATGCCGGAAAATTTCTCCTGGTCTTACAAAAGGTGTGGACAATTGGGGCGCGATTCTTCTTGCCTTTTCATCGATGACCCTGAATGTTTCTTACCCTTTTCTTTTAGGCAGTGTTTTATCTCCATTGATTACTAAATAAATTTTGATTCGTGCTGCGAATTTGTAAAGCTCTGTTTCCTTATGCTCGTTCCATTCCATTTAATTAATTCTTGATCAGGAAGTACAAGGCTGGGTACGTATGGCAGGACCTGATGGACGATGACCTCATCACGCCCATCTCCGATAACGAGTACGTGCTCAAGGGCTGCGACGTCCGAGGAACCCCTCCGTGCGCCGACGCGCCAAAGGAGAAGTCTTCTTCTTTAGGTGACTCGACATGTTCTTTTTTTCTGGCCTTCTTTTCTTATCATTTCGACGTTGAAGACTCGACATTAACAACATTTTACAAATTGGTTGTACCAGACGATGAAAATAAACTGAACGGACAGGAAGAGAAGGCTGTGTGCGTTCAGAAGCAGGTCGAGGAGGTGCTCCGCCTCCAAGTAACGGCAGACTCCGACGAGAGCTCCCCGAAGCCGCCGCCGCTGCAGATCGACCAGGACTCGCCCGGCGGCGAGGGCGAGTCGGCGCGCTGTAAGATACCGTTCAAGATAGATTTGTCACAAGACTTTCAGGAGCAAAAGCAGCAGCAGCAGCAGGAAGTGGTAAAGAAAGCAGTCACCAAGGCGGTGGTGGCGCGGGCGTCGGTGGAGCAGGAGCAGGTGCAAGGAGCGCCGGGCAGCAGCAAGACGCACCCGGTGGGGAGGGCGCGGAGGATGCGCGCGGCACAGGTGCTCCGCAACATCCTGACGTGCGGCGCGGCCGACGCCGACGCCGACGACGCCGCGCTCCGCCCCGTCCTGCGACAGAGGGCCGGCGCCGGCGACGAATGGCCGCGGACGCCGGTGTGCCCCGGCATCGATGGCTGTGGCCTCCAGTGAGTACACGGATAAATCACAAGAAAACTCAAACAATAATTCGATTCGATTAAATTTGACGATCATTTTGCGAGCCGGGACTAACAACGTGATCTTTTCGGTTTTGTTAAATTTGTGGCGTGACAGTGTGAGCAGGAAGGTGAGGTTGCGAAGAGGCGGGAAAGACAAGGCGAAGCGAGATGGAGGGAAGCGAGACGGAGGCGATGCGCACAAGCCGGCAAGTTTGCCGCGTTGCTCGTAAGTACTACTAGTACTGGTAGACTAGCTCGTTTCTCTCAACTGATAAGCTCCCGTTGGGTGCTGCACTGCTGCATGCCTGCATGGTATTGCTTTTGACCGGTTCTTGTGCTCGGTTATGTTCGGTGCCGCGGTCCTGTGCTTGGGTTGGGTCCGCGTCGCGTGCCTAGTCTCCGCCCACGAGGCCACGACAGCCATGAAACGCTCACTGCTGGATTCGTACTGTTTCGATCAAATTTTAAGTTTGAAAGGTCGAGTTATTCCGTGCAGGTAGAAGACAAACAAATTGTCAGTCTTTTCCTTGATTCCACTTGGGTCTTATTGTATCCAGTGACGACACCAATGCGATTAGTTCTGAAATTGACGTCCGAACTATGAATGAACGTGTGTGTGTGTGTGTGTGTTTTGAAATTATGAATGAACGGATTTAGTTCTTCAGATCGCGTGACCTCTTTTGTTATTCGTGACGAGGCTCGGTCTAGCACCACATAAACACCGGACTTGTTTGGATCGGCCGGGAATCCACCCATTAACAAGCCCATCCAAGAAAGAGCTTAATAAGTCCTGGTCCGGCTGAACAGCATTAGAGAAGTACTGTTGTACGATGGGCCTGAATTTTTATGAGATGGCTGGATCGTGCTTTCTTGTCCACTTGATGTCTCCTAGTATCAGTTGCATATACCAACCAGTTTACCTAAAAGATTAAGTTGATGACAAAAAAGAGGCACTATACTTCAACATTCCCCCTTAGGCCTTTGACGTGGACTCAAAGTGGGCTGCAGTTATTTTTTTCTAAAAATTGTGTTAGCCATGTCTTGAATTCATAATCTATTGGCTCTGATACCATATTTAAGTTGCATGCATTAATCGGTTTATCTAAAAGTTTAAGTTGATGAGAAAATATGGATAATATAATTCAACAATCAGTATCACTGTCACACGACTTGTATCCATACTAACACAAAACACGTCTAAAAAAGAAATATAAGTAGCAGACACCCGTGCTTGTCGTCTCATGTATCTTTTTCATTTAAGATCATATTATATCTGTTGGAACTTTTTTTTTGCTCGAACAATTTTTTCCCATTTATGATATCTATTGAAACCTTGATGAAGAACTTATGAAGCAAGTACTAAGTACTAACACCTTGGATGATCTCAACCACCCCTGCAGGCAGTGCGGGAAGGAATTCAAGCCGCGGGAGCTGCACTCGCACATGCAGTCGTGCAGGGGTTTCAGGGAGAGGATGAGGAGCACCGCCAGCACTCGGATCAGCGTGGACAGGAACCGGAACTCCACCGCGAGGCCCGAACACGGGAGGAGCAAGGTCCACTACTCCCCCGAGCGACCGTCCTCCGCGTTCCTCCTCGCGGAGTCATGATCTGTTCATCATACTGGTTTTATGTTACGAGATGTACATGCGAATCTATCGGTTCATGCGACCTTGGAGTTCTTTAGTTTGGCAGTGGGATACTACTGTTAAATTGGGGATTGTGCAGGTTGTTTCTTGTGTGGATAATATACCGTGTGTATTTTGGATTTTGTACATCGATCTTTGGGTTATACATACATGCATGAGAAATCGGGTCCTTCGGATCACGTGTTTGTCCTGCTGCGATCTGGATGCGTGACAGGCCCCTGCCGTGGTGCTTTCGTGCGACAAGGGTAAAGGGGGGGGAACTCAAGCGTAGGAACATGCATGTGAGTTTTCTGGTACTACTCAGATCGTGGAACCCAACGGGTGAGAATTTTGCAGTTAGCATTGCACGGCTCTTGAGTAGAATAATTTCGTAAGGACAACGACGAGCGCGAGGTCGTGGCTGTAAGTACTAAGTAGGCGTGAGAGCGAATCGGTCGAGAGGAGAACGCACGTACGGCACGGCCGGCTCTAGTCCTGAGGGGCGCAGCAGGATGATGAGAGGGTGGTAGAGCTGGCCAGATGGGTCGTACCTGCCGGGCCGTCCTGAGGCACGACACTGTTGGTCCGGCCTAGGCCCGGTCCGTACTGTTCACGGATCGTGCCGACCCAAGACGACTGACCGTGCCATACTTGGGCGACACTCGAGCACGCGGTGGGCGGTGGGCACAAGACGAACGAGGTCTTGCCGCCGTGCATGGCACAAGCCCCGCACAACCCGTGTAGCCCGATTTTGGAGAGGTCGAGTGAGGCCGCCAGGCCGAGGAGGATGGCGGCGCCTGCCGCTGGCTCGGAGGAAGGAGATGGCAGCAGGGCTTGCTCGGGAAGGGAGGTAGAGGAGGCAAAGTGGAGGGCGGCGCCGACGTGGAAGCCCGGACCCTGGAAGGGTGGAGCCGATGAGCCGTGGAGGCCGCCGCACCGTCGCTGCTGTGTCGTGCGCTCATGTCGCGACGCCATAAAGATGCGCCACTGTGCATGACGCCTGTAGGAGAATCTTGAGAAGCGGCAGGAAAAAAAGGTAGGCGGCCAGGCGGGCGGGCGGGTGGGCCACGACCTGACTAAATTTCGGCCATTGGTGTTTTTGACCGTTTTCGTTACCGTTTGGCTCTTTAAAAATAGAAAAAAAAATCCCATTTTTTTTTAAAAAAATAGCCACCATATCCCCCCCTTCATTTAGCGCCCCCTACATTCCTCATTCTCTATTTGAAATTCTGTTTTGCAAATTCAAATTCGTGTTGAGTTAATTTGACAAAATTCAAAAAAATTATACCACATTTTGGGAAATTCAATTTTCGGCAGTAAGTCAACAAAAGAGGTACACTAATATTTTTGCATACTTTTATTATTAGCGCTTGTTATGGTAAGATGAAAGTAATAATAGTGTTAGTTTCGATTTCACAGTTTTGGTTATGGGCATTTACGACAGCTTTGCTATTGGTGATTACAGACTTTCACCGAAGAAAATTGCATCCATAGATGCGACTGCGGTTGCCTCAAGCCAACCAGAAGGGCAAGACGAAGTTCCGTCATCAGGGTCTACGACAGCATCGGGCTCCACGCCAACCGAAGCAAAAAGGTTGAGGTCGTCTACATCGGGAGTGTGGAAGAATTTTGACAAGACAACCAAACAAGACGCACAAGGAAATAAGGTATCATACGCTATTTGTAAAATTTGTCACAATGAATTATTTGCAAGGTCTACAGGTGGAACGAGCTACTTGCTTAGACATGCTAAAAGATGTAAGGTCAAGTAAGGATTGGTGATGAGGCAGATGCAGCTGTAGTACAACCCCAGCAGTACGGTACATATATAACTGGGACTACGATCATGGGGTAGCTCATCAATATCTCTGTCGTTTAATTGTTTATGAGGATGTACCGTTGAGCTTTGGTGAGTCTGTTGCTTTTCAAAATTACATTAGACTGCACATAATCCTAGATTTTTTTTCTGTTTCTAGACAGACAACAACTAGGGATCTAGTAAAAAACTACAATGAACGCCATAATAAAATAAAGGAACTATTTATTACGTGCACATTTTCGATGTCTCTGAGTTCGGACAAATGGAGTGGCCGTGTTATGGAGATTATCTTAGTGTAGTTGCTTATTATGTTAATGATGATTGGGTAATGGAGAAAATAATTATAGGTTTGAAATTAATTGATGTAGCACACACGTGTGAGAATATTGCGGACTGTATTGTCAAAGTTGTGGAAGACTTTGATCTTACTAATAAAATATTCCCAATTACTTTAGACAATGTCGCTTCGAACTCTAGGGTCATTGATATTCTTACTCCAGTGTTGAGTACATACATTGATTCCTTCTTCCTACATCAATGATGCGCTTGTTATATTATTAACCTTATAGTCAAATGTGATTTGAAGAGGTTGAATCCGTATATTAAAGCTTTTTGCGATACGATTTCTTTCTTGAATAATTCTAACGTAAGAATAGCACAATACAAGAACTTCTGCAAGGTGATGGGTGTATGTCCAAGAAAGTTCGGTTTGGACATACCGTTAAGTTGGAAATCTACTTACCTGATACTTAAGAGTCTTTTACCATACAAAAGAACTTTTTCTATTTTTGTTCGAACGCGCTGTCAGAGTATTGACGGTAGTATACTATTGACTGAGCAACATTGGTTTATTGCTGAGAAGATACTACAGTTTTTTTTTAAAAAAATTATGAGGTCACTATTGCTTTGTCTGTTGTGTACTATCCAACATCTCCTATCATTATGTATAATATTTTACAGATTGCTACTCAATTAAAATTGTATGAAAATGACTTAGTTTTACGCGATGCTATTGTTGCCTTGAAAACTGAATACCTTAAATATTGGAGAGAAATCTGTTACCTATATGCATTTGCATTTCTTTTAGATCCTAGAGGTAAAATTGATGCATTTGGTAGTGTACTTGATCTTCTTAGTGATACTACAGGGTTAGACTATACTAACAATTTTGCAGAAGTTCGTTCTCGATTATACGAGGTTTTACCAAAGGTATGAAAAAAAGTTTCGGAAAGTCCGCTCGCAACGACCTCCAGTAGCCCCCGCTTCAAGTAGCAAGAAAAATATGTAGGGCAAGATTTTCGGTGGCCCTTCCTCGGGGTCCAGGTCTTCTTCTTCTACACTGTCGTCTGCTCAGCCAAGACCCACAAGAAGTGGTAAACTATCCACCTATCTGGACAACGATACAGTGGATTTCAACTTAGAAGGCTTTAAAATTTTGTAATGGTGGTAAACCCATAAGTTAACATATCATGTGCTATCCATACTTGCACGTGATGTGTTAACCGTTCCTATCTCGACGGTTTCATCCGAGTCTGCTTTCAGTCTTTATAGAAGAATATTGGAGGCGAAAAGAACAAGCCTCACAAGTGAGATAGTAGAGATACTTCTAACTATGAAGGACTATGAACAAGTTGATTCACGAATACAACACTATGTGGAAAATCTATAGTTGTCGGAGGTGTTCGAAAATCTGTACTTAGTCAATGATACGTAGAACAAGGATGTATGTAGAGCTATAGATTGTATTATTTTTTCTTTACCATGGTTTTCTCATTTTGAGTTTTTACTTGGCGAAAGTTTTAATGAGGCAACTAGTTGAACATTAATAAAGCTCTTTATTACATTTTCAATATGATCGTCTTGTTTTTTTCAATTTTCATATCAATTTCTGAATTCTACAAATTTTTCTGATTTTTCAATTTTTTCAGGCCTAATGTGCTAAATGAGCCGACCTTGGCCCGTTAGACCAAATGGGCTCGTGTCGGCCCGGCTCAGCATGAACGGCCAACGGATCATGCCTAGGTCGCCTCTCTGGCACAACACAGCCCATCTAATAGCCGGGTTAGAATAGGCTATGCCTAGATAAGCCGGATCAGCTCATGCCTATTCTGGGTCGGGCTGGGCCGTCCATTTGGGCAGCTCTAGACGGCGGCAAAACAACATGGAGTGAAAGGCGGCGTCCCCACCGAGACCCCACAGCCCTGGACGGCCGGCAATGGGCATGAGTTTGGCAGCGACGCAAGAGCACTTGGCGCCAGGGGGCCAATTGCCACGCAGACGCAACAATATTGCAGGTCTGGGTTGGGGCCTTGAACCGTGGGGAGGTAGCGCGCCGTGTGCAGATGGGAATTATCGCGGAAATAATTCGGCAATCGTCATTGAATCATCGATGATAACCACACCGTTGGCATCTGCACATGTTAGTTCCCAACCCAACAAATCAGAAACAACAGCGACTGATCATTCTGAACCGGCCAATCACCCATCTGCTAATCATAGCAAGCCTAAAAAAAGCTCACTAGCCCAGCCTGTGAAAGAAACTCCAGCCAAGAATCCTTGTTTCCAAGGCTAGCCTGCCTAAATAAAGCACATCAAAGCCTCTCCTGTCGCAGCTATATATACCCTGCCTTTCCCGCTCTTCCTTCCCATACCAAAGCACCCAGCTCGCTAGCTTCTTGCTCTTGCCCACCCCATAACATCTACAATAATTCTTGAGCATCTACCAAGAAGCTAGCTAGCAGAAATGGCCGCCACCCTTAGGCTGAGGATCTCGCCAGGCCGCCGCCGCCGCTGTCGTGGCCTCGTCCTTGGTCGGCGTGGCCATGCGCCGAGGCGCCTCCTCGCCCATCCTCCGAGCCATGGGACCGCCCGGCCGTCATTGTTAATGCTTCGCCGCCGCCGTTGGTACCTCTTCTGTTGAAGCTTGTACATCTGCTGACCGATCGCATCGCCGCCATGAGTTTATACATTGATTTTTTAAACCAAGGTGTTATATGTGGTGTTGTTGGGTATATGTTACGATTGATTGACGTACACTTTTGCGGCTAAGTAGTCTATGTATCTTCTTTCATGTACTTGCGACTTGGTACACACTGACTACATATGAAGTGTCTGATGAGCCTATATCTTTATTCATTGTTAATGACGTTGTCCACGAGCATCTCAAATGATCGATTCATGTAAATTGTTCTGGGGGACTAACCCAATCAAACATGTCTCAATGCAGTGCTATGTTATGGACGTGCAACCCGGAACCACGGCGGAGGTTATCCCAGATTCTCCCTCCCAGTCCCACACTCTTGGACAATTTCCAATGGGCGATACGACTCTATGGTATTAGTCTGGGTACACACCGTATCCTACGCAGTTTAGCCCGCAAGGTGAACCGTACCCCCAAGCAGTTCGCCCAGTTCATCCCACAAGCTGAGCCGAGTTGGTGCCCCTCCACGGATCCTACTACGGATCCTACTGCTTGGATCACAGACTTGTTCTCAACGCCACTCCCGCAGGTGATGCCCCCTCTGTACACCGACACGGCGGTTGAGAAGCCCCGCTATGACCTGCGGCAGAACCCACGGTCACCTGATAGGTTGACGTTCCCACAAGAACAGATTCGTCAGAGACCTATGGCAGGAACACGGCGCGGAAGGTCAGTACAGGGTCCTATGCCCAAGAGTAGTGAGCAGCAGCGTGAGCGGTAGTAACATTAGAAGTCTATTATATGTTGTAACTTGTACTTCAGTTATTGATTTGTAATCCAAGCAGAGTGTGGTAATTGGAATGTAATTGGGCACTTTTACTTCGTTATCTATCTCAGTAGAACAATTTTATTCTCATTCATCAAGGACTGCGATGCATAGATAAAGAGTGGACAGTACAATCTCATTAGAACTGACGTTCTACTTGGCAAGAACAACATATAATAGAAGAAAGACCGCAAAACTAACTATCTTAACTAATTTGTGAAGCATCTTCTCAACTCTTTCCATCCTTTCATCCAGTCTTTGAAGTCTGTTCTCTTCATTTTGCATTGGTTGATCAGACGCTTGACGCACTACACGAATTGCAGCAACACCACGGCAGTCTTCTTGCAAGACAGCAATTTGCATTGCAATATCTTGAACCACTCGGACAGCTTCATCAGCCCATTGCCAAAACCGACATGTTGTGTTCTACAAAAGAATTGCAGCTTCAAATGAAAGTAACAAAACCTGGTATCTACAATGCAATTCATTCGTGCTGATTTTGCAGAAGTTACCGAAAGATTTGAAAACTTCATGAGCACTCGGGACGGATTCGTTGGCGTATGAGAGGTAACACATTCGCCGGATCCCTGCAACGAGGGCAAACTAGCTGCTGCCGTAGTGATTGTAATTCTCTGCTCACACGAAAGTTCGATGAGGCCGAAGACATATTGTTTTACACTGGAAGAAAGGAGAAGAAGAAGAGAAGAGTGAGGTGAATGGCAGCCAAAGCATCCATATATAGCGTTGGGAGCACAAAGGGGCCACTGTGTGGAAAGGAGGACATGACCGCATAGTGTGAAAAGCAGGAAGTGACAACTCTCTCCAAAGCACGAAGTGACCACTCTCTCGAAAGCAGGAAGTGACCACTATCTGGAAAGCAGGACGTGACAACTCTCTGGAAAGCAGGACGTGACTACTTTCTGCAAAGCACGACGTGACCCATCGTAATACTTCACTATTCATGGTTTAAATACCTAAAATGCCATGTATGCTTAGGAAATGCATATAATTACTGTTTAACAAAATTGAGGCTCGTCCTAGGTTATGGGCACGCTTGGATACGCCTTGTAAGAATTAGACTATAATGTTTTCATTAAAAAGGAATAAGGAATAACTATAACCATGCTTCTAATTGCAGGTCCCACATTCTATAGACACAAAAGCATGTTAAGACAACCATTAATTACTAAGCAAATGAATAGGTCTAATAGGTCTTAGTTTATGCAATTTTATTATTTGACCAAAATTTGTAGAGCAGTAGTGACGCAAAGGAATATACGGATAAATAGAGAATGTTAATTCAAGTCCAAAACATTTGGGTTCATCTTATTTGGAGTTTTTATGAATTAGTTATGCATTTTCGAAGTTATCAGCCTTTTCTATTGTAAAACTAATAGAGTTAATGAGTCATTACCCAAAATAATACTCTCTATTACAAAGACATGTTTGAAACCAAATTTATAATAAATTTCATTAAAAATAAAAATTATCAGAACTGGTTTCATCTATTTTGGGGTTGAGATGAATTAGTTATGTATTTTTGAAGCTATTCATATTTTTCAGTAGACAAATTAATGGATTTTGAATTTCCTAAGCCTTTTAGACTTTTCCTACCGGGGCTGAGCTAGCCTCAGACGATGACGTGTGGGGTCCAAGCACAGCGCACGGCACTTAGAGCTTGGACTCAAGCGCGCGCGAGGCGGACCGTTGGATTTTGATCGAACGGTTGACAGTTAGTGCGAACGTTCGGACCACGCTTTCTGATCGTCCGATCGAGATCTAACGGCTCATAAACGCCGCGTGTTCGGACAGTCCGAACAGCCATTTTGATCTGGACCGTTGATTTCACATTAGACGGTCCAAATGCGAGTGAACGTTCGGACCGCCCGAGCGGTCAAGAGATCTGGGCCGTTTATTTTCCATCGGACGGTCCAAAAGCGGTTGGTGTGGCACGGTGCACTTAGTTGACTCTGCCGAGTCCATTCACCTGGGTCGGACTCGAGCCAGGTTTGGGTTCGGGTCGGTTGAACAGTGCAGAGGTTTGACTGAGATTTAATTTATCTTCTCTACTTTGACCAAGGGTTTATAAATAGAAATAAAATTCCTAAAAATGTAAAATAAATCAAATGGGTTCCTGGGAAGGTCTAGTATCCATAAAAATTATTAAAACTCACTTTTCATGATATATTTTGTATAATATAAATTCAATCTTAGGCTAGGTCTTTTAATGGTGTTTGAATTTTCTTAGGGTTCAAACCAGTCCCACAAATTTGAAAAAAATTATATTAATTCATGATAAATATTCTAGTATTTGAATAAATTATTTCCATATGATAATAAAATGTTTTTGTTGCTATTTTTATTTGGAGTTCTAATTTGAAGTGTATGTTTAATAATTCTGCCTCATGTTGTTCCACACAATCCACATTTGAAACACAAACATGTTTCAACGGTAATAACAACTTGTTACATCGTAGAAATCAGTGCAAGTTACAATGCAAATCACTACAACACTCACATCACTACAACACTTATATGACTCAAATACACCGGATAGCTTACAGATACTAAGTGGCGCCGGAGGAAGAAGGTCTATTCGGCGGTTCTGAATGAGTGCCCATGAGTCTTGCATAGCCTACACCTCATTGGTCTTAGCCGATCTCCACGCTTGGCGCATCCATGTCGCTCTGGATACGCCTTGATCGACGCCTCCCACGGCTCGGATGCCGCAGAAGCGCCATTCGGTGACCACTTCATCGCACCCGACCATAGGTCCTGTAGTGGCCTTCCACGCCAGAGGAGTTAAACTCCTGCTCCAAGTATCATACAGTGTCGATGTCGTAGTACTCCGACATGTACATGTTAGAAGATTGGTGAAATCTGACATGCAAAGATACACGTGGGAGCAAGGCTTGTGCAGGAGTTGAGGCTTGTTGCAGATGCAAACTACCACATTGCCTATGGTGCAAACGTGCTTCCGGTCACCTCTCATGTGGCCGCGAACGTACTTGTCCCGCAGGCGGATCTCGAACTTCCTCCTCACACCATCCATTGTGATAGCTACATGGGATTGGGCCTTGGTAATTTTCTTGTCCATGTAGGCAAGGGTAACATCCGAGTACTGTTTCCCTTCATCGAAATGCTGCTTGGCCATCATTGCTCGATTGACGAAGTAACCGACCGTACGGTTCCATGTCTCATCGACAACAGCGGTGATGGGCAGGGCACGGACCCCTTTCAACACACCGTTGTAGACCTCGGACATGTTGGTTGTCATGATGCCGTACCGAGCACCATAGGTGTCGTGAAGAAGAGACCATTTCTCATAGTCGGGGGCATGCATGCTCATCCACTCAGCTAACTCGCTTTGCGGTGCGCCTGGGCCAGAACCTCCACTTGCACACTCGATTTCGACCTCAAGCTCCCGCCACACGGCATCGAACTTGCGCTTCTAGTTTTGCAGGTAGAGCTTATTGAACTTCTTCATGAGGTCTTTGCTCCGGAAGCGCGTGTGGAAGTTGGCAGCTAGATGCCGCATGCACCAACGTGTGCGCATGCCGTTCCATTGGAACGGCGAGCTTGTACCGTGCTGTATGGTGTGCAGTTCGGACAACAACCCGGCATGACGGTCGGTTATGATGCACACATTCAGCCGATCCCTTACAACATGTTGCTTTATGTTGGCTATAAACCATAGCCAACTGTCAATGTTCTCATTCTCCACAATTGCAAAGGCAACTGGGAGCAACTGGTCATTGCCATCAGCAGCAATAGCGGTGAGAATGGTGCCCTTGTACTTCCCACAAAGGAAAGTACCATCCATAGTCAGGACGGGATGACAGTGGGAGAAGCCTTGCACTGCCGGGCCAAAAGCCTAGAAGACTCGATCAAGGATTAGGGAATGTGAGATGTTCAACGGGTAGGGCCTGTCCACCCTGTTGACGCATGTCCCCGGATTAGCATCCGCAATTTTCTTCAGCATTCTGGGGACTAGGTCGTACGCCTCCTTGTAGCTACCGTACAACCCTTCGAGGACCTTCCGCTTCGCCCGCCAAACCTTACTGTAGCTAACGGCATACCCTACTGTATTCGCTACGTTAGCCATTAGGACCTTCGGCGAAACGATCAAATTGGCGACAACTGCATGGCTTATGATGCTCGCGATGTAGGCCGAGGTTACATTCTTATGCATTTGCAATGGCTCCTGAAGCTCACATGTGTTATCCGTCACGACTGTGATGCGGAAGGCCGTTCCCGCCCCAGGGAATCTCTACGCACGGACTTTTCCAGGGCAAGAGCTAAGCACGCACTTAATTATGTAAGTGTCAGGATTAGACCTGCACATAACGGAAGACATATAATAGTTAGTACAACTTACTGTAGATAGTTCACGATGACAAACAACGCTCAAACTCACCAGTAAACTTCGGTAAGTCCGACCGGTCTTCACCGCGAAACTCACGATAGCTTGCTGGCGGCGATTCTACGTGGGAAATGTTGCCCCTGGCGGTGTCGCATCGAAGGCCCACGAAGACTCGTGCTCCTGGGCCAGAACAAGGGAAGAGGCCGCTTGGCAATCCAACCGACTTGGAACATAGTCTGTGTCAGTCGAAACAATGCCACCGACGATCCCGCCCTCATCGTCGGCTTCGTCCTCGCTGGATTGCGAGTCAAAGTCGTCCTCAACTTCGGTGGTAGTGCCCTCGGACATGCCATCGATAATCTCGTGACAATCAACATGAGCACCCCGCCATTTGTCCACATCTTCATTCGGTTGGAAACTACCAGAATCTCCATCAACTGGAGCATCCTGCCTAACGACGTCTGGCGCTCTCGAGACCTCTCCCGTCGTCAACAAACCGAAGAGGGGGACAAGAGCGTCGCTAGCTCCTTCAACGGCGCCCCCTAGAGGATTGAGTAGGATAAACAAAATGGACATACACCATGGGTCGTCGATAGATCGGAGCGTGAGGATTGCTAACGATCTCCATGTAATATGCCCACATGGCACTGCTGGTCACATTCGTCAGGCCCCACAACATCTGCCCGTGTGGTGGGACCGTGATGGCGGTGACCGCCTCTATTACTATCTTGTTCCTGGCGACGTGCCTATCGAACAACTGCCGAATGCACCGTCGTAGCTCCAGCAAATCAACGTATGCCAGGTTGGGAACGTTTAGCAAGGCGCACTGGCAGCTGGACAAATAAACTCCGTCTGGACCGGCACGCACGTTATCGTGGAACATGTACAGTGTCTCCATTTCTGACAAAATTAACACAATATTTCAACCAAAACACATCATAAAAACCATACGTGCGTTGCTGAAATGAACTTACAATGTTACCGACTCTTAACCTCGCATGGAAGATCAAATTCAAACATGCATCGCATTAGTAACGACTTCGGCAAATGGTGCCAACAAAGGACAAACGAAAATGTTAAATACGGGAGAGGGAGGCACCTCCAAAAGAGGGAGAGATTCCTGAGAGGAACGATCGAGCGAGTGTGTGGCCGCGCGTTTAAATAGTCGAGCACCGGAGACGCAACGGGACAGAGGGGCAGGTCCCTACCACGCCTGGCAGAGGGGGCAGGTCCCTACCGCGCCCCACACCAAGGGCAGCTCTGCACGCGATGTGACCGAACGAAGCAGTTTTCTGCGGAAACGATGCTATGCGGCCCCAAGATTCGTCATACACAGACACGGATCGACGGATCGAGACGCAAAGATGACGCCCCAGAGGGTGGGTCCCTACCACGCCGGCAGGGGGTGTCCCTACCACGCTGGCGGAGGCGCAGTCCTGGCGCCCCCTGCCGAGGGCGCCTCGACGCGACATGACCGAACGAAGCAGCTTTGTGTGGAAACGATGCTATGCGGCCCCAAGATTCATCGTACACAGACAGCAACTAATAGGTCGAGACGCAGCATGACGTCGCCTCCCAGAGGGTGCAGGTCACCTACCGCGCGTAGTAGGGGGCCTACTATATGTGATACTTAAATTTTGCACTTAATGTGTGATGCCTGTGATACTTTTGCATTCTTATGTGTACTCGATCATACAATGCATGTTTGTTCAATGCATATGGACGACTATAGCTTAATGCACATGGCACATCGAGGCAACATGTCAACTCGATAAAAGGCAACAGCAATGACGCGTCCACCATTTAGTTACATGCTTTATGAGATTGAACATAAGTGCATACAGAAAGGGAGACTACCGAGGTACAAGCTTCTCCGCCCGTGCCTAATGGTAGAAGCTGCCTCTCGCTACCCACATAGAGTGTTCTCCAGTTGGGCACCTCGGACGTGGCTGACCGTCGTTGTAGTGGCATGCACATATGCAACTAGGGTTGGCGCAGCAGCATGTGGGATCATAGGAATTTTCTATGTTCACGATCTCCTCGTTGCCCGTCTCGCATTGCATCTGTTGGCGGATGTCATCATTTTGCTCCTTGAGATCGCCAATTTGCGCCTCCAAATCAAAGATTCGGTTCCATAATATATCCACGTGCCTCGCAACATGTCGTTCATGGGGAGGATCGATCCAGCGGGTAAAGTTGTATTTCGTCATCTGCAGCAAGGGACGGTTAGTATGGATGATGTATTAGAGTAACATGAACAAAACTATTTACCCCAGAGTATGGGCATCGGAAGAAACGCCATCCGCCAACGAAAGGGCCGTCTATGACCTGCACGATAGCGTCCTCCCCGTGTCCGTATTTCGGCCACTTAGGTTGAGCACGCTTGTTCGACACCAACCAGTAGTTAGGGTCGAAGTCCTCCCTCCTTTCCAGGAGAATGTCTTGCTTCGGCGACCTCAATTGGGCTGGTCCTTGGCGTCTGCCATCGTATGTTCTTGTCTGACGGGAAGGTTATTCTTCCTCGGTTTCAAGGGTCGAGTGGTCCTACTTTGAGCATGGGCGTGCATTTTATAGCCCGCAGGGGAGGCTAACAAAGCGGTAATGTATTAGCTTGCAGATGACAAGACCAGACGGGTTTGTCGCTTTCTTGCAGGACTAGACGAGACGAGGCGCCTTTTGCGCGAGGATAAGACCACACGGGCGCTTTGCGCGATGATAAGACCAAAAGAGACAGCCTTGTGTAGTGAGAAGACCAGACAAGATAACTTTGCGCAGTGACAAGACCACACGGGCCAGCTTTGCGCAGTGATAAGGGCAAAGGAGACAGCTTTGTGCAGTGACAAGACCACATGGGGCAGCTTTGCGCAGTGATAAGACCAAAGGAGACAACTTTGCGCAGTGACAAGACCAGACGAGGCAGCTTTGCGCAGTGACAAGACCACACAGGCCAGCTTTGCGCAGTGATAAAACCAAAGGAGACAGCTTTGCGCGGTTTAGGGTTTAGGTTCAGGGTTACGCTTTTCACATCGACTTGCCAACCCTGTTCGTACTGTGCCCGGCCAACACCCAGACGCGGTGGGCCGGCCGGGCACAACACGAACAGTGTTGGGCTGTGCCAGGCATGGAACGAGCCCGGCACGACCCGTGTAGCCCGATTTTGGAGAGGCCGAATGAGGCCACCAGGCCGACGAGGGAGGGAGGGAGGAGGATGGCGGCGCCTGCCACTGGCTCGGTGGAAGGAGATGGCAGTAGGGCCTGCTCGGAAAGGGAGGTAGAATAGGCGGAGTGGAGGGCAGCGTCGGCATGGAGGGCGGAACCGACGTGGAAGCCCGAACCCTAGAGGGGTGGAGCTGATGAGCCGTGGAGGGCGCCGCACCACTGGCTCATCTTGCCCATGCCACGTGCAGCTCGCCATGTGCGGTGACAATGCAATGCTTGATAGGGGAGAATGAGGGCAAGAAGGGGGGAAAGAGGCAGGCGGCAGGCAGTATGCAAGGCGGGCTCGTGGGCCACGACCTGACTAAATTTCGGCCATTGGCGTTTTGACCGTTTTTGTTACTGTTTGGCTCTTTAAAAATAGAAAAAAATCCCTTTTTTTTTAAAAAAAAGCCACCATACCCCCCCCATTTAGCACCCCTCCATTCCTTATTCTCTATTTGAAATTTTGTTGTGCAAATTCAAATTCGTGTTGCGCTAATTTGACAAAATTCAAAAAAATTATACCAAATTTTGGGAAATTCAATTTTCGGCAGCAAGTCAGTAAAAGAGGCACACTAGTATTTTTTGCAAACTTTTATTTGTTAGTGCTTGTTATGGTAAGATGAAAGTAATAATAGTGTTAGTTTCGATTTCACAGTTTTGGTTATGGACATTTACGACAGCGTTGCTCTTAGTGATTACTGACTTTCACCAAAGGGAATTGCATCCATAGATGCGGCTCCCTCAAGCTAACTGGAAGAACAAGACGGAGTTTCGTCATCAGGGTCTACGGCAGCATCAGGCTCCACGCCAACCGAAACAAAGAGGTCGAGGTCGTCTACATCGAGAGTGTGGAAGAATTTCGACAGGACAACCAAACAAAACGCACAAGGAAATGAGGTATCATATACTATTTGTAAAATTTGTCACAATGAATTATCTTCAATGTCTACAGGTGGAACGGGGAACGGGGTACTTAGACATGCTAAAAGATGTAAGGTCAAGTAAGGATTGGTGATGAGGCAGACGCAGCTGCAGTACAACCCCGGCGGTACGGTACGTATATAACTGGGACTATGATCCTGGGGTAGCTCATCAATATCTTTGTCGTTTAATTGCTTATGAGGATGTACCGTTGAGCTTTGGTGAGTCTGCTGCTTTCCAAAATTACATTAGACTGCACATAATCCTAGATTTTTTTTCTGTTTCTAGAGAGACAACAACTAGGGATCTAGTAAAAAACTACAATGAACGCCGTAATAAAATAAAGGAACTATTTATTACGTGCACATTTTCGACGTCCCTGAGTTCGGACATATGGAGTGGTCGTGCTATGGAGATTATCTTAGTGTAGTTGCTTATTATGTTAATGATGATAGGTTAATGGAGAAAATAATTATAGGTTTGAAATTAATTGATGTAGCACACACGTGTGAGAATATTGCGGACTGTATTGTCAAAGTCGTGGAAGACTTTGATCTTACTAATAAAATATTCCCAATTACTTTAGACAATGTCACTTCGAACTCTAGGGTCATGGATATTCTTACTCCAGTGTTGAGTACATACGATGATTCCTTCTTCCTACATCAATGATGCGCTTGTTATATTATTAACCTTATAGTCAAATGTGATTTGAAGAGGTTGAATCCGTATATTAAAGCTTTTCGCGATACGATTTCTTTCTTGAATAATTCTAACATAAGAATAGCACAATACAAGAACTTCTGCAAGGCGATGGGTGTACGTCCAAGAAAGTTCAGTTTGGACATACCGTTAAGTTGGAACTCTACTTACCTGATACTTAAGAGTCTTTTACCATACAAAAGCACTTTTTCTATTTTTGTTCAAACACACTGTCAGAGCATTGACGGTAGTATACTATTTTTGTTCAAACACACTGTCAGAGCATTGAAAGTTCGTTCTCGATTATACGAGGTTTTACCAAAGGTATGAAAAAAAGTTTCGGAGAGTTCGCTCGCAATGACCTCCAGTAGCCCCCGCTTCAAGTAGCAAGAAAAATATGTAGGGCAAGATTTTCGGTGGCCCTTCCTCGGGGTCCAGGTCTTCTTCTTCTACACTGTCGTCTGCTCAGCCAAGACCCACAAGAAGTGGTAAACTATCCACATATCTGGACAACGATACAGTGGATTTCAACTCAGAAGGCTTTAAAATTTTGTAATGGTGGTAAGCCCATAAGTTAACATATCATGTGCTATCCATACTTACACGTGATGTGTTAACCGTTCCTATCTCGACGGTTTCATCCGAGTCTGTTTTCAGTCTTTATGGAAGAATATTGGAGGAGAAAAGAACAAGTCTCACAAGTGAGATGGTGGAGATACTTCTAACTATGAAGGACTATGAACAAGTTGATTCACGAATACAACACTCTGTGGAAAATCCATAGTTGTCGGAGGTGTTCGAAAATCTGTACTTAGACAATGATACGTAGAATAATGATGTATGTAGAGCTATAGATTGTACTCTTTTTTTTGCCAAGGTTTTCTCATTTTGAGTTTTTACTTGACGAAGGTTTTAATGAGGCAGCTAGTTGAACATTAATAAAGCTCTTTATTACATTTTCAATATGATCGTCTTATTTTTTTTTTCAATTTTCATTTCTATTTCTGAATTCTACAAATTTTCCTTATTTTTCAAAAACAAAATCAGCCCTAATGTGCTAAATGAGCCGACCTTGGTCCGTTAGACCAAACGGGCTCGTGTCGGTCCAACCCAGCACGAACGGCCAACGGACCATGCCTAGACTGCCTCTCCGGCACAGCACATCTCATCTAATAGCTGGGTTAGGATAGGCCGGATCAGCCCGTGCCTGTGCTGGGTCGCGCTGGGCCACCCATTTGGGCGGCTCTAGATGACGGCAAAACCAGTGCGGCGTGAAAGGCAGCGTCCCACCGAGACCCCACAGTCGAGCCCACAAATCGCGATGGCAGGGGCATGAGTTTGGCGATGGATAAGAGGACTTGGCGCCAGAGGCCAATTGCCCGCAGTCTGACGCTGCGGTCAAAGGTGTTGGGAGGCGCGCGAACCGGCCGGGGAGGTATCGCGGAAATAATTCGGCAATTGTCATCGAATCATCGATGATAACCACACCAGTTGGCAGCTGCACATGTTCGTTCCCAACCCAACAAATCAGAAACAACAACGACTGATCATTCTGAACCAGCCAATCACCCATCTGCTAATCATAGCAAGCCGAAAAAAAGCTCACTAGCCCAGCCTGTGAAAGAAACTCCAGCCAAGAATCCTTGTTTCCAAGGCTAGCCTGCCTAAATAAAGCACATCAAAGCCTCCCCCGTCGCAGCTACATATACCCTGCCTTTCCCGCTCTTCCTTCCCATCCCAAAGCACCCAGCTCGCTAGCTTCTTGCTCTTGCCCACCCCCTAACATCTACAATAATTCTTGAGCATCTACCAAGAAGCTAGCTAGCAGAAATGGCCGCCACCCTCAGGCTCAGGATTCTCGCCGCGGCTACCACCGTCGCCGTCGTGGCCTCGTCCTTGGTCGGCGTGGCCACCACGGCCGAGGCACCGGCTCCCGGCCCATCCTCCCGAGTCATTGGGACCGCCCGCCGTCATTGTTAACTGCCTTCGCCGCCGCCGTTAGGTACCTCTTCTGGCGGCTGAAGCGTCTTGGCGCTGTCATTGACGATCGCATCGCCGCCATGAGTTTATACATTGATTTTTTTAAACCAATGTGTTATATGTGGTGTTGTTGGATATATGTTACGATTGATTGGCGTACACATTTGCGGGTTAAGAGTCTATGTATCTTCTTTCATGCACTTGCGACTTGCTACACATCTACATATGAAATGTCTGATGAGCCTATATCTTTACGACAGCTTTGCTATTGGTGATTATAGACTTTCACCGAAGAAAATTGCTTCTATAGATGCGACTACGGCTGCCTCAAGCCAACTGGAAGGGCAAGACGGAGTTCCGTCATCAGGGTCTACGGCAGCATCGGGCTCCACGCCAACCGAAGCAAAGAGGTTGAGGTCGTCTACATCGGTAGTAGGCCTGCTAACGGGAGTAGGCCTCACTACTACAGGAAGCCACATCACGCATTGGAATCGTCATCACGCATTTCGCTTCGAACCGTCTATGTTTGTTGATGCGTGATAACGAGGATATTATCACAGACAGTAAAAAACCGTCTATGATATGAAATATCACAGACGGTTTTACTAAATAACCATCTGTGAAGGCTAGTATCACGAGCGGTTTGAACTAAAACCGTCAGTGATCCGAGAATATCACGAGCGGTTCTAAACAAAAGCTGCTCGTGATTTGTGAATATCACGAAGACTTTTGTTTAGAATCGCTCGTGATATTCTCGGATCACGCACGGTTTGTTTTGATAATCGCTCGTGATATTCTCGTATCCTGAGCGGTTTTAGTAGAAACCGCTCTGCGATACTTGCCTTCACTGAGCGGTTTTAACAAAAACCGTCTCGTGATAGCTCATACCGACCACAATTTTCTTGTTTTCTGGCTAGCCTCGGAATTGCTAGCCATGCCCTCTGAAAACAAGCATGCACAAAAACAGATTCATTAGAGATAATCAATTGTTGACAACTCAAAGTGATCATTACTCAAAATAAATTACAAAAGATCGCATTTGTTCAAGTATTGTCGCTATAGTTACAAGCGGATTACAATTGTTTACGTTGAGAGGTGTCGGCGGGGTGATGCTCTCGGTTGGCGGCAAGTGAAACTCTCCATTGTCGTTAATGATTTACGTGTTGATAAAGGTCGAGCTTCCTCTAATGTCCTTGATCTCTTCATAACGAGTGAATCACATTGTAAATCCAAGACACCGCTACCAATTAAGAGTAAAGTGGTAAGCTATATATATTTAAATTTATAATTAGGAAATAATTATTTGAGATTGATAAACCTCGGGATCCTTCTTCCTAGCTCTAAGGATTAGTGCATATGATAGCGAGCGTAGATTGCACATAACTCATCATCTTTTTGCTGGCGGCACTGCAAAAATAGAATTACATATATAGGTATAGTCAGTTCGAGACGCGTTATTATGAAGTATGATATAGGATTATCGTGTTGTAGCGCTGCATCGAAAATCTATCATGTGTGTTAGTTACGCTCTTTCCATTGTATATTCCTTTGTTGGCAACATAATTGATGAACGACCTACATGATTCGAAAAAGTTATCCTCGGCCATTTCAAACGAATGAAGACTACAATAGAGTTATGTAAGGAGGAAATGAGCATATATCTCGAGTATTCCTCTTAGAATGCTGAAGTCATGCTTGTTGCGGTTTAGGGAATCAAGGTATATCACATGGTTCCTCTTGGGTATAATAACTAAAAGGATCCAATGGTACATACTCATGTATGTCGCTATAGTCATTAAACCTAAGTTCGTGCTGCGTATAAAGTACAAATAAAATTTGTATAGCAAGTAGTGACACTTACCCCTGGTTGTAGGGCACCACTATGTACTTCATGTTCATCTGACGAAGCAATGACCTCGTTATGTATTTCTCGACGAAGGACGAGTCTTGTTGGATGGTTTGCAACGATACCACATGTGGGTCGAGGAAACCCACCGGTTCTTTCCATTCCGGACATTTTTCAAAGATGTATCTATACATAAGCAATGAGTTGTGATATTTATCGGTATTACATGAATGTAGAACTTGATTATGCGCACTTACGATTGTCCAACATCGTGAAAGCGAGGCGTCGAGGCCAACGAGGTTGAATAGTTCAAATAAGTCATTGAAGCCCGACGAAGTACCTCATCCCGCTGAAGAAATGCTTGTCCTCGTGATCGACGGTGATTCGATGATCGCACCCTTCTTTTGGGTCTTCTCCAAGTACCGGGCATGCAAAGCGACAAGCATATCAACGTGCATCAATCTTGCGTCGGAGCACAATGGTTTTTCGATGATGTAGTTCCCGGCATCGCGGACTTCCGGACTTGGGAGGCACCTTAACGTTAAATCGATTTCGATTTGGCCTTAGCGATTGGCGGCGTCTTCTTGTGAGACGACTTCGGGAACCGACACTGACGACACGCTTTTCTTTGTTCGCCGTCGTCTTCTCCACGGAATCGAAGAGGTGGCCTTCGAGGCGAAACATGAGGTGGAGTCATCGAGGGTCCGTTGGAGAGGAATGATCGTGTCGGATCGCAAGATTCTTTGGGTCGAGGCGATGTCCTTCTTGGGCCCGGATAAAAGAGAGGACAAGATCCCTAGTGTTGTGATCTCTTCGTTCGGGCAAATCTTGGGGACGACTCGAAAATTGACATGTACTTTAATGTACGAAAAACTCATACCAATTTATATTTATTAAAGTTATCATTTTATTGAATTTTACGAAATTTGAAAGAGTTTATTTGCTTTATTTGAATTTTTGAAGTCTTAAAAGTCAAAAAATAAAATTTAGTAAAGTCTTTAAAGTTTTATTTGAGTTAAAGTTGAAAAATAAAAACTAAAATAATTTTGAGAATTTTATGAAATTTTAAAAACTTTTTCCTAAATATTTTAAAGCCAAAATAATTTATTTGCAAAATTAAAAGCCAACTTTAAGTTGGGAATAATTTTATTAATTCTAAAATGACTCTAAGAATTTATGAGAATTTTTCTAGAATTTTTGGATTTATTTTGCTATTTTCTAAATCTAAAATGAATTAAACTGATTACTTTAAAAGAAAAATCAATTAAAATCGGTGAATGGTTTTGGGCGAATTGGCTCAGCCCAAAACCTCCACTTATCCTTACAAGACGGCCGTTGAAATCGCCTCCTCACGGCCGATCCTCCTCCACTCATGATCGTTGGATGAGGATCCGACGGCCAAGACATCCTGCAAGACGCGCCCTTTCCCTCTCGGCCTCGATGACAGTGGGCCCGCCTTGCTTCTTCCTCCCCGTCTCCTTCCACCTTCACCGCTTCATCGCGCCATTGCCGCCGAGGCGAAGCTTCATATGGCCGCCTAACCGTCCGTGAGACCGCTGCGTGCGTGCGCAAGACGACTCGCGACGCACGCACCGCCTCACCCCCCTTTTTTTCTCACGCGGTCCCGCCGGTTTCTCTAACCGCCACGACCGCCATGACCCATGCTACCACGATCTCCTCCTCACCTCCTCGCCCTATAAAGGAGCCCGGCTCGCGATTCTCACTCATCCAAACGCCTCACCTCTTAGCCCTCTCGCCCGTGGCGCCGAATTTTGAGGTTGGCGCCGCCGACAAATGTCGCCGTTCTTCGTCAATTCCGGCGAGGTCAAGGACGGCTGGCGACTTTGACCGCAAAGAACGCATCGCACCGTCGCCGCCTCACTCGCGCGCGCGCCGCCGCCGGAGCACCTCCCGAGCCGCCAAGGCCACCACGACCCGTTTGCGCCGCCGCTCAACACCTCGTCGCCGGCCACCATCTCACGCCTAACGCCGCCAAGGTGAGCATTAGACTCCGCGCCTTCTCTCCCTCTCGGTACCTCGCTGGCCCTCGCCAGTGCGAGGTTCACCGGTTCATGAACCCGCGCGCCACCTCGCCGGTCTCGTGGCACGCCACCGGTCGCCACCTTGGCGCCAGTCGGCGCCACCTCGCCTCACAAGCACATGTCCGCCCACGTGGCACGCCTGTGGCAAGGTCCACCTCCCTCGGCCTCAAACACCGTGGACTTAGTCCATATGAGTAGTGAGGCAGGCATGTGGGCCCCACATGTCGGATTTCATTTTAATTCCTTTAAATTCTGGAAAATTCGTCGCTGACGTCACCATGCGCAATAATTAGAATTTTCTATAGAAAAATAATTCGGGAAATTGGTTAAATAATGATTTAGGTTTAAATTTGTAAAATTCATAACTTTTACATCTTAGCTCCAAATTGGATGATTCAAATTGCTAAAATCTTAGAAAATTATTGTCTAACTAAATAAAATATCAGTATTCAATTTGGAATTCAGTTTAGTCTTGTTTTAGAATTTAAAATTCATTTAAATTCCAAATTTAGATCAAAATTTGTAAAATTCATATCTTTTGATTCCCAACTCCAATTTAAGTGATTCAAATTTCTAAAATTTTACAAAATTATTATCTAGCTAAATAAAATAGAATTATTTATTTTGAGTTATTTTGAATTGCCTTTTGAGTTGTTGTTTGAATTTCGTTTGAATTTGGGTCGTTTTAGATAGACTTGACGATTAGGAGAGTTAGATCCTTCTGAGAATTTAGAGAGTCAAGACTTCAACGAAGGCAAGTTACATTCTTGACCATATTTGCACCCATTATTTTAAATTATTTAAATTCTGTTTTAAATTATTATTGCATGCGTATTTATATTCATGTAATTTAAATCCTGTTTTAAGCTTTATAGTTATTCCTATTCCATTGTATAGCCAAATATTGTCAGATAGACCATATGGAGAACCATTCGAATGTGATATATATCTTTGGAGGTAGAAAGTGAAAATATTGGATTATAAGATAACATGATCGTTGGATATGAGATTAAAGAAATTGATTTGTTGTTGAGATTAAATTATAGAAATATATTATTGGGCATCGTAATATGGGAGATGGAAGTATAGGATTACACAATTGATGGACATGGGATTGTAGATATGCATTATGGATGGATATTGAATTATAGAATCACGTGTTTCTTTGGATATTAGATTATATGAATACATGATGCTTAGTTCTTGATTATACAATTATACAATTGTTGATCGATAGATTATAGGAAAAACAACGGTTGGAGATTGGATCATATGAATGCATTAATGACGGATGTAGAAATAAGTGATCAATGGATATTGAATGGTAGAGATAGCTAACTATTGACATTGGACTATTAGGATTGAATTATAGAAGTAGTCTTTATGGAATATTGATTTGCTTGGATGTTGGACTATAGGATTAAACCTTGGTGGGATTTTGGGAATAAAACTTGATTAGATATCAGAAGTAGATAATTGTTGATAATGGATTAACGAAGAATGGATTATAGAAATAGATAATCATTGGATAACGGATTATCAAAAATTGGATTATAGGATTACATAATCATCGGATTGATGGGTGTTGAATTATTAGAAATAATTCATTAGGGATTAATGGATTGATGGATATCAGTTATAGAATTAGAGCATTCTTGAATGTTGGATCGATGGAGGTCGGATCATAGAAATAGACCGATATGGTGGATATTGGACTAATTAATATTGGAGTATAGAATCACATAATTCTTTGGAGTTTGGATTATCGGATTATGAACCTGATGACGGATGGTTCACTTACCGGCCTCGTACCTGACAATACCTTGACATTGAATCCCTCACCCCTTGTCACCTTAGATAAAACCTAGTTGATACAATAGTATGAACTAAGATCATTTGAAAAAGTTGCAAAGACATGCTTAGACCAAAAATGTTTGATTTGGGGAGTTTACCAAAATTTAAATATTGTTTAAATTGCATCCATGGCATTGGTGTGTTATGGAAGTTTATAAATGACTTTGAAAAATAAAACAAAGTGATGGTTTGGACTTGGGCGAAATGGTTGAAAGGTTGGTGCGAGGTTTATGCACGGGCTTAATCTGGTTAGGATTAAGGCCGGTGGTTAATTGGAAGTCGCCCAAGTCAATTAAGGACCAGGCCTTGGCGTTCCTTTGCTATGCCTATAATGGGCTATGCCTCATCGTGCAACCACATGTCCTCGGTATGGGGAGTAGGACACAGCTTACTAATTAGTGATACCTCATTGTTATTTGTGCCATTTGTTTGTGTGGGTGTTGGTTAGGCAGTTTTCCCACCGGCGCAAGAGGGGCTTCCTGAGGATGGGTAGTCAATGGAAGTGAAACCTTAGCGGGCATGAATACTTTTGGGTAGAGCTTTGTAAAAGCCTTGTCACGTGCTCTAGACCGCTTACCTAAGGTAGTGGCGGTGGCATAGATATATCTTTGGACAAACTAGAGAATTCGTGTCATGTGGGTAAAGTCGTACAAACTCTGCAGAGTGTAAAACTATTGAATAGCAGCGTCATGATCATGGACATGCTAGCAAAGCCACTCAAAGTTATACTTTGGTTTTGGTTTCAAAATGATTTGACATAAATGATTTTGGATTTCTATCCAAATGGGATTTAGGCGGGAAGCCATATGATAGGAGGGTATCCTTCACCATTCATTATGGAGGTTATCCACACTATAAAACTGTCATTTAAAATCTGATTTTAGATATGGTATAAAAGTGGCCTTGGAAATTTATACAAGTATTTCAAGAAAATGATGCTTTATGCAAATTCAACCGTATTAAGCTTTCCTTTGAGATATCAATATATGCATGTCATTCTGTTATTTGACGGGTGTAACTTGCGAGCATGGTAGTTGTGCTCATTCTTGCTTAATGCAAATAATTTCAGAGGAGAAGGACTTTGCTACCGGTGTGGATCTCGACGACTAGGCCGCTTCCCCAGTTGATTGCCTGTGGCAGATTAACAGGACCCTACTACTTCTTCGTCTTCCGCTGTGTTTATTTTATTGTTGGCATGTAAGCCTCCTTTGTAATCAACTCTGTTGTTATTTATTAATAAAGTTGTGATATGATTTTGTTACCATATTTGTTTACTGTGTGAACTAGCTCGATCATGGGACTAGTTGAGAAATGCACGAGAGGATTCGGAGTGTTAATCCGGGTCTTACATGTACCATATCCACGGACCTGGCGTAATCGTGCGCCACCGGGCACCGTCTTTGCCTCCCTTCCTCGTATGGATACACCATCCCTGCGCAGCCTCAATACAAATGGACCCATCCATCCTCACTTGGAACTTACAGGGCGTCGGCTCCTACAAAACGATACGCAATTAGCTAAGGCGTCCTATAGGTCTATCTTTGGTGCATTCCATAGATGTACGTTACCTTGATGTCGTCTATCGGTAATCGGACGTCGTCATGTTCTAATTATGCAGACGCGGCCATTCTCGACGTCGAGGAGGATCGCCTCCCGAATTTGCGGGCGACTTGCGGCCGTGGCTCATGAGTATATCCATTTGACTCGCAATCTTGCCATCTGCTTGAAATTGGTTAGTAATCATCTTTACCAACTGGTTGTCATGCTCGCCCTTGGATCTCTTCCTAGTCCTATCGTGCGATGATAAATGCAGTGAATCCATGACTTCAAGGCACGTTAACCCCAAGGCCTCGCGTGCGACCCGGTGCTCCTTGTTTCCCAAGGCCATAGATAGTATATCCTTCTCCCTGTCTGCATGGAAGGAGCCTTGGGAAGCTTAGGCAGTCAAGTCACGCTGCAAGAGGTCATCACGTTATTATAGGCACTATGAAGTTATGGACTTATTAACAACTTAGTAGTTCGACATATTTACCACACGTTAGGACACTTCCTGGTCTGCCGGGTTTGTGAAGGAGATGCTGCCCGAAAACGAGACTTTTGCCTTCGCTTTTAATCAGCTTAGGGAACGCGGGTCTGTGACATCAGGAAACGGGTTCTCCTTCTCCGCCGCCCATTCCTCGTATTTACCCGCGTACCCGGTGGTGCGAGTGCTGCGGGTGAGTGTTTAGTGTCTGAGAGCTTTGTGCGCCGCACTTTGCTCCTTAAATTCGGTCGTCGTTTTCATAGCCACAAAGGTGTCCCATGCTTCCGCGTCAAGAATCATCTTTGCTTGAAGGCGTCGACCGTGTTCACGTGCTTCATGACAAGAATGCTCTTGAAGGTCCTCCACGATTTACCCATCGTGAGCATCGCCGTCCGTCGCCGCATGCCACATGTGCTACGGAATAGTGAACTTCTCTGAAAGTTCTCGTCCCACAAGCGCCTTTCACTTCTTTCGTCAGTCCTTCCACGTTGGTGTGGTGATGAGGACCCGTTCCTTACAAGTATCCCGCAGATGGTCCGGAATCTCGCCACGATCTCTTGGGACTTAGAGGGACCCCAAAGTCACTGACCTCGTGATGACCGATCGGCCCAAAGGAATTTTCGATTGTCCTCTGCCATCTCGCTTAGTATCATTATAAATCGGCGGTGACGGCGGTCTCATCAGCGCCTCTTCCATCTGCGGGCTCGGTGTTGGCGGCCTCGTCGGCGCCTCTTCCATCTCGGCGTTGGTGGCCGGCGGCGAAAACGAGTGCCTCTGCCATCTCGCTTACTTGCTCTCGGGAAGAAGTACAGAGGTTGACTATAGAGATCAAGATGGCAAATGAAAAGTTGAATGAGCTCATCTGAGACTACTAACATTCCAGCATAAATATGAAACAATTAATCTCAGGAAGAAGTACAGAGGTTGACTATAGAGATCAAGATGGCAAATGAAAAGTTGAATGAGCTCATACAGACTACTAACATTCCTAACACTCCTTAATCCACGAGCTTCTATTCTAACACTCCTAACACTCCTTAATCCACCAGCTTCTCTTGTGATCTTTGTACAGATAGAAACTAGTGATACAAATCTTTACCCGAGCCTACTTCATCGAGCCCGACACACTGGAGTGTACCATCTGCTTCATGTCGTGGAGGATTGGCATGAAGCAAAGGTACACTCAAGTGTGTCAGGATCGACGAAGAAAATGCTAAGCAAAGGTTTAATGCTCTAGGGCTCACCGCCTCCCTGCTCCTATTCTAACACTCCTTAATCCACCAGCTTCTCTTGTGATCTTTGTATAGATAGAAACTAGTGATACAAATCTTTTGCCCGAGCCTACTTCATCGAGCCCGACACACTGGAGTGTACCATCTGCTTCATGCCGTGGAGGATTGGCATGAAGCAAAGGTACACTCAAGTGTGTCAGGATCGACGAAGAAAATGCTAAGCAAAGGTTTAATGCTCTAGGGCTCACCGCCTCCCTGCTCCTATTCTAACACTCCTTAATCCACCAACTTCTCTTGTGATCTTTGTATAGATAGAAACTAGTGATACAAATCTTTTGCTCGAGCCTACTTCATCGAGGCCGACACTAGGAGTGTACCATCACGCTTCATCTTTGTGGAGGATTGGCATGAAGCAAAGGTACACTCAAGTGTGTCGGGATCGACGAAGAAAATGCTAAACAAAGGTTTAATGCTTCATGTACGTAAGACTAGCCTTTAATAAAGACATAGAAACAAAATAGAATCAAGTAAAACTTTCTTTTTTGATTGTTGTAAAAATGCGATTTTAGCAAAATTTCAGAATTAATCCCAACAAAATTAATTAGCATTAAAGCATAATTCCTAAAGAATTTAACACTCCTTAATCCACCAGCTTCTCTAAGGAAATGCAAAGGAATCACAGACGGTTCTTAATAAGAACCGCTCGATCGCTCTCTCACCAATAAAAGGTCTAGAGATTAACGATTGCCTGAGACACTATTCCAACATATTGATTGATGATATTATGTGCTCTCAGAAGGAGAGTAGCTAAAGAACAAGTCTTTGCCATCTCAATCCTATTGTCTATACTCTTCATTAAATGAATATGATAATATAAATTAAAACTATGAGCTCTAAACAATACTTTGCTTAACTGTCAAATGATCTCAACTGCTAATCAAAACAGATTAAACTTCGATCAAACAGAGGTTGACTATAGAGATCAAGATGGCAAATGAAAAGTTGAATGAGCTCATCTGACTACTAGAAGAATCACAAACTAGTCAATACAAGCGATGAATTTGCAATAGAACTATGAGCTCAACCGAAAGTAACCAATTAACAAGACATCATATTGACAAGAGCAAGTAATATAATAGAGCTCAAGTATGAACTAACTATCACATTCAATCTCAAGATAAGATGAGTTCATCACGAGCATGTCAACAAAGCCCATCGATCAATTTGCAATATCTTGATATTAGATTCGTAAATCGAACTAATACGATCAAGGTATCAACTAGCATTGCAAATATATATATATATATATATATATATGCAAAGATCAACCGAATCGCCACAGAGGAGCAATACTCACAGAGAGGATGCGCACAAGAACTCACGGTGCACGTACACTATTCCAACATATTGATTGATGATATTATGTGCTCTTAGAAGGAGAGTAGCTAAAGAACAAGTCTTTGCCATCTCAATCCTATTGTTTCTACTCTTCATAAAATGAATATGATAATATAAATTCAAACTATGAGCTCTAAACAATACTTTGCTTAACTGTCAAATGATCTCAAGCTAATTAAAACAGATTAAACTTCGATCAAGCAGAGGTTGACTATAGAGATCAAGATGGCAAATGAAAAGTTGAATGAGCTCATACTGCACTACTAGAAGAATCACAAACTAGTCATTAGATTACCAACTAAAACGAATACTCTCAATAGAACTGAACATGAAGAATCAGAATAACTAGCTTTCAACCGAAAGTAACCAATTAACAGTACATCATATTGACAGTAGCAAGTAATACAATAGAGCTCAAGTATGAACTAACTATCACATTCAATCTCAGTATAAGACAGAGTTCATCACAGAGCATGTCAACAAAGCCCACTGATCAATTTGCAATAGAACGATGAGCTCAACCGAAAGTAACCAATTAATAGTAGATCATATTGACAGTAGTAAGTAATACAATAGAGCTCAAGTATGAACTAACTATCACATTCGGTCTCAAGATAAGACAGAGTTCATCACGAGCATGTCAACAAAGCCCAGCGATCAATTTACAATGAGCGATGAGCTCAACCGAAAGTAACCAATTAATAGTAGATCATATTGACAGTAGCAAGTAATACAATAGAGCTCAAGTATGAACTAACTATCACATTCAATCTCAAGATAAGACGAGTTCATCACGAGCATGTCAACAAAGCCCATCGATCAATTTGCAAATGTAGCGATGAGCTCAACCGAAAGTAACCAATTAACATTAGATCATATTGACAAGAGCAAGTAATACAATAGAGCTCAAGTATGAACTAACTATCACATTCAATCTCGAGATAAGACATAGTTCATCACAGAGCATGTCAACAAAGCCCATGATCAACAAAGCCGAATCATCACAGAGGAGCAATACTCACAGAGAAGATGCCGCACAAGAACTCACGGTGCAAGGAGGAGGCCGACACGGGAGGAGGACGACGCGGGAGAAGGCAGTCAGAGGGAGGAGGACGGCAAGGAGAAGGCCGGTCTGAGGGGAGGAGGCCGACACGGGAGGAGGACGGCGGCGTCGAAGTCGGAGGCGGCGACGCCGGGCTTACGGCCGGGAGGTGAACGGGGCGCCGAGGTCGGGGCGCCGAGGTCGGGCGGCGGCACCAAGGTCAAAGGCGCCGAGGTCTGGGGTGCCGAGGTCGGGGTGGCGGCGGCGCCGAGCCTGAGGCGGCGACGCCGGGCTTACTGGCCGGGAGGTGAACAGGCGCCGAGGTCGGGGTGGCGACCGAGGTTGAAGGTGCCGAGGTCGGGGCGGCGGCACCGAGGTCGGGGCGCCGAGGTCGGGGTGGCGGCACCGAGGTTGAAGGTGCCGAGGTCGGGCGGCGGCACCGAGGTCGGGCGCCAATGTCGGGGCAGCGCGCCGAGGTCGTGGTCGGCGGTGAACTACAAAGTAGCCCTAAACCCTAGAGGAGGCGAACGAGCGCGAGAGCCTAAGGGCGCGGAGAGGAAGTGACAAGTGAGAGCAAAACCCTAGCGTTTCCGCCTTATAAAAAGTATACCACGACGGTTTCGATGAGAACCGCTCAGGATATATATATCACGCACGGTTCTATAATAGAACCGCTCGTGATATGGAACGATCACGAGCAGCTTTTAAATAGAACCGTCTGTGATTCCTTTTCCTGAGCGGTTCTACTATGGAACCGCTCGTGATAACTCTCTTCATTTTCCCACGTGTCTCTTCGTCTTCATTTTCCCGCATGTGTCTCTTCGTCTCACGATCACACGGCGGCTTCATCTCTTCATTTTCCAACGTCGCTACAGCTCCCAAAATATCTCTTCATCTCCGCTCGACTTTAGAACTTGTTCTATATATAGATGTGTCCCCTTCTACAATGTATTTCACACAACCTCCTTGATCCCCTTTCTCCACAAAAACAGAAATGGCTGCCTCTTCTTAGACACGACCGCACACGCACCTCTCTCTCAGACGTTGAATCGTCTTCGCGAAGAACACTATTTCAACAATGTCTTCACTCCTCTGTCGAGAATTTGCGGGCGGGTGACGGCCACCTTCCGCCGTCTTAACATCCTCCTCCGCCGTGTCTTCCAGGTGATCTCCCACTTTCGGCGAGTTTACCGCATCATCGACGTGGTCCTCCAAAACGACGTTGCACGTCTCCAGGAGGCTTGCTCACTTGGATCATGATCGAGGCAAGAAGCGATCAAGTCGACTGTGCCGAGACCCTCAAGCAAGAGAAGAGAGCCTATGGGCTCAATTCTTCTTAGTTCAATAGTTCGAGGTCTTGGGAGACACTTTCGAGCAATGGCGTCGGTGGGCGTATTCGAGCTTCGTTCGATCATGAACCGTCCGCCTCGCACGCCGCCACTGAAGTATTGAAGACGGAGATAGCGACCTACCTCCGCCACTAGATAGGTTTCTAGTTTTTAATCTTTTTAAGCGGTCGCCACGTTGTTTGGCTATATATATGAAAATTCCAAAATAAAAAAAAGTTTGGAGGTGAAGTTACTATATCTATTTGCCCATATTAGGAGCTCCTCATCCCATCGAGTCTTGAAGTGTGGCGCTGGGAGGAGCAAGCAGTATGTTGGAGCAGATCTAAGTGGAGCCGATGGCGGCCAGGTTGCTCCAAAGCGATGGCGAGGCAAATGCAGCGGTCACGGCCTTGATGAACCTGGCGGCAAGGCGATGAACCTGGCACATGCGGCAAAGAGAGGCATGTGTCGGGCTCAATTTATATGGAGCTAGGATATCACAGACGGTTCTTAATAAGAACCGTCTGTGATAGTACACAGACGGTTGTAACCTAAAACCGTCTGTGATTAGGGGATTATTACAGACGGTTTGTTAATAGAACCATGTGTGATAATTCACAGACGGTTCTATTTATCAACCGTCTGTGATAGATGACTATCACAGACGGTTCTAAAAAATACCGTCTGTGATAGTCGGCCCGCGCCACCCGCATGTCCGGACTGACCCAACATAGACGGTTCCAAAGGAACCGTCTGTGAGGGGGCGTCTACTATAGCCTGTTTTGTAGTAGTGCCTTCTACTGGGGGACAAACCAATCCATATCCCAGCCCAACCCACAACATCATGTTCCACTTCCTCAACCCAAACCAATCCATTTGTCATCCCTTAGGATCCAACCCAACCCAACCCACATAATACTTTAACCCAACCCAACCCAAACCATTTCTCTAAAATGGTCTCAACCCATTTTGCCTACCCGTTTCAACCCACACAGCCAAAATCTGCATAAACAAATTCTACACAATCCTGACACACCCAAAATCAAGAATCCCCTCTCGGATTTCCGATGGCTCGCCGAGCAGCTTCTTGCTCCGAGATCCCGTCCGAGCTCCTCCTCATCGTCATCACCTACCTCTGATTAGCTTTGCGAGATCGCGGCGTGTCGCCGTCTGCCTACCGGGCTTGGCGGTAGTCCGTCATGCATCTCGCCACCTCACGCTGTGGCGCCCGGCTCCGTGGCTCTCGCTATCGCCGAACGACGCGCCGTCCTTCGCCAGCTTCCTCTTTGGCGCCCGGCGCCGGATCTTCCTCCCGGAGGACGTCCGAGCCGCTCGCCTCTGCGGATCCCACGAAGGCGGCTAGCTCGCCGTCGCCTCCGGCCATCACGGCCCGTACGCGCTCGCCAACATCTTCTCCCAGACTGGGTCCTAGAGAAGACTAAGGCTGGGCTCGCCGCCGGGTGGAGGTGCTTATGGAGGGGGGATTGGTGGTGGTGTGGCTCTAGCTTGGCGCCCGCCGCCGACCACGGCCGTCTGGCTGCAGAACGCGTCTTCTCCCGGTGGGTCTGGAGAAGACTAAGGCCAGGCTCGCCGCCGGGTGGAGGTGCTTATGGAGGGGGGATTGGTGGTGGTGTGGCTCTAGCTTGGTCGCTCCGTTGCTTCGACTTGGTCGCTCGCAGGCAGCAGCGTCCGAGGCCAAGGGGAAGGGAGAGGGGACTAGTAGTCTAGTAGACATGAAGACATGGGGGACGCGACGCTGGATTCACGCGGCAGCTAGGAGCCTAGGGGCCAGCTCACCCAGGCACCCAGCCCATTTCAACCCACGGGCTCAAACCGTGGGTTCAAAACCATATAAACCCGAAAATTCTTTATCCAAACCAAACCAAACCAATCTGATTTCGGTACAAACCCAATCCAATCCAAACCATTAGCTGCCTCAAACCGTTTCCATCCATCCAAAGCCAACCCGAATTGAAATCCAACCCATTTCACCCGTTCTAATCCAATCCATTACCAGGCTTAATCGGGAGTGTGGAAGAATTTTGACAAGACAACCAAACAAGACGCACAAGGAAATAAGGTATAATATGCTATTTGTAAAATTTGTCACAATGAATTATCTGCAAGGTCTACAGGTGGAACGAGCCACTTGCTTAGATATGCTAAAAGATGTAAGGTCAAGTAAGGATTGGTGATGAGGCGACGCAATGCACAACCACCTCGTGGTGCGATGACGTATATAACTGGGACTATGATCCTGGGGTAGCTCATCAATATCTCTGTCGTTTAATTGCTTCTGAGGATGTACCGTTGAGCTTTGGTGAGTCTGCTGGTTTCCAAAATTACATTAGACTGCACATAATCCTAGATTTTTTTTTCTGTTTCTAGCCAGACAACAACTAGGGATTTAGTAAAAAAACTACAATGAACGCCGTAATAAAATAAAGGAACTATTTATTACGTGCACATTTTCGACGTCCCTGAGTTTGGACATACGGAGTGGTCGTGCTATGGAGATTATCTTATTGTAGTTGCTTATTATGTTAATGATGATTGGGTAATGGAGAAAATAATTATAGGTTTGAAATTAATTGATGTAGCACACACGTGTGAGAATATTGCGGACTGTATTGTCAAAGTCGTGGAAGACTTTGATCTTACTAATAAAATATTCCCAATTACTTTAGACAATGTCGCTTCGAACTCTAGGGTCATGGATATTCTTACTCTACGCTGATTCCTTCTTCCTACATCAATGATGCGCTTGTTATATTATTAACCGTATAGTCAAATGTGATTTGAAGAGGTTGAATCCATATATTAAAGCTTTTCGCGATACGATTTCTTTTTTGAATAATTCTAACGTAAGAATAGCACAATATAAGAACTTCTGCAAGGCGATGAGTGTACGTCCAAGAAAGTTCGGTTTGGACATACCGTTAAGTTGGAACTCTACTTACCTGATACTTAAGAGTCTTTTACCATACAAAAGCACTTTTCTATTTTTGTTCGAACGCACTGTCAGAGCATTGACGGTAGTATACTATTGACTGAGCAACATTAGTTTATTGGTGAGAAGATACTGCAGTTTTTTTTAAAAAAACATTATGAGATCACTATTGCTTTGTCTGTTGTGTACTATCCAACATCTCCTATCATTATGCATAGTATTTTACAGATTACTACTCAATTAAAATTGTATGAAAATGACTTAGTTTTATGCGATGCTATTATTGCCATGAAAACTGAATACCTTAAATATTGGAGAGAAATCAGTTACCTATATGCATTTGCATTTCTTTTAGATCCTAGAGGTAAAATTGATGTATTTGGTAGTGTACTTGATCTTCTTAGTGATGCTACAGGGTTAGACTATACTAACAATTTTGCAGAAGTTCGTTCTCGATTATACAAGGTTTTACCAAAGGTATGAAAAAAGTTTCGGAGAGTCCGCTCGCAACGACCTCCAATAGCCCTCACTTCAAGTAGCAAGAAAAGTATGTAGGGCAAGATTTTCGGTGGCCCTTCCTCGGGGTCCAGGTCTTCTTCTTATACACTGTCGTCTGCTCAGCCAAGACTCACAAGGAGTGGTAAACTATCCACCTATCTGGACAACGATACGGTGGATTTCAACTCAGAAGGCTTTAAAATTTTGTAATGGTGGTAAGCCCATAAGTTAACATATCCTGTGCTATCCATACTTGCACGTGATGTGTTAACCGTTCCTATCTCGACGGTTTCATCCGAGTCTGCTTTCAGTCTTTATGGAAGAATATTGGAGGAGAAAAGAACAAGTCTCACAAGTGAGATGGTGGAGATAGTTCTAACTATGAAGGACTATGAACAAGTTGATTTACGAATACAACACTCTGTGGAAAATCCATAGTTGTCGGAGATGTTCGAAAATCTGTACTTAGACAATGATACGTAGAACAAGGATATATGTAGAGCTATAGATTGTACTCTTTTTTCTTTGCCAAGGTTTTCTCATTTTAAGTTTTTACTTGGCGAAGGTTTTAATGAGGCAGCTAGTTGAACATTAATAAAGCTCTTTATTACATTTTCAACATGATCGTCTTATTTTTTTTCAATTTTCATATCTATTACTAAATTCTACAAATTTTTCTGATTTTTCAATTTTTTTCCTGGTCTAACGTGCTAAATGGGCCGACCTTGGCCCGTTAGATCAAACGGGCTCGTGTCGGCCCAGCCTAGCACGAATGGCCAACTGATCATGCCTAGGTCGTCTCTTCGGCACAGCACGGCTCATCTAATAGCTGGGTTAGGATAGGCTATGCCTAAATAGGCCCGATCAGCTCGTGCCTGTGCTAGGTCGTGCTCAGCTCGTGCCTATGCTAGGTCGTGCTGGGCCACCCATTTGGACGGCTCTAGATGGCTGCAAAACCAGCACGACGTGAAAGCGGCGTCCCCAATAGAGACCCCACAGTGATGACAGCCTGGTCGCCGATGGCGGGCATGAGTTTGGCAGCGACGCAAGAGCACTTGGCGCCAGGGGGCCAATTGCCACGATACGACGCGCTACAGTGCAGGTTGGGAGGCGCGCGAACCGGCCGGGGAGGTATCGCGGAATTATCGCGGAAATAATTCGGCAATCGTCATCGAATCATCGATGATAACCACACCAGTTGGCAGCTGCACATGTTCGTTCCCAACCCAACAAATTAGAAACAACAACGACTGATCATTTTGAACCGGCCAATCACCCATCTGCTAATCATAGCAAGCCTAAAAAAAGCTCACTAGCCCAGCCTGTGAAAGAAACTCCAGCCAAGGATCCTTGTTTCCAAGGCTAGCCTGCCTAAATAAAGCACATCAAAGCCTCCCCTGTCGCAGCTATATATACCCTGCCTTTCCCGCTCTTCCTTCCCATCCCAAAGCACCCAGCTCGCTAGCTTCTTGCTCTTGCCCACCCCCTAACATCTACAATAATTCTTGAGCATCTACCAAGAAGCTAGCTAGCAGAAATGGCCGCCACCCTCAAGCTCAGGATCCTCGCCATGCCGCCGCCATCGCCGTCGTGGCCTCGTCCTTGGTCGGCGTGGCCATCTTGTCGAGGCGCCGCTCCCGCCCATCCTCCGAGCCGCCGGGACCGCCCGGCCGTCGCCGCACCTTCGCCGCCGCCGTTAGGTACTGTTGTCTTTGTTGAGTGCATGCTGCTGGACCAGTCGCATCGCCGCCGCGGAGTTTATACATTGATTTTTTTAAACCAGTGTGTTATATGTGGTGTTGTTGGGTATATGTTCTGATTGATTGACGTACACATTTGCGGGTTGCGAGTCTATGTATCTTCTTTCATGCACTTGCGACTTGGTACACAGCTACATATGAAGTAATACAGTGAGCCTATATCTTTATTCATTGTTAATGACGTTGTCCACGAGCATCTCAAATGATCGATTCATGTAAATTGTTCTGGGGGACTAACCCAATCAAACTTGTCTCAATGCAGTGCTATGTTATGGTTAAGTGTCCTGGACGCTCTCATAAGTCATAACATGGAAAAGAAGATCTTTTTTTTTTTAGATAATGGAAGAGTCAAAATCTTTTCCGGCCTCTGCATCGAGGATGCATACAGCCCAATTTATTACAAAGAAACACAGTCCAAAATATCCAACAAGATAAAGTGACTTGAAGCATTACAACCAAAGCACGACCGAACTTTAAATTCAATCATTTCTAATTCTGTGACTACACCGCCATCCATGATTACTGAAGATTTACTTCGCCACCCATTCCAACCTTGCACTGCCGCTCAACATCAACTCCTTTTGGATTGGTTTCTGCATAATTGCCTATGCCTCTGGACACTCGATTTTGTCTATTGACCAGACCGAGTAGGCCGTCCAGCATCAATTTTTGATCGGTTTGTCTGATGGTTTGCCCATTCCAGTAGCGGCTCGATTGTCAGGATGAATTAGCCAAGCCCAAACTTTATTGCCCATCCTCCATTTAGTGGTGGCCTCCAACTCAAAATCTGACAGAGTCATATTCTTTCTTTCGCTCATGCAGCAGTAAATCGTACTACGATTGCATAATTGATTATTTATCGTATCATTTTTTTCTTTCATTTTAACAAAGATGTTTGGAGTTCCTGCAGTGACTTCATTAATTCCCAGAACCAAGCCTCGAATTCAAGGAAAATGATTTCCTTCCGGTCATGATCGTTTCAGAACTCAGATCCAATCATTAAGACAGTTGGCACATGTATGTCTATGATGGTTGTCAAATCCTGGCTGGCCAGGGAAGTACTATGGATGACAGGATGAGGTCAAACAGATACACAATCCTTGCTATACAAAAGAAATAACTGCAGGAGGGACTCCCGTGTCGCTCGGTCGGGCGACCCGGGAGGCGACGCCGAATCTCCCGAGAGCCCCCGTCTCCAGCCCCTCGTCGGCCGTCGTCGTTGCTCACGTCACGGGCGGCCCCCCCCTTCCACCTCTCGCGCCTCCCCTCCTCCTCCCCCCTCCCTCCCCCCGCTGAGGAACCCCGTCAAGCCGCTGAGGTGGCGGCGAGCCCTGGTGGTGCGCCGAGCTTCATGAACTCGCGACGCCCCTCCCTCTGGCGAGAGCCTCAGGTCGCCGGCGCCCCTCTTGGTGGCCGACCCAGTTCTAGATCCAGATCTGGATCTGGATCTACCCCACCCCTCCGCCGGAGCTCGGGGCCGCGGCTCCTCCCGGACCCACAGGGCACCCACCTCCTGCCAGCGAGGCCTCTCGATGGAGCCCGACGGCAAGGAACACCGCCTAGAAGCCGCGGGCCGTCGATTCAACCACATTTCCAGGCGCTTCGAGAAGAGAAAGCGTTCTGGCGGCGGTCGAGGGCTCTTCCATGGCCTCGGCGACGTTCTGGAGGTGCTCCTCGCCATCTTCCCGCCGCCGGTCGGCGTCTTCTGCGCTTCTGGGGCGCTGGGCGTGATCCCGCGGTCCGCCGTCTACCCGCCAGCCACTCCCAGTGCCGCTGCTGGCGCCAACACGAAGCGCTGTGTTGCTGCAGCGCTGCAGGCGCGGCGGCTGTTCGCCGGTGGTTGTGTGCGTGTTCCAGGTGGCGCCGTGCATGTGGATGTCCGAGCCGTCGCGGTGCTGCTGTTGGTGCGGGTGCTGCTGGGCGAGGGCCGTGTGGCCCGCTTCTCCTTTTGTGCAGGATTTCGGGGTGGGCGGAGCCGCGAGCGAAAGCTCTGCCCGGCTTGCCGGTGCCAATGTCGTTGACGCCCTCGGGCGCCATTCCCTCCCTGGAGGCGACATTTCCGCGGCTCCCCCACACTAGTTGCTTCTCCGGGTGTCCGGACGGCGACGACGGCATTGATATCGTTACCTTCCTGAAGGCGTCGCTTCGAGAAGCCAAGCCCCTGCTCTCCGTTTTGTGCCTTCGGCTCTTCTGTAGGTTTACCCCAACGTCCTCGTTTCGCGGTGGCTCTTCATTCTGGTTTGGCGCTTCACGACAACATTTTGGTCCAATGCGCGCTCCTCCGAAGCGACGCGTTGCCGACTTGCGTGACAGTTAGGTGCGGCGTGGGAGCAGAGCTCCACCGACAGAGAGGAGCGGCGTGGGAGCGGGGCTCCGCCGATTGAGCGGTGCGGCGTGGGAGCAGGGCTCCGCCGACCGAGTTGTGAGGGTGTCAGTTTGTTTGGTTGGTTAGCGCGCGAGTTGAGCTGGGTCGGACTTGTCTGTTGTCTGGTTGTGCCTTCTGGCGTGAGCGTCGTTCTGTTTGAGTTGAGGTCGTTTTGTCGTTTCGGGGTTAGCTGCCGGTTTTTCTCTCTGAAACCGTGCACTTGTTAAGGTTTTCGGGCCCGATTTCCCTTATAAACTGGGTCATTTCTCTTCTTCTTTATATATATGCTTAGCTGGAGCTCTATTCAAAAAAAAAAAAGACAGGATGAGGTCCGGCCGTCCGGTGTAGGCAGAGCGTTTGTATCTTCAGCTTTTGGGAGATTGAAATCAAAATGTCTTGCAGTCGATCTTTGCTTAGTTTCACCCATCAAATTTTCGAATGAACCACAACAGAGTTCTCAAAAAATTGGTACCACACTAGATGCGTACACTGTACGCACGTTTTTTTCCTTCTTGAGAGTTGAAATCGTGTGTGCACATGATTTTGGGAAAGCAAGGTTGTGGACTAGATTTCACAAGATGTGTGCCACTTGCACTTGCAAATTGCAACCGAAAGATCAGAAAGCCCATGAATTTAATATCGTCAATGTCTACACATGATCAATTACAAAACCTCGAATCAAGAAATGAATCGCATCCATATACTCACCAAACAACAAATCTCAGAACGAATAAGCATGTGTACGCACTCCGCAGCATCACACCACCACTCGGTGAGGTGCGGCACCGGCCATGCACACACAGAGTGTAACATTTCCGTTTTCAAACGGCGAATGATAATTTCATTTGGTTCTTGATTTTTAAAATGCATGTCAAATTATCAAATAATTTCAAAATTCTCTAGCTTCTAACTAAGCTCGGGTTTGTGTTTCAAACCTCCTTGAAGTTTTCGAATTCAAAATTCAGATTTGAATTCATCTTTTCAGATTTTGGGCATCTTCTCAGTTTGCCTTTCCCCTCTCCTTGGGCCAGCCCTTTTGCTTCTTGGCCCAACCCACCCAAAGACTCGGCCCTTCTCCCCCCCAAATTTCTCCTGGCCTTTTCCTTGCCACATTGGCACAGTGCCCTCCCCTCGATCGTCTTCTTCCTCAGGCTGGCTGGGTCATGCCCCCGTCACCAAGCCGCCCACGCCGAATGACGCCACCCACCTGCCACCGCGTGCTTCGCCACTTGCTCCTTTGCCGCCTGCGCCATTCCCAAGCCACCCTCCCCCGGTCTTCACCGAGCTGCTCAGCAGCGCCCATGCGCCTCTTCTGCTCCCACGAGCACCTGCCGCCGCGCACGAGCCCCTCTGGCCCTCTGCCGCCACCAGCTCCCACATGAGCCTTGGTCACCGAAGTCGCCGCTGCCGTCAGCACTCAGTCCCCAACCTCCCCTGGTGTTCACGGCTTCCGTCAGCACCCCCGCACGCACGCCTGGCCGCTCCCACCCGCTCCTTCACCTGCCCCCAGTCTCCAAGTCACCGCGCTAGGGCCTGCCCATCCCACCGCTCCCGCCTCGTCCCATCGCTATGGCCGTCTCGGGACCACGCGAGCGCCACGCGCGGTCGTCGTGCCAACGGCTCCTCCCAGCCCTCCTTGCCCGGCGCCTATAAGAGGAGCTCTACACGCCTCCCTTCTCCCCCTCCCCACCTTTCTTCTTCCACCGCGGGTACAAGCCGAGCTGAAGTCGCGCCCCATTGTCGGCCGCACCGCCTCGCAGCCGTTCAGTCGCTCCGGTGAGCAACTCGCCTGGCCAACCCCGTCACGAGGAGCCCCCAACGCCGAGGAATCCTTCCCCCACAACCCTTCTCCCTCCCCGCCGCCGAGACGCTCCACTGCCGCCGCTCCTTCCTCCTCCGTCCCGTCTACCGCCGCCGGACCACCACGGCCGCCCCCGAGCCACCTCGGCTCCACCTCTGGCTTCCCCACGCCCTTGCGCCGCCCATGCTGCTAGCTCTCTGCAAGGCCGATCAACCACGCCGCCCACCACCGCCTTTGGCTCCGCCACTGCCGCGCTCGACCTCCTCCGGTGCTTCCACCACCGCTTGTGGGTCCACCACCTTCCGGAGATTCTATTCCGCCCACCCGCTGGCCGCCCCGCCGCCCCACTTGTCGGCGCCGCCACCACGCACGGTGCCACCCGAGCGCTCCCCTGCTCCCTCTTTACCTCCCGCTCTCTCTCTCTCTCTATGGCCAAAGGCCCACCCGCCATTGGCCATAAGCCTCCCCCTCTCTCCTTGACAAGCGGGCCGCCTGGTGGCGATCTACCACGCCACAGGCGTGGAGTCAGTCCACCCAGGTTCCCATGTGCCTGTGAGGCTGCACATGGGCCCCACTGCCAGCTCTCTCTCCCTCTTTTCTTGTATTTTCCTTTTTAGGTTTAATTCAAACCCAAACTTCGAAAGTCCCGTTCTCCCTCGTCGTAACTCCAAAAATTATGAAATTTATTTATAAAATGTTGTAAATTCAAGATCTTGCTAATGGCATAGGTCTTGATTAATTTAGAGTTCATTTGTTAATTCTTGTGTATTTATTTGTTTTCTTTTGCTTGTTGTGCCTTTTTCCGGTATGTTCGTCCGATTAGGATTCGAAGACACGGAGGATCTCCACTTCGATCAAGCACAAGATTGTCAAGATTCTCTTACCTATAACCAAGGCGAGTCAATGCTTTGATCATATTGATCCTACATTTTATGTAAATTATATTAATTTAAATTACCAAAATTGCATGCTTTAATTCTTTAATTAAATGTATGTTAAAGCTTAAGGTAGTTAAATACCCATTTGATGATTGCTTAATTAATATGTCATCCCTTGGTAATTGAATCACTTATTCCATGTCACCTTAGTAACTATATGGTAAATGCTAGTTATAGATTGTACTTAAGCGACATGCTAGTCTTGCTTAAGTACCGAGACATTAAATGTCCCAATCATCATCTTTTAAACATAAAAGTGGTTTGGGCAGTCATTGTGGGTAAATGACTGAGATGAATGAGTTAATGTATTTTACTCCTCAAAAACCCTATAACTTGCTGTTACTATCTGGGCGGATGATATATTGATGGGTGCTAATGCAACCCAAGGGGGAGGGTATATGGAATAAACCACCCAGATAACCCCTAAGGACTTAATCTTGTCATGACCTCCTATGTAAAATAAGTACAACCACAAGTCTGCAAACTGCAACATGGCTTAGTAAATTTATTGGACCCTAAAAGTCATTTCACGGGTGGAGGAGTAAAAACGTGCAAGCACGTGATGCTTCCGGCTTGAATGGGACACCGAGGCAATGTGAAGTAAGCCAGTCACTGTGGGGTAGTTCAACTACTCCAGATCGCCAATGTGAACATCCCACACAACGTATGGGTGTAACCCCATATGGGTGAAATGACGGAAGGGGCGAGGTAATTTGAAAGGTTACTGTGACGGTCGCTCAACTACATGACTAAGGAATCGTGTAGGGTAACGAGTATAACTATCTCTTGTGGGTACAGTGTACAACCTCTACAAAGTCTAAATTGTTTAAACAGCTGCGCCTACGGTCAAAGGTGGACATGGGAACTTTACTTGAGTTAGTTATATTTTAGAAACCTTTGTGGGTGGTATGAAAAATGTGGTGGGCTCACCTAGCCCTGAGATTAGATTTTACCTGAGTCGTCGAGCTCAGTGGTGTTAATGAATGGAGGTAGCTCCAATCAAAAGAAGCATAGGTAGAGTTTCCGATGGAGGGAACCTCTGTTGATATTTAATATTGCACAATTACTCTCTTTAATAAAATGCAATTTAGTTAAAATACTAAGTGATAGGAATTTGTAATTATGATAATTAAAAACATTGCTTTAGCAAATAAAAGAACCTGAGCCATCCTTGTTAAGCCATGCATGCATATTATTGCATCTTGTGTGTTGGCTCGTGAGCACGGAAGTTGTGCTTATTCTCGCTTTCCCCCCTAAAACCCTCAGAAGCAGGAAATCCTGAAGATTATGACTACTACGAGGATTCAGAAGTTGAAGGCCCAGAAGATGATGAAGAGTAGTGTCGACGATCGAGTCGTCGATCTTACAAAAATATAGAGGAAAATGACACAGATCTCCTGGGAGAGAATAGGGCTGCTCTTTATAGATATGAACTGGATGTTTACAGGGGGTGTCTACGACCCGGTTGGGGACTAATCCTAATTACACTGAATATGATCCTTGCTATGCTAATCAATCAGACTTAAAGCATGAGACTAAGGCTGATTGCGTTGCTCTAATGTGATGCAGGACGATTTGATCTCCTTTGTTCTCGTCTTCGCTTCATCCTTAAATAACTTCCGAAGAGGTGGCGGTTACTCCTGGAGAAGACGTCCTTTGCGAAGCGTTGCGGCTGGTCGGAGCGAGACGACAGTTAATAAAATATCAACTGCTCTGCGGTCAAGTGACTGTGAGACACTCAACCGCACGATGGTTGTTGTTAGTGTCTTATGATTATGTAACGTCGTGTGGTATGGAATATACAACACGTGTTCCATTCATCACACGGTAAAGAATATATCCGGAATTAGATCCAGATACCAGTTCATAGCTTTTCCGAGCAGCTACCTGGTCGGAGACTAGGCACAGGATCTTGTCCGACCAGGGTACCCATTATGTAACCTCTGGAATACTCACAACCAGTGAGGTTGTTAGCTTTAGGGGTTACGACCATGAAGACATAGGGTTAATATCGAACGCACACGAGTTTCCCCAGTCACTTGCCTGTGGAGAGATGTGCTCTCGCCCCTTTTGTTTTTGTTGTCGCTTCCGCTACTTTTGTAATGTAATCAGTTTGGCCTGTTCGGCCCTTATTGTAAAACTTGACCCGATGCGGTCTACGTAAACTCTGATGTGTTAAATTAATGAATAGTATGGTTTTACTTCACACCATGTATGAATGATTCAGCAATTTGCCTGTGAGTACTATCTACTAATCCAGGAGATAGTACAATGCTTTCACAGAGGATTTGGATTCTTAGAATTCGGGTTCGACATAGAGTACACACATCCCGCCTAACAGAAGAGGTTGTTCAAATTGGACCAATAAGTTAAAGGCTTGTTTATTCCTGAAATTCCAAAGTATGCATGGTCTAGTATCATATTGCCTAGCCAAGTGGTGGAAGAACAATTTATAAGGTAGAGTCCCTGCCACCCCTTGAAACATGTGACACATGACATAGGGTGATATGAGGAGGACTATAGCTAAAGTCACACACACACATACGTACGCGCGTGCGTACATTCGCGTGGCAATCGCGTGACTTGTGACTTGCGCCGCGCGAACACAGTGGTCGAAATAATGTGATCGAAGTCATAGACCAGTGTGGTCGAAACACAGTGGTCGGATCCATAGACTAGTGTGGTCGAAATACACTGATCGGAGCTATAGACCGGTGTGTAATCAAGATATGATAAACACCGCTTAATTACTATTAATTGGTTTTGAATTAACAGTTACCAGTGGTTTAATATGTGTTTTATTATGCAGTTACTAGGGAGTAATTGTCTCAACCTTTAAAATATCTGGAGATGTCCAGACCTGAAGAGATTGGACTCACTTCCAATTTCTTCTTCTTCCTCTGTGTTCTACTGTGCTAGAGAGTTGTGCTGTCGAACCAAGTTATCCATTCTTCTCGACGTGCACTGGGAAGGAGGGTGAACGGGTATCTCCAAACTATTGACTGCTCGCTTCACTGCTTCATCTACGTTTTGCACTGCTTCGAGTCTGCGCTGCTTCCTGTTTTACATCAAGCTCTACTGTAAGTTGGTTGTGCGACTAAACTATTCTGTTATAATTCTATTATTGTGTATGTTTATAAGTACGATAAGTTGTCCGTTGTTAATATTGCTTTATGCATCTCTAATTTTAAGTTATCTTTGCCTCATAGTAAAATCTAAAATCAAAATATTATCCATATTTTCAATAGAGATAGCCGAAGGCCGTGGCAGCGAAGGCCGGGGCTGCAGCAGTGGCGCTGGGGCGGACGCGTCGGCCACGGAGGCCGTGCCGACCAGAGACGAGGCGACGACAACGGCGGCAGCGGCTGCGTCTGCGGCGAGGACCTTGGCCTTGAATTGCCCTGCCATCTTCGTCAGCTTCTCGAGAATTCTTCACAGATTGTTGCTGTTGTTTCGGTTGATGGCAAAGAGGGGAAGTGGCAAGCGTTTATATACAGCTGCGGGGGACGTGACGTCACGTTTAGGCGGCCTGCCTAAATATAAGCTGGCGAACGGGAGGACGGCCGGCTGTCGCGTACCTGGCTTTGGTAACCGATCGGTTGGCTGGCTAGGCGCGTTCATCATGTATTCATGTGCGCGCGACAACTCTGCCGTCCTGCCTGTGCTGGCCTCTGCGCGCGGCGGTACAAACGACGCGGCGGTACAAACGATTTGACGATTGCCGATTGGGAGGTGTTCGGGTTGGAGATTGCTTAGCGAGGCCGCGCCTGTGGGGTCGTGTTCGCATCTGTCACGTTGGTTTTATTTGTTCACTCCAAATCCAATGGATTTTTGCTGTCATAATTTGCTACTATAACGTTGGTTTTATTGGTTCACTCCAAATCCAACGGATTTTTGCTGTCATAATATGCTACTATCACTATATCAATCACTGTTTCCTTTCCCTACAAGAAATCAGTGACAGTCGGATCGGTCGGTTGAATTGTCCGATACAAACTCTTTTCTTTCTCTCTCTTTTTTTTTAGAGAGAGGAAGATACCAACTCTTTTCTTAGAATGTAGGTTTCGCAAATGCAATCCAATACGGCCCAATGTGACGAAGCCAACCCAAGTTCTCCTAGGAGGCTAGGACGGATAGGCCACACCTCCTGAATCCTGATCCAGACCATTGGGGCTAACGGCTTACTAGTCATGCGAACGCAGTCCAAAAGGAGGAAGAACCGAGAGAGGAAACAGAGAGCAACTATTCAAGAACTCTCAAAAAATAAAGACAAAACACTCCAGAAACAATGGAGCAACGAATGACTCATCTTCCTTGATCAGTTATTCTGTTCCTTGCACGCACATTGTGCGCTCCTGCGAGGGCAAACTAGAAACACACACTTGCATGTGCGCAAAGCAAACTGCAACAAAAACATAGAAATGCTAATTACAGTTTCGGATAATTGCCGAAGATTCAATTTTGTTTTCTTTCCTGTCTTTCTTGCAATGAGGGATGAAAGAACTGCATCCAAATGCGTTCTTACAGAAAAACGACGAGTCAAAAGAGGGGTGCGCTCCAAGAAGCCCATCACCACACTCATCAAGCCAGTGCAATGCCATGCAATGCAGCACCTTCGTTCTATCACAGGCCACTCCATCTCAGCAGCTCAAAAAGAGGTGCTAAACGGAGGCCAAATTATTTTGAGAGCAGCGCGCCAGTGCCATGAACTAACTAATTAACCATGTATTCGTCCGACTCCTATGTAGATCGGAAGCATACTACTATACCTCCGATGGGCCATGGCCATGTCGGCCTTTCCTTATTCAGGGGGCGCTGATGCGTTCTGATTCCTCATCGCGTCAGCCTCAGCACCGGCGGCGTCGGCGGCGGCAGGCCGTGGGACTCCACGAGGATCGACCACAGCACGTGCACGTCCTCGCATTGGCACGACTTCACATCGTCGTACAGGATGTAAATCCCTCTCTCTGCAAACAACGAAGTATTCGCGCATTAATTCCTCCGTGGAACAGATACACACATGATATACGATACATCATCAGACATTCAGACATCAGAATCGGAAGAAGAGATTGACGTAACATACTCTTCCGCTGCACCGCGTTCATGTGGCACCAGAGCTTCCTCAACGGGGAGAAGAGGGACCGGGGCCACCCCATGCTGAACCTCCTTGGTCGTCTTCTGCGTCTCATATTTATAGGTCCAGACGGGATTGAAGAAATCGTGAATGAATCGTGAGGAGCATGTGAGAAACTCGCAGAGAAGGCAGGTGGTGGTGCGCATGTATGAGTCGGACGGGTAAAGTAACCAGAGGCTTTGGCTTGCTTTACACTTGGGTAAAGTCTCGCACACTGTTCTTTCGTTTCTCCCTGCCACACCACACCACACCAGACTCCCTTGCGACTCAATCGTATGGTGAGCCGCGCGCGCGCTGGTGATCTATCTCTTTACGGTGCCCAGTCGTTTTCGCGGATCCGTCGCGTACGACCCTTCCCTCTCACGCTCACGTTCGCAACAAATGTAAAGAAGCCAGCGCGCGTGTGTTGTGCAAGTACACAGCAACATCATGTACCTTTCCTCATTAGCCTGATTAAGAAACTAACTAGGTGCTCAGCAGAGGGAGTCATTAGTCATTAGTTTCTTCTGTGTATTGTTCACCAGTGGACTAAGCAACATCTCCCAGGGTTTAAAGAAGCCGAAGCGAGGACACTGAACACTTCTCTCACAAGCTCCCGCTCCTCTTTGTCAAGGCCACCCATGATGCCTGCTTGGACCAACGCGCAGAGGCGTGGAAACGCACGCACATGCAGAGTAAATTTCTTACAACGCACGGCATCCGCAAGCAACAAACGAACTAAATATGCATGGAACCGGCGAGACGATCGACGCTGCTCAAGTCTAACCGTGAACCATCTCCCCGTGAAAAAGGAGCTCGTTATCCACGCGAGCTCTTCAAGATTCCCGTGCGCTGCATCGTGTGGTTGCGGCCGTGCCCGTGCGTCTATTTGGTCCACCTGAGAAGGATCTGCGCCTCGACGTCGCGAAAAAGCGCGCATGATAAAACTGTAGTTTCGCTACAGACAAGACGCTTTGTTTACTGATTAAGCATGATTAGGGTGGGCCTTTTGGGATTCTTTGAAGTGATGCGAGGTGATGGTCTACGTAGCCAATAAAATATGCTAAATGTGCTTTATTTAGCTTTAGCATAATCAGTAGCTAAGCTATCAATAGTTCTGTAGAAGGGAAATCTGACATGATACCTTCCAAAAGGTTAGAAGCAGCTATTGCTCAAAGAAGAGATTGGTTGTTACTCTATCTATTAGCTAGCATATGCTTTGTGCTATTTCCTTGTTTCCTATTATTTGACATCGTTGTTTGCCACAAGTAAGCTTGTTGGGTATGTGTGAAGTGAAACTGTGGTTGCACATAGTTCTAAGAGAAACTGTGAATGAACATTGCATGGTGGGCACTAATTCATGATCATGACCGAACAGATGATCAACCACAAAGAGCGACACCGCAGGTAAACCAATTAAAACATGACGGATAATCCATTCATATTGTATTGGACGTGTGATTTGTGCACGTACAGGTAATGAACCGATCAGGGTAAGTTGATTAAGATGTTTTTTGTTGGAGAATTATAGTCTTTTCCTAAGACACTGTTAATGATGGTATTGGATTACTTTTATTATATCTATGGAGACTATGATCTACGAGAAAATATCAACTCTTCATGTTAGTCATCACATTCACATCCTGTAGCTGTTGGAGTTAATATGGGCTAGGCCTAAATTTATATTCTAATTAATTCTTGGTAAATTTCAAAGGCCTATGTGCATATACTAAAACTGTTTAGTCCCACATAGAGGAATGAAAGGGAGTTACACCACTTTATAAGGTGGAATGTGGTAGCCTCTCTTGTGGAATTGGAAAGAGCCAACGCATGCGCGCACTCGCTCGCCGAGCCGAGCCGAGCCGAGCGGTGCGGTGCGTGTGCGTGCGTACGCAGGCGTGTCAGGTACGGGTGCGATTTTCTTTATCAATTTGAAAATAGAAACGCATTGACTCGTAATTGATGACGACCTTTGGTCTCTGGTCTCTTTGTTTTGGCTATTAAAAAGAACATAATTCTGATGGCGAATCAATGGCAATATTTGGTCTTTCGATTCCAACTGATGGCCTTTCGATTCTGCTTCTTGATGGCAACTGTTGGCCTTTCGATTCTGACGAATCAATGGCGACTATTGGCCTTTGGACTCCTTTCTTTTGGCTATTTAAGAGAACTGAGAGTACTGATTCTGGTTCGATCTTTCCACTTCCACAATTCAGAATTCCACAGTTCTTGTTGCTGTCTCTAGCGATCTCCATCCCGGCGAGGCGCGTGTACGGCCACACTGGAGAGCAGGCCTCCGAAACTCTCGTCCTTGAAGGCTTGCACGAACGAGGACGAATAAGGTTTTTGGGGAGCGTTCGCGCGACTGCTCGTTGATCCTCTGCTACATCTACATCAACTGCACGACTACTACCACGACGTCCACTACGCCATGACGAACGACGTCCTCATCAAGAACTCTGCTGCAGCTTTGTCTTCCACCGATTCTGGGTATGGCTATCTTTTTCTTATTACTTGGTTTGTTTTACTATCTGTTGTTGTCTTGAATACTGAGATAGTTATACTAGCTTCTGTTCTTCTAGAATCTAGTATGGCTATAGTTCTTGATTATCTGCTTTGTGAAAATAGCTAGAGTATTTTTCATGTTTTATCTAGCATATTTCTATATTAAAGTAATTTAAAAAATACTTATATACTCAACACTAGCTACCTTTAGAGATTCATGTCACAAACTCATGCCATTATTCACGACTACTCCGTCTGTGTGTCATGAATTCACACAACAAAAAAGGAACTGTCATCGATTCACATATCTTTATCATGCATCTTTTTCGGTCGGTGACAAGGCCTCCACACATGTCAATATATTGGAAGCAAGTGACAATTCCCATTCATTGCTTACCAAAGAGGGAGGGGGAGGGAGGGAGGGGAAGCAACAAGCCAACAGCTCCTGCATCCATGTGCTCATCATGACTAGATGATCTCTGTTAGAAAAAGTGTGAGGCAAGTTTTGATATTTACAACTGTATAACTTATTTATTTATTGAGAGATATATATAGATATTGTTATATAGGTCTTATGGGCTAGAGAGGGAGAGAGAGAATGTACAACACTCTTAACACCCTCCTTCAAACTCAAGGTGGATCAGGAGGATCTGATGCACTGAGTTTGAGTAGATGAAGTCGATGATGTTCTCGGGTCTGAGCTTTAGTGAAAAATCTGCAACTTAAAGCTCCGAGGGAACATACTTGAGGGCAATGGTCGACCGCTGACAATGAGATCGTGTGAAGGATGCATCAACAGCTCATGCTTGACTGGATCACTGTCAATCTGAATGGCACTTGTATTGTTACAAAAGAGAGGTGTAGAATTGTCACAATGGACACCGACATCAATCAAGATCCATCGAAGCCAAATGATCTCTAAGGTGGTAGCGGCAAGAGCTCGAAGCTCAGCCTCTCCACTAGAGCGTGACACTGCAGTCTGCTTCTTGGACTTCTAGGCAATGAGCGAAGTACCAAGAGAAATACAGTAGCCAGTGATAGATCGGCGATTAGCAGGATCACTCACCCAAGTGGAGTCAGAGTAAGCGTGGAGCTGGAGCTGACTCGAACTGGCATAGAACAGACGTCTGGACGCAGTCCCCCTCAAGTATCTCAGCACGTGAAGAACATGACCATAGTGAACTGAGGTGGGAGCACTGACAAACTGATTGAGTACATGAACAGCATGAGCAATATCTAGCCTGGTGGCAGTGAGATAGACAAGGCTCCTAACGAGCTGATGATAGCGGGGAGGATCTGTCAGGGGGTACACCGTCTGTATGTCGCAACCGTAGGTGAAGCTCCATGGGTGTGGCAGCAGTACGAGTATCAGTCATCCCAGAGCAAGCAAGCAGATCCTGAACATAGCGATGCTGAGATAGTAGCCATCACTATTAGAATGAACCCCAATCCCTAGAAAATAGCTCACAGGTCCCAAATCGAACATCATAAATTGTTCACTCAATTTCTTCTTGACAAAAGTCACATAGTCCATGTCATCTCCTATGATCAGCATATCATCTACATACAGCAGAAGCAAAGTACGACCCTGCTGAGAAGTGTGAATAAACAAGACATGATCATGCTCACTCAGAGTGGAACCAGTAGCTCGAATCACATAACTAAAATGCTCGAACCAAGCACGAGGAGCCTGCTTGAGACCATATAGAGCACGTCTAAGGCGACAAACATAGCCTGTAGGAGCCTCAACACCAGGGGGGCTGCATATAGACCACCTCATGTAGATATAGTCCATGTGCGTACCACTGCAACTATAATAAGATATATGTTCAGTCCAATGGTGCTCTTTGCTTCACATTGTTTAAAAACCTTCATAGTATTCAGCAGCAGCCAGATTAGTCAGTGGGGGTCTTTGAGATCCCACCGGATCCGTGGTGAGGACAAGGCAGCGGGCGAGACGAGGCGGCGGGCGAGACGACGTTCGATCCGCGATGAGGACGACGTAAACAAGCTCCAAGCGCCAGATCCGAGGTGGTGACGATGTAGGTGAGCTCCAAGTGCCAGATCCGGGGAGTTGACGAGCTGGGACGCGTCGTCGGTGGCACATGAGTGCCTCAGGACGAGGAAGGAGCTCCAGGCGCCCGATTCGAGGAGTTGACGAACTGGGACACGTCAGGCGAGGAAGGAGTTCCAGGTGCCAGATCCGGGGAGTTGACAAGCCAAGACACATTAGGCGAAGAAGGAGTTCAAGGCGCGATATCCAGGGAGTTGATGAGTCGGGCGAGGATTCGGCGATGGTGGCGCAAGAGCGCCTCAGGGCCCGTCGGGCCGATCGAAGGAGGCTGCTAGCAGAAACGGCGGCGGTGGGATTAGGAAAGAGGGCTAGGGTTAGGGTTGCTCTGATACCATGTTAGGAAAAGAGTGAGACAAGTTTTGCTATTCACAACTCTACAACTTATTCATTTATTGAGAGGTATATATAGACATTCTTACATGGGTTTCATGGGCCTCATGGGCTAGAGAGGGAGAGAAAGAATATACAACACTCTTAACAATCCCCAGATTATATACTTCTCTTTGTTCTTCAATGATCAAGATTTAATCAATATTGATGCAGTTCAAAGATTCCTATTGCTCTACATTGAGTTTATTTTATTTTGTGAGGATTTATACATTGAGTTCTAGATGAATTCAAGCAAAAGTAATTCTTTGTTCAACTATAAGCTCATAATTTAAGCCCTTCCATTTTTTTATTTCTTATATTCTTATGAAAAGTAGTTGGACATTGCTACGGTGAGGACGTACGATATGACATGTTCTGCCTGGACACTTCATATGCGCAACACTCCTCCTCTCAACTCTCAAGTCCCAACTAACCTTATCGACATCGCCTCAAGCAAGCCGAACCACCCATTCATTCCCATGCGTGCCTTCCCTGATTGTCCTCTCTCTCTCTCTCTCTCTCTCTCTCTCTCTCTCCCAAGTCTCGTTCCATTGGAGCAGTGAGAGCTCCGTCCGAGCCACCTCCTCTACCGGCGAGCTCCAACCTTTGCTACTCTCCTCCTCCTGCTCAGCATCCCAAGCTTCGTCGTTGGCCACTAGTCCAAGACTGCCGCTGCTCGTGCTTTAAGGAGGCTATGCACCACTCTAGGAGTTCACGCAGAGGTCGCCCCCTTCTCAGGAGCGGCCAAACCTCGCAGAAATTGTTGGTGCCATCTCTGGACTCTGAAGCTAAGCCAGATCTGGCGGGGGCCGAGGCCGGATGAGACGAGGCAACAGATGGCCGGCAAGGTGGCAGTGGTGTGGGGTGGAGACAAGGAACCAAGCAAATCGCTCCCTCCAACTCCTCTGGCGAGCTCAGTCGTCACCAGCGCTCGCGCACCCTCTTCCTCCGATAGGATTGTTGTAGCATCTCTTTTTCGGTTATTGCATGAGTGTTTAATTTTGTTGTTACGTGTGTTCTTAAATTTGAATCTTGTTGTGAATGAATTATCTAATTATTGCAACCACGATTACATAATGTTGTGGTACTTTTTAAATTGTTTCATCTGCATTTTTGGAATGTTTTAGACAGTAACAAGTTGTTTTGCTACACGATATTTCTTTTTTTGTTGCAATAGATACTTTCGGTTGTTGCAACAACGTTTTTTCCCTTGTTGCATCATGTTGTTGGAATTTTGTTGCATTACGATTTTGTTTTGTTACGCTATTGATTTTTTTGTTGCATGTGAGGTAGGAATGTGTTTGTTGTGGAAGCTTTGTTTTTTGTTGCGCCTACATTTTTTTTAATTTTTGTGCATTTAGTGGTGTTGCCGCGCCACCGGGGGTGAGATCGGACAGTTGATAGTCCTTCGGCTTATGAAGATCCGACGACGGTGAGGAGTGTCCAATGAAAAGCTCTCATCTAACTGTGGGGGAAACGTATGATGAGAAGCTCCCCATCGTATGTCCGGACGCTAGTCGCTCTCAAAGTAGTTAACGCAGCGGAGAAAATTAAAAAAATATATGATAAACTAAATCATGTATAAAAACATGTCTACCACACAACTACTTATGTTTTTTTAAAAGAAATCAGAACTATTTTTTATCAAGTGACCCTAGTAGTTGTTGAATACTCCAATTTTGCCACGAAGAAGATAGAGAGGAACGCGTGATTCTTACTCACAGCTCTCACACCTTCTTTCTTTAGACAATTACTAAGTACCTACTATTTCATCATTAACTTGTTTCAAAAACTATTTTGATTACACGCCCTTAAATATAAAAATATGACTAATCATCATGACTTCCATTTGGCATTGTAGTTGGTTATCATAACTATTGAGGAACTGTCGCTGGTGAGTCCAGTCCGAACGATTACCTCGTAAATAAACTCAGAATCGTAAGAACAATGCAAGAACACAAGAACAGAATAGTAGATTGAACACAGAGATATGAGAGGACTTCTGACTTCTCTTTATTGCTCTTTTTGTAAAACGGTAGTATAATGGTTGGGGTCCTTCTCCTTGATATTGGCTACTGGATGGATGAGGGGTCCATCGTAGGCCAGGACTGCCGGCCTGGGTCCGGTTTCTTAATACCCCCCTTGGGCACTCATCAGACATGTTCATGTCTCATCAAAACTCTATATAAACCCAGTTTTCAATTTGGAGAAAGAGTACATGACACACGTTCTGCTGCGTTGCACGAATTGTCTCGTTAAAAACCTTAGCCAAGAAACTTCAGAAAAACTCGTTAAGGGAAAAAGAGTACAATCCACCTAATTTCATTTAATCTCCAGGATTTACTCTTTGGGTACTCAATCTTCATGATCAAGCTTCAATAATAAGTTCGTGAAGATTCTCCCCCCGAATTCTGCACTTCTCTAAGTCTCATCATTCCAAATCCACGTATGCATCTTTCAAAGCTAGACGCTGGAAGTGACTTAATGAATAAATCTGTAAGATTTTCACATGACTTCGTATGCAATACTTTAATTTCGTTTATCTTTTGTAATTCATGAGCATATAAAAACTTGGGTTGATATGCTTTGTAAGATGACTCTTCACATAATCTATCTACAATTGTGCAACACAAGCTACATTACCTTCATAAATAGTAGTGGGGTTTGCGCGGTATTCAATCCACACTACTGCTGGATGTGGTGAATCATCCGCCGAAGCCAAGCACATTCTCGTGAGGCCTCGTACAGTGCTATAATTTCCGAGTGGTTCGTCGAAATCAATACAAGACTCTATTTAGACAAATTTCTTGAAATTGCAGTTCCACCACATAGGAATTCATAGCCTGTTTGTGATTTGGTTGTATGTGGGTCTGACAAGTATCCGACATCTTCATAGCTATTCATAGTTAAGGTTTGGTTCTATCTGTAGAACAGACCAAGATCTTTGTTTCCTTGGAGGTATTAGAAGATGTCCTTTATTCTCTACCAATGCCTTTTAGTAGGTTCTGCACTATACCTTGCTAATAGGTTCACGGCGAATGCAATGTCTGATCTAGTACAGTTTGCTAAGTACATTAGTGCTCCTATTGCACTTAAGTATTGGAATTCCGGTCACATGACTTCCTCCCCCTCTTCTCTAGGTCTGTATGGATCTTTGTCTTGCTGCAAGGACCTTCCGACCATTGGCACATTCGAAGGGTATGCCCTTTCGAAACCGAACATTTCTAGCACCTTCTAAGTGTAGGTTGACTGGTGCACTAAAATCCCTTTAAGGGGCATGCTCAAGCTGTAAGCCTAGGCAATATTTGGTTTTATCCAAATCTTTCATTTCGAACTCCGACTCCAGGTAAGACTTTGCTTTCTTAATACCTTCCAGGGTTCTAATGATATTCAGATCATGTACATACACTGAGATTATACAAAATCCATTCTGGGATCGTCTTATAAATACACAAGGATAATTCTCATTGTTCGTGTATGTCGGGACCCCGAGTATGCAACCTCGGGACCCTCTGTGTATTCCGAACTAGTCCTATGATCAGTAGCTAACTCACACAGTATCAACATTGATGTAATCAAAACCATACCCCAAACTATAGAAGAAGCAGACAAATTAATATTAATAGAAGCAAAAGACCTTATGGTCAAGGTTTTTACAGAGTTGCCACGCAGGGCTTACAACAAAAGAGAGCTTGCAGCAGAAAACAAAACAACTCGAGAAGCCATTTGACATGCCCACAGGCAATCAAGTGGAGGACGTCTCCTAGCACGCATGGTCTTCGAAGACCTCCTCTTCAAAGAGCTCGGAGCTCCCTGGGTCCTCTTCAGCGACTGATCAATCAGATGGCATAAAGCCGTGAGTACTTTGAATGTACGCAGCAAGTTGCAGGGAAATGTATGCAAATAGTATTCATGCACGGCTTGACAAGGATGGCTTTATGGTTATCTTGCAGAAAGCAATATTGACGGGAAATACAGTAGGTAGATTGCAAAGCACATGTTGAAAGATTAATACATAAGTAATCAAGTTTCTTTGAAACGACTCGTGAACACCCTGTTCACTTCCCAGACACTCGGGACTAACCACGACCATATTTTTGAGAGAATCTACCATTTGTATGAAATCACGAGGCATTGTCCATAACCAGAGACACGGCTATTCGAATAGTTTTACACTCTGCAGAGGTTGTACAGCTTGACCCACAAGAGATAATCATCTTATACTGTCCGCTCACACACTTCCGAGGTGTGTGACTAAGAGATTATCACAAGGCCTTTACAAAGCTCCGTTTTGACTTGGTTCTGCCCGCTAAGATTTCGTCATTCTGGACCCCTTCTTGCGCCATGTGAATCCCTCCGTAAACTCAGAGATCACACCACCATGACAGAACCAACCCAAAATATTGCTAATTAGTTAGCCAGGTCTACCCCATAAATAGACTTATGGTTGTACGGTATGGCCCAGATCAATGGCGCACAAAGTTAAGTCCTTAGTGGTTGCTTAGACGAGACTACCTCATTCCAATGTGCTTTCCGCACCCACCTTTGCCACCGCCTACTCGCCTGAGCACAAATCATTTTGGGTTCATCCTAGCCAAATGACCACCCTAGCCATGGCACAACATCTTTTAACAACAGTGGCCGCACCACAATTCCATAATTCATTAAGCCAAATTCATTACCATTGAATCATGTGATCGAGAGACATCGCATAACTAAAGCATAACTAAGCAATATACGCACCCACGTTAGTATCTCAAAAATGTCCAACTAAGATTACCCAACCTATGGTGTCCAAGGGTACATGTTAACATGTCAATCACAAGTATTCAAGTAGTCATACTGTCGAGTGGGTATTTAGCTATTTTTCAAAACCATTATTATACAATTAGCCATGCATGTTGGTATAAAACAATATAATTTTGCAAACTGGGTTCGACATGATCAAAGGTCTACGACTTGCCTTCGTTGAAGAGTTGAGATGCTTCGGTCGAGGTTTGCCGGGTCCAAGAACTCTTCAGAGAAGTCGGAATCTACACGTGCGAAAAGAGCCAAATAAATACAACAAATCCAACAAAAACCAAAAACTACCAAACTAAGAACCAAGAGAAAGGTTCCGAATAAAGATGAATTAGGAACAGGTTCTCGGGAGGAGGTCCAACTGAGGTCGGGGAGGTCCTGAGAAGGAGGTCCTAGGGAGGTACCGAGGAGGAGGTCCTGGGGAGGTTGCGACGGTGCAGGCTCCAGCGGACGGTGGCGAAACTTCAAGCACGGAGAAACAGGGCGAGAGCAAGAGAGTTGAGTGAGGCTAAAGGAGATGAAAGAGGGCTGCTCAGGCTTTTATAGCCTGGGAGAGTCACCGAGAGACTCAGAGGCTCACGCGTTCAAGGGTAGGTGAAGAAGGAGATGGGGGCAGGTAGGGGAGGAGACAAGAGGGGGGAACGGGTGCTGCAGAAGCGACAACATTTAATACGACACACCAGCATTTAATGCGTGTAGACTTTTGCATCAGCAGTGACGCGATGAGAGGAAGAAGAAGGTGAGCAGGATTGACAGGTGGGGCTAGTCAAAACTCAGGAGGGTGGTCCAACCAAAAGGGTGGTCATGACCAGAGAGGAGGTGGTGACCCAAGAGGTGGTCATGACCAAAGGGGAGGTCGTGACCCAAGGGGTGGTCGTGATCAAAGGGGAGGTCGTGACCCAAGGAGTGGTCGTGACTAAAGGGGAGGTCATGACTGGTCTCTAGGACCACCCGAAGGTCTTCCAAGACCACCCAGGAGGTCTCCCTGGACTACCCAGGAGGTCTAGACAGAGGGGAAGGTCCAACCGAGAGGGAGGTCTGGGCGGAGGGGAAGGTCCAAACGAGAGAGATGTCTCGACAGAGGGGAAGGGCCAAACGAGAGGGAGGTTTGGACAAGAAAGAGTTGGGCCGAGAGAAAAACGGAGTGAACAGAGAAAGGGGAATTTCAACACGAGAGAACTCCAACAAACTCAAAATAAACCAAACTTTTGGATTAGTTAAAGTTTGATTTAGTCATTTAAATCACTTTTAATTCCAAAATATCAAGTTAAGCTTTAGAATTTCAACAAAATCAAATGGTTATTTTTATTTTGAAATTTTCAAAAAGCTCAGAAAATCGGGACATTACAGTGTAGCCTTTCTTACATTCAGCGAGTGATACAAGCTCTGGATCAAGATTGATGATTGTGACAATTTTCTTTGCAAAATAAATGCCGACATTGGCTGTTGTCTTATTCATATATTCTCCCGATGTCACAAAGTTTATAGTTATTTCTTCAAGGGGAGATTCTTCTAATATTTCTACTTGCTCACCGCTGCTTGCAACTGCGGGGGCAAGCCCCTTTAGTTTTTCAGCTCCGATGTATATGCATACATCCATGTTGGTGTCTCCCTTCATGGAGATATTCAAATCTAGTATGCCTTTTCTGAAGGTTCCATACTAGCCTTAACTAGCTTCTTTTCTGGTTCTGGGGAACTTCGGTGATCGGCTGTGTCAAGTCATTCTTATCCTTTTTCACCGGGCGTCCCTGGTTACTTCGGATTCGAGGGGCTGGAGTTCTCATCCTTTCTGAGGCCTTAGGACGAGATTAGGGATACCTTTATCGGTATTTCAACCCTCTCTGGTGCATTGCCTGCAGGCATATGCGACTCGATCACGCTCTTCAAATCACTAAAGTGGTCAGGCAGGTGATTCGCTAATGCTTGCAAATTAATTATTTTCTGGACTGCAATTGTCTTCTAGACTTCAATTGTTTTCTAGACTTCAATTGTCTTCTAAACTTCAATTATCTTCTAGACTTCTCTATTTGTTTCACTAGTGCGCGGGTCATGTGCATGGATTTCAGTTATCTTCTGGACTTCAATTATCTTTTGGACTTCTCTATCTCCCAACATTTTTCATCAAGGGATTGATTTCCTCCCCCTAATGATGGGAAATTATCCTCATCTAATATATTATCAGTGAATCGGGTAGTATGCAAATCTCTAGTCATAGGGTCCAAATACCTGATTATGAATGATGTCTCATAACCAACGTATATCCCAGACTTTCGAAGAGGGTCCATTGTAGTTCGCTGTTGTGGTGGTATAGGTACATAAACCTTGCAACCAAATCTTCAAAAATGAGAAATTTTTGGTGCTGACCCTTGTACTAGTTGCATAGGTGAATGGATGTTATATGCTGATGGTATTGATGAGAGTTATTGCGAGTAGGACTGTATGTCCCCAACATGTAGTTGTTAAATTACAATTCTTTACAGTGGTTAGGTAAAAAGTTAATCCTTTTAATTAATGCATCTGCTAGTCCATTCTAGGTGTGGACATGAGGTACAGAATGCTCAATTTTAATTCCCATTTCCATGCAATAACCATCAAATGCCTTCGAAATAAAGTCTCTGGTGTTGTTCATTCTGATGGACTTCACATGATGATCAGAGAAATTGTTCCGAATTTTAATTATCTGCGAGATTAGCTTTGCAAAAACATGGTTTCACAAAGACAATAAACATGCATGCAACTGTTTCGAGGAAGCATCGATGAGTACCATAAAATACCTAAATGGCCCTAACAGGGGCTGTATAGGGCCACAAATATCTCCCTGGATACGGTTCAGGAATGTAGGAACTTTATCCTTCGCTTTCAGAGCAGAAGGTCTAGTAGTTAATTTTCCAATGACACATGCGGGGCACACTAAATCTTCTTGATTCGGGAAATTCTTTATATTGATATTATGTCCATGTGAATTGTTAATTATATTTCTCATCATCCTAAGACCTAGGCGGCATAATCTATCATGCAAGAGATAGAAATGTTCAGAGCTTCTAAATACGGTTTTCAGAGCAGTATAGGTTGCATGTGCCTTAATATTAGTGTAGTATAGCCCAGATTCATATGAAGGAAGTCATTCTAATACCATTTTCCACTTTCTTTACGCTTTGTAATAAGCAGATATTCCTTATTATACTCTTCTTCAGTCTCTACGTGGAAATCGTTGGCGCGAATATCCTTGAAAGTTCTAGTCGATTCTTAGTACAACAAGGCTTTTTCAATGACCAAAGCTGTGCCATTGGGAGTATAATTGTGGCCCTTCCTGAGCCTACTATACAAGTATCGCTGCCTGCGATTGTCGTAAGACTACCAACATTTTTGTTGATCAACTGAAAGAAATTTTATCTATCTCAAGATGGTATTTGTTGTGCCGCTATTAGCTAAGCACAATTCCTCCATAGGGCACAACACGCGTTCTAATATAAAGAACTTTATTAATATTCAGCAAGAAGCAAGCAACACATAAATAAAATACCGTAGATATCAGAACCTAACTTGTATTATAAATACGGGAAAATAAGCCTTGTAGAACTCATCATAAGAATTTAATGTTTTGCTCTCCTAGATCTTATAACAATTATTCAAAGAATAAAATAATTCAATGTTCTGCTTCAATTACAAATTGTAAGTTATTATAAAAGATCCAAGTGCAATACGTGCACTAGATCGAATCAGCGAAGTATTCAGAAACTTTTGCCTCAATCCGCTCCATAGCGATCTTCTCCTCTTGGGAAACTACGGCTACGGCCGCTGTGATATCCAAAGGAGGGATGATTGGGGCTGCTACTGGGCTATCTACATCCACGAGTGCAACTAATGGCTATGGATCCTCTATGTCTGCAATGGCGATGTATGTCTCATGATGTCCTTTACCCTTCTTCTTAGACTAAAAAGCATTAGTAACGTATGACCCACTACCTTACCCTTCTTGCCCATCTCCTTTGTGAGGGGCTTCCTCACCTTGTAGCTGCTAGCATTAGCTTCATGGCCAATATTGCTACTAGGCGGTTTTGAGATGTAGTTCTTTCTTAGAACATCATCTTGAGCTTCCATAACTTGCATGATGTCAATCAATTTGGCATACTTCTTATAGCCATCTTGACGATAGTTGCGTGCGGATTGCACCACATTCGGGTGAAAGGTGGAGAGAGTCTTCTCAATCTTCTGCTCATCCATGGTTACCTTACCACAAAATTGAAGACTGGTACAAATTCTGGCCATGCTGGGTCAGTTCTTCGAACTCCTGGTTCGTGATGCCAGTTATGTTTATATTCATGCAAAGAGTTCATAAGATTATTGCTGGTAATTTGTGTAAAATGGTTGCAAAATTCTCATAATGCTCTGCGAACTCCCGGTTCGAGATCCCGTATTTTTCTATGTATTTTTATGATTTACGGCTATTTTCAGTGGTTAAAAACAATATAAACAATCAAGATAATCAAAACAACAAATACAATATATAAATTGTATAGAGATAATAATAACAGAGTTAAACATGCTTCAAATACTCAAAATAATTCAAAATTTGAATTCCCAAGGCCCTTTTCTGCTGGAATATGATTTTTTGGTGAATTCTGCAATCTCTAGAGACTAAACCGCGAATTTTCAGTTCTAAGAAAAAATTTCACGCAATTTTCAGAGAGTCCAAGGGCCTTCTTGCAAAAACTCCTTATTCGCGTAAGGATCCCCCAAAATTTTCAGAATCCCGTAGGACCTTTTTGCAAAATCTTCTTTTTTCGGTTTTCTCCTTTTTTTTCCCAAACGCTCGAGACCGAATAGAAAATTTTCTTGGGCCGATTTTTCTCCAGCCTTGTTGCGCTATTGGGCCAGCTGGCGTGGGCCACCAACCGGTGAGCTAGGGTTTTTAACCCTACCTCCTGTGTGTGTAGTGGCGGCGCCACATTCTTTGAGCCTCTAGGAGGCAAGCGGTGCGGCGACGGCTCGCCCGTGTGGAGGCCGATTGATGGCGCGGCGCGGGAAGCGCCTAACGGACCGAGACATGCGGGTAGGCAACCGAGGCTGTAGGGCGCGACACAATGATCTTGGCGTGGTTCGGTCGGCGGCGGCGGCGGCTTCTGGCGGCTTTTGTGCGCGCAGTGGCTTGAAGTCGGTGAGGCACGGCCGGCCGTGTGGTGGCGCATGAGCTCGTCTTGGCGGCTACTTGGAGGTGAGACGGTAGGCGCGGGCGGTGGTGCTCAGTCAGAGGCAGCGGTTTCATGTGGCGGCCAGCGGCGAGCATGCGGTGCGTCGGCGCTACCCACCCCTTGCTGCGGGAGGGCCAAGTGGTGCCTGCGGTAGTGCTTCATGGCCGAGCGGTAGTCGGCGGCAGCGCCTCATGCGGAGGGTCGGGGGGACCAAGCGGCGCCGAGCCCATGCGAGGCGGCTTCAAGTCAAGCATGGAGGCGCTGCGGCGGCCATGAGTCGGCCAAGCCATTGGCCGGCGACGCTTCTTCGGGCGCCGTGCGGTTGCGGCTTCGGTCAAGATGGTCGGCATGGCCGGGCGGTGCGAGAGGCCAAGCAATAGCGATCAGATAGGGCCATCGGTGTCCCTCTTTTTCATTTTGTTTACTGTTCGCCACGATACTGTTCATTGCGACATTGTTCATGCAATCCACCTATCAGCTTGGCCGGCAACTTCAAGTCGGCTCGTGGTAGATTAGAACGGATTTGTGATCTACAGTGCAATTATCATATACTCTTTCATGCAATCTATCAGACGACTTCAAGTCAGCTCGCGGTAGATTAGAGCGGATTTGCACCGTAGAATAAAATAATCTAGAAAGCAACAATTACAGAATTGAAAGCAATCTAGAAAAATGATTCGATCTACGAGCGTCGTGCTACGACTGTTACCTTTTGATCCAAAGAAAGACGATCGTGCTGATAACGTGTTGAGGAACCGTCGTTCAGTCGGAGCGATTACCTCGTAGACAAACTCAGAATTGTAAAAACAATATAAGAACACAAGAATAGAATAGTAGATTGAACACAGAGATATGAGGGGACCTCTGACTTCTCTTTATTGCTCTTCTGTAAAATGGTAGTACAATGGTTGAGGTCCTCCTTCTTTATATAGGTTATTGGATAGATGAGAAGTCCATCGTAGACCAAGACTGACGGCCTAACCCGATTTATTAATAATAACATCGTTTTCGGTAGAACCACTTTCAAATGTTTTCATTACTTGCTTGTTCTTTTTTATTTTTTGAAGACTTACTTTGCTGGTTCTAAACCACGTTGAAATTAAATCGAGGTTGTCGTGTTCCTAATAACACAGGAAGATACGTGACTAGTTACCACACATACAACATAATTAGTTAAATTTCTATATGATCTGCTACACATGACACATGGTAGAGTTTTTTTCACCGTAGCTTTGGCCGCACCACATCACACAGCGCAGTAGAGCACCCGCAAACTGACACACGGGCATATTCCCATGAGATGGATTGGAGCGAGTTTTGCACAATTTTGACGCAACCTTCCATGGGAGATCGAGATAACGGCATCTTCCTTCTTCTTCTTTTTTATTATTATTATAGAACGATTTTTCTCCAGACTTCTTGCGCTACTGGGCTAGCTGGCGTGCCCACCAACCGGTGAGCTAGGGTTTTTAACCCTAGCTCCTGTGTGTGTAGTGGCGACGCCACATTCTTTGCGTGTGCGGGGGTTTCGTCCCTCCAGGAGGTGAGCGGCGTGGCGACGGCTCACCCGTGCGGGGGCCAATCGACGGCGCGGCGCGGGAAGCGCCCAGCGGACACGAGCGTGAGGGCCGACGGCTAGAGGCTGCAGGGCGCGGCACAATGGTGCGGGTGTGGTTGGTGGCGACGAAGCGGCGCTTCTGGCGTGGCCGTCTGGCGGCTTTTTTGCGGCGATATCGGCTTCAAGCTAGCGTCGGAGGTCGGTGAGCGCGGCTCGGCCGTGTGGTGGCGTAAAGGCTCGTCGCGGTGACCGGCAGCTAGCTGGCGAGACGGTAGAGTCTTGAGCCAGCGCCACGCGGAGCATCGGTTTAAATGTGGCGGGCGTGGCGAAAGCATGCGGTCGCGTCGGCGCTACCCACCCTTTTGTCATGGAGGCCAAGTGGTGCATGTGGCGATGCTTCATGGCCTTAGCGACGGCCGGCGGCGGCGGCTCTCATGCGAGGGTCGGGGGGACCAAGCGGCGCCGAACCCGTCGGAGGTGGCGGCTTCAAGTCGCGATGGGCCTTCTGGTGGTGGCGGAGTCGGCAATGAATGAAGCGGCGACGCTTCTTTGGCCGCCGCCGTGGCCGGCCGCGCTTGACTTCAAGCCAATATGAGCGTAGGTCGACAAGAAGTCGGCGTGGCCTTGATCAGACTGAGGTTGTCGGCCGTCCCCTCTTTTTTTCCGTTTTGTTCACTGTTCACTGTGATACTGTTCATGCAATCCACCGATCGGCTTAGCCGACGACTTCAAGTCGGCTCGCAGTAGATTAGAACGGATTTGCGATCCACAGTGCAATCATCATCTACTCTTTCATGTAATCTATCAATTGGCATTGTCTTGCGCGACTTCAAGTCATTTCATGAGATCGAGCGGATTTGCAAGTAGAATAAAATAATCTAGAAAGTAACAATTGCAGAATTGAAAGCGATCTAGAAAAACGATTCGATCTACGGGCGTCATGCTACGACGGTTACCTTTCGATCCAATAAGAGACGATCGTGCTGATAACGTGTTGAGGAATCGTCATTTGGCGAGTCTTGATTCGAGTGATTACCTCGTGACAAACTAAAAATCGTAAAACAATGCAAGAACACGAAACGAATAGTAGATTGAATACGAGAGATATGAGAGGACTTCGACTTCTTTATCGCTTCTTCTTCAGAAAGCGGTAGTCTGATGGTTGAGTCCCCTCTTTATATTATCTCTTTGGATGGATGAGAAGTCTTTCGTGGACTAGGACTGCCGGCCTGGCCCGATTTCTTAACAATAACATCGTTTTCGGTAGAACCAATTTCAAATGTTTTCATTACTTGCTTGTTCTTTTTTATTTTTTGAAGACTTACTCGCTGGTTCTAAACCACGTTGAAATTAAATCGAGGTTGTCGTGTTCCTAATAACACAAGAAGATACGTCACTAGTTAACATACAACATACTTAGTTAAATTTCTATATGATCTGCTACGCATGACACATGGTAGTTTTTTTCACCGTAGCTTTGGCCGCACCACATCGCACAGCGCAGTAGAGCACCCGCAAACTGACACACGGGCATATTCCCGTGAGATGGATTGGTGCGAGCTTCGCAAAATTTTGACGCAACCTTCCATGGGAGATCGAGATAACGGCATCTCCCTTCCTTTTTTATTATAGACCATTTTCTCTACTAGTAGCATATTGGAAGGCCTTGCAAGCAACGACACGGAGATACCTGGCATCACCCACGCATCGCACCCACCTCCCGTGCACGTCTCCGGTTCACTTCCTTCCCTTCCCACTCCCGCTTACCGGCGCGCGGCTCACGCACCGCTCCCCTCGCACCAACCTATCACTGACATACCGGACCTACCACACGAGGCAAACACGTGTGCCCAGTGCGCAGCGTCTGTTTCAGGCTCCGAATTTGGCACCGCGCGAGTCCACTGTCCACGTATTCCGTCCACCCGCAACAACGGAAACAACGGCCCGGAGAAATATAAAACGAGCCGCGCGACGGGTACCACCACGCCACCACTCCGGCGCCCCGCCCCAACGGCCTCTGCTCCCGATCTCGCGTGCGATCCGGCTGCTCCTCTTTGACCGCCCCTGAGCCCTAGGAGCTTCGAGCCCGATCCGGGCGACCCATGGTGGGCCCGATTCCTCGGGGCCGCGAGATCTAGGGTTTTGCGCCGCTGACGGAGCGATGGGGCGCTGGAGGATCGCGGCGGCGGCGGCTGCCCCGCCTCGGGGCTCGTCGAGGGCGGGGGACGGCGTCATCTCCGGTGAGATCCGCGCCTTCGTTTTGTATGCGTGCGGTAGTTCCAAGGCATCACGAGTTTGTTCAATCGATGGACTTTCATTAGGATCTATTTTATTGACAGGATTTATCACTACTTTAGCTACTTTAGCAGCTTGGCCAGTTACCCGGAATTCGCGATTATTCTATTTCCTGATGCTAGCAATGTATAGTGGTCAAATAGGATTATTTTCTTCGCGAGACCTTTTACTTTTTTTTATCATGTGGGAGTTAGAATTAATTCCTGTTTACTTACTTTTATCCATGTGGGGGGGGAAAGAGGCGTCTGTATTCAGCTACAAAATTTATTTTGTATACTGCAGGCGGTTCCATTTTTTTCTTAATCGGAGTTCTAGGTATGGGCTTATATGGTTTCACGAGTTTGTTATAGATCGGAGCTAGCTGCTATCGTTGTGGGTTTGTGAGGTTTTGATTGAAATTGGTGTGTGATGGAGGGACTGGGATTTGGAGTGGAGCTGTAGTTAAGTGGGATCAGCGCGAGACGTCAGGTATTTGTCAGTATTAGCATGGTAATGCCAGTTTGTTAGTAGGATGCCTTTTTTCTCGGATTCAAATGCGGATCAGGGCCTTGTGACATAGCGTGTACATACTACGTCATGCTTTTAATTTGTTAGTGTTTGGCGAGCGCAGAGTCTAAGTTTGAAGCTATGCATTAGTTGTGCACGTGTGCTATAACTGGAGTGATTTGACATTTGAGTAATGAGAGAGAAATGTCAGAGGTATTACGTCTGTGTTTGAAATGTTACCAGTTTGCTTGGGCATCACCAAGCAATGCATATGTTTCTGGAAAGCTACTAGATTCTGAATCGATGTCTGTTTCCTTTGGTATGTAGTATGTATTACATCAAGTTTGTATTCGAGGCAAAGCACAATTTAGGATCGTGGGAAAGGATATTTGAGGTCATTATGGCGAATGTGTTGACAACTTGACATGCTAATTTTGTGGTTTCTTCAATTTAATGATGCCTAGTGTGGATTGCTGAATAGCTGAGTTGGTTTTGTATTCCACAATCCACAACATTAACTTGTGTAATACTTGGCTGCACTGCAAAGGACTTTGCTTGTTACAATTCAAACAAGACAAAAGCTAACCAAGTTGCCAATTTTACTAGGTTGTTTGGTTGTATTGTGAATTTATGACATAGCATTAAATAGTGCATCACATGCTAATGAGACATACTATATCTATTGCACTACTGCAGTGCCTGAATCTTTCCCCTTTAGAGCAAAGCAACTTGGAAGTTTAACATCAGATTTTTCCCCCCGGTGGCCATATGAACCATCCATTCTTTATAACTGGGCCTACGACTAGGTTACTAGTGTGAGTGTGTGACTAATTCAGGTTTTTGTTTACGTAATGACTGGCTAGGTAAATAAAGTTCTATCTGGTAAATGGACACACCATTTGCATTTCATATGTTCCCTTTCGTTTATTCAAGACTTTGCATCAGAATATCTTCTACCTGATACATGTTCATTTAGTTAGGGCTATCTCATTGGCAGAGCCTTGTACAGTTAGGTTTTATATTTAACCAATTTGAAGTTGACATTCTGTGTTCCTTTGTTTTGCAGAAATCCGGGAGAAACATAAATTGGCATTGGAGAATTTGACACTAACAAAACATCCATTCAGGACATTACATTTTTTCATGTTAGCTATGTTGCAATACTTGAAAAGATTAGCAACATATATCCTGAGTAAAGGTGCTTTGTTTGTTGTCCTAGTTGTTTTGGTGGTAGCTCCTGGACTTTTTCTTGTGGTTACAGATGGTCTGCACGAAAAGGTGTGTTAACATTACATGCTAATGGGAATTTTATTACATTTGTAGTGTTTATGTTGATAAGGGTAAGCATGATTCTAAGAACACGTAGTTAGTGTCTTATCTCTTTTTTTGCAATCACATAGTTAGTGTCTTCTGTAAGCTTCTTCTGGTGATGTACTTGAGTACTAATGTTTGTTTGTTTGTTTGCTGACATGTATGCAGCATGCGCAGGAGTTCCTTAATTATGCTAGATTTGTGTTGTGGTGGGTTTCATTAGGTGTGGCTTCGTCAATCGGACTAGGCAAGTATTATTGGCATCTATCAATATTACGAAGTTCAATTGCATATAGAAAAGGAAACACAAATAAATAATGTGTTACTGTACTTTATTGATTCTTTTTTAGTCCTATGAATATTTTTATCATTATGTTTAATTACATAGTCTATGAAGGTGAATATTTTGATTGTTTTTTTAACTTCATTGTCTGTGAATGTGGCTGAAAAATCTATTTACCATAAATTGGTGAGGCAGAAACAAACTTGTAAAACTCATGCATGCTTTCATTTTGTTAGTTACCATAGACCATAGTCATCTCTATCATCCAAGGAAAATATCAACAGCAAAATCTCACTTAATTCATGTACTCCCTAGTCCTGACCTTATTAGACCTTAAAAAAAATTCTTAAAAAGGTTGCATTGGGAGAAATTCTAAAAAAGGTTATATTGGGAGTGGAGAGCAAAAGGTGCATTATTGCCAATTTGTATACAGGAGTTAAAAGTTAATATGACATACTGCATTGGGACCAAATTTTTGCAAATTGCAATGCACTAATGGTGCATGCACCTAGCCAGTCTTGCAAAGTGACTTCTCAATTAGATGCAGATGATATATGCCCTTTTCTTTTCCATCTAGAGAAGGATATTTTAGTGTATCCTTGGTTTTGGAGCAGAATTCGTGGTTATTTACAATTTCAGATAATTTTGAGACATTTTTTTTGTAAGCCGCTAGAAGCCTAGAACATTATTTGTTTAACTTAGAGGCTTAGAGGTGAAAAAACATAGACCATGTTTGCTCAGCAAGTTCTGTTTGGTAGTTTTGTGGATTTACTGGCTGTAGTCTTGTTCTGTAGATGATAGGTTCACCTTTTTCATATGCTAACACTTGTTACAATGCATGCTTGCCAAGTGTTAAGTTTGGAAAATAGAACATTCAAATTTAGAAATTTTGAGTCTGGAGCATAAAGAAGTTCATTTTTAAAAAATTGTTGGATTAAGATTAAGGTCTTTGAAATGCAGGTTCAGGTTTGCATACATTTGTGCTATATCTTGGGCCCCATATTGCTCTCTTCACTATTAAGGCTGTTCAATGTGGCCGGATTGATTTGAAAACTGCTCCATACGATACCATACAGCTTAAACAGGGGCCATCATGGCTTGACAAGAAGTGTTCAGAATTTGGACCGCCGATGTACCCAGCATCAGCTCATTCAGTGAGGATCCCAGTCTTTGAATTACTCCCTCAGGTTCAGCTGGAAGCTGTTCTTTGGGGCATCGGGACTGCACTTGGCGAGCTCCCTCCTTATTTTATATCACGAGCTGGTAATATGGCAGCACATTTTATTGTGAAGAAATAGTGATATTCTGTTGTATGCTTTACACTTTCACAGTATTCCTCAATCTATGTAGTATGTATATCAGTACATATGATATTACTATTTCTTTCCGTATTGTTTCTAAACTGATCTGACTTTTCTTGAACACTACCTGATGGCATCTCTTTTGGTATTGTATTATGTAAGATGTGCCCTTTCATAGGAACCTAATGTTCATCACTCATCAGCTTCACTAATACATTATGATAATATTCTGCGTGGGTTATTGTTACTTTTCCTCTCTTTGAATTTGTGAAACTCTTTGACCAAGGAAAACGGTGGCATGCCCTTTTCTGGTTCATATTTAGTAATGTGATGCAATGGAAATTTTCATTGTTACTTTGTGTCACATCTTATTAAACTCTTGATTCTGTTTGTCCTCTTTTCGTTGACATGCTTGACTTGTTTATTTAGGGTCATACGTTAGTGGTGTGGTGGAAAACTTTATATGTTCGTGATAAATTCTAGATCATTTGTAGCAAAAACATGGACTGTGTATTATTGAAAATTATAGAAAGGGCATCCCATTATTTTTATGTTATTCTTATGAAACTCTTAATTCTGTTTGTTCATTTTTCCTTGACATGCTCGACTTGTTTGGGTCATATACTCATCTGTCAGTGGTGTGGTGGAAAACTTCAATTATGTTTGTGATAAATTCTAAATCATTTGTAGCAAAAACATGGACAGTGTATTCTTGAAAATTATAGAAAGGCTATCCTTTATTTTTAGGTTACTGTGTCTTTTATCGTTTTCAAGCTGTCCATACTGAGTGAATGATGTGTCATGTTGCAGCCCGCTTATCAGGAAGTGAGGCCGAAGCTGTCAGGGAGCTGGATACTACTGCTTCCAAAGAAGATGGTCCAATATCATCCACTCTAAATCGAACGAAACACTGGCTTCTTTCTCACTCTCAGCATCTGAACTTCTTCACTATCTTGATTCTTGCTTCGGTTAGTCTATGTCCTGGCTGCCATCCAGCCATGTCAATTTCTTTGTATTAGTAATGATTTCTTACAAAATGCACATTTAAGGATTTCTGACAAAAAGTGCGAGCTACTGTTCATTCAGTGTTTCTTGTTTCAATCGTGCTTTGAAAGTAGATAGTTCAATTTTTGCGTATTTGCAAGCTGCAACACTATATTATTCCTATTTGACACCAAAAAGAAGCTAAGGGAACGTTCTCCATACCGCAATTGACATAGGGAAAATCTTGGATGCAGTTCCAAGTACTAACATTCAATGTATAAATAATTTACCATACAATTTATCTCTGTTGTCTTTACTAGGTCCCAAACCCGCTGTTTGACCTTGCTGGTATTATGTGTGGGCAATTTGGCATACCCTTCTGGGAGTTCTTCTTCGCAACTTTGATCGGGAAGGCCATCATCAAGACTCATATTCAGGTTTGGCATCTATCTAATCTTTTGTAAATCTTGATGTTTAGTTGTTTCAGAACTTACTTCTTCTCTTGTTGCCACATACTTCATTCTTACTTGTGACCTTGGTCTTTGGAGGGCCTTCCGTTAATGTGAATAATTTGGTTTAGTAGTCTGCTTAAGCGTCTGTAAGACAGTCATGCATTCACTTCATCAGATCAAAGTCATGAAACTATTCTGAGGAGTATTTATGTGATATTGTCTTATTGGGTCCAGTCCAGTTGGAATCAGAATTTTGAAATCTTTCAGGCTGTCTCAACCAAAAGCCCATACAGAAGTTAATCTGCGACCTACATTGGTGTTAGTATGTACACATGTTAGGCTTCAGATTTGGTGCCTTCGATATAATTTCTGTACAAATATGGCAGGATTTGTATAAAACAATTCTGCATTCATTCAGTCTGTTGGATACTCCCTCCAGATTTTTTATATATGACGTTTGCTAGTAGGTAGTTGCACGCACGCACGTCATCTATTTGGATCCGGAGGTAGTATGTCCAAGTGTCCAGTTTCCTTGTGATTTCTTCTTCTTCTGAAATTATGGTTTAGGAAAAAATGAGACCAAGATAAACCAATCTTTAATTAAATAAATTATCATAAGATGATGAACTAGATTTGGTTTGATTCTATAAATTTATTTGGTATCTATGCTTAGAAAATACAACAAATTTTACCGTGATCAAATATTAAGTTCACTAAAGCATGCATTAAAGGAGATGTGATATACTTCTAATATACACTACTATTATTTAAACGGGATATTTATTTTTTTATCATACAAAATGTACCAAAAACCGCTACATTTCTCACAGTACAAAAAACAAAATGCAAGTGATATAAAATATTTTTCCTTTTTTGCACTCTTTTTATTCCTGAAAAACCCATTAAACTTAGTTAGGAAACCTAATATAGTATATCAACCTCCAAGCCTGATTTAACTAAATTATTTGATTATTTCTGTTTATTAACGGTTTGACACCTGATTTCTCTGATCTATGGACACCAATAGTTGCAGTTTCTCTTTTGCACTGACACATGCATTTTGCCTTCTCTCTTCCTCAGACACTGTTTATCATCTCCTTGTGCAACAATCAGCTCTTATATCTTATGGAAAAGGAATTAATCTGGATATTTGGCCACATTCCTGGGTTTTCTGCCACGCTGCCATCTGTGATCGCCAAACTTCACAGTGCCAAGGAGAAGTATTTAGCACCACCAGTGTCAGTCTCACCGTCCTTGCAAATGGAGGTTTGGTATCTTCAGTTCAAAATTGTAGTCATTTGAGCTTTAAAGATAATCTGTCTTATTTGTCTCTTAATTGCTATCTTGGTTTTTATCTCCTTTTTCTTATTTGTTCATTGATGTTCTACAACTATATCATCCATACAGGATAAACAGTGGAATTTCTCTTTTACATTGGTCTGGAACACTGTAGTGTGGCTTGTGCTTGTGAACTTCTTTGTTAAGATCGTCACATCAACAGCACAGGAGTATCTCAGAAACCAGCAGGATATAGAGATGGAGCTTATTACTGATTCCTCGCCCCCAAGTCATTCTAAAACTAACAAATAGCGCAACTGGTGGTGTTTATTCAGCTGCAAGTCGCGGATATTCTCCTCAGTAGCCTTAACTCCTGGCTAAGCCCTTGCAGATGATACCAAGTACCAACGCTGGTATGTAATTATATTCATCTGTACAGTGAACAAAAACACGGGCTTCGCTAACCTTCCCCAAGTGATGGCTGCGACCTTTTGTCATTGAGCAGCCTGTACCGCCTGATCCTCGAGGAGAATCAATCCTGTTATTTTTCAGACGTCAACGCGGATGAACTCTAGGGATTGTTTACTTAGCACGATTGCATTACTGAGGTGTATCGCTGGTACTTGTTTTTTTTTTTCTTCTTCCCTAATTTGGGAATACGATAGGAAAGTTGAGTGGATTCAACAGTGATATGTTTCATCGTTCAATTCACTATGTAAATGTAGATTTTCAATTTGAGTCTGCTAGATCTAATAGAGTACTTTAGCTATATTTTTTTCTCTGCCAACCAATTATATAATTAACAGGGAAAATTAAGCTGGTACCATCGTAAACACGTGAATTAGAGAAATGCCATCGTATTGAGACTGGACTGCCCAGTACCATCACAAACAAGCGAAATAATGGGAAATACCATCGCGGTTAGGGCTTCCGTCAGTTACAGCCGTTAACGTCCGATGAGGTGAGAGAAAATACGAAGGGGTGAGACGAAATATCGGAAATAGCAAATTTGCCCCTGTTCTTTCTCCTTTCCTCTTCTTTCCTCTTCCTTGCTCTCTCCTCTACTAGCAATGATCAATATGTTTACCAAAATGAAGGAATTAAGGACGAAACCACCAACAAAAAATGATCATATTGGCAAAATACTTATCCAACCTCAATGGCCTAAAAAAGAAGAGAATAAAATGTCTTAGAATTCTCAAGTAAAAAATAGTACAATCATCAAATGAAAGTAGTTAAGTAAATACATTACATTTTTGTACTTACGCTCTTCCAAGTTCATGAAGTGATGAACCACGTCATTATTAGCGATGAACCATAACATCATTAGCATCATCGGTGATGAACTTGGGTCGCGTGCTCGTGTCGCCGCATGGGCCGAGTGGCCACTTGGGCTATGTGCCCACGTCGCCGCGTGGGCCGTGTGACCGTGTTGCCATATGGGACGACTTCGGGGTTCCCATGTGGTATATATAAGCTGATCCCTACTAAAATGTTTTTTAGACCCGGTGTCCTATGACATCGGGTGAGCCTCTTTGGTTCCGCCCTTGGCCGAGCTTACGGCTTGGTTGGGCATCCGCGGCAGCGTCGATTGTGAGGTCTGCTTCCTCGCCACCATCAGCCACCCCAACATCTCGATGTAAGGCAACCTTATCCACCAGGGCGGATCCAAGCGTAGTGACCGGGGTCATGTGACCCCGACGATCTTATGCACAATATATGGTAGCACACTATGTATACAAAAGATTACTCCACAAACTCAAGTGAGATTAGTGTGTGGTGACCCTAATAACTTATTTTTCTGGATCCGCCCTCTTCTCCACTTCCATACAGATTGGCGAAGGAGGTTCATGCTCTGCACTTCTCTCTATTTGTAGCTGCTTGAGTCCATTAGATGCTTCTCGATTGGAAGTAACGCCCTTTTGCCCGAACTAGTTTGATTTGTTTGGTTGCCTTCTCGATTGAATGCCCGAATTGGTAGTCCAGTTCATCCGATTAGCAATGTGGTGACGCTGCGTTGTATTGAACAAAGAATTCGAGCGCCACTGCATCGCCGAGTGAAGGGGACTAGGCGCCTAGGCGGACCGGGCTGGTGTAGCCGCGGCGGCGGTGCTACGAACGGACTGAGGGGATGACTTGAACTTGTTGGCACTTGGCAGGCATCGGGATCGACGGCAACGATGAGAAGTAGGCAGAGAAATAGATGAGGGTAGGATGGTCAATTCGCGCCGTTTTCGGAAGCAACTAACGGAAGAGCGGACGGCGATGTTATTTTATGTAACTTCGCATGTTTGGAATAGTACTAGGCAACGTGGTCCAATTGCGATGGTATTCTTATGATATCAATGTTTGCGATGGTATTAGCCTAATTTACTGTAATTAATATTGGTCTTTTTTTAAAAAAACAATACTATCTTAAAAGATAATTATAAAAATAAAGAGTCGATTTTTTTTAATAAAAATAGATGTCTGTCGCCAAAGGGACCAGTGGGTGAGGTTCCTGTCGCTAGTTCAATTGGCGACATGACTCTCTTGTCATTTGAATTGGCGATATGAGTTATGTCGCCAGTTGAACTGGCGACAGAGTGGTTCTGTCTTTTTTTATTTATGTGTAGCGGAATTTTTTATTTTTTGTTTTTAAATTTAGGTAATATGTTGAAGTGTCCGCGTGATTCGGAATGCAAAATCGGAGAAGACAATGTAATGTGAAGTAGAGAATGGACAAAATATTTGGGTTTAGGGTTGCCATGCGCGATGTTGTCCCGATATTTGGAAAAAAGAGATGTAATTTGTTGCATAAGATATGTGGAACATTTGGTACGAAAGATGAAATTTTAATGCACAAGTTCACTGTCATTTTGATCTTTATTTTTAGTGCCTACTTTCAGAAAACGTCTTTTGGACCTTTATTTTTATGTTGTTCCCTACCTTGCTATGCCAAGAATTGAATGTCAAAAGAGAACGAGATTTGAAGTCGGCTTTACAACGTAGTTGCGAATTAAAATAGACTTTATAATAAAGTTGCGAATTACACGGCGTGCAGGGTTTGGTTACGTGCATAAAGAACAACCACATGCACGATGCAACAAACCGAAATACACATACGATACATATGCACCTTTTTGGAACGGGAAAAAGAGTCGATTGGAACAAAAATCATTAGTTTTGGTGGCCCTTCGCTCCCTTCCCCTAGTCTCCTTTGAAGGATCTAGACCTGCCATTATGTGTTAATGGAGTTTTGGTGATTAATGACAAATCTAATTGTGGGACTAACACTTTCATTGATATATATATATATATATATATATATATATATATATATATTGTGTAGTCTTATTTGGATATAAAGGTGAAAACTATGAAGGCATGCATGTGATTAATGACAAATCCAATTCATCGGATAAACAAAAGGAAAATCCAAACAGGTATGCATTTATTATAATAAATCTATTTGTGAGACTAACTCTTCTATTTGCCTTATCTCATGATTAGTCTCGTTTGGATATAAAGAACAAAAGAGGTATGCATTCGACTTCATAGTTCTTATATATTATTGCATTCCTTGGATCCAAAATATAGGTTGAACCCACCAAAAGATTAATCTAAATATGTGCATATGTTTCCATTACATATTCATGTATGCACACATATAAGGGGAGTTCATTCTATATTTTGAGGTTTCATTAGTATTGATCCATATTCCTGTTTCCACACATATTTGAGATCTTTACTTTGAAACATATCCTTTGAATATATTTAACTTGCATAGTTAATATATTCATGCGAGTATATAAGACTTGTGTAGTCTAAATATACTTATATGTGAGTATAACATAACTTGTGTAGTTCATGTGTACTCACATATCCTTGAATATATATAACTTGTGAAGTTAATATATTCATGTGTGTATATGAGACATGTGTGCTCATATATCCTTTGATTATATATAACTTGTGTAGTTATATATATTCATATGAGTATATACAACTTGTGTAGTGCTTATATACTCATACCAATCTACATTCAATTATTTGCAATTGTGTTGTGGGACTAATGTGTGTGCTAAGATGTTTAAAGGCTTAGTCCCAGTTTATGGATGGCGACATGGTAATTGAAATGCATGATAATAGAGGGATCATGATTAGTAGCTTGATAGCTTGTTCTTGTGCAAATTTGATCGATTTAGGATCATGCATGCATTTGATTTTAAACTTGAAATTGAACTTGAAAAGCATTAAGTGCTACATTCAAAATCGGTAATCTGCATGATTATAATTGTGGTCGCACTGCTTGATGCGATATGACCGGACTTTACTTGGCGGTAGTCTGGGATTTTGAAGGAACGACCAATGGCGCGCATATTGAACGATCGGCCGCTTGAGCGGTTGTACCGCATTGCGGTCATTCCGCACTTTAGTTGGCGGTTCAAGAAAACGAAGCGTTACAAATTGCCTCGCCTCTCATGGAAATCGGTCGTCTGCTTCGTGACCTCTGATCGTCATCAGTAGTGCGGTCATTCAATTTTGTGAGGCGGTTCAATAAAAACAGAACAAGTGTAAATCTGCTCAGAATCTCAATCTGAAAATCGGACGTTCCGCGCTTGGGAACGGTAGTACCGGCCTGCGGTCATTCCGTTTTTTATATGGCGGTACAAAAATTCCAGAACGCTTGTAATCTTCAGCAAATTGGAAACCCTGCAATCGGTAGTACCGCTCCTTCGTCTTGATGCACGACCGGATAAGCGGTAATCTGGGTCCGTGATTTTCAATGCTTGTTTAGAAGCATTATTGCGGTATATCTTGGTAATTGATGTTAATCATTATGGGACTAACATTTTCCATGAGTTGGATGAATAGGTTATATTCGGGATAATGGAGACTTCGGATGGCATCATGAGTTGATTGTCATCAAGTCAAGGTTCAAGAAGAGGATGTATCATGTGTTGATGCATATCAAGATCTCGAAGAAGAGATGATCATGAGTTGATCATCAAGTCAAGAAAAGACTCATCATGTGTTGATTGAGGTCAAGTAAAGGTTGCATCATGGGTTGATGCATGTCAAGACGATGACCCGGACTTGAAGTGAAGATGTGCGTCATCAACCTTCAAGAAGATGCTCAAGGCAAAGGTATGACTAGCTAGGGCTAAGGATGTGTTCCTAGTCTTTTACCGGTCTTGGTGTTTGGTTGGAAGACCGGATTGCTAGTATAGGTTGCCGTACTATTAAGAGGGGTCTTGTCTAGTAGCTTGAGTTTCATCATGTGTTGATAGCTCAATCTCACTTGCTCTAGCTCACCATGGCATGATGCTATTATTTGCAAATGTGTTTTGCAAATAGTCGATGCTCATGCATTTAATCCTTGTAGCATGTGACTATACTTTGCAAATGTGTTTTGCAAATGGTTGAAGTCCATGTACCTACTCCTTGTGGCATGATCTAAGTTTGCAAATGTGTTTTGCAAATTGTTGGGATTCATATATTTTCCTTGGCATGGTCTAAGATTGCTTGTTGCTAATTCTTTGGACTTAGACCATGGTAGTGGCTCTTGAGTTGTGCTTTTTGATTTGATAAAATGTGTTTGAGATCAAATCAAATAGGAGGGTTGTGTAGCCCTCTGAATAAGGTTTCCATAGAGTCCAAGATCACTCAATTCCGACATCGGAGTCAAAAGTTATGACATTTTTACCAAGTGTAAATGCATGCTGATTTTTGAGCTGCGGTACGACCGTCTGTGTAAAGTCTTGTACAACCTCCCAGAACAGTTGTACCGCCCCTTGTGAGTCTTGATACGATCGCCTGAGGTCAGAACGGCTAGTTTTTGCTGTTTACGTCTCCCAACGGCTAGTTTTTGGTGTAAGGGCTATAAATACCCCCTTGGCCGGTTGAGAGGCAACCTTTGACATCCCATTTCACTCTCTTGAGCTAGTGTGAGCCTCTCCTCTCAATTGTGCATGTGTTGCACCTTGTGAGCAAGGAGAGAGGTCTCTAGTTGCATGTGTTGCATCTAGAGGTGGATTTCGTATCCACTTGAGCTTGTGCATTCGTTGCGTGGTGAGAGTCAAGCAAGGGGCTTGGCTTGTTACTCTTGGTGTTTGCCGACACCTAGACGGTGTGGGGCGTCGTGGACCGTGATCTTCTCAAGAAGCTTGTGAGAAGGCCGGCGTGTTGTGAAGGTTGGAGCTCACCTACCCGAGGCGGGAAAGAGCTACCACTAGTGGAATTGAGGTGTTTGGCTTAATTAGTGGAGCCGGTCCAATTGGTTTGGGCTTACCTCAACGTGGATTAGGGAGACCGGCAAGTCTCTCGATCACCACGGTAAAACATCGCCGTGTCAATTGTGGTTTGCATTCTTGTGCCTTACTTTTGCATTAACATTCATTGTGTATGAATGCTTGCTTTACATTGTGCAATTTATATACCTTGTATTAAATTGCTTATCCATTGTGTGTGATTGCAATAGTTATTCATTGCTTTGTGCTATTCACCTTGCTAGAATTGAATAGCTTACAAGTCATATGTTTAATTGCTATATTCATCAATAAACTTGTACTGTTGGCACACTTAGTTGAACCTAGTTGTTTTAGGCTTTAATTGTGTAAAACCGTATTTGTATTAGCTTCCGCATTAGAAATCGGTTTTAGCCAAAAGAATTTTAAAACCTCCTATTCACCCCCCCTCTAGTCGGCCTCCTCGATCTTACATCCTTGCTACCCGCAGAGGCGGTGGCGGCCAGTCTCGAAGTCATCTATGTCCTACGAGACGGACCGGACGGTTGAATGATGTTAGGACAACACAAATTAATAATTATGATGCATATTGAACATAACTTACCTCTTGGATCCGAAGTGCACCCGGGCGACGGGGAGCGGTAGTACGGCCCACGGTCTCACTTACAGGAGCCTTCCCCTTGTCCACTTGCTGCTCGCAGTGGCGGTGGCCAGTTTTGAAGTTACTCATGTCCTGCGAGACGGGCTGGGTGGTTGCATGATGTTAGGATAACGCAACATCGTGCCAAATCAATAATTATGATGCATACTGAACGTAACTTACCTCTTGGATTCGGAGTACGTCCGGGCGACGGGGAGCGGTAGTACGGGCCACGATCTCACTAGCAGGAGCCTTCCCTTTGTCCGTCGCCCGCTTGGTCCTCGCACTCATCTCCTTTCTTGGGCTCATCCGATGCCTTTTCAGTTGGGTCAGGGTCAGGTACGTAAGGTGTTCAGCGTTGAAAGGTCTCGGCTCACTATGAAAAGTTTAACATGTACTTTTGCTTGATGAACGCCATATCGTACATCTCCGGGCCGTTGATCCATTGGAAGAAGTTGCATTGCATCTCCAGTTGCCATTACGCACGTGTGTAATCAGAGATTTGTGGAATAGAATGTATGATGTGAAAAATCTTTGTGTGTGCAAGATATGCTTACGAGGTGGTGGCCGCACGTGTAAGGTGTCGTGATGGAGTATAGTCTTGTCGTTATGAAAAGTTAGCGTCGTAGTATGTTGTCATATAGGTCTGAAAAGGTGGTGTGGTGGAGTAAAGGCTAGAAACAGGATGGTGTGGGGTGTCCCGATGCTGACTCCCTCACATGTTCGCGGTGTGCACAAAAAAAAAGAAATATCGAAACACGAGACAAGCATAAGTAGTACAGAAATTAATATTTACAAGGCATGACTAATATTTACAAGAACAAATATCTACTCGCGACCCCTCTTGGGGCGTACCCTGTGCGTTGCCCTTGGTCTCGGGCGCTAGTGCGAATACGTCAAAGGCTCAGGCGGTCGAGGTACCCGACCGACACTAGTAGCCATGGGGTGTCACGAGGGGGTCTTGCGTCGGCTGGCTCGGTCCAGGCACGACGAGCAGCTGTGAAGCCCCCATGGAGACCTGGCTACCACACTGGGCAAACTCGTAGTCCCTAGAGCGTGACTCCTCATGCGACACCACCGACTCGTCCCAAAGCGGCGCAAGACCCATGAAACATTACGTTATGCATGTAACCTTGGCGAAACCCCTGAAATAGTACGCTATGCATGCAAGCAAGATAGTCATACCTCGTCGCATGGCGCGAGAGGACGATTCTGTGTACACCTGCCCCGTGTACGGGTGGAACTCAGGACTTGTTAGAGAAAATTGTCGTTGATAACTACTGGAGTTCAAAATAAAGAATCGAACGTGAGTATTTCATGCTGACCTGCAAACTGTGTCAGGGTACTCCCAGCACGGCACCACGAGGACTCGCTCGCCACGTTTGGGTGAGGAGTCCTAGGGCGTGATGCACTGTGGCTCACCCCCCCTTCCACACACAGGTGGGTCCATCCGGTCCCTTGGTGTATGACAAGTTGCGATCTCGATCCTCTGTCTCGACTTCTCGAGGAACTGTGCCATGACTGCTCTGATGCCCCGTGCCTTCATGCTGAAGCGCTTCCCAAGCGTCGACTGATGCACGAAAGCTGCCAACTCGTGCACCTCCCGGTGCAGATCGACTTGTACACATAATTAACAAGTTAGAAACTGATATCTTGTGAAGCAAATAAGAAGTATGGACCGTTCAATACGCACCACACGATGGAATGCGGAGTCGGGCTGGGTGGGGTACGTGTCGGACGTCATAGTCTCGTGTCGTGGTGAGTCGTCCACGACCCTCACGTAGCGAACCCTCATCCAACTGAAGTACCACTTAATGTACTCCGCATACGTCCCGGGGTCGTAGGGAGCATCCTCCTGGATGATGTCGCCATAGGCATTGATCCAGCCCTGGATCCAAGGGAACATTTTCTTCGCCCAGGAAGTCGTAGCAGGTACTCCCTTCCTAGTGTACCTATGAGGAGGATGGTACCGAGGCGGCTACGATGATGTGTGTTAATAACTAGGTTAAGCAACTCATACGGCCACTGCGCAGCGTATGGTGGATCCGTCATACCTGAAAATTCAATGTATACATTGTAAAAATAATTACCGTGCACAAATACAAACCAAATTTAAGTTGAAATTATTTTTATTAAGCTATACACAAACCCTACTAACATACTCTATAGTTTTTACAGGTATTTTATTAAGTTATACAAACCGTACTAAGCTAATTTAGGTTGCTTTTTTTTTGCCTAGCTTCAATCAAGATTTTTTTTTCAATTAAAGTTGGGTCATGTTATTTTCCTAGTTTTTTTTAATAAAAAATTGGCATTAACACAGTACTTACCACGCACAAATTGAAACCGAAATTAAGCAAAGATTATTTTCATTAAGCTCTACTTACCCTACTTAGCTACTCTGCAATTTTTATAGATTTTTAATAGGTATTCGGTACCTTGATATTCTCTGAGGTTTCTTCCTATTTTTGCATATTTATTCTAAATCATTCGTGTACTACAACATAAATAATATTTGCGCAATTAACTAAACTATACGCAGCTCAAATGATGTACCACATAAAACAGCTAAAATTTTCTAATCTATTGAATTCTATGCCACTATTTTTATTTGCTAACCAACAAGATTTCGAAATAATGTACGAAGTTGCAAAAACATGTACCTGCAAAATGACTGACCAAATCTGAAGCTCAGTCTCTCTATCCTCTGCTACGAACTGGCAGAGCTTCGCTACGTCTTTTCTCTCTCTCTCTCTCTCTCTCTCTCTCCTCTCTCTTCTCCCTTCCTTCTTTTTTTTTCTGAAATTAAAATGATATTTCCACCGATTTTAGGGGTTTAAATAGGTAGACCTGAACTAGCGATAGAAATACTGTTCACTTCCTGTCGCCAGTTGAAATAGCGACAGGAAGTTGGACCGGTGACAAGAGGTCAACAGGTCTCTGTTGCCAATTAGAATGGCAACAGGAACTACTTTTGTAAAAAAAAAATTGACTATTTATTTTTATAATTTTATTTTAAAATAGCGTTATTTTTTTTAAAAAAATCATTAATATTGTGTTGGAACTGTGTTTCAGTAGCTCTTCGTAGAGTACAGTGTCATTAGGGGCGAGCTGAACTGTGTTATAATGTTCAAAAGCTATTTGCCACGCTCGTCAATCACGTTCTGATCTTAGCTTTTACGAACTAACAGATGTTGCATAGTTTTTTTAGTCTGTTGTTAAAGCAATCGGTGTTTGATTCGTGGCTTACTGCGAGCTTCTTATCTGTCAGCAAAGCCTACGCCTTTGAAAACTCCTTTGAGGCGCAGTGCGATTACACCTCAGCAAGCCAATACAAGCAAAATGGCACCGTAACATTTGCGTTGTCGTGGTGCCTTCGGAACTTCTTCGAAGGAGGCGAATACCTTTAACTTCGGCGAAATCAAACATATTTAACGCAAATAGAATGCTTGCGACAAGTTATTGGAGTCAGTAGCCTGGGCGTGCTTACTAAGTTGGAAAAACGTAGTGCATGCGGTACACCGCACAACGTGCTGAGCTCTACGAATAGAAGAAGTTGGTGATGATGTTAGCACAAACCCGGACGCTGATCCAGCGATTACGTGGATTAATTCTGGATTCACTCTTCCTCCCCTGGGGCGGGGAGAGCAAGAAGCTCGATAGAGACTGTGATGACCCGATCGCCGACGAACGAGTCTCACAGATTTCGCTAGGTTTTGGTAATTGGGATTGGAAGATTTGGGAAAAGCAGTAGGTGAGGGACCAGAGAAGGAGATGGGAAACTGAACTTTTCTTTTCTCAACCTTGTCATTTTCGCTACAGTGCTTTTAACACTGTTACACACTCCACTTTACGACCCGAAAGCATAAACTCACAACTCACCCCACGTCACTTACAGCTAGGCTTCCCTGCCCGCATTACTTGTCATGTCCTGCATCCAGTGGCCGCCTTCACCTTCGTTCCTCGGAGCTGGTGGAGGCGACACCGATGCGATATGGCAAGTAATACGCGAGGAGGCCCAATTGAGGTGGCGTGGGTTGATTTGTGAGTTTACGCTTTCAGGTCGTAAAGTGGAGTCTGTAACTGTAACACCCCGACCCGTCATCTGGGTCCGAAATGCTAACACTACACATTAATCATTACAAACTTTGCGCTTCCAATTTAACAACTAGATATAATACAACAAAAGTGAAATATCTAGGGAGAATGGTTTGCATGAATAACTACATGTGACGTGGATGATCTATTCTCCCACACGAAGCATGTCATCTGCAATGATCACCTAAAAAAATGACAAGCAATGGTGAGTCCGAAAACTCAGCAAGCACATATTAGAAACGATAATCACTGCCACACCAACATAAATATATCTATTTCATTATTTCCATCATAACTTTTCTTTAGTGCAATGCACCACCATTCTACATGCTCATTTGCTCATTGCATTGCCCATGTATGCGAATGCACCATCACGCTTATGCTCATATGCATCTCATTAGCTGATACCGGTATCGCGGAGTGTTCACCCTCTGTTGCTTTCGTACCCGCCACCTCTAGCTCCTCCCCACGCGCTTTGGCACTCCCAATGATCTTGACCTCGATGCAACAAGACTCGTGGCTCGGCCTTTTTCCCATCGACGCTGGTGCTACCCTGCTGACCCTTCTTCGCTTCACTTCTTGTGGGCTCGACCTCCGTGGCCGTGCGCCCCCCTATGCTTCATGCCGCCCAAACTCCACCCCTGAGTACGCCTTCTCTTACCCCCTCCCTTCCCTTGTTCTTTATGCATGCTAATGCCAATTGTGCCCTCTTTGTGATGCTTAGCTCATGGGGGTGGGATTTGGATCGGGCAAGACTAAGAATAGGGAAAGAACGTGGGTTACCTAATTTGGTCGGTTTAAGGATAGAATGGCGATGAGGCTTGGCTCACAGCCTTGGCGCGCGGCCTTGCTTCCTCCTATCCTCCTTACTTCCCCTGCTCTTCTTCTACCGCTGGCTGCTTGTGGTTGACTAGGGAGATAAAGTTGGGATGGGCAGTGGGGTGCTAGTTTGGGGGAGTGAACTGGGGGGCTGGCTTGGTTCTTATCCCCTCCTCTCTCTCTACCTCTCTCTCTATCTGATGATTTTCTTACTGTAGGGAGGTAATTTGGTAAAAACCGTTTTCAACTTTTACTTTTCTTTCATTTTCTCTTTCTGCTGGCATTACAGTAACTATGTTAAAAGCACTGTAACGAAAACGACAAGGTTCAGAAAAGAAAAGTTCAGTTTCGCATCTCCTACTGCTTTCTCCAAATCTTCCAATTCCGATTACCAAAACCTGCCGAAGTCATCACAGAGAAAAAAAAAAGTCCGATTTACCACGTCGATTGCGTTAGCGACCGCTTAGGAGAGGAACCGGAGAACAGGGTAACGCTGCGAAGTCGCATCGCAGGCACGTCATTCGCCGGTGGAAAAGGAGTTTAGTCATCGAAGGTCAGGGCCCAGTTCACCCTCGAGCCCGTGTGCCGCAAGGCGCAAGTCACACCGTCTGCCTATATATATATTAACGACGACAGCAGCAGCGATGTAGAATAATAAAGCAGCCGCCCACTAGCTTAAGCCTTAGCCTCCAATCCACCATTGGAGATTGGAGGAGGAAAAGAGTAGTGGTACAAGTAGAGAGCGAGGAGGCGGCGGCGGCGGGTTGAGATGGCGGCGGCGGGGAGCAATGTGGAGTTCATCCGCGCGCGCAACGACAAGCGGGAGTACCGCCGCGTGGTGCTCCCCAACGCGCTCGAGTGCCTCCTCATCAGCGACGCCGACACCGACAAGGTCCGTCCCGATTGCACCCAATCACTCGCCGCGTAAGCAGGGAATGCTCGCAGATTGATCGATCGTTTTCGCGTGATTCGGTGGTGACTCTCTCTCTCTCTCTCGCGTTGTGCTCAGGCGGCGGCGTGTATGGAGGTCGGCGTGGGCTCGTTCAGCGATCCGGACGGGCTCGAGGGCCTCGCGCACTTCCTCGGTGAGTTCAGTTCCCTCCTCTCCGCCCTCCCCGTCTCATCAGTCATCTCGCTCACGCGCTTGGCTTCGATTTCGGTTCGTTGCGTGCGCGTGATCTAGCCACCGGATTCGTGTAGTGAGGATTCGGGCTAGTTAGTGGTTGGGTGGGGATTGTTCGTTAGGACGCCTGGCCCCAGCGCGGTGCTGTGGCTCCGCGATTTGCTTGCGCGCCGTCATGGATGAATCTCATCTCCCTTTTGGGATCCGACTGGGGGTTCGAATTGTCTCCATCGAGTTAAGGAGACAAGGAACGCTTGCTTGGTTCATCTTTCCCCCTGGTGCTGGGCGCTTTCGTGGGTCAATGATGAGGTCGCAGATTTGCAGTCAAGTCAATGGATTCCTATATAAAAGTTGCATAAGTCTAGTGGTTGGTTGAGGTGTCGCTGGACGTGTTTTGACCGTCGGATCACGCCATTGATGGTTCAGATTAAGGGCCTGATCAGAAGGGGAATTGTGATCCTTTTTCTTCTTCTTTTCCAGCGTGATCAGTTGAGTGCATCCACGATTGATCGTACCGGCTGCACATGCACGGCTTGTGTTTTGCCTTCGTCCGTAGCAGATTCGTTTCCTTTACTTGCTGCTATGCATTTGCTATAGCAATCGCCCTCAACTTTGCTTTTCTTAAATGTTTCTGAAGTGTCTATCTAAAATCCTACTACTAAGCTTTTCCTTTAGTCACGACAGTATTATTTGTTGGACAGATTATTGCAAGTCGGCGACAAAGTTTAGTACAGTAGTACAATTTTCTTGAGGGATCCAAGAATTCAATGGTAGACACGGTTAGGTCGGGTGGGTCACAGCTCAGGACGGGAGTTGGTCGTTCTCCAAATAATTTAACCTCCTCTGCTCAACTGCTCCTACACGTTGTTGCCTAGTAGGACTCTGACGGCTTGCTCGATGGTACATATGAGCGATGACACAGTCACACAAATGTATCTACACTTTCGGTCTATGAGCAGAACAAATGCGTGTCGATTTTGCCTGGCGGGTGAATTCTACTGGTAAAGTGGTAACAAGATAATGGACAAGTGCTGAGCTACACACGCGGGACTGTACCGATTTATTGCAAGTACTGACCTAGACATGTGGCACTGTACCAATCAAGTACTGAGCTACACATGCGGCACTGTATCGATTTATTGCATGTGTATGTAAAGGCATATTGCAGACAAAACCACGTAATGTTAAATTAATAGGTCTACTCTAGACTAGAGTGACATCGTTTTTTTGCATGATTTGTTACTCTTTTAACGGCAAAATGTTTGATGATTACAAAGTAAACTATTGGGATGGAGGAAACGATTAGCATGATGAATGTTGGTCGCATCAAATCAAATTCGTTTCCACTTAAAGCATTTTATCTGTTCTCTTTCTCGTCTTGATTTATTAGCATGGACTTACTTGCAGAGCATATGCTATTTTACGCCAGTGAGAAATACCCTGGAGAACAAGATTATACGAAATATATCATGGAGGTACCTTCTATCAATCAACTCCAAGAAAACATTCAACCTCATTTCGTTTCATCATATGTTTGCTTGCAAGTATTACTCGCACTTTAAGCGTGATATGTTGACTCAACCATATCAGATTCAGTTCAACCCAGTTGTAGGGTTCCCTGCATCATATATTAGATGCTGGGGCTGTCAGAATGTAACACAAAAAATAGAGAGAAGACGAGACAAAAAGAGATGAATTTGTTAGGCTATGATGATGAAAAACCCGGCCGGTTCCCGCTGGTTACCGGCGGTAACTGGATTTACCGGTGGGAACCGGGATTCGAAATACCGTCCAGAAAACTTTAAATTAAAATTAAAATTCGAAATTCCAGCGGAAACATCTCATTCAAATTTTTTGGACGAATTTTGACCGAATTTTTTCTGAGAATTCTGGTTACCGGCCCGTAACCGTTACCTGCCGCTCGGCGGGATTCCCTCCGGAAACGGTATTCTGATCCCTGGGTGGCACATTATGACTGATTTCAGTGATTTGCATTTAGCATTACGCAAGTGAATCTACACTTGTACCATAGTCCTCTCTACTCCATTGTGATTGCAGAGCGCAGACCAAATGATATCTGCTCGCCATAAACTGTGGCCATGCCTAAGGTCCAATTGTAGCCTATTGTGCTCTCAAACCAAATACACCTAGCAGTAGCACTGAAGCCAAAGTCCATGCTCGTCAATGTGCTACAGTGTTGTGATGACGTTACATGGCAGGACAAATGCTGTAAAGAAAAGCACCACTAATTTCCTGACTAGCAAAAACTTTGTGATTCTATCATAAGTTGGTAAAGAGGTCCACACCTTGTACGATGTGCTGTCTGAGACCCTGTTAATACGGAGCATTTTAAATATTCTGTTTTATGCCTGGAAGTTACATTCAGTGTACTTGGATTATAATTTTGAGTATTTGGTATGATGTGAAAAATATCAGCACGGTGGTTCTTGCAATGCCTATACATGCTGCGAGACAACGGATTTCTATTTTGATGTTAACGTGGACAATTTCGAAGAAGCCTTAGATAGGTAAGTCTCATCAATAGTATTTTTGTTGAGTTAATGCATGTTTATTGTATAAGGTGGTGTTTTCTGTTCTGCTTATTTGTATGGTTCTTTATTGAATAATAATGAGGTTATTTCTGTTGCGCAGATTTGCACAGTTCTTTATTAAGCCGTTGATGTCGCAGGATGCTGTTCTTAGAGAGATAAAGGCTGTTGATTCTGGTGAGCAGTTGCTTTATGCATGGTGATGCTATTTGCATCTAACATGGCATATGCCTCTATGGTCTCCCAAACAAAAACAAGAGTATACCTAGGGGTGTCAACGGATTGAATACTAATCGAATAGTCCGTATTCGTATTTTCTAAACGAATACGGATTCGAATATTGTCGAATACGAATAAGAATCGAATGTTGAAACGAATACAAATCAAATACCTATTCAATTCGGTTGGATTCGGATATCCTCGTAACTTACGTAATTGCAAGATATTTATGATACTTTATCCTTGTACATAGCACACCTAATCATTCTAGTTTATCTATTTCACCTAAAAACATGAATTCATATTAAACTAAAAATACTCATCCAATTAATTAGCCATACCGCAATAAAATATGTATATTATTTTATCGAATACGAATACGAATAGTGCGGATAAAATAACATTTCGGATGGCAAAAGTCCATACCATATTTGTATCCATATTTTTATGCGAATACGAACATGAATAGGGGAGAAATTGTTAATCGGATAGAAAAATCTAAACCATATACGCTACCAACCGAATTCAGATGTCGGATAAAATTGATAATTCGGATTCGATTGACACCCCTAAGTATACCTCAAAGCAACTATGCTCATACGAGTGGTTAAGATTACACCGGTTTCAGCTTATCACAGTCACTTATAGTTTACACTTGTTTTATTCGTAGTAGTGAGAACTGAGAAGCACAATCTAGCTAACATTGCCTTTTGTTGTCCTTACAGAACACAAGAAAAATTTGTTGTCTGACACCTGGAGAATGTTTCAGGTACTTCAAAGTTTCAACTTTGTTAGTTAGACACATCAGATATTCTTTCTCACAAGTCACAACACTATGTCATATCTGTGTCGGAAACTGCAATCAGTAAAGTATAGGCGTTATGAATATGCATTCTCTTTATTTACAAGGTGTGCTTCCATATTAACCATATATTTGGCATGTTCTAAGCGCGGTATTCTTTTTCCACAGCTTCAAAAGCATCTGGCTTCAAGGGATCACCCTTACCATAAATTCAGTACCGGTAAGCACTTCTTGATGTTTGGACATTCTGAGTTCTGACTGCTCATCTTGTTAGCTCATTATGATAGTTGTTTTGTATTTCTCATGATAAAACATAGTAAGGATGCAAAACAACAGAACGTTTCAGTTTTCTTGTGTTCCACCTCTAAATATATCTATCAGCTTCACAAATCACTTTTTTTTCAAGACGCATCGAAAGAATGTTAAATTTGTTCATGCAAATTGAAACGGCTGCATCTGAAATCTAAATTGATGTCAAACAATGTTTGGGTCTTCCTATCAATTCTTGTGCATCCCTAATAAGCAACTGTCCTGTGAAGTTTTGAAATAAGTATATTTTATTATTTTAATAATGCTAATTTCATGTCATTTAATACATCAGGAAGTTGGGAAACACTAGAAACTAAACCAAAAGAGAGGGGCTTGGACATCAGACTTGAACTTCTGAAGTTTTATGAGAATTATTCAGCAAATCTTATGCACCTTGTTGTTTATGGAAAGGGTAAATATTACAGGTTAGTCCATTGGCATACCTAAACCTATTTGTTACTGATAAAATGATTTTTGTAGAGAGCCTCGATTGCATTCAAAGCTTAGTTGAACGCTTGTTTAGTGACGTCAAAAACACTGATCAGAGAAGCTTCAAATGTCCAAGTCAACCTCTTTCGGAGGAACATTTGCAGGTAGAAATTTGAAGTAACACCAATCATAGTAGATGGAGGGGATGGAATACTTGGCACAGAATCCACTCTCAATAGTTTTTATTTGTCACAAAAATGTAAATATAAGCAATGGCAAATGATATGAAATCTACCATACTTCGTTGTCATGCAGCTTCTTGTCAAAGCAATTCCGATAAAAGAAAGTGACCATCTAAGAATATCATGGCCAGTTACACCTAACATCCACTTTTACAAAGAAGGTCCTTGCCGTTATCTCAGTCACCTCATTGGGCATGAAGGCGAGGGGTCCATCTTCCATATTATAAAGGAACTAGGCAAGTTAACTTTAACAGTATATTGCTGTACATATTCTTTTGCCGGCATTATCTGCTCAAACATTAGTCATTCTTTAGTTTGTGTCAACTTGTGTGACCTGTAACATGTCCAATTTTGGCTACATTAGGATGGGCCATGAACTTGATGGCCGGGGAGGGCAGCGACAGTACTCAATACTCCTTTTTCTCAGTAAGCATGAGGCTCACTGATGCTGGTCACGGTCAGTTTCCATTTTGATTTTGTTCTTTTAGAATTGACATGACCATTTCATTTTCAAGCACATTTTGATGTTATTTAAGCCTCTTGTGTGCATATGCAATGATTTCAGAACACGTGGAGGATATCGTCGGATTGGTCTTCAAATACCTTCTCCTATTAAAAGAAGAAGGAATCCATGAGTGGATCTTTAATGAGGTAATTGACAGACATATGGTTTATGTACTGCACAAACTTTTTGGGAAAATTATTTGATGTGTTATGCTTCTATATGCAGTTACTTCTCTGAGGAACAAAAACAAATGTTTTGCCAGTATTTAAGTTTCTAATCTTTGCATGTCTTCATTGGAAAAGTTTTCTTTAAAAGTTTCACGGTGACTTTGTTTGCAATATTTTATTGGTTTGTGAAAGCAATCGTATGGCACTAGAATTGCTTGATTGAGGCAAATAGGCAGGATACATATATAGGCAAGGAGGACCCTGGGCTGGTTTATAGAATCATGACCACCGTGGGATCTCCTTGCCTAATATAACATCAATCAATCTATAATTAGCCATAATGGGCCAATGGCCCATGCGCCTATGCATCGCGCTTATCACATGTTATCTAACACCCATGATCGGAGCGTCGCCACGACGTTGATCGACCGAATTCTGAAAAACCGTCGAAGGTAGACCCTTGGTGAAGATGTCGGCATACTGGGATGATGTCGGGACGTGAAGAACGCGGACAGCACCAATGGCGACACGCTCCCGAACAAAGTGAAGATCAATCTCAATATGTTTGGTGCGTTGGTGCTGAACCGGGTTGGATGACATGTAGACGGCGCTGATGTTGTCGCAATACACCAAGGTAGCCTTCTTTGGGTGGGAGTGGAGCTCACATAAGAGTTGGCGCACCGGATGCCTCGGCACGGCATTAGCCACACCACGGTACTCGGCTTTGCTGGACACAGACGATGTTCTGGCGCTTGGAGGACCAGGAGACGAGGCTATCCCCGAGAAACACGGCATAGCCTGAGGTGGACTTCTGGTGTCGGGACAAATTTACCGATCGGCGTTGGAGTAGACAACGGATCGAATCTGTCTTTGAAGGTCGAAGAAGCGACCAAGGTGTAGAGTGCCACGAATATACCGCGAGATCGCTTCAAAGCGGCAAGGTGAGGCTCCCGAGGATCGTGCATGTGAAGGCAGACCTGCTGGACGGCGTAGGAGATGTCCGGACGTGTGAAGGTGAGATACTGAAGAGCACCAGCCAAACTCCGGAAATCTGTGGCGTCACTGACGGGGGTGCCATCCTGCGCTGAAACCTTGGAACAGGTATCCACCGGGGTGGAGCAGGGCTTACACTCAGCCATGCCCGCGCGGTCTAGAATCTCTTGCATATACTGGCGCTGCGAGAGAAAAAGGCCATCAGACCGCCGCTGAACCTGCATCCCGAGGAAGTGATGGAGATCACCCAAGTCCTTCATCGAAAACTCCTGCTGCAAAGCAGTGATGGTGCGATGGAGGAGTGTGGTTGACGAAGCTGTGAGGACGATGTCATCCACATAGAGCAGCAGGTAGATGAGCTCAGCACCACGGCGGAACACGAAGAGCGAGGTGTCAGACTTGGTTTCCACGAACCCGAGAGACACCAAGTAAGCTGCAAAACGGCTGTACCATGCTCGAGGCGCCTGCTTGAGGCCGTAGAGGGAACGGTTCAGACGGCAGACGTAATCTGGATGAGAGGAATCTTCGAACCCGGAGGGCTGCACGCAGTAAACTGTCTCATCAATGTTGCCATGGAGGAAGGCATTCTTTACATCAAGCTGTCGAATAGGCGATTCTGGGAGAGGGCGGCGAGCACCACGATTCGCCGGTAGGCTGGTTTGACGACGGGAAATGAAGGTTTGAAAAATCAACTCTGGTATGTGTGTGAAGCGCGGAGGACCCAGCCGAGCTTTATGGCGCTCGATGAACCATCGACTGAAACTTGTGCTTGAAGATCCACTTGCGATCACCACATTCGCGCCCGGTAGCGGAACAAGATCCCAAGTGTTGTTGCGAGAAAGGCAGCATGCTCATCTAGCATGGCAATAGCGCCGATTCGGGTCGGCAAAAGCGGCCGGTATGTCCTCGAACAGAGACAATGAAGCTGTGTTGTCTGCGACGAGTTGCCGGAAGCCATGTTTATACAGTGGTCATGGGTGTGCATTGACCACGGGGAATAACAATCGCGCTTTGGAAGGACGCAGGGCGGTTGGAGGCGCCGGAGATGCAGTGTGGCACCGGAGTACGGGCGAGGGCGCCGCCATTGTACACCTGAGTGTTAGCCTTGCCGGGCAGCAAGAATGGGCAACATGTGAGGCGCGAGGGACGCCGGGCGACCGCACATGGTTGTCGCGGAGGACGCCAGCAACCGCTTCGTGGTCAGTCTTGGCGTAATCGAGATCTTTAGGCGACATCGAGCGAGAAGCGAGCAAAGCGCCGGTGACACCGCCGCACATGGCGGTCAGGTGGCGCTTCTTTGAGACCCACCGCACATGGCGGTGTGGGCGAGAATCCGGCAAAGAAAGAGAAGCCGTGATGGTGATCTGCGGTAAAAGAGACCGTGTCGCCTATAGGCACCGAAGCAGGATTAGTAAAGGTGTCCAAAACTCGAAGTCCGCGGTGGATGGGGTGTCTGGTGCTCGGGCAAAGGAAAGGAGGACTCGTCAAAGATCACATGGCGAGATATGATGATCTTGTTGGAGTTGGTGTCTAGACAATGTAGCCTTTATGATGAGCGAGTAGCCAAGGAAGACACACAAAGTGGAGCGCGAGCAAGTTTGTGGGCGGCGGATGGCGGACAAGTTGGGATAACAACGACAAGCGAAGACGCAGCAGATGGTCATCTGTGAGGCGGAGAGCCTAGCAAGGCTTCATGAGGCGTCTGGAGCCTTGCAGCGTTTTGGTTGGTAAGATGTTGAGTAGAATGGTGGCGGTGTTCGATTGCCTCGACCCAATCTGAGGTGGAAGACGGGCTTGGAAGAGGAGGACCGAACCACATTGTTGAGAGAGCGGATGGCACGTTCGACCTTCCCATTCGGCGAGAGGTGTAAGGGCACGACATTCGGAGGTGAGTCTTGAGTGGGTCGAGAAGAAGGTCGCGGTATTGGAGTTGTCAAATTCGCGCCCGTTGTCGCATTAGACGACTTGATGGTGCTGCCAAAGCGTGTGGAAACAAGAGCAAAGAAATTAGATAGAGTCGAAAAGGTGTCGGACTTGAGGCGTAAAGGAACGCCCACATATAGTGTGAGCAATCATCGAGGATGACCAAATAATATTTGAATCTCGAGACACTAGGGACCGGCGAGGTCCATAAATCACGATGTATGAGTTCAAAACTATGTGAAGCACGTGATCTTGACACGAGAAAAGGAAGACGAACATGACGCTTGAGTGACAAGCATGACATATAAATTTCTAATGTCTTTATTACAAGCCATAAGTTTGGACAGAGTCTCAAATCCAGGATGACCGAGACGCAGCGATGCCATAGAGTGGACGCAGCGGCGGTGGTGGCGAGGTGTGCGATGGAAGTGATGACGCGACGAGAGGGACGAAGAGGGTACAACGGCCGGAGCTATTGCACTGGTGATCACTCTCTGGAATGCAGATCCTTCACAGAACAACCAAATAGGTCAAATTCAATGAACAATTGTTGTCCGGAAGTGAACCGACGACGGAAATTAGGTTCTTAATAAGACTCGGAGAAACAAGGACATTATTAAGACATAATGAGCCGGAAGATGAGTCAGTGCCGGTGGAGGTGACGGAAGTAAAGCACCGCATCGACAACAATGGAAGATGGAATAGGATCTGCATGGGAAGAGGTGTGGGAAAGAGTACCAGCGTCGAAGGTCATATCACGAGTGGCGCGGTGTCGAAGATCGGTCGGGTTCTTTGGTAGTCGGCGACACGGTGTTGAAGGAGAAGCCGGACCTGCGCGTCAGGATGGCATGCCACCGTGGGGTAGTAATAAGCCGAAGCGACCCACGGCCCTTAGCGCCGGCGACGAAGGCTGCTTGGTGAGGAGAAAGCGGCCGGCAATGAGCGGGGAGGGCGATTCCCGAGCCACATCTTGATGGGCCGGACCGGGGTTTGTAGAAGCCGGGCCATGGATCGCTGGAGAACTGCGCGAGATCTTTCTTGGTTCGCCGCAGAGAGAGCTGGACCAGTCTTGGCGTGCTGACTCGCCGCCTTGCTTTGCCACCGCCTTGCGCGCTGCTTTGTCGCCTTGCCGGAGTTCTGGAGTTGCCGCCGTTTCGGGAGAGGCGCTAGAAATTCTTCTGCGGTGGTCAGATGGGCTTCTTGGAGTTCTTGACCAGCCAGATGCCGCCAGCCAAGTAGGTATGAGAGGGCGGTCGGGGAAAGGCGCCGAGCGATGAGCCATGTTGAGTTCTTCAAGCGGCAGATCGGTCGGGCTTCGGGAAGGTGAAACGGCGCCACGCGAAGGTGCATGCCGATGGAAGCGGCGCTTCGTTGAGCCGCGGATGATGTTGAGGACGAAGTCGATCGATGGCGACCTCGCCTAATCGCCTAGGGCATCGGCCATGGACTTGAACTTGCGGCGATGGTCGGTGATGGAGAGATCGCCTGACGAAGTGGCGGAAGGCGGCGTCGAGGTAAGCGCTTGGCCTTTCGCGATTCTTAGAGGCTGGTGCTCGAGGCGAGCGAGCGGAGGCGGGCAATGGCGATGGCATGGTCGTCGAACAATCTCCTCGAGATCGGGAGATCTGTCTTAGAAACCGCGTCATGACGACGCATCCATGCGCTCCCGGTCGGGGTAGGTGTGGTCGGCGTCGGCGAGAACATGGCGCCGGAGGAGAATTTCCCAAGAACCGAGAGCATCTGGTGGCGCCACGGTAGTGTAGTTGTTGGTCTCCATGTCGAGGGCGGCGGGGCGAGGCGTGGATGTTCGGACGCCGACGGCTGGGCGTGGAGGTTGATGATGGCGGCGGCCTCGTCGTCGAGAGAGCGTCCGGGCGGTGAGAGAACCACCGCCGCCACCGACGCCGGTAGAGAGGCGGCGTCGTCTTCACGGTGGGATGGCGGCCTCGGCCGCTTCCGTCTGGCGGCTGTGGCGTCGCGGCCTTGGCGGCGGCGGCGGCATCGCTCTTAGGCATGCGCGCGGCTGCCTCTGCTCGGCGGCTGGCGCTACTGGAAGCGGCGGCGGGTAGTCGCTTCTTGCGGCGGCGCTCAAGGCGGCCATGCCGGCCTTCGGCCTCGGCAGACGGCACGCTTCGGCCATGCGATGGCCTTGGTGCGTTCGACCTCGAGCGGCCTCGGCATCGGCCAGAGAGGAGGGTGGGCGGAGCGGGCATGGGGCGGGGAAGGGTCTTGCAGCCGAGGCCAGCAGCTGGCTAGAAGCGTGGAAGGAGAAAACCTAGGCGTCTGATACCACGAAAGCAATCGTATGGCACTAGAATTGCTTGATTGAGGCAAATAGGCAGGATACATATATAGGCAAGGAGGACCCTGGGCTGGTTTATAGAATCATGACCACCGTGGGATCTCCTTGCCTAATATAACATCAATCAATCTATAATTAGCCATAATGGGCCAATGGCCCATGCGCCTATGCATGCGCCTATGCAGCTGTCTAACAGTTTGGACCTTATATTCAGTGACCTCTGTGAGGAATAGCAACAAAGGCTTTCTGTTTAAGTCTCCGATCTTGTCAAAGGGAAAGCTTTCTTCAGAAATGTCACAATCCATGTATTGAAATTGTCTAAATGAATCTATAACTGCAAAAAAAACTCCTTGTGGAAGTTTGTAATGAACAAACAACAGCTATGTAAAATAGTACACCTTTTTTCAGAAAATAAAATAGTACACTTATGTTAGTTAACAAGTGAGATACTTTTTTTTGAAAGAAGGTCTTGTTAGTCCTTCAGAACCTACCAAGAGTCCAAGATACATGTGCTTCTAATGTAGGTGTAAGTGTAACACTCTGCCCTTTAGTGCCATATTGTTAGTTTACATTGAGTTCCATTAGCATATAATGCCTATTGGCCCAAATCGTAGTACTTCCAGGTTAACCCCTTTGGGCGAAGTGAGAACGAAAGCCCGAGTGAGGTGCTACGTATGCGTGCCTGCCCCGTGGGTGGGCTGGGCTATTGGCGAATTTTGGGCTACTGGATGTATTACAGATGGTATCAGAGCATCAACCCTCGTTGCACGGGCCACATGTGCGTGTGGCTCTGTAGTGACACACGGCACGGATCGTGTACCGAGGAGTGTTTCTGGGCATTTCACACTCCGAGAGTGGCATCCCTTTAAGGGGGGTGGGGAATGTAACACCCGCCCATTAGCGTCACATTGCTAGTTTACATTGAGTTCCACAAGCATATAATGCTTGTTGACCCTAATCGTAGCACTTCCAGGTTAACCCTTTTAGGCGATGCAAGGACGAAAGCCCAAGTGAGGTGCTACGCATGTGTATCCGTCCCGTGGATGGGCTGTTAGCGAATTTGGACCGCCAGTAGGATAATAAAATTTATCTGCTAGTGATGGTATGGGCATTTGAATATGAACGTTGCACTCTTGGACTCTGTTACGTTTTCTTTTTAACCCAACAACAGCCTCATTGGGTTTAAAATTTATTACCTGAGGTTGTTTGTTGCAGCAATTCATAGTATCAATATTTTCTGCATGTGTTTAGTATATTGGTGAGCGAATGTGACTTACATTTAGTTACATAAATTTACATGATAACATGTTTTTGATTTGCTAGCTTGTGGTGATGAACGAAACAGAATTCCACTATCAAGACAAAGTCCATCCAATTAGCTATGTGACGGATACTGTCTCAAGCATGCGGGTATATTTCTCTAGAGCTCATTACATACTTCAGCTTTTACAATTCCTTATGATCAATGATCTTCATTGCTGAATGCTGATATATATCTTGTGGAGGTATTTGATCAATGATAACTTGAAGTACCAACTAATCCATTCTCTAGGATTTCAATGGGTCCGAAATCTGTTGAACTGCACCTTTTATCTGTAGTTCAGTAGTGTCTTGATGTCTTCTGTCTTCAATTTGAAATACTCGTGAACTGGCTTGCAGTTGTTCCCACCGGAAGAATGGCTGGTTGGAGCATCATTGCCATCGAAGTATGCGCCAACTAGAATAAATATGATACTTGATGAGTTGTCACCCAAAAGAGTAAGGTACGCTTACACAGTTCAGATGGCAGCTTTGTTTGCCCCCTACTATCGATATCACTGTCTCTTCGTATCTCAACATATAAACATACATAGATTGGTTCTTTTCTGAAGTAGTAGTACAAAGGTAACATACATAGATTGGTTCGTTTCTGAAGTAGTACAAAGTATGCAGATGGCTGTCATTGGTAAATTGCTACCTGATGCTGGCAATCATCATCATTGGGCATAAATAATATTTCCCTGAAATGTAGGTTTTTGTTCGGCCGTTCATATCTTAGACTTATTATTTTGCCGATAAGTTATGGTATCATATGTTCTGCGGCTCTGCACATAAATTAGCATATGAAGCTAAATATTATGCCTTGCTTCTTTCTTTGATGCAATACTTCTCTCTGTCACTATAGAATACTCTGGCAGTCTAAAAAATTTGAAGGATCTACTAATTCTGTTGAGCCCTGGTACAATACATCATATTCTGTTGAGAATGTCACTCCTTCTATAATACAGGTTTGCCTTTTCTTTTTCAATAATTTCATTTTCTAAATTGTATTTTCCTCCGTCTTATTCCACGTGACATACTGTAACAATGTACTTAATTATTCAAATTTATGTACATAATCCTCCATAACATGTTGTAATTGGTTAACTCTACGGCTCTACTTGGCAGCAATGGATTCAAAAGGCTCCTACTGAGAAGCTCCATATCCCAAAGCCTAATATTTTCATTCCAAAGGATTTATCTCTTAAAGAAGTGCATGACAAGGTTAAGTTTGGAGTGCCTTGTTTGTGGTTTATGTTCACATTAGCACACTCTATATGAATTGTTTAAATATTCACATAGTAAATAAATTTTAACAAAACAAAACTGTCTTACCAGCTTAGATTTCCAACAGTATTAAGGAAGACACCACTTTCACGGTTGTGGTATAAGCCCGACATGCTGTTTTCCACTCCAAAGGTTTACATTGTAATTGATTTCCACTGTCCGTTGTCAAGCCACTCCCCTGAAGCAGTCGTTTCTACAAGTCTCTTCATCGATTTGTTAGTAGATTACTTGAATGCTTATGGTGAGCACCAATTCGCAAGTAATTGCATATTTGTCCTAATATAACAATCCATTTGGGGATTACTCACACCAACTTTAAGTCCAAATGTACACTGACAAATTATTTCTACCTTTTGCAGCTTATGATGCTCACATTGCCGGTTTATTCTATTCCATATATCGTACTTCTACTGGATTCCAGGTTTTATGCAGTTCTATGCTCCATTTTGTTTCCTATGAGCGTTTCAGACAGCTAAACTACTCGCTCATTGTAAAATATTCATGCTGCCTGTTGCAATTTCATGCATTATAAAATTGCTGGTATTAGGCCAGTTTTGAATTGGAACTCAAACACTTAATTGTATATGTTTAAAGGTCTCAGTAGGTGGTTACAATGACAAGATGAGAGTTCTGCTACATGCCATAATGAAGCAAATAGAAAACTTTGAAGTTAGGCCAAACAGGTTTTCTGCCCTGAAGGTAAGGTGGATCCTGTTATCTTTGAAGTATGGGTTTCCTTGTCATAATTTTGCTCAAGCACATTCAAATACTTCATTGTTCCCTTTGTCATCAACTTTGTGTGGGTCAACACTTGTTTGACTGCTGAATTTCACTTTCACAAAACACTGGTCATCTATCAACTTGCAACTGATACATAATCAAAGCTGAGTTGCGTTGAATTTAAGTCGTGGACATGATATTGTGAGAACCAAAAGCATAAAGGTTTCTGCCTGCTCTGCACACATAATTATGATTTGTTTTTTTTTGCATCTTTTGCAATATACTTGCTGGGATTTATGGTATTCATAACTGAATATCAGAGGGTTTTGGAGACTACAGTTTTATTTCTCAAATGCAGCAATCTAGACATACATGGCAAATCAAGAATTCACAAAAGATCCATACTTGTTCATACTTCCTATCCTAATCTAGCAATCTTAGTGCTGATCTCAATTCTCAATACTGTGCTTTTATTTTATTTATCACCTGCCAGAAAATTCTTTAAAATGGCCAGTCTATTTTCATGGTCTAACTTCTTTGTAATGGTACAATTTGTGATACTTAGTGACACATTTCATTAAGTACAGTTTGCACCACATAACGATTATGATAAAACAAAGCAATGTACTTATTAAGTTGCATTAATACTACTGATTCTCATAACCGTTGATTTCAAGGGATTATGAATTCTATAATATTCTTCAAGCTTCATTCTTGGTCTGTGGATTCTGAAAATTAAATCTAGGATAACATGTGCTGCATCAGTGCATTTTGAAATCCTTTAACATCATGGTGTTTTCTTGTGCTGATTTCTTTCATGGCTAATTGTTGTCCGGCATCTTACCAACACAGGAAACTTCTGTCAAGGACTACCAAAATTTCAACTTCAGCCAACCATATTCTCAAGCTTCATACTATCTCTCTTTGATATTGGAAGATAAAGAATGGCCCTTGGTTGAGAAACTTGAAGCTCTTTCTAAGCTTGAATCAGATTCTCTTGCAAAGTTTGTGCCGCACTTGCTATCAAAGACATATTTGGAATGCTATCTTCAAGGTTCGGTAAACTTTTATGTTAATCATCATGTACGTATATTTCCAAGGGACTGGAGTGGGATGCATTCAAATCGTACTTATTAAAAATTATTCTTGTAGGTAACATTGAACCAAGTGAGGCAAAATCTATTGTTCAGGAGATCGAAGATATTATATTTAATACCCCCAATTCTGTCTTCAAATCCATGTCTCCATCACAATATCTGACTAAAAGGGTTATCATGCTTGAAAATGAGTTAAAATGCTACTACCAAATTGAGGGCTTAAATCAGAAGAATAAGAATTCATCGGTTGTCCAATATATTCAGGTAAAGGCTCCTTTGATACTTTGGTGCAAGGGGTGGAACTAATATTAATCAAACCGATTACTGATCGGTGATCAGTAACTTTTAATCTTTGTTGCCAAACTAGTGTTCACCAAACCGGTTAGCAATCGATGATCCTGTTCCCAGGCTTCCCAGCTAATTAATGGTTATGATCAGCCCAATAATAGTTGGAAGTTGGAACAATGCGGAGAGGATTGTTGTTAGCTCATCACTCATTTGGGGACAACTTGGTAGATTTGGAGAGCTCTACTTTCCCCCCTACTTTTTAAAACATTATTATGCAATATTGTCCTTACATGCAAAATTAATGTCAAATACTTGAATTCAAATGGAGGTAAATTTATAATTTTAGAATGACTTTATCTAAAGAATCTCTAATGTGAAGTTCCTGAACAATCTGGTGTTTCAAAAACCAGACCCAAAAATAATATCTGTCATCAATGGTAACTGGCTGGTTATCACCTGTAATAGGAACCCTGGCTGGAACCATAATTGTCTTTTTAGGGAATGGGGCATTTTTGTTTAATCGCATTGGGTATCCCTTGCGCTGCATCATGTGCTTTTTGTTTAGTCAACTCTAACCCATAGTCACTCAAGATTTGATACTTTTCCCTGGATCAATATACTGGGTTTTGTAATGGTCATATGGAATGTGGCCTGTAAAACAACTACCTATATCTCGAAGAGTGTTTGCATTTCCGTCATTCTCTATATTAATCTTTTCTAAGCATATGGCCCTGAAAGAAATGCAAGTCTCATGGCAAATTCAGTTCTCTTGCATCAATGCTTCTCTTGTCATTGAAAATCATCTTCTAGGATTTGTTCTGCAACTAGCTTAAAAGAGACATTTGCGACAATCATCGTCCCCTTGTTGCTACTTACTAGTACTATTTGTCAGGAATCGAGTTGCTTACATATACTTGAACAATCCGTAAAAAACAAAATAAAAAAATAGTGCAAAAACTAATGGAATTTAGATATTTGCTCCTGGTCGCTTAGCAATGACTGAAGTAACGAATGTTGACTCAGTCGCACTACAGGATTTGAAGCATCTCAGCCTTCAGTCACTAACCCTAAGTGTGACTGAGCCAGCACAAGGTCATGTAGCATCGTTTCCTTTAGTCGCTTTACCAGACCAAGTCATAAAGGGGACACGCAGCTAGTGTTGAATTATTATTTATACCCCTTCAATTTTTTTAAATTATTTAGACATGTTTTGTTGGAGAGCTAGGCCGTGCTTGGGTCACCAAGTGATGCTCTAGCCACTCAATAATGTATCGGATTGATAAAATACAGCAGTGCGAGTATGCGACTGAGTGTGAGATGTATAAAATCTGGCAATGCTTTTTCTCTTTTTAACTTCCTTTAAAGGATTGTTATTTTATAAGAAGTTGCATATATCTTAAGAAATCAGAAGAAATGTTCCAAGTTAAATGCACAACGTTCTGTAATAAGAAGCATGCTAGGATACTAAGCATATTTAATATATTCAGGTCCATCAGGACGACGCCATTTCAAATATCAAACTTCAGCTGTTCTCTCTAATTGCTAGCCAGCCCGCCTTCAACCAGCTGCGTACTGTTGAGCAACTTGGGTATATAGCAGGTCTTTCTCTAAGGTATATGGGACAGGTTTTTGTTTATAGATGTATTGCTTGTTACTTTGTCTTTTTAGGAGAAACATGAAGATTTGGTTCGCATTGTTCATTTATAATCCTAGCTTACAATGAACATCCTCATTCATCAGATCTGATTATGGAGTGCGGGCACTTGAGGTTGTTATTCAGTCCACAGTAAAGGTACAAGCTCAAAGAAGAGAGTAATTGATATGATAAATTCTTTGCTGCTTTCTCCTGATCATATATTGGATGCCTAGGATCCTTCATATCTTGATGCTAGAGTTGATGAATTCTTCAAGATGTTCGAAAGCAAAATTCATGAACTGTCTGACAAGGATTTCAAGGTTAGTGGCTTCAGTTTGCACTACAGAACTAATTGAGCTTTAAGGTTTTCTTAGCTTATATGATGTTCTATGCCAAATTTTCTCTCTCTTTCATAAGTAGTCATAATATGTTCTCTAAAATCTGCATTATTGAGTGATAGGGCAGCCACGTGCGCTACAGGACTTAGTGCTGGATAATAAAACAGGACTTAGAGTGGAATAGAAAACTGGAAGTATAAAACCATGTACATCATCACATCATAGAAGGGATTTAGCAGTATTGGTACATGAATCAAAAGAATGGAGAAATATGATGCGTTATACTTGAATTTATCCATACTTGTCATGCCAGTATAATATTGATGTTGGATTATTATGTCCTCAATCAGAGCACGTTAATTCACAATTTCGCATTATTCGACTAGTTTTTTGCACATTAGTGTAGCTCAATAGGCATTGACATGACCTTCTTTTTGCAGAGAAATGTCAAATCACTTATTGATTCGAAACTGGAGAAATTCAAAAACTTGTGGGAGGAATCTGACTTCTACTGGGGAGAGATTGAGGCAGGAACACTCAAGTTTGATAGGGTTGAGTCTGAGGTAAGTGCTTTCCTTTCAGGCAACAATGCACGACCATGATAAGAGAAATTTGTATCAAATATAAAGCAAACAAGAAAATAAATAAACAAAACTACTACTGCACTTTTCAAAAGTTTTATTTTAAGGAAACACAAAACCACTCTGCTTTCCAAAGCAAAAAAGTTGCATCCTTGATTCGCAAGATATATGACCTCAAAAACATTTGCAGGTTGCTCTTCTAAGAGAGCTCAAGAAAGAAGAATTCATCGAATTCTTTGATCAGTACATAAAGGTCGATGCGCCTCAAAGGAAGACAGTAAGCGTGCAAGTCTTCAGCGGCAACCATTCGGCAGAGTTCAAGAAGGCTATCGCCGAAGCTGATCCGCCCAAAACTTACCGGATTACGGACATATTTGGCTTCAAGCGATCAAGGCCTCTGCACTGCTCGCTGAAGGGAGGTCCAGGCCGGATCACAATGGACTGATAGCTATCGTTACGCTGCTATTCTTTTCACTGTAGTGTATAGCATATGCATATGCACGAACTCAATTCTAATTGGCTTTTTAATGGCCACATGCGATTGCACAATGCTATTCGATCTTCCTGTATGGATTCACAATGTGATGATATTTTTCAGAACAAATCAAAGTAACATCTGTAGAAAACCGTGCACACTTGTTTGTATGCGTTTCATCTGACAACTGTGCACTCTATGTACAATTACACGAGCACAATGCACAAGAAGGCGCCATGAACCGAGAACACGTACACACATGTGCCGCACGTGCACTCCCCGTAGGCCGTAGTGCCGCGGCGCCCCACTCGTAGCTGCCCCGGTGCCAGCGACACCGGACCGACCCCGGTGCGCCGTGGGCGAGCACACGCAGTAGCGCGGCTGGCGCTGCTCTCGCCGCGGCGCAGGCGTGGACGCGGCTCCCGCCGGCCGCGCCCGCCGCTTGACCGCGCAGCCCGGCGGCAGAGGCGGCAGCCCCGGATGGCACATGCTCTGAGCAAGCTCTGACGGCGAAGCTAGAGAGGACTCTGGTGTCCACTCGGCTACTCCACGTATACAAAGGCGACGGAATGGAATCGGATTCTGGTGTTTTCGGGTGGTGGTGGTGGAGGAGGTGGGAGATTAAGGGGAAAAGGCGAGGAATATTTGTGGGCGTGCTGGTCACTCGGTTGCGGTGTTGGGCGATGGTTTTGTGAGGTGGTGACGGGGAGGAAAGAGAGCGTGGCTGCATGCGTGGGGGAGCAGGCGTGGCGCGCGCGCGGGCGGGCGGGCGGGCGGGCGGCTTGCTGGGGATCGGGTGAGCAGCGCGTTGGCGCGCCATGCCGCTTCTAATGTAATGCGACTCTAATCTTCATCCACCCCACGAGGACACGCGTTGGTTGATTGCTGTCTTTCGGTGCGCTCCTTCTCGAGTTGGAAACTTGGAATTGGAGTGCGCGCCGGGTCAGGACAACAAGGTTGCACATCCTTCCGTCCTCTCGTAGCTTCTTTGCGGTGGTTCTACTCATCTCCGAGCGAAATGCTGTACCTGAACGCCAACTGATTGCTTGGAGCATCCGGTTTGGCACCTACTAGCACGTTCTAGTTATCCTGGTACAGTGGTACTAGAGTTCACGTTCTATCATTCCACAGTGGTTTGTAGCTTGTTTGGGAGTTGTGAACTTATGATTAAAAGAAGAAGAAAAGATGTTTTTGGTGTTGTTTTAGGATTTGATGTACTTTGAAGTGTAGTAAAACATTACTGTATGTAATGGTACTAACTGATGGTTCGGGAAGCAGGAGTCAAATGAGGGAGCAAAATAGATCTCGTATGCTCGGATGCAACATTCTAATACAACATATGCAACAAACTATTTTAACATCTGCAACAACAAAAAACAGTTCATATCTTAAAAATATTGGAAAAGGTCCAAATCTCCTCACAAAAAACACTGAAAACTACATATGTCGTTCCTATAGAAAGATGTACTCAAACAACTAACACAAAAGTTCAAAATAAAATGAACATGTGATGTTATAACTATTGCAGCAATTTAGAAATACGTATGCAACAATTTGAGAAAACACTTGCAACAAAATAATCTAGAGAGGGCATGTTCCCAACAAACTAAAATATCATATACAACAATTGAGAAAGATGCGTGTACCAATTTGTAAAAACGTCCGCAACACTAGCAAAAATAAATATTGCATGCTACAAGCAAAAACACTTCTCACAACAATCAAGAAAAAGGAGTCGCAACATTTCGACACCTCATATGCAACCCAAAAGCCAAGAATAGCACACAAACATGAACTTCCAATGTTGTGCGCAACAAATGCGATCCATGAATCCAGTAGCAACCAATGCTAGGACCTTACAGAAATTCCAAGAAATAGACGAGATTGAGGGAGAGGTCCGACTGCAACAAATAAAATACTTTAGGAAGAAGTCCATTGTACCCCCTCAAGTATCGATGTGCGGACACCTAACCCCCTGAAAAAAAAACTCGGCCCTTTGACACCCCTAAGTTGCAAAACCGGGCAAGCAACCCCTCGAAATTTGTTTCATCTGGCGGGTTTCTTGGCGTGGCATCCGGTCAGACCAGTTTTGCCAGGTCAGCTAGGTGAGTTGGCTTCTTTGGAACTTGAACCCACCTGTAAGTGAGCCTTCTCTTTACTCTATTCTCTCTTTCTATTTTTATTTGGTTCATCCGAATGTAGAATCCCCTGGTGCTTTCTTCTTCCTCTTTCATCTCTTTCTCACTCTCCATTTCTCTTTCTTGGCTCCACCGAAGCTCTCCTGGCTCGGGTTGCCCCCATGGCGCCGCTTGCGCCTCCACCGTCGGCCGCATCCAGTTGGCCCAGCTCACTCATTTGCTGGTCCGCTCGTTCCTCACCACTTGGCCCACCACCACTCCCAACCCCTCACGGACTAGAAGCTCGCCACCACTCACCGCGTCAAGGAGGCCCTCCGCGATGGCCAACTCGCCACCGACGGAAACCTCACCACCCCAGCACCGCCTTCCTCCTCTGCCCTCGCCGCCGCCGCACCTTGGTCAAGATGCGATGCCTCAGTCTTCTTGTTGTCTTGTGCCGTGATCATATTCTTGTGCCTTGCGATTCATGATGGTGGTGTGGGTGTGGGAGGCCCTAACGCCGAAAGCACGCAGACGCCGCGACCCGGCGCGCAGCGTACTCGAAGAGGCAATCCACGACGTCGGCGTCGGCGGCGACCTCGAGGACGTGGGAGTGGAGCGCATTAGGCCGCCCCGTCGAGATGAGCCGGCGTAGCCCCATCCGCCTCCGCGTCTTGAGAAGCGGCGCCACCGCCGCGTTGCGGGTTGCACACGCAGAGGCCTTCGCCACCTCGACCTTGCACTCGCAGAGCGGAGGCCGTTGCGATGGTCTAGGGCGGACCACCATCCCACTTGTGGTCGTTGGGCATGAAGCCGAGCATGCCGTCGATTCTGGGATCATCGGCGGCGAGGGCGCGAAGAGAAGCGGGGCCGGGCGCACGCGTCTGACCAAGAATCGGGGCACACGGCGGAGGGCGAGTATTACGCCGAGCAACTCACGCGTGCATCGCAATCAAGAACGGACGCAAAGAAGCAAGGAGGCGCGAGTAGAGGTGGCGCCATGGAGCCGGACCGAGCGTGGGGCGTGTAGGCGTAGGCCGAGTGTGAGGGATCGGCGCACGCGTCTGACAAGAATCGGGGCACGGGCGCCGAGAGAGGGAGAGGGGGACCGTGGCGGCAGACTTGTAGAGGAGGCGGCGCCATGAAGCAGGCGAGCAGGCGGGCAGTAGCCAGAGGCTGCCGCCGCAAGCGAACCATGGTGGAGGGAGCTTGATGAGGAGGAGGAGTCACCAAGAAATGCAATGGGGTAGAAAGGAGAGAAGGAAGTGGGGATTAGAAAAGAGAAAATGAATAGGGAAGAAGAAGCCAGGGAAAGAGAGAAGCTGAGGGCTCACTTACAGGTGGGCCTAAATGCCAAAGAAGCCAGCTCACCTTGCTGATCTGGCGAACCGGATCACTCAGACGCTTACGCCAAAAAACCACCGTCTTGAAAGCAAATTTCCGAGGAGGTTGCTTGCCCGGTTTTGCAATTTCGGGGTGTCAAAGAGTCGAGTTTTTTTTTCAGGGGGTTAGGTGTCCGCACGTCGATACTTGAAGGGTAGAATAGACTTCTTCCAATACTTTATGCAACAATTTCAGAAAGAGACCGCAACACATTAAAAAACGCCTGTAACAGCCTGCTTCGACGGTCGCATGAGTCAGCCACCATGAGCCAACGACGTTGCGGATGCTTCGGAGCCAGCCACTGCGCCACCTGGGGTGCATTGCGTCGTTGCTGGAGTTGGAGCTGGACCTCTGGATGGGGGTGGAGGTGCTGTTGTTTGAACCGGAGTTTGCAATGTTCTGGCGGCGCATGAGCTCCTAGTCTCCTAGATGATGGGGGAGTGGCCGACGCAAAGGTCGAACCCCTCCATGGTGAGATGCTGCCCCGTGACGGACTCACGGAGCTCGAGCTCCTCCTGCACCATGAACTTGCTGCCGTCGCCATCGCCGCCGCATCGCTTGCCCCCACAGCCTTCCCCTCCCACCTTCACCTCAACGACAACAGGCGCCTCCTCCACGTATTCCATCATCATCACATCAGCATCTGATCCCGTCGGGCCCGAGCTACCAGCCAAGCTCCCCTCCCCATCTCTCGCGGTCGCCCCCACAGCACCACCACCTTGGGCTGCAACTCCTGCTTCGGCTCGCCATTTCCACCCGGATCCGAGGCCGCAACAGCCAGAGGACCTGAGCTCATCAGAGCAAGGCCTCAGGACCCCTCCTTGCCGAGCTCCGAGAGAGGAATATGGAGGATTGGAGCGGGAAAATCAGTGAAGGAGCTCGAAATTCCACCCTCGATCTCGCAGCTACAGAGCGAGGGGGCGAAACCCTAGGCCCATATCAGCACGGGAGCTCGGAATTTACCTGGCGCGGGGCGAGAAGACGGGGATGGGAGGCGAGGCGAGGTGAGCACGGGAGGTGAGAGGAGAGATGGATGCGGGAGCAAACAGGGAGAGAGTGTGCACTCGTCTTTTCTTTCGCGTAGCAGCACAGCAGCAGTGGATAAGCGTATGCGTTTGGATTAATAGATGGCGAGATCACGAGGATATGATCTGATCTCATGGGAGGTGTCGATCCAAAATAGAATGGAGGATGGAGTGTACGAAGCAAAAACGTTATATGAGACGCACCACTCGTATCATTACCCGTCAAATAACCGTCGTCGTCCGTTTGTACTTTGTGGAGATGCCAAGAGTACATGGAATTTTTAAAAATGTCTCCTTAGACGAAGGAGAGGGAAATGACTAAATTGCGTCGAAGCCACTGTGCTAATGGGCTAATCCCCAAAAATTTGCCTGGCATGTTGTCATATGGACGCGGGATAGACTTTCCCGGATGAAGGAAGGATGCGTTTAGTAATGGGCTGCCATCCGCTGGACCGGGCACCGCAACTGCTCCGGCCTTGCAGCTCGATCGCTCGGTAATGGGTTGGGCCAAACCAAGCACGCACCACAGTCTCCGCGAGAGCAGGCCAATCGCGCTCGGCCGGCATGCACATAGCGCCGTGGATGCCAATCAGCCACCGTCTCATGCTTCTCCGGTTCTCCCCCGTCGCACTTGTGGTTGTGGCCAAGGAGCAGCCACCACCGCGAACGTCTTAGGCTGGCCCCCACGCCGTCTGGCGTCCCGCGCGCAGGGCCGTCCGTCCTACTACTGCGGACGCGCACGTTAAGACGCGCGTGCTCGCTCGGCTCGCCGCCGTGAAAAGTCGTTGTGTTATCCATAACCAGTCTTTCTATCCGGAATTTTTGGGGGGCTCCTTTAGCATTCACCTTTTCTTAATAGAAAAAGAAAAAAAATAGCATGTTCCCTAACAAAATGGAAAAAATGGCATGCCCTGTGCTCAAAATACACGGCAAGAGTCTACCGCGCCTGCCGTCCAAAGAGAGGCCGCCGCAGTAGTCCCCTGTCGTGCATTTTGAGAGTAGGAGGTGTCATTTTTGCCATACGACAACGTGCACTGGTACTATGTATAACAGTATGAGTCGACGTCGCGCCAGGACCACCAGACCAGACGTTTGGGTGTGGGATGGCAGAACGCTGGATTGTTGGGTTGTTTGCCTTCTTTTAATTTCCAAATTGTCTCAACACAAATAAATTCTCGCCATTTCTGCGTGCCTCCCTCATCTTAACTACAGAAGGTGTATGCTTGCACGCACACATAGAAGTTGCTTTACAAAGTCCGAGTCTGAACGATCCATATAATACATACATCGCGTCAACATTGCCATTCTTGATCTATATAGTAGTACTAAATTACAATTTATTGTAAACCTAAACTTGCCAGTTGCCAATGAGACAATATGTATGTTGTAGGATCAAGGATAACCGAATAGATGAAGTGAATATGAGGTTTTTAAACTTTTTAACAATTAAACAATTTAAGTCAATTAATCACTTAGTCTAAACAAGTTACACTACTAGTTAAGCAATTCAACACAAGAAATAAGCTAGAAATGTAAATACGGAAATAGTAAAGACTATGAATAACTACAATAAGACAATGATGTTTTTCCCATGGTATCGAAGACTTGTCGGCCTTCACTAGTCCACGTTGAGGAAGCTTGACAACTCAAGCCGGCTCCACGAATTAAGCCTTCCCTCGATCACTATGGTTGTTCTTCCTTCGCTCCGGAGATGACGAACACTAAACCACTCACAAGCTTGCACCGGGCCTCTTCACAATCTTTTTGAAGAGATCACCGTGCTCCACCGCCAAGGTCGTCTAGGAGTTTGGCAAAACTCCAAAAGTAACAAATCAATGACCTTCGCTTGACGGCGCTCAAGTGCAATAGGATCAACTAGGATGAATGGATGCACTTGAATGAACTCAACCACCTCACAATGAATGCACAAGGGAATGTTGGTGTTGAGTGAATGCTCAAGGCTCTCAAGACTATATGGATGTTAAATGAACACTAGTAATCAGTCCTTGAGCAGTTGGGGGGTATTTATAACCCTCATCAATAAATATGACCGTTGGGGAGGTAATCCCCAACTTTCAACGAAATGCAGTATGACTGCCATGTAGAGCGCGGTACGACCGTATCCATGTCAAAGCGCAGAAACGGCTAGAACAGAGGCATTTAATTTCTCTGACATAGCCGTTGAAAATCCGGCGCGGTACGACCGCCAACCAAAACGCGGTACAACTGCATCGCCCGGTCATACCGCACGGAGGAGCGGTACAACCGATCGTAGGGTTTCCAAAAACGCAGAAATGACATGCTCTTTGTAAAATACGTACCGTCTTAGAAAAATTGGTACAACCGCAGATCAGTACGACCGTTTCTCAAATGCGGTACGACCGATTATCAAAGAGAGCTCCGAGCCTAAATGCATTTGTTCTGGTTTTATTGAACCACCAACTAGCAATCGGAATGACCACAATGCGGTAGTACCGCTCAAAGAGCCGGTCGTACCGCATTAGCGCTCAGTTGGCAGAAGCGTTCAAAACTCGGTAGTACCGCCAAGTAAAGTGCGTTCATACCGTACCAAGCGGTACAACCGCCAGTTTAACTTCGGTACGACCGATTTTTGACAAATGCACTTTGAGCTTTCAAATTCAAATTCAAATTCAAATGCATGCATGATCCTAAATTGATCCATATGGCACAAGAATATGCTATCAAGCTACTAGTCACGATCCATCTTAATAGTACGACATTTAACCTATAATCCGGTCTTCCAACCAATTCTCCTAAGACCGGTAAAAATAAAAAGAATCCTAGACTACTTGTACCTTGTCTTTAAGCCATGTAGATCTTCATGTATCCTTTAGCATGCATCTTTACGTCATCAAGCTCACCAATGGGACGTAACCTTGTAAATACTCAATAAACACGTTAATCTCATATTCACATATTACCATTAATTACCAGAACAATTTTTAGGGGCCTAGATGCTTTCACATGTACAGACAAACGATACAAACCAATCCCAGCTCATGCGTTCTCATTGGTGATTTGGTGGTCAACCCTCATGTACCCATCCTCTCCTCCCCCAAGGCTCACTCAACTCAAGCGAAGCCTTTCATTCCTCTGTGGGGATCTCCACCGCCGTCACCCCCTTCCTCCTCCTTGTCGCCCTCCTCCTACCACCCACAGCCTTGCCCTTCTCCTTTGTCTACAACTTCACCGCCTCCTTGGACTCGCCGTCGTCGGGCGTCGCCTGTTAGAATTGGGCTCATTCACTAAAGGCTCATTCATTCCTAATTCCAAAACATGCATGGTTTAGTCCCATATTGCTTAGGCAAGTGGGAGGAGAGCAATATAAAGGGACAATTGAGAATATGCCACTCCATAGAATGCACTTATGCAATTTACCACTATAGAGAATGCAATTCAAGATGTGCCATTATATAGCTTAGCCAATTCATGATTTGACACTTTTGCTATTTCTCCACGTTTTCCCTTTTTTGGCCACATGAAACGACCACACTGCCTCTGGTCCTCTTTTCTTTCTTCATCCAGATCCTCCTCCCTCTAGTCGAACCGGCCCTACTAAGTCATCGTTACCCTACCGACCGCCGCCTCATGGTGCTTTATTCTTCTTTGCACCGGCCACCCTTGCTCGGCGTTACTCAAATTGTCGCCGCCGACTAACCCCCCAGGTCCTCTCCACGTCGTCGCTTCAACCGGCGCCTCACCGCCGAGCGACGTCTCCCTCGGCGACCGCATCGCGCTAGCACGCCGCCTCTCCAATCGTCGCCATCCTCCACTGCGCCGCGCCGGCTCCGCCTCAATGCCGCCAAGCTGGCCACCGCTACCTCAACTCCACCTCGCCTTAGGCCATGCTGCCTCGACTGCCGCATGCGCCACTGAGCCGCCTTGCGCAAACCATCACCAGCGCTCTCGGCCTTGGAGAGGGACTCGAGGAGGGAGAGGAAGAGGGAGGGCAATGTGGTTATTTCGTGTGGCCAAAAGAGAGAGAGAGAGAGAGAATGGGGAGAAATGTCGAAAATGGCAAATCATGAATTGGCTAAGCTATATAATGGCCAATCTTGCATTTCATTCTCTATAGTGGTAAATCGTAGAAATGCATTCTATGGAGTGGCATATTCTCAATTATCCCCAATATAAAAGGTGGAGTCCTTGCCACCACATAAAACATGTGACACATAGTATGGGGTGGCATGAGAAGGACTATGGCTAAACGCATAAACGTGCGCGTATTCGTGAATTTTCGCATGGTTTGTGACTGCGTCGTGCCGTAGTGGTGTTCCTGGCACATAAAATCCAAATTTTATCTTGTTGAATCATGCAATTATCTCTCTTAATTTTGTTTGAATGCGATTTCAAACTCCTATATTAATTTGATTTAATTCGTGTTAATGACGAATGTTATGACTGTTACTAGAGAGCAATTGTTGTGCGTCCTTAAAAGGACCTGGAGATGTCCAGGTTCATAACACTGAATTCCTCCATTCCTCTCTACATCGTCTTCTTCCTCTAGTTGGTTTGTGCTGAGTCTTGAGCAGTCGAACCTCGCCGGCCTTCCTTCTCGGTGTGCACCAGGGAGGAGGGAGAGTTGCTATCTCTGAGTTGTTGTCCCAAAGAGTACCTGCACGGGGTGATAATAAGGTTTTTGGGGAGCGCATCTGCGTGACCATTTGCTTCGCTGTTTCATCTACGTTCTGCACTGCATCGCGCTTGCGTTGCTTCCTGTTCTTCATCAAGCCCGACTGTAAGTTATTTGTGCGACCAAACGAATCTGTTATAATCATGTTCTTGAGTATATTTCGGAGTATAATGTGTTGCTTGCTATAAGTATTGATGTTTGTATCTCTAGTTATTTGTGATATTTGCCACTGAAAGAACCCGAACACTTAAAGTAATCTAATCAATGATAAACAATAACATGAAACAGTAATAAGTAGCAACTGCATATTAATACTGAACACATCGCAAAACAATTTAATACAATACCATATTATCAAGAGTTTACAATAGGGTTTATAAATAAAAAAAACACAACACCGTTAAAAGCTTTGGATCAATTACAAGAATTCATTACAAGTGGAAGTAAAACATAAATACAAACTCTGGATTAATTATAAGAATTTGTTACATCAAGGCAAAAATAAAAATTACAACTTTGAGTATATTACAAAATAAATTCTTGCATTTTTGGTAGTCGAAAGCCTTTTCTTTCCCTTTTGCCCGTGCATTGCCAGTAGATCGAACCTTCCTCGCCAACCCAAAGCCCTACCACACTTCCATTCATTTGTTAGCAAAATCCACTAGGCCAAGAGCAAACCCAAAACCAATAAAATAGAGTAGCGGAAAAGAAAGAATGCCGTCAGAAAACGTGGAGCTCACCGAGGTTCCCAAACTGTCCGGGGCCAATCGGCATCCTCTCACTAGGGTGGGTTTCATCACTCGGCATTTAGAAAAACCCGACACCCACTTTTTTCGACTTACCTTAGCCGTAGAAAATCCGAAGAATAGTGCTCTATAGACCAATGGTCCATTCCTTTTACCCAGCAAAACAGCCCCCACTAAGAGAGATGAGGATAGGGCAAGGGCAAACCAGGAAAGAAATAGCAGCCAGCCCCAGCCGAGGCCCCAGATAAAGATCCCATCTTTTGCTCATAGCCATCTTGCCCACATTGCATTCCTCAACATTCAGCCGAAACCACCAAAGCAAGTCCCACTGCCACCACAAGGCAAAAGCAAGTCCCACTGCCACAAGGCAAAAGCAAGCAAGCAAGCCCTACTGCCAACCAGTAGCAACCCAGCCAAAGCCAACTGTAGAAAGCACCCACAACCACAAGGGAGGTCAAGGAAGAAAGCAGGAGGCAAGAAGCCAGGAGGTGAAGGAAGGCTCAGGACAACCAAGACCACCAATGGATCGACCATGACAACCATTGGACCGACCAAACTATCAACCAACCAGTGATTCTCGGCCAACCGACCGTCAGGTAAGCCTACCATTTTAGCCATTCCCCATGTCATCCCTTGTAAAACCAGCACACACAACACTCGCACTACACACAACCACAACCAACTGGGCAGAGTGACCAAGGAAGGAGGCAAACCATGTCCTAGTCAGATTGAATACCACACGGCCTGTGAAGAGCCTGTAAGAACCACTGTGCACCCTCGGGGCAGGGATGAGCCCCCCGGCGCAAACCCTACCCCGAGTCCCATCACATTAACACTATCAAGCCAACCCAAGCATGCATGGTACATACTAAAAGACAAAGTAAACTAAAATTACAAAGTATGAAAAAGGGAAAGGAAAGAAGTAACTGGGCTAGGGTTTAAAGCCAAAGCCCATCGAAACCACGATGTCAAAGCCACCATTGCCAATGAATCAAGCCATCACCACCAAAACCCACAAACACCACCAAGCCGTCCCCATACCGACACCATGTCCAAAGACCCAAACCATCACACAAGCCATCAACCAAGCCCATGCCGAAGCCATGGTAGCCATCATCGCCGAAGCCCACCACCATTATCACCATGCCGAAGCCCACCACCATCACCATCATACCGAAGCAAACAAAAACCACCATCACCATCATACTGAAGCAAACCAAAACCACCATCACCATCATGCACAAGAAACCGAAGGCCATGGAAGCCATCACCATCATACACACAAAACCGAAACCATCATCACCACCATGCCCAAGGAAACGAAGCCACCACCACCACCTTGCCAAAGCCCACCAGGCCACAACCGAAACCCAAGAACCGAGCCATTTCCCCCTCATACCAGCACCCAAAATCCCCCAACATCCTCCATAATGTCACCAATTACCACAAATCGACACATTAGGAAAATAAAAGTAATACAGGTGAAAGGTAAAAATTGGAAAACCATCGGAATAACCAAGAGGGTAGCAACCGCGTAGATCCGATGAGGAACTGGCGAGGGAGGCAACCGGAGGGCCAATCGACGGTAACCGAGGCGGCGATGTAGAACTAACAAGGAACCACTGAAGTCACCGCAAAAAGCCTGACCGGGAGTCCACTAGAGGAAGCAGTCGAAGTGGCAGCACAGATCCGGAGGGGAGCCGGAGGGGACTAGCCGCGCCCAGGGAGGCGCCGGATCTGGGCGAGAGAGGGAGAGGGAGAGTCACTGCAGAGGGGAAGGAAAAAGGAAGAGGCGTCGAGAGAGAGAGGGTGGAGTGCGATGTGTTGTGCAGTGAGGGTTGTGCATGTGTGTGCACTGCATGTTTAAGATCGAGAAGGCCAACTAGAGGGAGGTGAATAGACGGTTTTTAAAATCTTTAGGCTAAAACTGAGTTTTATGCGGAATTGTAAATCAATTCGGTTTTGCTCAATTAAAACCTAAATCAATTAGTCTTGACTAAGTGCACCAACAATATAAGGCTATTGATAATGATAGCAAACATACAAAGACATATAAGCAATTTAATTCTAGGAATGTAAATTACACAAAGTAAAACACAAGAGAGACAAACCACAATGACACAATGACGTTTTACCGTGGTGTTCGGAGACTTGCCGGTCTCCCCTAATCCACGTTGAGGTAAGCCTAAACTAATTGGATCGGCTCCACGAATTAAGCCAAACACCTCAATTCCACTAGTTGTAGCTCTTTCCCGCTCTAGGTAGGTGAGCTCCAACCTTCACAACACGCCAGGTCTTCTCACAAGTTTCCTGAGAAGATCACTGGACCACGACGCCTCCACGTCGTCTAAGTGCCGGCAAACACCAAGAGTAATAAGACAAGCCCCTTACTTGACTCTCACCACGTGCAACGAATGTACAAGCTCAAGTAGATATGAAATCCACCTCTAGATGCAACACATGCAACTAGAGCCATCTCTCCTTGCTCATAAGGTGCAACACATACACAATTGAGAGGAGAAGCTCACACTAACTCAAGTGAGTGAAATGGGATGCCAAAGGTTGTTTCTCAACCGGTCAAGGTGGGTATTTATAGCCCACACACAAAAACTAACCGTTTGAAGAAGAAATCAGCAAATTCAGCAAAAATACGGTAGTACCGCCGTTCAAAGCCCGGTACTACCACTTTTTACCCAACGGTCAGGAATGGTGTATTAAACGCTAAAAAACTAGCTATTAAAATTTTTAGTGCGGTAGTACCGTAGTACAAAGGCCGGTACTACCGTTCTGCGGCAGTACCACTCTTCTCGGGTGGTATTACCGCAGTCCAATTTCAGCACAGATAATACTCGGTAAAAATGTCATAACTTTTGACTCCGATGTTGGAATTGAATGATCTTGGACTCTATGGAAAGCTTATTCAGAGGACTACACAACCCACCTATTTGATTGATCTCAAACACATTTGATCAAATAAAAAAATACAACTCCAAAGAGCTACTACCATGGTCTAAGTCCAAAGAAATAGCAATAAGCAACATTAGACCATGCCAAGGGAAAATGCATGAATCCCAACAATTTGTAAAACATATTTGCAAACTTAGATCATGCCACAAGGAGTAGGTACATGAACTTTAATCATTTGCAAAATACATTTGCAAAGTATAGTCACATGCTACAAGGATTAGATGCATGAACCTCGACTATTTGCAAAACACATTTGCAAATAATAGCATCATGCCACGGAGAGCTAGAGCAAGCGAGATTGAGCTATCAACACGTGATGAGACTCAAGCTACTAGACAAGACATCTCTTAATAGTACGGTAACCTATACTAGCAATCCGGTCTTCCAACCAAACACCAAGATTAGTAAAAGACTAGGAACACATCCTTAGCCCTAGCTAGTCATACCTTTGTCTTGAGCATCTTCTTGAAGCTCGATGACGCACATCTTCACTTCAAGTCTGGGTTATTGTCTTGACATGCATCAACCCATGATGCATCATTTACTTGACCTCCATCAACACATGATGAGTCTTCTCTTGACTTGATGATCAACTCATGATCATCTCCTCTTCGAGATCTTGATATGCATCAACACATGATGCATCCTCTTCTTGAACCTTGACTTGATGACGATCAACTCATGATGCCATCCGAAGTCTCCATTACCATGGAACATAACATATTCATCCAACTCATGGAAAATGTTAGTCCCACAATGATTAACATTAATTACCAAGATATATCTGCAATAAATACTTCTGAACAAGCCATTACTGACAGGTGCGGTACTACCGCCGTTGATCATGAGGTAGTCCCTCTCTCCGGTGCTTCCGATCACAAGGGCGGTACGACCGCTTCCCTTCGAGGTCCAAAACACGCCTTGACTGGAAATAACGTACCGCCAACAAATATACGGAAGAACCGGGATACAGTAGTTCCACTTAGGAAATGCGGTACTACCGTGATGCGGTAGTTCCTCCAAATAAACTCCGATACTACCGCACATCGGTGGTACCGCTTACCAAATGCAGTAATACCGATTTCCACTGAAATTCTTCCAGAAGCTTTTCGAAATGCAACGCATGACTCCTTTGTCTTGAGCCATGTCGATCTTTTATCATCTTTGTATTTTCTTTTCATGTCATCATTCAAACTCCGGGAGTAAGTCTTGAAAACATCTTAGCACACACATTAGTCCCACAGCACAATTGCAAATAATTGAATATAAAGTAATATGAGTATATATGAACTACACAAATTTTATATACTCAAAGGATATGTTTCAAAGTAGAGATCCCCAATATATGTGGATAAAGAAATGTGGATCAATACTAATGAAACCATAAAACATAGAGTGAACTCCCCCTAAATGTGTGCATACACGAATGTGTAATAAAAAAACATATGCACATATTCAAGTTAGAGTTTTAGTGGAGTTCAACCTATATTTTGGATCCGATGAATGCAACAAGATATAGGAATATGATGAAGTCGAATGCATACCTCTTTGATTTTCACCTTTTTATCTAAATAAGACTACACAATATGTATATCAATAGAAGTGTTAGTCTCACATATAGATTTATCATTAATTACCAAAATACTCCATTAACTCATAATAGCGGGTCTAAATTCTTCAGCGTGTGTATAGCGCGTGAGTGTGGTGTGGTGTTGTGCTGTTGTGTGTGTGTGTGCATAGTGTTGTGTAGAGAGTGCGTGTGTGTGCATGTAGTGAGTGCTACAGTGAGTTGTGTGAGTGGTGTTTTTGTTGTGTGTGTTTAGTGTTAGTGTATGTTCATTGATGAGTGTAGTGTAGTGTAGCACAGTGCGTAGGGCGGTTGTGTGTAGTGTTTCATGTTGCGTGTTGCGAGCATATATCACTAGAATTAGGATAGACTAATTTCGAAAAAACAATTCTAGGGACCCAAATAAGTGCAAACCAGTCTCTCTGTTGCGAGCCAACCCACACTAGGAGCAAGAGTGTGAGAGTTCAACGACCTCAGAGTCTAGCGCTAACAGGTCGTAGGAAAAATAGCCGTGGGGAAACTCTAACATAGCAGGGATCCGAAAAATTTAGTGAAAGTAAAATCTACCGCAAAAGGGAGCAGCGAATTAATGTAAGCATAATATCACCCAAACAACTAAGTATTTTTGTTATATGTGTCTGTTGTATATTTGTAGAGGACAAACCGGCTCAGGCGGGAATAGCTAATCCAGAATTCGTTGACGCCGATCTTTACTATGAATACAAAGGCAAGCTTATTCTTTTGATCACCAACCTAGTTATATTAAATGTAAAAGTTACCTTTCTGTATCATTATATCTATGTGCATTAAAATTATCTCTCAAAAATCAAATCGGATAAAAGAGACAAAGAGAGAAGAGATGAGAAATGAGAAAAGAGCAGTACAACTGAGATGAGCAGCTGCACTGTAAGAGAAATATTAGGATGGTAAAGGAGGCCCTTGGCAGGAAAGAGAGGGAAGAGGTGGGACCCTTTACATATGGATAATATATAAGGACCAACAAAACTCTCACTCGGATAAGGGGCCGTAATTAAGTGCTAACCATTTTCCCGTCTTCGGCGAGCAGAAAATACTACCTTGTTACGTTGTTATACTCTCCGCAATGGGTAAGTAATATAATGTGTGAGTGATGGAGGAACTCATAACCGGTAACGCAAGTCTGGAAGTGGGGGGTCTAAGGCGCTATAGTAACACAGGTGGAGTGTTGGGTGAAGGGATAACCGGCTCAACCAACACTATTGGAACTCGATAGAGGACTGGGTGAGCATCCCAAGACACCAACAGAAAATAGATGGGTAGAGACTTAATGACATAACTTGAAAAACGTTCTGTACTCTAAACTTGACACCGCATCAAAGAAAATGCGGGAGACCTAGCTTCAAGGGAGCTCAGAGTAGCTATGGGTAAAGTGGTACAAGCCTACGCAGTGCTATATATAAAACCATCAATTCATGTCTGTCTCTTGGATTGGAGTCTACGGTGACCGCTAGGGGTCTATCTTTTCACCGAGTGATAGATAGTCTTTTCAGAATTAAAACTTGCCACTTAAATCTTAGTAAATTATTTTCCAGAGAAAGAGATGAGCTAGAAAATGTGATAATCAACAGAGAAGAGTCATACAGTACATCCTTGCCAATAATTGTTTGCTGAGTACACTAACACTCATTCTTGCTATTACTTCTTTTGTTAGATCCTAGTCCAACTGAGAATTATCCCGAGTGAGATGAAGGATACACAGGTGCAGAGGAGACCGCAGGAGGCGAGGGCGCTTACTACGAGGACCAGGGTGAGGTAGACACCTTATTGAACGAGTGGGACGAGTAGACGTCTGATGGAGCAAGGTAGGCAAGCGAAGGGGTTTGTCCTGTTTTTTAGCTGTAATTAAATACTTGAATTAAAGACTCTAGCCTTGCGTGGCTACCTGCTATAATAAAGTATAGTTTTTATCTTATCGTTCTGTTGCGTTAACTTTGGTAAGGCTTATTATTCGTTGAAGATGTGTTCTACTAGGCAAACGAATAATAATCCATATGCTTAAGTGTGATTACCCTCTGGGGTAATGACACGGGGTACCACAGTTGGTATCAGAGCAATCAGGTAGGGCTAAGCTAATAAAATAGAAACTGTTGCAGAACTTAAGTATGCTTTTCTCGCTTGCTATATGGCACTAAGTACCTGAGTAATTCTTGCCTCCATATCAATTTCTATTCCAGTCTTGTCTCAAAATTATTATATTAAAACCCTTCTTAAAGTGAAATCAGTACTAACGTAGAACCATCCCTTTTGTAGGATGACTAGATTCAGTATTCCGTCCGAGAGAGTGTGAGGGGAGGACGTGCTACTTCTAGGGAGACTGCTGCATCACTTGGGAGCGCCTTTCCCTGAGTACTTCCAAGAGATCCGCGCGGAGGATGTTGCACCTTTAGTCGGGGTCCTAGTGACGAGGATTCCCCTGAACTTGGCCTATAGTTTAGAGTGTGTAGAGGAGTGGCGTTCCGCAGATGATTACGTACCCTTGCAGGAGGTAACCTGTAGAGCCCTCCACGCTCTTGGGGTCCACTTTAGTGATCAATTGAGAGGTTCGTAGTTCGGAGAGATACCGCCCATAGACCCAGGTAGCTTCAGGTTACAGTTTGGTCCCGGCCGCACCTCTAGCTACCCTTACCCACCACTCTCCCCAGCCACCCCAGCAATACAGAGAGAGACCACCAGCACGATGCTATTAACTAGCACCATGTTGCATAGCACCACCCTAGGAGCCTTAGCTAGAGCAGAGGAGAGCTCAAACTTCTGGTGAAAGCAGTATAGGACCCTAGCGGCTCTACGAGAGACCCGACATTCCCCAACCCTAGATGGTACTTCTCACCATCCCACTCACCCCACCACTGACCCAGGGACCAGATCTCCTAGAGCTCCAGCCCCAGATCCACCCCACTACTACCTAGCCACACCACCTCCTTCTGCCTTTGACCTGTATATAGCTGACGATTTCATCCCAGTGCCTCCAGCAGACCCCATCCCTTCCCCATATTATGATCCTTACCCCACCATCCCCACTCCCTTGTATCATCCCTACCCCCATATCCCTACCTCACCACCACAGGAAGACTTAGGAGATATCCCAGCACCTACACCCGATTGCCCACTTCCCTATTGTTTGAGGCCTGAGTTCCATGACCCCCGTATCACTGTGCACCCAGACCCTATCCGAGACACATCTATATTAGAGGAGCTTTACCGCACCTACTTCGGAGATCCCAGTAGTAGTCACACTGCCGGAGGGGGAGCCAGTACCAGTCAGGGACTGGAGGGCGAGGAGGAGAGTGACCCAGAGGAGAGGGTGCCAGCGAGTCCTTAGTTAGTGTGATCCTCCTAGGGGTAAACCGATGTCTACGTAAGTAGTCTAGTTGTGCTCTTGTTTTGTTTTGTAGGCAGTTTGAGTTCGGAGTAGCCGTTGTATGAGTCTGAGAGTGTGCATGTCGTACTTGCCATTGCTACCCTTATTTCCCTTGTACTTGTCAGCATGTTTTTGTCTTGTTATTGGTGTTGCTGTCAGGTTAGCAGCTCGACCTAGGATAGATTGCTTGAAAATGTAGGTGATGGGATATTATTGTAAGAGTATATATTATAGTGCCTAGACTAGAGGCATGGAGCTAGAATTCTAGCATGGATACACTTTTCCACGTTTGGAGAAGTACGAACCATACCCATAGGATTTCTTACCTCTTCATCTGTATAATTAAAATGACACATCAGCATTCTAAAAGAAAGCAGGTGTAAGAAAAGAAAAGTAAATCAAGGCTGACGGCGTAAAAAGGTGACTTATCTCCTTTCTGAATACCAGATTTCTCGAACTAGTAGTTCGTGATGCTCCTGAGCGTGTAGTTTGGGCGTACCCAGGAACGAAGTCCAGGGCATACTCAGGAATAAACCCTGAGTAATCCCAAACATGTGGTTTGGGTGGACTCGAACCAGATCTCGAGCGTGCCTGGACGTGTGGATCCAGGGTAGTGTAGGTTCGCACTCAGAGGCAAGCTCTGAGCAATCCCAAACATGTTGTTTGAGCAGTCTCGAGAACGGGTACTCGAGCGTGACTGGGCACGAGAAACCCAGATAGTATAGGATTTGGATCTTTTTGCCTCTTATTGTTTCTTGGTGTTATTCATTTACCTTTTATGGCCTAACACACATCAACCGCGGGTTAATCTCTGCCAGATCAATACGACACCATCTTCCCTACCACAAGTTACTGTTGAAGAAGTAATAAATTAGTATAACCAACGGAAAGACTCCTCAAAATAAAATGCTATAAGTTCGACTACTAATGCAAACAATTTATTAACCCTCCCCCGCAGGATGGAAGGTCAAGGACGCGATGAACAAGATTTGGGACTCTTGCCGCGGGACAGACGACAGGAAACCCACCATTAGATCTTCAAGAGATAGCACCTGGCCAATCCTAAACTTCCACAATACCGGTAACCAGCCACTCGCCACCCACAAGAGCACCAGATCCTCTAGGAGTAATGACAGACGTGGATAGTAGCGTGGGTGAAGTGTTGGGTGAAGGAATAACTGGCCCAACCAACACTATTGGAACTCGGTGGACGACTGGGTGAGCATCCCAGGACACCGATGGAAAATAGATGGGTGGAGACTTAATGACGTAACTTGGAAAACGTTCCGTACTCTGAACTTGACACCTCATCAAGGAAATGTGAGGGACCTAGCTTCAAGAGAGCTCAGAGTAGCTATGGGGAAAGTGGTACAAGCCTGCGCACTGCTATATATAAAACCATGAATTCATGCCTGTCTCCTGGATTGGAGTCTACAGTGATCGCTAGGAGTCTATCTTCTCACCAAGTGATAAGTAGTCTTTTCAGAATTAAAACTTGCCACTTAAATCTTAGTCAATTATTTTCCAGAGAAAGAGATGAGCTAGAAAATATGATAATCAATAGAGAAGAGTCATACAGTGTATCCTTGCTAATAATTGCTTGCTGAGTACACTAGTACTCATTCTTGCTATTACTTCCTTTGTTAGATACTAGTCCAACTAGGGATTATCCCAAGTGGGATGAAGGATACACAGGTTCCGAGGAGACCGCAGGAGGCGAAGGCGCTTACTACGAGGACCAAGGTGAGGTGGACACCTTATTCGGCGAGTGGGACGAGTAAACATCCGATGGAGCAAGGCAGCCAAGCGAGGGGGTTTGTCCCGTTTTGCAGTTATAATTAAAAACTTGTGTTAAAGACCCTAGCCTTGTGTGGCTACTTGTTGTAATAAAGTACAGTTCTATCTTATTGTTCTGTTGTGTTAACTTTGGTAAGACTTATTATTCATTAGAGCGGTGTTCTACCGGGCAGAGGAATAATAATTCGTATGCTTAAGTTTGATTATCCTCCGGGGTAATGACACGAAGCGCCATAGCCTCGTAATAAAATCTGAAATTAAAATATTGTGCATATTTCCAACATCGCCTTCCATGGTGACACCTTCTTCAATAAGTTCATCCGCCTCACCCGCGAGGAGTGCCTCAACCCCATCACCAGCAGCATTGGATGAGCCTTCTTCTCCCGCCCCATCCCACTCTCTGACCCCGTCTCCTGCAGCCCCGCCTCCTTCGCCTTCTCCATCGCCGCCCCTGAACCCTCCTTCGCCTCCACCTCCGCCTTCTTCTTTTCCCCCTTCCCTTCTGTCCTTCCCAATAGCTCCGCCGGCGGCCTCCTTGGCCTCTTCAACTCCTCTGCCCCCGGGGGCGCCACCCCCTCGTCGCCGTCGAGTTTGATACGTACAAGAACGAGTGAGACCACAGCGACGACCATGTCGGCGTTGACCTCGGTGGCATCATCTACGCCATCACCACCGACTGGCGCACCAGCATGAAGGATGACCGCATGGTGCACGCGCGTGTTGTGTACGATGGCAATGCCAAGAACCTCATAGTCGCGCTCTCCTACGGCGACGCGTTCCCGACATCCTGCTATGGTATATCGTTGATCTGCGAGACTACCTACCCGACAATGTCTTCGGCAGCTTCTCCGTTGCCACGGGCGTGGTTGTCGAGCTCCACCAGGTGTTGTACTGGGATTTCACCTCCAGTGTCGACCCCAAGGAGGAGACGGTGATATTGTGGGTGGTCTTAGGCTTGTGCGATCTGCTTCTCGTGCTCGTTGTTGTAGGGGTTGTTTGGTTTGTGAGGCAATGGAGGAAGGCCGAAGAATGCATCGATGTCGATATTATTAACAACGATGGAATGGTGTACGGCGAGCTCCCTGATGAGTTCATCATGGACAGCGGGCCGAGATGGTTCCCGTACAACGAACTGGCAGAAGTGACCAAGAATTTCTCCGAGGAGCTTGATTTGGAGGTGGACATCAAGCGGGCGTCCAAAGGGTCGGGGTGCAAGGGTACACCACCAAGGTGCGCATCATTAGCCAGTTGTGCCACCGCCACCTCATCCGGCTCGACGAGTGATACCACGAGCATCGTAGTGACTTCTTGCTCATGTACGAGCTTATGCCCAACGGCAACGTGACCACCACCTCTATGGCAAGGGAGTGTCCCTCACCTGGCCAACGTGGTACAACATCGCGATAAGTCTCATCATCTCTACCTCCACGAGGGTGGAGCCAGGCCTAGTCTGGGTGGGCTAAAGCACCAGTCTGGTCCACTAGCCTCATAGAGTACCCGTGTAGTAATCCACCGGTTGTTCAACGACCCAACACATGTAGCATTGGTATTCCAGTCCTCAATTCCATCCGCCTCCAACCTCCTCCCGACCTCCTCACTCCAATTCCCCATTGTTGTGTTGTGCCTACCTAAACCTAGCTGTCCTAGCTGAGTATTCGAGCTGCCTGAGCATGAGTGATAAAGCTAGTGCCTAGCGAGCCATCGTCATCCTCTCTCTCCCTTCGGAGTCTGACGACTGCCACTGGCTCCCACCGCCTTCGTCCGCTGGCAGCTGGTCCCTCCCTCTCTGCGGCTCTCTCCCGCAATGGCGTGCCGCCACCAGTGGCTCCTTCTCTCAATCTTCCTCGCGTAACGTTGCTAGACAGTAGTGACTCTGGGATCCCGCTGTCGCCGCCGGGCACTAACCCTCCTAGACTCCTGGTTTCCGGTTTGTAAATTGCTCTCACAGTCAGTAAACAAAAATCAATGCCACAATGCCTCTTCGTTCTCGAATACCACTCCAAAATAACTAATTAGAATTGTATATTGTTACTTTCTAGGATTTTGGTTAGATGGAGAGATATTTTTTAAAAGAGGTCTCTAAGAAAAGTTTAGCAACTCAAGGTAGTTGTGTCCACATACTAAGCTTAATATGGATGCTATTGTTGATGATCCAGGGCTTCGGAAGCCAATTGAAGAGTCTAATCCTGGTATTAGAGATGATGCTAGGAGAGTACTTTTGGCTATTGGTCCATTTAAACCATTTGGCCATGATTTTCCACGAAAAGAGCAGGGGATCCAGACTAGGGCCTATGAAAACGAGGGCCTTTGTAAATTCATAGTTAACCAAATTGACTGTCGAGAGTATAGTGTGCAGAAAGATGCATCTCATTGCTTTTATTGTTACATCTTTAAGCCACCAAGGACTGACAGCTTTGGGAATGATGCATTCACTAAAATAGGGTTTACTAATTGGAGGAGAGTATTGGAATCTTTCAATGGTCATGTTAGAGGGGTTAATAGTACTCACAATAAAGCAAGGAGGCATGATTCCTATTACAACAATCAGAGATAAAGTGTGGCCCGTGTGTGGTCTGAGAAAAGTGCGGAGGAGGAGCAATATAAAGCTTGCTTGATTATTGTTTTTGGCATTATAAGATTTCTCTTTTTACAAGCTCTTGCTTTTCGTGGACATGACGAGTCTTCAAGCTCAAGCAATAGGTTGAACTTTCTGGAGATGTTGGACTGGTACAGAGAGAAGGATCCCAAAGCTGCAAATGTGTTGGTGGCAATGCTCCCGGGAATAATCAAATGACTAGCCATATGATACGCAAAGAATTAGTAAGGGCTTGTGCAAAGTAAAAAATAGTAACATTGTTCGTGTTGTAGGATTGATTGGGTCTGTGTTGAAGAATATGAATGACACGAGGATGAATGGTTGGGATGATATTTTTGAAGAGGTAAAGAGATTTTGTCTCAAAAGGAACATAATTGTGCCAAATATGGAGGATATAATATCAGTTAGGGGTTGTTCAAGGTGTTGTGATGCCAAATTGGTAAGTTGCTATCATCATTTCCATCATGGAATTTTCAATGTGGTGCTTGACCAAATTCTTGATGAGTTAAACAATCGTTTTGCCGATAGATCAACTTAGTTGTTGAGATGTATTGCTTGTCTTGATTCGAATAATTCTTTTGCCAACAATTGGATGAATGATAGTATGTTATGTTATATTGAGCGAGACATGTTTGCAATAATTAAAGATGATAGCATTTTGCAGCACTTTCAAAGTATGAAGTCACGTCAGAACCAATTACCTCGTACTAGAACTTAGTGGTATGTTTTATGGTTTTGTATTTGTGAATTTACCATTCATGTCATTTGCCATTCTGATTTATGATTTATATATGATACTTTGTCTATGCAAGTTGCTATAATGCTTGACCAAACTTCAAAGTAGATGGTGACAATATAGCGTGGAGACATGTCATAATGGTTTGGTGGGTCGAATCTTCCTTAATTGGGTATTTATTCCGACTAGAATTTTTTTTCATGTCATTTGTCTGTTTCACTATAATATTAGTTGTTTTGTCAGTAGCTATATACTTTTGCTATGATATAATTTAATTGCAATCTAGTAAGACTTTTTGTCTGTCAAAAATTGGTTTCTGCATTCGGCGCTAACCATGAGGAGTGCGCGCAGTGCGTCATGCACCGCGACTTCAAGCCGGGCAATGTCATGCTGGATGCCACCTTCAATGCCAAGCTCAGCGACTTTGGCCTCACCAAGCTTTCAAATTCAAATGTTGCCGAATTTAGGACTTAATTTGTCTAAATTCAAATGTTTCTGATTTTTTTTTTGAACGAATCGTATTTACTTCGGAGGGTAACGAAACTTCCGAAATTTCGGCGAAATTGTGAGCCTGTCCTGCCCCCACACCACCGTCCTGGCCGGCATGCTGGGGCTGGGCTACCTAGCGCCAGAGTGCGTGATGACGGACAAGGCGAGCCGGGAGTCGGACGTGTACAGCTTCGGCGTCGTGGCATTGGAGATCGCGTGCGGGCGACGGCCGGGGGAGCTCAACAAGGAGCCGAGCAAGGCAAGGCTGGTGCCGTGGGTGTGGGAGCTCTATGGGAAGAAATCTCTTCTTGAAGCAGCAGGCTGAATGGGGAGTTTGACGAGAAGCAGATGGAGCAGGCCCTGAACGTGCTGAAATTCGAGGCGCCATTGCCTGCGCTGCCACCAAAGATGCCGGTGCCGACGTTCTTCCCGTTGCCTGAATTGGTTGCTCCGGTGTCTGTCGGAGGCTCGTCGAGCACGGATGACCCAGGCCGGGCGTTAGTATGGATCATCAAGGTCTAATGCCGGAAGAGGTTCGTCAGTCACGGATGACCCAGGCGTTAGTGTGGATCGTCAGGGTCTAATGCCGGGAGAGGTTCGTCAGTCACGGATAGGCTTCTGGAGCCATGAGTGAGATTTTTGGACTTTACTATAGCTTTCCCAAGGTTTTGATATGTTTATGATCGTGCTGCTTGGTGTTTTGACTGAATACATGGAGGAGGAATTGATTATATGATTTGAATTTGATTTGTATAGCATCAAAATGAACTGGATTTTCTTTGGTCAAAAAGAAGGAAAAACATGAAATTCGTTGGACTTTTGGCAATTTGAGTTGTTCTATAGCAAATAGTGCTTAGCTTTTAGTAAGGGGGGCAATCATAGTGCTAAATCCTGCAAGTGGGAAGCTGCTAAAATGCTATCAGCTTGTGGTCATAAACATGATCATTAGGTAAGATTGCTACAATCTCAAGGACTACTTTGTGACGCGATACTGAAACGAGCAGTTGCTGTAGTACGTTGGATCGACTGCTCTTCCTTCTCTGAGCTAATCCAACTAGATGTCAATATGTCCTCATCGTTGGCGAGCCGGACATGCATCTACCACACCCGCGACCGTGGAGCAGGTTGCACGCAATGGCAACCGTAGCGTGGGCGGGCCCCTACAAGGAGGTCAGCCGCGGCCAACGATGCCTTTATTTCACCGTGCCGAAGAACCACGGCGGTATGCCTTGGTTGACCACGCAGCGGAAGGACGTCCGTCCAGCACGAACGGGCGCCGGGTACGCGGCTCGTGGTCTCTGTTTCTTTTAGGCGTGGCAACACGTTACATGCGGCAGCGGATTTCACAACCGATGATTAACTTGATAAGGATTTGCGAGAAGGTCGATAAGCCAGACTGCTAAAGATCAAACAGCGGAACCGCGGTAGCGGGATCAAAGCTAGCAATTAGATACCACCCCAAATAAAGCATACATTGACAACACCCATTCTCCATAAACTGAGATTAAATAGGAAAATAGCTCAACTCAATCTTTTACATGGTTTATCATATACAACCACACTGCGGAAACGCTGATGCCCAAACTAAGTTAAATATGCTGACGACAACTATGTACAGATATCATGTTAGCTAATGACATTTTCCTTTGTTATCTTCATGATATTAAGTCAAACAGACACCACTGCAGCAAATTGAAAATTTACCTGACTATGTTCCTTTCTGCTTGCAGTGCGAAAAGAATCGGATGATCTAACCACCACAATGGACCTTTAAACTACAAAATCTCAGCACCTGTACAAACTGAAGACACTAATAACCCCTAGAGAAATGCTATTTGTTATTTGTCCCGAGAAATATTTTATCTATCACTGCCTATTACACCATCCCATGGGCAAAATTGTGTTCAGTCTCAGGAGTCAGGTGTGATGCTAAACCATGAACAAATAATTCAAGTCTTCCACTGTCAATCGAGTCTGACGGCCACCGGATCTGTCTTCCCCAAAAGCAGAAGCAACCATCTCCCGCTTTTTCTCCTGAGACAAGTTGTCAGCATAGCGGGGCATCATTACATTCGAATATTTATTGTTGAACCAAGTTACTCGCTAATAAATAGTACTTTCTAGTAGCTACTGGACGGGTTGAAAAATAGTTTTACATAGGATTTTACCAAATGGGTAGGACCTCACCAATAGGAACTCCAAGCAGGAAATGATATTCATGACAAGATTAGCATACTGATAAGTTTTGCAGGGATTTCTAGCTGTATTACGGTTGGTCCAGGTGAATTCCGGTGCCTACACTTTTTGTACATTCTTAACTATTGTTCCCAGAGGTCATAAATCAATGTCAGTAAAATGAAACTACTTGTTCCCAAAAATCACGAGGGAAGTCTTACTAGGGATATTCTTAAAGCTACATAAAGGACTTCTTAAACTTTTTTAATAGTCCTCTGGATACCAGACAGCCTCCTATGGCTGGTTTGACCAGCTGGCAAAGATGAAAATCCAGCAGGAAACTGGAGATGAGATTCTTGCCAGACTACAGATGGGTTCCCACTAACTGCTCAGGAATACAAATTCAAATGATTTGCAATCAAAAGCAAAGCCTGATGAATTCAAATTTACCTGGAGAGCCAGAATACGATCTTCAACAGTATCTTTCACAGTTAACCGTGATACTGTGACAGGTCGCGTTTGGCCAATACGGTGTGCTCTATCAACAGCTTGGTCTTCTGTGGTAGGATTCCACCAAAGATCAAGCAGAAGTACATGGCAGGCAGCCACCATATTCAGACCAAGACTTGCAGCTTTGAGAGACATGATCATAACGGTAACCTGTCAACAGCAAAAGTTAACAAAGAACAGAACGTTTTTTAGGGCACAAAGAACAAAACGTGGTACGCTCAAGAAATTACATATGCCAGATGTCATTGAATACAAACCTCTGGAACTGTATTGAAGTCTTTCACAGCTCTTTCCCGAGCAGCAACAGACATTGTTCCATCAAGCCTCCGGTACGTCACATGAGAAGTTTTCAAATGAACCTCTAGCAAATCCAGCATTCTAGTCCATTGAGAGAAAACAATGGCCTTCTCTGTCGTCTTGGTGTCAACATATTCTGAAGGAGAACTCTCTCCATTGATTTTTTCGGAGGGAAGCACGATTGATTTTTTGTTATCACTAATTTGGGTGGAATCTAATTTAGGCAACGAGCGAATAATATCTAGGGCAGCCCGCACTTTGGAAGATGCATAAGATGAATCAATCCCAGGCTGCTTTTCAGCATGTTCCATGTCCATACAGGAATCATTAGACAGGAACTCACAGGTTAATCTGTGCAGAGAGCATTCAAGGGTGCCTCGGGAGAATAATGAAGTTGCACTTAGTCGGAGTCTGCAATTGGACACTGGACATATGCTGTCATCGCCATTAAGTTGCTCCAATATGCATTGGTTGCAAAAAACATGACCGCACATAGTAACAACAGCATCTTCTGGTGCATCCTGCGCAATTTAAGTTATTAGGAAACAGAAGTGATTCTGAGGCAGAATAGTAGGCATGAATGTTCATGGCCTATTATCAAGTTGGGATCAAGAAAACTTAACTCAAGACAAGTGTTATTTCTTTTCCTGATTTTTTTTTCTAGCTAGGCTCAAGCCAGCTGGGTTTTAAAAGCACTTTGTCACAGGCAGGGGAAAAAATCCCAGCTGGTTACCGTAACCGGCGGTAACCGGTCTTACCGGTGGGGACCGGGAGAACCAATCCCGGCCGGTTTCTTTCCGGTTTAGCAAATTCAAATTTTAATTTTCGAAATTCGGCTGGTTTTTAAGCAAATTCATGTGAATTTCATCCAAATATTTTCCAGGAATTCCAGTAACCGGCTAGTTACCATTACCGCCGGCCGGCCGGGATTCCCTTCGGAAACGGTTCTTTGATCCTTGGTCACAGGTAGACATGCAAACTTAATGCTTAGATGTATGCTAACAGCAAGATACATTTTGGTGCTTAGCCCTAGCTTAGGAAATTTCCCTGGCTATCGATGCTTCAGTGCGTCCAGGAAAGCAAGCTCACAACCAATCACCCAGCAATGCGCTAATAATTACTATTGCTGCACTGTGGTAGCCAGACTTTCTGCAATTTCACATTCTGGTGATAACAATAGCAGTAGGTCCAATTGCCAGTAAGAAACCCCAAAACTCACTCAAGTATGTAAAATTACTAGCTGCAAGAGTGATTCAAATAAATTACCACATAACACACTCCACAGCATGATAGCAGATAGCAAAATCAAATGCAACAAATTTGCAGAACACAATGCAGAGACGAAGAGTAAATAGACGGACACCAGAACTTTAGATGCAATTAGAAAAGGGAGCAATTCATTTACATTACAGAGAGCGCATATTGCAGAACAAGATTGCAAGCAAACCAGCAATTCTTGTTGCCTTTCCATTGGAAGTTTCTTCACCATCTCCAATGAAGACATCCAGCTAGAAGTAGACTCATGGCCTCTAACTAGGTGAGGGTGATCACATGCCTGTCTGAGCCGTAAAAGCATCAGCAGGATATTGACATAATTTTGCTTAACAGTACCAGCAGCTGCGTAAACCTGCAGATAAGTGGTTTACTTGCACTAGTGAGCATATGGATGAAACACATCAGCAAGCACCAATATCCTCAAGTGATTTAAATGTTGAAATAAGTTGTCAACCCTGCTTTATCTCATAAATGTTATAGTATCTCACTAATGTTAAGTTTTAATCAGGGATGGTACGAGCCCAATCTCTAACATACACTACTGTCCTGTACTCCTGGTACCTTTATTTCAAGTATGTAGGGTTCTGTACTCTTTGCATTCCAAGAATAGGTGGAGATTAATACAAAAAGATTTATACCATGTTTCAACATAACAAGGGAATAACTTTCATACTTAAGAAAATACTCTGGATTGTTTTATCAATGTATCTGTCAAGTAAAAATATGCCTTCATCTTATTGAGAAATGACAAGATCCAAAGATCAAGATATTGACAGAAGACCTAAAAAGTACATATCAGAAACAATACTATTAATCAACATTGTGAACACACCTTGAACTGTTCTCGTGATTCAGCTTCTAGAACGTTATAAAAAGCACGCTCCTCACTAGTGAAGTCCACCGTCTTAAGAGAAACAGTTTTCGGAGGTAGCGAAATGATTGGTTCTCCATCAAGCATTGTCGCTACAAGACAATAGGTCATAACTAAGAGATGAACGCAGCGTAATATGAAGAACAGATAAATCCAACTTTCAACACCAATTACAAAGGGTAATAACAGGGGGGAAGTAAAGTACCACAGGCGGGGAAAAGGATAGAAGACACAAATCAACTAAGTTACAATGGAGAATAGTGTTTAAAAAAATACTGCTATACATTGTTGAAATTTCAGGAATTCCAGGATGCCAAATCATAATTACACATATCAAATTAATAGCCAAGCAGTAGCAATACATTAGATCACGCAATGACAACAGGAATGTTCTAAAAATAGGTAACCGGTATTTGTCCACTCACACACCTAGTAGTGATTATACCCAGGGATAAAAATCCCGGCCGGTAACCGGCGGTTACCGGCCGGTAACCGGCTATCGGAGGGTGGCTGGGAAACGGAATCCCGGCGGTTTTTTCAAATCCAAATTCAAATTTTCAGATTTCAAATGAATTTTAATCAAATTTAAGCAATTTCGCCAAACCAAATCGGTTTGACGTAACCAACCGATTCGATCTGGACCTCCAATGAAATAACTTGATAACGGGTTTTCAACCCTTGATTATACCCATGGAAAAAAACCTCTGGGTTCTGAAGCGGTAACGGTTTTATTAACGCCATCCGGTAGAAAAAAAAACGGCCGAAAAGTTTCGAATTTGAATTTGAATTTTTGACTACATAATGTCCTTCCCCGGTTAGTTTAGGCCTTTTGTGTGCTAGATTACGTATTGTATGAGCTAAATATGCTTGAATTATTGTTCCGACCAGTTTGCACTTCATATGAGCTAAATATGAACTAAATATGCTAGATTATGTATTGTATAAGCTAAATATGCTTGAATTATTATTCCGGCCGGTTTGCACTTCATATGAACTAAATATGCTAGATTATGTATTGTATGAGCTAAATATGCTAGATTACGTATTGTATGAGCTAAATATGCACTTCATTAAACACTTTCTAATTAATATTTGCATTAAACACTTTCTAAAAATCCCGACCGGTTTTTCCTGGTTTTTTAACCGGTTGGGCGGTAACCGGTTTTCAAATTCTCCAATTCAAAATTCAGTTTTTGAAACATGGCGGTTTTTAAGGATTCCGTGACTCTGATCATCTTGCCACGTAGGATTTCCTCCTGTTCAGGTTTTCAATCCTTGATTATCTGCATTCTGACCTAACCAACTTTATTATCTTTGGCCTAGCCGCGATTTCTGATAACGGTAGGGCACCCATTTCTAGTAGACCCGTTTTTTGAATACTGAAAGTGGCGATACAAAGACCGCAATTTCAGTCATCATGAAGAACACTAAAATGCACTTCCTACATTTTAAGCATAACAGCATACACGAAGAATATAGCAACATTAATAGCAATGTCTAACAGAAAGTCCACAAGTACTGAAAGGGCGCTAGCGCATATGTAGGTTAAAAACATGTCTGTGTATCTATTTATTAGATAAAAACTAACTATGTCTGCTACATGAACGCAGTTTACAAAAGGTTAGTCCTGTGATTTAGCTTAATAGGCTACAAGTTCATTGTTCAACTCATGGTGGATGATTGCACTCGAGGCTAAACATAACTGGCCAAAAAAAACCAAAAAGGGAATAAAAGGGAATGCACAATTAGGGGATAGAATAAGATAAATGCATGATTGAAGACTTGATCAACATTATGAGACATCAATCTACTCATATAACAGGAAGAAGAAAAGAATAACTTATGTAGAATACAACAGCAATCTAATATAAGTCAAAGTTAAATATACCCTAATGTTGGATAAAATAGCTCATGAACATATTTGAAGAATAAACCAGATTGTGAACATGAAAGTTCCAAAATATCATTGCAAGTTTGCAACGGAAATTTACAATTACACATTTTAAGCTAAAATGTTTGACTAATCAACGTGATTCCTTTGGCAGCCATAAACAGGTACTTGTCGACAGGAAAGTAGATGCGCATAAATAAGACAAAGGAAGATGATTTGAATCGTACAACTCATGCTTATCCCGTTAACTGATGATTTGACGGCACCCCATTGTATAGCATCTCCCAAGATATTATCATCACTCTATTCTGAAGACACTAGCAACTCTTAACATGTTATTTGGAGAGAGATTTGTAATTTTAGCTTAACAAACATATGATAACTTTTGAATTATATTTGACACGCCAATTATTTCCGCAGATTCTAGGCAAGCAAAAATTATCTCCGACTACGATGTTACATGTGATTAAGCACAATCAGTGGGACACCTTATTTCTTGGTACACAATAAAATATGACTTGAATTCTTAGATATGTACAGGCTGGAGATGGAAAATGTAGATAATATATTAACTAACTGACCTTTAGTCCGACGTAGCATTACTGTCTTCAAAACAACTTGAAGCTTCTTGTAACCAGTAATTGGGTTCCTGCTGATTGGCGTTTTTATCATGGTACAAAATTGCTTGTATACAGCATATGGATCATACCTGAGAAATCTAAAATAGCTGTAGAGATCCTCAACAGCATTCTGTATTGGTGTCCCTGACAAACACCACCTTCTTTTGGCTCGCAAACCCCAACAAGCCCTAGCAACCTGAGTTCGGTAATTTTTAATACTTTGTGCTTCATCAAGAATAACCCTAAACCAAGCAACTTTTGCAAGAGGTCTCTCAGGCAAGCTACTCTCCGTTGTGCTTCCATTTTTTGTTTTCTTAGAAGAGGAAGCCTTCCTCTTTTTGCTGCCTGAAGAGCCCACAGGAGCACCATATCTGTCAGGCTTCCCTTTCTCTTCATCATCACTATCAGGATTTGATTGCTTTGGTACCTCCATGCTCACTATAGAATATGTAGTTAGCACAACATCGTATTTAGTAAGCTCATTAGGATCCTTCGTACGGTTGCTACCATGATAAACTAGAAAGGTCAAATTTGCTTTACTGGTGACTTTATTCCTCAGTTCCTCGGCCCACTGCCGTAGAACACTTGTCGGGCAAACAACCAGAGTCCCAGCAGCTGGCCTGGTCTTAACCTCTACAATATGAATTTCCGTCTTAACAGTAGTACTTGCCACTTCAGGGCTACATGTCTGTGTCGCCCTTTTCATACAAGGTTCAGCAGAGTCGTCGTCGTCGTCGAGAGTTACAGCTTCACATGGCTCTTGCTTAATAGCAGATGGCCGTGGTAATGGTGATCTTTCTGTCAAAATCAGGGATATAGTTGACACAGTTTTACCCAAGCCCTGAAAAGCATCAAATGACCTGTAAGACATACTTGCCCATTTTGCTGAACAACAGGGGAAAAATTAACTAATATACCTGATCATCTGCAAGAATTCCACCAGAACAGTGCAAACCACTTGTCTCCTTTTGCACCATCCATGACAAAGCAATTTTCTGTCAAAAACAATAATAATTACTCAGAAGCTGGTAATACTATTTTCAGCAAATAACACAACATTGACTGTATGGTGTACCTAACCTGATGCCTCAATAAAGGAACCGCTAAAACCCCATCAGGTGGACTAGCCTCAGACTTCGGCTGAGAAAAATCCTGGCAATCATCCAATATGTTAAGTATACTGAAGAAGCACATAAAGAAAACTAGATGCAAGAGGTAATGCATTAGTTAACAGCTCATGAGGAACAAATACAACACATGGCAACAAGAACTTACAAAAGAGAAACAAAATTACATAAATACCAAATGATCCTACTTCCTCCAGTCTTCATTTAAATCCAATGCTCGATTACTTAGTTTCTATGACAATAAAATTAAAGCCAATGTTTGACAGAGTAAGGTTATAGGGAGTCAGAAAAAGTTTGAAAAACATAAGCACCAGTAATTACCAATACAAAATGATTTTGTGTTCTTGTGTCTGCTACTAAATGGATTAAAGATGCCAATCTTACTTCAAGATGTTGTGACTAATGTCAGAACATGTGGTGGTGATACTAGTGACTTCCCTATTAAGATAGGACTACACCAAGGGTCAATGTTGAGCCCATACATTTTTGCACTAGTGACGGACGAGGTCACGTGGGACATACAAGGAGATATCCCTTGATGTAAACTTTTCGCTGATGATGTAGTGTTAGTTGAGGAGAGTAGGATAGGTGTCGATAGGAATCTTGAGATGTGGAGGAATACCTTAGAATCGAAGGGCTTTAGACTTAATATGACTAAAACTGAGTATATGAAGTGTGATTTCAGCGGTGCTAGGGCAGATGATGGAGATTGATGGAGATGTTAGTCTAGACGGGCAAGTAGTGCCTAGGAAGGACACGTTTCGATATTTAGGATCGGTGCTACAGTGGGACGGCGAGATTGATGAAGACGTGAGCCACAGGATTAGAGCGGGCTGGGTGAAATAGCGCCAAGCATCAGGTGTCCTGTGTGACAAAAAAGTCCCTCAAAAGTTAAAGGGTAAGTTCTATGGGACGGCGATCAGACTTGCGATGCTATATAGAGCAGAATGCTGGGCGACTAAAAGACAACATATACAGAAGATGAGTGTAGCGGAGATGAGGATGCTGCGGTGGATATGTGGCCACACAAGGCGGGATCGAATCCGCAATGATGATATACATGATAGGGTGAGGGTAGCACTAATTGAAGAGAAGTTTGTCCAACATCGCTTGAGATGGTTTGGACATCTCCAACGGAGGCCTTCTGAGGCACCGGTACATAGTAGAATTTTAAGACGTACTGAAAACGTAAGAAGAGGCAGAGGTCGACCAAGACTGACGTTGGAGGAAGCAGTTAAAAGAGATTTGAGGGATTAGAATGTAGCTAAAGAATTAGCTTTGGATAGGAGAAGTTAGCGATCCACGTACCGAAACCATAAGAAGGTTTAGGAGCGGTGTTTTAGGCTCTCGGCTTAGATGGCAGGATGTACGGCTTAGGGTTTTAGCCTTGTAGGTTTTTTTACAAAGCTCTCGTCTCTTTGACCTTAAGGAGGTTTCATTCCTAGCCTACCCTAACTTGTTTGGGACCAAAGGCTTTGTTGTTGTAGTTGTTCCTTATTTAAGAGAAAGCAAAACTTGAGAACGAGATAGACCAAACAGTCTAGCAGCTGCTTCTATTAGCTTAAGCAAAAATTGGGTTAGGAAACTCAAGAACCCAGCTTGTTGGTTTATGAGAACTTGCCATAAAAATTAACAGATACCAACTTGAAAAGATCAAGCTAATACTGATTGTTTCGCAAAACAACACCTCAGTTAATCTGAATCATGTCCCATTTTGTTGAAGACCGATTAACCATTAACAACAATACCTTGAAAAATCACAGGAGAAACAGGCATTCTAGAAACTTTGACAAGCTCAAAACGCAAGCAGAATTACGCTGAAATACATACTTCTAGTAAAAACATTTTCAAGATATCACCTTTCCTACAAGCGGTCTAGTACTATATCCAAAGACCAACCAGCTCCAGATTGATTCTAAGAACCAAACTGTAGCATTTGACACCATAATAAGAATTGAAAGGGCAAAACATCAGCAATGAAACTAAGGAAAATTTTATGAGTAGTCAGCAGAGTTTTAGTGGTTGGTAGCAGCATGTAAAACAAAGTTAACAAGGAAAAGAAGAACGCAGCAGTAAAGAGTGCTAGATGACCTGCAATGCAAGTTGTAGAGTAATTCTTTCATCATGTGGCTTGTATCTCATCCCTCCAAATCGAGGAAGAATAGGATTAGCAGACACGGATTGTTGAAAGTTATGATGGAGTTTTCCCTGGAGTGGCAATAGATGACCAGGAGCAGGATTGCTACTCCCCTCAATAATACATAAATCAGAATCACCATTGCCATTTACACTGAAGCAACTTCTTGACGAACTCCCCTGAATAGAAGAGTTTCCGCTTCTATGAATATCATACTGTTTATGAAAGACTGGAGGCATTTGATCTCTCATGTTCATAAATGGGTGTTGGTTGCTGAAAGGAACAATCTTGGAGTTTGGCAACTGTTTTGTTGTGTCTCCTAAGTATTTATCGGCATCCTCTGTGGTGGAGTTTCTGCTTGAGGGTACTGGAGAAGAGTCAGTGCTAGACTCACTCCTCAAGCAAATATCTTCAGATTGGTTCTGCTCTAGCGAAGATACATCCATGTAGTAATCTGACAAAGATAACGACTCTAGAGAAGATACATCCATGTAGTAATCTGACAAAGATGTATCATCACAATATTGAGCTGGAGAGCCCACCAGCATCAAACCTCTTTCACATATATTCTGCGGAAATTGTTCCATATCATATGACTGATTGTTTTGTGGCAAATCATGCAGTACTCTTTCACCAGTCATATCAAGAGAACCGTACTCTGGTTGAGGATATTCCCCAAACTCCCCCTGCAGATATTCTCCCTGTACAGTCAGGCAACTACTGTTGCCATTGTGCATGCTTCCAGTCACCTCACCAATGTTCAACTCAGTGTAAGAAATATCAGGTATAGCTGCATTATGGTGAAGAGGGAACATGGTTATTGGTGTGAAATGGTTACCCTCCTGCCCGGTACTACCAAGCATTACACCTGTATCCTGGCATTTAACTTCACTCAAACCAGATTGCTCCGTGAACATTTTACATGACGGATCTGCAATAGATATCAAATGGTTAATTTTATACTTAGATGATGCAAAAAAAAATTGCCAAAGAGAAAATCGGCACACAAGTGTTAGTTTGTGGCTCCATGCCCTCTAAGTTGTTCTCTACTTTGACTTGTGATTGGTCAAAGTACATAGGTTGCTGTCCAAAGTACAGACCATTTGAGAGATCTTCGTATGGAGGTGCAGTTGTTTCTTCAACTTCATTTATATGGTTTAATGCATCCCTTGGTAAATGTTGCCTGTCAAGATTGTCAGTCCTAGAATTTTCGGATAAACCTGCAAAGCAATGCCAAAAAAATGGTATGTTATAAAGAGGGTAAACATTAGGTTTCATTTTGAAGCCATGTTTGTGTTTCTCACCATTGCTAAGCAATCCATAAGGGGTAGCCTCTGATTGATCAAAAGTTCCTTCTCCTTGGTTGAGTTCCATCATTACTTCCATCTGGCACTGGGAAGGGTCTATATGCGAGTAGTATGACCATAACCCTTCATCTACGAAAATTTCAGGTCATTTCATAAAGTGATAACATTAACAATGCTTGTGGAGAAGAAAAGCTATGCATCCTGTAAAAAAAAATATGATCAAAATCAGCAACACAGTCTACCTTTGTGGCTTTGAAATGCATTTTCAGAACCTGTAGTGTCCACTGGCACCTCCAAACAACCTTGATTGGCCTGTATTAAGAAACATAACTCTTAAATCACAACGATGCACATTTACCACGGAATATAAGATAAGAGACTAAATGAAGGACCAAACAATGTACCAGCAAAAATAACAGTAACCTTTGTAAGGTTGTCCCAAAAATAATAGTAACCTCACAAGCCTATGCCTAAATACCAGTTACTGCACTCAAGGAAACCTTCATGGCTTTGAAATGCATTTTCAGAACCTAGCAAGGTTGATGCATGAATCTGTGTCTGCCCCTGCACATACGAACAACATGGGGGAGACTAGGGGGCTGGCATACAATGTGAAAAAAAAAATGCAACACCACACCACACCCCTTCCTAATCCTCACTGTCTCTGCCACCTGCGATCGACATTGCCCTTGCTAGTCAGTACTACTCGGCACCACCTCCATCGCCACCCATCTCCTCACCATATCCACTTGCCACCAACCATGGTGCCGCCTCACCACCCCATCAACTCAGTTGCCACCTATGCCGTTACCTTCTTCTCCAACCCCGACACCCTCGCCAATCCCCATGGCCCACCACCACCAACCACGACTCCCACTGCCACCGAGAACAACCCATAGCCAATGGAACCACTGCAGCCTCACCAGCCAATTTGCCCACCAGCCGCTACCGTCACTATCACCTTCTTCTCCAATCTCCAACACCAACCCCCTCGCCAGCCACTGCCATCACCCATGGCTGACAGTACTACCACAGACCAACCCAAGAATCAGTGAGGGAGCCTCTTCACGTCGAGCGTCCAGTGACAACGGCAGCGTGGAGGATCATTATAGAGTCCGATGACTGTTAAGCGTCTGGCTTCAGATGGTCATCATTTCCCAAACAACATTTAACAAAAACTATAGAACGGTGTAATGTAATTGCATCTCATAATCGAACTGAGCTTTTAGCATCAACAAGCACGTGTGCTCCATGTAGTATGAAACAACAAACAAAAAATACTCGTTAAACTGAAAAATCGCACCAAATCCCTCATCTAAGCTTGATCACGCTTGGTTCCTATATACCATGACACGACAGAAGCATCTTGCTCCAAAAGGCACAGCACCTAAAGACCCCAAAAACATCAAAAATCGCCGACACGAACGCCAAAACATCCCAAAAATTATCAACGTATCCGTTCCCGATGCAATCCAAAACCCTAGCCTAAACGTAACCCCCGCCCAAACAACCCCGCCCGCCGAATCGGATCCGACGAGCACAAAACCCCGGACAACAAATCTAAGTATGGCAAGACCGAGCGGTCAAAGGCACGCACCCCAGGCTGCTGGTCCTCCCCGTCCTCGGGCGGCGCGGGCTCGCTCTCGAGGAAGGCGAAGAAGTCGCCGAGGGACATGGACAGGTTGTCCTCCCCGGAGCCGGCGCCACCGGAGCCGAAGCCGTCGAAATCCACCACTGGATCCTCCGCCATCATCCTCCGCGGCGCGATTCGATCATACAATTCGCCGCGGGAGCCTGCCTTCTCTCAGCCGGATGACGGACGAAACCCTCCTCTCGTTTTTTAACCGTCGCGGGGAGGCTGCGGTGCGGGAAAATAAATCTTCTGGCGAGGGCCTCCGCGAAGTCCCTCGATCGCGCCGTCAATCCATAAAGAGTGTCGAGGGGCAAAGACGATCGGACGGTAAGGAGAGGCCTTATGGCGCTTTTTGCATATAAGCCCAAAATCTTTATGAATTTACACCGAAATTGAAAAAATATAAAGACTTAACTTACACCACAGGTTTACCGTCGGAGCTGTAGAGTCGGGCTCGGGGTAATTTCATGGTGTGGGGTTGGCACGTGCACATGCGGTGGAGTCGCGAGATGGTTGGGCGAGGGTGGATACGAGATTGTTTGGTTGTGATTGGGGCTCTATGCTGGAAAAAAAGTGGTGTCTAGTGTTAGTCTGAAAATTAGATGATTTTTGTCTGATCAGATAAATCTAAAAATGAGATGTTTAGTTGATGATCTGAGCCTAAAGAAAGCGTAACATACCTAAATCACTACTCTCATCCTCCTCCCGTTCCCCATCTTCCTCCTCGTGGTCAATGGTCATCCTCCTCTCCGATCACGACCAGCGACAGGAGTGGCGGGATGCGGGCCTTCAGCATCGGAGGCGGAGCGAGGAGGTGCCTCGATGGTGGAGGCCGAGTAAGGAGGCGACGCGGTGGCGCTACTTGTGTTGCGCGTGCGAGGCGTGGCAGCGAGGAAGACGGCGGGCTTTGGCGGCAATGAGGAGCGATGGAATCTGAGTGGCGTCAGCGGTGGGAAGCGAGAGGATCTGGCGAGATGTGAGCCTCCGGCGATGACGGGAGCGGGCTTTCGGCAGTGACAGGAGAGGCGGGATGCAGGCCTCCGGCGGCAACGCTACTCGTGTTGCACGCGGGGGGGCGACAACGACTGGGAAGACGACGTAGGGCAGCGCTCGTGCTCCCATGCGTTCAATTTGGACGCCTGGGCCTGAAAATATCGCCTACAGGCATATGCGCCCAGGGCGGCAACCAAACGCTTCCCCGGCAGCATCCCGGCAACGTCCTGGCCAGGCGAGTGGGTGTCTGGACGCTAACAAAACATGCCCTACCTCTCTTACAGAGTTTTTAAAAAAAATTGACATGGTTTGTTTTAATATTATTTTATTTATAGTTCTAAAATACTTTTAGAATTGAGCTAACGAGTCGAGCCAGAGTGAAATTCAATTTCATTGGAAATCTACTCATTTCAATGTTTAACCAATTAAAGAGTGTAATTATAGCAATTTTGAACCGAGCCAACAAGCTCCACTAACAGGATTTGGATCCTCTCTAGTACTGCAGATGTCCACCATGCGAATAATGTTTTCGTAAGAGAGTAAACAGTGCTATGTCGTAGTACTGTAGCAACAGTTGGGAAGTGTTGAAGCGATTTTTACTGTAGCGAAAATAATGTAGCAAAAACACTATCGCTCCTGATCTCAACCTTTGACCTTTTGATCGGGCAATGGAGATCGCTCCTAATACCTATGTATTATAGATCCTCTGCATAGAGGATCCCAATCCCCATTAATGAGCTTTTTTTCAACCCTTGCTAGTTCTGGAATATGGATGGAGTCTGGACTTGAGATGGGGACGACCAGCTCGGTTTTGGATTCCGGGGACGAGAGGCTGAGAGGACAAGGGTTGTCCAACTTCCGAGTCATGGATAGGGATCGTGTGTCACACGGACTCGTGTGGTGTGGATAGGCGAGGTTTTTTTTTTTTGCTAATATTGATGTGTTTGCACCCAAAATAGCAAATCTAAAACCCTCTAGAGATCAAAGACAAAAATAGCACAGCAGACTCGCCGGCAGACGATATATGTCAAATTCTTACCTCAGGGGAGGGACTTCCTAAGTAAGTGCCTTAGGGGAGAGGACTTCCCAAGTGAGTGCCCTAGAGGAGGGGACTTTCCAAGTAAGTGCCCCAAGGGAGGAGACTTCCAATTAAGTGCCCAAGGGGAGGGGACTTCCCTCATCCGCGTGTTGTAATTATATAGTGGTAACGAATTTATTTGTAATTAATTAGTCGTGAGTAATTTATTCGTAATTAATTAGCCGTGGTTAATTATTCATAATTAATTAGTCGTAGTAAATTAATGTAACATCCTATTTTTCTGAGCCTTTTTTAATTTTCAAAATAAAAAGGAACCATTTGGTTTTGTTGAGATCCTAAAGCTTAACTTGAGGTTTTTGGAATTTGAGTACTTTAAAATGACTAAGTCAAACCTCAACTAATCAAAAGTTTGGTCTTCTCGGAGTTGTTCGGGTTCTAGAGTTGTCCCCCCCCCTTGTGTCCAGACCTCTCTTGTGTTTGGGCCTCCTCTGTGTCTAGACCTCCTTTGCGTCTAGACCTCCTTTGCTGTTTGGACATCTCTTTGAGTTCAGACCTCCCTTGTGATTCGGATCTCCCTCCCAGTCCAGACCACCCTTCAGTTTTGACCTCCCCTTGGGTCACGACCACCCCCGAGGTGCTCCAAGCTCGGGTTTGTGTTTCAAACATCCTTGAATCCCGAAATTCAAAGTTCGGGTTGAATCTCTCCCTTTTGGACCTCCTTTGAGTCCATCTTGACCGTCAGGACCCCCTTTGATTCCATCATGGCCGTCAGGACCTCCCTGTCCTTCGGACCTCCTTGTCCCTTGGACCTCCTCTGTCCTCAGGACCTCTTCGTCCTCAGGACCTCCACGTGGTCTTTTGCAAAGACCACCCATCATGGTTTTTTTTTGCAAAGACCACCTATTTTTGTCTTTTTGCAAAGACCACCTTTGCGGTCAAGACCACCTTTGCTGGTCACGATCTCTCTCTTTGGTCACGACCTCCTCTCTGGTCGCGATCACCTCCTTTGATTGGACTGTTCTCCTGAGTTTGACTGGCCACACTTGTCAGTCCTGCTCACCCTCTTTCTTTCTCCGCCACATAAACCTTTTGTGCATTTAATGCTGGTTGTGTCGCATTAAATGCAATCACTTACGTGGCACCTTGTTCTCCCTCCTTGTCTCCTTCCTTCTCAGCATATCTTGTCCTATTTGTCCTTCACTAGATTGGTCATGACACTTGTCATGTCTCCTACCTACATTTGACTCATGCGTCTCTGAGTTTTTCAATGACTCTCTTTCTCCTCCTTCCCAGGCTAAGAACAGCTTAAGTAGCCATCTATCATCACCTTTTTCCACACTTATCTCTTTTTGCCCTTGCCTAGTGGCACTGTGTTGAAGCTTCGTCACCGAGAACTCCGCTGGAGCCTCCTTCACCACCTTCTCGCCATCGGAGGACCCACCGGAGCGTCTGCGCCGGCCTCAACCGCCACCGTCGTCCATCGACCTCCCCTCCTTCCTCTGTCTCATTCTCGGCCTTGGTGAGTTTCTTTGTTCCCTGTTCTCCCTTGTTCTTACGACCACGTTGAAGTAGTCGTAACTTCCTTAGGACCTCCTTGGTCTTTCTGCAAAAACCACCCCGTGGTCTTTTGCAAAGACCACCCTCTTGGGTCTTTTTGCAAAGACGCCGTTGGACCTCCTCCCAGCGAGTCAAGCTTCCTCCCGAAGAGCCCGTTTCTAGTGCAGTGTTTTTCCGTTGGTTTGAGTTTTGAGCTTCTTTCGGAGTTCTTTGGTTTTTATTTGGACTTTGTTTGAGTTTGTCTCTTTCGCTCGTGTAGATTGCGACGACACCGAGGAGCCCGGGTTCTTTGAAGAGGAAGATCCTCAGACTTTTGAGCAAGGCAAGTCATACCCTTGATCATGTTAAGCCTGGTATTTCAAGTTAATTAAGTTCTGTTTCAATTAAATATTGCATGCTTATTTCAATTCAAGTAATTTAATCCTTGTTTTTCAACCTTTTAGTTATCCATGTATCCTTTGTACATCCAGACTTGTCATTGATTGATTCACCCTTGTCACCCTAGATGAAAAACTAGTTGATACAATAGTATGAGCTAGAAGTGTTGCAAAACTTTATGCTTAGCCATGCTTAGACCAAAATTCTTGTTTTGGGAGATCTTTCTGCCAAAGACCAATGTTATCAAATGTTTCAAACCATGGCATTGGGTTGTCATGGAATTTTTTTTTTGTGTGTGAAAGGTTTCTGGAAAGCAAAGCAAAAAAGGGAAATTGGTTTGGACTTGGGCGAATTGGTTGCTTGGTTGGTGCAAGTTCTTGCACAGGCTCAACTCGGGTAGGGTTGAGGCTCAGGGGTTCTGTGGAAGTCGCCCAAGTCAGTTGAGGACCGGCCTTCGAGCGTTCCTTTGCTAGCCATATCGTGCAACCACATGTCCTGAGAATGGGGAGGGTACCTGGCTGACTAATTTGCAAAGTTCCATCGTGGTTATTCCTTCAGATGCGGTGGGTAGTCGTGTTATATGACTTATGTTAGTCCCACCTGGCGCAAGAGGGGGCCCAGATCCTACGGATGGTTAGTCCAAAGGGGGCGAAACCTTAGCGAGGAGGGACTACGGTGGAATGGCGCATTGTAATGGCCTTGTGATAATCTCTTAATCGCACACCTTCGGAAGCGTGTGAGCGGACAATATAAGATGATTATCTCATGTGGGTAAAGCTGTACAACCTCTACAGAGTGAAAAACGATTCGAATAGCCGTGTCCATGGTCATAGACATGCTGGCAGAGCCACTCGGAGTTAGATGTTGGTTTTGTTTTAAAAGGGACTTTGTTAACTGTTTTGGATCTCTATCCAATTGGGTTTCGGGCAAGGAGCCTTGTGATAGGAAGGTATCCTTCACCACTTGTTGATAAATGTTATCTAACTATAAAACTGAGATTTGAAAAATGAATTTTAGTTATAATGTAACTGCCTTGGAACTTAGTATGAGTATTTGAAATAAACTTGGCTTTACGCAAAACAACCCTACAAGACCTCCTTTGAGTCATACGTAAGTGAACTTGCTTTTCCATACTGACATATCACAGTTTGTTGTGCGTAGTTGCTAAGACAACTCTTTCTACATTTTTGATGTGTAGTAGGAATGTAGACGGTATGTTTCTACTATAGAACATCTGTTTATATGCTACGCGTACTAGCTAGGCCTGATTTTGTAGCCTGCTATGATAAACGTCGAGGAACTTTTGTTCATACTCCGCAGCTACAAATCTGATGTATATAATGTATCATATTATCAAGCATGCTGTAGTGTTTTCAAAACAGTCTGGTGTATTATTATGTAGTCTTTTGTAATAACAATACCCACTAAAACTTGTTATTACCTATGTCTAAGTTTTTTTCCCTACCTATTATTGCATGCTGCGCCCACCAAAAAAAAATCCCCACGCATGCCTACAATCCGGCTATATAAAAATCACCCATACAGTTAACCATCAGTTCTTCTAAATTTCCTACTTCTAACGACCAATCATTCTCCTCGACAGACTACATGTACTATGGAAGTTAAAAAGTCATTTCGGCGAAATTTTCTTCTTGAGTGACAAACTGTTTTCTCAAGCGTACTACCTAGGTCATGCAACAAAACAAAAAAAAACTTCCTCGGCCGCAGGGCGCAAAAAGAACCACTAGTTTGCTTAAATCCAATTGAGATGTTATGTGTTTGAAAAGTTGATATGAGACGGAGCATGCACTAAATTTGTCATTTGTGTAGGACTAAAATCAAGCTAGCCTAGACTTAGCTGGACTGCCGAAGACAAGGATATGAGATGAATAGGATTGAGGGGTTGTTTGGATTGGTGCCCTAGTGAGCCAAACCAAATTTTGGTAAGGAATAAGTCCATTTTACCCCCTGAACTATGGACTGAGTCCAAAAAACACCCCGAACTACAAAACCGTTTACTTTACACCCTCAATTGTCAAAACTAGATCAAATTACACCCTTGCCCTAACTTTTGGTCATGCCACTGGTCGTGGCGTGACAAAACAACGCTGTCACGCCAGCCCGTATCTGGGGCAAGCTCTTGTCACACCAACACCCATGGCGTGACAGTGTTGTTTGGTCACGCCACGATCAGTGGCGTGACCAAAAGTGCTATCAAAACTGGGTTGGTTTAGGACGAGGGTGTAATTTGATCTGGTTTTGACAATTGGGGGGTGTAAAGTAAACAATTTTGTAGTTCGGGGTGTTTTTTGGACTCAGTCCATAGTTCAGGGGGGGTAAAATGGACTTATTTCTTTTGGTAATACCAAAATTTGGGCAATACCAAAATATGAGCAAAAAAAGTAGTGGATTGGTATTTGGTTTGGCACTAATATGGGCAAAAAATTGGTAATACCAATTTTTCTGTTTCAAATGAGTTCTGGTTGGATGCAAATAGTGATATTAATTGTATGGTTAGATTGATTTATCTGTTTCAAATTATCATATTTTCTAAATCGAGTATTCGATTTGCGATCCGTTTGAACCGTTGTGTTCCTTGTCATTTTATCAACAAAACAAGACCCAAGTTGATATATTTTGGGGCAAAAGAAAATTGATGTCATGTGGGACCCACGGGCAATACCGAAATTGACTAATATGTCCCTATTCACATCCAACGAAATGATGACACCTAGCAAACTCATGGACTAGTTGCCCTGCCAATTTTTTGGCCATCCAAACTTTGCCTGTGAATTGTGAAGAAAACAAATTGGCTTTACCAAATTTTCATTGGTAGTACCAAAATTTGGCAACAAACCAAATCCTAGTCTAATTTTATGGGCATTACCAATATTTGGCGTTGCCAAATTTTCTAGGTATTACCAAATTTTGGTATGACAAGTTAGGGTAAGGAACCAAACAGCCCCTGAATATCTACCTTAGTCCATGGATATCAACACTAAAATACGATGGACGGAAGTATAATATGATATATTTTTTTCCAGGAGTTGATAATCCAATAGTTTTGCATGGTGTATTATGGATCAATACAATTAAGTAACTTGACTGTCGAAGTGCACAATGCAACGCTTATAACTTATGAGCGCCATAACATCTGGAAGAAAATTTGCGAGTGCACATCATGTGATAGCATCATAGATGAAAGGAAAAACTCCATTTTACACCCCTGAACTTTGCGTCGAGTCCAAATTACCCCCTGAACTCCAAAACCGTCTAATTTGCACCCTCGAACTCATAATACCATGTGAATCCACCCTATCGGGCTGAAAACATGTGGTTTTGGGCCACGCTGGCATCCACGTGGGGCGGTTTCACAGCGCCAGCGTCTATGTTGGACGGTTTCGCCACGTCAGCGTCCAGTTAAGTAGAACCCTAGCTTGCGCATCGCATCCCCATGCCAAAAAACGAAGAGCTCCCAAATCGTAGAACCTACGGCGGCGACCCTCGGCGACCATGGCGGGCGAGACCACTCGGGGCGACCTCGCGGCCGCGACTTCGCTCGGCGGCGACCAGCGGCGCGCCACGACGACCACTCATGGCGACTTCCACGGGATGTCGCTCCGCAGCGATGGGTAGTCGAGTCTTCATGGTATGAACCGGGTTGGTGGTGAGGAGGGGTCGTCGTCGTCACCCATACCGTACCGCGAGCGCCCATTGGAGTATTCGCCCGCAGTGATGTGCCACTACGGACGGAAGGCCGCGCAGTGGATTTTGTGGAGTGATTCAAACCCAGGAAGGAGGTACATGACTTGTATGAGGGCACGGGTGAGTAATGTGATCCTGTAAATTGGTATTTGATTCATTGACTTGGTTTTCTTCACTGCAATTGTTTTGTACTGTGGTCAATTTGGTAGGTTAGAGGTTGCAATTTTTGGGTTTGGGCAGACGAAGAGACGACTCCCTTTGTGAAGGAGGTTATGCTGGATCTGCGAGACACTGTGAGGTCTCTAAATAGGCAGAACAAAGTTCTGAGAGCTTCTGAAGCTGATTCAAGGGCAAAACTAGAGGGTATGATTGATGCACATAAATCTGAAGTGGCTACTCTGAGAGGGATGTTGATTGCGAAGGATGCAGCACTGGATGAAAAGAAAACTAGAGTTGTGAAGTATGAGAAAGAAATAACATGCTGTTTTGCAGTAGTGGTGTCATGTGTTTTGCTTGTAGTTGCTCTCTTGTGTAACTACTAAGCGAGATTCTGGTTTTAATTGATAAGCGCCATATTTGTGTAAGCATGTGTTGTCAAGTATGTGAAAGAAAGGAACATTTTGTGAAGTATGACAGTTGTCATGTTTGGTTGATTAATGGGAATGGAAATGGTAATGGTGTATGCAAAAGTACTAGTAGAAAAATCCACTTGTAATGTCATGCTAATATGCCAGGTCTATGCATCTGGTAATGTCATGCAAACAATGCCAGGTCAATTCTTCCTAGCTTATGAGAATACAGCAAGTGCTGGAACCAACCTGTAATGTCATGCCAGTATGAAATCAGAAAAGATTTGACAAACCAACTTGTGATAACAACAGAGAAAATCATTACTAGTAAGGAATAGTAACAATAGAGAAAATAACCTTGAGAGTATCATACAAACTTGTTCATCAGCTTATAGCCATAAGAGGATGTGCTGGTCAGGAATCTATGCATCTGTGGTAAGACCAACTTATTGATCGGGTAAGACCAACTTGTTCATGCATACACTGAACTCTAGGAGTATCAACTCGCCTAACAATTGACATATTAGAAGCAGTTCATGCATACACTCAACACCACAGATTGACAGATTAGAAGCAGTTCATGCATACACTCAACACCACGGATTGACAGATTAGAAGGACATCAACATTCATTAAAGTAATTTCATAAACACGCAGTGCGTGAAAAGTGTCCTCAAGTCGGCACATTACATCAACTTCTACAAAGTCGGCAAAATACATTACAACCCTTAGTCAAGGCGGCACATTACAATCACTTGGAAGGCATCTGTTTCTTGCCCTAGTGAAGACTTTCTTCTTGGCCTTGCATGAAGGTTCTGTGCTATGACATGAGCTCTTGCAGGACCACGAGTTGATTGATGTTCCTTTGTCGAGCTAGCTTTGTGAGCACGGAACATGAGCCTCAAGGTTCATAATGGTGACCCCCTTTGGTTGTTATCATATTGGCCTTAGCTGATGTCTTGATTAACTCCTGAACAGGCATACCAGACTACAATATGGAAAAGGAGACATGGCCAGTTATGTGCATGTTGTAATCAAAGTGGGAATATGTTAGTGCAGTCGCTTACATCTTGGAATGTCGTTCTTGTATGTTGTGATTGCAGCTGTCCTGAACCACTTATCCTCTTATGGCTAAAAGCTGATGATGCAGTCACTGGCTTCCTCTTCCTCAGTACACTCTCCTAGCTTCCTGGTGGTAATAATACCTGAGAGCAATTTATCATTAGCAGGTGACAAGAAGGTGAACACAAGAAGGTGACAATGCACATTACCATTGCATCCATATTATGTACATTACCATTGCAACCATTTTATGTACATTACCAATAGCATCCATATTATGTAAACACAAGAAGGTGATAATGCACATTACCATTGCATCCAATGGTGGTATAGGAGCATTTGTAGCAGCTTCCCCTCTTCTCTTCATGCAGGATCCCCTATTGTGGCCAATGCCTTTGCAAAGTCTCACTTTTGATGATGGTGCCAACCCTAGAAACTCTTGTGCTCTTGGGTTTCTCATTGATTCCTTCTCCTCTCCTTCCTTGGCCTTCACGGCATCTTGACATCTGTGAGGAGCTCTTGGTTTTGGTCTTTGGAGGTGGGCCATGAAGTAATACCCTCCACTGGTTGCAGACAATGCTCATAGGTCTTGTTGAATTCTTTAATTGAATAGCACTTTGCAATAAATTCATTAATGTCCCTTGAGCTGTAGTAGATGCAAGATATAGCATGGCAGCATGGCAGACCAGAAAGTTGCCAATACCTGTAGGAGCAGGTTTTGTTCTCTAGACTAACAGTGAACCTCTTGTCATGGTGTTTAACTTCATAGCCATCTTTCCCATTCCACAAAGCATGACAAAAACAAGACTCAGTTATGTAAGACTTTAATTTCTTGAATATGTTTGGGCATACTTGTCCCTGCCATCTTTGAGCCTTAGTTCTTTGTTCTTGAATCATCACCATAACTTTGCATCTAATCACCTCAAGCATGCTAATAATAGGTAGAAACCTAGTTGAAATGATCCAATTATTGAAAGACTCACACATGTTATTGTCGACTGAATCACAGTTGGAGTCCAACTTGAACCAGGCCTTGCTCCAGTGATGTGGGTCAGTGTTCATCATAGCTTTTGCTCCTTCTGGTGTCTTCTGTGCCAATTGAGCTTTGTAGAAGTTGAACATCATCATGCAGGGTGCTTTTGCACACCTCCATAACCTCTTCTGAAAGTCCTTGTCCTTATAATTCTTCTTCCAGTTGGCATAAATATGCCTAGCACACATTCTATGCTCACATTTAGGTGCCCAATTGGCAATAGCATTAATGAGGCCCTACAAGAATAGATGTCAGTTTTCAAGCCAAACTACAATTCTACAAGTACAAGTTAGTGTGGATATGCATACCTTCTGTTGGTCAGATATGATCACCCAACCATCACCATCACCAATTTTAACATCTTTGAAGAACAATGCATAAAACCAATCCCAAGAATCATTTGTCTCTTTCTCAACCACTGCCCAGGCAATTGGGTACATCTAGTTGTTGGCATCCCTGCCAATAGCACATAGCAGCTCATCATATGTTGCTCCTTTGAAGAAGCAACCATCAAGTCCTATGACTTTCTCACAACCAGCAAGCAGACCTCTCTTACAAGCATCAAGGCACACATAAAATCTCTGGAATACTGGGTCTTCATAGTCATGGTCTAGGAGGACCACAATAGTACTTCCTGGGTTGCTCCTCAAGAGTTCTAGCTGGTAATCAAACACCTTGGAGTACTCACCCTTGGTGGAATCTAGCAATCTTTGCATGACAATCGACTTTGCTCTCTTGCACTTGGAGAGGCTAACATCTACTTGCATTTCCTCCTGGACAGTGGCCTTCAAGCTTTCCATGTTCCAAGTGGGATTTGCTTTGATCATCTTCTCATACTTGTCTGCAATTCTTTTCAAAGTCACATGTTTGTTGTCTCTTCTAGGTGGGCATGTGTGCTCATCGACAAAAGATGCAACCTGCCAGCTCTCTGTCCTACTGTTAGTGGATAAGAGTATAACCCAGGGGCACTTGACCCAATCACACTGAGCTCTAACCTTGGTGGCCTCATCCTTCACAAAATTAACCACCTTCCGTTCTGCTATGCCATAGTTGACAACAGCTTCCTTGAACTGTTGCTTGCCTGCAAACTTCATACCCAATGCAAATGTTGGGACAACAGCACGGCGATCAAACCTAGGATACTTGGACTTCTTCCTAATTAGCTCATCACCATCCTCTTCAAAAGAAGCTTCATCATCAGTACTATTATAGTACTCAGTCTCATTCTCATCATCAACAATGGCTTCATTAAATGCATCAACAGACTGTGGATGAGATCCCTCAAAGAAGATGGCATCAGGATTCAATGTCTCTCCTTCCTTAAGCTTCTTGTTGAACTACTTCAACTTTTCCTTGATCTCTACAGCCTCCTCCTCCTCCTCTAAACTCTCACAATCACTTGGGAGGTAATCACTACCACTGCTACATGTGTCCTCCATAGCTACAATAGCTTGCTTCTTCTTATCCACCTTGCTCTTTTCACTGATACATGACCCATAGAACTGCCTAAGTGAAGCTAGTTCCTTCAGCCTATCCTTAGGAGTAGATGGAACGATGCCCACTTGCTTGCCTCCAGAAGTTACATATTCTATGGTACCACTCTTATTACCCACATCTTGGGCAACAATCTTCTTGCCAATATCTTCATCATCCTCTGCCTGCATTTCTACAGCCTCCTCATCGTGCATCTCTTCCTCAAAGTCACTTCCTTCCCCATGGTCATCGTCTCCATCAGTTTCTTGTTCAGCCGAGTCGACATATATCTTAGAAACGCCACCATCAGTAATGCAATCCCTCATTAGTATGCATGTCTTGTCGTCAGTCAAAACCCTCAGACCATTGGCAAGATCTTTCCCAGGGAATAGCCAGTGGAGCAAAGTGTCTTCGATAATTTCACAATGGTCTTGCAGGTGGCCTCTAATCTCTGGCAAAGAAACTTTGTCTCTATCGATCCAACATAGCGCCTCACAACCGCCCAGATAATGCACATACTTGCCGTCATTGAAAAATTCTCCTCCAAAATGATATCGAACACACAAATGGTCCAACAAATCCATGTCCTACATGCGCGAGATGATGAATGTGCTTACAAACTACTGCTTCCGAAAAGAAGCATCATAATCCAGAACCAACACAAATAAAGAAGAACAAACCTCACAATCGGTTCGCCGCCACAGTGGAAGTCGGCCGCTTAGGGATTTCGGAGAGGAGTGGTCGCCGCATGCGTCGCTGATCGCCGTCAGTGGTCGTCGTGCCTGCAATGAGTGGGCTCGCCGCCGTGTGTCGCTGTCGCCAAGATGTAAATGCATAAGCTAGGGTTCAAAGATTTGGGAAATCAAATGGGGAATTAAGCGTCGTTGCGGACGGCGGTCACTTAGCTGGCGGCGACGAGGCGAAACCGCGTGGATCTTGTGGCGAAACCGCCCCACGTGGATGCCAGCGTGGCCCAAAACCACCTGTTTTCGGCCAGAGGAGGTGGATTCACATGGTATTATGAGTTCGAGGGTGCAAATTAGACGGTTTTGGAGTTCAGAGGGTAATTTGGACTCGGCGCAAAGTTCAGGGGTGTAAAATGAACTTTTTTTCTAGATGAAAACGAGCTACAGGTACCACCAATTAACGATCCATGTTGGAATTAGAAAAATTACGGGAAAATGACTATATTTAACAACGACAACCAAATGGCCTCTCAAACATAACAAGAACAAAGCAAAGGTGGAATTGAACTCTCATTAATCATGATTCACATCGTTCTAAACTCCGAATCACTCATGAAAATAGACAAATAGTATTGTTGCGTACTTCCACTTCCGCTGTCTAACGCACCCGAGCCAATGTTTGCTTTTCATTCCCTGTACGATGACACGTAAATATACGGTCACCGGTAATTCATGCGCTTGTCAGGGGGCTGCGTGGAAGAGGGGAAAGGAGCTCTCATTCCCGATTTTTTTTTGCTCCCGACATACATGAATTGCAAAAAATGGCGCCCGTGCAGCTGTATTTGCAATTTTGGCGCCTTCAGAGTCGCGAATGCTCGAGCCGCGACCGTGTCCATTCGCGACTTGGGGACGCGGAGCTTCGGTGCCAATGTGATGAAATAGCGGCGCGGAAGCAACGGAGTGGCGCGGAAGGTGGTGGGCCCGACCCGGTTCCATGCCACGGGAACGCGGAAGGTGCGTCGGCTGCCTTCCGCGGCATGTGAGCGCGGGAAGAATTGGAACACCGCGTGTAGAAATAGAGTTTTGTCGATCAATGTATCTCCACGTTGAAGTTTATGCATTTAATTTGTATCTCCACGTCAACACGTCAATCAATGTCTCCACGTTTACGGGGCTTGGCCGCGTACCGCGCTTTGGTGCCGCGGAAGGCAGCCGGCCGAGCCCTCCGCGCTGCTCCATTGCTTCCCGCGTCCGCTCGGCCTACCGCACTGGCCACCGAACTTCCGCGGTCCTTGAGCGCGGAAATTGACACGTGTCGTGCTCAGAACATTCCGTGCTTGGGAAAGGGTCAAATTTGCAAATACAGCGGCACGAGCGCCATTTTTGCTATTCACGTGCGTCAGGAGGCCAAAAAAATTCCTCATTCCCTCTGTCGGCACAGAATAGCAGTGTTGTCTGACACTGCCGATTCTGATTCAAGCAGGAGGTAGTTGGGGGAAGGGACTCATTGTGAGACCCTCCTTCGCGGTCATTGGATTAAGGGGGTTTGGACGAACCGGGGGGGGTGAGTTTCGGATTTGTTGAAAGTTGTTGCTTTGATTTCTCGTGGATTCTATGTCACTGCGGGCGTCGGTAAAGTACCACGGGAAATTGTTGGAAGCACCCCGCGCGGAAGCAAAAAACGATGTTCACACTTCACGCTGTCATATGGCCGCACTTTCTTGTCCAGAACAGAAAAGATAGCCGTACTGCTTCTCCGAGGTTGGGATTTGGAGCAGTGATCACTCCGCAGCTATGGAGTCAGTGCAGTGACAAGAGGCTGTGGAGCAGAGACATTTCCAAGGAAAATGCCTCTGTTAGACCATATGGCTAGGTCTAGTTTATTTTAGTTGATGAATAATTGACAATATTGGGTATTGATATTATTTGAGGCGTGTGGTGTGTGTGGACTAATGTCGGTCAAGTTGGGAAGAACTTGTGCCGGAAAAATATGTTGGTTTGGTCTATGCATGTGCGGGGTAACTTCGGGGCGATCGTAGTCTCTGGCGGTGGCCGGAGATGGCTTAGTGCGAAGTCATGATCCAGGAGGGTCGGGGATCTTTGGTGGAGGCAGTCGAGCTCAAGTCGTGGCGTGGAGATCAAAGGCGGATGATGGGTGTTGGAGCTACGGAGGTGCGGTCCAAAAGCTGCGACACATGATAGTTTTGGGGTGTCCAAACTTGGAAGGTGAGAAAAATTAGGAAACTAGATTTTTAGGATGTTGGTGTACATGCAGCAGTGTACAGAGTCCTCTAATCACGTGAGGTTCACGCCGGTGTGTGATTAGGACACGGTTTGGATTCTGAATTTAAAGTGTTTTGGCGTGGTGTGGAGTTTGGCCTTGATCTGGCGTGGCGGAAAAAGAAAGGTGTAGAGCGGTGGCGATACAGTGGCGACGACAAAAATCAAGATCTTGCGAAAATTGGTACGCTAGTTGATTGCGTGTAGCAACGCCTTCCGCCGTGGCATGTCGTGATCTCCAAAGGAAAAAGGTGACACCATGTGCATGTACTAAAGAAAAGTGATCTTGTTGATTCTGTGCATGAATTGCTTATTGCTTGTGCATGCAAATGGTCTTGTTGATTCTGTCGTAGAGTTGTTTATTTCTTTTACATGCAGCTTTTTAGCCCTTTGGTGGTTGGTACGTGCGTGAATCCATAGGAAATTTGTTTGTTGTTGGTTGGGTAATCACTAGTGGTTTGCATGTATGTTATACGTGCATAGAGAAAAACAAATAAAAATTGGTAGTGCATTATAATTTCAGAACGACATTTCCATCTTTTTTCTCTGGGTTCTTATTGTGTTAGCAAGTTGAATAAATAGAAAACAACAGGATTTTGAGAAAAAGCTTCCGTTGTGGACTACAATCATTCACCCCCTCCCTCTGATTGTCATTAACGATCCTACAAGTGGTATCAGAGCCAAGTTGCTATGGCGTCAGAGAGGTATGTGAATCGTCCCCCCATGCTAGATGGTCTTGATTTACGCTTTTTGGAAGTGTCGTATGCAAGCATATATTGAGCCTCAAGGTAGTGATGTATGGAATAAGGTTTCTAGTCCTTATGTGGTTCTGCTATTGTTACTAATTTAAATAAAGCGGATGTTGATTTAAATGTTCAAGCTCGTAACTTGTTGTTTCAAGGAATCTCTACTTAAAGAATTTGATCGTGTAGCTCATATTATACGCTCACTTAATATGGAAGACTCTTTGTGATTATCATGAGGAACTACTAAAATTAAGAAAATGCGTAAAATCTTTATCAAAAAGTATTACGATTTTGCTATGAAACTGGTGAATCTATTGATGATCTGTTTGCTCGTTTTGAAAAGATCTTGAGTAGTTTGCGTAGTGTTGGTGTTATTCAAGCGATGAAGATAATGCAACTAAGATATTGAGATCTTTAAGTTACGAGTGGTTGATGGTTGTCACAACTAACAATCAAACCATCGATCTAGATACTTTAACCATGGATGATCTTTACTCTAGATTGAAAACCTATGAGATGGAAGTCATGCCATCTAAGGCGATAAATCTTCATCTTTAGCTCTTATGACTAACCCCATGCAAGTTTGTTTCTTGAGTTCTTGTCTTGTGTGCGCTTTGTCTTCTTTCTCAGATGAACAGTTAGAGGAGATTCGAGAAGAGCAGCTTGTACTCATCTCCAACAGAGTGACCAAGGCAATTAACAACATCAGAACAAGGTGGAGAGGAGGTCCTATCAGATGCTATGAATGTGGTGAGCTAAATCACATAAAGATGAATTGTCCCAAACTGAGGAGTAAGGAGATCAAAGATGACAAAGTACCAACTCGTCGCTCTAAATTCAAGATTGATCCAAGCAAGAAGCACAACTATCGTAGGGCGATCCACAAGGTACTCTCGGCACTAAATGAGATTGATTTGAGTGATGTTGATTAAGAAGCGATGATGAGGACAACGACAAGAAGGAAAAGGAGGTGGACTTCACGGGATGTGTTTTATGGCGGCGGTGAGGAGCTTAACAATGATGATCTCTCTGATGATCTGATGAGGTAAAACCCTCTTATCTGATTTATCTCGTCTTTGTGCTTAGGTTGTGAGATGAGCTCAAAAAGTATAAAAAGAAAATAAAGAAACATGATCTTGTTGTTGAGAGCTTAAATTCGAAATTGATAGACTTAAAGCTTCTATTCGATGATGAATCTTGTGAGTCTTGCCAAGTTTTATTTTACGAATTGGAGACGCTAGGTCAATACATACTAAATTTGATGAGTTAAGACTAGCACATGACTCTTGTGATGAAAAGTTAAAACTTGCATATGATGAAATTGGAAAGCTCAAGTCTAGTTCTACTTGTTTAGAGTCTGGTATTTCAAATACTCAATCTAAAGATTGCTCTAATTGTAAATTGCTAGAAGCTAGACTAAATTCATCTCAGGAATCTATTCAACAGATGCTTTATCATGAGACACTCTCTTGCACTAATTGTCCTAAGCTTAACACTGAAATAGAAGCTTTGACTAGACAACTAAATGAGTTTGCTAAGAAAGAAAGATTGGCTCAGTCTAGTGCTTCTAAGAAAACTGTGAATGAATCTGTTAATTGCACAACTTGTTCTACTTTAACTAAAGAAAATGAGTATCTTAAGGACACTTTAGAGATATTTTCTTTTAGCAAGAAAAATTTGAACATGATCTTAGACAAATCAAAAGTGAGTATTAAAAGTCAAGGTCTAGGATTTAATTTTATTGAGCAAGCCCAGAATGATCCTCCTAAGGTTGTTAAGCTTCTTGAACCTGGAAAATTTGAAGTAAAATCTGAACCAAAACAAACTGTGTTTAAATCTACTGGTTTTGTGCAAAGTTCTTCTACTAATGCTTCAGGTGCTACCTTATTTGTTCAAAAGAAATCTAATTATATTAAATATAATTGCACCTATTGTGGTAGAGATGGGCACATGCATGAATTTTGCTTTAGACGTGTTAAGAAAGCGAAAAAGGATAGATTGAATGCATTAAAACAAAATCGTGCAACCTCTTTTGTTGTTCCTAGAATTAATGCGAAAGCTAGGTTTTTAGAGAACTTTTATGATAATTTTAAATCTGGTTCACATGATGGTTTAGGTTATAATTCAAATAATTCTCGTTCAGCATTGCCTGCATTTCAAGGAGCAAATTAAACAGATCCTCTTTTTGGCGTTACGATCACTCACGCACACATATTTCTTGTTCTAGTTTTGTTGCTCTGTTAGTCATGTATCTCGATCTTGGGTACCTAAATCCTTACTCACTAACTTGATACTAAGATCTGAAGCGATTGTTCATACTTTGTAGACTAAATGCATAGCGGAAGGAGAACATATGGTTCATTGACTCTGGTTGCTCTCGCCATATGACCGGAGACTCACGTTGGTTCTCCTCCTCACTCATGCCACCGGTGATGAAATGATCACTTTTGGGGACAATGCTCAGGGCGAGTTCTTGCAAAAGTCTTGTCTTGGCGTCAACGACAAGTTCATTTTAAAAGATGTGGCTCTTGTCAGTAAGTTGAGCTATAATTTGCTTTCCGTTTCACAGTTGTTAGATGATAATCTTGAGGTAAGCTTTAAAAAGCATTCTTGTTGCATTTTAGATTCATCCGGCGATCTAGTGTGCAAAATTATTCGAGTTGGTCGTTTGTTTAAGGGTGACTTTTCTTTTTCATCATCTTCTGATCTTAGGTGTCTTGTTTCATCTGTTTCTAAAGATTTATTTCACTAGCACCGTAGATTAGGTCATATTAGTTTTGATCATCTTGCTCGTGTCGATAATATGAATCTTGTTAGAGGATTACCCAATCTTAAAATTGATAGATCTATGGATTTTGTTTGTTCACCACAATCGTCACGGTAAGATGGTTTACGCATCACATCCTCCACTCACACTTGTTATGGTGATGCACACAGTGGGTTGTTGCACATGGACACTTTATAGGGCTGCTAGAGTTCGATCGACTAGAGGTAAATGGTATGTTCTTGTTATTGTTGATGATTACTCTAGATACTCTTGGGTCTTTTTCATGGCAACTAAGGACGAAGTTTTTGGTCACTTTAGAGAGCTTGTCCTTAGACTTGCCACTGAACTCCCAGGGGCCCTTAGAGCAATTAGAAGTGACAATGGGCCGAATTCAAGAACACATTATTTGCTTCTTTTTGTCTTGAAAGAGGTTTAGATCATTAATTCTCTTATTTCGTGTGCCTATGAGCGGTGTTGTAGAGCGTAAAAATAGAATTTTGGTTGAGATGGCTAGAACGATGTTAAATGAACATGCTACACCTAGGAAGTATTGAAATTTGAAGCTATTTCTCTTGCTTGTTATATTTCTAATAGAGTATTTTTGCGAGCTAAATTGCATAAGACTTCATATGAACTTCGTTTTGGTCATTCTCCTAAGATTTCTCATTTGAGGGTGTTTGGTTGTCGATGTTTTATACTTAAACATGGAAATCTTGATAAATTCGAATCTAGATCCTCGGATGGTATTTTTCTTGGATATCTGACTCACACTCGAGGTTATCGTGTACTCAACTTAGAAACTAACAAAATTATTGAGACTGCGAGGTTACTTTTGATGAGGCTAGTCACGGTACTAGACCCGACAATGCGGTATCTGGTAAATGGCGACTCGAAGACATCTTCTATGACTCGGCGGCGATGAAAGGGTAACCCGATTCACACTATGTCACACGTATCTACACCAATGGAGTCTACAACTAGTGGCTCTGCTCCTACCTCCAATGAGGTAGAGGCCACTCTTGCTACACCTATGTCTGCACCGACTCCACAAGCTCCTTTGCATATTCAGCGGCGTCATCCTCTGAACAAATGATTGGTGAGTTAAATGACGAGTTCTTACATAGCAGTATAACTCCGATGCCTCATATGCTCATCTTTGCTTTTGTTTCTTCGTTTGAACCCCAAGATGTAAGTCACGCTTTATCTGATGAGTCTTGGATTAATGCCATGCATGAGGAATTAGAAAATTTTGAGCGTAATAAAGTCTGGACTTTAGTATCACCTCCTCATGGTCATAATGTCATTGGAACCAAATGGATTTTAAGAATAAACAAAGTGAGGATGGTGTTGTTGTTCGAAATAAGGCTAGACTTGTGGCTCAGGGTTATACCAGTGGAAGGTCTTGATTTTGATGAAACTTTTGCACCTGTGGCCCGTTTGGAAGCCATTAGAATCCTTTTAGCTTTTGCGGCTTCTAAGGGTTTGAGTTGTATCAAATGGATGTTAAGAGTGCCTTCCTTAATGGCTATATTGAGGAAGAAGTCTATGTAAGACAACCACGGTTTTGAAAATCCTAAATTTCTGATCATGTCTACAAATTGTCCAAAGCTTTGTATGGTTTAAAACAAGCTCCAAGAGCATGGTATGAAAGACTTAAATCATATTTTCTTAAAATGACTTTCAAATGGGCAAGGTAGATAAAACTTTGTTTACACTCAAGCATGGCAATGATCTCTTACTTGTTCAGATCTATGTGGATGATATCATCTTTTGTGGTTCTTCTCATGCTCTTGTTTCCAAGTTTTCAGATACTATGAGCGAGGAATTTGAGATGAGCATGATGGGAGAACTCACGTTCTTCCTAGGCTTCGAGATCAAGCAATCAAAGCGGTACTTTTGTCCATCAAACTAAATACACCAAGGATCTCCTTAAATCGCTTTGACATGGGAACAAGCAAACCGGTTTCTACACCAATGGGATCCACTGCGGTGTTAGACCCCGACGAGGATGGAGAGCTGTTGATCGAAAAAATCTGAAGCATGATTGGTTCACTTTTGTATCTCAACGCTTCAAGACCGGATATTCATTTTCTTTGTATGTCGTGTGCTCGTTTTCAAGCTTCCCCACGTGCTTCACACCGTCAAGCGAGTAAAAGAATTTTCGGTATCTTGATCAACTTTAGACTTTGGTTTATGGTACTCTTCTTCATCATGCCTTACTCTTAGATCTTACTCGGATCTGATTTTGGGGTTGTAGAATTGATAGGAAGAGTACTTGAACACATGTCACTTTTTAGGCACATCTCTTGTGTCATGGGCTTCTAGAAAACAATTATCTGTTGCACTTTCCTGGCCGAAATTTGAATATGTAGTTCTTTGCTTCTTGTTGCTCTCAATTGCTTTGGATGATTTCTACTCTTAAGGATTTTTGCTTAAATCTGGATAGTGTTCCTCTTTTCTGTGATAACACTAGTGCTATTTCTATTGCTAAAAATCTTGTGCAACATTCAAGAACCAAGCATATTGATATTCGGTATCATTTTCTTAGAGACCATGTGGAAAAGGGAGATGTTGTTTTGCATTTTATTGATCTGAGTCTCAAGTTCTTGATATTTTTACAAAACCACTTGATTACGCTAGGTTTGCCTTTTTGCGAAGTGAATTGGGTGTGTTGCATCCTATGAGCTTATTCGAGGGGAGTTTGGGTTTAAAATTCAAAAGCTTTGATTATTATTCTTGTCAAACAAAGTCATCAAGTCCAAGCCATTGAAATCAACTGAGTTGTAGAGCTTTATTTATCATATTTATTCATGTGCTGTGTAGCTTTGATCTTGACTGGTTATAACTAAACTTACTACATTAGAACTAAAGCATGGCATGGCTGAACACTTTGACTAGATTGATTATTGTTATCACTTGGAGACGTCCATGGAAAAGGATGAGCTTGTTTGTGAGTCTTTTTAAATCTTGGATTTGCAGCAAGTATGTCTCTCATTACAATCCTATTATGCTCACTCAATTTGGCATGTTATTAATATATATATATATATATATATATATATATATATATATATATATATATATAAAGGGTTGAGAAAAGAAGAATGAAAAGATGTATGCTTCAAGCATGCCATACATAGCTGTATATTCAAAAGAAAAAAATATGCACACAAAAGTGCTAAAAGGAAAAGAAGTATGCTCCAAGCATGCCACCTTTGAAAAGAAGTATGCTCCAAGCATGCCACATGCAAATAAAATTGAAAGTGAAGCAATAGGGTGCTATATGAGACTGCTAGCTCATCTAGATTTAACTTGTGTCTCCTTTGTTAGGCTCTCACTTTTCTTGGTGATATCCTTTTGTGGTGCTTATGATCGGTTTAGTCCTTGTTGAGATGCCTGTCATTAAATTTAAATTGCATAATTATTCTAAAAGACTTGTTTTTGACATTGCTATATGGTATATGACTTTATTTGATCTAGAGAGCTCTACTCAAAAAGATGGCTTGGTTAGTTTACTAAATCAGCGCTAAGTGACTTGGATAATCTACAAAGCTTCTTGTTTTTTTTACTCTCTTTTCTCTCTTATTTTAGAATTATTCCTTCTCTGAAGTTCTTGATGATTCCATTGCCAAAGGGGGAGAAAAATAGGAGAATTTAAAAAAAATTGAGAAATTTGCTTTCCTTGTGTTGAGGGGGAGTTTTTCACTGTGGTTTTGAAGTGTTTGCTTTGCAGCTTTGAAACTTTCTTTTTGCAAATTTCTTTTCTTTCAAAATTTAAATTTTGAAGTATTGTCAATGTATTCATCAAGAGGGAGATTGTTAGACCATGTGGCTAGGTCTAGTTTATTTTAGTTGATGAATAATTGACAATATTGGGTATTGATATTATTTGAGGCGTGTGGTGTGTGTGGACTAATGTCGGTCAAGTTGGGAAGAACTTGTGCCGGAAAAATATGTTGGTTTGGTCTATGCATGTGCAGGGTAACTCGGAGGCGATCGTGGTTTACGGCGGTGACCGGGAGATGGCTTGGTGCGAAGTCTTGATCCAGAGGGTCGGGGATGCTGGTGGAGACGGTCGAGCTCGAGTCGTGGCGCGTGGAGATCAAAGACGGATGATGGGTGTTGGAGCTACGGAGGTGCGGTCCGGAAACTGCGACACATGATAGTTTTGGGGTGTCCAAACTTGGAAGGCTGAGAAAAATTAGGAAACTAGATTTTTAGGATGTTCGGGCTGTACATGCAACAGGTGTACACGGAGTCCTCTAATCACGTGAGGTTCACGCCGTGTGTGATTAGGACACGGTTTGGATTCCTGAATTTAAAGTGTTTGCGCGTGGTGTGGAGTTTGGTGTGATCTGGCGTGGCGAGAAAAAAAAGGTGTAGAGCCAAGGCGGCGATACAGTGGCGACGACAAAAATCAAGATCTTGCGAAAATTGGTCGCTAGTTGATTGCGTGTAGCAGTTGCCTTGGCCGTGGCATGTCGTGATCTCCAAAGGAAAAAGGTGACACCATGTGTATGTACTAAAGAAAAGTGATCTTGTTGATTCCTGTGCATGAATTGCTTATTGCTTGTGCATGCAGCTGGTCTTGTTGATTCCTGTGCGTAGAGTTGTTTATTTCTTTTACATGCCGCTTTTTAGCCCTTTGGTCGTTGGCTGTGCATGAATCCATAGGAAATTTGTTTGCTGTTGGTTGGGTAATCACTAGTGGTTTGCATGTATGTTATTCGTGCATAGAGAAAAACAAATAAAAATGGTAGTGCATTATAATTTCAGAACGACATTTCCATCTTTTTTCTCTGGGTTCTTATTGTGTTAGCAAGTTGAATAAATAGAAAACAACAGGATTTTGAGAAAAAACTTCCGTTGTGGACTACAATCATTCACCCCCCCTGATTGTCATTAACGATCCTACAGCCTCGCATGGTCTCAAGAAAAGGAGGAAATACCTCGTAAAAATAAGGTACTATTTAACTGGCGTAGTGTATTCTTTGCTTTCCTGGACGATGTGTGTGGTAGGCAGGGAATGTAATATGACTCTACTACCAGTAAGTGAACGTATGATACAAATCTCATATTACCAAGAAGTGCTTGAAACGTAGGAAAATCATTTAAAAAAACGATTCAATTTCTAATTGAGTCAAAAAAAAATCCCTGCGTTGTAAACGGGGCCTCATGCAATGCATAAGCTGTTTATCTCTTCTTCTTCTTTTACTTTGAGAACTTGTAGGCTATATTATCTAATGATGCCCTTCTTGTTAACAGGCTATATTATCTAATGATGCCCTTCTTGTTAACAGCAATGTTTTTCTCGGCTGTTGTTTTTGCTTGAACTCCGTTTCTGTTTCTTTTTTAAACCTGAAAGGAACAGATTTCTGCAAGCTATGTGCTTCTTAATGCATCCGTTTGTACTTTGTACCCGTTATAATTCAGGGGTTGACCTGACCTGAGCAAACCCCTTTTCCCTCGGGAAGGGGGATGACAATGACGAAGGGAAATCGACACAAATGCTTCCTTTGGCGCCGCCAACAGTGTAAAGAACGCGTAACGTCGCCGTCGAAGCGCGCAAGTGACACGGCCGGGCCGAAACTGTCACTTAATTTCGCGATGAGTTCGAGATGCTTAAGCCCGTAAAGATGCAGAAAGTCGCGTCAACCACAAGAACGCACGCACGCACGCACGGAAAAAACACCAGCGTTTCAATCGGCATCTAGAAAGATAGTTTTAGCCAAGCATCTTCCACGCGCTCAGTGTGGACTGTGGAGTCTTCGATAGATAGATATTAGTCAGGCAGATTTTGGGTACAGTTTTGCTTGCTTCGGTGAAGTTCCCAATGAATTTGCCGTTCTTGTTTCTATAAAAAGCATGGACTTCGAGTCTTGGACGTCTCTATTTACTGCTCGATGTAAATTATGCATACGGGAGGTCGAATTCATTTATTTGGGCCATGGTGTCCATTTGTAATTTATAGTTGGTGACATAAAGCCCAGCCCAATCCAATAAAAGGCCCCAAATAGAGCCAAGTCTAAGTCCGACTCGTACCCGTAAGACCATCGATAATCAACGTGTACTACGAGACGTCGCAGTCCTCTAGAACTCCAACACTTGCCATGGACAAAAGGGCGGACGCGCAGTAGGGGCCGCCCGGAGCATGGATTTCACCGTATTTTATCGCACCTTTTTAGAAAATAGAACAGAAAAAACTCTCTCTTTCTATGTATCGTTTTTGCACATAGCCTATTTTATTATATTGATAGTACCAAATAACCAAAGAGTTTTAACAGAAGTGTGAAGCCTCACAACCAAAAATAACAGAAATTAAACTCAATTATTACAAATTTGCTCAAACACTCAACTAATACTCACTTAAAAAGATAACTTCCAAGGAATTAGTGATAATCTTTTTATCGAAAACCACATCATTCTGATATAACCAAATGAACCAATATAAGGCACTAGCGTCTACTAGGAGTTGTGACTTTAAATTTTTGAGATACCGATTAACCAATTCCCAAACATATGTACAATACTTGTAAGAGGAGATAAATTAAACGTACAGTGAACAACCGACCATGCAAGTCTTGCAAAGGGATAGTCAACAAACAGATGTTGAATTGTTTCCTTTTTAATACAAAACAACACTTTTTGCTACCCCTTCAATTTCTTTTGAACATGTCATCTTTAATTAAGACTACCCCTCGTTTGAGGTACCATAGAAATACTTGCACTTTTCATGGAATTTAAATGAACAAAAAAAAAATCCCTACTTAGAGCTCCATTAGTTCCACTTAGGGCCACATAAAAAGACGGTTGGTACCATGAACAGTCCATATTTATTCAAATTCTACCTAAAAATATTTTTTAGAGTCTAATTGTAAATTAACAATTCTATAAATTAACTCATTTCAAGCACGTAACTTAAGCCCAATAATAGATCTTCGAAAGGAAATATGTAAATGATCTGATCTCAAAATATTTACCATTGTATCATCATTTCTCCACACCACATTATAAAGTAGTGGATATTGACCTTTCAAAGGAGAGGCTCCTAACCAGATATCTTCCTAAAACCTACTTTGCATTCCATTTTTAACATGTAATGAACCAAAACAAAAAAAAAATGTTCTATAATTTTCATTAAACCCGACAAAAAATCAAAAGTTCCAGGTTATTACACACCAGCGAAAGACTCTTATCCCCTAAATATTTCCTTATTAGCAAAGATTGTCATACCCCTTCTTCATTAAGCAATTTAAACAACCATTTCCCTAGTAAACTTTTTTTTATATCTAAGTTTTGAACGCCTAAACTACCCTGCTCGTTGGGTGTACACACTGAACTCTATTTAGCAAGCCTACATTTTTTTATTATAATTGCCACCCTACCAATAAAATCTGGATCGATAAAAATCAAATCTTTTGAGAACTTCTTTAGGAATCTCAAGAAAGATAACATAAACATTGACAGACTGCTTAGCACCGAGTTAATAAGTACCAATCGTCCACCAACAGACATATTTTTTCCTTTCCAATTGCTAAGTTTCTTTTCAACTCTATCCTCAACCCCTTTCTAATCATAATTCCTTAATTTTTGTAGTAAATTGGTATACCTAAGTACCTAAAATGAAAGATGCCCACTTCACAACCAAATAACTGAGTATATTGTGTTTCAACTTCTTTGGTATTACCAAAACAAAAAAAATCACTCTTGTAGAAATTAATATTTAAACCCAATAATTGTTCAAAGACACATAAAATAAGTTTGAGATTTTTTGTCTGTTCTGTATCATTATTGAAGAATATAATAGTGTCATCAGCATATTGTAAAATTGAGAATTCATCGTCGATCAAGTGAGGAGCTACTCCCGATAGGAGACCTTCTTCTTTAGCTTTTGAAATAAAGATGGCAAGCACGTCCACCACAAGATTAAAAAGAATTAGGGACATGGGATCACCTTGCCTAAGATCATTTCGAGTTTGAAAAAAAGATCCAAGATCATCATTTACTTTTATGCCCACACCCCCCTTAACGAAACTTTCCACCTAAGAACACCACTTAGATGAAAAGCTTTTTATCCTCAAGGTGTGAAGTAAAAACAGTCATTTTAATTTGTCGTAAGCTTTATCAAAATCGACCTTGAAAACTATTCTATCCAAGTTTTGTTTATGAAGCTCATGGATTGTTTCATGAAGAATAACAACTCCATCAAGAATAAATCTCTCCTACATAAACGCCAACTGCGATGATCTAACAACCTTTTGAATTACACCAATAATCTTATTAGTAATCACTTCAAAAGTAACATTTAGAAGACAAATAGGCCTATACTGCTGTATTTGTTTAGCATCTATTTTTTTGGGAAGCAAAGTAATGATCCCAAAATTCAAGCTAAATAGAGGCAGAGAGCAACTATGAAAATCCAGAAACATAGCAATCAAGTCATTTTTAATGACTTCCCAAAATACTTGATAGAACCTGGCTGGGAAGCCATCCAGCCCAGGTGATTTATTATGTTCCATTTCAAAGATTGCCTCTTTCACCTCCTTCTCGGTAAAAGGCTCCGTAAGTAAATTATTTTCAGTATCCGAAACTTGAGGTATATTAGTCCTAAAATCATCAATCATGGATAGATGATTGACTTTGAATGGTCCAAACAAACCTTTATAATAATTTATTTTTAATCATACATCACCCCGAATTATCCCCTCTTGTTGGTCGAGCTGAAAAATTATTTGTCGTCGATGCTTACCATTAGCAGTCAAGTGGTAAAAACGAGTATTTCTATCTCCCTGCAAAAGAAATTTCACTTTGGACCTTTGGTACCATTTAACTTCTTCTTCTCTTAAAAGCTGAACCAATCTCTCATTTGCAAAAATTTTACGATTAAGGTCTTCATCAGACAACCTCCCAAACTCAACTTTTTTATCTAGCTCATCCATTATTAAATTGGGTTCCATCTTTGTAACATCCCGGTTTTTCTGAGCCTTTTTGAAGTTTTTCAAAATAAAAAGAACCATTTGGTTTTGATGAGAGTTCAAAGCTTAACTTGAGTTTTCAAAAAGAGCTTTAAATGACTAAATTAAACTTCAAATAAATTAGTTCGGTTTCTTTCGAGTTCGTTGGAGTTCTCTGGTGTTGTTTTCCCCCTTCCCTGTTCGCTCCGTGCTTCCCTCGTCCCAGCTCTTTCACCATTAGACTTCCTTTCGTTTGGATCCGAGGGTCCAGGCCTCCCTTCGTTTGGATCTGAGAGTCCAGACCTCCCTTCATTTGGATCCAAGGGTCCAGACCTCCCTTGTGTGGACCTCCCCTTCTGTCAAAGACCTTCGGGTGGCCCTGGTCTTTTTTGCAAAGACCACTCTCTTGATCTTTTTGCAAAGACCACCCTCCTGGACTGCGACCACCCCTTTGGCCGCGTCCTTTCTCTGTGGCCGCGACCTCCCCTTTTGTCGTTTAGTCGCGACCTCTCCTTTTTTGTCTTTTAGTCGTGACCTCCTCTTGCAGTCACGACCTCCTCTTTTGCCCTTTAGTCGTGACCTCCCCTTTTGCCGTGACATCCCTTGGGTTAAGACCACCCCCTGTGGTCAAGACCTCCCCTTAGTCACGTGCACCCCTAGGTCACGTGACACCCTTTGGGTCACGACCACCCTTTGGTCTCGACCCCCCTGAGGTCACGTGACACCCTTTAGGTCACGACCTCGCCTATGTCACATGACACCCTTTGGTTTGACCACCCTTTTTAGCTTTGACCAGGCCCCACCTGTTAGTCTTGCTCACCTTCTCCTTCCTCTCGTTGTGGCACTGCTGACACATTTATCCTTGCGCATTAAACGCTGTTGTGTCGCATTTAATGTTGTCACTTCTACAGCACCTGCTCCCATCATCTCCTTCACTTGCTCGGCATGCTTTGTCCTGTCACACGTGCTCTTGATCGTGTGCACCTCTGAGTCCTCCAATGACTCTCCCCTGGCTATATAAGCCTGAGCAGTCCGTTATCATCATCTTTTGCCAATTCTCTTGCTCTCGCCAGTCCTCCCGTGCTTCAAGCTTCGTCGCCAAGGAGTCCATTGAAGCTTCCACCATCTTCAACCGCCTCGTCGCCAAGGGTTCGTCGGAGCGCTGCGTCGTCTTCGATCATCGTCGTCACCGTCCTCCTCCAGCCTCCTCCGGCCTCTTTCTCCCCCTCTCTCTCTTTCTCCGCCTTGGTGAGTATCTCCGTGCCCTGTTCTTTCCCTTGTTCCTACGACTACGTTGCGTAATCATATTTCTTTTTACGACTACGCTGCATAGTCGTATCCCTTGTATTCTTTGTGCTTCCACTTTGAGTAGTCATATCCTCCTCAGGACCTCATGTATCCTTTTGTTGTTTTCCCAGGACCTCCTCCTCAGGATCTCATGTATCATTTTGTCGTTTTCCCAGGACCTCCTGTATCATTTTGTCGTTTCCTAAGGACCTCCTCCCAGCTAGTTGGACCTCCTCCTGAGAGCCCATTCCTTGCTGTTGGTCTTAATTCATTTTGTTTGGAATTTATTTGGTTTTTATTTGGTCTTTATTTGATTCACTTCGTTTTCACGTGTAGAGTTTGAAGACTCCGGGGAGCCCGAGTACTTCGAAGAAGAAGACTCTCAAGCTTTCGAGCAAGGCAAGTTACACCCTTGATCATATTGAACCCAATATTTCAAATTATTTAAGTTCGCTTTCAAATTATTACTGCATGCTTATTTCAATCCAAGTAATTTAAATCCCCGTTTTAACTTCATAGTTATTCCTGATTCCTTTGTACACCCGAATTTGATTATTGATCCGATCACCCTTTGTCACTGTAGTAAAGAGCTAATTGGTACATTAGTATGAACTAGCATGTTGTAAAACTCTACGCTTAGTCAAGCTTAGACCAAAAATCTTGTTTTGGGAGTTTTACTGCCAAAAGACCAATGATGTCTAAATGTTTTAATCCATGACATTGGGTTGTCATGGTAGTTTTCAAATATTTTCAAAAAGCAAAGAAAAGGAAAATTGGTTTGGACTTGGACGAATTGGTTGTTTGGAGGGTCTATGTCTATGCACGGGATCGACCTTGTAGGGTCGAGGCCTAGGGTTCTGTGGAAGTCGCCCAGGTCAGTTAAGGACCGGTCTTCGAGTGTATTTTGCCATGCCTCACCGTGCAACCACATGTCCAGGATGGGGTGGATCGCGCCAACTAATTTGCAACGTTCCACCGTGGTCGGTCTATCCAATTGTGTGGGTGTCTTGATGACCTACTTTTATTCATTCCCACCTGGCGCAAGAGGGGGCTTAAATCCTGCGGGTTGCAGCCCAAAGGAAGCGAAACCTTACCGAGGGGGGACTGCGGTGAAATGGCGCATTGTAAAGGGCTTGTGATAATCACTTAGTCGCATACCTTCGGAATAATCACTTAGTCGCACACCTTCAGAAGTGTGTGAGCAGACAATAAAAGTTGATTATCTCTTGTGGGTAAAGCTGTACACCTCTGCATAGTGTAAAACTATTTGAATAGCCGTGTCCGCAGTCAAGGACATGCTGGCAAAGCAGCTCAAAGTTAGATGTCGGTTTTGTTTTCAAAAGACCTCTTTGAAATGGTTTTGGATGTCTATGCAAATGGGTTCGGGCCGGTAGCCTTGTGATAGGAGGGTATCCTTCACCACTGGTTGATGAATGTTATCCAACTATAAATTTGATTTAGAAAATGAATTTTAGTTACTGTATAACTGCTTTAGAATTTAGTACATGTATCTGGAAAGAAACTTGGCTTTATGCAAAGACAACCCTGTAAGACCTCCTTTGAGATATCCTTGTATGCATGCATTCAATCTGTTACTTGACGGGTGTGACTTGCGAGCATGGTTATTATGTTCACTGTTGCTTGACATGTTTGAGTAGGAGAGGATGTCTTCGATAAGCCAAAGGACTCCAAGACGACTAGGCTACGACCTCCAAACGACTGCCTGTGGCGAGTCGTGTGGCCTTCTCGTTTTTGCTTTCGCTGTATTTTGTTCTTGTTGGCTGTATGCCCTTTTTGTAATCAACTCTGTTATTATTTTAATAAAGATGTGCTGATGGATGTTACCACTCTTGTTCACTGTGTGAGCTAGCTATTGGTCCTTGGGACTAGCTCGGTTGTGCACAGAGGGTTCGAGACCTCCTGGGTTCAATCGTGTGGTCGTGCCTTGGGAGATCCCGGGTCCGGTCGTGACTTTAGGACCCCTCAGAGGTTCGGGCCGTCACCGGACCACCCTTCGGGGTGCTCCTGGGACTGCCCGCGACCTCCCTTAGGTCCGGGTCGTGACAAGAAGTGGTATTAGAGCCATCTCGACTGCAGGTCGTAACCTAGTAGAACGGCAATTTCAAAACGTATTTTATATATAACAAGAAAGATAATTTGTTCACTTCTCATCTTGGTCATCTTTCTATTCTTACCTCCCTCTGGTATTCTTCCTTACCTTATTCGCTCTTCACCATTTTACAGTGTCAAATGGATCCTCTTTCCCTTGAAAATCTCTATAGGTGGTCCTTCGTTTAGCTACCTTGGTGTCCTAAACCTCCGGGTGGTCCTGAGTGACCTCCGGGTGGTCTTGGGAGTTCTTGAGTGTGTCGAGTAGAACGTGTATAGCTATTATAGTATTTTGAAAAGCTTTTTGTTTGGTTGTTGTGCTTGGGTGGGTTGTTTCGCCCTGCCCCCCTTAGTCTCTCTTCTTTTCTAAGTCTCTGGAGATCTGGCAGATAGTGACTACTCGTGGCAGTGGCAGCGCTGGCAGTCAGAATAGAGAGGCTGTGTAAGAAAACCCAGTTCCTCCACCACCTCCTCCAGCTGAAGGACCTGATTGGAATCAGATGATGGCCAACCAAGCCCAGTTGATCAACCTACTTGCCCAGTCCATCAACAACACCTAGACCTTGCAAGCAGCCGCAGCAGCAGCTCAACCTCCAGTTGTTGGTCTACCTCCTCCAAGGTCTAACATAGCGGGGTTCATGAGGTTGCGCCCTCTGACCTTCTCCAGTAGCACTGAGCCAATGGAGGCTGATGATTGGCTTAGAGCAGTTGGTAGGAAGCTGGACATGATCCAATGCACTGATCATGAAAGGGTGCTCTTTGCCTCTCACCAGTTTAATGGACCGGCATCCGAGTTGTGGGATAAATTCACCCAGTCTCACGCTGATGCTCAGACCATCAATTGGGATGAGTTTGTGCAGGCTTTCCGCCGTGGACATATACCTGCAGGCATGAACAAGTTCCTTAAGAAACTTCTCTTGAATTGAATTCGAGCTGCACCGTAAACAGCCACAAGAACCCATTGGAAATCATCATCTCGATTTTTCAAATGAAACTTTACATAAAAATCACAAGCATCAATATAAACAATATTGTATACTCGAGTGTCCACCCCTAAAAGGATACCACCTGAACGTCCTTGTGTTGGAGAAAAATGCCACAAACACTCCTAATGAGGACATCTCTACCATGGATACAACCGTGCCTACACACATATCTCATCCACAACAAGTGTTACAAGGACCAATTACTTGAGCTCATACTCGCCAACTTAATTTCCAGGTGAATTCGTTCCTAGGTTTATATATTACTGAGAATAGACCGCTACCTAATCCAAGTGATTTAATTGTGTTTAGGAACATGGGAAAGGACCAATTAGAGGCATAGGGAGTCATGGACATGCATGGAATGCATAATGGAGGTCACCACGTCACTTTGGGTCCAAGTCAAGCAAGAGTTCGAGTTGGGCTCGTTCTGGATTCGAATTCTGATTACTGCGACAACACTAAGTTTAAACGGGCATGACTTCTTCATACGGATTCCGTTTGGGTCTTTCTTGGACTTCATGGAAATCTTATCAAGTCTACTTTCCAACAGATCCAATCTCATCTTCAAATTTCATCCGAACTGGCCACAATCATCAAAACAGTCTACATCTATTTCTGAGAACAGTGCTGCACCATCTCAACTTGGGCCAACGAGCCTTGTATTGAGTCGAGCCCGATTGGGACGCGTCCCTAGGGTTAGAGGACGTCCTCTACCACTTAAAATTAACCCCTCCAAGGATTAGATGTGATTCTTAGAATGGATTGGCTAGCCAAGAACCAAGACCAGATAGACTGTGTCAGTAGGTCTATCACCCTCACCAATAGACAAGGAATCCAAGTAGAGTTCAGACCCGAGACCTCTGTTAGAGCAAGACCTATCTTGACCAGTCTGAAGGAAGTTGTGAGACCCCGATGTTTATTAGGCTCATAATACTTAGTCATCCAATTGACCCTAGTATTATCAACCAAATAAACCTTGGTCTCGAGAAATGTATACTCCCTGAATGCAAGATACATACCTCACAACAAAAGAGTATATCAATTCCATACAACACATAGTACATAAGCAACAAACCGAAGTTAATATTAAAAAGGAATAGCTATTACAAAAGAGAGGCCCTTAGGCCAAAAAGCAACAAATAAAAAGATAACAATGAAGCAAAAGTGCCATAAAGATGGCTATAACACAAAGCCAATCGGTGTGCCTTAACCCTAGGCATCTCGACCGACCGCCAAGCTAGTCGTCAAGAAAGCGCAACACGTGCACGTAGTAAGGCTCTTGGAGCTCACCTCCGCCCTCTGCAACAAATTTGTTAAGCAAAGCAAATGAGTACAATAACTTGTTTATTGTACTCGCAAGACCGACGTAAGATAACACAGAACTATAATTTAGCTACATGCAAGCTTTATTTAAGTGGATGAGGCTTTGGACTCATTTTAGCACAAAGCAAGTTTCATTTGCAATAACATAATAGATTGAAGGCAATTTGATAAAGCATTTTTAATTGTTGAAATACAACGCGATAATAACATAATAACAACAACAAGAACAAACTCGAAGTGACTAACCCTTAGTCACCACAACAATAGCATGAACTCCCGCTCATACCAACCCATCAAGTTTTAATTAAAAGGTTGAGACTAGTCTTGAACGACCTTACCAAGCATGTCCATAACCTAGGACGAGGCTATTCAATAGTTTTAACCTGCGGGGGTGTACCAATGTACCCACACGCCGCATCGCCTTTCCTTTAGGCACACTACCTTTGGTGTGTTGCAAGACGCTAAGTCCTACGAGACATTTCCAATGGACGATGCTAATTACGAGCAAGAACCCACGGGACAAGACACATTAGACAAATTTAACCGGTCCGCCAATGCTCCTCCCAACACCACACACACAGATTTTATTAAAACATACCCACCAACCAGCTCATAATTAACACCTCCCAAAGTACTTAGTCAAGAGAGATCCCATATCCCCTCGTGTGGTTAGCACGCAAAAGCGCTTGGCTTAGTGACCCAAGTACTCGGTCCTTAGGGACCCGCATACCACCACATTCCAAAACCGCACCATCCATCCAATATGCCCAAGTCTAAATCGATATTTTATTTTCAGTTTTTGATTTTACAATTAATCAAAGCACAAGTGCTGGACATATAGGAGGAATAATTATACTTGTGTGATCAAGACCATCGACTATGTCGATGATCGCCCATTACTACCGATAGCTAAGCATGTCTAAGCAGTTTTAAACGCAACTACTAAGTGATAAGAGCTCATCCAACGAGCTCAAACCACAGCGAATAACCTAGGCTCATTGGTAGTAGAGGATAACAATTCCTACAGATTATGCAACTATAGGAAAGCTAGCGACATTTAACACAAAGTAGCATGCATACATAGAAGTAAAACAAAGTAGTAAGCTTTAAAGTAATGGGACATGATGGGAGATGGTCAAACTGCTTGCCTTGTTGCTGGTCACTTTGTTGCGGAGGGTCACTCTCGGGATCACCACAAATGTCGAAACCTAACGGAAGCGATAAAGAACCGATAAGAACGATTTAAAGACAACAAAGACAACACAGCAAAAGAACTCCAAATACTTTGAAATTTCTACAGAAGCAAGAGGGTGATTTTAGGAGATTTTGCAACAAGAACCAATGGATTTGGATTCTTAATGCAAAAGATATGAGCAAAACAATTCTGCTCAAATTTCTAAAAATTCCAAACCGCACTATTTACTAATTTAATTATGAGGCAACATTTTCTAGAACAGTGGTGAGGCTGAAATTTTTACTGCAAAACCATCACCTCATGAGATGAATAACACAATTGAGTTCATCTCATTTGGAGCTATTATGCACTTTCTATAATTTTTCAAAAACAAGAACTTGAACAAAATTATAATGCACAAGTCCTCATTTTTCTAACAGCAACATGCTCAAAACTAATTTTCTTAGTGAGTTCATTAATAGAGGAAACCAACAAAGTTGGTCTCACTCAAAACAACCTACAGAGCAGAGTTATGAATTTTACAAGCTAAGCATTAATTTGAATGTATATTTAAAAGGAGTTTTAAAATCTAGTGGCTAACGGTGCTCTGGAGCTGAACTCAACTTATAATCATTTTTAGATTAAAGTCAAGTTCAAGATAGAGCTAACACAACTTGAATGACCTCATTTGGATTTAAGAAGAAAAAGATATGAAATTTTAAAGTTTATACCTTATTCTGTTTATTATTAAGACTTTACTCGCATTTCAACACTCACAAAGACATGGGAGGTCGTGAGCCACAGATCACAGATCTAACGGCTCGGACCTCCCAAGAGAACAACACACACGCACATGGGAGGTCCAGAGGTCCTGGACCTCCTAACCACGCACATGCGCGAGGTGAGGGAGGTCGTGGCCGTAGATGGGAGATCCAACGGACCACAACAGGAAGGGAGGTCCTGAATCGGACCAGATCTAAAAGGAGGTCCTCAACGGGAGATGACCTCGAGGAGGTCCCAGAGGAGGTCCTCAACGCCACTGCACCTCCGTGGAGGTCTCGACGGCTAAGATTGCGCCAGGAGGTCTTGGGCGCTCCGATCTCCTGGAGGAGGTCCGACATCCTGCTTCGCGACGCATATGTTTGACAGGGCATTAATGCGCCGGACCACGAGGAGGTCCGCGCGAGGGTTTTAATGCGCGCAAAGGGGCAGGTTAATGGCGCTTAAGACGCCAATGAATGCGATGATTGGGCATTTAAACGGCGGTTATGTCCTAAAACGACAATGACACGCCGACATCCGACAAAATCCCGAGTGTGAAGAAGTGATCTCGCCGGCGATGTAGAGCTCGCCGGCGAGATCCAATGGTACCGCGGTTCGCAATAACCATGCGCACTCCAACGGACCTCCTCTCAACGGCAATGACGGCCTTGAACGCCGGGCGAGCCGAGAGGACCAATACGCCCCGCACGGCCACAATACGAAAATGCAAAAACGAGCTCACATGACAATCAAGCTTGTGCCAAGAAAAGCTCCGCGAGATCATTCATATGGGTGCCAAAGATCTACAGGACTAACAGGGTTTACCCGTGGTCCTAAGGTGCCGGGAGGTCGTGGAGGTGGTGGCCGAGTTGGGGAAGACAGGGCTCCACTACCAAAGCTCCAGCTTCAAGCCCGACTTTGTCCTCCTCAAAAGCGCCAAACAAACTAAGTTAGGGTTAACTTCCAGAGGTTTGGGGAGCACAAATGAACGAGGGTGGAAGAGGGAGCCATCGGAACCCTTGAGCTACCGAGAAGCTCCAAGGACATCAACAATGGCGCCCACTAGTGAGGTGAGTGAGTGTTAGTGGAGGAGGAGCTCACCACGCACAAAGTGCAAGGCCGAGGTCAATTAGGTGCAAAGGAAGCCAAGGGAGGCTTCAAGGGTACTTTATAACCTGATTGAAGGTGATGAGTCGGGCTAAGCTCCATGGTGAGCTTAGCCCACTGGCCGTCCGTGAGGTGGACAAGACATGGGGCCGACAAGGCGGCAGGCTCGGGCTTGACTCGAGAGGCTAAAAGTCGACCGCAATAAATGCGGTCAAGAAAGAGTCATGAAGTGTACCCCAAGGTCGACACGCATTAATTGCGCCGCCGAGTTTGCCCGCCAGAGGAAGGAGAAGAACAGGGGAGGACTTTATGGCCGTTGGATAAGACCTGGGAGAGGTCCTAACCATCGGATCCTATTTTGAACCGTTATGTTTTAAGTGGCTGGGAGGAGGTCCCAGCCACACGATCAAGGGCGAGGAGGTCGTGGCCCTCCGATCTCCTTAACGTGAAAACGCACGTGAGGAAATGGACAGGAGGTCCAAAGCGTTGGATCTCCATCCCACGGTGCGGACCTCCAGTTGGGACTTAACCGCACGCGAACATAAGAGACTGAGGGGGAGGTCATGGCCTTTGGATGCAAATCCAAGGGCATGGACCTCATCAAGGCGGGAGGACCTTGCTGTAATATTTTTCAGAGGAGGTCGTGGCCTTTGGATGTAAATCCAACGCCACGACCTCAAGTGAGTACAAAGGAGGTCAGAGCGGTTGGATGTAAATCCAACAAATGATGACCTCGCCAAGGTGGAAGGTGTTTTTTGAGGTTGATAACCATGGGAGGTCGTGGCGGTTGGATCTTAATCCAAGGGCCAAGACCTCAACAAGGCGAGAGGTCTTTGGGATTTAACGCACAGGGAGGAGGTCATGACCGTGATCTTTGATCCAGCCGGGTCGTGACTCGATGAGGTGGGGAGGTCTTAATCGAGAACGTTTGAGGAGGAGGTCGTGGTCATGGATGTAAATCCAACGGCCACGACCTCAACTAAATGCAAAGAGAGGTCTTACGGCCAGTAACGCGGGAGGTGGGAGGTCCTAAGCAAGGTTGACTGAGAGGAGGTCGTGGCGGTTGGATGTAGATCCAACACCACGACTGATCAAGGTGGAGATGAGGTCTCACGAGGTGCAGACATGGTTGGGCCGGACCACTTTGAACATGGCTAGCCCAAGGAACAAAGGTGGTTTTAAATTTTGTTTCTACAAATGAGACTTTGCCAAATTGTTTGGGCTAGCAAATGAACTCCAAATTTGATGAAATTTTAACTGGAGCTTACTGACATTAAGATGAACCTGTAATAAAATTTCCAGAGGTTATTATGCAATGCATTTTTCTCAGGAAATTTATTAAGGTTGTTTAATGATTCATTTTGCCTCCAAAGTTTATCAACAAGTGCTATAACTCATGATATTTTTTAAGAAGGGTCCCATATCAGTTTTTGGGACCAAGGAAAAATATATTCCAAATGTTTGACACAAGATTTAAGATAATTGGAGAATGAGTTTGATTTTTGGTCAACAAGAGCTTTGTGTTTTTGAATTACACAACTCTTGGACAATAATTACATAAGATTTTAGGGTTTTTCAAGATGTGAGAAAAGTTTTAATTTCTACACATATAATTATACTTGATTAACCCTAATTATACATTTGGGATGTTACAAAATCTCCCCTTACGTAAATCTCGCCCCGAGATTTGGCTCACTCTTGAAAGAAAGATGGATAGTCTCGCACGCAGATCTTCTTCTTTCCCAAGTAGCCTCATCCTCGTAATGGTTTGACCAATCGAACTTTAAGGAACTTGATGGTCTAATTCCTTGTCCTTCGCTCAGACTCATCGAGCACGCCAACGTGGTGCTCGCGATAGGTCAAATCGGGTTGACATCGAGAGTTTCCAACGAGCTTCCTCGGTTGGAACACGGAGGCACTTCTTAAGCCGGGACACATGAAAACATCATGTACCCCTCAAGTGCAGTAGCAACTCCAACTTATAGGCAACAGCTCCTTCTTCTCGATAACGCCAGTAGGGACCGACATATCGAGGAGCCAACTTGCCCTTGACGCCAAACGCTGATGTCCTTCAAAGGAGAGACTTTGAGATAAACAAAGTCATTAGGCTCAAAACGTAACTCACGCCGACGGCGATCCGCATAGCTCTTTTGCTCGATTGAGCTGCAGGCGCAAACGCCACGAATAAGCCGGACTTGGCGCCGGCCTCATTGATTGAGTCCGCCAAAGAGAGGTCTCTCACCGTCTCGACCAGCCCAACGGGGTCCTACACTTTCTCCCGTATAAGGCCTCAAATGGTGCCATGCCGAGACCGGCCCGAAAGTCGTTGTTATAAGAAAACTTCGGCGAATGGCAAGCATTTCTCCCAATGCTTCCCATAGGAAAGGACACAAGCACGAAGCATGTCTTCCAAAACTTGGTTGACCTCTCGGTCCCGACCATCGCTTGAGGGTGAAATGTCAGTGCTAAAAGCAAGATGAGTGCCCATAGCCTCTTGCAAGCTATGCCAAAACGAGACGTGAAAAGGATCCACGATCCGACACAATCGTCTTCGACACCGTGCAAACTCACGATGCGGGCGATGTAGAGTTCGCCAAAAGACCTACCAAGGTCGGTCTTGACGGAAGAAAATGTGCCACCTTAGTCAATCGATCGATGACGCACCCAAATGGCATCATTCTTCTTGAGGATGTGGGTAGACCGGTGATGAAATCCATTCCGATCGAATCCCACTTCCACTCAGAATTGGCAAAGGTCAAGCGATCCCCGCTGACGCCGATGTTCGCCTTGACATTTCTGACGACATACGCCGCTTTCAAGAACGAACCGCAATTTCTCTTCATTCGGGTCCACCAAAATCTCTGGCGAGATCCCGATACATCTTTGTGGCCCCTGATGAATGGATAATGGCGAATCATGGGCTTCATGAGGATCAAATTCCATAACTCCATGTCCTTTGGAACCACAAGGCGCGTTCAACCTCACAACACCGTGCTCATCCTCGTAAAAGCACTTGGTCGTTCCGCCTTGACATTTGCCTTGATGTGGCCCACTCCAACATCCGATCACGAGCGGACTTGATCCGATCCACCAAGGTTGGTTGCACAACCATGGCAATGAGAGATCCATGCTCAACTATCTCCAAGTTGAGACGCCGGAATGCTTCGAGAAGAGAGGGCGAATGCTCCTTGAGCACTAAGGCATTACAATGCGCTTTGCGATTAAGCGATCAAGAACTACATTCGCCTTGCCCGATGGTAGTGAATACCCATATGATAATCCTTGATCAACTCCAACCATCTCCTTTGCCCGAGGTTCAGTCGTTGGGTGAACAAATACTTTAGGCTCTTGTGATCCGAATACACCTCACAACGACACGATTAGGTAATGTCGCCAAATCTTAAGTGCATGAATCACGAAGCCAACCCAAATCATGAGGGGTAGTTGAGTTCATGAGGTCTCAATTGCCTTGATGCATAGGCCACTACCTTGCCTTCTTGCATAAGGACACAACCAAGGCCTCGACGAGAAGCATCGCAAAAGATATCGAAGCTTCGATGGATATCGGGAAGAACAAGAACAGAGCGGTGGTCAAACGCTTTTTGAGTATTTGAAAGTTTCTCACACTCAACGGACCACACAAACTTCTTGTCCTTCTTGAGCAACTCACATCGGCCATGATCTTGGAGAAGTTCTCGATAAGCGACGATAATATCCCGCTAAACCGAGAAAACTCCGCACATCGGTGACCGAAATAGGATGACTCGATGAAAGAACATCGCTGACCTTGTTAGGATCAATCGGCTCGCCTCCGCCGAAAGAATATGGCCTAAGAAAGCCACTTCCTTCAACCGAATGCACACTTGTCAACTTCACAGACAAATGGTGCTCACGTAGCTTGCCTAACACAAGCCTCGGATGCCGATCATGTTCCTCATCGTTTTGGAATAGATAAGAATATCATCGATGAAGACCACGACAAACTTATCCAAATACTCCATGAATACCGAATTCATGAGATTCTTGAACAAGGCAGAGCATTGGTTGTTTAATGACATGACAAAGATACTCGCATAAGCCAGAAGTAGCGAGTAGAGAAAGCCGTTTTGCAATATCCTCAGTCGAATCCGAACTCGATGATATCCCACTCGAGATCAATCTTGGAGAAAACTCGAGCTCCAGTTAATTGATCAAGAGATCGCCGATGCGGGCAATGGATACTTGTTCTTTATCATCACTTCATTAAGTGGGCGGTAATCAACGACATGCGTAAAATACCGCCCTTCTTCTTTACGAAGATTGCCGGACAACCCCAAGGAGATGAGCTAGGCGAATGAAACCCTTCTCTTGCAGCTCACTTAATCGCTTTTCAACTCCACCAACTCGCTCGGTGGCATCCGTAAGGCCTCTTTGAGATAGGGGCGGTACCGAGCCAACTCGATGACAAACTCGAGGTCTCGAACAGGCGGCATCCTCGAAGATCGGCGGAAAGACATCAACAAAGTCACAAACTGCTGGGACTTCGCTAATATCTAGAGCGGCTTCGCTTCAAGCGCCAAGAGATGAGGATCTAGCAGACCGGTGAGAAGCAAACCTCGCCACCGAAGAACTAGACAGAGATGAGCTTCTGGCGCAATCGATTTGTCCCATGTGCCGAGACACCAATCCATGCCAAGAATCACATCTAGACTCACCAATGGAGAAGGATAAGGTTTGCTAAGAACCCTACGCCGATCTCGATAGGACATCCTACACTCAATCTCGCTCTCAACTCCAACCAGAGAGCGAATGAGAAGGGACCGACAATGGAGAGGAAAGAAGCTCTCCAACAAAGAGCAAAAGACTCGAAACAAAGGAATGAGATGCTCCTCAATCAAACAAGACAAGAGTAAGGTGAGAGTTAATGTAAAGTGTACCTAGCACGACGCCGGGTGCCTCCCGAGCCTCCTCTGCGGTGATGGCGTTGACGCGACCACTACCCACGCCTTGGGTAGCCGGGACGATCTTCTGGTCCCGAGATGCACCACCTCGACCGCGCCCTCCATTAGGACGAGGGGTCGCTCTCGCTTCTTAGGGCATTGGTTCGCATAATGCCCCTTCCGTTGCATGAGAAACATGTGACCCCGGCAATGGGTTATGGGGTCGCTCACGACTCGCAGTGCACGGATCGACATGGCTGCGAAGGACGAGGAACAAGGTGACCTCGGGGCGCCAAGAGTGAGAGTGGTACTCGAGATCGCCTCAAGCGGGACGGAGGAACTAGCCCTAGATGACTTATGGGCCTCCCACTTGCGCTTGCGAGTCCATAAGCTCGAGCCGCATGCTCACGACGATGGCCTTGTCGACCAAGGACCTAAAATCGTGAAGTCGACAATGGATAGCTTGTCCTTCACTCCTCCTGACAAGCCACGCTGAACTTGGCTGCTTGGCCATATCAAGGTAGCCACATCCTCGGGAGCATAACGAGCCGATGATTGAACTCAGATACATACTCCATGATCGAAGCTCGCCCTTGCTTGAGCGCAAGAAACTCCCCGCTTGATCTCCATCAAGCGGCGGCAGGATGTGAGCCCGACGGAAGGCAAGACGGAACTCCTCCCAAGAGACGGTGTGATCCACGGGCTGCATGGCGAGAAAGTTCTCCCACCATGACAAAGCTGCACCCTCCAACTGGTGCACAGCCTCCTCCGCACGGCCACCGCCTGTACACGGCCTCCTCTGCCGGACCACCGCTCGGACACAGCCTCCTCTGCACGGCCACCGCCCAGACTAGCGACGTGTCACCCACCCACGCACGTCCCTCCTCGCCTGGACCTCACCCACGTGCGCCAGATTCCCTGCTCGGATTACCTGTCACCATCCATCATTCCCCCATCGCCATCCATTACCTTTACCCTTTATTTTTCGTCGCATCCATGTCTTTGCATGTAGAGGCATGCATGCATGTATGCAAGTGTCACGCGCGCGAGGGAATCGATTCCTCCCGCAGCGGCTATAAATTTCGAGGCAACGACGATTTCGTTTCTCATTCTCGCTCGCTCGCTTTATCTTTCTCGTTCGTTCTGATGATTTTGTTTTCACAAACGATTAAACATTGTTTATTAATTGTGTAGTTAGTAAATTAGTCATAGTGTAATGTTCGTAGTTAATTAGCTGTACTTATTTAGGCGTACTTAATTTAGTCATTTTCAAATTTTCATAACTAAATTTGTGTGAGTTTATTAGTCGTGGTTAAATTAATCTTATGTAATTAATTAGTTGTGATTATTCAGGCATAATTAATTAGTTACCGATAAATTAGTCATAAATAAGCCATGTCTCTACCGGAGCTTCTGGAACCCTTCTCCGATGAGAATCACCAGTGCGTGTTATGGATTACCGGGGACACGGATGGCCCTCCACCCCTATTGCTTTGGTCCAAGAGGGATTACTGGCAACTGAATGCTCGCTACGCCCCAATCCTTCGGGGACGGGCTTGTTGCCCTTTGTGAGGCTGCTCTCCGTCAGACACCACTTCACCCTCGACGGCAGTATGATGTCGGCACTTATCAACAGGTAGAGGCCCGAGAAGCACACCTTTTACTTTCAGTGGGGGTGAGATGACGGTCACTCTCCAGGACGTCTCATTATTGACCGGTCTCCCGATCCGGGGTGAGCCACTTATTCCAGGAGCTAGGCTGCGGCATCGGTTCGGCATACTTGTCCTGGACTTGGTTGTGGCATTTCAGTCAATGCCTGGAGGATGCACCTCACGAGGTTGTTAGGACGCACCTCGTTGCTTACCTTCTTCATCTCTTTGGTTCGATCCTGTTTCAAACCACGCAGAGCGATTGAGTGTACCCCAGCTCCGTCTGCATCGCCCAGTCTTTGGCTTACGCGGAGGCTAGGGCGATGCCTCAGTACAGCTGGGAATCAGTCGTCCTTTGCACCACATACAGGGGTTGTGTGACACTTCGCGACGCGACACCAGTGTGAAACCGAGCATTGTCATCTGCTACATGCTTATACAGCTGTGGAGTTCGGAGCACTTCCCTGTTGGGCGACCCTCCTTCGAGAAAGTAGTGCACTCGTACCGCGAGTTGTATGACCCGATAGACGGGCCCACTACTGCCATCAGGATCACGCCTCACCTATGCTAGGCTAGGCCACGCATCAATGAGGTCCTACTTGTTGTTGCACAATGAGTTCGAGTCATTGCATGACAACGGCATCTTATGAGCTCCATGGTTGCCAGATTTTGTGAACACGGTAGTGCCACACGGGTTGTCCGTGCAATGCACATAGGACAACCGATTATGGATGATGACCGGCCACTTGGTGTTTGCACATATGGTGGAGCAACATGCGCCACAACGTCTAATGCAACAGTTCGATTTGTACCAGCTCGTGCCCCCTCCCGACGGCAGGATCTTGCAGCAAGCCGTCCACTTGTGAATTCAACTCCATCTGAGTAATGTTTACACTTCATACATATATCCTCTGTTCTAACATCAATCCTTCCGGACTGCTGGCAATCGAGGGTGGGCCGACATGCCGAGAACTAGCAAGCAGTGTTGCGTGAGTGGATTAAGGATTGGACGGAGATGACATACATCGAGATCTTGCAGGACTAGCGATCGTACAACGTACAAACATACCGTTAGTACATCGAGTGGTACGAACCACGGTCGTGCACCAGACTCATCCATCCTCCACCAGAGAATCTGGAGCAGGTGACGCACTAGGAGAGGCTCCACCACTCGTTTGATCAACACAATGTTTCACGGCGTGACAACACCATAAGACACTTACAACCTTTGGTCATTTCATTGTTGATATTTGTACTGTTTGTTACTGAACCAGTTTTGTCTCTCACTTGAGTTGCAGCGGCTGCAGCGCATCGCAAGCACATCGGAGACCGCCATCCGAAGCCCAGAGAACATCGTACCGGGGCTTGTGAGTACTTTGAAGTACATCTTCTCGGAGTCGAAGAATGTAATAAAGAACATGACCTGCGGTCATTCGAGAGACGACATCCTACACACCGCACACCAAGTAGGGCGACCGTGCTCACCTGCTAGGTCAACACGACCTAGTCAAACCGGCGGGTGTCGCAGCACTCCCCGTGGGTCATCCGCGCCCCAGACCGGCAGGGAGGTAAGTTACGTACAAATTTATGTTCTATCTTTTTATTACGCCTTAGGTTCTGCTAACATCATGTTGTTCTCCATCTGTATGTCAGTTGGGATGCATCACTTCTGCCGTCCGCACCCCATACTCAGACTGGTGCTTCCCTCGGTCATCAACACTGCATATCTGGGAGGTACGAGATGTTTAGTTTACGTCATGCGTATTAATTTCGCCAAACATCATTCCATCTTGCAACATTTAGTTGACCGTGGGGGTGATGGCCAACCGTCAATTGATGAGGATACGACCCTCCCAGCTCCTACCAGGGAGCAGTACACGGCGCTAGTGTTTGGACCGTGGCACCCAGGGCACCCATCCCTGTCGTATGTTGAACTATACGGAGTACTGTATTAAGGGCAAAGCTCCTCCGAGGTCGTTGTCACATCGCAAGGTCAAGGCTAGAGCTCCGCAGGACCAACAGACTTGCATGTACTGGCCCCATGCTACGCTTTCATTCACCTTGACCAGCTCCCATATGCCCTCTCCTCCCCTATTCGTGCATGTGATCCACTTAATGACAAATTCCTTTGTCATTGGCTCCATGTCGAACTCCCTCGGGATACCGCCTCGAAGCTCGTGAATATTCGTCGCATCGAGCCTCTCCGCTCGAACCACCTTGAACTGGCATCTCGACATGTCCAATCCATCGGGTCTGGCCTGTACAAGACCATCGCCATAAAACGCTATCAAGTTTTGCATGTTCGAAATTACCTAAAGGCACAACAACCCGATCTGCGGTACGTGAAATAACAAACATAGTATGTAGTTACCACAAATTTGATATGATGAACAATTAATACTAATTAATTACAAGTAATTTATTCGTTAGTAATTACCCAAGGCACAAATAACCACGACAAATTACATGCAAGTAATCAATTAAATACGAGTAATGAAATACGAATAATTAATTAATTAGCAACAAATTGATTACTTGTCCAAAAATACTTAGGAGTAATTCATTACTATTGTAATTACCACTAATAAACTACGACACAAACAAATATGATTTATTAATTACCACTGATTCATTACCACTAAATTAATTACGACTATTTAATTTCAACTAAATTAATTATGCCTAACTAATTGCCACTAAACTAATTACAACCGATTAATTACGACTAAATTAATTACAACTAGTTAATTACGACTAATTAATTTCCCCTAAATTAATTGTGCCAAACTGATTACCACTAAACTAATTATGCCTGTTTAATTACCATTAAACTAATTACGACTATTTAATTTCCATCAATTTCAAACCATCGACTAATTCATACTCAAATAATATAGCCTAATTAATTATGACTAATTAATTACCCCTAATTAATTATCGATACATTTGTTATGACTAAATTATTAATAGTAATAAACTACACTAAATTATTAACATCTATTTAATTACGACCACAAATTACATTAATTAGACTAGCCAAGGAAGACTAATTAACTACGACTATGGTAATAACGACAAATATAGTGGACAAAAAATTACCTGCCCTTCGATGGAACCGTTCAAAACTGCTACGGTCATAACAACTGCTTTGAAGTTTAATATCCAAAAAAAATTATTATGTTATGTGTTCTGAGCGACGAGCGCGAGAACGCAATTGAGAATGACCGAGGGCGAGAGTCCAATATTTATAGACGAGCGAAGGCGCTACGCTGGTGGTGGAAAATTCGGAGCGCTGTCGGGCCACAACATTCCTGGCGAGGGGGACCGACAGAGATCAAGCAACATTTGTGCGAAGGAGGTCTGTTCGGGCTAGGCACACGCGAAGGCGGCTTGTCTGGGTGGGGGCCGCATGGACGAAGCTTGTTTGGCCGGGTGCCACACGGACATAACTTGTCCGGGCGGAGGCCTAGCGGACACGGTTCTTGAGCGGCGCGCGGCGCCTAGGCGGTGGGCGTCGAACGTATACGTCCGAAGCGGTGGCGTCGCGGACAATACGTGTTTCAAGACACCGCGTGCCCGGGCTATGAACGTACGACCGAGCTACTATTTTTGCCAATACATTGCGAGAGGCATTACTTGTGTCAAGAACACCGGGCCACATGAACCGGCTGCTGCGTACCTTCTTTGCTGGGCTTTTACAGCGAGGCAGGCAGAGCCGAGAAGATGATAAGGTGGCCATGCTGGGACAGCCCTCGCCAATGATTACGATCCACCCTGTTCGGTGTTCAGTGTGATCATTCATCTTTCTGGTCGCCGGCAGACCTTGTAAGACTTGACCATAAGGTCTTTTGCTTCTATTAATATTAATTTGTCTGCTTGATCTATAGTTTGTTGTATAGATTTGATTACATCAATGTTGAAACTATGTAAGCTTGCTACTGATCATGAGACTAGTTCGGAATACACAGAGGGTCTCGAGGTTGCATACTCAGGGTCCCGACAAAAGAACGGAACAATTTTAAAGGATGTGAACAAATGATCTAAGAGCAACACTAATCAAAGAGCTAAATCAGTAAAAGAAACTAAATGAACACGAAAGAAATTAAACTACTTTGTGGTTGCTAAGTGCGAAGGGCCAATGGCTACCGCTATGTCCAGGGCATACACATTGTTTTCTGAGTGAAGGACCGACCTTGTAATGTTGAAACCATCTATATTTATGTATATGAAGACATTAATATGTTTTATTTTCACGAACCACATTTCACAAGTGTTTCATTTTGTTAGACATGACGTTGTTTCATATATATTTTTTGACCCGAGTTCTATGAATAACAATGTTGTGGAAGATTTGAAGTACCATAGAGTATTAAGTAAGGTAGTAAAGCATGTTCAGATAGGATACCACTTGGGTTGCGAAATGATTTTGTAGACATTATCGACGACTGTACTCATGTATATGCATTTAAAAACTACTATGCGGTAAAGAAGGACAATGCTGGAAAAAAATTCGAGAAAGATAAGACACGATAGTATATGGTAACCAAAAGAACACTAAAGACGCATTTCAACCTACCACCTAAGAACAATACCTTTCAAAGTTAAGTTATTTGTGTCACACCAAATTAAGTAGATATCGAGCTGCACAGTCAAACAATTAATGAAAAGAAATATGGCATTTACATGTCTGGAAAAATCTATTTGATATTACAGGTAGCTAGATAACACATCAAGTCTCTCACATACTACCTTCAACTCTATTTCATAAAAATGTGTTTGATCGTACAAAATTCGATCACAGATCCCAATAAATGTGTAAACCATGAAAGAACAAAAGAGGAGACAATAACACCAACATTGTTATTGTTGACAAAAGGCAGTGAACGTGGAGGGACATAAAAGGATAACCTAGACATATCCACGAAACACTAAATACAAAAAAAATACTGCTATTTTAGATAAAAACAAATTTTTTGTGACTCAACGTCTACAGCACACGGTGAATAATGTCAACAAATGCAGCCAACCGCTCTGTGAACTCCAGAATCGAATTTAATATAATGCAAAGGACCTGACCTAGTACTGGAGTGAACTTGTATTTGATCTGAGCTTATTAGAGCATCTTTAGTGTATTGAACCGACGTCGATTCAAAATCATGCCACGTAAGTATTGTAGGAATTGAGCTTGTTTTTCTCTAATGTATTGAACCGATTCCTACTAATAACTGGGACTTACGTTACATTAAAAAACCACAAAATAATAATATCATATCTCAAACGCACTCTTTTCTATGTAGTTGTTTAATGCTCATATGAGTTGTTTAATGTTTTGAATCGATTCCTAAGTAGAATTCGATTCTATGCATTTTTTGATGGAATCGACCCCTCCAATGTATTGAATCGATTCAATGCCTTCTCTCTTCTCATTTGAACCGGCTAAAACACAACATTAGATATAGTCTTAGGCACAAAAAATAACAACCACCAACAGCAGCTTATATGTTGTTTTCATGTGGATGGAAGTCATTGGCACAAACTAACGCATCCATTAGCCCTGGCATGTTCAACGATGAAAGCATGACATACGACGCGTACAAAAACTAAAACGTGAAAACTCCAATTTGTTAGCAAACAATAACTCTACCTGGAATAATTAGAGAATGACTAAGACGCGTACAAAAACTAAAACGTGAAAACTACCATCGGAGCCAGTTTAGCACCTCCGGCGCGGTGCCATATGGCCACATGAACCGGCTGCTGCGTACCGTCTTTGCTCGGCTTCTACAGCGGGGCAGGCAGAGCCGAGAAGATGATAACATGGCCGTGCTGGGACAGCCCTCGCCAATGATTACGATCCACCCTGTTCGGTGTTCAGCGTGATCATTCATCTTTCTGGTCGCTGGCTGCAAAGATAAGCGCCAAACCGCAGGCTTGCCGTGCAAAAACCTGCGATCTGATTTGCAGGAGGAATTCCTCGTGGGCCTGCAGACAACAGGAACAGGCTTTGGCTCCAACCAAGTCTTGGTACTGCCATCTGGTACCAAGAACTGCAGTTGGACGTTGAGACGCGAGCCAACAGTCCAACACAGTCAGTCGTCGTTGCGTTTGCGAGCATGCAGACAACAGGAGAGAGACGACGAGAGGCGGGTGCAGCAGCACTGCAGCTGCTTGACCGACCGGCACGTCCGGTGGCGTGGTCTTTACTCTCAAGCGAGCGGACGGTGTGACGGAAGAAAAAGCACACTGCGATCCCGTGATCTCAATACGCGCGCGCGGCTTTGTCTCGTCTGCTCGCCTCGCGCCACTCATGCTGCGCATGACACCTTGCTGAGAATTAGGCAGCATCGCCATTTTTTTAACGCAGGTGCACATCCCCTCGGATGCGCGAACCAAGACCGCAGCGCGCGCACGGATCTATACCTAGGCTGGCGAGCTCTCTTTGCAGATCTGATGCTGCTGAATCCGCTGGCGAGATCAGCAAAAGGTTGCGTGGATGTTCCTGGGTTCAATGGCACCATAGGATGGAGCAGCAGTGAGGCAAAGGGAGAGCATCCGATGTCTCCGTACTCTGAAGCACTTTAACAAGTGTGATTTGGGAAAGATGGTTGATCGGTCAATGTGAGAATACGCGTTTGATAAACATAAGTGAGTTTACTTTGAAGCATTTAACAAGTGTTTCCTTAGTGCCTTGACAGGGTCCATTAACTCAAAGAAGATACTGAACATATGAGATCAGGAGTAAGACATGACGAATAGTAAAACAGCTCTACAAAATACAGTAAGCACCCCAAAGCCAAAGAACATCCAGCATTCCGGCTCCGTCCGATTCCGATCAGACGGCCCCGCCTAACCCAGAAGTCAAAAGCTACTGGCATTTCACCGGACATTAGTTAGCCGGAAGATGACAGTAGCATTACACCACCACACCTGCTTCTAATTTGTACTACACCCAGCTTAATTAGCACATACTAACGCCTGAGGTCTGAGCCAGATTAGGCAAGACTTTCAAAGGAAAATAGTGGGAGATCAGATCAGCACAGCGCTGCATCACTAGAGGAAGATGAAGCATTCCAAGGACACAAGCGGGTTCTCCAACGACTCCTTCCCCTCGTCGTCGCCGTCGCCTTGGCCATCGCCGCCGGTGCTGGCCTCCGCAGTGCTGAGCTCGCCTCCCGCGGTGGCCGCGTCCTCTTCCGGCTGCGGCGGCGGTGAGAGCGGAGGAGGTGCTTCCTGCACCCGCCGCGGTGACGGCCTCACCGGGACAGGCGGCTTCCGCTGCAGGGACGCGACAGGGCTCGCGGCACGGTGAAGCTCCGGCGGCCGCTTCGCCGCCGGCGACGGCGACCTCCGCACGGAGCGATCCCGTGGTTCGCGCCGCGGCGGAGGGGACGGAGAAGCCCGGCCGCTTCGGGAGCGGACGCCGTAGGCGGCGACAGCGCGGTCGCGCCGGGCCAACCCCAGCTCGCCGGAGACCGCACGCTTCCTGGCCGGTTTCCCCGGCGAGCGCTCCGGCCCCATCGCCGAGGTCGCGACCGACGACTCGGACGCCGCCTCGGACATCTCGTCCGTCGCGAGAGACACGCAGCTACCAAGATCGCTCACCGCGGCATCAGCTGCACTAGTAGCCTTCGCTTTCTCCACTCCTTGCTCCTCCACGGCCACGACATTGGCGACGGGCTTGGCCTCGGCCCTCACCTTAGTCTTCGGTGTCTCCGAGAGCACCTCCTTGACCTTCTCCTCCTCCGGCGACGGCGGGGGCGGCGGGTCGCGGTCCTCCGGCTTGCAGCGGCGCACGAAAACAGCTGCACCGGCCGGATGCTGCCTGCGCTTCTTGCTGAAGCAGCAGCCCATGTCTCCAGCTGCCGCCGGCGCACTAACTAGGCGGCCATCTCCAGCGATCGAGATGACCAGTGTGAGGGGTGGTATGGTTCGGGAGGACGGGTCTTTGGGTTCTCGCCGGTGTGCTTCGATTTGGGCGAGGAGGTGTGGGGATGGGAGAGTGGCGTGGGGACTGAGGGTCTCTAGTGGGTGCAGCGGGGAAGTGACAGGTAATTTATGACATGATGGTGCTGGCTTAAAACAGTGGTAATCGGGTACAGTATTTTTCTTTACAAAAAAAGTAAATCGGGTACAGTACTTTATATGATGACACCATTAGAGGTGAAAATGAATTCGATATTTTCCGACCGATTTAAACAAAAACAGATTCAAATCAGATTTTTGTCGGATAATTCTCGAATCGAAAACGAATACGGATTTTTTGGCCAAAAACGAGAATACGAATACAATAACTATGTTATCTATAAAATATGGATTATTCGGATAATACGAAGGCCGGATATCTAGATTTCAGCTCAAAAGAGAAAATGAGATTTTAATTGATTTTCGAATTTCAAAAAATACAATAAATCAAATAGCATTTTAGAAAATAGAAAATAGAGTTAAAAATTCTAGAAAAATGGCAGAAATTCCTTGAATTATTGTGAACTTAATAAAATTAATTACAACTTAAAGCTGGTTTTTATTTTTGCACATAAATTATTTTTAACTTCTAAAAAGTAGAATTTTAAAAAAATCCGAAAAATTCAAGATATTAATTAAAATTTTCTTTTTTCACTTTAAATCCAATAAAATACTTAAAAACTTAATAAATTTTATTTTTAACATTAAAAACTAGGAAATTAAATAATTGGCTTCACTTTATTTTTTCTTTTTAACCAAGAAAACTCTTTTAAATCTCGTAAAATTCAATAAAATAATAACTTTATTAATTTTATTTTTGGTAACATACTTTAGGATGTTATAGTTATTTTCAGATAGATTAACCATCCAGCCTGATCGATATTAGTGTGAACTAAGTTTTATGTACGTGATGAACTAAGTTTGAATACGTGATGACTTATGAGCTAAATATGGTAAACTAATTGTTATGTTTGTGATGAACTAGTTAATGCCGCTTACTAGTACTAATGTTATGTGTAGTTGCTAAAAATATGAACAATTCATGAATATTTGCATCAAATAAACTAGTTATATGTTTTCGTTAATTTCTGACATACAATTTAAGGGGTTTTCATGTTTCTAAAAATATCCTCGATCGTATTCGTTTTGATTCGTATTCGCTCGATATTCTTATTCGATATTATTCGTATCCGAAGTATTCGTAATCGGATCCAGAAAAAAATATAGCAGAACCATTATCCGTCCATATCCGATCTGTTTTCACCCCTAGATATCATATGCTTTCTGTTCACGGAGACGGGAAACTGTAAATACGTCAGCTGCTGTTTGTAAAGCGGGAATGGTTTTTTTTTTTGCACCGCACATAGGAATTTCTGCAAAATTCTTATTAGAAAGGTTTCAAACGGGTTAGTCTGAAACGGATACTGTTTTTCTCTCAATTCACATAAAACAGATAGAGAGGCAGAGTTCACGAGAAACGTTTGAATTTTATTAGTGGAATCTCCATTTCAACGTGCCATTTGCAATCGGTAGTGCTCCTATTACAGATGTATTTGCTGTAAAATCTGAAACGGAGTACTGGTACATTGGTATCAGTGTGCCACTCAAGAACTTGTACCACCGTGCGCGACGATGTGTTGACGTCCCATCTCTTCCTTTTTACCCGTGCTGTTAGCTTCGTCAGCGGGCTCACCGGCTGACCACTCAGACCCGAGGCATGTGACGTTGATGTGGAAATACAATAGGATGTGACGGGACTACCCCTATTCCTAGGATGCTACTCCGTCCCTAGATCTCTGTCCAAGTGGGGTCACATGCGTGTGACGCAGTGTGGTGGGGCCCCCGGATCTAGGAGCGCTGGATTGGCTTACCTTGCCCGTCGTCCCCTGCCCCTGCACCACGCTACCACAGCCAACAGCGCCTCTGCTGCAACTGCAAAGTCAGACGGCTGCAACACGCCTGGATTCCCTGTTGCAGCGCGATGCGCTGAGGCTTGCAGCTTCTGCTGGAATCCCGGACTGCATGTCTGCGACACGGAAGAAAATTCCGTGGGGAGGCCCCCCACTTCCACCACTTTAAGGCCCCATGGAAGCACCATCTGCACAGAAAAACTCCCCGTTCCTTCTCCTTGATGGGCTAATTTCGCGGACTTAATGTACAGTGTTCATGTCGTTGTATATTTATTTACCTGAGACGAGCTGAACTTTGGGCGTCCTAGGCAACCAACCAATTTGCTCTCCTTGATGAGCAGCTGCGGAATTTTTTAAAAAAGGATATATTTTTGAAAAAGATTTACATTGATAAATAGTCGATTTTTTTTATAAAACTAGACATCAGTCGCTAATACTTAAATTCATTTTAATTGACGACAGGGTATTTATCGTCATTTCAATTAGCAACAAAGACCATGTCACGTATAGATAGAGCTCTGTCGCCAATTGAATTGGCGGCATAGACTGAATCCCTGAATTGCTCTTATTTAAGGGGGCGCATGCTACTGGAGAAGCCTCTGTCGTCAATTGAATTAGCGACAGAGGTAGTTCTTTTTATGTAATTCTTTTTATATAAAAAAGAGTGTATTGGCGTTTGATTCTGAGCACACGCGAGAGGAGTCATAATCTCGATTCTAGTCATACGATCATACATTTCTATGGCCTAGATTGAATGGACCGATTCAATTCTATAGTAGTATTTTGTTTTCGTATAATTTTAATATTATTACGATTCTAACAAAAAAATATGTAGGATCGTGATCAAAATTTTCATACCATCCTACCAAATTCTAGTGATTTATTATAAATAATTATTTGCATATGTCTCTTTCATCGTAAACTTTTAGAGTTTATTTCTTCATATCCATTATAATTTGCATAAATAAGAAACGATCTTTTTTTAGAAAATGTATAAGTGTTAAAATAAACATATTTCTTTAGAAAAATCAGATAAAATCTTATATTCTACATTGATCCTACAATTCGCGGTTGAGGAACCTCGATCCGATTCAAAATCGCTACTCAGACGATGACGAGCAGCTGTGCCGCGACGGGAGCAGGGGCCCGGAAGGCCGGCCTGGCCACGTACCTTTCCAGTTTCCAGCCCTCGCTTGCTGCCTTGCAGGTCCCGGCCAGTCCGCAACATGCTCTGAGCGAATCGCGTGCGGCACAACTGCGGCGTCGCTGCAGCGGCCGGATCGGCGTAATCAGCACGCGTGCGCCTCACGGCCACTGCGGCCAGCAGCTGCACGCCTGCACCCCGCACCCGCAGCAAACGCCAAACCAGAAACCACTGATGCATCTATGCGATGCGAGGATGGGTCGCAGTTTCAGGCACAGTAATTATTATGTTTTTTAGAACTCAGATACAGTAATTGTACACGGGTGCGTTTCAAGTGAGGATGCGGGGGGTTGATTGCCACCTGGCAAATTCGGCATCGTACGCCGTCTTGTTTTCACATAAACCTTTTTATACCGGAAAGGCGGTACGAGTTGTGCAGATCTACCCCCTTTTGCTGTGAAGTACAGTACTGTGCATAGTTTGTGCTTTGAAGAACACCCCTGTGTGGACGATACATTCAGTTGGCAATTCCCACGACACGAAATATCCATGCCCAGGTTGCCTTGCAAGAACACCACGGCTCGATTGAAGCCGGAAATTCTGCGTGGGAAGAGCGATGCGCTTGGTCCTGATCATCAGTGACGGAGCTACGATTTGATAGAGTCTTGGACTCAAAACTAAAGAGTTATAAGTCTATAACTAATATCAAATGCTATTAACACTGAGGTATAACAAAAATACAACACGAATGCACAATCGAAATAAAAGTTGAATTCGATGTTTAACGATACGACAAAATAGATAAAACATAGTAAAAAAAGAATGTAACATACCATCAGTAAGAGGTAATTTTTGTTTAATTAACAAAGGTTTGGTTCATTTGATCATATCATATCTTCATCAACAATAGTACGGAACCTGAACCTACAAAGATAAAACTGCACATGTAAATTAGAGACATAAGACCACAACGTTATTTTTAATGCAAATTACGAAATAAGAATGTAACATACCACTAGCACAAGGTAGTTTCTACTTACGCGTCCTCATACTTTGAAAACGTTGTAAAATCTTGTTATCATTGATGCTTGTAAATACATCTCGCTCAATATAGCATATCATGCAATCATTCATCCATTCATCACTCATCTTATTCCGCAACTCAGTCTTGATAGTGTTCATAGTTGATAAAGCTCTTTCTACTGTTACGGTTGCAATAGGCAAAATCAACGTCAATTCAATGAGTCGATATACCAATGGAAAAACTGTGTGTCTATTGGTCTGAACCATCTTCACAGCAAGATTACCAAGGTCATTACAGCTTAAGAAATCCGGATCAGCTCTCACATCAGCAATAAATGTCTCAAGTTGGTCCTTAAGGAGTACACAATTATATTGGAAGAAGTCGTCGATATAAATCTTATCAAGTTCGACTAGTTTATCTTCATCAAAGTTGGAAAAAGAATTCTTTGGACCAAGACAAGCAATGCATCTCAATGTTGGAAAAGGAATTCTTTGAATCAAGACCAACCCACACATGTGCCACACTTTGCCTCTGATTTTTAAAAGCCTCACAATGTTTTCTAGCTTTATTGTGAGCACTATCAACTTTACCAACATGCTCATTAAAAGATTGAATTGCATTCCTCTAATAACTAAACCCCACATTTGTATATGCATCAATACCAAAGTTGTCAGGTCTCCTTTGCTTGAAGAGATAACAATAAAAACAAAATGCATCATCTTTAGCAACACTGTATTCTAACCAATCATACCTTTTGAACCATTCTTCATGAAAGCTTCTTATTTTACCGCCTATCATCTTCCGTGGAAATTTATGGCCACTTGGTCGGCATGGTCCTAATAGCAAGTACTCCCTTCTAGCAGCATCCCTAATGTCCACATCTAGCTCCTCAATTGGTGTTCAAAGCCCGGGATCGGCAACAATGTCATCTGGATTAAGCACAACACGGGGATTGTTTTGTGCGGTGTTACTACCTCCCGTTCCTATTGTTTCTGGAGTTTGATTGGATTGCGATGAAAAATAAGATGCCAATGTCTTGGTCCTTTTCATCATGTATTTCTAATTCTAGTACATCAAATATTCAAAAATAGAAAGTTAATAAACATACACTAACACTCAGTCTCATACTGTCAAATGTGATACAACGAGTCATACTCATAAATCACAACTTCATAAATCGTAACTAATCAACTCGTTTACCAATACAAGACAAGGTGTATGGCAAAGTGTTGAGTACTTAAATCTGTAAGACATTACATACTAACACATTACACTTCAATTCATCAAAGACTTATGATTTCAACTCACCTCACTAATCACCTTCCTTGCCATTGCCAGTTGCCACTGAACCTAGGCGGTCGGGCCAAACCGCCAAAGTTAAAAGCAGCTGCACAACACCACAAAGTGCGGCGACGGAGAAGGCCACCAAGCCGGCGCAAGACGGAGTCGAAGGAGTTAAGGTTCGGAGGACACCGTGGCGGCGGTCGGTGTAGATCTAGGCTCGCCGAGCCGACCGGGCGCGGGCTAGTGAGTCATACGGAGTCTTGAGGGCGAAGCAGCGGTCACAGGGCTAGCACGGAGAGGCCGTGTGAGGAGGGCACAGGGGAGGAGCTAGAGGCGGCCACGGAGGAAGGAAGGCTACGCTGGCTCAAGGGAGTCTGGACTGGGGCGAAGGGCAAGTTAAAGCCATGAAGCACGGAGGTTCCCATGAGAGGAACCAAAGGCGGCATACGGAGAAGGATGCTTGTGAAGGAGCAAGGTACGGCACCAGACATGGGTTGGGAGCAGTGGGAGGAGGAGGAAAGATTGGAGGAGAAAATGGATTAGGGAAGGAGCTCCACCGATTGATTCTACTGAAGTGAGAGGCGCTACGCTGGGCGCTTCCATTCTGTGGCTGGCGCTGGGCTCTCATTGGGCGGCTGCCTCGGGCCGGCCGGCAAACCTAGAGTCTATCTACTGTGCATTTGTTTTTGTGGGTATTACGTTGCCCAACCGATCCGAGGTCCACCTCCGCCCCCTAACCACAATCAATTCAGCCCAGTACGGCCCGAAAAATAGTCAGGCTGCGCTACTTTTGTTCGCCTTTCCAAGCTAGTCTGGTCCATGGACATTCACGAGCCGTGTTCGGCCCATGAGCTGCTTGGTTGTACTTTGTTGAAGGATGAAAAACATGCTTGTCAGCTTGTCTATTTTTTTATGTGTTCTTTCAAGATACAACAAAGTACATTTGTCTCTGAAAACATTGATCCTTTTCGCGACACCAAAAAAACAGTGATCCTATTAATACACGATCAATATTCCACCTGCTTGAAATTTGGTTGTGGTGTAGAACTGTAAATCAATTATCACATATGTTTTGCTCGGTGGAGAAGAAATCTGAACTTCTTTTTCACGTGTAAGAGGATTTTATCTTTATGAAACTTCCTTCCGGGAAAAAAAACTGAATTGGGAAAGAAACATTGTAATCGTAAAACAGTAAGGGTAAATTACAAACTAGTATGTTTCACAACCATAATGCATCTCATGGGTACCATGAACTTGCATAGTAAACATGCTTGATTTTTTTACGATAGCAATGTTTCTTTCCCAATACGGCAAGTAGTTAGGCTATGGGCCATAGGTGCATATTAGAGCCATGAACCAAACATGCTTGATTTACCCTTGCCCATGGGTACCATGAACCAAACTGACGGAAGTAGTTATGTAACAGCCCCAATTTTCGGGACCGTTAAACTCTTCACAACCGCCCGTAATGTCCATTCTTGAAAAAGCTAAACTCTTCACAATCGCCCGAATATGCGATATGGAAAATAAAGATGTTTCAAGTAGGCTTTCGATTACAACAAAATTCAACATTTTATTACACAAGGATAAGAGTTAACAGCAAGTTTTAACACTGACACGGGCATCCAAACCCAAAGTTAATATAATACAAGACAAAAGAACTTCAAACCACAGGCACGCTTGAGCGCGGTCGAGACCTAAAAACTGTAGTCATCGCCGTTTGGTGATCCTGCCAAAACCTTCCTCATCAAGATTCTCGAGGTTTTCCCAGATTTCCTCTGCAGATGATTTTTTGCAGATTATACAAGAATGAGTACAACTTCCATACTCAACAAGCCACATGGAAAAGCTAAATAATTACATGCAAAGAGTTCAATGGATGGTTAGGGTTTATCTTAATAGGCATATGTGGATGCATTTTGCATTTAAAGCAGTTTATCTTTAAAACAGTAAAACAATAATAACAACAGGGGTTTCTCAACAAATCACAATTACCAGCTTACTATCTCAAAAACTCTACTTATGCCTCATGTACTGAAATCACCCATTAACACAGCTTCATTAACCGAAAGCACGACGTATTCGAATACCTTTAATTATTCACTCTCAGAGCTGTCCAACTTTACCCACAAGATATCTCAAACTCGTACTGTCAAGCTATAAACACGCAACATGTTAGTGTGCGACTGAGTTTAGGATAACAAAGCCTTTTCATTGCTCAACCTTTTTAGTCTCTACCCGGTAGGTTTTAACTCCATACAGCCCTCGGGAGACTCCACCGGCCCCAGTGGATCTTGCACCCCTATGCTGATGGCATCTACCGTTATGTTGACTACCGAGTGTCCCTTCAGGCCCACTCCTGTCACACCCCAGTTCCGCAACTACTCTATCACATAAGAGCAGTTACCTGTCCAGTAGATATTCAATTGGGAGAGCAGTGTACTTACCAGGGAGTAATGACCACGCTTGTGGTTGAGCAGTTTTTGTGTCGGTCACTTGGCACAAGGTTCTTGTCCTTACTTGTCATCCAGTGAGGCGATGGCCCAACACCAACTCGTAGCTGTCCACCTCCAGATCTCACTGATGACTCACTTTTAACACAAGTCTATTGGGCTATCCAACTTCCTGGAAACAACCCTCAACTCTCTACCAAAACCATTGTCGAACCGCCAATACTCTTTCCAGGATTATACACATTTGTGATAAGCTACTTATATAGATAATATTTTATGTGAACTTGTCAAGGTGAATATGGCCTACAAGTGCTAGGTGGGTTTGTATGTGGGGTAAAAGGATTTATCTAAGTATCAAGGCATTCAAAAGTATTATTTCAATAATTAAAGTAAATGGCACAAATACAATAATGAAAGTAATAATAAATATATGAAATGTGGGTTCAAAATGATCAAGGAATGCAACTTGCCTTGTTGCACAAAGTCTTCTAAATATTGATCTTGTTCGGCGTCTTCTGGAGTCTGGTTGTCAAAGTCGTGACCTAACGAGAAGCAATACAATAAAACAAACCAAATAAAATTCGGCTCGACAAGGAATGAGCTGGGAACAACATGCAGGTAAATAAAACCAGAAAAAGAAACACAAAGAAAGGTGGTGTGTGTGGGTGGAGATTTATTTGGAGCTTCATTGGACTGAACGGATCTGAGAAACGGATTCACGGGCTCGAAACGGTTGAAAATGGTATATATAATGTCAAAAAAGGGTTTCGGGTGAAAACATGGTCGGATTATGAATAGTAATATTTTTACAATTCATATACGAAAAATGATTTATAACCAGTGTTTGGGCTAATAGGTTGGATATTGAGTAGTAATGTGTTTACTGTTTTCTGAAAATGAACTGAAATCAGGGTTTTCGGGTGATGAACAATAATCAATTATACTGTTCATGGGCTGAAAAGAATAGTATTCGGAATGTGATGGATAGTATTGAATTTACTATTCAGGTATGGAAACTGGATGTGAATGGTATTTTGATTTACTATTTTCAGCTGAAAAAGAACAGTTACTATGCATTTTTTTGGATGATGAACAGTAGCTAGGGTTTTTGGGTGAAAATGAATAGCAAAAGGAAATTTCACTATGCATATGAATAGTGAAGGCTGCAATGGTGTGAACAGTAATGGGCTAAGCCCATTCTTGTGTAACAAAAGCCATCTGCCCAAATGCTTAGCCCAAAGCCGAATTGGCTTGAGCTCACAAGACTACGAGGCTAAGCGCCCGAGCGGAGAAGTGGCGGGCAATGATTACATTGCGGGGCGGTGGCCGGTGGCGGGAGTGGGTGGTGCAGGGAGATCCACGGAGGCATGGAGCTCCCATTTTGGGGATTTGGAGGGGTAGGGGAGGTGCGAAAAGGGGGTGGCGGCGGCCATGGCACACGGCCGAGGTAGGGCGACGGTGCTCCGGCCACGCTTCGGCCAATTGGAGGGGCGAGGGAGCATCAGTGGATAGAGAGGAGTTCGGGGGTGGTGGTGTTGGTGCTTGGGGTGGAGTGAGGCGGCTTGGCGGCGGTGGCTGTGAAGGAGGCGGCGGGGAGGAGCGGTGCCAGCGAGGCTCCAACGAGAATGGGTGATGGGGGAGGAGGGGGAAAGCTTCAGGGTGGTGAAAGGGAGCTTACTGCGACCTCAATTCGGCGATTGGGTGGTTGAACGTGATGAATTGCCGTCGGCTCGTCGAGGAAGAAGGAGTAGGCGGCGGCGATTCGGCTGGCTCCAGCGATGGGAGGGAAGGAGAGGGGGTGGGGGTGGGAGACGAGGGAGAATGCAAGCCCTGGGCAGCTTTTATAGGGCGAGGATGAGGCGGTGGGAGTAGGGCACGGTGAATGGGGTGCGGCGTGTCGGCGGCGGCATGGGCACACCGCTCGCACACGCCGCGTGAGTGAACGGCGAGGTGGCAGCATGGGCGGAGTGAGGTGGAGGCGGCAAGGGCAGTGGAAGGTCCTCGAGGCGGTGCGGTGGCGCGGGAGGTGGCGAGGTGACGAAGGGAGGGGGTGGAGGGGTGGCGTCGCAGCTATGACACTCAGACCGTGACGACCGGGGAAAGGAGAAGGAGAAGGCGGGCGGGGGAGAAAGTCGTTTCCGGCTGAGAGAAGACGGGAAGGTGGAAAAAGGAAAGCGGGTTTTGTGTGGACTTTCCAAAAAGGGAAAGAAATCCAAAAATCAAGTAAAACTTCAAAAAGTTCTGAAAATTTTGAAAAACTGGGTTGTTTCAAGTTAGGCTTAGGCACCCATTAAGAACCGGTCTAAGCACAACCATTGTCATCTATGCTGATTACCGTGTCACTCATTTGTCAGCCCCGGAATACGGCGCCGGTGTCACATGCTCGTAGTAGTGGAAGTCCAAGCCTAACTAGCTCGCAAAGCTGAATAATCAATTTGTGCTTGTTGCAGGCTTTGTCCATGGGACGGCTGGTAGGCCAAGCTGAAGTTATTGTGTTGCACTGTTGTGCACTTGTGATATATCGAGTCTGGACTTGCGTCTAGAGCCCTTGTGTATACCGAGCTAGTCTCATGATCAGTAACGAACTCACAAAGTACAATATCAATGAATATCACATCTATACATGCGTAAAGTAAAAGAGTACTTAGTATTACATTAACAATTGGAATTAAGTCTTAAGGCCAAATTCTTATATGACGGCCCGATAGGCAACCAAGTTAAAAAATGAGTATAAAACAGCAGAAGATAAGTAAACCAAAAGGGGTTCTCCATGATATGTCAAAGACAATTGACTGGGGCCACGACCTAGTTATCGCCATCATTTTCAGTTCCAAAATTGGACACATAGAAGTATATGTACACTAGGTCTTCAGTCTCGCAGTCTAAATCCACATAATTGAGTAACAATGAGTACAAAAGTACTCAACAAACCCTCACACCAAATGTAATTATATATATGCAAGGCTTTCCAAAGGAGGGGTCTTATAGTTATTTCGTCACAAAAACAAGTTTTACTCTAATACTATAATTATTTTTCAAGCCTATGATCTAGTCATTTTGAACTTCTAATCAAAGTGTTGTTTATAAGCAAATTTTGTCATAAAACAAGATTCCATCCACCTATAACTACTCATGATGCCCCTTTCGCCTATCTCCATATCATTGCCACAACCATTTTCACGTTAACATGTCCTTATTATACATTTTATTAAAACTAACCAAGTGTGATTTTCTTCACAATGCTCATAACCGAGGGCATGACTATTCGAATATATTATACAATTTGCAGAGGTTATACAACTTTACTCACAAGATATGATTAACTCATAATGTCGATCATGACACGCTTCCTTAGGCAGGCGACGGAGGCGATCATAACAAGGATTTTCCAATACCTAATCCTCAACACTGGGACAGTGATCGTTACAGACACCCCCCGAAGATGCTTGTCGCTGGAGGTGACAAAGATTGTGGCGGCTTGGATTAAGCACCACCCTTCTTCCTCGAGTCGCACGACATATTTGGTGGTGAGGCGCTCGGGGACGGCGAGATCCGACGGCAAGGAGCTTGGGGACGGCAAGCTTGGAGAAGGCGGATCCGGCGTCGATAGGCTCGGTGACGGCAGATCCGACGGTGAGATCCGGTGGATCCGAGGAGGTGGTTGATGCTGGGGCGAAGCAGGAGCACCTTGGCAACGACACTTCTTAGGAAGAAGTCCTTACCGGTGTTCCTCACTGTAAGGATATAGTAGGCTACATTAGTGCACAATTCAAAATTCTACCACGTAAACCAGGAAGTCATGCAGGTAAAAGATTATAGATCGTTACCAGTAGACACGCAGTGCCGCGGAAAAAAGTTGGAGCAGCCTGGTCCAACGTCGAGCGCGTCGATGTCGTAGTCAATCGTCCAACGTGCTCGACCACCGGTCTATCGATCGTTTCCTCCAGCAATCTCTCGTGTTTCTTATGTAGGTTGTGGATCGCCCTGGTCGGTAAGAAAAAGATCGCAAATAAATACTTAGCGCCTCTCGGTACACACGCCCGTGGGTAGAACGTCGTACGTCGGTGTGATAGCACCAACACGCATGATAGGGCCTTCGGGAAGGTGGTGTCTAGGGTTTTTGTGGATTGTGTGACTCATAGTCCAAAAGCCCCTACGCCTCCCCTCATAAAGAGCCCATACCGGATCCAATCTGAACTAGTTTGTTTCAACCCGTTAAGTGTGTGACCCTGTAGGTATATGCGTAATCTACCATGACTCAAAAAATCCTTTCCAATCAAAAGTCGGTAGCGGTTCTTAGTAAGACACAGTGACTCTCGAATACACATAAATATTATATTGGATGAACCTTATGCGATATGATCTACGACTAGATCCTTATCACACACGACCAGTTAGTAACACCTTAAGACCAGTTCGTTGATCAGTTTGTGATCATGTATGACCAGCTCACGACCAGTCTGTATCCCCATACGTCAAGTTCGTATATGACCAGACTAAGAGACCTGATTGTGTATTCTCCTTTTGCCTTACGATATCTTGTTGAACTCTGTGTGAGATATATTTCATCTATGGACTGTTCAATCTTTTCTCGATCTAGTGATGGATAACTTCATGTGGTCAACTCTTTGGTCACTCGTGGCATGGTCTTGCACTTCCTTTATCCGAGAACATCGAGGGGCTCCGAGATATCTCTCCTATTATGTTTGCAGGGCCAAATCTCATATCCAACCAGTCGCATTCCTCCGCATGTTTCATAGCATACCTGAAAGCTACCTTTATAACTATCCAGTTACGGAGTAGCGTTTGGTAACTCCGAAGTGTACTATTACACATATAGAAAACTATAATGATATCGGGTCTAAGGATTATACATCATCATTGCTTGAGACCAACTGATGACACATTGAATCATAACAATTTCAATAGCTTCTCAAGGTGGGTCAATCCAACACCATATTCTTTAACATGTGCTCACACTATTGATTTGATATCCTCATATCTATGACTGGTGAAATATGGTCATCAATCAATACATGTGTTGGTCGATAAGTCACTAGTGTCTTGACCAGTAACATCTGACCAGTGATCCTTTTAGAATGACATCATAAAACTATTAAAGAGCTTCACCAACAAGTCACATACTTGCTAATCTTTATAAGTGATAATTCATCCAAGGAACATATTAACATTTATTCTAATAAACATAGATGTGATACAATCATCTCCATGATTGCATCTTAGGGCATATCACTAACACTCGCCTCACCGGTGAGGTGCACCTCGTTGCTGGACTCACTGGAGTTGAGGAAGAAGACTAACCACGCCGCCTATTCCCTGTACCACGTGTATGCGTCGTCCCCAAGCTCGCCTGGATGCGTCGTCCTTGAGCCACTTTCTTGTCGCCTCCCGCTCTACCTATCTGCCAGTTCACCGCCTCATCTAGTCGCCGGTGTGGGAGAGCATAGAGAGAAAGGGGGGAGGGGGCTGGGCGGAGAGAGAGACGTTTGGTGGAGATATAGTGACCTAGGAGAGAATGACCTAGCTAGGGTGGAGAGAGGGGGGATATAGATGGGGAGAACATATTCTGCACTTCCCACCCTTCAAGTACTCTCCTACTCCCTCTCTTCAAAGCGCGGTACAAATTGTTATGAAAAATTCTGAAAAAATTGATAGTATACATAAAATAAAGCTATCATGCTACAAAAGTTCAAACATAAATTTGATATAGACATTTGAGAAACAAAAAGTACATATTCAGCTGAAAAGGAAATCAGAAAAGATAAAGATAAAAATATTCATTGATTTTTGTCTTTTTTGTTTCTCCTAATGTAGGATACCTTTGTAGTTGAATTTCTATAGGACACTTGACTATATCATAATATATCTAAACAATTTTTTTCCAGAATTTTGTATGACTATTTGCATCATGTTCTAAAGAGGGGGAGTATGGGATGGGCCCATCTGTACTATTGAGTGACCCATCATGTCCCATCAAGGAATTTAGAAAATAAAAAAAGCAAAATGAGAAGAATAATCTGCATGAATATCGTTGTTGTACCAACAGTGATGATAGTAAGTTCAGCTAAACCTACGCTCGTATATTCCTTATTACCAGATTCATGATACTTTCTTTGTTTTCTTCCTCGAGGAACGTGAGAAGAGATCCCTACTTTGGTTCCGCTTTGGCTAACAAAATAAAAGAAACGAGAACAAAAGCGAAGGAAAGCGAGGAAGAGAAGGAGATGACAAAAACTCCACTCCCCACCCACCCAGCTCCATAGCTCCAGGGCTGACTCACCTGGGTTCATGGGTGTTTAGTTGAACACCTATTTTTTTTGGGCAAAAATTGCAATATATAGTATGTATATCACACATATATACTCTTAGTTGGGCCAAATCTTCATGTTTGTACATCAATAACGTTCAACAACCCAATCCCACCCTACCCACACCTCCCGGGTCTAACCCTCCTCATCCCATGCGCCACACGAGTCCATACCACGCCGGTCAGGCTTGGCCATCCAGTGTCTGAAGGCCTTAATGCCCTAACCCAAGAACCCTAACCTCTCTCTCAACTCTGGCTTGACGCGGGTGGCGACTGTCGAAGGCCGAGGCTCGGAGGCGGGAGGGCGGAGCAGCGCTAACGCCGAGCGAGGCAGGGTGACTTGCCAGGGGCCGCGAGCTGCAATGGCCTAGGAGAAGGGGAGGAGAGCACGCAGCGGCATTGGGCACCACTGGGCACAGGCGACGATGAGACAGCTAAAAGCATCTAGGCCCATAAAAATTGTTTTGGTAATTAATGATAATATGTGAATATGGGACTAACGTGTTTATTGAGTATTTACAAGGTTAAGTCCCAATGGTGAGTTTGATAACTTAAAGATGCATGCTAAAAGACAACATGAAGATCATTATGGATCAAAGACAAGGTACAAGTAGTCTAGGATCTCTTTTTGTTTTACCGGTCTTAGGAGAAATGGATGGAAGACCGGATTTTAGGTTAAACGCCGTACTATTAAGAGGGATCATGGCTAGTAGCTTGATAGCATGCTCTTGTGCCATTTGGATCAATTTAGGATCATGCATGCATTTGGATTTTGTTTTGAAAAGCCAACTGTGCATTGTCAGGAAAAACGGTAGTACCGGCGTTGTATCAGTGGTACTACCGCTCAGCGGTACGACCGGGCTCGTGTGCGGTATTACCGCAACCCGGTTGTTTCGATTTGTAGTTGGCGGTACGTAAAATCCAGAGAGACACCTTTTCGGTTTGGTTAGCAAACCCTCTGTGTGGTAGTACCGGAGTTTATTTGGTGGAACTACCACGTAGCGGTATGACCGTAAATCCTTTGGCAGTACTACCGGAGAACGTTCGGACCGTCCGAACGTACGATCCAATCGTGCAGTTAAGACCTGTGGTCCGAACGTTCAATTGAATCTGAGCCGTCCACGTAATCAGTTCGATCGTGCTGGGCTGCTCTAGTCGCTCCTGTGAAGCGGTAGTACCGCAGTTCTTGAGTGGAACTACCGCAGCGCGGTAAGTCCAAAATTTTGGCGGTACATTTTTTCCAGAGAGCATCCCTTTTGGATTCTTTGAGAAATGGTAGCACCGCCTTTGTTGAGCGGTACGATTGGCCAGCGATAGTACCGCATGTTGGTTGGCGAGTAATCTGCGTCATGATTAAACGGTTATGTCGAGAGGAGTTAATCGTTTGTTATAGTTATTCTGAGGCGAGTTGGTGGAGTCTTGGTAGTACTGCTTGGGTACATGGCGGTAGTACCGCAAATCGCTGAAAGTTGAGGATTTTCTCTCCAACAGTTATATTTGTTGGTGGGGGGGGGGTATAAATACCCCTCCACCTGCTCAAGGACAGAGTGCAAGATCTCATTTAACATCCTTAGAGCCTTGAGCATTCATTCAACTCCTCAAATACACTTGTGCATTCATTGTGAGGTAGTTGAGTGAAAATTCAAGTGCATTCATTCTAGATTGATCTATTACACTTGAGTGTCGTCAAGCGAAGGTCATCAATTTATTATTCTTGGTGTTTTGCCAAACACCTAGACGGCTTGGCGGAGGTTGCACGGTGATCTCTTCAAGAAGATTGTGAAGATGCCCGGTGTCAAGATTGTGAGTGGCTTGGTGTTCGCCATCTCCGGAGCGGAGGAAGAGCAACCACTAATGATTGAGGGGAGGCTTAATTCGTGGAGCCGGCTTGATTCGTTCAAGTTTCCTCAACGTGGACTAGTGAAGACCGGCAAGTCTTCGATACTACGGGAAAAACATCGTTGTCTCTATTGTAGCTATTTCTAGTCTTTACTTTCCGCATTTACAATTCTAGTATTTATATTGTGTTGAATTACTTAGCTAGAAATGTATTTAGTTTAGACTTATTTCTTAAATTGGCTTAAATTGTTAATTAGTCAAAAAGTTTAAAAACCTCTTATTCAACCCTCCCTCTAGTTGGTTATCCTCGATCCTACAATAGCGAGACCGAGAAGAAGGAGTGGCGACGCGCACATCTACATCAATTCCCAAATCCCTACTCTGCCACAGGTACCCAATTCCCAAACCGGGTTGAAAAAGTAATTGTGGTTCGTAAATCTTGTATTTTTGTGATTTGTAGATCGTAGGGCTTTTAAAAATGAAGAAGTATGTAGATTTGAAAAATGAAAAAGAATCCTCAACGCAACTACAAGTAGGCGACACTGGAAGCGAAGTGAGGGTGCGAGGTAGCGCGATGATTTGGGCGGCATTGCGGTGAGCAGAGAGGTAGGGAGTGGCTAGCATTGCGGTGAGATCTCGTCCCCAGATGAGTTGTGTTCGAACTCCCACTTTCCCTTCCAATTCCAAAATCAACAAATTCCAAATAGTTAATTGAATGATTGTGTCTTTGTGAAACGTATAACGTATAATCTTAAAAAAATGAAGAACTTTGCAGATTCGAAATCTTTGTGAGATTGTGCTGGTTAGACTCACACAATAAACGAATTTTCCTTAAACTTTTAAAGTGGCTAGAAATTACGAAGAAGTTAGTAAGGTGGTTCTAAGGAACAATGAAATGAAATGATCGTTCCTAAAATTGCATGAAAAATCACAGAGTTAAAATTGTATTTTTTTCGTAATTATTTTGTAATGTTTCTCTATTATTTTGTGATGTTTTGGTGGGGCAATTATACTTTGTTGTTTGACACTAAAAACTGTTGAGGAACCGTCGCTGGCGAGTCCAGTCCAAACGATCACCTCATAGACAAGCGTAGAATCGCTTAGAACAATGCGAGAACACAAATACAGAATAGTAAATTGAACGTAGAGATATGGGGGACTTCTTGCTTTTCTTTATTCCTTCATCAAGTGATCAGTCTTTTACAATGGCTAGTATCCCCTATTTATAGGCTAGAGACCTCGCTAGGGTTTGGGATGGGGTGCCCATATATGGGCCGGCTGCTAGGCCAAGCCTATGATTTCCCAACACTCCCCCTTGGACACCCATCCTCACATGTTCATACCTCGTCAAAACTCCATAAAAATCCAGTGGGAAAAATTTGGAGAAAGAGCACATCATACAAGTTTTGCTGTGTTGCAGAATTGTCTCATTAAAAACCTTAGCTGAGAAACTTCAGCAAAAACTTGTTAAGGGAAAAAGAGCACAATCTACCCAATTTTTAATCTCCAGGATTTACTCTTGGGGTACTCGATCTTCGTGATAAAGTTTCAATAATGAGTTTGTGAAGATTCTCTTCCTGAATTATGCACTTATCTATGTCTTATCATTCTTATTCCACAAATGCACCTTTCGAACTAGATGCTAGAAGTGACTTAGTGAATAGATCTGCTAGATTTTCACATGACTTAGTATGCAGTACTTTAATTTTGTCAATCTTTTGCAATTCATGAGCATATAAGAGCTTGGGGTTGATATGCTTTGTGAGATGACTCTTCACATAACCCATCTGCACTTGTGCAGCACAAGCTGCACTATATTCATAGATAATAGCAGGGGTTTGCGCGGTATTCAATCCGCACGACTGCTGGATGTGGTGAATCATCTGCCGAAGCCAAGAACATTCCTGTGAGGCCTCGTACAGTGCTATAATTCGTGTGGTTCGTCGAAGTTGATACAAGACATCGTTTAGACGATTTCCATGGAATTGTAGTTCCACCACATAGGAATACATAGCTTGTTTGCGAATTGGTTGTATACGGGTCCGACAGATACCCTGCATCTATATTGCCATTCATAGTTATATCTTGGTTCTTTCTGTAGAATAAACCAAGGTCTTTGCTTCATCTGAGGTATCGAAAGATGTCTTTTATTCCCTGCCAATGGCTTTTGGTAGGTTCTGCACTATACCTTGCTAATAGGTTCACAACAAATGCAATGTCCGATCTAATAAAGTTTGCTAAGTACATTAGTGATTTTATTACACTTAAGTATGAGAATTTCAGTCCCAGGACTTTCTAACCCTCTTCTCTAGGTCTGCATGAGTCCTTGTCTTGCAGCAAGGATCTCCCAACTATCGGCACTTCCAAAGGGTATGCCTTTTCAAAGTCGAACCTTTCTAACACCTTCTGAGTGTAGGTTGACTGATGCACGGATATCCCTTTAGGGGCATGCTCAAGCTGTAAGCCTAGGCCATATTTGGTTTTAACAAATCTTTCATTTCAAACTCCGACTCCAGGTAAGAGCTTGCTTTCTTAATACCTTCCAGAGTCCCGATGATATTCAGATCATGTACTGAGATTATACAAAATCCATCATGAGATCATCGTATAAATACATAGGTACAATTCTCATCATTCGTGTAGCCTTTATTGCATAGAAAGTCGCTTCAAGCGATTATACCACATCTTGTCTGATTGTTTACGTCCGTACAGTAACTTTCTGAGTTTCACACTGTATAGATTTCTATTTGCTTTTTTTTTGTTCGGGACAGGAATACATTCGGGTATCTTCATATAAATGTCCGAATCCAAAATTCCATAAGGTATGCAGTTACCACATCCATAAATTTCATTTCTAAATTTAATTTCACTGCCATTGAGATTAAATATCTAAATGGCGGTTTCGCCCCATGACAGGGGAATATGTTTCTTCATAATCATCTTCTAGACGTTGAGTGAAACCTTGTGAAACAAGCATTGCTTATTTTTATTTATTTTTGAACAAATGGCCCACTTATGCCCTACGGGTGCACATGGGGAGGCGTGCGGCCCAAACACCTCTCTTTTATTCAGAGAAAATAATTCTGCTTCTATTGCCTTCTTCCAATCTTTTCAACCTAATGTTTTTTTACATTCAGTGAGCGATGCAGGTTCTGGATCAAGATCGATGATTGTGGCAATTTTCTTTACAAAATCAATGTCGATATTGGCTGTTGTCTTATTAATAAATTCTCCCGAGGTCATAAAGTTTATAACTATTTCTTTAAGGGATGATTCTTCTAATGTTTCTACTTGCTCACCGCTGCTTCCTATTACGGTGGCAAGTCCCTTTATTTTTTTAGCTTCGATGTCTGCACACACATCCATGCTGATGTCTCCTTTCATAGGGATGTTCAAATCCGGTATGCCTTTTCTGAAGGTTCCATACTAGTGTCAGATCTTAACTGGCTCCCCTTCTGGTCCTAGGGAACTTTGGTGATCAGTTGTGTTAAGTCCTTCTTATCCTTTTTTCACCAGACGTCCCCGATTACTTCGGATTCGAGGGGCTGGAGTTCTTGTCATTTTCTGAGGCCTCTGGACGGGATTATGGACACATTTTTCTTTCTTTGGTATTTCAACCCTCTCCGATGCATTGTGTGCAGGCACATGCAGCTTGGTCACGCTCTTCAAATCACTAAAGTGGTAAGGCAGTTGATTCGCTAATGCATGCAAATCAATTATCTTCTGGACTTCAATTTGCTTCACTAGTGCGTGAGTCATGTGCATGGATTTCAATTATCTTCTGGACTTCTCTATTTCCCGATATTTTTCATTAAGGAGTTGATTTCCTCCCCCTAATGACGGGAAACAATCCTCATCAAATATGCTATCAGCGAAGCGGGCTGCATGCAAATCTCCAGTTATAGGGTCCAAATACCTGATTATGGATGTTGTCTCATAACCAATGGATATCCCATACTTTCGGAAAGGGACCATTGTAGTTCGCTACGATGGTGACGTAGGTACATAAACCTTACAACAAAATCTGCGAAGATGAGAAATTTTCAGTACTGACCCTTGCGCTAGTTGCATAGGTGAATGGATGTTATTTGCTGATGGTCTAAAATTGATGAGAGCTGCTGCGTGTAGGACTGCGTGTCCCCTATATGTAGTTTGTAAATTACTATTATGTTAGTCTATTCTGGATGTGGATATGCGGTACGGAATGCTTAATCTTAATTCCCATTATCATGCAATAATCATCAAATGCATTCGAAGTAAATTCTCCGGCGTTGTCCGTTCTGATAGACTTCACATGATGATCAGAGAAATTATTCTTAATGTTAATTATCTGCGAGATAAGCTTTGCAGAAGCATGGTTTCTCATAGACAATAAACATACGTGCGACCATTTCGAGAAAGCATCAATGAGCACTGTAAAATACCTAAATGACCATGACAGGGGTTGTATATAGGGATGGCAATCAGGCGCGGCGGGTACATGTAGTGATGGCCCATACCCATGCCCGCAACCCCGATTTTCCCCCACGGGCATGCCCGCGAAGGACGACGGGCGAAGAACCTCACCCGCGTGCATGCCCATTTACCCACGAACAGTGCAGTATCACCCGTGGGTACCCATCGCCCGTGGGTACTAACAAAAGCAGGTCTACACTTTGGGGGGAATATCAGCTAATTGTGACAAACTTATATCAACCAAGGCATTTCTGCTCCATTCAATTCATCTGCATATACAACAGAAAACTTACCCCACGTAAAATACAATTCATCGAGGGCAACAAAGACTTTGTACACAAAGACATAAACATCAAACAATTGGATCCACTACCACCAACCGAAAAAGCAAAATGGAAAATGAGGGGAAGAAACTTCATACATACATCACAGACGGTAAAAGATTTCACCGGACTTAGGATAAAAGCAAGAAAGAAATGTTATTAACAATAAGAAGCGAAATGATTTCTCGAATCCGATGTCTGATTCTTCTGGATCGCTATGGCATCTCAATGAACCATTAATGATCATTGGGAGACTTAACAAAGCACTAACAAAGCAATCGAGACTATCTACTGATATTCCATTGGCGGATAAAAAATTTCAGAATTTCAGGTATCGTCAACCTGAGAATGGAAGACAAAGCTTGGAAATGTAGTGGTGTGATGTCCCTGCCGAAAGTTGACATGATTAGTATGTGAATTCAGGGTAGGCAAAGAACAACAGAAGGAATGAAAATGTCAAGGTATATACTGAATTGAAGCAATGAAATTATTTTCTCATGCCTCCAAGAGAAAATAAAATTTCTGAAAAATATAACAGATGACTATATGCTGCTTCTTGCCTAAAAAAACTATGATGTTTCATAATTAATATATCCCTTTGAATCTAGCACTACCACAGACTGGCTTGGTTGAAACTGAATCGCTAACACCTACACTCTTAACGTGTTCATGGGACATGAAGCATATTAGGAGGCGATCGGGCATACTACTCATTATGCAATGTCCAAATCGATTTTGTGTCTCAATCCCAGACAAGAAACTAGATCGTGCACCTGACTTTCTCACATCTCAATCCCAATCAAGAAAAGCTTCACGCACCTGAGTTCAGGAGGAGGCGATCAGGCCAAAGGGGACAGGTTAAAATTTACATGAAAGTAAATTGATATCTAGAAGAGTTCTTTGTGTTGATCCAGGCCAGGCATGTTACCTCGAAGGACTTCCCTGATCTCTCATACTCAAGCATGTTGAGAGCTACTTCACAGCTCTGGGAGACTATAGGCTCAGGATCCTTTGCAAATTCCTCCAGAAGTGCAATGCTTTCTTGAACTACGCACAACATGAGCATAATCTCGGGGAACTTTGAAATATATATGCATGGATTCAAGATAGTAAATGGCATTCTGACAAACCCTGTGGTATTAGTTACCTGCAATTGAACCAAGGGACTCAGCCAGCTTTTAGGTGGAGGCCAAGCGGGAGGAGGCGATTGGGCGTGAGGAGGGGAGGCGACCGGGAGGAGGACAGGGGCGACGGTCGGTCGGGAGCCCAGGAGGATCTGGATCTGGAGGTGGTGGCGACCGGGCGTGAGGAGGGGCGGTGGCCGGGAGAAGGATGGGGGCAGAGTGGCGGCGGTCGCCCGAGAGCCCAGGAGGATCTGGATCTAACAATCTAACATCAACCATCTAGCATCAAAAGCAAATCCAACACCAGCAGTAGTTATCCCCATTATCCTCTCCATGCTTGAACCATAAGTAACAACATCAGAAAAGTAAAATCAAAATCGAACCAGAAAACCAAAATAGAGAGATGGGAAAAGGGGATGAGCCGAATCCATGCCACCAGAACATGGGCGAACAAGGCGACAAATGCAAGACGGGAGGCTGCCAAGGTGGCCACGGGCGCAGCAGGAGGTCTTGGAGGCGAAGCGGGTAGACCGGGTTGCGTGGGCATGCGCATGGATTGGAGGAGCAAAGACTGGAGGCTATTGGACCGAGGGGAGGCGCGCAAGCCTCGCAAGGCCTGAGGGGAGGCGCAGAGGCACGGTGGGCCGGGTGTGGCGATGCCGAGCGGCCGGGGAGGAGCACGGGCGGCGGCGTTGGCAGCCGGAGACGCCGGGACCTAACCGGGTGTGGCGCCGAAGAAACTCCAGGGGCGAGTGAGAGCCATAGGGATTGGGGAGGAAGAGAGATTGGGGGAGAAATAGGATGGGGAAAGAAAGTGTCGGCGGGAGTGGTAATGAAGAGAGCGAGTGGGGGAGCAACAGTGGCTAGGAAGTGGGATAAGAGGGCTTGTGCGGCTGCCTAGGGTTTTACAAGTTTGTTCCATGGTCCCACCTGTTAGTGTAGATGGTGGGTAATCGGGCGAAGCGGGTACGGGTGGAGCTTACCCATATCCGCGCCTGTTTACCCGATGGGCAAGGAATTGTGCTCGTTTTTATACCCGTGAGCAAAGAAAGACGCCCATACCCGCCTCCATTAGGGTATTCGCCTATACCCGCCTCCATTAGGGTATTCGCCCACGGGTACGCGGGTAATCGGGCACAATTACCATCCCTAGTTGTATAGTGTCACGACCCGGCCCTAGGCACCCCTGGGAGGTCCCTTAGGACCTCCTGGAAGGTCCAAAAAGGAACCCCCAGGACGTCCCGAGTGGTCCCTCAGGACCTCCTGGGAGGTCCGTAAAGGACTTCCCAGGACGTCCCGAGAGGACATCTCGGTAGGACCTTCAGATCTCCCGAGAGGTCCGATAGAACCACTCAGAGGTCTGGGGTCCCGACCCTAAGGAGGTCGTTGGACCTCAGACCTCCTCAAGCTCCACGCGCTACTCGAGGGAGGTCCGAGAGGAGCCAACCCGAGGAGGTCGTGAGGCTTGAGGATGAGCCTAAAGTCCACTGCGATCTAAACTGGTCCCCAAGGATTATCGACCAGTTCTCACAAAGAAGCAAGTGACAAAGAAAAACATCCACGTAACTTTATTAACAACAAAAGGAGGTTTGATTACAAGGGTTGCTTACAAGCTCCAAAGAACCGAGAGCACACAAACGCAATGAAAACAAAGATGTGGTCCACCCATTACACCACGTGATTGGCCGAGGGCGCGCCTAATTGATTTGGTCATCTTCATCATCATAGGAATCTTCACCGCTCAATCCATGAATCAAGCAAGAGTGAGCACAACAACCGTGCTCGCAAGTTACACCCGTCAATTAACAGAATGTCATGCATAGGGATATATCAAGGGAAAGCATATTAGGGTTGGTTTGCATAAAGCCAATTTTATTTCAAATACAAGTATTAAGTTTCAAGGCAGGTTACAATAGTTAAAATTCATTTGTGTGAAATCCATTTTTAGTTGGATAGCATTCATCATGAAGATGGTGAAGGATACCCTCCTGCACACGGCTTCTCGCCCAAACCCAATTTGGTTAAACCACCAAAACCAATGTCATAATTCTTTTGGAAACCAAAACCAAGAGCTAATTTTGAGTGACATTGCCAGCATGTCCATGACCGTGGACACGACTATTCGAATAGATTTACACTCTGCAGAGGTTGTACACTTTACCCACATGACATGAATTCTCTAGTTTGCTTGGCATCCGTCGATACCACCTCACACTTACTTTGGTGAGAGGTCTAGAGCACATGACAAGGCCTTTACAATGCATTGCTCCACCGCAGTCCACCCACATTAAGGTTTCACAGATCCCCCCATTTGGATAGAAACCCACCGGGTTAATGGGGAGCCCCCTCTTATGCCAGGTGGGACTACAACTAGTCATAACATGACAAACCCACCGCATCAACAGGGTAAACTACGCTAGAGCTTTGTAAATTAATTAGCCAGATCCCACGCCCCACACTGGAGACATGTGGTTGCACAATTTTGGCATAGCCCATTATAGGCTTAGCAAGTGGTGTCGCAAAGACCGGTCCTTAACCGACTTGGGCGACAAACCTCAACCCTAGGGCATCGGATCACACGACCCCCGTGCATAGATATGCACCAACCAAACAACCAGCTTCGCCCAAGTCAAAACCATTTTTCATTTACTTTGCCTTTCAAACCTCCATGGCACACCAATGCCATGGCCATTTGTAAAACCTCCATGACACACCAATGTCATGGCTGAAATCTCCATGGCACACCAATGCCACGGCCCAAGTTATTTGATTAAGTGATATTTTGGTCAAAACTCCCAAATCAAGATTTTGGTCTAAGCGAAACTAAGCATTTCATTTTTCAAAGCTACGGGTCCTCACTATTGCAAGAACCAGGTTTTATCTAGGGTGATAATGAGGTTGATTTAACATGGACAGTGGTCATACCAAGCAGTAGGCACAACTACGAATTTAAAGGTAGGCATTGAAATATCTTAGTGAATTAAGCATGCATACATCTTTGAAAACGACATAAGTAATTTGAAGTATTGGGTGCAACATGATCAAGAGTGTAACTTACCTTGCTCAAAGTCTTGAGCTTCTTCTTCTCCCTCACAGAACTCTGGTTCCACACGGCCTTCATAATCTACACGGTAAAAACAAAATATTCAAATAAAGCTCAAACAAGATCCAAAGAATTCCAAATAAACTTAAATACAAAACCAACAGAGAGGTTGGGAGGTCAAGAGGAGGTCCAAGGAGCTCGCTGGAGAGGTCTTAGGACTCAAGAGAGGATGTCCAAGAACTGGTTGGAGGAGGTCCAGAGAGTGCTCGGTTGAGACAGAGAGGAGAAATGGAGAAGAAAGTGAGAAAGGAGGACTACCCCAACTATATATAGCTGGAGCCAATGCACATGACCCGGATTATGGGTCCTCAGGAGTTGGTAAGGAGGACAATGAGAGTAGGCAAGGAATGTGACAATGGTATGACAGGAGTACCGCAAAGGTTGGAGCATTTAATGTGATACAACATGCATTAAATGCGGTGAAGACTTCCTTGCCCAAAGGACACAGTCAAAGGTAAGAAAACTGGGTGTGACTGCCCAATGGAGGCTGCCAAGACCCGTGGAGGAGGTCCTGCAATGACCTTGAGGAGGTCTTGCAGTGAACAAGGGGAGATCCTCACCCACCGGGGAGGTTCTGACGGTTGGATCTCCCGAAGGGAGGTCCAAACGGCCAAGATTAAGTGCACCAGAGGAGGTCCGCAAGAGCTAGGAGGTCTAGACGGTTGGATCTCCAGAAGGGAGGTCCAACGGTTAAGATCAATTACAAATAGGGAGGTCTGCAAAGGTAAGAGGAGGACCTCCACCTGCAAGGGAGGTCTAGACGGTTGGATCTCCAGAAGGGAGGTCCAACGGTCAAGATCAATTACAAACAGGAGGTCTCAGCAAGGTAAGAGGAGATCCTCACCAAGCAAGGGAGGTCTAGACGGTTGGATCTCCAGAAGGGAGGTCCAACGGTCAAGATCAATTACAAACAGGGAGGTCTGCAAAGGTAAGAGGAGATCCTCACCCGCAAGGGAGGTCTAGAGCCATAGGATCGAATCCAGGGAAGGTCTGAACGGTTAGGATTTCCAAGGGGAGGTCCTAACGATCGGATCTGCCAAAGAGGGGAGATCTGGACGGCCAAGATCTCCAAAGGAGGAGGTCTTGACGGCTAGATCTTCAAGGGAGGAGGCCTGGACGGTTAAGATCTCCAAGGGTCATTACGCCGCTACCTGCTAAGCACACTCCCTCTATAGGGCGTCACACGCGTTCTAATATAATGTACTTTATTAATATGCAACAGAAATGAAGCAACACATAAATAAAATACTTCAGATATCAGAACATAACTTGCTATTATAAATACGAGAAAATAAGCCTTGCAGGACTCATCATAATAATTTAATGCTTTGCTCTCCTAGAGCTTACAACCATTATTAAAAAATAATTCAATGTTCTGTTACAATCACAAACTACAAGTGACTGTAAAAAGATCTAAGTGCAATGCGTGCACTGGATCAAATCAGCGAAGTATATAAAATCTTCTGTCTGAATCTGCTTCATGGCGATCTTCTCCTCTTGGGCAACTATGGCTACGTCCGCTGCGATGTCCAAAGGAGGGGTGATGGGGGCTGCTACTGGGCTGTCCACATCCATGAGTGCAACTAATGGCTGTGGACCCTCTGTGTCTGCAATGGCTAGGTGTGCCTCATGCTGTTCTTTGCCATTTTTCTTAGACTGTAAAACATTAATAACGTGTAACCCACGATCTTACCCTTCTTGCCCCTCTCCTTTGTGAGAGGCTTCCTTACCTTGTAGTTGCTAGCATTGGCTTCTTGGCCAATCATTATTACTAGGCGCCTGTGAGATTTAGTTATTTCTTATAACATCATCTTGAGCTTCCGCAACTTGCATGATGTCAATTAATTCGGCATACTCCTTGTATCTGTCTTGACGATGGTCGTGTGCGGATTGCACCGCATTCGAGTGAAAGGTAGAAAGAGTCTTTCCAATCTTTTGCTTATCCATGATTATATTACTACAGAGTTGAAGACTAGTACAAATTCTGGCCATGCTGTGCCAGCTCTTTGAACTTCTGGTTCATGATGCCAACCATCTACATATTCATTCAAAGAGTTCATAAGATTACTTCTGGTAATTTGGGTAAAATGGTTGCGAAATTCTCATAATGCACTTCGAACTCCTGGTTTGTGATCCCATATTTTTCTATGCATTTTTATGATTTACTGCCATTTTCAGTGATTAAAAGCAATATAAACAATCTCAGATAATCAAAACAATAAATATAACATATAAATTACATAGAAATAAAAATAACAGAGTTAAACATGCTTCGAAATTTGAATTCCTAGGACCCTTTTCTGCTGGAATATGAATTTTCGGTGAATTCTGCCATTTCCAGGGGCTAAACTGCGAATTTTCAGTTCTGAATTTTTTTTGCGGAATTTTTGGATTTTCGAAGGTCCTTTTTACAAAATTCCTTATTCACATAAGGATCCCTGATATTTTCAGAATCCTGAAGGACCTTTTTGCAAAATCTCCTTTTTTTGGGGGTTTTTCTCCCTTTTTTTCTTTCCGAAAACGATCGGACCGGCGAAATTTTCTTTCCGAAAATGTTCGTACCAGTCGAAAATTTCTTGGGCCGGCCTTTCCCTTTTGATTTCTCTTCCCAAATTTCCAATCGGGTCGTGCCCTTCTTTGGCCCCATCTCGGCCCAAAACGACCTTTTTCTTTCGGCTCAAAAGTTAGCTGCTCCATACACGGGCGCTCGATGTTTGCTAGCGGCGGCGTGGCAAATGTCTTGCGAATCGGAGAACACGTGAGAGCTGGCCATAGGCCAGAAGGCGCTTGCGGCCAAGCGGCGACGCTGCGGCTGGGAGGCTGGGCGGCATTGCTGTGCAAGGCCGAGGAGGCATGGTTGCAAGTGAGCGGCTTCATCGAGGCCGTAGGTGGGCGGTGGAAATCAGAGGCTAACCATGGCGCAGACGAGGGTGGCGGCCGCGCGCGGTGAGCTCGGCTTGACTCGGTCGGTGGCCGGCGACAACCACAAGATAGGCGGGCGTGGTGCAGCGGACTCACGCCCCGGGTAGCAACCCCCGGGACCCACTGTGCACACTGGACCAGTCCCACGATCAATAGCTGGTCCGCACAGTTTAACAACGATGTCATTACAACCATACAACAAACTATAGAAGAAGCAGACAAATTAACAACAATAACAGCAAAAGACCTTATGGTCAAGCTTTTTACAGAGGTCTGCCGCACAGGGCTACAACAAAAGTGCTCACAGCGAAAACAAAAGAACACGTGAAGGCCATTCGATATGCCCACAGGCAATCGAGTGGAGGACATCCTAGCACGCAAGGTCGTCGAAGACCTCCTCTTCAAAGAGGTCGGAGCACCCTGTGACGTTTTATTCAGCTGCTGATCAACCAGAGGGCACAAGCTGTGAGTACTTTGAATGTACTTAGCAAGCCGTAGGGAAATGTATGTAGATAATATTCACGCAAGTCTCCACAAGGATAGCTTTACGGTTACTTTGCAGAAAGCAATATTGACTTGAAATACAGTAAGTAGATTGCAAAGCACAAGTTGAAATATTAATACATAAGTAAACAAGTTCCTTTGAAAACAACACATGACCACCATGGTCACTGCCCGGACCTCCTATGACCACCCTGGTCATGGCCCAGACAACTCGGAACCAACCGAGACCAACAAATTTTAAGAAAGTTTACCCCTTGCGTGAAATCACAAGGCATGTTCATAACCAGAGACACGGCTATTCGAATAGATTTACACTCTACAGAGGTTGCACAACTTTACCCGCAAGACACGAGTTCTCTAGTTTGTGTGGCACCCGTCGATGCCCCTGCTCACTACCTTAGGTAAGCAAGCTAGAGTACGTGACAAAAGCCTTTACAAGGTTCTGCTTTGACTCGATTCCGCTCGCTAAGGTTTTGCCCTCCCGGCCCCCTCTTGCGCCAAGTGTGTGTGTCCATCCCATGTCTTACACACTTCCACCAAAATGGAACCGAAGCAAAGCATTGCCAATTAGTTGGCCAGGACCACCCCATAATGGTCGTGTGGTTGCACGGTATGGACCGGATCAATGGCTTACAAGGTTAAGTCATTAGTGGTTGCTCAGGCGAGACCTCCTCATCCCAGTGTGCTTCCTGCACCCCCTTTACTGCACGATCACTCGCTCGAGTGAAAATATTTTGGGTTCAACCTAGCCAAATGACTACCCTAGTCATGGCACAACAAGTTTATTAGTGGCCACACAGGCCAGGGCAATGTATGCCAAGACAACACATGCCGAGGCAACACCTGCCAGAATTCCATAATCATTTAGTCAAATTTATCATTATGAAACAGGTGATCGAGAGACGCCGCATAACTACAGCAGGTCTATGCAATATATGCACCCATGTTGGTTATCACAATAAAGAGGTCCAACTAAGATTACCCAACCTATGGGGGTCTAAAGGTACATGTCAACATGTTTAACACAATTATTCAAAGGGTCATACTGTCAATTAGGTGTTTAACTAATTCCCAAACCATTTTTTTATACAAATAGCCATGCATGTTGGTATAAAAACAATATAATTTTGTAAACTGGGAACAACATGATCAAAGGTTTGCGACTTGCCTTCGATGAAGAGATGGCGTTCTTCGGTAGAGGTCACCGGGTCCAAGAACTCTTCAGAGAAGCCGGAATCTACACGTACGAAAAGAGCAAAATAAATACAATGAATTCAAATAAAACCAAAAGCTAAAACCAAAAGAAAATGCATAGAAATAGAAATGGGCTCTGGGGAGGAGGTCCTGAGGAGGAGATCCTAAGGAGGAGGTCCAAAGGAGGAGGTCATGAGGAGGAGCTCCTGAGGAGGAGGTCCCAAGGAGGAGGTCCTGAGGAGGATACGACTACTTCACGTGGTCGTAAAAGTGACACAACTATGCAACGTGGTTGTAAAAGGAGATACAACCACGCAACGTGGTCGTGAGAGCAAAAGAGAAGAAGGCACAGAGGAACTCACCCAAACACATAGAGAGAGAGAAAAGATGGGAGGAGGACAGCGAACAGCGCGGGTGCTCCGGTGAACTCTCCGGCAGCGAGGTGGTCGATGGCGACGCAACTCCAGCGAACTCCTTGGTGAAACTTCAAGCACAGAGACACAGGGTGAGGGCAAGAGAGCAAGAGCGCAGGAGAGTTGGGTGAGGAAAAGGTGATAAAGAGGGCTGCTCAGGCTTTTGTAGCCTGGAGGAAACGAGGAGAGCCACTGAGAGACTCAGAAACGCACGTGTTCAAGGGTAGGTGAAGGAGGAAATGGGAGCAAGTCGGGGAGGAGACAAGAGAGGGAACAGGTACTGCAAAAAGCAGCAGCATTTAATGTGACACAACAACATTTAATGCTGAAGGACCTTTACGTTAGTAGTAACGCAATGAGAGGAAGGAGAAGGTGAACAGAGCTGACAGGTGGGACCAGTCAACTCAGAAAGGTGGTCCAACCAAAGGGGAGGTCGAGACCAATGAGGAGGTCATGACCCAAGGGGAGGTCGTGATCCAAAAGGTGGTCTTTGCAAAAAGATCAAGAGAGTGGTCGCGGCAAGTCTCCAAGACCACCCGGAGGTCTGGACTGAGAGGGAGGTCCAAACGAGAGATAGGTTTAGACCAAAAGGGAGGTCTAAATCGAGAGGGAGGTCAGGAGCGAACGAGGAAAGGAGGTTTTCAAACACCAGAGAACTCCATCAACTCCAGAGAAACTGAACTCGAATTAGTTGAAGTTGGATTAAGTCATATTAAATCGCTGCAAATTTCCAAAATCTTTCGGTTAAGCTTGAGCAAATCAACAAAACCAAATGGTTATTTTTATTTTGAAAAACTCAAAAACTCCAAAAAATTGGGACGTTACAAGCGGCACGGCCGCGTACGGGCGGCGTGGCGCTATGGGCGCGTGGGCACGACGCTAGAGATGCAACAGACAGCTGGGTGGTGGCGCGTCAGTGGTGGCCGACGCGGAAGGTCCGTGTGGGGAGCCGGCGATCAAGACGCCGACACGCCGCCATGTCTTGCGCGCGAGGGCGGTGGCGCTATGAGCCAACGTGGTGCGTTCGATGGGCGCTGCAGGCGAAGCGGTCGGTAGCGGCGGTTGTGTCGCGGCAATGGTCATGTGGAGCCAAGAAGGCGTGTGGGCGTGGCAGCGAGGCCAGCGGTGCTGGGCTTGCAAATGGTGGCGCCACGAAGCGGCGCAGAAGTCACGCACTAGTGCACGGCAGCCAGCAACGGACGGCATGGCGGCAACTTGAAGCGGCAGCAGCAGCGCCGTCGTGCAGGCGCTGGCGAAGCGGCGAGAGGCGCGCGAGCGCAGCTTTTTTTTCATCGTTCATCCGATGTAAACTCTACAGTGCAATCGTCATCTGCTCTCTAATGCAACCTACCGATCGGCTTGGCCGGCGACTTCAAGTCGTCTCGCGGTAGATTAGAGCGGATTTGCACCGTAGAAAAACTTTAGAAAGCTAAATTTGCATAATTGAAAGCGATCTAGAAAATACGATTCGATCTACGCGCGTCATGTTACAACGGTTACCTTTTGATCTGAGTAGAGTAGGCTTAGAGGTAGGCCGGAGTCGATCGTGCTGATAACCTGTTGAGGAACCGTCGTTGGCGTGTCCAGTCCGAACGATCACCTCGTAGACAAACATAGAATTATTTAGAACAATGTAAGAACATAAATACAGAATAGTAGATTGGACACAAAGATATGTGTGACTTCTTACTTCCCTTTATTCTTTCATCAAGCGATCAACTTTTTACAATGATTAGTACCCCATATTTATAGGCTAGAGACCCTGTTAGGGTTTGGGATGAGGTGCTCATACATGAGTCGGCTGTTGTATCAAGCTTATTAGATCATGTACAATGCAGGTGCTTAGCAAAGAAAAACTGATTTTTCTTGTCACATAAGATTGATAATGTGTTTATTTTGTAGCATCGATGCTTAATTAGATACCGATGTTTAAGATATGCTTATATATATAACTATATATAATTAATAGATAATACAATCATCTAAACACTTACAAAAGAGATGTTTATATTAGAGAAAATAATTTTTACATAAATACTTAATGATATAGCTATATTTTCTTTCTTTAAACGTTTATATATAAACATCTCGCATCGTAGCTGCCCTAATCTTCCAACAAAAACCTTTCCTTTTTCTACTGACCAATATTTTCTGAACTCCGAAAAAATCGTGGGTCCGCCGTTGCACACCTCTCGTTTTCACTGCTGCAAGAAGGAGTAAAAGGCGAAGCTGCTCTCGTCTCGCCCACTTCTGCTCCACATACCACTCGGATCTCAACCGCGCCCCTACTCGTCGACGACGACACGACGACCAACGCTCCCGCGCGCCCGCGAGCCAGCGGCTCGGAGTGGGGCAGAGACCAAGGGATGGACCCCGAGAAGCGCGGCTACAAGCTCCGTATCCTTTTGCTTCCTTTTTTTCTCTTCACTTGATCCGATTTGGCTCCCAAGAAGGGAGAAGTACCCGTTTCTTGAAGCAATCTGGGTAGGCATTTGCGCAAACAGTAGAGGGAAGAGTATTATTTACCCCCAAATTCTTGTCTTTTGTTCGTGTGGGCAATTTGTTGAAACGACGGTGGTAGATTCTCGTAATTTTTTACCACCTTTTTCTCTTTCTTGGCAATCTACGCGAACGAAGGCAACCATTTCTTGAATCAGCGAAGCAAAACCTTAAGCGGTTGCAACTGTTAGTTCCCCTTTGCCCCCAATTTAGGTTAGCAATGCCAAATTGTCCAACTCTATTTTACCTTCGAATCAACTACAAGTAAATGTTGATACATTTAGAATGATTCAGCCGAGAAAGTAGCTATTTTTGCTCTGGTTTCATCAATTCTTTGCCCAGTTTAGTTGACAGCCAATCATAGTCCCGGGAACTGCTAGTAGTTACTATCTGGAAATGTGCATTGCTCAAACTTGGCTTCTCCTTAACTTGGAATCCCAAATTAGAGGAGTTTGTGGCACACGATGCTGAAGTGAGGTCCTTGGCTATCGGGAAGAAGTCGAGCCGTGTGTTCATAACCGGCGGCAATGACCGCAAGGTCAACCTGTGGGCAATCGGCAAGCAGACGCCTCTCCTGGTCTGTGCTCCTATGACAATGATACTACAGTTCCTTTAGCTTTTTTAGAATTTGTCTCATGTTGTGTTTCTGAATGGGTGTCTTATTGTTCACACAGAGCTTGTCAGGTCACACAAGCTCGGTAGAGGCTGTAGAGTTTGATACAGCAGAGGTGCTTGTGCTTGCTGGCTCATCAAACGGCTCCATCAAGCTCTGGGACTTAGAAGAAGCAAAAGGTGTGGTTGAATTGATGCTTATATAAGGCCCCAGATAGTGGGTTATACCCTAATGACTTGTTTTTTGCTTTCATGTATATGTTTGTTCATTGTTCAACAATTATAGAAAATAGCCATTTCACTCTGTGATCCATCATGTCTGTCACAAATTTACTTTAGGCTCTGATACACATGGAATCATTATCAGGGTAATCTTCCGTTGGATTAGGGGCACTTTTGTTTTTTGAGTGGCTGTTGAGGAATCATGGTTATAGGTTCAGGAGGGTTCCAAATCTTCATCAAAATGTCTTCAATGATGACATAAAAAATGTGTACGCTGTGGTATTTGGGCAAAATGATCAGCTGAGCTAATGTAGATAGCAGCTAAAAACATAACCAAACCAACAGTGTTTTCATAACAACCTCTGTTCACCCGATATTTCTCAGTGTGCATCACAGTTAAGCATGAACTGTATCGATTTTAAGTTTTTAGCCATATATAGTAACTTAGTAAGCTTCTTATTAATGTTCAGAACCATGCTTTGGGTAAAATAGATGCCTGATTAATGTTTTTGAATTGAGATGTAGTTGTGCGGTCTCTCACTGGGCATAGATCGAGTTGCACTGCTGTTGAATTCCATCCATTTGGCGAGTTTTTCGCATCTGGTTCTTCAGATACAGACCTTAAGATCTGGGATATAAAGAAAAAAGGATGCATTCACACATATAAGGGTCACAGAGGAGCAATTAGAACAATCAGGTTTACACCTGATGGACGATGGGTTGTCACTGGTGGAGAAGATAATATTGTGAAGGTGTGGGATCTAACAGCTGGAAAGTTTCTACATGATTTCAAGTTCCATAGTGGACAAATCCGCTGCATTGATTTTCATCCGCACGAATTTTTGCTTGCAACAGGTACCTACTTGTCTTTCCACTGCTTTAAGGGTTGAGATTTTTGAGACGTCATCTTATGTTTTTGTAGTATAAATTTTCAAGAATTCTAATTTTAAAGTCCATTACACCAATTTTTTTATTGTTTAGTATGACCTAAGACCAATTTGATTGTTTGGGAAATCTTATTTTAATTGTGTAATAGTTAGAAACCTCATTTTTGGATAAGAGAAAAATGTGTTATTATTGGATATATCTGCAGTAAGTGAAGTTTTAAGAAGCTGAAGTGTATTCACAGTGAGTTTACTGATATTTTCCAGGCTCGGCTGATCGAACGGTGAAGTTTTGGGATCTTGAAACTTTTGAATTGATAGGTTCTGCTGGACCTGAGGTACTTGCAAGTGCTTTTCTTATACCAGACCGCTTTTGCACAAGTTTAACTCAATGATTTGATAAACCATAAACTTTTGTTCCTCAATTCTTTTGTATTCAATTATCATATATTTTGTTCCTGTATCCAAAATGCGCATGAGGGGCACATGCATCTTCCTGTGCCGATGTTCCCAAGCCCGTGCTTAGCGTAGCCGACGTCGCCGCCGCGACGCACGACATGCTCTGGTTCTAGTAGTACATGCTCGCCAGCTCTGTCGCCGGCGTGGTCGAGCACACGAAGATGTTCCTGGTTGACACCCTCAAGACCCACATGCAGGCCGGCCCGCCGTCGTGCTGTCTGTCCGTGTCGCTAGGGGTGGCGCTGCATGTCGTCATGGCGGGAGAGGGTGGCACACTCGTGCTGTACCACAGCCGCCCCACCCACGCCGTCTACTTCTCCGTCTACGAGTTCGCCAAGTCACGGCTCTCCGACCGCCTGGGCCCCAACAACCCCATGGCGCACGCCGCCGCGGCGTGCTTTCGCCATGCCGCCAAGATGACGTGGTGTTCACCCCGACGACACCGCTGCTAGCAAGGCCGCAGCTTCACGAAAGCAACAGACACGGGCGTCCGCACCATGCTCCGCGATGAGGGCGTCAGGGCATTCTTTGTGTCTCACCGGACCACCGTGGTGATGAACACGCTGTACGCCGCTGTCCACTTGGCCACATATGAGGCGGTGAAGTGGATGCTCGGGGACATGGCCGCCGACGAGGAGTCGCACGCCATCGCCTTGGCGGCGGCCGACGCGCTCGTGGCCACGGTCACCACGCCGCTCGATGTTATCAAGACGCAGCTGCAGTGCTAGGGTGTATGCGGCTGTGAGCGCTTCGCAAGTAGCTCTATAGGAGATGTGTTTAGAACAATCATAATGCGTGATGGATATGCCGGGCTCATGAAGGGATGGAAGCTGCGAATGTTGTTCTCGACCGCAATGCCATCTATTTGGTCCACATACGAAACGTCAAAGTCGTTCTTCCAAAGGTTCAACGAGAAAAGGAGGAAATAATTCAAGCATCCCTTCAAAGTGCGTGTATTTTTCTTGAAGTCAATGTACTTCTATACTGCACCATACTTCCTCATCTGAGACAGATCTGAGACAGAGCTGGTTGCCTCCTCCCTCACTTCCTCCCAGTCTGCCCCCTTCCTCACATCCCCGTCCCCTTCCTGGCCTCCTCCTCGTGAGGAGAGCGTCGGGATGAAGCAGGAAGATGGAGGTGAAGGGGTAGATGCCGATGTTAAGGTACGCCACCCGCTGCAGGAACATGAGCTTCCGCGACGCCAGGAACGTGTTATTCCGTGAGAAGATCTCCACCGACCCCGTCGCCCACCGCAACACCTGGTGGAGTCGGTCGGTGAGGTTGAGGGGGGCGGTGCCGAGGAAGGCGTTGCGCTTGGTGATGTAGCAGACGGAGTGCCAGCCACGGTTGTGCATCCGGTGGTCGGTGACTACGTCCTCGGTGACGGAGCCGTAGATCCATCCGACGCGGTCGCCCCACTCGGTCTTGTCCTTGTACTAGAAGGAGATGACGGACACGGCCTCGGCGACGGTGTCGCGGGGAGCTCGGCGGAACAGGGCACTCGGGCTAGGGACGAGCGCGGACAGAGCAGGTGTGCCGGGCGTTGGCGTCGGCTCGAGGAGACAGCGTCGGTCGTCGGGGTTCGGGGGCGAGCTTCGGGTGAGCAGAGGTGGCGTGGCGGCGGTCGGATCCGGGCAAGGCGATGTCGCCGAGGCGGCTACGGCCCGATCCAGGGCGGATCTGGACCGCGGCGGCGGCGGATTTGGACCAGGGCGAGAGATCTATTTCGGTTTGCAAGGTGCAAGAAAGGCTGCTGCTTTTGCTTCTACGAGACTACGACTAACGTGGCCGCCCCCGGGAGCGGAGATTGCTGCTCCGGGGGCAACGAGCAGCGGAAGACGGTCGTAGGCTAGATTGGAGGATAGGGTTTTAACCTTTGCTCTGATACCATGTTATGAATATTGTGTATGTATTGCAATAGTCCAATGGACAATATATAGAGTACAAAGGGACACAAGACTAAACCCTAAAACAATAGGAAATACCACTAATACTCTTAACAATTTACATGCCTCTTGTCTCCCAGGGTACTGGTGTACGTTCTATGGTCTTTCACCCAGATGGAAAAACCCTATTCTGTGGGTTAGACCAAAGCTTAAAGGTAGGTCTGATTTTAACATGCGATTTATTGATATTGCTTGCTTGCTGCTTGCTGACCTATATGAGCATTTTATAGGTATTCTCTTGGGAACCAGTAAGATATCATGATGTTGTTGACATGGGATGGAGCAATTTGGCTGACCTAAGTATTTATGAAGGAAAACTCTTGGGATGCTCCTACCATGAACGCTGTGTTGGTGTTTGGGTAGCTGATATATCGGTGAGTGTTAATTTTTGCATGCAATGTGTATTTTCTTGTAGGGTCTAACTTTTATCTTTTGACCCAGCTTATTGAACCCTACGCTCTTGGTGTTTTACCGAAAGCAGCTTTTTTTGCCGAGCTTGTGCATTCTATAGATGATAATCCTGTGAAATCGATTGATAGAACTGCAAAGTCCATTCCTGCTGTAGCAACGACACATCCAAAGTCCATTCCTGCAAAGTCCATTGGTATGGCTTCAAACTATTCATATATTTCATTATGTATTGAATTGTCTTACTTTGCCTCAGTACTCCATAGTGATGATCTCTCTTTCTCAGCTGAAAGTGGGGTTCATGGCTCACATTTGACTCCAGCAACTACAGATAAAATCAAGAAAGATAAGAGTACTACCATTCCTCGAAGACCTGATTCATCTTTGAAATCATCTATTCAGAGTTCTACTCCAATGAGGCGTATGAAACTTGTAGAAAATTCTTCCACCAATCCAATAACAGCAGAACATAATTTTGGACAGAAGGACATCTCATTAACATCTCGTACCAGAATAACTAATATTTCAACCGTTAAAAATGGTCATCCCACGGAGTCAATATCTGTGAAAGATATTTACACTACGCCGCTGGCTGTTTCTTCACCTGTTGTTGTGCCCAGAGACATTTTAGAGGACAAAACAGTAGGCAGTGTTAGTAGAGGAATTGGAGGCAGAACTGCAGTCCCAGATGATTTTTGCAGTCCTATTCACTCAAGAAAACCCTCACTTAATGGTGATGCTGGTGATAGTGACAGCTTAGTAAGATCCATGCTCACTGAACCAGATGTTTGCTCAGAGGGTTTGTCTGGCTTAAAATTCTCCTTTGGATCGACTCCATATTACAAGAAAGAAGAATATGAAGATACGGAAAAAGGAGATATTGCACAAATGGCAGAAAAGATAGACAGAACAGTGTCTTTGGAGCATCCTGTGCTGTCAAATGCTGATAAGTGTACAGCTCTTTGTTTCTTTGTTCTTAAACATTGAAGCCCTGCAGTTTTGCTCATTTTTGGCGATTTAACATTAGAACTCTCTTTCACTGTAGCCTTTGAATCACCATGCTCAACTACAGAAACACCCAGGGTCAAATATGTTAGAGGAGGTGCGTGTGTATGTTAACTGATGTTGCCAAGTGCATAGTACCCATTCTGAAGCTGGGGTTTACTTCCCCTAAAAATAGTTTTATGATGATATTAACTTCTTTTGCAGTTGCTGTGCCACTAGGAAAGACAAAATCTCTCGTTGAGAGGTGGGAAAAGAGAGAGACTTCTAACATTGATTATTCACTACCTACTGGTTCTTGTGGTGATCGTGCAGTGAGAGCTGACAGCCCTCCCTCCCTTCTGGTGTGTACTCATAATTTGAGTATAATTAATTTCAGCTTTATTTGACCTTACTGCCTTGTTCCTTTTGTTTAAACCATTTCTGCTATCCTGGATCTTATTTAGTTCTCAGTATATAATTTCTTGCATACTTATTGTTACATGTTATGATAATTTAAAATTCTAAATCCTTTTGGCTTTTGAGTCCGTACTGCTACATGTTTGGAGATAGAAGTGATGATCAAGTATTTTCAGAAACCAGATACAAGATGCATGGGGGCAATCATGATATAATGTTTTATGGACTTAACAGTATGCTGTTGCCTGTTGGGAGATTGAAGTGCTATTGAAGTATTTTCAGAAACTATATACAGAATATAAGTCAAACAAATATGACTTTACCTTTGCTCTATTTTTGTTTGCTCATGCTCTCTAGTGTTTGTGAAATTTCTTTTGGCTGTTCAAATTATTATACTCGGTGGTGATTGTAATGAACAGGCAGAAACAAGTCAGACTTATGAAAAAGACTTGTCAACAGTGGACGAGGTGATGACTCCAATCAATTTGATGCAGAACCATGACGAATTCATTAATGCCGTGAAATCTCGGTTAACAAAGCTAGAGGTGATCCCTTCTTTCTTTACTTACGGACTTCTGTTTGTTATCAGCTTCATATGCTTCATGGAATTCCTTCCATGATCTTACATCCAAGAAATAGATATGATCTTGCAAAACTTTTATAGTTTATTTGTTGGTTCAACATGTGAGTGGCTAAACTTCATCTGGCAGTCTACTGCATATGAAGAAGCTTTTCAATACTTTTTTTAAGAACTTTGAAATATGGGAAAATTAGGCTAACTTTCTATAGGTTCTTCAATACTATTAGAAAGCTTAACATTAACATTTTTTTATTTTGATATTTGTAATTAACTATTTAATGGCATTTTCTGAAAGACAACTGATGTGAAACATATGTTATCAAATTGGAGTTGAACATAGTCTATTGTCTTTCATTTCTTTTAGGCTAATGTACAGAATGTACATGTTCTTGTGAAGTAGTGCTGATCAATCACCAAAACATCAAAATATATTATTTGTGATAACCCGATATATTATTAATGTTAAGCGTGTTCAGATGATGTGGCATGTCTTTGAGCATAATGGTATCAAAGGAGCAATTGCTGCTGTGGCAAAGTTGCCCGACAATGCTGTAAGTTTTTCTTGAGATGTTATGATGATTATACATGGCTATACTTCATAGTTTTTAAGCTACTAATGGTTGAGTTTACAGGTTCAAGCTGATGTTGTTAGTACTCTCAAGGGGAGGCTTGATCTTTTCAACCTAGAGATTTTGTCAAGCTATCTACCTGTTCTTGCGGGGTTACTGAACAGCAAAACTGAAAGGTAATATATTGGATGTTTTATCTCATTGCATGCTGGCACTTAGTGGACTGTGGTAAATGAAAACAGTTTTACTTGTCTATATTATTGCAAGTCTATCCTTGATTGAAAGAGAAGGATCATGGAAATGTTTTCAGACCCTTGTAAATATGCTTCAATATGCGAGTCATGCAAATATTGGAATCCTACAGTAGAAAAATGATTGGTTTAGCGGTAACTATGTCTTATGATTACTTTGCCTCAAATTTACAGGCACGCTACTGTTTCTTTGGAAATGTTATTGGATCTTATAAAGATTTTTGGACCAGTTATTCATTCAACATTGTCAACAAATTCAGCAGTTGGAGTTGATATTCAGGCTGAGCAGAGGTATGCACAACAACTGTATTCTGGGAAGGGAATGTTTGCTAGGGGACACTGCAAAACTTGTGTATTGCTAAAAGGCACTCGATGTGAGATGACAAGTGGGCCCATTCCCTACATTTCAGTGAAACACCGTTGTCCTAAAGCAAACCGCAGACTTATTGCAGTGTCCTGTAGCCTATTGCCATGGCTGGGACCTAGATATGTCAAAGATAAACTGGGCAGTAACCAACTTCTCTGATGTAATACAGGTTGCAGCGTTGCACCCGATGTTTTAACCATTTGCAAAAGATTCAGCAAGTTCTGCATCCATTGATTATGTAATTCCTTTCCTTTCCTTTATCAGATGTTTCATCCTTTGCTTTAGATGATGGCACGCTGCCAGTTGTTTTTATGCATTCGTCTAGTCCTTTTTGTATCACTGTTACTAGAGATGCGCCACTCAGAGGAACTAGTGTTTCTGATATTCAGCAATTTTTTTCACTTTTTTTTGTTGGCACAGGCGGGGCGGTCAAACAGCACAACTTGCCCAAGAACTAAATCTGTCTTTGCAAGACCTGGTGGTGATCTGAAATTTGTTGGAAGCTCATCCATACTACAGAGTGAGAGTAGATACCATTCTTTTTGGCAAAAAAAAAAAAAACACGCCATACAGTTTGTGTAGCTCGTTGTCATAACTTTGCGAGTGAGATTTGTAATTGTGTTTTGACTCAGCCTGGATTCGGCATTGTTCCCTGTTGTATATGTGAACTTGGCTGTGAATCATTCTGTAATTAAGCGCATTTGCTGTATGAGTAGCCCGGAACGAGGGAGAGGAAAGGAAACAAGCATCTGTTAGTTTTGTTTGGTCTCAACTCGTTTGCCACTTGACACCAGGTGGTGGATGTATCATGTATAATGTAGTGAATTGTTTCCCACGCGATCTTGTGTTGATTAACCATTATGGGCGTGGTTGATGTCTTGAAGCCAAACAGCTCCTTCAGGGCTTGGTTTGGTTTGAACGTATGACCTATGCTCAGTTTGACTTGGAAATCACCAGTTGGCTGCTAAGGACTTAATCATTTGAATATGATCTAAACTCTATTTCCTTAGCTCCTAAGAAAACACGCATTCTGTTTATTCTTGATGGCATTTCCAGGTTTGCATGGAAACCATTCTGGCAAATACTATATTCTTTTCGCACTGTTAGTCAATAGTCATATCTTATGTTTTGACGGAAAAGTCCTCCTTATGTTCGGTTCAGTTCTCGAATGGTACGCCCGGACAAATTTGTGTTCCGTTTAAGAATTTCCATTTCTTCAACTCTGAGATGCAGCGTATGGTGATGACAAATTCGTCAAGTTAATCAGCGCCCGCTGTGGTTGAAAATTTTGACTTAAAAAGACAACAAAATTGCACGTAAACGCTGACATTTTTGTTGTATTGAAGAGAAGCCATTGCATTACACTACGGTACTACCATTTTGTTCTTGCTTGCCGAGCGACCCAAACCGCCCACCTGGCCCCACCTGTCGGCCACGAAACCGGTACGCGCAGAATAACATCAGTCAGATTGGCACCACGCCACGGGACGGGAAATCGAGAGTATAAAATAAACACCCCTTAAACAAATCCAAATTCCAAACCCACTACGTTACGCAAGGTCGCAAGCACTAGTACAACACCGATTAAAGCGGCAGTCCAAAGCAGTTGGTCGCCACCGTCGCGTTGGAGTGGTTGGACTCCTCCCTTCCGCTCCCCCCTGCCATCGCCGGAGAATCCGCCATCGCCACAGCCTTCGAGGAGGAGGCCATGGCGGGGAGGTACGACCGCAACCCCTTCGAGGAGGACGACGTCAACCCCTTCGCGGTGAGTTTAGTAGCAGTTGTAGCTCGCTCGCGGTAGCCCCCGCACCGCACCTCGCGGCCGCGCTTCGTCTAGCCGTCTGGAAGCTTGTTCCCGCGCTTGCTCACATGCCTAGTTGAGTTGCATATGGGATTGACTTAGGTGGTGCTGGTTTCTGGCCGCGACGCTTTTTTTGGTCCCGCGCGCGGTGTTGGATGCTTGGATCTGGCCGAGTTGTTGGTGCTAGGGTTAGTGATTTAGGATCTTCGGTAAGTGGGATTCGTTGGCTGGATGCGGGGTTTGTGCTTGTTCCGTGGTATTCGCTATGTACGAGGTGTGACGAGTGTAGGGTTATTCTGTATTTGCTATGGGTTTTCAAGGGAGAAACGATACTTGAATTTGGAAATTGGCACTTGGCTTGCGGCTAAGTTAGGATTTGTGGTTATATTAAGAACTGCGCAGTGCAGTGGGTGTGTAAACACTCTTGAAATGGGAGATTTGCTCTTGGAGGTGTTGGCAAAATGAAATAAATGGGATAATTTGCACCTTCTGGGTGCGTATTGTTGATGGCATGAGGAGATTGAACGTTTCCCGTAGCAGTATTAACATTTATTGTGGTAAGTGGTAGTCGCTGTTTGGCGGGTGTGCATGTGTCTGCGGGTCTGCTATTGCGTGCATGTGTGTATTCGTTGTTCATGCGAGCGCTTGCATGTGTTCCATATAAGACAGGAAACATTTTATATACTGCCAATTCAGAGCTTTAGGCCGATAATTGTATATAGGGATAACAGAGTTGGACAAAAGCTTCTAACTTTGGAATTGTTTTCTTCGACTATTTTTTGGTTGTTTTTTTAAATTTATCCTGTTCTGCAGGGTGGAAGTGTACCTCCTGCTTCTAATTCTCGGATGCCACCTCTTCCTCATGAACCAGCTGGCTTCTATAATGATCGTGGTGCCACAGTGGACATACCTCTTGATTCATCTAAGGTACATGTACTTCCATTGAGCTTGCTAGTATTATGGAATTCCATATTTAACAAGTTCTGTTCTACCCAAGAAAATCAGATTGTAGTATTGTACTAAGCTCTTTCACTCCAATACTGTAAATCTGTAACTCCGGTGCATATGCTTCCTTTTCAATGAGTTTTTTGAAAGGCCATGCAGAATGCAATTGATCAAGTAGTGCTGGTCGGTGGTCACACTATTCTTTTAGATATTGTTGATTCCAAAATTAATTCCAGATATCCTTTCATTGCTGTGTTTGTGGTTGATTGCTTATGTCTATATGTCAATGTAGGACGTAAAGAAAAAGGAGAAAGAACTGCAGGCAAAGGAGGCTGAGCTAAACAAACGGGAAAGGGTATGCGCCTTATTCTTGAAACTAGAATTTCCAAGTGAATGCTCATGTGCTATCTTATATGCCATCTGATTTATTGCTTTGTTCAACAGTAAATAATTAAAACCATGGCTTCTATGAATTCGAAGTGGTTCTAATGCATTCAATGGTCAACTTCCCCCTGGCTAAAATCCTAACATCTTGCAAAGCTCCCAGATGTTGTCGTATTATTGTGGTTAAATATCTAATACATAGCCAACAGTTTCTATGTTCTTTACTTTTCCAGTGTTATTGAAACAGTAACCATGATGCAGTATGGAAACTAGGGAGCTATAGTTGACATGGAATTACCGCAGAGGTCGGACACTTAATAGACCTCACTGCTCTAACAATTGGTTGAATATTTGAATCATCGACAGTGCACCTTTGGTTCGAAATAATAAGCAGACATGGGATCTCTATGCAGCCACTTATAGTGCTCTGAGGTGAAGGGTGATAGTGCCAGAACAAAATGGCTATCATTATCAAAAGATCTCATCTAGACATCTCTTTATTTTCTAAAAAGTTGTTGTATTGTTACTAAATCCATGCAAGAGAAAACTTTCAACATAATTTACAATGTGCTGAATCCCAGAGTGAGCTGAGTTTTACTCAAAGAAAACTTTGCTTTGACAATGTTTCACATGATTGAAACAACCCAGATGTGCTTACAAGCATTCACTTGTCTTTTCTTTCTTTAAATACTCTACCTGATTTTTTTATGTTTCTGTGACACCCAGGAATTGAAAAGAAAGGAAGAAGCTGCAGCCCGAGGTATAATTCTTCATGTAGCTGAGTAATTGTAATTAGTTTTGTACATTTCTAGCAAAAAAAAAAAATTTGAGGATAGGAAACAGATACACAGGATATTGTCAATTGGTTAATGAGGAAATTTGCCTGGAAACTTTTTCTAGTCAAGTTTAATTTAGAGCTTGGGAACTATATTTTTCAATATCATGGAATTTGCGGAAAAGTTACCTTTTTGGTATATTAATGGTTTAGAGGTGCTCCGTTTTATGTTATATGTTACATTGTGTGTACCATTCTCAAAAATGCTATTTCAGCTAATTTAGTACTTATGCTCTTGTTATTACAGTCCATTTCACTTGTTACTTCTGTCTTGCAACTCTTCCCTTTCTTTTGGCAGCTGGTATTGTCATTGAAGAGAAAAACTGGCCACCCTTTTTGCCCATTATTCATCATGACATTTCAAATGAGATACCAATCCACCTACAAAGGATGCAGTACCTTGCATTTTGTTCATTGTTGGGTAAGTGTTGGTTATGGTTTTAACTCTTCTTCCCTCCCTCTCGTGGGAAAAAAACGGACACAAGGAGTAAATTACCTGGCTAAAGTTCTAAACCACCATTTTTCGAGATTCTTTTGTTCAAATGTTGTGAACAGAATGCTGCCTGAAGACCTCACATACTGTCCAACTAATGAACTTCCACTGAATCAATGCCATTGCCACATTATATTTTAGGGTGTGAATCTGTCATTATTGTCTGAGAAGTGGCATGAAATAACTGAAGCATGTTCCGAAACAATTTTAATTTCAACAAACTTCACTTACGTTGGCATTTTTTACTTTTAATGAAGAGAATTTTGAACAAATTTGCAACCTCTGCCTTGTTGCCAAAAGATAGGTCTTGGTAATGTAAACCTTATTACTTAAGTGTAAGCATTAGGTGCCTACTCTTCTTTTGAGGTTGGGCTTGAATTTCCAACCATCATAAAAAATGTCCAAAGCGATGCTTGTAATACTTAGCACCTTGGAAACAGGAATACTATTTAGTGGTGGGCTCAGATGATTAGCAGACATTAAAATTAAGAGATGAGAGCTAGAGACCATCGTGCATTGGTGTAGCATTGCTCCACCAAGGTGCTTATTTGTGCAAACTTTGATGTCATGCAGGATTGACGGCCTGTCTTTTTTGGAACATCATTGCGACTACAGCAGCATGGATTAAAGGGGAAGGTATGGCTGAATACCTTATTGTGTACTTGTGGATCAACTGCAATCTACTCCGACTGACACTTGAAACTAATCTGGCGGTTCACTTCAATAGGTGTTATGATCTGGTTGCTAGCCATTATCTACTTCATATCTGGTGTCCCTGGGGCCTATGTGTTATGGTATCGCCCGCTTTATAATGCAATGAGGTTGTGTAATGCTTCTGCTTTTGTTATTTATACACATTGTTTCTTCATATGCTTCACACCTTGTGTTATTGAAATGCATGTTACAGGACCGAAAGCGCTTTGAAGTTTGGGTGGTTTTTTCTGTTTTACTTGGTAATATCCTTACCATCTAGTATTAGACTCTTTTTTTGACGTAATTTAAATTTTTTTTTGACGTAATAGTATTAGACTCTAGTATTAGACTAAAGGCTTCCCACATTACTGGCTGCATAAATTGCCGATATTCCATTCGTTGCTAATGATATTTGCCCCTTCCAGATCCATATACTATTCTGCGTCTGGTCAGCTGTGGCTCCCCCATTTCCTTTCAAAGGAAAATCATTGGCGTAAGTGGTACTCTGTACATAATATATATTAGTAATATTAGCTCTGTTTGTGTCATGCGTAAATCTGGTAGTTGTTTGAGGCAAAGCAGCACTTGGAGCACTGGGTACATCCTGAAAGAATTTTGAGAATGTTGTTATTCTTACTAGTCTTAGTATATACTATTACGTTACTGATAAAGGTATCACTCCTGTAATGTGTCCATTTTTTGGGATCACTATCCCAGCAATGCTGGACTGCTTTTATGTTACATCTTGATAGCTATCACTTATCAGATGTTGCCGCTAATTTTTAGGGTAGTATACCTGGATTTATTGTTGCTTAAACTGTTAAGAACACTATAGCAATTCTCTTTCAGACTGTCCATTCTTTACTTCAAATTATAGATACCATGTTCTCCTTATCTAAAACTCATTCAAATTATTTAATTTCTAATTATCTGATTTCTTATTTTTTGCTGCCACAGTGGGATTTTGCCCGCAATTGATGTCATAGGCAGAAGTGCTATTGTTGGGGTAAGTCTGCATGGCTTAACTTACCATTGGTCTAATTCAAGTTAATTTGGTATGATTTTCTTATGTGGTCACACAATACCCTACAAAATATTTGAGATATTAGGGTGCTCTATCCAGGCAGGACCCAATCTTTGCATTTTGTAATATACCTCTTGCATCAGTCGTTGATGAAACATCTTCGTGAATCAGCCTAAGTTATTTGATTTGCACGTCTTATATAATTGATAAGTCATTTACACTGTTTTCACACTAAATTTTGACAGATATTTTACTTTGTTGGATTTGGACTGTTCTGCCTCGAATCACTGCTCAGCATTGTTGTCGTCCAGGTTGGTTTATGCTTTAACCTTTTGCTATGCCTGAAACTGATGAGTAGGCAAAGCCAAAGAACACATTTGGGTCTATGGCGGTAGCTATTCTCATGCATCATATGGTGCCCTTCAGAATAGATACTCTTTTTATCGAAGATGTCACGTTTGCACTACAATATGTTAATCTCATTCAAATTTTCATCTTTTTGCGATTAAATTTCTATTGCCGTTGCTTTTTTTCTCTCTCCGAGAGATTGTCATTCTGAACTTGGTCGTTTGAAATGCAGCAAGTATATGTGTACTTCCGTGGGAGTGGGAAAGCTGCAGAGATGAAACGTGAGGCAGCGCGTGGTGCTATGAGATCAGCCTTTTGATAGAGCGGCCTTAATGAACATAAGAGAATAGGATGTGCCGATCGGTGGTGGCTTCTTGTACATCCCTATACATATGCTGTGCGTCTCTGAGAATGCTTATAGCTAAAGATCTTCTTGACTTCCTGTAATATATACCGAGCCTTGTATGGATGGATATCTCAAAGCGTTTTCCGTGCTTCATTTCTTACCTAGGTCCAGATGTGCTTATAGGTAACTGAATTTTTTGGGGAATACACTTGCCTGCCTGATGTGTACTCTTAACAACTTGCAAGATCATTATTGTTCTTTGGAGCTGGACTGATTCTTCGCGCCGAGGGAAATCACTTGGTTTAACCTAATCACTATTTCCTTGCAGTATGGTTAATGTATGTCACATATAAAGAACAAGTTCCTGAAGATAACCAGAAACAGCAGAAAACATATAGAGGGTCTGTGCTAAAACTAATTTATGATCCCATGCAAATCAGAAGCACCTTATTGCATTACACAGTTTACACTAGCTAGCCCAGCATAGCCAAAGCTCAAAGACCTAACAAAAAAGAAAAAAGAACGGAAGGAAGGCTACCACTTAAGAACAAATGAAAGGGGAGAAAATTCTAGCTCGAATATATGCTGAGATTCCGTAGCGCCTCTATTTGCCGCTCATGGCAGGCTGCGCTTGCTGCACCTTGGCGCCGAACCCGCACTTCCTAGTGAGGATGCTCCACGACCTCTTGGGCTTCCCGAGCCGCCGGATCTCCTGCTTCATGCTCAGGCACTCCTTCTCCAGCTCCGACACCCGCTCCATCACGTCGGTGATGGCCTCGCTCCCCTTCCCCTCGGGCGCTTCGGCGTCGTTGTCAGCGTCGGCTTCCGCCTGGCCGGCGGCGACGGTGCCCTTGGATACGATGGCACCGTTGCCCGGGTGCGGGTGCGGGTGCGCGCCGTCGGCCGCCGCGTTGTCGGACACGAAGAACCACCCAGCGATGGACGTGCGGAGGCGGAGCTGCTCGAAGAAGAGCACCTGCACCACCACCCGCAGCGGCAGGCGCTCGTTCTGCGCCGCTTGCGTGCACGCCTCCAGCGACAGCTTCTGGCAGTTCATCAGCCGGCACAGCTGCTCCCGCTCCGACTCGGACAGCCACGGGTGCGCCAGCACGCAAGGATACCCGTGCATGCATGGACGTGTCATTTACGTCATTACGTGCCATGGAAGAGATCACAGAATGAAATGCGAATGCAGCGATGTGTCTGTCACCTTGAGGGTATATATCAATGGCGCGGTAGATGCCGTCGTCGACGGGCCGCGCGTAGTCGGGTACCACGGTGGCGAGCGCCTGGAACTTGGGCAGCTTCAGGTTAGTGTCCGGCGTCACCTCTACGAGGTACCCGTCCATGAGCTTGGCCACCAATAGAGCTGGGATTTGGACCGGGTTTTTCTAGACTGGTCCGAAGCCCGATCAGTACGGTACGGTTTAAGCACAGCACTGCACAGTATGCGTTCAAGCCGGACCGACACGGCACGAACGTCGGGCCGGACTGGGCCTGAGAACGTGGCCCGTTGGGCGGCACGGCACGAAAAAAAGTCCAATCCTCTAATCCTCTCCCCGGCCTAGTCCAATCCTATCTCTCCGGCCCGTAGCTCGCCCAATCCCGCTTCTCCTCCCCCACACTGGACCAACCCTAACCCCTATCCCGACTAATCCATATCCCCAATCCCACATACCGCCTCCAGCCCTCCACCCTCAGTTCCTCCCTCTCCAAACGCCGCTTTCCTCTCTCCCTCTCCGGCTCTCTCCTCCCCACGCGCTGCCTTCCTCCCTCTCCAGCTCTCCTCCGGCCGAGAGGAATGAAGATGACGGTTGCTGCCGCCATCGTCGCCTCCGCCGTCTATAATTATTTTGGGCTAGGCTTGGGCTGGCACGGCACGACCCTAGCACGACGGGTTTTTGGCCGTGTCTGGGCTTGACCGGAGGCGAGGTGGGTCGGCACGGCACGATACGGCGGGGTGACCGGGCCGAGCCGGCACGGCACGACGTGGCCCGAAGCACGATAAACCCAAACCGGACTGGCACGGCACGACCCAATGCCCAGCTCTAACCACCATGGTGATCGGCCTGGGGCACCCCCAATCTGTCTTCCTCCACCACCGCCGGCGACGTGTACCCCGTCCCGATCCCGTCCGTCGACGACATGAAGTAGTCCAGTATCCTCTGCACGCAGTCGATGTCGTACAGCGTCTCGACGGTGTACCCGAGGTTGGGCACGAGCAGGTCGTCCAGTGAGGCGTCCTCGAGCTGCGCACCGATCCGCCGCTCCAGGTTCTCCCGGCACAGCGGGCTGGCGTGGAGGAGCATTGCCGTGCGGAGCATCCCGAGCAGGAACTTGGTGGAAGCGACGCCCTTCTTGGTCGGCAGCAGCGCCACGATCTCCTCCAGGAAGTACCTCTGGTCGCTCTCGGACGGCGCGGAGACGTTGGCGGCGCGCGGGGTGACGCTTCGGCTGCCGGCGCCGGCGACGCCGAAGTCGGCGGCGAAGCTGGCGTTGCTGAAGCTGGTGTTGCGCTTCAGGCCCGGGAGGAACCGCCCCGCGTAGACCATGATGGCGCCGGCGATGCTCTCGGCGCGCATGCCCTTCCCCTCCATCGCCTGGATCAGCCGCTTGAACATGGGCAGGCTCAGAAACGACACGTCCTCGTACCACCAGTCCATCCCGGACGCCGCCGCCGAAGCGGCGCCACGCGGCGTGTCCCCTGAGCCGATGCCGTTCCACAGCGCGTCCCTGTCGAGGCTGGCGTTCTTAGCCGGCGCGGTGGCCTGGGGCCAGGCGGCGGCGGCGGAGGCGCAGGCCTTGGAGGCAAGCGCGATGTGGCGGTCCTCGGCGGTGGGGAGGACGCCCTCGCAGGTCTCGAGCGCCTTGATGGAGTCCTTCCAGTTGGCGAGCACGTCGGCGAGGAAGGACTCGGCCTGCGTGATGAGGTTGCCCTCGGCGTGGTCGTCCGTCATGCGGAGGTACTCGGCGGCGCAGCGGAGGCACACCACGTTGAGCGCGTTGAGCTCGATCTTGACGTCGTAGCAGAACCTGGCCGCCAGCTCGAACGCCTTGGCGCCACCCGGGATGTCGTCCAGCTGCAGCGTGCACATGCCGCCGCCGTCGGCCGGTTGCTGGTACTCGCTGATCATCCGCTGCAGCACGCCGCTCCGGCTCAGCAGCGGGAACTGGGCCGACAAGAACAGTAATGACGCACCATTAGTCCCATCAACGCGATCGGGTCAGTAAGAAAAGTAAGGCCGGTGCAATGTCGTAAATAATGATGGAACGGTGATTTGGCACAGTCCCTACTTCGACAACAACATCACTCTCAAGCTCGGTCATGCACCTCCTGGGAAAAAGTTCAGATGAATCATGTCAGCATCTGAAACATGCAAGCTCGTAATTTCGAACCTACGAAGAAGAAGTACATGGATCTAGTACTAGCTAGATGGGAATGGTTGAACTGATTGAATAAACCCAAGTGATGACTAGATAGCACGTAGCACATGGCACACTAACAATGCTGTAACAAGCGAGAATTTCTTCCATTCCTATGTTAGATAGCATGCACCACCCGCATTCTCTGTCCAATCAAGTCTAGACGTGAAAAATGAGTGTTTTAGAACCTACTATCTTCCATCACAACTAAAACCTTAGGGTCACATAAGTGGTGCACGAAAGTGAATAAACAATGCTCTTTAAAATGAGGCAAGATCAATGGAGTTAAGGATGCAAATTTGACAAGGAAGAATGGAATCCATTGTGCCTAAGAGAGATATTTTTTAGAAATTAGAGCCAGAAATCTTAGTTATTCTTTGTTTTTCCAGAAAATGGACTTCAGTGAGAATAGAATTGGTCTACTGTCTGTCACAAAACAAAGCACAAATATAATATTCCATCCATCGATTTTTATAAGGTGTTGTTTGACCTGGTATGGCACGGTCTCCAAACTGAATATTGATCGTTAATTGCTTTTATGATATATTGTTAACACGTACAAAATTATTTCATCGAAAAAAGAAAAATTATGATCATATGAAAGTACTTTCATAAAAATGGTACAACTTTTGTGTCACTAAACCTATATACTTTTAGACTAACAAAATTTGAATCTTGAAATGCACAGGCGTCCTAAAAAAAATCAAAGTATATCATTGATCAACGCATCTGAAAGAAGCGAGGAGTCCAGATAACCATGTGATGCCTTCAAGGACGAAGATTTCCGGCATGGAGCCCAACTTCATGGTCGCCATCCTCTCCTGCTGCCACTTATTCCAGCCGATCGACCTACTATGTCTGTCAGACCAAAAGAGGCTGAGGGGGCCTGCTGTTCACTATGCAAGCCTTTTGCGGAAATGGAAGCCGAGGGAAGGAAGCGAGGAAGGATTTAACAGAGAAGATGGCGGTGTTGCCGTGCTTGTGCTTGTGCATGCTTGAAGACAACTGAGGTGGCATGCAGGGAAAGGTGAGAGAACGAAAAAAATGCATGGACAGTTCGATGGTTGGCCCGGGTCCAAAGGAGAAAGCAGAAATCTGCGGGCCTTAGCATTTCTCCGTTCCTACTCTTTTGAAGAACATATCACTTTGCAGTTTGCATGGACAAAAATTCTTCTAAGCCATTCGTTCAAAAAAAAAAGAAAGGTCGGTCTATACAAGATTCGACTATTTTCTCAGCCTAAAACAATCAAATTTTAGTTTATTTACAACTTCATTATACATAGATTATAGCAATTTATTTATATAATTTTTGTTCTTAATCACTGTAATTATTATCGAAAGTCTTAATAACTCATATTTCCATCAAATGATTCAAAATCTAACATATACTTTTGAGATAATCAGTAAAAACAAAGATAAAAAATAAAATTATATACCAACAAAATACGACAATGTGGTGAACCCGTTATGTTCCGAAAAAAATAAATAAATTTGGACTCAATTCATCATACAAAAAGAAGTGCAAATCTCAAAGCATATCGAACGGATGAAAATTTGACTATTTTGACAAAAGAAAATTGTTGAATGTTGTTTAGCAAATCTCAAAAAAGAAAAAGAAAACCCTCTAAGCTCTTACGTACCGATAGATCTCTCTCTATTTCATTTATGTGTTCGGCCCACCTGCTAGTTGCTGGTGTATAGTGCTTGGTTAAGAAAAAGGAAAAAGTTTATTTTTCAGCCCTCAACTATTGTCCGAGTCCGATTTTCAACCTCTAACTCTAAAATCATCTAAAACTCAACCTTCAACTCTCAAAATCGTTCTTTTTTTTTTTCACCCTTTGGCCCTTCCCACCCCCGGTTTTCGCTGACATGAAGGTGGTTTTTGCTAACATAGCGGCGGTTTTCGCTTAGTAGGGTGGGGCCCACATGTCAGTCCTCCCTCTCCCTATCCGAAGCTCGTCATGTCGCCGTCTTCCCCAAATCCGGTTAGAATTGCCGCCGTACTCTCTCCGGTGAGCCTCTCTTCAATCCATTCTTCCCTCAGCATCTCCTCATATTACTCTCCTTCCCAAACTTCTGATTTTGGCCGTCCATCGCCTCAGCACCGTCGCATTGTGGAGCTTGCCTTATCGCCCTCGACTCTCGTCGCTAGGCCGCCTCCGGACATCTCGGCATCTACCGTTTGCTTTGGTGAGCTTCTCCAACTCTCCTCATGCCCATGCTCACCTCTGTTTCTTCCCTCCTTCCCTCTGGCGTCGCTACCACTTCTCCTTCCCCAAGTCCGACCGTTGTACGCCACCGTAGGCCCATGTCCGAGCGCTGTGCCATCAGCACTGCCACCCCTAGCCTCCTCTCCCTTGTGGGAATCCATTTTTGAGGTCGCTGACCCCTCTCCACGTCCCCCTCGCCTCCGGCAAGCACACCCCGCGCATGCTCCCCCCTCCTTTGCTCTGCCTCCCTTCTTATTGTCCCTCTCTCTCTCTGTGTAATCTTTTTTCTGATTTATTAGACAATGTGGAACACACGTAGTAGACACGTGGCACACACATCACATGAAATTGGGTGGGAAGGGCCGAAAGGGGCAAAGCGGATGGTTTTGAGAGTTCGAGGGTGCATTTTAGATAGTTTTGTAGTTCAAGGTTGAAAATCGGACTCGGGCAACTGTTGAGTTGAAAAATAAACTTTTTTCTAAGAAAAATAATGGCTAACTCTGTTTTTCCTCCCATTGGTTAGAGACACTCAAGAAGGTGTACTGGTAGACGTTGTGACGATCCCTCTATCTGCAAAGCGACCAAGATCCAAGTGGCCATGACATGCCGCTGTCATTGTCATGCATCTCCTAGAATTGCTCGGCCGCTGTCTCCCTTGCACCTGGCCAGCCAGATCCACTTCTGAGGGGGTTGTCTGTTCGCATGCAATGATCGATGCTTCAACTTAAAATGTGTGTGGTGATGCCTTGATGGTATGCGCTCGTGTCGCGTATACCCATCCGTGTATGCATAATCGCATACGATCACATGATGGTATATATATCAATCAGCATGGGCTTGGGACGAGCCCTTGAAATATACCGTGCAATGCAAGCACATGTGTACGGACTGCCGCATGTTCGATAGTTCTATGATTTACATTGTGAGACGCTACTAGTACAGTATGGTAGTACTACGCCGATGTGAAGGTGTAAATGACCTTTTTTAAGGGCGTGGAGCCATCTTTTCTCGAGCTGCAAAGCGTGTCAGTTGCTCCCCATGTAAGCGAGCTAGGAAGGCTACATCAGACTCCATGTTTTGCTCTCTCTCTTTTTTATCAGGCCACTTTGTCGGTTTGTCGCCTTCACCGGCGAGCGAATCTCTTGCTGGATCCACCGTGCCTCCTATCACATCCGTCCATCGCTTTCAGCACCACGAAGTAAATTCCTTGCCCCGGACTTAAGTTTGTTACAAGAGGAAAAATTTCACGAGAAAATGCACGTGTCGTGCCATTCGGCGCCCACGGAGGCTCAGCATAGCAGGCATCCATGCTTTTGAAGGACCCAGATCGAGTCGCATGAGGAGCTGCGGCCTGCAACGGCCTCAATTTCTCTTCGTCCCAGGGGTTATTTGGTTGTCACCCTGGGCTCACCTCGTCTGGCTGGAGTTGAGCCGGAGGCTTGCCTGGGGTATGTTTGGTTGGCATCCTGGCCCCTGGGAGACTGTCTGGTCTAGGCTGGGACGTCAGGCTCAAGCGACCGAAAACAGTCGTCTGGGTCCCTGCCTCGCGTATGCATCTTCCTCCTCGCGTACGCTTCTTCCTCTATGTCCCAGCCAAGCCGTCGGTGTCCACCTGGATTCTCCCTGCCCTGGCCCCGGTTTCGCCTCCATCTCTCCGCAATCCGTCAAGGAGCCGCTGCCGCCGCGAGCTCCATCTCCGTTGCATTCCGCCATCGTCCATTGCCCTTCGCCCGTGCTGTCTTCACTGTTGGAATTGCGTGTTCGCGTTCTACGTCGTGCTCCCATGTTCGTGGTCCGAGCGTCACTGAGCCGCCGCCGACCTCATCCTCCCCAAAGCCGACCGCCGCCTCCTCCGTTGATCTCCTCGCCGGTGAGTTCTTTTACTTCCCCGAGCGCGTCATAATCTTCTCCCCGAGCTCCTCTCCAAAAGCCCCATGTCGTCAGCCCCGGTTTCGCCTCCATCTCGCCGCAATCCGTCGAGGAGCCGCCGCTGCAGTGAGCCATTCTTCGTCTTATTCCGCCGTCGTCCATCGTCCTCCGCCTGTTCCGTCTTCACCGTTGGAATTGTGTGTCTATGTTCTACGTCATGATCCCATCATCTTCGTCCGAACGTCACCGAACCGCCGCCGACCTCGTCCTCCCCAAAGCCATTGTTTGTCTTCCCCGTGTCCGACCGTAGGGCGCCACCGCAGGCCTGCCCTAGTAGTCGACGTCACCACTCACGTGCTCGCCTCGCTGCCCGCAACCCATTTTGACCTCTCTAATCATCGACAATGAGTCCACGTCGGTGCCGAGCCGACTCCACCGAGCTGGCCGAAAGAACAGAGGATGAGGAAGGAAGGAAGCGTATTTCCTGTTTTTACGCTTCCTAATTCTGAAAACGTATTTTCTAGTTTGATGCTATCTTCAGGCACGTATCACCAACCAAACACCACCTCTCGAGGCAAAAATCATTTGCTTTTCATGCTACTCTTAGGCACTACTTTTTCTCAGACACGGCTCTGAGGGTGGCAACCAAACATGCCCTTAGCCCTAAACATTGACTGGCCTGGATGAGTTCCTGGTGGTGCGGCACAGGATGCACGATTCACGAATGCATGGTACTGGGTTACATCTCCAACCAGTGGTGTAGCTGGCCACGGGCCACGTCTCTGGTCCAAATCATTTTTGCTGTTTTTTTTTCAAAGAAATTGACATGGACTTTTAATCCTGGGCCTCAAGCCATTGCCTCGGCGGCCCAAGGCCCAACTCCGCTTTTGTCTCCAACAACGTGAAAACATCCTCCTAGTTAGAAAAAAGTGACCCTACAAAGGTTAAAATCAATCCCCATATCATCTTCCCGGCCATACCACATAGCACAAACCACACCTGGATCAAAGTTCGTGAAACCACGTGGAGGTCGAAGTTTGAGTTTGGTTTTGGAAGATTGCAAATTTTGGAGCCATTGTATGCCTCGAGCCGGTCTGATCACTGAACATGGACAGTCTAACCGATCGTTGCATGACAGTTAGACCAGTGGTGTGAACTTTTGGGTGTTTTTGGAAACGGACATCAAACACTTGGGTCTACATGTTTGAGTATGTGTGCTCGTATTTGCATTGCAAATGGAAATTGGAGCCAAGAGAAGAACGAGTTTAAAAATTCCAGAAGGTTTCAGGCTAAGAGGAGTGAGTGGTTGTTTGACTGGCATGGAGCTGGCGGTCAGTCCGCTCACCTGAGTCTTAGGTGGTATGGCTTGGCTCTCCATGACAGTCAGATCGACTTGTGTGTAGTTTGTGCTAAAATTTTGAGAATTGATTTGGGAATTGTTCTAGGAGCTTGGGTTTGGTGTATATGTGTTGCATGTTGCATGATTGGACTAATATGGATCAAGTTGTAAAGAACTTGTGTCTGAAAATGGTTGATTAGTCTATTGTTTTGCAGGTGGCTTGGAGTCAACTATGGTCAATGATGAGGACCGAAACTTGGTTAGGAGAACAAATGTGCTCAACGGTCACGGATGCTGAGTGAGATGGTTGGATTCAAACAAGACACAAGGTGGACAAGGACTATAGAAGGCAAAGTTTGAGCAAAGACCTTTTGAGGTAAAGTGATGCTTCTGGGAACGAAGCGTGAAGATATGTACCATTTGCTCATCAATTGTGTCAATTGATGGTTATGTGTGTTGTATGGTGCTACGTGACAAGTTTGGATGGCAGTGATGGTTGTAGGACTTCGGAGCTATGTCATAGTGAGGCGGATGGGACTGGGACTAATCTATGAGGGCTTAGGTCCAGAGCGGTCAAGGGATCGGGACTAAGCTTGGGGAGCTTAGGTCTAGAACGATCAAAGCTAGCGGAATGGTTACAAACCGTGAAGACAAGGAACTAGAGCGGGAGCTACCAGTAATGTGCAAGGTGGTGTGCCAAGTGACTCGAACCAGTGCAAGTGAGGTGGCATCAAGCGTCTAGAGCCAGAAAGACTTGCCGGTTGGGTCAGCCGTGAGACATGTGATGTGCACTAGAGGAGAAATCTTGATCGGGTCAAGGTCAAGTGGAGGCTTCCTATTCTTGAGGAAGCCAACTGTTGTGAAGGTGGATTCTAGCTGTGAAAAAGGTGTGGATGGCGTGGGGCTTGACCATAGCTTTCCAACATATCCAATAACACGCGATTCGGATGACGTATGAGGAAGATATGATTGGTTTTGTAAACATGTACCAGGTCTACCCGAAATTGTGTTGACGGGTTGTAAGTGCTGAGTGGTTGAGTGGGTAGTTGGCTTGGCCACTACTACAAAATAAGAGGAGGAGATGGCTTAGATGTTAAGCCTTTAGACGATAGGGTTGAGAGAGTGGTAGGTGCAAGAGTGCTTTAGAGAGAGGTCGTGAGCACTTGTGTTGGTGTTGCCCTTGTGTCTCTTGTCCTCTCAAGGGAGTGATCGCAAACATTCACCTCCAAGTATTAATAGAATCTCAAATTCATCTAGTGTTTGTGCTCAAGTTTGGGTTGTTGCTTTCTTGATTTGCTTGGGTTTTTGCCTCCTCTTTCTCTCCTCTTGATCTTGCTTGGTGAGAAGGATGTGTAAGTTATGAAGATATCTCTTGGAAACTAGATCTAATCCATCTAGGCACTTTTGATAACAAGTTAATGAGACCGCCTGGTTTTGGTGCCTCTTATGCTCAAAAGATAAAAAGTTGCAACTTGGCAAGTTCTTGGAGAAACTCTTGTTGGAATATGTTGCTAAGGTGTTAGATTAGGTGTATGCCAAGTTTCAAGTGATTTGGAGCATTGTTATGAAAGTTTGCTCATTTTATGATTTGAACCCGATTTTGGTGCAGCTGAGCTTTGTTAGCAAAATGGTTCAAATATTTTTATGTTCTTGCAAGAGCTCTTTGTGAAAATTTATTGTGAGGGTTTAGGCTGTGATCTTCATAGCTCCTTATAACTTTTGAAGTGAAAGAATCATGAATTTCTTAAGAAAAATATTTTCAAGAGACAATTGTTCTGTGTAGCACCTACTTAACCCTAGTTCTAGTAGCCTCCTCGGTCCTACAGACTCTGTTGGGCTGACACTAACATTGAGAGATGAAAGCTAGGGGAGCAAATGGGATTAGAGATCCCAGTAGTCCTAGCCATAAACGATAGATACTAGGTGTTGTACGATTCGACCCGTACAGTTTTGTAGCTAGTTCTAGTAGCCTCCTCGGTCCTACAGGCTCTGCTGGGCCGACACTGACATTGAGAGACGAAAGCTAGGGGAGCAAATGGGATTAGAGATCCCAGTAGTCCTAGCCGTAAACGATGGATACTAGGTGCTCAACCCATACAGTGTTGTAGCTAACACGTTAGGTATCCCACATACCGTTGTTCTGTGTAGCGTCTATTTAACCTTGGTTCCAGTAGCCTCCTGGGTCCTATAGGCTCCTTTTCCACTAGAAATAGCCCGATCAACAATCTCGCATAGGCCTGCATGCAGTTTCACGTATTTCTACGTATGTCTCCCTATCAACGAAGTACTATGGTTCACACTCCCCATGGAACGAAGCCAGTCAAAGCCTTTTACGGTGTTGCTTCACTCGTCAATTAGTGACAAGTCGACAACCACGAGGTAGCTCTACAGCAGCAAACACGCCACTGTCCCGTACAAGGCGGCCTATTGGCTTGCCAATCACCACAACAGGAGGACAGTAGGTGGGCACAAGATGCATCATGCATCTTGCGCACCGCAAGAACCGCTCTGGCCTAGCATTGTAAGTGCTAGCGCATGACAGGGGGCTCGGCACTGTGCGCGACGCTAGCGCCGTTGTTTGACTCCGAGTGCGAAACCGAGCCCCCACCTGACGCGTACGCGGACCGCTCATTTCCTCTTCTTTTTGATGGGAATAACAAATTAGCTCCCACAAACAAAATAACATCCTATCTACTGCGAAAACATCTGGGCAAGCCACACACCATGCCCCGCATGTGAAAAGTATTGTTCATGATTGTTTTTCAGGTGTGTGCTGCCGTGTTTTCGTGGTATGGGTACTATTTATTGAGGAACAGTCACTGACGAGTCCAGTCCGAGCGATCACCTCGTAGATGGAAGTCGATTCACACAGAACAATCAAGAACAAAATAGCAGATTGAACACAGAGATGTAGGGGGACTCCTTTATCCTCTTTATTTCTCTTCCACAAAAAGCACGTACAATGGTTGGCCCCCCTTTATATAGTCTGTGAGGTGGATGAGGAGCCCACCATGGGCTAGGCCTGCGAGGCCTGGGCCTGGTTTCTTAACACTCTCCCTTGGGCACTCATCCGTCATGTTCATGTCTCATCAAAACTCCATAAAAACCCAGTGGAAAAAAATTAGAGAAAAATTACATAAAACACGTTCTGTTGTACTACACAAATTGCCTCATTAAAAATCTTAGCCAAGAAACTTCAAGAAAACTCGTTAAGGGAAAAAGAGTACAATCCACCCAATTTCATTTAATATCCAGGATTTATTATTTGGGTACTCAATCTTCATGATCAAGTTTCAATAATGAGTTTGTAAAGATTCCCCACCTGAATTCTGCACTTCTCTAAGTCTCGTCATTCCAATTCCACGGATGCATCTTTCAAAACTAGATGCTGGAAGTGACTTAGTGAACAAATCTGCTAGATTTTCACATGACTTAGTATGCAGTACTTTAATTTCATCCATTTTTTACAATTCTTGAGCATAGAAGAATTTGGGGTTGATATGCTTTGTGAGTTGACTCTTCATATAACCCATCTGCACTTGTGCAACACAAGCTTCATTATCTTCATAGATAATAGTGGGAGTTTATGCGATATTCAATCCACATGTCTACTAGATGTGTTGAATCATCCGTCGAAGCCAAGAACATTCTCGCGAGGCCTCATACAGTACTATGATTTCTGAGTGGTTCGTCGAAGTTCATACAAGACTCTGCTTAGATGATTTTCATGAAATTGCAGTTCCACCATATAGAAATACATAGCTTGTTTGCGACTTAGTTGTATGCGGGTCCGACAGGTACTTGGCATTTGCGTAGCCAGTCATAGTTAGGTTTTGGTTCTTTCTGTAGAATAGACCAAGATCTTTGCTTCCTTGGAGGTATCTAAAATGTCATTTATTCCCTACCAATGCCTTTTGGTAGGTTCTGCACTGTACCTTGTTAATAGGTTCATGGCAAATGCAATGTCTAGTTTAGTATAGTTTGCTAAATACATGAGTGCTCCTACTGCACTCAAGTACGAGAATTTCGGTCCTAGGACTTCCTCCCCCTCTCCTCTAGGTCTGTACGGATCCTTGTCTTGCTGTAAGGATCTTTTGACCATTGGCACTTTCGAAGCGTATGCCTTTTCAAAGACGAACCTTTCTAACACCTTTTGAGTGTAGGTTGACTAATGCACTAAAATCCCTTTAGGGGCATGCTCAAGCTATAAGCCTAGGCAATATTTGATTTTACCAAAATCTTTCATTTCGAATTCTGACTCTAGGTAAGAGCTTGCTTTCTTAATATCTTCCAGGGCCCCGATGATATTTAGATCATTTACATGTGCCGAGATTATACAAAATCCATACTGGGATCGTCGTATAAATATACAGGGACAATCTTCATTGTTCGTGCAGCCTTCTTGCATAGAAAGTTGCTGAAGCGATTATATCACATTCTGCCTGATTGCTTAAGTCCGTACAATGACTTTCTGAGTTGCATACTGTATAGATTTCTATTTGCTCTGTCATGGTTCGGGACAGGGATACCTTCAGGTACCTTCATATAAATGTCTGAATCCAAGTTTCCATAAAGGTATACAGTTACCACATCCATTAATTTGATTTCTAAATTCAAGTTTACTACCATTGAGATTAAATATCTAAATGTAGTTCCGCCCATGACCGGGAATATGTTTCTTCATAATCGACTCCTGGTCGTTGAGTAAAATCTTGTTCAACGAGACTTACTTTATATCTTACAACTTCATTATTTTCATTTATCTTTCGAATAAATACCTACTTATGCCCTATGGGGTGCACATTGGGAGACGTGTGGCTTACATGCCCAAATACCTATCTTTTATTCAGATATAATAATTCTGCTTCTGTTGCCTTCTTCCGATCTTCATAATCTGGTCTTTTCTTACATTCAGCGAGGGATGCAGGCTCTGGATCAAGATTGATAATTGTGGTAATTTTCTTCGCAAAATAAATGTCAATATTGGTTGTTGTTATATTCATAAATTCTCCCGTAGTCACATACTTTATAGCTATTTTTTCATGGGACGATTCTTCTAATGCTTCTACTCGCTCACCGCTGCTTCCAATTGCGGGGCAAGTCCCTTTAGTTTTTTTTAACTCCGATGTGTGCGCACACATCCATGATGATGTCTCACTCTGTGGGGATGTTCAAATCCGATATGCCTTTTCTTGAAGGTTACAGATCGGTGCGTGTCTCAACGGCTTCCTTCCAGTTCTAGGGAACTTCGATCTATCGGTGTCAAGTCCTTCTTATCCTTTTTCGCTAGGCGTCCCTGGTTACTTGGGATTCGAGGGACTGGACTTCTCATCCTTTTATTCTGAGGCATCTGAACGGGATTAGGGATACCTTCAATTTTCTTTGGTATTTCAACCCTCTCCGGTGCATTGCATGCAAGCACATGTGACTTGGTCACTCTCTTCAAATCACTAAAGTGGTTAGGCAGTTGATTCGCTAATGCTTACAAATCAATTATCTTCTGTACTTCTCTATTTGCTTCACTAGTGCGCGGGTCATGTGCATGGATTCTTGTGGCTTGCCACATTATTTCTGATATTTTTCATCAAGGGGTTGATTTCCTCCCCCTTAATGATGGAAAACTATCATCATCAAATCTCCAGTCATGGGGTCTAGATACCTAATTATGGATGTTGTCTCATAACCAACGTATATCCCAGACTTTTGGAGAGGGCCCATTGCAGTTCGATGCGGTGGTGGTATAGGTACATAAACCTTGCAACCAAACCTGCGAAGATGAGAAATGTTTGGTGCTGACTCTTACGCTAGTTGCATAGGTGAATGGATGTTATGTGCCGACGGTCTAAAATTGATGAGAGTTGTTGTGTGTAGGACTACGTGTCCCCAACATGTAGTTAGTGAATTACAATTCAACAAAAGTGGTCGGACAATAAATTTAATTCTTTTAATTAATGCCTCTACTTGTCCATTCTAGGTGTGGATATGCGTTACGGAATGCTCAACGGTAGTTCTCATTGCTATGCAATAATCATCAAATGTGTTCAAAGTAAATTCTCCGATGTTGTCTATTTTGATAGACTTCACATGATGATCAGGAAAATTATTCTTAATTTTAATTATCTGCGAGATCAGCTTTGCAAAAGCATGGTTTCTTGTAGACAATAAACATATGTGCGGTCATTTCGAGGAAGCATCGATGAGTACCATAAAGTACCTAAAAGACCCTGACAGGGGCTGTATAAGACTGCAAATGTCTCCCTAGATACGGTCCAGGAATACAGGGATTTCATCATTCATTTTCAAAGCAGAAGGTCTAATAATATTTTTTTCGGTGGCACATGCGGGGCACACAAAATCTTCCTGATTCCGATTTTTTTTTACATTCATATTATGTCCATGAGAATTGTTAATTATATTTCTCATCATGCTAAGACCGGGGTGGACTAATCTATCATGCCAGAAACAGAAAAGTTCAGAGCTTCTAAAAGTGGTTTTAACGACAGTATAGGCTGCAGGTGTCTTAATATTAGTGTAGTATAGCCCTGTTTCATATGAAGGAAGTCATTATAATACCCTTTCCCCCCACTTTATTCACGCTTTGTAATGAACAGGTATTTCTTATCATACTCTTCTTCAATCTCTACATGGAGACCGTTAGCGCGAATATCCTTAAAACTTAGGAGAGTTCTAGTCGATTTTGGGTACAACAAGGCTTCTTCAATTATCAAAGTTGTGCCCATCGGGAGTATAATTGTGGCTCTTCCTGAGCCTATTGAAGAATCTAGACCATTATGAGTTAATGGAGTATTTTGGTAATTAATAATAATTGTTATTTGGAACTAACATTTTTCCATGAGTTGAATGAATAGATTATGTTTCATGATGATAGAGACTTTGGATGACATCATGAGTTGATCATCATCAAGTCAAGACTCGGGATAAAGGAAATCATCATGTGTTGATGGTGTTCAAGTCAAGATCCCAAAGTGAAGAAGATCATCATATGTTGATGATATTGAAGTCAAGAGTTTGGAGTACAGGATGCATCATATGTTGATGTGTATCAAGATCTGGAAGAGGAGATTATGATGAGTTGATCGTCAAGTCAAGAGAAGACCCATCATGTGTTGATGGAGGTCAAGTGAAAGAGTGCATCATGGGTTGATGTATATTCAAGTCAAGAACTTAAAGTAAAGGAAATCATCATGTGTTGATGATTATCAAGTCAATGACTTGGTCTTGAAGAGAAGATGTGCGTCATCAAGCTTCAAGTGAATATGCAAGGCAAATGTATGACTAGCTAGGGCTAAGGATGTGTTCCTAGTCTTTTACCGGTCTTGGTGTTTGGTTGGAAGATCGTACTGCTAGTATAGGTTGCCGTACTATTAAGAAGGGTCTTGACTAGTAACTTGAGTGTGTCATGTGTTGATAGCTCGTTGTGCTTGCTCTAGCTCTTGTTAGCATATTGCCAATATTTGTGAATATGTTTTGCAAATAATTGAGGCTCATGCATAATCCTTGTAGCATGTGACTTTAGTTTGCGAATGTGTTTTACAAATAGTTTAAGTCCATGTACCTTATTCCTTGTGGTATAATTCTAAAAGTTGGCAAATGTGTTTTGCAACTTATTGAGAATCTCGCCTTTAACCCTTGTTTGCATCGCGCATCAATTGGCAAATGTGTTTTGCAAATTGAGTTGAAGTGAAATACAAAAATATTTGTTTTGTCAGCTTTTTTCAGAGAATGCGTTTTTTTGACTCGGTCAGCTTTTTCCAGATAATGTGTTTTTTTTTCTAGAATAGCTCTTTATTCTGTTGAGCGGTCTGACCGCACCCTTGGCAATCTGACCGGGTTGGCGCGGTCTGACCAACCATTGGTTGGTGGTCAGTCCAGACATGTGTCCAACGGCTAGTTTTATATCCATTGGAGCATGGGCAGTCTGACTAGCCATTGGTTGGCGGTCAAACCGGGCTTCACTGATTTTCAGCGGATTCTCTTCCAAACGGCTAGTTTTTGTGTGTGGACTATAAATACCCACCTTAGTTAGTTGTGGAGGGGTGGTTGCTGGTGTTATTCATTTCTTTGAGTAAAGAGCAAACCCTCTCATCTCTTATGTGCATGTGTTACACTTAGTGAGCTTAGAGAGCAAACCCTAAGTGCATGAGTGCATATGTTGCATTAGATAGTGGATTGTGTATCCATTGAGTTTAGACACTTGATTCGTTCAAGTATGCGTCTCCGACTTGTTACTCTTGGTGTTTGTCGACACCTAGACGGCTTGGAGGAGTTGCGCCAGTGATCTTCTACAAGAAGGTTGTGAGAAGACCCGGTCGGTTATGAGTGGTTTGGTGCTCGCCATCTCCGGAGTAGAGGAAGAGCAACCCCAAGTGGATCGAGGTGTTGGTTCGTGTTGGAGCCGGTCCAAGTGGTTGGACTTACCTCGGAAGTGTTGGCTCAATTGTGGAGCCGGTCTAATTTGGTTGGGCTTACCTCAACGTGGATTAGGGGAGACCGGCAAGTCTCCGAACACCACGGTAAAACATCATTGTGTCTTTGTTGTTTGTTCTCTTGTGTTTTACTTTGTGCAATTTACATTCCTTGTATTAAATTATTTACATGTCTTTGAATAATTGCTATCATTATCAATAGTTTATGTTGTTAGTGCATTTAATAAAGACTAGTTGATTTAGGCTTTAATTGTGCAAAGCCGTATTGTTGTTAGCTTTCGCATTAGAAATCGGTTTTAGCCAAAGAAGTTTTTAAAACTGCCTATTCACCCCCCCTCAAGTCAGCCTCCTCGATCTTACACCTATTATACAAGTATCGCTGCATGTGATTGTCGTAAGACATTCTTGCTGATAGACTGAAAGAATTTTGTCTCTCTCAATATGGTATTCGTTGTGCCGCTATCCGCTAAGCACACTTCCTCTATAGGGCGCTACACATGTTCTGATATAAAATATTTATTAATATGAGGTAGGAAGCAATCCACACATAAATAAAATACTCCAAAACAGAACAAAACTTACTATTATTAATATGGAAAAATAAGTCTTGCAGGACTCATCATAAGAATTTAATGCTTTGCTCTTCTAAAGCCTACAACCATTATTCAAATAGTTCAATGTTCTATAACCATAAAATGCAAATGACAAAAAAAAAATCTAAGTGCAATGCGGGCACTAGATCGAATCAGCGAAGTACGAAGAAACTTTTGCCTGAATCTATTCCATGTTCATCTTCTCCTCTTCGGCAACTACGGCTGCGATCGCTACGGTGCCCAAAGAAGGGGTGATGGGGGCTGCTGCTGGGCTATCCACATCCATGGGTGCATCCAATGACTGTGGATCCTCCGTGCCTGCAATGACGAGGTGTGTCTTATGCTGTCTTTTGCCTTTCTTCTTAGACTGGAAAGCATCAATCACGTCCTACAGCTCACGGAAAACGCGTGACCAATGCCCCCATCTGCCACATTTGTAGCATCCTTGGTCCTCCTGGCCATAGGGCTTCTCGTCACGCTTCTTTTGTCCACCCTTCTTGGTTTGAGCATTCTGCTTGGTCTTGCGACCCATGACCTTACTCTTCTTGGCTCTTTCATTTGAGTGAGGCTTTCTCACCTTGTAGCCGCTAGTATTGACTTCATGACCAATATTGCTACTAGGCGGCTATGAGATGTAGTTCTTCCTTAGAATCTCATCTTGAGCTTCCACAACTTGCATGATGTCAATCAGTTCGGCATACTCCTTGTAGCTGTCTTGACAATAGTTGCGTGCGGATTGCACACATTTGGGTGAAAGGTAGAGAGAGTTTTCTCGAACTTCTGCTCATCCGTGGTTACCTTACCACAGAGTTGAAGACTGGTACAAATTCTGTGCATTGCAGAATTATACTTCCCCACGGTCTTGTAGTCAGCAAAATGTAGTCGGTTCCATTCCTGCTCTGCCTGAGGAAGAATGGTGTACTTCAGCTTCTCGAATCGCTTCTTCAGTGCGGTCCATAAAGCTAGTACATTCTTCTCCGCCATATACTCATTCTTGAGCGTTAGACAGAGATGGTGTCTGAGGAAGTGAAGTGTCTGGTCATTTTCCTCAACAGTTGGAGTGACATCATTCGAGGTGCCAAGTCCGATAGCAGCACGGAGCTTCTTGGCCCCAAGTACGATCTCGACATCTGATGCCCAAGTCAAGTAATTCTGGTCATGCTGGGCCAGCTCTTCGAACTCTCAGTTCGTAATGCCAATCATCTGCATATTCATGGAAAGAATTCATAAGATTACTGCTGGTAATTTGCATACAATGGTTGCAAAATTCTCATAATGTTCCCGTATTTTTCTATGCATTTGTCACGATTTACTGCTATTTTCAGTGATTAAAAGCAATATAAACACTCATAAATAATCAAAATAGTAAATACAATAAATGAATTTCATAAAAATAACAACAACAAAGTTAAACATGCTTCACAACTTCAAAATTATTCAAAAATTGAATTCTCGGGGCCCTTTTCTGCGGTACAAAGAACTTTTGGTGAATTCTGCAATTTTTAGGGGTTAAACCGCTAAATTTCAATTATGAGAAATTTTTCGCGCAATTTTCCATTTTTTAGAGGGGGATTTTCGCAAAATTTCCTTATCCGCGAAATTTCCTCGTAATTTTTAGAACTCCGAGGGTCTTTTTTTGCAAATATTAGGTTTTTTTCCTTTTTTGAGAAATTACATGGGCCTACCCCTTTTGGCCCACCTCGGCCCAACTGGCGGCTAGGGTTTTCTTCTAACCCTAGCCGCCTCTTCAATCTTGAAGCAAGCGGGCGTCGGAAAGCGCTTGACGGAGTTCGCCATGCAAAGTGCGGAAGGCGCGATGCGCGGGTCTGGGCCATGCAAGGATCTGATGGCGGCGTCTCACGAGGGTCGAGTAGAGCGGCGGCGGCTTCTGGGAGGCCGAGCGGAGGTCGACAAGAACGGCTGTGGGAGGACCGAAGCGGGGTGGCGGACCGTGTGGCTCTTGCGTGGCATGCGAGCCGTGGTGGCTCCGGCGTTCGCCGACGCGGTGGTTGTGCCCGTGCGAGGGTCGGCGGCGCGCGGGCAAGACGACTTCAGCGACGCACAGATACGAAGCGTTTTGGTATGCGCCATACAGGGCCGACGATTATTTTATTTTATTATTACTGTTCATGCGATGCAACGCACAATTTACCGTGTGATCGTCATCTACTCTTTCACGCAACCCACTGATTGGTTTGGGTGGCGACTTCAAGTCGGCTCGCGGTAGATTAGAGCGGATTTGCAATCCACGGTGCAATCATCATATACTCTTTCATTCAACCTACCAAACGATATTGTATCGGCGACTTCAAGTTGGGTCGCGGTAGATTAGAGCGGATTTGCACCGTAGTAAAATAGTATAGAAATCCAAATTTGCGGAATTGAGAGCGATCTAGAAAAGCGATTCGATCTACGAGTGTCGTTCTTCGACGGTTACCTTTCGATATGAGTAGAGTAGGCCGGAGCCGATCGTGCTGATAAATCGATTCACACAGAACAATCAAGAACAAAATAGTAGATTGAACACAGAAATGTAGGTAACTTGTTTCTTCTCTTTGACCCCTTCTGTATAGTCTAAAGGCTGAATAAGGAGCCCACCGTGGATTTCTTAACACTATTTTCATCATTTCGATCTAAAGACGCTAAAGGGCAAAACAGCGTGACATGTCGATCGGGGGGTCCCCAAATTTTTGTCAGGGGCCCATCCCCACGCTACGTAGACATGCACCGCATGTCTGCAACCGATATTCGTAATACATTTCACGGGTGCATACAACAGGACAAGAGCATCGAGCTATTTTGTGACCCTAAACCCCCCCTGCACTACGTGCAGACTTTCCACGGCCGGGCAGACATGGACATCGAAGAAAGCAACCAAATTACCCAACAAGCACAGATCATTATCTTTAACAATGTAAAATGCATTTGGATGTAGCTGTTGGTAAATTGTATGTAGTAAAAACTGGCTGGCTCCAACCTGGTGGTCTATGGTAATGGAAGCCAGGCATGGAATATAACTACGAGAGATGTTTCAGAATGGGGGGCCCCAGTGATGCTGGGACATTTTGCTGGGTAACAAACAGCCTCCCGTTTGCCAAGGATGACAAGATCAGCGGCGGAGGATGTTTCCGGTGTCGCCTTACGAATGTAATGAATGGTGTTTGATCCTCCTACTCCTTTGAGTTGAGGTAGAAATCGACGCAGGTCTGGCATCCGCAGTCGGTGAAGCGACAGATCTCGCACCCGAAGCAGACGCACTTCATGCAGCCGGTGCAGGACGTGGCGCGGGAGCATCCCCTCAGCACCTTGCGGCTCGCTCGCTCCTCCTCGCCGTCACAGATGACCCTGGGCATCAAACAGGATACAAGGTTTATTCGAAGCTACCCTATGAATTGAAGCAACCGAAAATAACAGATTAAACTAGAGATAGGTAACCAAGAAAAACGGTGCGACTAAGTCAAGATGGAAGAAATCCAACCAGGAAACAAGTAAATAGTATCTCAAAGTACACTAGACAAAGTAATGATTCCTTCTTTTTGAAAAGAAAAAGATCATCAGGGAGGAACGAATGAGCTATAATAACACTTTCAATCATCCTTCATAATTGGTTTCAGAAAAATCATCCCTCATAATATCTCCTACATGCTATTATCCCTGCAGGCAAGTTAGGGATGCAGTAATATTACTGAAGGTGTCCTGTGGCTACAGTCACATGAACCTGCAGAGATCTGCCAATGTTGGGCGAAAAACTTACGTAGCGACACTTCCACGTCATGTACTACAGATCATCAGTTTTCTACTTTCTACTTCCTACAGTACAATACTAAAAGCACGGGTTTACGTCAACTCATAAGCATTCGTGTTATTCTCATATTGGTAGGTCGATTATGCCGGCGCTCAGGTGCTATGTTCCCCTAGCCTGTGCATTTCAGGGTCAATTTCCCTCCCTTAATTGCCCATTTGCACGAGGTTGTCAATTTCTAATGTAGTTTGCATAAGTTGCAAACATATTTGGTAGCTAAGTGCATGTTCCTGGTGTGCAAACATTGATGAAGGTAATTCGAGTAAAAAAAAATCAGTGCCTGAGGTATTCACGACTATTAGGTTGCAGTGGTCTGCTCCACAGCAGGTAGTACCAATAATGCTAATGGTGATGTATCGCCCATTTGGCTTGGCAGAGCATGCAGCTCGACGTTCATTAACTTGGTGTCACTATCCTAGTAAGACTACCAGTTGAGACAAGTAACCTGTACATAGACACTATGTGGAAGTTCCAGCCTTCGAAGGGTATCCACTGTGCCACTAAAATTTAATTCATATCAATTCCTCTACCAAGAAATGTATATAAAACTAGCAGTTACAGGTGGGGATCTCCCCCACCGTCAATTCCTCAAAAAATAAAATGAAGCTATGAGAATGACCGGATAAAACCTATCAGAAAACATTAGGTTACACAGTACACTACAAACAAAGAGCAAAAACAATTAAGTTGGCATAAAATTGTTCCCTTGTTCTCCAATAAACTAACAACTAGAAAACTGAGTACCAAACACAAAATCTTCAGTAGCTACAAATGAATTTAGAATGATGGCATGTATGAATTATCTATACTTTCAACACTAAAGCTCAATATTCGCACACTAGACTATGAACTAACATTAAGTAGTGCCAACACATACCTATCGGTTGTCAAATCTGCACATGTCCAATTAAGTTTTGCAAGAGCATCATGGTAAATACGGCACTCTTCTTTGGACCGAAGCCGAAATCTCCTCTCCTTGCCACATCTTGTACAGCGGATAAACTCATCACGGTGTGATGGACGTCCATTACGTCCTTTGTGAGAACCATTAGCGGATTTGTGTGACAGGGAGTAGTATTTGAGCAGAACTGTCTTTAACAATGGAACCTTTTCTCCTTGTATCATGACCCACACGGTGTTCCTCCACTTTCCTGCGGTCTCCCTTCCAGAGTGCTTCTCAAAAGCTGAAGGCGTCAACTTATCTGAAATTTCAAGTTACAAAACTTAAAATGACATTTTTCCTGAAAAATCATGATAATCAGAACTAATGTACAATTTAAGAGATATTTTATCAAGATTTTATGCAGTGCTAACAAGATTATTAAACAAAATTTATTTGTATTGTTCAATGTAATCGGAAGCCATAGAAATATGTTAATAAAAGTAATACCAAAATATATAATTGTTCAAGACACTAAACTCAGATGCAGACCATGCAAGGTGCCGTATAGTGTATAGTAAAACCCAGTGATAGCAATGATGTTATCAGCGTCACCTAAAATCTACTAACATCACAGTACGGACACACACACACACTGAAATACAGACAGGAGGTGAAAAACAGGAAGTACCATCAGCAGCTCTCAGAAATAAAATGTTATGGCAACCAGGTATCCACATAGAACAGAGACTACAGTAAACTTTTCATCTCTCTTTGCAAACACAAGCATCCGAAGGTAAATAGTCAACATCACAAGGGTCAGGTCCACTGATACAAAACAGAAGAAGGCAACATGCAACTCCAAACCAGAACAAGTCCTAAGCAAAAGCGCAATCTGGCTAAGTGCTAACCCATGCAAAAGAAGGCCTTAAAATAAACAGAGACGTAACAATGTACTGCAAATGATGAACCCCGCGAGTGAACAGAGGGGCGAATCCCATCATCACCAGCATGCAGAGAGTACGCGAGACAAATTACGTGCATTAGGTACCACGGAAGAACTGCTTTTATGTACATGTACTAGAGGCCGTACAGAGTTAACATGAATGGTTTCCTACACGGAAGGAAGGAACAATTAATAATTTATCACTCCAAATATGTCCGATTCAGAATTTGTCACTCAAATGTCTATGACATATGGTCTCAGGATCTCATATTATAGACACATAATTGACAAATACTGAATTCCACGTCTTTTGCAGGGTCAAATAATCAGATATCCCCGAAGGAATGTTACAGGTGATATTACTATCAGACCTTGACCACCAACCAAACTCGCTCGAGATATCCTAACATGCAGATTGAGATTGCAGAAAAGGCAAAGATTTATTGGCGGAAATCCACAGACCCACGAGCCAGAGCAGCAATGCATGGGCTGCAGTATGGTACCAAGTACTAGAAGCAGGCGACACCGGCGTGTACCGGCAGTATGGTACTACAAGCAGCGCCGAGGCGCATGTACCGGCATTGCATGCAGGTCCACTTGTGGGAGCAAGACGCCATGACCCAAAGATCAAACACCATCCGTGCATCGATGAACGGACATGAAATCAAGAACAAAGAGACAAGCAGGCAACGTGGTGTATATATGGTGGTGGGCGCGGACCTTCGCGGCAGCCGGGCGTGCACTCGCAGCTGACCTCCAGGTCGCCGGAAGCGTACACGCGGAGGCGGCCGACGGCGTCGCCGTAGCGGTGGCTGGTGCATCCGCACGTCACCTCCACGAAGTCCTCGCCCCGGCGCACCCCGCTCACCTCCCGCAGCTCCTCCTCGCTGAACAGCGCCGCGCCACCTCCGTTCGCCGCAGCCATGTCTCCGACCAAGAACAGGAACTACCTCGGCAACTCCAGGAAAGGGATGGGCCAGAGAGCGATCTGGCTTGCGTCAAATCAGGAAACGAGTAGGCAGCGATCGAATGCCGGGACGGGGAAGGCAAGACAGTGGATCAAGGTAAAAGAAAGTTAGGCGAGCGTAGGTGAACAAGAGATGGAGATATAGAGATGTGGAAAACTGTGGAGAAACGGGAGCCAAAGCGGCGCCTGTACACAAGGAACCGCAGCGAATTGGGTTCCCACAAAATCTTGACTAGGGCGATCTCCAAAGGGGCCAAAGAATAAATGCAAAGGCGGCTCCTTTTCCCTGGAGGGGATATATGATCCGAGGGCAAGAACAACAAAGCAGGGGCCGGAGCTGCGCAAAGGCAGCTCCTTTCTGCAAGAAGCGATTTGGGGGCTTGCTCCAAATCGCCCAAGATACGACCAAAAAAGATGGATCTGGAGAAGTGGGCACGGAGGCTTCAAGAATGCCTCCCTACACCAACTCCAGCTCCCTTCATGGCTATGGCTATGGCTATGGAGGTTTGGAGAGGGAGAGGAGGTGGAGGTGGAGAGAGGAGAGAGGAGAGGATAGGAGATGGAGGAGTTGGTGCTGAGACGAAGCTTTGGTGTTGTGCTGGTGCTGGGCTTTTAACCTATGGACGGATGGGAGAATGGTGATGTTTTGTGTGTGGTGATGTTTGGTGTTTCTTCTCCATGAGCCCTCACTTTTTATCACACTTCTCGCTCCAGTGCTACTGATGCTGTTTTCCATTCTTGCTATTCAGGAATTGTTCCATAGAGGACCTTGGTGTTTATTGATACCAATATTCCAGATTTGAGAATTGCTAAAAAGAGATACTGTTGGCTGCAACAACTACGCCGCGATAAACTTAGACACCAACAGGAGAGAGCGGCGGCGGCCCCTCTGCAACAAAAGGGTTGCTCGAACTTGACCTAGGGCAAGGTAATGTCTCAAGACATATTGAGCCATAACTTCTAGGGCCCAACTTAGTTACATGCGTATACATTAGACCTTGTGCATTCTCTTCATCTATTCTGCCTGCGATCTCTCCCACAATTCTTTCCCAAAAAAAAAGTTTTTAATATTTCCGCACGTTGGTGCCATACTACTGCCATCAAGGCTAGAGCCCAACCAACTCTTTATGTTTGTAATAGAGACCCCCTTGAATTAGGCATGATGTAAGAGATGAAGGGATGCGCTCATATTTTCTTAGAAATAAACTGCAAGATAGACACACACTTAACACACACCACATTCATATTATCCACGCATACATACGCGTGAGCATCCCCTACATACTAAAATTTATCGGGGGCGCTAAGGCCTCACGGAGCACAGTACATGTTTCACCACTGACGCGTGCACGTTTGTGTAGTCTTTTAAACGGTAGACACCATCGCCGAGTCTAGGACTTGAATACAGGTGGATTAAGTGCACACCTACACACATTCATATTTTCTACTAATCGCTTCCTTTGCCGTAGTTTACTCTTAAACTTCTTGAATTTCCTCCCTACTTCACACTCAAACACCTGTTTACCGCCATGCCATCCGCCTCACAGGATCTCAATGAAAGCCGAAGCACTCTTGCTTGTTTAATTCAAGTTTTTGTTGGACGTGCTATCCTTTTATTTTTATTTTTTTGCCGCTAAGCCGTGCCATCATCTCGTTTGGCCATTAGCTACCATATATTAGTAGCACCAATAATTTAAGTGGACCTCTCACTTTATTTAGAGCTTAATCATAAGCCTCCTAATACTTTATACACAACGAACATACTTAAATTGGGCCCTCCACCTTCTGCATATGGCAAATTGATCAGAAAAATCAATGGATTTATTTGAGGATAGACCGCTGAACTCTAATGTTGCATAACATGAGGATATAAAGAATTCAAATGGAGCATAACTTTACTGTGTTTGTTTTAGTATTTTGCAAACTTTTGGTACAAGAAAACGTACTAAATTACATGAGGATATAAAGAATTCAAATGGAGCATAACTTTACTGTGTTTGTTTTAGTATTTAGCAAACTTTTGGTACAAGAAAACGTACTAAATTGCGCGTAAGTGTGCTGGTACCTCAAGATTTAGGTTATACTCCGTGGTACTTAGTAGTCATATAAGTTTTGGAACAGTACCGACAGCAAGACGCGCGTTTTGGAAAAAACGGCAGGGCTAAAGCGCAAAACAAGCAGCTCCTCTCTGCCCCTCTGAGGCCTCTCTCTCCTGCCCGCTTCGATTGGCTTCAAACCTGCGCTCCCTTTCGCATCATATCGAGGAGGACGAGGCGTGCGTGGCGATAGGGGAAATCTCGGATTCCGCTGCCTCCCACGACCTCGCGGCCTCCTTAGTGCGCCGTAAACGTCCCACTGACCCATGGGGCCCCCGCGAGCGCGGCCCCACGAGGCAGGGAGACGGATCCCGCGCTCCGCCTCGTTGCTGCCGCGACGGACGTGGTTATGAGGAGGGGCGGTGGGACCCGCCGCCTGGGGGAAGGCGCTGCGCTGATACGGGGGGGAGGGGAAGGCCATTTTGGGAAAAGGGAAAAGGCCTGGGCGGGCGGGCCCCCATGGCGCTGAGGCTGAGGCTGCGTCCCAAGGATGACGAGGCGGCTGGCTGGCTGGCTGGCGCTGTGGACATTGATGATGCGCCTGCGCGGCTGGCTCGTCGTGTGCATGACTCGTGTGACATCATGAGTCAGGGCGGTGTTTCGTCGGGTCGGGCGTTGGACCTGGCTGGCTTCCGTTCCGCGTTGGTTTGCGATCGTCGGGCTGTCTTGTGCTGGACCGTCGCGGTTTCGGATCGGACGGGTCGTGCAGACGTGCGCGCGGCGTCGTGGCTGAGAGTAGTGGGCACGGCCGGCCACATCGGCGGTGGGTTTTGCGCGTGCTCCGCGTTCCAAACGGACGTTACGCTGGGCTGAGGGCTATCATCACACTGTATGGGAGTAGCAAAACTTGTGTCTGTGTTACTTGTGTAAATCAACTACTGCTTGAGTATGAATCTAGCATCTTCTCTATAATGCATCAAAGTGCGAGCGGTTATTATTACTCAGTAATATAGCTATGCCACGTCAGATTTTTTAATGAGGTGGAAAGGAGATAAAAGAGAGAGAATGAGTTTGGTCTCACGCAACTATCAAACTTTTTTTATAAATAAAAATTTCGTTCATACCACTCAAAATATGTGCAAATTATATGCAAATTCAGTTCTACAGTCGGGAATTTGACCATTTCGTTTTTATCATTTTTTCTGTCAGTGCATATTTTATTTTTGCCATTTTGTCACTTGTTCGTGAGTCAATGGGGTTTGACCGTCAGAAAATATGGGAAAAGATAAAGATATTAGGAAATCATAGGAAAACCATAAGAAAAATATAGCAAAATTCAAGAATAACTTTTGAACAAATTTTTTTTAATACACTAATAAAATTTCTCAGAAAAATACACTAAGAAGAATGTTTTAGTCTTCTTCTACTTTTATGGAGCATTGCTAAAATTTTTCTAATATAAAATTTTTCTGCACTTTTATTTATTTTTGTTCAGAAGTGGTCCCTTGATTGTTCTGTATTTGTTGGCATTTTTATTTTTCTCCTTTTCCCTGATAATTTTGCATATTTTTTAATGGTCAAAGTTTGTTGACTTGACAGAAAATTAAACGGAGTGGCAAAAATAAAATATACACTGTCGGAAGAATGGCAAAAATGAAATGGTCAATTTTCCGATGACAGAACCGAATTTGCACACATTTTGAGTGGCAGTGACATTTTAAGAAACCAAGAAAACACTAGCAACAAATGGTGTATTGGAGAGACTTGATACTGTTTTTGTGAGCAATCCCTGTCTCTAGAGATGAGAGATATGTGCAACAATGTGAGGCTCTCTAGTATCAAGGTTTAGTACTAAACCATTGGAGTAGTTTTTCTTCTTCTAAAATTTCACAAAACCATTCTCTCCTCTAGTATCAAACCATTGTGGGTGCCCGAGTATTGTTTTAAGCACAACAAGGACGACTTTAGGGAACTCCCAACATGCACATTTGCTTGATACTTGACATATGTCATGCCAGTTTTTTTGTTGAGGTGGAAGAGACAGAGGGAAGAGAGAGAAGAAGCTTATGCAAATATCAAGTATTTTTAGGAAACCAAGAAATTAGGGGTTGGCTATCTCTATCTAAACTAGTCATCCTCTCTCGTCTAAATACAAAGTTTAGTAACAAATTATAGTATCAAACTATTAGAGTCATTGTATCTAAAACGTCGGCTAACCATTCTCTCCCGTGATAATCTATAATATCAAGCTACTGAGAATGTCCTTGTGGACAAGATACCAAAAGTGGTTTGGTGCAACAGGGATCATAGGACGAAATGAGAAGTTTGAAAGGTTGTACGTTCCTCGCATTAGAATAAGTAATCTTTTTCAGCAGCAGGAGCTGGCTAGATGATATACTGCTAACAATATCGCATGTTCTTCCCTGAGGCAAGGTGCTTAATTTGCATCAACGACACCACACACGTTTCGACCCCCGAGGACATGAACCAGGTGCATTTTCACCTTGAGCAGCAAATGATATTAGGGTATCTCCAATAGTGTATTTATTGTCGTCTTTCAGCTATGTCACGTTAACAGAATCCTACGTGAAGGAGAGAGGATGAGAAGAGAGAGCACATGTCGTATCTTTCTGAAGAAACTATCGTACATGTGAAATAAGACATGATACATTAATCTACTCTAATTGATATGTAGGCCTGTTTCAAAGGAAACTTATAAAATATAAATATTAAAGAGTGTGCTAGAGACTATCTATTAGAGATGTTGTCTATAAAGATGATGTAACATATATTAAAAACAATATTATTTCTAACTATTGAAAATGTCCTTAGCATTTTTCATAGCAGCTGGAGACGGGAAATTTAATTAGATCATCTAAATCTATAGCTCAATCCACCAATGATGAGATAAAAGTTCGTCCTAACAAGCCAAGCATGTGGCGGCCTAACCCAATAATTGGACAGGCACGCGGCACACATGATTGATTGATCGCGACCTCAATCTGCTAGGACTGCTTAGTAAGCATCTACGATAGTTCATATCACTTACTAAAGAATAAATACATTAGTATTTAAGTGATATGAAAAAGAGCTGGTGAGAAAAGAATATGTGTTTGTTACTAGACGAAGAAAAATATGTAAGTTGTTGACACCAAGACACAAGAAACAACAAAATACCTGTTTAGAGACTTATTTGTTACTTAAAAACTTATTTTGTGGGTCATTAAGTATCATGCATACTTATAACAATTAAAGTATTAGATACAAACTCAAGAAACAATCCATTAGAAGGCTTTTTTTAAAATTAAATTGAGTACTCTCTATTCTTTTAGTAACAAGATAAAAAATAAATTATTGTAGATACTCGTACAACACATAGTTGTCTATTCCATTACTATTCCTATTTGGCTCTAGAATCGAATATACCGACTAATACGGGTGTACCGGAGTATAATATAAAATTATATATACTTATAAATATCTATAAAAATAATAAGAGTATACTGCCTAATAATTTTTAAAGCCCAAAACATAGTAAAAGTTTAGTTGGGCCGGTCCAACTAGCCAAGAGGCCAAGCCTCAACAACCAAAAGTCCCAGGCTCCTTACTTCTCTCCAGAAGAGGGGCAAGAAAACAGCGCCATCATCCTGTATAAAAATACATATACTAGTGGTCATACATATTTATTAGGAAAAAGTCCATTTGACACCCTAAAATCTTTCAAAAGTTTGAAAATCAATCCAGAACTACAAAACCGGACACCCGACCCCCTCAACTATCAATACCGTTTACTTTATCCCCTTGGGTTCATTCCAATCCGGTTTTGAGCTAATGTGGCAGTGGTTTTAACATGTAGATTGGATGTGGGCGCCACTTGGATGCCATGTCAGATCCTCGTTGTCAAATGAAGCCTCATTAGCATTGGCCTCCGCATGTCACTCTAATACTCCCACCATTCCTGAATCACGCATCCCTCTCCTCTATATCCTTCTCACCAACGCACTTGGGGGAGAAAGTAGTGGGCGAGCGAGCATTGCGGCGGTAGTAGGAGGCGGGTGTCCACGAGATTGCTGGGGCACGGAGGGCATCCATGGGCTCCCCCCCAAGTGCCATCATAGAAGCACAACGAGGTGTCGGAGGTGGTGGAGAAGGGCGAGCAGGCGTAGGCTGAGGGGCAAGAGGAGAGGCTCTTGCCGATGACGAGGTGCTCCCAGGCATCAGCGCGTTCCTTGAGGACGTCGTCACGGTGTCCGGAACCTCCACGCTCCTCCAGTGGCAGAGGTTGAGCGCGGTGGGCGGGAGAGGAGTCGACGCAGCGATGGTGGCCGGATTTGGTGCACCGTAGACACCACTTGGATGCCAGATTTGGTGTGTCACTGTCGCCATGCTCGCCACACTAGTGAACTCACATACACTGCGCCAAATCCCACGAGAAAACTTGCCAAATCCTTCGTTTATAAGCCTAGACATCTGCGTCATCTTCTTCCCCATCCTCCCCTCTACATTTTACTCGAGTTTCAGCTCTTGTGCCCCACTATTTTAACCGAAACGCCACCTTCTCTCTTATCTCTGGCGAGTGCGTCTGTGTCACCTCGCCCGTGTCCCCACCGCTTTGGTGATTTCCTCGCAGGATCGCTCGCGTCACTTTGTGTTACACCTACTAAAATACATTTCCCCTTCGTCAATTTATGTTTTTGTGCAGCGCTTGGTCCAAAAATCGGGTTATCTTCTCCAACTCCGGCAGCCTAGCTCACTCTCGAAATCCCCTTCCTCCAATGAGCTTCTTCCTCAAATGGCTGCACAATTAGCATACATGGCACCTTCTCAACCATCCCTGCTGCTCCTTTGAAGCCTACCGCAACTGTGGAGGTCCACCACCATGAAACCACTCCCGCCGCCGCCGCTCCCTGTCGCTGCACCGTCATAGGGCTCCTACGACTCAATAAACAGCAGGTGTGAGTTCCTATGGGTCCCCTTCCGCTAGTGCATTAGGTGTATTAGCTCTACATAGCGTTCTGCGTAGTTGCCGCCATGATTGTGCTTAGTCTCGCCGCCATGCACCGCCGCCTGCTCGCCTCTGCCACCACTACCCTCATCAGCACCACCAAAAGCTTCATCTCGACCCTCGCAACCTATTTTTGAGGTCACCCCTAGCTCGCCACCACTGCTTCTGCTGCCGACGAGGCCGCCCAAACGCTTAGCCATGGCTTCCCATGCTTTCTCTACTTTTCATCCAACCCGACAAATGGGCCTACCGCTTGGATTGTGTCAATTAATCTCGTATTAAGTGTACCCGACACATTAACCTAATCATTTTTCTAATTTATTCGAGGATTAAGTACTGATCCATTGACATGAACTGGGTTGACATGGATCCGGACCCACTATTTATTCTTTGTTTATTTGTTGTCGCTCATTAGGATGCCACGACAACATAGACTGGCTACTCAGATGCTACATTAGATTAAAACTACCTTGGTTTCGGTCAAGGGGGTAAAGTGAACAGTATTGATAGTTGAGGAGGGTCGGGTGTCTGGTTTTGTAGTTTATGATTAGTTTCCGAACTTTCATAAGAGTTCAGGGTGTTAAATGGAATTTTTTTCTATTTTTTATTTTTAAGTTTATCTAACCCATAATGGACCATGTAGCACTAAAATAAAACAACGGAGGGCTACAGCATAAAAATACTAGTGGCGGAAGGATATATATATGTGAACATTAATAACTATGATCACTAAATTGTAAAATTGCTAACGCACGTTGCGGTCCAACAACCCTACATCCATGAGCGCCGCTACCGAGTTCTGCCTTCGTTCGCTCTATAAAAAAAACTTCGTCCTTTTGACTTGATCTGCAGGCGCGCAAGCGGCGCACCACGGCGACGCAGCTCCTCACCACGACATCATCTCCACTTCGATGGCCACCACACCACCTTCTTCTGAGCTTCCATCCGACCTTGTAGCCGGCGGCTACCGGTTTTTCTTCCTCCCTGAGTTAGAAATCTCCGCCGCCGCCAGACTTGTCTTCTTCCTCTTCGAGTAAGAACTTCAGAAATCACAAGAAAGGCAAACCAAACGCGTTCCCGGTCTTCGCAGCGTGGAAGTCCTCGAGAGTCGAGATCTCTACAATTTACACGAAACCCCTCGGATTTCCTCAGCCTCCCAAACTCCTCCCACTCCAATACCTCCCCTCCCCTTCCCCCAATCTCGCGCGACACGAAACCCTAGCCCCGCGATTCGCTCGCCGGAGAGAGAAAGAGAGGGGGAGGCTCGCCGGCGCCGATGGAGGCGAAGCTGTGGAACGACAAGCGGGAGCGCGAGCTCCTGGAGAGCCTCGCCGACCTGTACGCGATCATCAAGGCGACGGAGAAGCTGGAGCGCGCCTACGTTCGCGACCTCGTCTCCGCCGCCGACTACGAGGCCGAATGCCTCAAGCTCATCTCCCAGTTCAACTCCCTCTCATCCTCCCTCGCCGGCGTCGTCACCATCCCGCGCTTCGTCCAGGTCTACCGCCTCGACTGCCCCGCCGCCCTCAACCGCCTCGTCCATTCCGGCGTCCCCGCCACCGTCGAGCTACGCGCCGCCGCGTCCTCGTCCGCACCGGCCACATCCGCAGCGTCCGCCGCCGCCATCGCCCAGTGCGTCCAGAGCTTCATCACCGCCATGGACGCCGTCAAGCTCAACATGCTCGCCAACGACCAGGTCCGCCCCCTGCTCCACGACCTCTCGACTTCCATGGGGAAGCTGGGCCCCGTCCTGTCGCCGGACTTTGAGGGGAAGGTCAAGGTGAGTGAGTGGCTCGCCAAGCTAAATAAGATGGGGGCCGGGGACGAGCTCACCGAGCAGCAGGCGAGGCAGCTCAACTTCGACCTGGATTCGGCGTACAGTGCGTTCATGGCCTCGCTGCCCACCGCTGGCCTCTGAGCAAGCATCGGCTTGGTTCCTATTTGGTTCGTTCTTTCTATTTTGTTGTGCTTTTGTGTTTGGATCATTACTGTAGTGCTATATTGTGGTAAGTAATTTTCCCTCTTGTAAATGGATTATGTGGCATATTGGTTATATATAGTGTACTGCTCCTGCAATGGATATCCGTTTGCGAGAATGTGTTTATGGCCATGATTCTCATACGTATTTTGCATTAACCTTTGTAGTTAAGATGTTCCTCTATGTTTGCATCTTACATGATCCCCATATGATTCTGGGCCATGGCTACAGTGGATTATGTGGCCTATTGGTTATATATGAGGGATGGTTTCCCTCTTGATATGCAGCCATAGTGCAATGTAATGGGGGGCTGCCTATGAGTTTTGACAATTTGTCAAATTTTCTTGCATCATGTTCATTTGGATCTTGGTGATTTCTTAATTTATATCTTGTAAATGAGGCGATTTGGTGACTTGTACATTGAGTTCTTATATAATTCCAACTTCTATTGACTTGCCTGGTAATCTAGATACTTTTTCCCCTTCTGTTGAGCTGCAAATTCTCTATCTAGTAACAATGATAGATGGCTAATATGAGCTGCAAATTGTCTGGTGATCTGGTAATAGCTATCCTCCCCCATTGTGTATATACTTCTCTCTGACATTTTGTTCTCATTACTTTCATGTTTTATGTTGGCACGGTCTTCTCTTCACTATTGTTTTTGGTGCTTAATTTTCAATTACGACTGAAGGCAGCAAATATCTTAATTTTGTTCCATAAAGTAGGTGAATTCATTTTGATGGAAATCCTTTTGCCTAGCTGCATTTTATATACTGATGGATTAACCAAAGACCATCTACTGCCATTTCTCTCTCTCGGTCGTCGCTTTCAGATGTGAAAATGCATTGGTTTTAAAAAAACACGAAATAGTATGAATGAAGGAGAAAAGAAACGGAACAAAACGGGTCTTCACAATTTCGTGTGACTTGCTTTGTGTTTGGTGTACCAACCGCTGCAGTTATAGTATGAATGAAGGATTATTACAGTATTGCGTGCTGATTAATCTTTTTTACAGCCTGTTAATTATGGGAACTGTGAAGAAATACGTGTACCAGTCCATGAGAGGAGCAGGGTGCATTGGTTTTCCATGCCGCATAGGTAAAAGAAAGGGTCATGCACTCATGTTGAACTATGATGGTAGAGTATAATGTGTGAATCGTGTGATCTATCAGCAAAGCTTGATAAAATAGTGAATCTGCATTTTTTGTATGTCAAGCTTGATAAAATAGCGAATCTGCATTTTTTGTATGTCACCATATTTTAACCTTAAGCCAGAACGTACATTGACAACTAGAGTTAGGATTGCATTGGAAAAGAAGTTCAGTGTTGAAAGGGCATGATACTACTTTGTTTTGTAGGAACATAATCTTATTGCGGTTGCGCTAACCAAAAACTTAGTATCTAGCTATGTAATTGTTGTAGTTTATTTCAATGGTCAGGAAGCATATGTTCGTTATTAATTAGTGCATTAGGTGAGATGGCGGGGATATACTACACTTCAGGAGTCCTATTTTAATCAGGTCCAGTTCAGCTGAACAAGAAATAATGTGGCAACTTGCAAAATGTCGGGGGATTTTTAACTCAAGAAGCAATGGGACAGTAGAATAAGAAACAGAGGAGTATACTTGTGTAGCTCTAGTAAAACATTACATTGATCATCAGAGGTTACATTCCAAATGATGTATGCATATTCTTATATAGGATTTTACAAACCGACTTATGCATCAAACCGACTCAAACAAACTAATATTGTTTATTGTTTACAACTCATCTTTAGCTAAGTACTGGTGTGTGCACTGGCTATTTGGCTTTTGATACTTTACTTCACCGATTTGACTCCAAGAAGGACCCAGGTGATGTCCATCTGACCATGTATTTTACAGCTCATGGTAAATAAACTTCCAGCACATAGCTTTATCACAACAGCTCAAGAAACATCTAGTAGCAGAATTGGTTGGCATCTGCCATGTTCTTCAAATATCGATATCTTCAGATAGTTATCAAGAAAATGAATTAGTGCCAACAAACTCCTCCTTAATTCATTTTCTTGAAACACCAATTAATTCTCTGTTACGGATAAATTTTTCTTTGGACAAAGCCTTTGTAAACATGTCCGCCATTTGTTGATCTGTACGATAAAATTCTAGTTTAACTTCTTGGTGCTCAACTGCTTCTCGAATGTAGTGATATTTAACTGACTTGGGTTACTCATGTACCTTAATAATAAATTAGCGGCGAATATAATATTTGGTCGTGTCGTAGTCAAGTATAACAAGCTTCCAACTACAATTCTGTAAACTGTCGAATTTGCTCTATTTGCTCCATCTTCTATTTATAGTTTCTCATTTGGCATCAAGGGGGTTGTAACTGATTTGCAGTCATGAATTTTAAATTTCTTCAAAATACTTTCTGCGTACTTTTTCTGAGATATGAAAATACCATTATCATTTTGGCATATTTCTATACCTAGAAAATAATGTAGCAAGACGAGATCACTCATTTCATATGTCTCCATCATATCATTTTTGAATTCTTGTATCATTTTTTCACAATTGCCTGTATATATCAAGTCATCAACATATAACGAGATAACTAGTATATTCGTACATCTTTTCTTGATATATAAGGTAAGCTCGCTCTTGCTTTTCTCAAATTCTTTCTACATGAAGTACTTGTCGATTTGATTGTACCACGTTCTCGGTGCCTGCTTGAGGTCATACAATGCCTTCTTAAGCTTGAACACCTTGTTTTCTCCCCTTTCAATTGAAAATCCTTCTGGCTGCTCGACATAAATCTCTTCTTCAAGATAGCCATTTAAAAAGGCTGATTTAACATCAAGTTGATATAACTTCCACTTCTTTTGAGCCGCTAGAGCAATAATTGTCCGCATTGTCTCTAGCCTTGCAACTGGAGCATATGTCTCATAGTAGTCAACACCAGGCTTTTGCTTAAAGCTTTTTGCCACAAGTCTTGCTTTATATTTTTGAATTGAGCCATTTGGATTTAACTTTGACTTATAAACCCATTTGACTCCAATAACTTCTCGATTCTTGGGTCGATCAACTATCTCCCAAGTGCTGTTCTTTTCAATCATATGAACTCATCTTCCATGGCTTTTACCCAATTCTGGTGCTTTTCTGCTTCTTTGAAGCTTCGTGGTTCAACAACAGAGTAACCACATGACTCATATATTTCTGCCAGACTCCTTACTCGTCGTGGAGCTGATTCTGGCGTACTCAACTGCTCACTAGCACTCAGGCTTGAGCTAGAACTTGAACTCGATTCATCTTGACTTGGAGCATCACCTTGCTCCTGTTGCTCAACCGAAACTTGCGGTTGGCCTAGTGAGATAACTGTTGTTGGTATTATCTGATTCTTTTGAATCTTAGCTGCTTCCCAATCCCAGGAAGCCTTCTCATCAAAGATCACATCTCTACTGATTATGACCTTCTTCTTTTCCAAGTGATAAAGCCGATATCCTTTAGTGCCATCAGCATAGCCGACAAATATATAACGGACACTCTTATCATCAAATTTTACTCGCCTTTGAGCTGGTACTTGGGCATAACAAATAGAACCAAATACCTTCATATGACTAATTACTGGTTTCTAACCATACCATGCTTCAAATGGTGTGCGATTTAGAACTGCCTTTGTTGGGCTTCTATTCAAAATATAAACTGTTGTATTCACAGCTTTTGCCCAAAATGATTTAGGCATACCTTTCTCTTTTAACATAGAATTTGCCATATCATCAATTGTCCGATTTTTTCTCTCGACTACACCATTTTGTTGAGGACTGTAGGCTACTGTCAATTGCCTTCGAATACCAATATTATCACAATATTTCTCAAATTCTTTTGAGATATACTCACCACCTTGATCACTGCGAAGTACTTTAATTTTTCGATTGCTTTGATTTTCAACCATAGCCTTGAATTTCTTAAACACTTCTAGTGCTTCTAACTTTTCTTTTAGAAAATAAACCCATGTCATCCTTGTATAATCATCAATAAAAGTGATAAAATACCAATTCTTGCCTTCTGACATAGTTGGTATTTTTCCAACAATATCGCTGTGCACTAACTCCAAAGGTGCACGTGCTCGCCAAGCTCCTTCATGTGGAAAAGATGCCCGAATTTGTTTGCTAAAAATACAACCTTCACATGGATCTGATTTCAAATTAATGAATGGTAAACCTTGTACCATACCTTTGGTTCTAAGCAACTTCAAGGCTTTGTAGTTGAGATGACCAAAACTCTTATGCCATAATTCAGAGTTATCACCAACCTCACTATGTAAAACCAATTGAGTAGGATAACTCATTTTCAGAGAAAAATTCATATTTTTCTCCATATTCGCCTTTGCTATAAGACGGTTCCCTTTCTTGCAATCTAGGATCTTGCAAGAGAGATCTTCAAAGTGAACAGCGTACGCATGTTCTAGCAGTTATCCAACACTTAGCAAATTCTGCTTCAAATCGAGTACCAATAAAACTTCTCGAATAAATTTTTGACCATCTTCCATTTGGATGACTATCTTGCCCTTACCTTGATTGGGCTAAAGAACCATTTCCCATGCGAATCTTACTTTGATATGATGACTCAACATCTTGAAATATATCCCGATTGGAAGACATATGGTTTGTGCAACCACTGTCCACAATCCAAGTATCCTCCTTTTCATCTTGGGCAATTTGGCAAGAATAAACTGCCCCTTCTGAGTTTTCCTCTTCTTCTGAAAAGTTTGCCCGATTGTTCTCTCGGGTTCTACAATATTTGGCAATGTAACCTTGCCTTTTGCATTTATTGCAAGTCATTTTCTTCCAGCACCTATCTGTAGTGTGACTAGACTTTTACAAATATCACACCAAAATTTAGAACTAGTCGTACCTTTTTTCTCTTTTATCTTCTACTAGCTTCTTCTGCACATCTTTCTTTGGATCACCTCTTCTTTGATAATTTCCACCATTTTTTGAATTGTAGGATTTGAAAGTCAGCTTTGACCGGAAGGCACTTTCAACTGAACTCCCTGCTCGTTGTAGCTTCCTCTCTTCATGAGATTCTAATGAACTCATTAGTTGTTGCACAGTAAGGGTCGCCAAATCCTTCGACTCCTCAATTGCAACAACAATATACTCAAACTTTTCTGGTAAACTGATCAAAATTTTCTCAACAATCTTTTGATTAGTAACCTCTTCACCGTAGGTGCGCATCTGATTCACCACCTGGATGACCCTCGAGAAGTAATCCTTTATCTTCTCGAACTCTTTCATCTGCAGATTTTGAAACTGTCTTCGCAAAGTTTGTAGCTTTACAGCTAAAACTTGTGCGGAACCTTGAAACTCCTCCTTTAGCTTGTCCCAAGCTTCCTTTGACTTCTTAGCGCCGATAACCCGCGGAAACAAACTTTCCGCAACACCTTGTTGAATCAGAAACATGGCCTCGGCGTTCGTCATTTGGTTCTCAGCCAGAGTTTTCTTCTGCTCTAGTGAAAGAACATCCTCAACAGCATACTCTTTATAGCCATTCTCCACAATATCCCACAATCCTTGCGATAGTAGGAGTGTCCGCATCTTGATGTTCCACATATCGTAATTCTCTCCTGAGAATACGGGAATCATAGATTGCGCCATTCCGACGCCCGAATTTGAAGCCATAACCTCGGCTCCGACAAATAACACGAACACGCTGCGCTACTCCGCTACACCCGACTCGAACCTGGGACTCTGATACCAGATGTTGGGGGGATTTTTAACTCAAGAAGCAATGGGACAGTAGAATAAGAAACAGAGGAGTATACTTGTGTAGCTCTAGTAAAACATTACATTGATCATCAGAGGTTACATTCCAAATGATGTATGCATATTCTTATATAGGATTTTACAAAACGACTTATGCATCAAACCGACTCAAACAAACTAATATTGTTTATTGTTTACAACTCATCTTTAGCTAAGTACTGGTGTGTGCACTGGCTATTTGGCTTTTGATACTTTACTTCACCGACTTGACTCCAAGAAGGACCCAGGTGATGTCCATCTGACCATGTATTTTCCAGCTCATGGTAAATAAACTTCCAGCACATAGCTTTATCACAACAGCTCAAGAAACATCTAGTAGCAGAATTGGTTGGCATCTGCCATGTTCTTCAAATGTCGATATCTTCAGATAGTTATCAAGAAAATGAATTAGTGCCAACACAAAATTCTCCATACTTTGTTTGCTTTCCCCACTATGCCCAAGCAGATCAAAACATAACATCCGTGGCTGTTGGGATTGTGGAATGTGTGACTCATCTCCTGCTCCGGGAACCCGGCACTCTATGATGGCTCTGAGATCTACTCTCCCCCTTCTACAAATATTTCTCTCTTTTCAACTTTAGCTCAAAAATTCCTTTTTCATCGTTCTATTGTGCATCTCGTACACACAACCAAAAAAAGGAATAAGAAGGAACTACCTATCTTTTTTTAAAAAAAAAAATGGAAAGGAAAAAGGGGAAGAACTGCTAGTATAGTTTTGTTTATCATCTTCGCAGGCCAGATCCAATATTTCCCTGTCTTCCATTATTTACATTTGCCTGAGTTTTCTACTTCTTTTGTCTTCAGTCTACACCCATTAATTCATTAATTCCCTCTATCCCCACATAGAGGTCCATGGCGGAGGTGGCGCTGGCTGGCTTACTGTGGGCCGCATCGCCAATCGTCAACAAGCTCCTCGCTGACGCCTCAGCCTACCTTGGCGTGGACATGGCGCGGGAGCTCGAAGAACTGTCCTGCCGCAGTTCGAGCTGGTGATCGAAGCGGCAGAGAAGAGCCCCCACAGGGGCAAGCTGGAGAAATGGCTCCGGAAGCTCAAAGCTGCTTTCTACGACGCCGAGACGAGCACGAGTACGACCTCCTCAAGATGAAGGCAAAGAAGAACAAGGGCACCTCACCGACGGGTGCCTCTTCGTCCAGCAGTGTTCTTAAGCCTCTACGTGCTGCCTCGAGCAGGCTGTCTAATTTGCGCTCCGACAACCGGAAGCTACTTCGCAAGACGAACGCATTGAAGCGCATCCAGGCGGAAGCCAAGACCGTCCGCGAAATGCTTGGCATACCAGCCGGATCAGATGGCACCGTTACCGTAGCAGCAAAAGTTGTTCCTCCGGCCAAGACGGCTTCACTTCCCACTTCAAAGGTGTTCGGTCGCGACACTGATCGCGATCGTATAATAGATCTTCTTACCAAGAACACCGCTCCCGAGGGTAGTTCGGCGTGCTACTCGAGTTTGGCAATTTTTGGACATGGAGGCGCCGGAAAATCCACCTTGGCACAGTATGTTTACAACGACAAGCGGGTCGTTGAATAGTTTGATGTCAGGATGTGGGTCTGCTTCTCACGTAAACTTGATGTACATCAGCACACACGGGAGATTATCGAGTCTGCCACTAAGGAGAACTTATTTTTTTATTTAATCCATTTTTTAAAAAATATTTTAAAGATAATATCTCCATAACTTTATTTCCAATTCTGATCTATTTGGCCACGTCACAACGCGTGGCATGACAAAAACACGTTATCATGTCATGGATCTCAGCGTGGCAAACGAGTGTTGTCACGCTACTCCTCTTGGCATGACAGGACTTAGCCTAAAACCAGACGCGTGTTGGCTCGGAAAGCTATCGTGGTAGGTTTGTGATGAGAAAGTTGGGCTCCAATCTTCCGATATAATGATACGTCGATTTGTGGAGGTACGACTTTGACGATGTAGGTTTCTAGCTGATCACGACCAGAACACCAAGCAATAGCTAAACCACATTTTGAGTCGTTATCAACCGTGATAAGAACGCGGTTGACCTGAACACGAGATTCAATACTTGTGAGCAATCAAAGAAAAACAAAGAACAAGATACACAAGCAATCTGAAATTGCAAATAGGAAATATGAATTCACACGAGTTGAGACCTGCAAATCGCAGTTATTGGTCTAGTCGACACAAAAACACACGACAATATTTTCACGGTGGAAAAACCAATCTAAACCAGCCTAAAAACCCTAAAAGAGACATGCACACAACATATATTGAAGAAGAGGCGATGGCCACAAGAAGTGGAGTCAAACTATAACTCTATCTCTTGATCCGCCATCTTGTTTCGACGATTCCGAAGTGCTCCGAACGAATTTAGAGGTGGGGCCGGATCCGTTGGAAAGGTCTCAAATAAGTTTTCCAACAAGCATAACAACACCCAAAACGGACTCCGTTTGTGAAAGTTATGACCTTTTTTTATTACGGGCCTGTTGGGCTGTCCCGAACCGAATCCGAGTTGAGTTCTGAGTTGATTCCGAGTTTAAATTCTGTTGGACATGTGGGAGCTCCGAATTAGGCTTGAAAAATCTTATCCAAAACTTGGGTTTTGGATTCTTAGGCTTCTCCCCTTTTGCTCTTCCACCGCATGGGCCTTCTATCTCCATGCTGGCCTCTCATCCCTCTCGGTTCCAAAGTCTTCCATTTGTCGAACTAGAGAATGCACAAAGTAGTGACATGATGTAGTATTCCATCTCATGAATAACATAATTAGGAATAGATAGAAACTAGTTCAACAAACCAATCATAAGATGTATACATTGTAATATTGTCATCCACATCATTCTCCCTCCCATGAGAAAAAGTTATCCTCGACTTTTCTAAGTACATAGACAAGCTATTAACGGGAATAACCAGATCAAGTTGTTCAAATATGGGGCAGAAAATTTTTAGTGCCTTCCATGTTTCAACCGCGCTACTCTGATTACTTGTACATGATTGTTCTGATTACTTGTACATGATTGTTCAGCAAAGAATAAACAAGCAGGCTTAAGAAATAGTTTAAAACAACAAGCACTATTATTGAAACTCATCTCATTGGGTTCATAACATTGCACAAAAAATTGTTTATGCAAAACATGTAATTTCAATTCAGCAAACTTATGACATGTAATGCATATTCGATAAACATAGAACTTGCTATCTACACCATATTCTCCAATCAAATTGAGCGTATATGTGTATGCATAAGTACTAACTAGTGATTTTAAACATGAAATTTTAGCAACATTCTCAATCACACTAGATAGCTCTATAGGATTATCAAACATGATATAGTATAAAGAATCACTAGGAGATACTCTAGTAAGAACTTCCTTATGAGTAGTCAATTCCACATTATGTAAATTAAGCATATAAAATTTATAACATGGAATTTCCAATAGATGAAAAGAATTGTTATAATTACTAACCTTTTCTTGATGAACTAACAAATCAACACCATTGTTGTTACTTTTAATGTCCTCCTCAGTTGGTGTAGGTGCATCCATCTCCTCATCTTCCTTCTCAACCAATGGAGTCGGTGGTTCAATCAGCTCATTCTCTTCTTCGGCATGGTTCTCAACTTTCTACAAGTTGTTAGTCATAAAAAAGACATAAACACAGGTTTGTTCTCATGTTTCCTATCATCAAGCATTCTCAATTTCTCCTCAATATGACTTTCAACCTTATAGGCAAGTATAAACAACTGAGAGAGATAATTATATTCTTTGTGAACAAGAAGATCCTGAATTGCTTGATTAAGTCCACTTAAGAATCTATTCTCTATAGCTTCAGCATGTTCCTCTAAGCCACAATGCAACAAACGAGTTTTCAATTCATGATAGTATTCCCTTACAGTTCTACTATCTTGTTTTAAACGTTGTAATCTAGCTAGCAAGTAATCAGCATGATATTTAGGAACGAAATCATCTCTAAAAAGTTTTTTTTAATGCATTCCAAGTTTGAGGCACTCTTCTATGTCTACCAAGATACTTCCACCAAAGTATTGCATCATCAATAAAAACACTAGTGGTAACTCTAATCTTTTTCCTATCAGACCAATCATAGTATTCAAATTCTTTGTCTAATGCTATCTCCTAGGCAACATAGGCATCATGATCAAACTTACCAGCAAAGAATGGGAATGCATACTTAAATTTACCTCGTTCAAGCACAGGAGATGAGTCAATGGTGTTGTTGATCTCACAAAACTTCCTTCTCTGTGATCTTGACCCTGTCATGGTTAGTAGAAAAATTAGAAGATACATGAGAATTATGTAAGCTCCTATCAACTACTAGGAGGGGGAGCTTGACAAATCACACATCTCTCTAGCTATTACCAAGCTCTTACGAGTTCTTACCAATGCAAACAGGTGGTGCAACTAGTGGTTGGTTCGTGATAACTCGACTCAAGTGATGAGTAGAGCGATTGCAAGGGTCGGTTCGACGTGATCTGCTCGGTTAGTAGAAAGTGGAGCTTCGATAGGCATAATATTAGGTAGCAAGGAGAACAATCAGTTAATTTCAGAAATTGTACAAAATTGAATTATAGTTCATATCTACCACTTAGCCTATGTTGCTGATCAACCAAGGATGGATAAAGGCTACAACAAGTGTATAACAATGTATAAAAGTGGTAGACATAAGATAATTCAATAGAATACAATTGGGAGTGAATAACACAAGTATTGACCCAATACTGAAAAGTGTAGTTTTCTGTCCACCGGACAGTACGTCGGTATTCTGGCCGTAACTTTTTTATCATATGCCTCTTTTTCAATGATTTTTTTTGTTTCCTGGTGGCTTTTTCTACAATTTTTCTTTTGGTGCCACTTTCTGAAGACCGATTGAAAAATTCGCACAAAAATCACAAGTGCAGACAGTTTCAGATTCAAACAAAAAACTAAGTAAACTTTCAACGCATATAACTTTTTACTGCCTTGCTAGATTGATGCGAAAATTTACAAGCATATGGATAATGAAATTCTTGATCTAATGGCGGTGGTTTCACTCAAAAAGGATAACAGAATCAAAAGTTATGGCGATTTCCGTGGAGGTGGCCGAAAAGGAAGTCTTCTGCTCGAAACTGAGAATTAGGGTTTGGGGTGTTCTAGATGGATTTTGACGTGAGAATTTTCTTTTGGAGCTTGTTTTTGGGTTTAGGACGTGATGCAATGGACTAGGGTTTCAAGATTTTTTTGGACTTTTATAGGAACAAATATATGACCAGCAACTAGACAAAGCTAAAAAGGACACAAATTAAATTTAGCAAACCAAAACTAACAGATTAATTCTTTTTGTAGGGCAAATTTTCTGGACTATAGGTATTAAAAACTGAAACAAGTAATTAAACTAGGGATACAATAATTCCTACTGGTCAACTTTAGCTCTGATACCACCTGATGAGAAAGTTAGGTCCCGATCTTTCGATAGGATGATACGTCGATTTTTGGAGGTACGACTTTGACGATGCAGACTTCTAACCGATCATGATCAGAACACGAAGCAATTGCTAAACCACACTTCGAGTCATTATTAACTGTGCCAAGAATGCGGTTGACCTGAACACGAGGTTCAATTCCTGTGAGCAATTGAAGAACAACCAAGAACAAGATATACAAGCAATCTGAAATTGCAAATAGGAAATATGAATTCACATGAGTTGAGGCCTGCAAATCGCAGTTATTGGTCTAGTCAACACAAAAACACATGACGATGTTTTCACGGTGGAAAAACCAATCTAGACAAGCCTAAAAACTCTAAAGGAGGCGTGCACACAATATATATTGACGGAGAGGCGGCTACCACAAGAAGTGGAGTCGAACCCTAACTCTATCTTCTGATCCGCTGTCTTGTTTCAACGATTCCGAATAGCTCAGAATGAATTTGGAGGTGGGGCTAGATCCGTTGGAAATGTCTCGGAATAAGCTTTCCAACAAGCATAAGAACACCCGAATTGGACTCCGTTTGTGAAAGTTATGACCTTTTTATTATGGTCCCAAACCCAAATCCGAGTTGAGTTCTGAGTTAATTCCGAGTTTAAATTCGGTTGGACATGTGGGAGCTCCAAATTGGGCTTGTAAATCTTATCCAAAACTTGAGCTTTGGATTCTTGAGCTTCTCCCCTTTTGTTCTTCCACCGTATGGGCCTTCTTTCTTCATACTGGCCTCTCCTCCCTCTCGGTTCCAAAGTCTTCCATTTGTCGAACTAGAGAATGCACAAAGTAGTGACATGATGTAGTATTCCATCTCATGAATAACATAATTAGGAATAGATAAAAACTAGTTCACCTCAATGTTATGCTTATTTGCAAAAGTTTCAGCCCTTTTTGTAAGTTTATGTTGTTCTGAACTACAACAAAAATTTAACACAACATATAAAACAACATAGCTAGGGATGTCCTTATCAGTTTGGTCACGTCGCGGTCGGTGGCGTGATAGCATAGTTTGATCACGCCATAGATCATGGCGTGACTAATTGAGTAAGAATTGGAAATAAAGTTACGGAGAGGTTATCTTTAAAATATTTTTAAAAAATAGATTAAAAAATAAAAAAAGCCCCACTAAGGAGGAATGCCCATGTGTCGATTGCCTGGATACTGTCCAGTGCACATTAAGGGACATACTGCAAAAATCAGAGAAATTCCTGCTTGTGTTGGATGATGTTTGGTTTGATAAACCTAACAATGAGATGGAATGGGACCAACTTTTGGCTCCTCTAGTTTCACAGAAGAGGGGAAGCAAAGTTAAGTTTTGGTAACTTCTCGATAAGATATACTTCCAGCTGCTCTTTGCTGTAAACAAGTCGTTCGTTTGGAAGACATGGAAGATACTGAGTTCCTGTCACTCTTCAAATATCATGCCTTCTCTGGAGCAGAAGTCAGAAGCCCACATTTGCGTGAAATGCTAGAAGGGATTGCAGAGAAGATTGCTATAATGCTCGGACAACCTCCTTTGGCAGCAAGAACAGTGGGTTCCCGGTTGAGCAGGAAAAAGGGTATCACTGCATGGAAAGATGCTCTGACTATAAAGATTGACAACTTAAGCGAGCCCATAAGAGCTCTATTGTGGAGTTATGAGAAGTTAGATCCACGTCGGCAGATGTGCTTTCTGTATTGCAGCTTATTTCCAAAAGGCCACAAGTATGATATTAAGGAGTTGGTTCACCTGTGGATAGCAGAGGGACTTGTGATTTGTGCAACCAGAAGAGGAGACTGATAGATATTGGAAGGGATTACCACAATGAGATGGTTTCTGGATCTTTCTTTCAACCAGTTTCTGACAGATTTGAAGGTACATGTTGTATCATGCATGATCTCCTTCATGATTTGGCAGAGCCACTCTCTAGAGAAGACTGCTTCAGATTAGAAGATGATAAGGTGAAAGAAATACCATGCACTGTTCGACATCAATCTGTTACGCACTGTTATCTGCATTGACCCACTTATGGACGATGCAAGTGATATTTTCCATCAGGTACTGCAGAATTTAAAGATGTTACGTGTACTATATTTGTGCCTTTACAACAGGACCAAGTTAGCTGAATCTGTTGGTGAGCTGAAGCACCCTAGGTATTTGAACCTCACTAAAACTTCAATTTCCTAATTGCCCGGATCAATATGTGCTCTTTACCACTTAGTTACTTCAGTTAAATAATAAAGTTACGAGTTTGCCTGACAAACTCTGCAAATTTACGCAAGTTGTGTCATCTTGATGCACAGCTTCGTATTCGTAACATAGGCAAGCTAACATCGCTCCAATTATTTTTACGTGCACAAGCAGAAGGGTTGAAACAACCCGAAAATTCCAGAGTTTCAAGTTTTTAAGTTTTTGGCTTGAATTTGAATTTCTTTTCAAATTCGGAAATTCTGCAAACCAAATCCGCTTTCCTCTTTGGGCCATCCCGTTTTCCTTCACCGGAGACAACTTCCTCCAAAACCGCCTACCAGCTCGCTTCTACCCCACGTCACAACAAAGATCAACATCTCCAGCCGCCTTTCGCTGCTCCACTTCACACCAGTGCAACACCAGAGACTTCCACCTCACCTAGCCACATCATCGCCGCCTTCGCCACACCCGTGCCAGCGCTGCTCGCCCCACACCCTCGCCACGCACTCGTCACGCCTTGCATCGGTGAGGCGGCCTTGCCACCGTGCTGTCGCCGTGCCGCCACCTCGCCATCTGCTTTTCCCTTCCCCGGTGCCGAATGCGCGCAATCGCACGTGTCGTCGCCATGAGCCGCGCTTCGCTTCGCTCTGCTACTGCCGCCACCGTCTTCCCAAGCTATAAAAGGCCCTCTAGTGAGCGTCTCCCTCTTCACCCACAACCACCGCACCTCACCATCACCTCCTTTCCCCTCCAGCTCCGACCAGCCACTTCAATTTCACTGCCATCTCTCTTCTTTCCCGGCCAGCCCCAAGGCAATTTCGCCGCTATCGTTCCTCCCTTTCCCTCCCAACCCCGTCACTGGAGCCGCCTCACCACCTCAAGCATTCCCCCATCCTCCCCACCCTATCCCCGCCGCTAGCTCGCTGGCACCACCCTCCACCGCCGCGTCGCCCACGGCTCACGTGGACAGCTCGCTTCGGTGCATACCAACCCTCACGGCCACCTTCCCCGAGTCCCTCTTCATTCACTGGTGCTCAAGCCCCAGCCACTTTGGCCGGAGCTTTGTCGGAACGTCACCATCATCCTCCTTTGCTCCGGCCATGCGCCACCCTCGCCACCACACCACCCCCTGCACAAAACCCAAAACTGGGTTGCGCACGTCGCAGTGATGCTCGCCGCACCACCCATCACCGGAGCCGTTGTCGCTGGCTCGGGTGAGCTAGAGCGCGCTCTGGCTCAATACTGTTTACAACCCAACCCATTAGTCCACAACCCAGAGTCCATTACTATTCATTAGGACCAGTTAATGTTCATGAACCCTAGCCTACTATGAATAGTATAAAATCAATACTATTCACCAAAACCCATTTTCGACATAATACGTCCATTTCGACCGTTCCGAGTTCGTAAATCCTATTCTTAACTCGGTTCATCCCAATCAAACACCCAATATATCCTATTCACCATATTTCCGTTCTCTTTTAATTCTTTTTTGGGTTTTATTTTATTTGCATGTTGTTCTCAGCTCATTCCTTGTTGAGCCCGGATATTTATTTGGATTATTTTATTTTGCGCTAGGTTTTGACTTCGACAATCAAACTCCAGAGAGCGCCGGACAAGACACAGGAGAAACATGGAATTTCGAAGACTTCGAGCAAGGAGGCAAGTTCCATTCATTTGATCATTTTGAGCCTATATTTCATGTACTTGCATTATTAATTTTATTATTATATTTGAGCCAAATATTTTAAATAATGAAATAATATTTTTGAATACCATGATGAGTAGATAAATCCCATCACCCCACATACAAACCCTCCTATTCTTTGTAGGCCATATTCACCTTGACAAGTTTAGGCCACATAAAATGATAGCAAATATTCAGCAATGTCACACAAAATATTTCCAAATACTGATAAGGAAGGTTGGCTAAATACCAATAGGTTTTGGTGAAGAGTTGATGGTTGAGACCAAAAGGATGGACAACTCAATATATTTGATAAAAGTGAGTTAAAGGTGAGAACAAGAGGTGGACATACACGAGTTGGTAAACGACCCATCGCCTCACTAGATGACAAGTAAGGATAAGAACCTTGTGTCAAGTAACAGACACAGATCTCGCTCAACCACGAGTGTGGTATATCCAACTTAGCTTAGTACACTGCTCTTCCGATTGAATGTCTACAGGATATCAACAACTCTTGTGATATAGAGCAGTCGCAGAATGGGCGTGAGTCGAGATGAAATTTGGTTAGAGCACTCATTGAACTACACAATGGTATGGACCGATCGACATCGGACCTTTACTCCACCATTGGCCGGTGGTTTCCTGATGACTGTATTAACCATGAACCTACCGGGTAGAGACTAGAAAGGTTGAGCAGTGGAAAAGATATTTTATCTCGACTCAGTCGCACGCTATCTGGTTGCATGTATATAGCTTGACAGTATGAGTCTGAGATATATTGTGGGTAAAGTTGGGCACTCTGCATAGTACAAGCAATGGTATTCGAATACGTCGTGCTTCCGGTTAATAAAGCTGTGTTCATGGGTGATTCTAATACATGAGACATAAGTAGAGTTTACAGATGTTAAGTTGGTAATTATAGACGTTGAAAACTCCTGTTGTTATATTTATTATTGTTTTACTGTTTTAAATATTGTACTACTTTCAACTCAAATATTGCATTCCACATATGCCTGATATGGTAAAACTGTTTCATTCCTTTGCTAATCCTGGCAAGTAGTGAAATAGAATTTCTCATGCTACTTGCTGAGTGCTGTTGTACTTATACTTGCTAAACATCATCAGAAGAACCCTTGGAGGAAATAGGTGATCTTTATGATCAAGAGGAGCCACCGGACGTGACGACTACTGGTATTAGGTCTCAACCACGCTTAAGCGTGCCTGTGATTCTCGTGTGCTTTTGTGATGTAATATATTATATTTGGGCTTAGATGCCTGCGCATGTGTCCAAACTGGCCATTAAGCCTTAACTGATGTAATAAAGTTTTGCTTCTTATTGTAAACGTGAGCTTTCTTGTGAAGCCATTTCTTGCTTTCCAACTGCAATCCTGGGTGGAGGTAAAGATTTTGACGGTCCCAGATTTGGGGTTGTTACAAGGGTTTTGAGTTGCATCAGCTTAGGGACATGAACGAGCTTGGTGGCAGTTTGGATATCAGATTTCTTGAGAATACCACTCGGAAGGATGAAGACTTAAGAGTCGAACCTGCACCTTGCCTGGAGTCACTAGAATGAGTTGCGAGCAGAGGATAGTTTACATTTGGAGATTCTAGAAGGTCTGATGCCACTGCCTCAACTGAAGTCATAGTTAATTAAGTATTAATTAATTAGTCGCCATTAATTTAGTCGTAATTAATTTAGTGTCCTTATTAAGTATTAATTAATTTAGTGGCCTTATTAAGTCGTAATTATTTTTTGTAATTAATTTGTGAAATTAATTAGTCGTAATTAATTTAGTGTTATTTAATTCATCGTAATTAATTTAGTCTGAATAATCTAGTTGTCATTATTAAGTCATAATTATTTATTTGTATGGCGATTTGTGGTAATTAATTAGTCCTAATTAATTTAGTGGTATTGAATTACTCATATTAATTTAGTCACAACTAATTTAGTCGCATACTTGATTAATTGGTCTTACTAAATTAATCGTAATTAATTTGGTTGTAGTTAATTAGTATATATTAATTTGTTGTATGTATTTAGTTAATTTTTAATTTCTAGTAATTCATCGTTATTATTAATTTATTCACTAATAATATGTATGTTTCATCTCTTACAAGCCATGCCTCTACTAGAGCTACTAGAACCCTTCTACGGTTAGCATAACCGGTGCAAGTTGTGGATCACCGGCGACGCTCGCTACATCCCAATCTCTTGGGACACAGGCTTTTTTCCCTTTGCGAGGTTGCTCTCAGTCGGACGCTACTTCACTCTGGACGACAGTCTAATGTCGGCACTTGTCGACAGGTAGAGACCCGAGATACACACCTTTCACTTTCGGTGGGGAGAGATGATGATCACTCTCCAGGACGTTTCATTCTTAACCGGTCTCCCGATCAAGGGTGAGCCACTTGTTCCAGGCCGCCCACCAGCGAACTGGAAGGCCCGGTTGGGGCATCGGTTTGGCATACATGTCACGGACAGCGCCTGTGGTGTCCCTCGGACATAGCTGATGAATTTCAGTCAATGCTCGGCGGATGCACCTGACGAAGTTTTTAAGACGCACCTCGTCGCTTACCTTCTTCATCTCTTGGGTTCGGTCTTGTTTCCAACCGCACAGGGCGATTGGGCGTACCCAGCTTCGTCCGTATCGTCGAGTCTTTGGCTGACGCGGAGGTTGGGGCGATGCCACAGTACAGTTGGGGATCAGTTGTCCTTTGTGCTACATACAAGGGGTTGTGATGCTTCGCGGCGCGACACCAGTGTGAAACCGGTCCTTACTATCTGCTACGTACACCTGCAGCTGTGGAGTTGGGAGCACTTCCCTGTTGGGCGGCCCTCCTTCGAGAAAGCAGTGCACCCGTACCCCGAGTTGCACGACCCGATAGATGGGCCCACTATGGGCTACCGGTAGACTACTGCCCTGTTACATTGGGCCATGGATAGACCAGCGAGGTGTTACTCGTCGTTCCACAATGACCTCGAGTTGTTGCACGACAATGACATCATATGGGCTTCATGGAACCCAGATTTCATGAACATGGTAGCGCCACACGGACTGTCCGTGCAATGCACGTATGACGCTGGATTATGAGCGATGACTTGCCACCTGGTTTTTATCCATATGGTGGAGCATTACGCGCCATAGCGCGTAATGGGATAGTTTGATTTGTATCGGGTTATACCCCCTCCCGACGACAGGATCCTACAACGAGCCGTCCACTTGTGAGTCCAAACTCCATCTGAGTAATCTTTACATTGCATACCTACAGCCCCTGTTCTAACATCAATCCTTCCCGAATGTAGGCAATCAAGGGCGGGCCGACAAGCAGTCCAGCATGAGTGGTTTACGGCTTGGACGGAGACGGTTAGGGCTAGAAACGAGCCTAGCCGAGCCGAGCTCGCCCAGGTTCGTTTACTGTTTAGGCTCGGCTCGGCTCGTTTTGAGCACGAGCCAGGAGGGAGGCTCGGCTCGGCTCAGGAGACGGCTCGAGCCAGCTCGCAAGGCTCGCGAGCCAGAGCAGTGCTTCTCGCGCCCGAAGCCAGCAAGTAGACCAGGTCACCAGGAACAGCAGCGAATCAATTCAATCAACACAATCACCGATTCAATCAACAAAATCACCGATTCAACGCATCCATTTAATGATTCAATCAACAAAATCATAAGTAAAGACACAAGAACTAGATTCAACAATCAATGATCAGTGCATTCAACAATCAAGAAGGGGATGGACATGGAGGGCGATGGATGGAGGGCCAGCGCCCGTCGGTGGAAGCGACCTCGGCGGCGGAGACGTCCATGGCCAGCCGCCACGCGACGCCACCAAAGATGGCGAGAGGAGGGCAGCGCCGCCGCCGTTGTAACGTCTTGGACTGGACCTCCTCGAGGAAAGAGCTAGCGTCGCCGGCCCTGCGGCTCGCTACATCGGCCGCGAGGGAGAGGAGGGAGGCGGTGCGGAGGAACAGGCGGCGAGGGAGTAACATGGGCGGCGGCGGAGGGACACGCAAGGCGTGGTGGAACATGGGCGGCGGCGGAGGAACATGGGATCAGGGCGGGTGAGGAGGACCGGGTGTCCGGGCGGCGGCGGAGGAACACGGGGCGGGGCGGGTGAGGAGGATCGGGGCCATCGGGCGTCCGGGCGGCGGCGGAGGAACACCCGGTCAGTGCCTCGGTGGAGAGGACGGGGAGAAGGGGATGGGATTCTGAGGTGTGAGCGTCGTGAGGGGGGATTGAAGCCAGGGGATGGGAGAGCAGTGCAGGGTTGGGAGGCTCATGGGCTTTTGTGGGCCGAGCTCGCGAGCCAGCTCGGGCTCGGCTCGGCTCGGCTCGAAATTTCACGAGCCCGAGCCGAGCCGAGCCGAGCCATGACGAGCCCGAGCAGGCTCACGAGCCTCGAGCTATTTTTCCAGCTCTAGAGACGGTGCACATCGAGATCCTGCTGGAGCAGTGACCTTATGACGTACGAACATACCGTCAATACATCGAGTGGTATGTACCACGGTTGCGCACCAGACTCACCCGTCCTCCACCAGAGCATCCGGAGCAGGTGACGCATCAGGAGAGGCTCCGTCACTCGTTCGATCGGTACAACGCTTCGCAGAGTAACAACATTGTAAAACACTTACAACCTATGCTCGTTTTATTGATGATATTTGTACGGCTTGTTACTGAACTAGTGCTGTCAGTCACTTTAGTTTGAGCGGCTGCAACGGATCGCGAGCACATCGGAGACTGCCATCAGCAGCCCAGAGCACACCGTACCGGGGCTTCTAAGCACTATGAAGTATATCTTCGCAGAGTCGAAAAATATAATAAAAAATATGAGTTGTGGTCATTTGTAGGACCAAGGAAAACCAACTAGAGGGGGTGAATAGGCGGTTTTTAAAATTTTAGGCTAAAAACAGATTGTTAGCAAGTAAAGTTATGAAATTCAATTTCACAATTCAAGGCCTAAATAATCTAAGTCTTTCTAAGTGCACTACTCACTCTAGATTAAGCTAAACAACATAATCAAGATACAATATCTATATAAATAAATGCACTAAGAGAAGAGTAAAAGAGATAAACTATAATATGGAGACAAACGATGTTTTCCTGTGGTCTCAGAGACTTGTTGGTCTCCGCTAATCCACGTTAAGAAAGCTTGAACAAATCAAGCCGCTCCACACGAGCACACCCCTCGAACACTAGAGGTAGCTCTTCTCCACTCCAGAAATGTGAGCTCCAATCTTCACAATCACTCGGGTCTTCTCACAAGCTTCTTAGAAAGATCACCGAACCACCTTCTTCAAGCCGTCTAGGAGGCGGCAATCTCCAAGAGTAATAAACCAACAACACTTCGCTTGAAGATGCTCAAGTGCCACAAAAATCAAACTCAACTCAAAGCACTTGGAGAAACCTCTACAACCTTTGCAAGATAGAATATTTTCTCTCAAAGAGTACAAGAATAAGCATAGTGCTCAAGAGTGTTTAATTGAGGTTCTAAAGAGTCCTTTGCTGCAGGGGTGAGGTATGTATTGCCTTAGCCTCCAGCCACTCCACTAGCTGTTGGCACCCGTGACTATGCAAAAACGGCAAGGTCGGTAAGACCGCAAGCACAGGGTCAGTCAAACTAGACTACAGTATACCGGTAAACTCTGTAGTAATCATTACAATAGAATATAATCATTATGATAGGTCCAATCAGTCCACCCACACATGGTTCGGTCAGAACGGATTCAAAAGATTTCCAAAACAGAAAAGACTTGCAACAGGAAAAAGCTGACTACGTCGGTCAATCCGGGGTTCCAGTCTAACCGGTGAAAATACAGCGGTTAGTTCGACATGGAAAATTAAGTAGCAAGACCCAAAGCACCCTTCTTTGGAAAAAGATGATCGCGTCACTGACCCGGAGGTCCGGCCAGTCCGGTCGTCCAACAACAGTCAACTCGGATAGCAAAATAGAGAAGAGTTGAAGCCAAAAAGAGAGTCTCTGGAAAAGCTGACTGCCCTACTCAGACCTAGGGCCCGGTCAGTCCGGGCTTATGCTTGCTGTTAGTCCGACCAGCAGAAATGCGAAACAGGAGCACTCTGGAAAAAGCTGACCTTAAAGATGAACCGAGGGTCTGGTCAGTCCGGCCCTCCAACTACGGTCAGTCCGACCAAGAAATAAAGAACATATAGATTGAGGTCGAAAGATCACTAAGAATTCCAAGATTCAACCAAGTGAGTTTGAGCATTGTGGCACACTTTGCTATCAAGCTACTTACTATTGATCCCTCTTCATAGTACGGCTACCTACACTAACAATTCAGTCTTTTATCCTTCATACTCCTATATTGGTAAAACTATAAAAAGATCCTATTCAACTAGATAACTTTGCCTTGAGTTAGATGATGTTGATATCCAAAACTTGAGTACCTTTAGTGCTCTTTATCTTTATCCGATACTAACCTTTTCAAACACTTGACAAAACAAGTTAGTTCACAACAGATGGTTGTCTTTAATTACCGAAACACTAAAATGGGGCCTAGATTCTTCATCGTTCGAGAGACGATGTCCTACACGCCACGCACTGAGTGGGCTGACCGTGCTCACCTGCTAGGTCAACACGGCTTAGTCAGATCGGTGAGCGTCGTAGCACTCCCTATCGGTCATCTGTGCTGTAGATCAGTAGGGAGGTAAGTTATGTACAAATTTACGTCCTATTTTTTTTATTACGCTTTAGGTTGTGCTAAGATCATGTCGTCTTCTGGCCACATGTTCGTCGGGATACATCACTTCTGCCGTCCGCACCCTGTACTCCGACTAGCGCTCCCCCTCGGTCATCCGCACTGCACATCTAGGAGATACGAGATATTTAGTTAAGTCCTAAATATTTATTTGTCCTAACATCATTCCATCTTGCAGTCTTTAGTTGAGCGTAGGGGTGACGTCCATCAGTCAGCCGATGAGGATATGGCCATCCCAGCTGTTGCCATGGAGCAGTACATGGCGCTAGGGTTTGGACCCACCCCTGTCATACGTTGACCAGCACGGAGTACCGTACCAATGGCAGAGCTCCTCCGGGGTGGCTGGCACATCGCACGGTCAAGGCCAGAGCTCCTCCGCACCAAGGGACTTGTAGACATCGTACTTGGGGGTGGACGATCCGGACGTGGATTTCTTGATTCCTTCATTAATGACATGATTACAGGTGGTAGACAGTTTGGCATGACTCAGCTGGACGACTTTGACGTTGGACAAACTCAACTAGGCCAGAGTCAGCTTGCTGATGCACCTCCGCCCATTCAACGGTCTCTGTACCCCCTCCGAACCAATACACGCTCTCCGGACTAGTGAACGTATCCCACGGGACATACTCAATGTAAAACCAGGTCATGCACGTAGACTCAGCAAGCAGAGAGTGGCTCAGACAAGTGAGCCATAGTGTATCCCTTGTGTAATTTTACTACATAGATGTTATGTGTTTTTGTTGTGCTATATTTGTATGTTATGTGCGTATTATCGGAGTTGATCGGATGCGGATTCACATGAAATCAGAAAACTCGGGGGTTCGGGGGTTCACATGAAATCCTGTAACGGGGAGGGGGGGGAGTCACGTAAGTTTCAACATTTCATGTGGAGTTGCAATAAAAAATTATAAATTAAATTGACCACATTTCAGAATGCACATTGTAATTTGCGAATTACATGCCGCGCATGGTTTGCTTACGTGCATTACAAACAATAGTATGTACGACTAAACAAACCGAAAAACACCTAAGATACACGCGCAACTTTCTTGGAATTGGGAAAAACGAGGATCACAATTAATCTTCACGGCACATCAGCCACTTCCCCTTGTCTCGAGACTGCCCATGGCAGTGTCGAGTGTTGAAGTCATCCATGTTCTGCGATTGTATGATGTTAGCAGAATGTAAGGCCAAATACATAATCAGGATGCAAATTGTACATAACTCACCTCTTCGATATGGAGTGCCCCCGGACGGCTGGAAACACTACGACAACCACTGGTCTCAGTAGTAGGAGCCTTCCCCTTGTCTCGGGACTACCCACGTCGATGGCGAGTGTTGAAGTCCTCCATGTTCTGTGAGACAGGCTGGACGATTACATGATGTTAGCAGAACGAAAGATCAAATACATAATCAGGATGCAAATTGTACATAACTCACCTCTTCGATATGGAGTGTGCTTGGGCGATGGGAAACGCTACGACGGCCGTCGGTGTCAGTAGCAGGAGCATTCCCCTTGTCCATCGCGTGATGTGCCCGGTCGTACTCATCTTCCTGTTTGGGGATCCTCCTCCTCCACCCTCCTGCCCAGGGCTCCTCTGGTGTCTGTTCAATAGGGTCTGGTACATAAGGTTTCCATTGTTGGAAGGTATCGGCTTGCATCGCGTAGTTCAACATGTACTTCTATTGGATAAATGCTCTATCGTACATCTCCGGGCTGTCGATCCATTGGAAGAAGTTGCAACACATCTTGAGCCGTCATTACACACGGATGAAGTTAGAAATATGTGGAATGTAACGTAAGGTGTGAAAAATTGATGTGTGCATAAGATTATCTTACGAGGACGTTCCCGCACCGCACGTGTAGTACACCCGGGTGGTGGCGGCCGGGTGTGTGGACTGAATAGTCTTCGTCGGTTCTTCACACACACATTACAGGCGTGGAAACTCTGGTGGTACTAGTGTGACCTTCATAGAAAAATCTGGGTAGGATTTAGTAATGTGACGGTGGCCCGATCTTCCGAAAGGTAGTGATAAGTCAATTGTGGCGAACACGATGTTGATGATCCAAAGGCTCCGACAAAAACAAATCGAACCCCTCGCAATCACTACACCACTGCTCCGATGGTTATCAACCGTAGTGCCGAACGCGGTTGACCTCGCTAAAAAGGCTATCTCCCGCAAGCGAATCTAGAACACAAGCAAGAGAGTAGAAGATGCAATCTGAAATTGTATTGCGAATAAATCTTTAAGTTCACAAGTTGGGGTTCCTCAACCGAACGTGCGGTGAAACTACTATGCAGAATAATCTAAAAAGAAACCTAAGGAAAACTAAAGGGGTGAGGCCTCCTTAAATAGGGGAGGGGGAGCCTCACATAGCTAAAAACTAAGGGGGTGGTACTATTCGTATGATACTGTCCACGTGAATAGTGTGGCCCAAGGAGGGGGGTGACTAGGGAGACGGTCGGCCAGCATATGGCCCATATGGGCCAAGTCAGCCCATTCATTACACAGCCCATGGACCAACAAGAGGTGACACAGCACCAGGGCATGTAGACGTAGTACGATGGTATGTAGACGTAGCTTGGCTTGTAGGAGTAGACGTAGCTCGATCCAACTGGTGAATATGGCAGTGCAATAACCGAAAGTCCTATCAGAGAAGATGTGGTTGGAGTAGAGGATGCCGTACAGCGGGTCGAAGCAGTGGTTGGATCCTTAGGGTTGATGCCCTCATCATCCTCCCTTTCTTGAATTTGAGTCGTCCTCGACTCAATCGTTGTCTCCAAATCATCACTTTCCTGCAAAAGGTTAATAGCAACAGGAGGCAAAGAAACATATATATCTTCTAATGTATCTTTGTACACCGCACGGTTTGGCAAAATCGCTCCCAGAATTAAGTCAATTTGGTGTTCAATCCCTCTAATATGCGGGAGTCCCGGGGGATTTCAGCAAGATCAGATTTGGTTGCAAGCATGACACAACCCTTTAATTTAATTCCCTCTGTCCTAGAACTAGGTTCTAACTTTTCTTTTTTAGGTGGAAAAACATTCTTCACTACTTGCTAATTTTCAGTTTCATGTTCACGTTCTTTTCTCTCATTTTCAGCTATCTTTTTTTATCACATTTCACAATTTCAGCCGGTGTCAAAGGTAGCAAAATTATTTTCTTTCCTTTGTGCATAAGAGTGTACTTATTACTTCTACCATGATGAGTTGCATCGGTATCAAATTCCCATGGGCATCCTAATAAAAGTGAGCAGGCTTGTATAGGCACTACGTCGAAATCAGCAACATCATGATAGAAACCAATGGAAAAATACACTCTCGCAGATTGTGTTACCTTCACCTTACCACTATTGTTGAACCACTGAATGTGGTACGGGTGAGGATGCACACGTGTGGTCAAGCCAAGCTTCTTGACCAACCCTGAATTCACCAAGTTATTACAGCTCCCGCCATCAACTATGACATGAACATGGCAATCCTTGATGATGAGGAACATCTGAAACAAATTATGGCGCTGTAGCTTCTCCGCTTGCTCCCTTTGAGTGCTCAATACTCACTGCACAATTAGGGTCCTATAATTCTCTGTAGCAGCAGCACCTAAAATTTTCTCACCATCGCTATCTGCCTCATAATCATCATCATTACCTGCAAGGTTAGCTGCAAGAGCATATTCATCCTCAACATCACAAGCACTTACATAACCACCGTCTTCTGTTGCATTGTACGCTCGCTGACTTGGGCAATCTTTCATGACGTGGCTCATCCCTTTGCAACGGTGCCACACAACCCCCATTGTATGACCCGTGGAAGCAACCGATGAAGAGCTCTGCGTTGGTGCCTGCACACTAGTAGATTTACTTGCCTTAGATGCGCGTGACGGTGGTGGCGACGCTGCTGAACGCGCCCTACTTACGGAGGGGGCAGCAGACCGAAAAACAGGAGGTGGGGCTGTGTTGGCTTGTCCCAGCATCGGTCTCGATGTAGACGTACTTCCAAAGTTGTTCCTTGTCCGTTGTTGCCTACCCTGCAATTCTTGCTCTGCCGAACAAGCAAGCCGGAACAACATATTGATATCAGTATACTCTTTGTAATCAACTATATCCTAAACTTCACGCCTTAAGCCCCCATAAAAATGAGCCATCTTAACCTCATCCTCAACAACATCACAACGCAGCATGCTTATTTGTATTTCTTGATAATATTCCTCAACAGATTGATTACCTTGGTCTAAGTGCTGCAATTTCTTACGCATATCACGTTTAAAAGCAGGAGGAACAAATCTAGCACACATAGCTACCTTCAATCTATCCCATGTATCAGGTGTTAAGCTAGAATTAACTACTTGATTCCACCAAATGATAGCAAAATCTTTAAATTCACTAGTAGCTTGTCTGATTTTATGCACTTCAGGAACTAGATGGGCATTAAATTTTTGTTCAACTGTCATCTCCCAATCTAGATAAATTTTAGCATCATAAACGCTCGCAAAAGATGGTATGGTAAATTTAACTTTAGAAAATGGGTCATTATTGACATGAGCATTATGGTGCTGAAAATTATTACCTCTGATATCGTGACAGTTGTGATGTAGGCGGTGTCGTTGACGTGCATCTTGGGTAGCAAGAGCAGTGTTAGCGTCGCGGTTTTGCCTCTCATTATCATCTCCCTCCTCAAGATTTTGGGCTGCATCGTGGTCATACTCGCGTCCATTGTTTGGTGGCCGATTCACCATTCTTTCAAGGCGTGTAGTGAGCGCTGCAATACTATCATTGATTGAGCGCTGCAATGTAACCGTAGTAGCTTGAAGCTTCCTGTCGATGTCCTCGTTAATGGTAGTGTGTTGTTCATCCAAAAGCGTCATGAGCTCTCCCTTTAAAACACACTCTTTCTCATTAGACGAGTCACTTGTCATGGTTAGTAGAAAACAAAAGACAACACAAAGGTATTATCCCTATCAACTACTAGGTGATGGAAGGTGGAATCAAACACTCTCAAAGCGTCTTACCACACTCTTACAAGTGTTCTTACCAATGCAGCAGGTGGTACAGCCGGTGGCTGGATCGTGATACCATGTCGAGCGTGGGTACGATTGCAAGAGGGAACCTATTCTGTTCAAGAGTAGGTGGAGCTTGGAAGGCTTCAATATGATAGCAAGGATCAGTAATAATCAGATCAGTTAATGCAATTTGAAAAATTGTTCAAAGTACTAGTCAAAGTTGCTGATCCTAGCCTAATCAAAGCTAGCTAATCAAAGCCCTATAAAGAGAAGTGTATGTACACACACGCAACGATCAATGTGACTTGCTGCAAGCAAAGGAGAACCTCACAACAAGTGCTAGGAGAGACGCTAGCCAACTACTCAAACTTCTTTCTAAAGGCACAAGATTTTTCGCACGACGTAGAGCACAAAGACAGCAATATCGGTGCAATGCAAACAACCCTCTAGATTGAGCACAAACAACAGCTAGTCTCAAATGATGAAAAAGCAAAGTTTTATATGGCTTATATATGCTCGTTTGAAAGGTTTCGATGAGATCTACAACTTTGCAGTTGAGGCGAACCCCAAATTCCGAATGGAAGATTGAAAGAAATAGCAAAAATATAAACCAAAAACTTGCAATGCGAATTGGATGCACGTCATCGTTAGCTTTCCGAAAAGTCCAAAAACGTCAAATTCCGACTTCGTATGCAAAAGTTATGTCTGTTTTACTGAAGGTGTGTCGGAAACGGACTCGAATTCGTTTCGGTCTCAAGTTGAAACTGCTATAACTTTTGATCCCTTGGGCCAAACGTGCTCAAATGTTTTGTGGGTGCTTGTGGATGTATAAAGAAGGGCTCCACCAATTTTTACTGGTTTTCGTGAAATTTTAATGCCCTTTTCAATTTTTGGGAACAAAGGGCTCTCTCTCTCTCTCTTTTGTTTCTTCTATAATTTTTTTTTTATAATTTTTTTCCTCTTTTTTTTTCTCCTCTGTTTTTTTCTTCTTCAACCGAAACAAACTTTACGGTTTGGAACCCAAAACAGGATACAGATTGAAACCAAATCCAACTAAATTCAACTCTTTCCTTTTTCTTCTTCTTCAAAACCAAAACAACTAGGGTTTCCTTTTTTTATATCGGCTCCTCCCCGAAACCAAGAAGTGGCAGCCGGATGAAGTATGCCGCGGTGGAAAATTACAGCGGTGGTAGGAGGCGGTGATTGCCACGTTAGCGGCTCTGGTGGACGCGGTAGGGGGGGGGTTCGGTGCCGCGGCAAAAGATAGGCAGTGGTGGTAGAACCTTGGCTTGCCACAACAGGAGGTGGAAGCAGCAACAGGGATGTTCGGGGCCGCGACAGGAGATGGGGTTACCATAGCAGCGAGTGGTAAACGGTGGCAAGGCGCTTCGGTTGCCGCGGCGGCTTGTGGCACTGGATTGGTGGTGGTGCGATGGGGATTGGTGATGGCAGTAGAAGTTGGACACAAAGATGAAGCTACGCAAAGGAACACGAAGATCAAACTAGACGATGACGAACTAGACTCTAAATAACTAGAAATCAGCAACTAGATACGACGATGCAACAAAAAATTCAACAAGCAAAAACTGAAAAGAAAAATTGCAAAGGCACTAAGGGTGATGGGACAGCGGAAGAACACGACAAACAAATTATTTTTGTGGGGCTAATTTTCTAGAGTTTTTAGGACAATGAACATAAACTAATCTAAAAGGGAAAGAAATGTGATTACCTAACGAGCAACCTTTGCTCTGATACCACCTAATGTGACGGTGGCCCGATCTTCTGAAAGGTAGTGATAATTCGATTGTGGAGAATACGACGTTGATAATCCAAAGGCCCCGACCAAAAAAGATCGAACCCCTCGCAATCACTACACCACTGCTCCGATGGTTATCAACCGTGCCGAATGTGGTTGCCCTCGCCAAGAAGGCTATCTCCTGCAAGAGAATCAAGAACACAAGCAAGAGAGTAGAAGATGCAATCTGAAATTGTGTTGCGAATAAATCTTTAAGTTCACAAGTTGGGGTTCCTCAATCGAACGTGCGGCGATAAAAAGAAACCCAAGAAAAACTAAAGGGGTGAAGCCTCCTTAAATAGGGGAGGGAGAGCCTCACATAGCTAAAAACTAAGGGGTGGTACTATTCATATGGTACTGTTCACATAAACAGGACCACCGTGAATAGTGCGGCCCAAGAAGGGGGGGTGGCTAGGGAGATGGCCGGCCAGCACATGGCCCATATGGGCCAAGTCAGCCCATTCATTACATAGCCCATGGACCAACAAGAGGTGACGCAGCACTAGGGCATGTAGACATAGTACGATGGCATGTAGACGCAGCTTGGCTTGTAGGAGTAGACGTAGCTCGGTCCAACTGGTGAATATGGCAATGCAGTAGCCAAAAGTCCTATCGAAGAAGATGTGGTTGAAGTAGAGGATGTTGTGCAGCGGGTCAAAGCAGTGGTTGCATCCTTAGGGTTGATGCCCTCATCATTTAGCCCTCTTGGTAAGCCACTTTCACTTCTGCAATATCTTCGCATAAAAGTTCAACGACGAGTCCGACATATTCAAGGCCGACCTAATATTTTTCTATTGCGCACGGAACAAGGACGAGCCAATTCATAATAAATACAATGTCAATATACGTACGCGTTAAGAAAAAATGACATACAGGTATCCACAAATATGAACGGGCTACCCATTTACATGACATGACGGTCCCAGTACATGCCGACAATACAATAAATTACGACACAGAATGATGACTAGACGAGCTCGGTTTATTGGGGCAATCCTTCATGGAGTGGCCATCGGTCTTGCATATTCTGCACTTCGTCGTGCGGCTTAGGCTCCCACACTGCCTGTTAGTCACGTCGTTCCGGAAGCACCGCGTCGGCCGTCATCCCTTCCCAGTTGATTTCAAAGCCTTGTTCGGGCCCCATTTCACCCTGTCTGGCCAAATATCCCTATAGTACATGTCCACGCCATACGAGTGAAACTCTGTACTCCTCGTACCAAAAAGATACTGCATGTCGTAGTACTCGGAGATATACGGTGTAGACATCTGCTTCAGTTGGGCACACGCCTTGTACACATGCAAGCTTTTGCAGGAGTTTCGGCTTGTTGCAGGTGCATGTAGCCACATCACCCAAGGGTGCATGCATGTTTCCTTTCCGCCTGGCATGACTGTTAACTTATTTTTGCCTCAGCCTGATCTCGTACTTTATTTTGGGGCCATCGATCACCCGAATGTCGTGTATTCGGGCCTTTTGCATCTTCTGGTCCACATACCTCTGCATGTTCTTGGACCACTGCTTCCCTTCTTCCAGCTGTCGCCTCACTACGGTGGCTCTATTGACGAAGTAACCGACCATGCAAGTCCATATCTCCTCAACGATCACGGTGATAGGGAGGCACCGCACACCTTTCAGCACGCCGTTGTACACCTCAGAATGTTGGTCATCATAATTTCGTACCTCGCGCTGTCTATGTCATATAACAGGACCATTTCTCCAACTCAGGAGCGTGGTGATTAATCCACTACGTGAAACTTATGGTGCTCCTGGATTGCCCGCTCGTGGCCTGCTATCCCTCTTGTGCCTCCAGAGGGGATTCCCTTGTATGCCTCGTAGTCCCATGTTTGAGGTTTGTCCAAATGGACTGAAACTTCCACATCTGGTTCTGCATGCACAACACCTTGAATGTCTTCATTAGTTCCTGACTGCGAAACCGCGTGAAGAAGTTCGATGCAAGATGTCTTATGCACCACCGGGTTTCCACGTCGTTTCACTGGTGATGGGGTTCCGTCCCATTCTTCATGGTGTTCAGAGCCGACAACAACCCATCATTGCGGTCTGTGATAAGGCATACGTTGGGCTGGTCTCCCACAACCTCCCGCTTCACATTTGCTAGGAACCACAGCCAACTGGATATGTTCTCATTCTCTACGATGGCAAAAGCAATCGGGAGAAGCTGGTCATTCGCGTCGGCCGCCACTACGGTGAAAATGGTGCCCTTGTACCTCCCTGTGAGGAAAGTGTTATCCATCGTGAACACAGGGCAACAGAACTTGAAGCCTTCTATAGCCTGGATGAAAGCCTAGAACATCCGATCCAGTGTGAAGCAGTTTGGGCCTCTATCAACATCTTCACTTTCAACTTTGTTTATGTACGTGCCGGGGTTTGCTTTGGCAATCTGGTGAAGCATTCTCGGTACAAGGTTGTATGCCTCTTCGTATGTCCCGTACATGGACTCGATAACCTTCTGCTTGGCTCATCAGATCTTGTTATAATTGACTGCATAACCAACCAAATCGGTGACTTCTGATAGCAGCATCTTGGGGGGAGACGGACACGTCCTCTGCAACTAGGTGGCTGATGAGGCTTGCCACATATGCGGAAGTCACATTCTGATGCTCGCAGCAGCTCACTATGCTCGCAAGTGTGGTCGATCACCGCCTTGATCATGAAGACCGAGCCGAGGAACTTTGTTCGGTGAGTGCTGACCTTGCTAGGACAACCTTCCACTAGGCACATCACCGTGTTATGTCCTGGGTTAAACCGGTGCACCTGGTACACACGGCTGATGCACAAGGCGTACCATGCTATAACTTGCTGCACAGTCGTCTTGCTAGGGCAGTGCTGTCCAACTAAGAGTGTGTCAACATCAAACCCCTACTGGGACCCTTCTTCTTGTGGCAGTACGAGCGACCGTATTGTGATATCATCAAGTCTGGATGCCACATAAGGCACCTCCAAAGACACAATTCCGTCAGTTGGACCACCACCCTAAGGTATGTCATCATCGTTACCATCTGAGCCTGGGTTGGCGTCCTCGTCGAACTCCAACCCGAGAGGCTGGTCTGGTAGATACTTGTGGCAGCCAACGCAGGCCGACCACCACAGTCCCGTCCCCTCATTTTGCATAAAATTATGTCAAGTCTTCTCTCGTGGACTTCCTCCAAACCAACACATTCCGTGCTACCGTTTTCAATCTTCGCCTGGGTTGCTCGCTTCCCGAGGCACCAGCATCAACAAGGTTTTTCGACAGCCTACGTACAAAATTCACGTACACCATCGGCTTCCCGTATATCGCCGCCTCGGGCTGGGAAACAATCTGCATGTACTGGCCCCATGCTACACTTTCATTCACCCTAACTAACTCTCATACAGGAATATGGGTGTCAATCAGATCCGAATTATCCGGCATCCGGATTTGGTTAGTAGCGAATATGGTTTAGATTTTTCCATCCGATTAACAATGTATCCCCTATTCGTATTTGTATTTGCATAAAAAAATGGATATGAATATAGTATGGACTTTTGCCACCCAAAATGTTATTTTATCCGCACTATTTGTATTCGAATTCGAATTCGATAAAACAATATACATATTATATTGTGGTATGGCTAATTAGTTGGATGAATATTTTTAGTTTAATATGAATTCTTGTTTTTAGGTAAAATAGATAAACTATAATGATTAGGTTTGTTATGTACAAGGATAAAATATTGTGCATATCTTGCAATTACATAAGTTACGAGAATATCCTAATCCGGCCAAATTGAGTAGTATTTGATTCGTATTCGCATTCGTTACAACATTCGATTCGTATTCGACAATATTTGAATTCATATTTATTTAGAAAATACAAATACGAATACGAATACCGGAAGACCTTTGTATTCGATCCGTTGACACCCCTGTACAGGAAGCACATAAGTGGAACACGTTGGGGGCTTCACAGCAGCAATATGCACCCGCCACAACGATTAACCTCCAGCACAAAACAGAAGCTGAAACCAAATTCCCAAGCCGTGGAATATGGATACAATATCAGTTAAAACATGTATCACGCGTAGCAGCGGAGCAACAGGTCATTGCCTTCTTAAGCGCCGAAAGATTACCAGAGTCATGCTTGTTAGTCTCTACTTCATAGCACACTTCTGTGCCTACATATAAGAGCCCTCCTACACTGATGGGCAACAAGAAGTATGTTCAATTGGCCATATATATCATAGTTTATCTTTGTAGAAAGAAAACATTAACAATGGCACAAACCCAGAATTTCAGTCGCAAGTTACAACCTCTTCTACAGAGCCTTTTTGGCATGGATGCCGCCCTCCGGGGAACATATCAGTTGGGGTGGTTGAATGGAGTAGCAGGTAACAAATGAAAGGTAAGCACAGCTTACTACTACATAGATCTTGAACCAGACAGATGAAAAAATAGTTAGGTACAAGAAGATGCCTGTCAATCCGACTATTGTGAAAAAAATTGCAAGGCACTTCAGTGTGGATATATCTCCTTCAGTTCCTTCATCAGGGAAGTGGCCTTGTATGAAAAAATCTGACAGAAGTTGATCCTTCTGCCTGAACCTCTCTATCATCCAATCAGTTACTTCATCTTCTGACATTGGGATGTCACAAAGCTGAACAGTTCTGATGTGGATGTGGACTTCAGAAGGATCAGTGCCATATAAATTGTCCAGAAAATCTGGCAGTCGATGCTTGTATGCGATTGTGACGTCATAAACTGCATGAACCCGAATATCAGGAGTCAAATATAAAAAAGAGTGAACATTCTTAGCCAAAATACACTTCAGTACATAAAGAGGGAAAAGAAGTATTTAGAAAAGTACAGAGCAGTTCGACAGTTGAAATATTATCAGGTCCAATTGTAGTTATGTTTCAAGCTTCAGGAATTCAAGCATATGTGGTCCTAGGTCCATGTACTGCAGTTGTTTGGGTCAGTAACATTGGCAGGATATCTTGGGAATGATAGTACATACTGCTTTAGCCAATAAATTGGACCACACAGATAGTACAGCACACACTATTAACCACTTTGGTTCGTTTTGAAGGCAAGATATGCTCTGTGTTCATTAACACCAATTTATAATAGATGATTTAAACAGTGAAGAACATTTATACGCCGTGTTCTATGCCATGAATTGATAATCCATGTACTTGCTCAACAAGATTTTTTTAGAAACTTTGTGAGTTTTACGAATTCATATACCGTATTTATGACCTACTCAAGACAGAAGTAAGAATAATAAATTCTCACAAAGTGAAAATAAGGATTTATCACAAATAAAATTATCTGTAATGAGTACGAGTCCTATGAACTCAAGGATTGGTTATTGTAGGTTCACAGTTATCTGTTCATAAAGATTCTGATGGTAAAGAAAAACAAAAGAGGAAAATTTCCAAAGAAAATGGTAGTACTAATCAATATCATGGCAACACACATAGCAAGCATGCACGTGCGCAGAACAAGAAAAAGTTGGAGGGAGTGTTCACCTGCATCTAAGGAGCTCCTCAATTCTTGCAAACAACAAATGAACCCCTTTGTCTTCGGAAGGAGGACATTTTCTAGCATAGGCAGACCATGCTCTGCAGCGTACTCCTGACTCTTGATGCATTTCTTCTCCCTAAGATAGAAGCACCAATCAGCAACCAAATAAAGGAAGGAAAGAGGGAGGAATTATGCTTATGCACAGGCAACAGAATGGTAACCAATTTCTAAAGCAATACATAAAAACAATTTCAGAAAGGCAGTATGGCAGGGGAAGTTTGGTTTGCCAATCAGTAACTACGAAAATACAACAGATTGAACAAATATACAATTGAGTATATATTACAATAATGCATGTGGATTATACGAATAGATAAAAACGAATTTTAAAGATAAATATGTCTTACGTATAGTCAGTGCCTTCAGGAAAAACCGCCAACCAGAGAGGATCTCTGGGATTCTTAAATTTTGATAGTTTGCTCTGCATAATTGCTTCATCAATCTCCCATTTCCGCTCTACTGGAATAAACTCAAAAATGTGAAATGCCCAGCTAAAAACAGGCAATTTCATCAAGCTGCTCTTAAGGATGTACTTGATATATCCCAAATGGCCTTTCCTCAATGCAAGATCCCACAAGTACATCCAGTCAACCTCGGTCCTGTGGTTGGCAAATAACAACACACGCTTTTTTGGAGGCACACTTTCACCGGAGAAAACCACCTTGGTCTTGTTGATCTTCTCAAACAAGAATGGCAATAAAGATAACCACATTCCAAACAGAAAGGAAGTCGCCTTTCGACTATAATGCACGCTGAACAGCCGTACAAGGAAAGTAGTTATAGGGGCTAAGTAAACTATCAACAGGAATGCTGTTGACAGTATAATCGCCATGCATGCTACACCACGGCATCGTCTCATGGGAGTCAATGGACGATGCTTTGGTCCATTGTTCAGAATGGGTGGGCTAACACACTGCACTTGCTTCTGTTCTCCGCTTACATGATGCCCTCGGGAACCACTTGAACCGTTCATCTTCTACGACTAAAAACTGAATCCTTAGCACTACTCAGAATTCAAACCAGGGCTAAAACCCAGCACTGTGTGGATTATCTAAACATCATGTAGGGTAGGAGCAATGAGAACTGCAGAAAACCAACATAATTGATCAGATGTAAGCATACTGTTGCTATTTAAGAGTTAGTGTAATTAACTTCACAGAAAGAAACGCTATTGCTTTGCTTTGGTTCTACCAGAAGCTGTGTAGCATTGGGAGGTGACCATCAGTCCAATAGGATAAAGCTAGATCATGCCCAACTGCACTATACCATTTTGGAACATGACATCACCTTCCGCCATGCACATAAGCAGGAAAACACATATATTCGCATAGACAAACCCAGAATTCCCCATGATCCCATCATCTCCATGCCTCTATGCATGTGTGCACACTCGCAAATGTGTGGATGTATGAGATGAGCATATAGTGACAACCTTCCACTCTGCTACCAAACTCAAGTCGATTGATGGCTTTAGGGCATCTGTGTGAGTAGCGACACTCCATCAGACAGCAATTATTGCACAAGTGACCTTACAGCCAAATTAATTCTATATACAACCCTGAAATATTGCAAAAATGCCGTCTGTCGTGTTGCGCAGTACATATGCCCTAGTACAAGTACAGGTAAATCAAATATTTCCATATTATCCAACAAGAAATAAACGGATTAATATGGATTGGACTAAAAAATAATCGTTTATGCAAATCACATTCATAAATAATTGGTGGTCTTCTACGGTCCCTCTATTAACCATGAAACTGAGCGATCCATTAATGCAAAGCACTATCAGCACAATTGCATAGATGCTTCGCGCTCCTATGGAATTACAGAACTGCAGTCCCCATCAAAGGTATCAGCAGAAACGCTATTCCCTGTCCTGCACATGTTCAGAAAAAAGATCATGCACAGTGAAGTACACTGTTCCCTTTGCCTCATGCCAATATAAACTGCAAAGAGGGGCATTTCCACTATCTTCCTTTTCTACATAATCGGGAAAATGAATATCACAATTCCATGCATAAGCCCTAAAAATATTAAAACAAAAACAATTGCATGCCTACATGTGACCAACAGCAATAATTCATCATCAGAAATACTCAATACGCTCCATCATGTGGCTACTCAAGGGTAGCAATTGTTGCACCGCGTGCTAGGACCAGATTAATCAAACAGGACACGGCGAAATAGCTAACCTCTCTAACATGCTTTTTAGCTCACGGAAACAATCGCTTAATCAAACAAACAGCAACAAAGCCTAGAGGCCCCGATTTAAACTGGATCCCAGCATCGGCGAATCGTTCGCCCAAGCCGCGAACATTGAACCAAGATCACCAACGAGCGGCCGTGCAGCAAAGCGTCGGACCACCTGGAATGAACGAACAGGGTGCAGAGGCAATACCTCGGAGGAATCCACCGTCGTCAACTTCGCCGGCGGCGGGGGAGGAGGAGAGGGCGGCCTGGACGGAGGCTCTTGAGAATTCCGATGGGATCTGCGGGTCCCCGGGGAGGGGAAGTGGAGAACACGAGGGGATCTCCGTTCGCACCACGCGATAGGAATGTGGTATATGACTATAAAGGAGTGGGAATGGGATATGAAAGGTGGGATAGATTTATACCATGTTTGGTTGGAGGGCTGGAGGTATTAGGGTATGGAGTGGGTCTAGCAGACTAGCACCGATGGTGGGTTAAGGTCCTGTTTGATATAACTTTTATTTTTAGCTTCTCGTTCGAATTTGGTGAAGCTGTACTAAACACTCAGCTTCCCAAACCAATCGATTCTGATTCTCGTGAGGAGCTGTCTCAAAAATACACTAGCGAGGAGAAGCAGTCTTTCCTTGAATTCTCGTGAGAATCTAACTTGATAGAGCAAAAATACCTATTAAAGTTCTAATTATTTACCCACCGATTGCCCTCCACTTACACCCAACCTCCCAGCTGAGAACGCCCGAGCGCGACCTTCTTCCTTCTTCGTTCTTTCTCCTCCTCTCTCACAACCGAGGCGACCGAGGCGATTTCGGCGTTGGGCCTCGAGTGCGCCACCTCCGTCCGCCGCCTCCTCGCCTGGGTCCTCCATCTTGGCCGCAGAGACCGGGTGCACCACTGGAGAAGACAACCACGACCGAAACCCTAGAGGCCGCCACCGTTCCCACTTTCTTCTTGCGCCATGCCTCTGAGCACCCCGTACGGCCTCACGTGAAGGTATAGCTCTAGATCCGCCATCCCTTGCCCACCCTACTCCTCCCCGTCTCCCATGACAAAGATAACCATGAAGTTTACATCTCCAATAGACATGCTTAGGTCGGATTTTACTTCACATCTGGGATAGAATAGCAATTGAGATGCATCTCAACTGATAATGGAGTACTATTATAAATGAGGGAATCAAAAGAAAATTGTAATTTCTTGACATTCTCATTTTGTTTTCAACTTTGTTCTCACTTCTCGGTTCTACTTTCTTGCATCAAATAAATTCCTTTTACACTTGTGTGCTAATTTCTTCAATGCCTCCAGCAGTTGGCATTTGGTTCTTTTTAAAAGAATGAACCCCTTTTATATTAGTAAGCATCAGAAAAAAGATAGTTGCAGAAAGAGGCTTGTTCCACCAGGATAGCTTTTCTTTGCTATTGTTTGTAGTCAAGTAATATTATTTCTTCCAGTAATATCTGTAGAAATTGTCTGTACAGAATGTGTTCTTTAACATCTTGATGCCTAATCTTTTAGACCATGTCAATACACCTTTGATGCAGAGATTTTTCTACCTAAAATGCCTGAATGATATGTGAACAAATGCATCTGTGAATGATCTGTGAACTGAAGCTTCTTTGATGTCTTGGGGAGGATTTAACATATAACATTGCTATGTACAGAACTGAAGCTTATCAGAACTGAAGCTTCTTTGATGTCTCGGGGAGGATTTAACATAGAACATTGCTATGTACATCTGAATGTCAAATGTATAATGTAAATTTTGCTACATAGTAATAGAACATTGCTATGTAAAGAAGTTGTTCATTATTTTGTAATGTCAAATGTAAATGTACATACTGAATTCAAAGTGTTGTTACACTCATGAATGTGTCATGGATGATTTTGGATTAGTATTTGGTATAAATGGCGTTCTCTACTTTGTATTTCCTTATCTTTTCGAAAATTATCGGTTGTGTGGACACTGAAAGATATTACCAAAATATAAATATAATTTCAATTTCAATTTTGACTTCCTGTCATCAATTCAAATAGCAACATGGCTACTATCACCATTTCAACTGGCGACGATAGTCAATTTTTGTAATTTTTTCTGACTATTTATTTTTGTAAATCTCTATAAAAATAATATTATTTAAAAAAATCCATCTTTCTTTATATGGTTTTTTTAGCCGATTGTTTATGTGGGATTTTATGCTATGGGCTTTGTGGATAACGTTGGGCTTCCATCCATCGTGAGAACGTTTTTTAAGGATTCATATTCCATACAAGAAGGCGTGTTCTACATAGTTTCCATGTAACAGAAGTGCATTTTGGTCAACCAAATCATACCCCAATCCCAATCCCAACGAATGCCAAACAAAAGAATAGGAACAAAATCTCATAACCCAATCCAAAAACCCAGCACTCCCAATCCCAATCCCAATCCCAATCCCACCGCGATAGCGCCAACCCGGGGACCGAGACGCCGCAAGGAAGTGTAGTTTTATCTCACGACTCTCCACTCTACTCCAGTCAGAGCTCATTGCTTCGATCTGATCTTGGAAGCACCAAGCCGAGCGTGGGTCAATCGTGCGGCGGGCGGACCATCATATTGGTCCAACCGGCTCGGTGGTCAAGTCAGATTTCTTTTGGTTGCCACGCCGTTGTCAGAGTTGGGGGGTTGGCGGCCGTTTGTGTATACGCGCCTGCTGGTTGAGCGATGGATATGACCATACGAATAAAAAGAGAGCTGATTATTATATTGATAAAGCAGGAATAAAATAGAGATCCAATCCTAAATATAGAAAGTTAAAAAGAAAAAATAAAACTCTAGATGACATAATGCCTGAGGATACAAAGTAGCCACTTGTCTGAAAAAGATTGCCCTAGGTACCAATCTCTAGCTAGATAAACCTTTGATTTTTCCTTGATATTGGCCACTGATCCGGATCATAATCCATCTATAGAGTTCTTAGTACGAACTTGACAATCATACTACGCAGCTTCTTCCCTCACAGATCAGAGATAACAAGCAGCATAATAGGAAATCTTAGCGCGGCTTACTCTAGAGAGGAGTAGCCTGAAAGATCTGCTTCGCTTCCACAGCAGCAATATCATTAAGAAAAATCATCCACTCTATAACCACAAAACTTAATTTAAATGTCAAAACAGCTATCCAGAAAAACCACCCACTCTATAGCCAGTAAACTTAATTCGACCGTCAAGACAAGGCAGCTACTTTCCGGATTGGGCCCATTCCTTTGGACGCTTGCGCTGAAGGGGTCAGAAAATCTTGCCGCAGCCAGAGACGAACGGGTTCGGATGGCTTCGTTTGGGCTAGCTGCTGCCTAACAATGGGACCCACGTCTGCGTTTGACCCATATACAACAGATTGGAAGTTTGGAACAGAGCACTGGAGATGCGCACACGGCGGCGAATATACCGGCCCTTGCAAACACACTATGGTACGATGAAAGTGAACGCTTCGCTCTACCGATGTTTACAGTGTGCTTTTAGGGCAGAAGACACTTCATATTTGTCAGTATAGATTTGAATACATAATATGACAATAAATTTTTTATTCAGTATAGTAAATCGACCATACTACATATTTGACCGTTTGGACTTTAGACATGAAATTAAGTGAGGAAATCATTAAATAACATTATATTGTATTTTACCTATCAAGGTAAATATAACCTACAATAGAATAAGTGGGTTTATATGTGGGGTGACATGGACTAACTACTTGTTATGACATTCTAAAGTATTATTTCTTTAAAGAAGTATTGACATAAATACTGTAAATGAAAGTAACAATAATAAATAATTGAAATTTAGGCTCAACATGATCAAATAATGTAACTTGCCTCCTCATTCACAGTCTTTGAATGGATTTACTTTTCCTGCATTTTGATCAACTTCTTTTGTAGCTTGATAAAAAAAATCGGGTTATAAGGTTGAAGAAAATCAAATAAATAAGTCTAGGCTAAACAATGGGCGAGCTAGGAACAAAATGAAATAAAGAAATTCGGAAAGAATTGCAAAGAGAGGTGGTGTGGGTGGTTGGGCTTTATTGGTTGCTTGGTTAGGTTAAACTAAGTCGAAAATAGGCTTTACGGGTTCGAAACGGTCGAAATGGGTATATTATGTACTTTTGGGCTGGGATGAACAATAATGGATTCGAATAAACAGTATCAGAGCTCATTCTATTAACTAACGGTTTCGAGTGGAATAGTAACAGGTCGCGTGAACAACATTTGGTCGGGTTCTATGTATAGTAACAGGTTGGGTCAGGTGTTAATGGGTTTAGCAGTAATGGGATTCTCGAGTCGGGCTTTGTACAGTGCCAGGCCGTAAAATGGCAAATAGTGTAGGGCCGACCCACTTAGCTTTGGCAGGCCTGAAAGCCTTTCGGCCTGGCTTTGCCAGCCCGCTTCGGTGACCTAGCAAGCCACATGGTCCACCTCCGTCTCAAGCGAGCTGGAGCTCGTTCCATGGCAACCGAGCAGGGAAAAAGGCGACGGCGATTTCATCGGTGGCGAGGGTCGGTGCCGACATCGGGTGGTGCTAGGAGCAAGCTTGGAGTATGGTGGTTCCATTTTTGTGCTCAGGCGTGGCTACGGTTGGCTCGGGATGGGTTCACAAAATTGATGGCGTGGTCAAACAGAGCAACAAAGCAAATGGCTTCGACGATGTTTCAGCCAAATTAGTTGGCTTGGGAGCATCAGTGGGGCGAGGGGATCTCAGTGGTGGTGACGGTGGAGCTCAGGGAGGTCCGAGGCGAGTTGGCGACGGTGAATGTGTGCGGTGGAGCCATGGCGCACGGCGGTGTCGAGCTAAGGGCGGCGAAGTTAGGCTTGAAACTAGGGGATGGGTTCGTGGGCTCGAGGCGAAACTAACGGTGTGTTTTGTGGGGCGCTAATGTGGATGAAGGCGGCAAATCAAGGAAGGGGCTTCTCAGAGCCTCGTCGGGTATGACGGCGATTGGGGTGGTGCTGCCAGAGTTGGAGAGGATGGAGAGGGGCATGAGCATGCGGTGAGGCTGAAGGAGAGAATAGTGTCGTCGGGGCCGACTTTAAACCCACGGGGAGGCGGCGGTGGCGAGTTTGGTGCATGTCCGAGACGTGGACTACCAAATGGTTTTCCGCGGCCAAGCACACGCGTGCTGGCAGAGTAGCAGTCGTCGACTCCCACTGGCACTCGGTGAAGGAGACCTCCGTAGTGATCTGAGTCATGCAGCGCGATCCGACTACTGTCGATCGAGTCGACGACGCGCCTCTGCGCGATTGCCAAAAAAAGGGAAATCGGGACGTAGAGAGCCTGGAAGCACGGCGATTCTACACGCTATAAAGAGAGTAATATATTTCCCATTCCCCAAACTCGGTTGGGTCTCAGGCCCCGTTTGGGGTAATCACTAGATGGATGAAAGTCAACGCACAATGAAAAATGGTTACACAACTGAACGAAATGACATGAATGGATGGTACCATAGTATTAAAAACTTTGAGTTGTTTGAACGCAACAGACATTGCAATTTTACAAACCCTAGTATGTCCAATACCACAATTTTTTTTGGAGTTTTAAAAAATCCACTCAATACCTCTTTTTTCTCAACCAAGTACATAGCGCGCGAGTAGCGTCTCCCATCACTGCATGACACCAATATTTTCTCTTGTCTTTATCTTATGTGGTCGATCCAACTCCGTACTATCCATATTTGTGGATTTTTTTTGGCAGATACGGTGTTTTTTAAATACATATTTGCGGATCTAACCACGGCGCCGTGGTATTTGCAGATGTCGCACCACTGGCGCACGGCCACCGTGCGCCAACGCCGGAAACCACGGCACGTGGCGTTGGCACATGGCCACCGTACGCTAACGTAGCCGCCGCCGATGCGTGGCCGCCAACAGCCCCGAGCCGCGCCACCTCAGCAGTCGAGCCGCCACCTCAGCCGTGCTGGCACAGGGTGGCCATGCGCCAGCCCTTGGCACCCTGTTAAGGGTTAACTAGTTAGGTTAGATAATTAAGTTAGTGTTAGGCTAGTGAGGAATTTTAAAATATAGCAAATAAGTCCAAAAAATTATGAAATTTTTGTGGAGTCTCCTGACATCATGTACTTGTGTAAATTTTCCATTATTTTATTCGTTCAGAATTGTTCTCGCAACACCCTCCCGACTCGCACCCCCCTCCGGCCCTCCCTCCCGCCTGCCACACCCGCCACGCACCCGGACTGTTCTACGTAGAATTAAAAAACCTCACGGTGGCCATCTTTCCCACCGTCCCCCTCCCTCCTCCGCACATCTGTCGCCTCGTCCAGAAATTCTAGTGCCAACGCTTACGGAATTCCTGGCGCCAACGCCGCGACTCCTTCTCCGCTCGGCTATAAATACCGAACTCTGGCACTCGCTCTTCGTTCATCTCATTTGCGTTTCGATTCTCATTCTTGCGCTCGTTGCTGAGAATTCAGATAATGTAACATAATTAATTTTATTGGGAGGCTAATTGTTTTCTTGCTTCTCGTCGCTTGGCCTTGATTGATTACTTCCGCCGAAGGGCTCATTGATTACTTCCCCTGAAGGGCAGGTAAATTGTGTTACGTTTTTGCCGTTATTATCGTAGTCGTAATTAGTCAGTCTTAGCCTGCTAGTCATAATTAGATAGTTTAGGGGTAATTAATTAGTCATAATTAGTTAGTTGACTAGTAATGAATTAGTTTAGTGATAATTAATTAGTCGTAATTAGTTTAGTAGTCATCATTATAGCATATTAAGTAAGTGAAAATGAAGTAATCGATAATTTTTAGTGGTAATTAATCAATCGTAATTTGTTAGTTTAGAGATAATTAATTAGTTGTAATTAGTTAGTTCACTAGTAATGAATTTGTTTAGTGGTAATTAGTTTAGTAGTCATCATTACGACATATTGAGTAAGTGGAAATGAAGTACTGGTAGTTTTTTAGTGGTAATTAATCAATCGTAATTAGTTAGTTTAGAAATAATTAATTAGTCATAATTAGTTAGTTCACTAGTAATGAATTAGTTTAGAGGTAATTAATTAGTCGTAATTAGTTTAGTTGTCATCATTACAGCATATTAAGTAAGTTGAAATGAAGTACTGGTAATTTTGTAGTGGTAACTAATCAATCGTAGTTAGTTAGTTTAGAGGTAATTAATTAGTCGTAATTAGTTAATTCACTAGTAATGAATTAGTTTAGTGGTAATTAATTAGTTGTAATTAGTTTAGTAGTTATCATTACGGCATATTGAATAAGTGGTAATGAATTAGTGTAGTGGTATTTAATCGGTTGTAATTAGTTAAGTAGGAATTAGTTAGGCATAACTCATTCGTAATAATTTAGTGGTTGTTGTGGCTTTAGGTATTTTCGAACATGCAAGACTTATTTGTGTTTTACGGCGATGGTCTCATACGGGCCAGACACGATGGGTTGGACCTGTCGAGATGCCAGTACAATGTGGTCCGGGCGGAGGGGCTCCACGCAATGAATATTCATGAGTTGCGAAGCTGCATCCGGAGGGAGTTCGTCATGGAGCCAACGACGAAGAAAGTTATGATTGAGGTGATCACCTACACGAATTATGTGTGGGAGCTCATAAAGGTGAATGGAAGCATAGCATGGATGCAGTACATGGAGATTGTCTCCCAGCCTAAGGCGGCCATTCACAGGAAGCCTATGGTGTACGTGAATTTCGTATGTAAGGCATCGGGAAACTTTGATGATGTTGGGGCCTCTACAAGCGGGCAAGTGCAGCCCGAGCCTGAAGATGGTAGCTCAGAATGTGATGCCTCGGAGGGAAGTTTCGTGTCTAATTTTGTGCCAAATGAGGGGACGAAAACATGGTGGTTGGACCGCATCGACTGCCACGAGTATCTACCGGACGAGGCACCGAAGGAGCCCAGTACTCACCCGGACGTAATCCATATCGACGACGTGAGTTATGAAGAATTTACATCCTTGTTACGTTTTTCACCGTACGGTGTATTTACATCATAGAATCGTAGGACATGGACAACTTCAACATACCAGCTCGACGTGGATAGTCCCGCGACAAGGGCAAGGGAAAGGCTCATGCGGCTGAGCCCGACCGCCACAGCGTATCCGGTCGCCCGGGCATAATCCATATCGACGACGTGAGTAATGAAGAATTTACATCATTGTTACGATTTTCACTATACGGTGCACTTACATCATGGAATCGCAGGACATGGACAACTTCGACACACCGGCCCGACGTGGAGAGTCTAGCGATAAGGGGAAAGGGAAGGCTCCTTTGACCGAGACCGGCCGACGTCGAAGCGTATCAGGCCGACCAGGCGCACTGCGTATCGAAGACGTGAGTTATATACAATTTGCATCCTTGTTACATTTCTTACTGTACGATCCACTTACATCATGAAATCACAGGACATGGACAACTTATACACTCACTGCCACCGTGGGCAGCCTCGAGACAAGGCGCACTCGTTATGGCGTCGCGGAGACTAGTTGCACACATCGTTAAATAGGACACTCTTTGTCAAATTATCAGTTTGCCGTGGATGATCTGTATTGTACCACAAGCTACATAAGAATGTGCATGAACCAACCAAGGGAAATACGTGATGGGCAGATCATATAACGATATACTGCAGCCTTCGAAATGCACACGAGTCATAGCTTACTGTACATCGTTATATGATCTGCATACCACGTATTTCCCTGTAACGTCCCAAGTTTTCTAAGTTTCTGAGTCTTGCGTTTCTGAGTTTTCAAAAGCAAAAATAACCATTTAGTTATGTTGAATTGCTCAAGCTTAACCTGAGATTTTGGAATTTAAAGTGTTTAAAATGACTAAATCAAACTTCAATTAAATCGAGTTTGGTTGCTTTGAGTTTGTTGGGGTTCTCTGGTGTTGTTTTCCCCTTCTCTGTTTGTTCCATTCTCCCCGCGCGACTCAGCTCCGCGCCTCCTTCATTGCGGACCGTCCGATTTATGTTGGACGGCCCGATCCTATTGGCACATTCGGCTAGTCCGAACGTTCACTTCGTTTTGAATCATCCGATCTATATTGGACGGCCCGATTTGGTTGGCGCGTTCAACCAGTCTGAACGTTCACCTCTTTTTGAATCGCCCGATCAAAATCAGACGGCCCCGCTTCGCCGCGCTTCTCTTCGCCTCGCACCTCTTGTTTGGACCTCCTTCTCGTTGGGCCTCCCTTTTGGTTTAGACCACCCTCTTGACCTTTTGCGAAGACCACCCTCTCGGTCTTTTTGCAAATACCACCCCTTTGTGCCACGACCTCCCCTTGTGTCGCGACCTCCCCTTGTGTCAAGACCACCCTCTTGGTCTTTTATAAAGACAACCCTCTCGATCTTTTTGCAAAGACCACCCCTTTTGGTCACGACCTCCTCTTTGGTTTGACCACCCCTCTCTAGTTTTGACCAGCCCCACCTGTTAGTTCTGTTCACCTTCTCTTTCCACCCGTTGCGTCACTTCTGACGCCAAGGTCTTAGCGTATTAAATGTTGTTGTGTTGCATTAAATGCTGCTGCTTTTGTAGTACTTGTTCCCTCTTTTGTCTCCTCCTAGACCTGCTCCCATCTTCTCCTTCACCTACCCTTGAACACGTGTGTCTTTGAGTCTCTCAGCTACTCTTCGTTTCCCCCTGGCTATAAAAGCCTGAGCAGCCCTTCATCATCATATTTTCCTCACCCAGCTCTCTCTTGCTCTCACCCAGTTTCTGTGCTTGGAGTTTTCGCCAAGGAGTTTGCTGGAGCCCTCCTCGTTGCCAAGGAGCCTGTTGGAGCTTGTGCCGTCTTCGACCTCCTCGCCGCCGCAGAGTTCGCCGGAGCACCTGCGCCGTTCGCCATTCTTCTTCAGTCTTCTCTCTCTCTCTCTCTTTCTCTGTCTGTGTCTGGGTGAGTTCCTCCGTGCCTTGTTCTCTTTAGCTCTCACGACCACGTTGTGTGGTTGTATCTTTTTACAACCACGTGGGTAGTCGTATCCTCCTTTGGACCTCATGTGGACCTCCTCCTCGGGACCTCCTCCTTTGGACCTCCTATGGACCTCCTCCTCAGGACTTCTTCCTCAGGACCTCCTCCTGTGGACCCCCCTCCTCAGGACCTCATCCTTTAGACCTCCTCCTCAGGACCTCCTCCCGAGAGTCCGTTTCTGTTTCAATGTTTCTCTTTTGGTTCTTATTTGGTAGTTTTGGTTTTTATTTGAATTCGTTGTATTTATTTGGCTCTTTTTCGCCCGTATAGATTCCGGCTTCACTGAAGAGTTCGTAGACCCGGCGACCTCTACCGAAGAACCTCAGCTCTACATCAAAGGCAAGTCATCGACCTTTGATCATGTTGAACCTGGTTTTGCAAATTACTTTGTTTTATATCAACATGCATGGTTATTTGTATAAAAATAGTTTTGGGAAGTAGCTAAACACCTACCTGGCAGTATGACCCTTTGGATGATTGTGTTTGACATGCTGTCATGTACCTTTGGACCACCATAGATTGGGTTATCGTAGTTGGATCTCTTTGTGATAACCAATAGGGATGCATATATTGATTAGACCTGCTTAGTTATGCGCTGTCTCTCAATCACTTGTCTCAAAGATGTTAAATTTGACTAAGAAATTATAGAATTGTGGCATGTATTGTCTTGGCATGTGTTGTCTTGGCAAGCGTTGCCCTGGCCTGCGTGGTCGCTAATAAAATTTGTGGTGCCATGACCAAGGAGGTCATTGGCCAGGTTGAACCCAAAATGTTTTACTCGGGCAAGTGATCGTGCAGTAAAGGAGGTGCAGGAAGCACACTGGGATGAGGAGGTCTCGCCTAAGCACCCACTAAGGACTTAACCTTGTAAGAGTTCGATCTAGGCACTATTACAAAACAGGCAATAGTAGACGCCTCATCACAGACAGTTAAAATGGAACTGTCTGTGTTGGGTCTGTCCAGACCAGGTATTTGCCGTGCGAGCTTATCACAGACGGTTCTTATTAATAACCATCTATGATAGGCATCCATCACAGACGGTTTATTAATAGAACCGTCTTTGATCTAGCACAGACAGTTCTATTAAATAACCATTTGTGATAATATCCTGCACCACAGACGGTTTTCAATACAGATCGTCTGTGAAATATCACCGACGGTTCTATTAAATAACCGTCTGCGATAATCTCCTGTATCACAGACGGTTGTCAATAAAGACCGTCTGTGAGCTATCACCGACGGTTCTATTGAAAAACTGTCGGTGATAGTTGTATATCACAGACGATTCATAATAAGAACCGTATGTGATATCCTCGCACTATCAATTCCTGGATCAGACCCCCTGCCCACTCCCATTTGAGCTGCCACCCTGGTGTTTGCCCACTGCGCCGCCAACAGAGAGGGAAGGAAGGAGAAGGAAAGGAGAAAGGGAGGAGAAAGGGAGGAGAAGGAGAGGATTCTCGAGAGGTTTGGTATTTTCGGGGTAACAATCTATAACCCTTTAGAGTATCTGCAATGTACGTGCTTAATTACCCGATTCAAATGTCTAGATTTAATGCTAGGAACCGATTCCACACATTGGAAGCTGCCGATTCCGAAGCAAAACTCTAGGAACCGATGCAAACTTTGCATCTGGATGCAAGTGAATAGAATAGTATTTTTCATCGGGTGGTTAGCATATGCATTAAGTTCTATGAGGGGGAAGGAAATGGAGAGAGAGAGAGAGCAGTTGAGAGAGGTTTTATTTCTTTTCTGATTTTTTTAATAAGATGTCGGTCTCACCTAAGAGTAAGAATCGGATCAATACATTAGGGGAAAAATGAGTAGTTCTTTGAATGCTTACGTGGCATCTCTTTGAATCGGCATCGGTTCAATACACTGGAGATGCTCTTATGTTGCTATAAATTAATCGCTAATGAATTTAAGTATGTTTGGTAAATAGGAAGCCCATTGCACCGCCGACAGAGAGGGAAGGGAGGAGAAGGAGAGGATTCTCGAGAGATATTTGGTATTTTCTTCGTGAACTCCGAGGGTAACGATCTATAACCCTTTATGCTTGCTATAAATTAATCGCTAATCAATTTAAGTATGTTTGGTAAATAGGAAGAGTATGTACTTACGGTTTATTAATCTAATTTGACACTAATTTGTTACATGCGTAGCGTAGATGGACCGAAACTGGATGTACGGTGTGAACCATGTGAGTCAAGAGTACATTAATGGTGTGGTTGCTTTTAGAAGAGCCGTCGAGCAGGATATGTTGAAGAATGTGATAAATTTTATGTACTGTCCATGCATTGATTGCGGTAATTAGAAGATGTTTAACAACCCGGTACAGATCGAAGCGCACTTGATTCGAAGGGGTTTCAAAAAAGGGTATACATGTTGGACCAGTCACGGTGAAGAGCAGATTATACCAGAAGTTAATAATGATGACATCGCCAAGGAAGTCAACGATATGCTAGATGTGGACTGTGCTTTTGATGAGGATAGGTCGCACGATGACAATCTGGATCAGAAGCTACGCGATGCAGAAGAGAACTACAGTGAGAGAGAGTTTTGTAAATTCGAGGGCTTAATGGAGGACTCAGTGATACCTTTGTTCCCTAGCTACAAGCCGGAATATACAAGGTTGTCAACCGTGATTGAACTGCTTAAATTGAAGGCAAGCAATGGTTGGTCTGATAAGAGTTTCACGGCGTTGTTAGGTCTCCTAGCGGACATCCTTCCAGAGGGAAACGTGTTGCCCAGCACCACCTACCAAACAAAGAAGGTTCTTTGTCTATTGGGAATGGAAGTAGAAAGAATACATGCATGTTCGAATGATTGTATCCTCTACCGTAAAGAGTATGCAGACATGCATGTATGTCCCGTGTGCAAAGCATCCCGATACAAGCATCGAGATCTTGCTAAGGTGAAGCAAGGACCTCTGCTAAGATGTTGTGGTATCTGCCAGTGATCCCACGTTTGAAGCATTTATTTACGAACCCAAAGGAGGCAAGATTGCTGCGTTGGCACTCGGAGGAGCGTAAGAAAGATAGAAAGCTAAGACACCTGCGATTACGCGATGGAGAAACTTCGATCGAGACTTGAAGAGTTCGGTCTGAAACCGAGGAACATAAGGTTAGGGTTGAGTACAGATGGAATGAATCCTTTCGGTAACATGAGCGTGACATAGCACCTAGCAGTGAATCTATGTATGTACAACCTTTCTCCTTGGCTGCGTATGAAGTGGAAGTACATTTTGATGTCACTACTTATCCAAGGGCCAAAGCAACCTGGGAATGATATTGATGTGTACCTAGCACCATTGTTGGAAGATCTTGTGACCTTTGTGGAGCGAAGGGGTACATGTATGGGACGCGATACAAGCGAGAGAACTTCACTTTACGCGCCATGTTGTTCTCGCACCATCAATGATTTTTCGCCCTTAGTAACCTATCGAAGCCAAATACAAAGGAGCCAAAGCCTGTTCACACTGCTTAGATGCTACGAAGAGTGTATGGTCAACAACTTGCATAAAGCGTATATGCATCACCGTAGGTTCCTTCCCAGGAGTCACCCATACCGCAAGATGAAGAAACAATTCGACGGAAATAAGGAGGACGGTTTAGCTCCAAGGGCTTTTAGAGGGAAAGAGGTCTATGATATGGTTAAGGATATCGATGTTGTGCTTGGGAAGGAACGTAAATTAAGAGCCTGTCAGAAGAACATCTAGAAGAAGCGGTCAGTTTTTTGGGACTTGCCTTATTGGGAGCACTTAGAAGTTCGTCACTACATCGACATCATGCACGTGGAGAAGAATGTATGTGATAGCTTGATTGGTCTCTTACTGAACATTAGTGGCAAAACAAAGGATGGTGTTAATGCACGGTGTGACTTGGTTGATATAAATATAAGGACCGAGTTAGCACCAAAAGATACCGATATAGGACGAACATACCTTCCCCCATCTTGTTACACTTTGTCCAAGGCCGAGAGAAATGAACTGTACCAGAGCTTGCATGGTGTGAAAGTCTCATCCAGTTGCTCCGCTAACATTAAGAGACTTGTTTCTGTGCAAGATTTGAAATTAATTGGTATGAAGTCTCATGATTGTCATGTGCTGATGACACAAATGCTTCCTGTTGCAATTAGGAGTATCTTGCCGAACAAGATCTGAGTGGCAATGTTGAGGTTGTGCTATTTCTTCAACTCAATTGCTCAGAAGGTCATCGATCCCCAAGGACTAGATGCTCTGCAAGCCGAGGTGGTGACGACTCTATGTCATCTTGAGATGTATTTCCCTCCGTCATTTTTCGATATCATGGTCCATCTCATTGTTCACCTTATGAAAGAGGTAAAGATATGTGGCCTCGTGTTCCTACGTCACATGTACCCATTCGAGAGGTACATAGGAATTCTCAACTCCTACGCACGGAATCGATCTCGACCGGAGGGCAGCATCATCGAAGGTTATGCAACCGAAGAGGTTATTGAGTTCTGCATCGACTACATGGCTCAGGTGGAACCGATAGGTGTGCCTCTATCTCGTCATGAGGGGAGACTGGATGGTATCGGGACCATCGAAAGGAAATCAATCACTCCCGATCTGGATACGTACGCTCAAGCCCATTTTACGGTCTTGCAACACATGACCCAAGTGTCCCTGTACATCGACGAGCACAAAGACATGGTACGCCAACAGAATCCAGACTAGTCGGAGGTTTGGATCACGAGAGAGCACAACCGTCGGTTCAACAAATGGTTAAAGGTGCGAATCACTGGGAGGTCATCAAGTGATGATACGCTGCTATGGTTGGCAAAAGGCCATAATTTACAATTGTCACATGGCAAGGATATGACACATAAATGGGTACACTTTTTATACGACAGCTCAGGATAGGAAGAGCACAGTCCAGAACAACGGTGTCCGCATAGATGCATTTAGTACCGATGGGCTGAGGAGCTCCTACTATGGGCAAATAGAGGAGATATGGGAGCTCGACTACGTGCTTTTCAAGATCCCCCTATTTCGGTGTCGTTGGGTCCATCTCCCACAAGTGAAGGTCGACAAGTACAACGTCACTACCGTGGACCTCGAACGTGTCGAATACAAAGACTAACCATTCGTACTAGCTAACCAAGTTGTTTAAGTCTTCTATGTAACTGACCCGGCAAATAAGAAGCGCCACGTAGTTCTTTATGGAAAAAGGAGGATTATCGGAGTTGAGAATATAGTGGACGAGGAAGAATACAATCAATTTGACGAGTTGCCTCCTTTCGGAGACGGCATCAGGCTCGACGAAGAACCCAGTGAGGAAGCTAGATATATGCGCGTCGATTATCATGAAGGGCTATATTTTAAATAAGAATTTACTCCATTGTAATTAATTTATTCCATAACATGAGACATGTCAATGTGGACTTGCCATGTGTTATGGACTTGTAATCTCTTATATATTTTGATGTCAACATGGAATTGTCATCTCTGATTTTTGATGTCAATGTGGACTTCATTGTAATGTGGAAAGATAATATTATGCGCTTGTAATAAACAGACGATAAAAAGACCATATCCTTTTTACATCACAGATGATAAAAAAGGATTAGCGATCCTATCTTAGCCTTCAAATTTTCATAAACCTTCTTGTCGGCTTCAGTGGTGGTGGGATCAGCGACTGTCAGATCAAACGCCTGCACATGCGACCTTGCACGCTCGATCGTGAGACGAAGAGACACACGCGAGAAAATGAAGAGACTTGTTCATTTGTCACCAGGATGTCAGGTTATCACAGACGGTTCTATTATGGCATCTTCTGTGATAAGGAATCACAGACAGTTCTATTAAAGAACCGTCTGTGATATAGTTTATCAAAGACGGTTCTATTAAAGAATCGTCTGTGATATGGAACTTATCACAGACGGTTCGTAAATAGAACCGTCTGTGATTTCTTTTCATAGATGGTTCCATAATAGAACCGTCTGTGATAGGCCTTCATAACCCTAGGGCTCACCCATTCATCTCCCCAGTCCTTAGCCTACTCAGCTCTTGCGCGCTCCTTCGCCTCTTCTAGGGTTCGCCCGTTCACCTCCCCGTAAGCCTCGACGCCGCCGCCCCCGACATCGCCAACGCTGCCATTGCCTTGACGCGCGGCCTCCTCCCCAAGTCGGCATCCTCCCTCTACACCGGCCTCCCGACCTCGGCGCCGCCGTCCTTGACGCACGGCCTCCTCCTCATGTGCCCTCGTCGTCAGATTTCCCCTCCAGCGGCCTCACTCTCCCCTCGTCGCTTCTTCCCTCAGAGCCGTGGAAGTAAGAGGCTAAGAGCTCAGTGCCACCCTTCCACCTTGTCCTCCCTCATCCCCTTTTTATTTGTAATGTGTAGATGCGCGTGGATTTGCTAATTACATGAAAATGTGTAGAATAATATGTAGTATTTTGGATGTGATTTGTTAGGATTCGGTTATATTTTGGATTTGCACATATCTAAAATTCTTTATATGGAATGCATGAGTATGTGTAGGACTCGGTGCTATTGTGATTAATGCCAGATGGTTCTTGAACATTTTTTTTCATTGTCTGTCCATGAATTTGACTGATGGTTCATGCATATATATATATAGAATTATTCATAGTTAGAATGGCATTGTTCTGATGAATCTATGTTAGGTCAGTAATCCTCCACTGTGAATATAGTATGGCTATAATTACTTGTTTTGATGTTTTCTATGCAAAGTAATTATATGATCTTTCAAGAAATATTCAATTGGAATAACAATTACATTCAGATTTTATAATTGATCATACATGTCATTCTCCTGTTTTAGTTTGGACTAAGATATTCCTTGTTCTAAATGGCAAATTGGTTAGCTGAGAATTGAGTGAATATCTGAAGTTGGAAATATTAGCATTTCAATCAATTTAAATAACTTATTGATTTACATTTGATTATGTTAATTTGGTCCTCCCTCGTGCCTTGTCTGTTGATCTTCTCGGTGGTTTTGAGTACCATCGCCGTTGTGAGTATTTCAACATATCGTAATCGCCTCTCTTTGCATATACATATATATATATATATATATATATATATATATATATATATATATGTGTGTGTGATGTGCTAGTTGAAATATGTGATCTGTGATTGGTGGGTTCTTTGATCTGCTTTCAGTGATGAATTGTCATAGAAAATGAAAGTAAATGTGAATTGGTATATAGATTAAGCCTTGAGTTGTAGATTGTCTAGTGATTCCTATAATTTTGAGCAATTTATTTCAACTCGTTATACCTCATTGCCTCTGTAGCTCTATCATTCAATTCTTCTTGTCATTACAGATCTTTTAGTGCCTTCTTTCATTATCCGTATTTAGTAAGTCTCTGGATTGTCCGGTGCATCAAGAATATTGTTGATCTCTAATCCGTGGTCCAAAGATAGGTTAAGTTGAGTAAATTTGCTTGAATCGGTTGATTCAATAGCAAGTTGTAAATTGAACTCAAGGCCTAATCTATAAATTGTCATATTCAATTGATGATTACATTGGACATAAGTGTTGTGATGGCCAAGGTTAAACCTTGTGCAACTAGCTTTTTGAGAGCAATAATCATACAATCAAATCTTAGCTTTATGCCGATTTTAAGTGTACACTTATTGTGTTTGATGAGCATATTGTGCCTTTTAAATGACTTGATTGATTTTCTTGCTGGAATTAATTATGATTATTTGCTAATATTGCACATTTTGAGCATATTATTCATTTTAAATGACATGGAGATACTTCATAAGTATATGTTAATTTGGGACACTTGCAATCCATTTTATTTCATATGTAACTTATATAGATAGCAAGTAAGCGAGATGGCAGAGGCACCGTCTTCTCCGCCGTCACTGACGCCGCAAATGGCAGAGGCGACGTCTTCGCCGCCGTCACCGATGCCGCAGATGACAGAGGTGCCGTCTTTGACGATAATGATACGCAAGCGAGATGGCAGAGGAAAATCGAAAATGCCTGCTGGCCGACTGATCATCACGGAGGTCAGTGACTTTGGGGTCCCTCTACGTCCCAAGAGATCAGCGGCGAGATTCCGGACCATCTGCGGGATACTTGCAAGGGAACGGGTCCCGATCACCACAATAAGCTGGAAGTCTCTGACGAAAGAACAGATAGGCGTGCTGTGGACAGAACTTTCAAGCAAGTTCACTATCCCAGAAGCAGACATGGCACGCGTGGAATGGACGGCGTTGCTCTCGATGGATAAATCGTGGATGACCTTCAAGAGCATTCTTGTCACGAAGTGCGTGAACACGAGTGAGACGTTCGCGAAGTATGGATTCTTGACGCGGGAAACATGGGACGCCTTTGTGGCTATGAAGACGACGGCCGAATTTAAGGAGCAAAGTGTGGCGCACAAAGCTCTTCAGACACAAAACACTCACCCGCACAGACTCGACATCGCTAGGTACGCGGGTAAATACGAGGAATGGGCAGCGGAGGAGGAGAGCGCAACTGGGCTATTTCCTGATATCACAGACCCGCGTTCCCTAAGTTGGTTAAAAGCGAGGGCAAAAGTCTCGCCTTGGACAAAGATCTCTTTCACAAACCCGCACTGGGAAGTGTCCCAACGTGTGGTAAATATGTCGAACTACCTAGTTGTTAATAAGTCCATAACTTCATAATGTCTATAATAACATGATGACCTCTTGCAGCGTGAATTGACTGCCCAAACGTCTCAAGGCTCCTTCCAAGCAGACAGGGAGAAGGATATACTATCTACGGCCTTGGGGTTCACGTACCTTGGAGTCATGGATTCGCAGATGACTACTACACGTATAGGAGTAGGAAGAGATCTAAGGCCGAGCGTGAGGACTAGTTGGTACAGATGATTACTGAAAAAATTGAAGGAAAGCTAGCAGCATTGCAGGATCAAATGAATCAACTCCTGAGCCAGTCGCAAGCCGTCCTTGTTAATTTGGGAGCCAGTCCTGCTCGACATCGGAGTAGGGTCGCGTCCACGCATAATTCTGAATATGACGACGTCCAATTACCAATAGACGATATCAAGGTAATGTATATCTATGGAATGCACCAAAGATAGACCTATATGACGCCTTAGCTAATTGCGTATCGTTTTGTAGGGGCCGACGCCCTACAAGCTCCAAGTGGGGATGGTTGGGTCCATTTCTATTGAGGCTGGGCGGGGGATGGTGTACCCAAACCAGGAAGGGGCAGTGCATCACGGTGCCCAGCTGACGCAGGGTTACGCCAGGGTCCAGGTGGATATGGTACATGACAATTTTATGGCCGTCCCACTGGAGATTCGCCCGAACGAAGACATCAGAACACTAGGGGATGCCGTGCACACTTTTATCCAGTGGTCCAAGAAGGACATCACCCTAGACCCAGCAGTGCCGCGATCTCGATACGACCATTCCTCTCCAATGGGACCCTCGATGACTCCACCTCATATTTCGCCTCAGAAGGCCACCTCATCGGTTCTTGTGGAGAAGACGCCGAAGGAACAAGAAAAGCGTGCCGCCGTATCAGTTCCCGACTCATCTCGCAGGAAGACGCTGCCAGTCATGAAGGCCAAATCGAAATCAATGAACATTAAGACGGCTCCCAAGTCCGGGAAGCCCGGGACGTCTGGGAATTACTCCATCGGAAAACCGTTATGCTCCGACACAGTATTACTCCGCGCTGGATATGCTTGTCAGGCTTTGCATGCTTGGTACATGCAGAAGACCAAAAAGGAGTGTGATACTGGAATCACCGTCACATACAAGCATGAGCATTTCTTCAACTGGGTGGGCAACTTCGTCGTGGGCTTCAACGACTTATATGACTTATTCAACCTCGTTGGCCTCGACGCCTCGCTTCTACGATGTTGGACACTGTAAGTGTGTACAATCAAGTTCTACATTCACGTAATATTGATATAATACCGATAAATATCACAACTCGTTGTTTATGTATAGATACATGATGAAAAATGCCCGGGAATGGCGAGAACCGGTGGGTTTTCTTGACCCACACGTGGTATCTATGCAAACCATCGAAACAAACTCGTCCTTCATCGAGGAATACATAACGGCAGCATTGCTTCGTCAGCAGAAGAAGAAATACATAGTGGTGCCCTACAACCAGGGGTAAGTGTCACTACTTGCTATACAAATTTCATTTGTACTTTATACGCAGCACAAACTTAGGGTTAATAACTATAGCGACATACATGAGTAGGTACCACTGGATCCTTTTAGTCATTATACCAAAGAGGAACCATGTGATATACCTTGATTCCCTAGTCCGCAACAACCACGACTTCAGCGTTCTGCAAGAAATACTCGAGAGGTATGCTCATTTCCTCCATACATAACTCTATTGTAGTCTTCATTCGTTTGAAATGGCCGAGGATAACTTTTTGGAATCATGTAGGTCGTTCATCGACTATGTTGCCAACGGAGGATTATACAATGGATCGAGCGTCGAAATAACACACAGGACGCAATTTTTGGTACGCGCTACAACACAATAATAATATATCATACTTCGTAATAACGTTTCTCGAACTGACTATACCTATATATGTAATTCTATTTTTGCAATACCGCCATCAAAAAAATGATGAGCTATGTGCAATCTACGTTTGCCATCATATGCAGCAAATCATTAGTGCTACGAAGAAGGATCATGAGGTTTGTCAATCTTGAAATAATTATTTCCTAATTATAAATTTAAATATGTATGATTACCATTTTACTCTTGCTAGCGACAGGACTTGATTATAGAATTAGATGGACTCTTTGCGGATGAGATCAAGGACATTCGAGAGAAGCTCATACTTTATCATATCGAGATATCGTTAAGGACAAGGAGAATTTCACTCGTCAGCCGACCCGGAGTTTCACCCCGCCGACACCTCTCAACCACCTGCAAACAATTGACTCAATTGTAATCCAATTGTAACTATAGCGACAATATTTGAACAAAATCAATCTTTTGTAATTTATTTTGAGTAATGATTACTTCGAGTTGTCAACAATTTGATTATCTGTGATGTATCTATTTGTCTACATGCTTGTTTTCAGAGGGTATGGCTAGCAATTCCTGAGGCTAGCCAAAAATCAGAAAAAATGTAGTTATAATAATGAACTATCACAGACGGTTTTTATGCTAAAACCGTCTATAAAGGCTAGTATCAGAGACGGTTCCATGGACAAACCGTCTGTGATACGCAGATTTCACAAACGGTTCTATGTACGAACCGTCTCTGATATTCTATAATATCAGAGACGGTTCGTAGATAGAACTGTATGTGAAATTTGCATATCACAGACGGTTCGTGTACAAAACCGTCTGTGAAATTTGTGTATCACAGACGGTTTGTCCATGGAACCGTCTCTGATACTAGCCTTCACAGACGGTTTTAGCACAAAAACCGTCTGTGATATTCGTATCACAGACGGTTCCCGTACCGTCTGTGATAACCGTTGTTATCGTAGACGTGACGGTTCCGAACCGTCTGTGATGAGGTCATCCGTAGTAGTGAGGCCACACCGTGCAACCACATGTCCAGGATAGGGTGGACCTGGCCAACTAATTGGCAATGCTTTGATTCGGTTCCGTTTTGGTGGAAGTGTGGAAGGACCTGGGTTAGACGCCCACACTTGGCGCAAGAGGGGGCCAGTAAGGCAAAATCTTAGTGAGCGGAACTGAGTCAAAGCAGAACCTTGTAAAGGCCTTGTCACGTGCTCTAGCCTGCTTACCCAAGGAAGTGAGCATTGGCATCGACGGGTGCCAAACAAACTAGAGAACTCGTGTCTTATGGGTAAAGCTGTACAACCTCTGCAGAGTGTAAATCTATTCGAATAGCCGTGTCCCTGGTTATGGACATGCCTAGTGATTTCACACAAGGGGTAGACTTTCTCAAAACTTGTTGGAGTGGTCTAGCTTATGACCAGGGTGGTCGTGAGTGGTCTGAGTAGCGACCAGGGTGGTCGTGGGTTGTTTCAAAAGAAAACTTGTCTACTTATGTGATAAATTTTCCAACTTGTGCTTTACAATCTATTTATTGTATTTCAATTCAAATATTGATTTCTGCAAAGTAACCATAACGCTGTCCTTGTTGAGCTTTGCATGAATATTATTTGTATACAATTCCCTACGGCTTGCTGAGTACATTCAAAGTGCTCATGGCTTGTGCCCTCTGGTTAATCAGCAGTTGAAGAAGCATGGTTATTAAGGCGGTAAGGCGAGGCGAGGCGGCCCACCCCTTCACACCTTTTAAGTGGTAAGGCGCAAGGCGAGGCGACGCCTTACACATCCTAAGGCGGTGGTCTGTGCAATCGGCGGCGGTCGAACATCTACCAAGAACATAGCAGTGGCAGGAAGAGGAAGAATAAAAGAGGAAGAATAAAAAAAGGAGAAAGAGCAAAAATGGAAAGAGAATAAACTATCCAGCCCAAATGAGCCCAGCGGCCCAATACCACTCGACCGCTCACTTGGTCTCACTCGACCCGTCGACCGAAGCCGCTGCACTTATCCATTCACCTCTTGCTCTCGCCCAACCGTCTCTCGTGCTCTCCGCCTCGCTCTCGCCTCTCCCATCCCACCGCCGCGCACGAAGCAGATCCGGGGAGGGCTCTCCGCCTCGCTCTCACCTCTCCCATCCAGCTGCCAAGGCAGATCTGGGAGGAGGCATCGCACAAGCATTCGGCCAGAGTGAAGGCCGGGTTGCAAGGGATGAAGGCGCACGAAGGGGATCTGAGGAGGAGGCGGCGCGCGAAGCAGATCCGTCGTAGCCGGAGGCCGGAGCTGCAAGGGATGGAGGCGCCACCGCCTAGGGTTCTAGGGTGACTCTTCGCCCTCTCCTCTTCCCCCTTCTCTCTCTGGCTGAGTTTCCGGCCCGCGCCGCCTCCTCCGGTCCTCCCTCAGTGGCAGAGCCGGCCCGTGTCGCGTTGCCTCCCCTTACCCTCTTCCTCTCCGGCCTTAGTGACACCTTAGGCCTAAGGCGGGGGCGACGCCTTGCCCCCCGGCGGTGCCTTACCGCTTAGGCGACACCTTAATAACCATGTGAAGAAGACCTCTCAAGGTGCTCCGACCTCTTTGAAGATGAGGTCTTTGAAGACCTTGCGTGCTAGGACGTCCTCCACTTGATTGCCTATGGGCATGTCGAGTGGCCTCCACATGTTTTGTTTTTCCGCTGCGACCTCTCTCTTGTTGTTAGCCCTGCGTGGCAAGACCTCTGTAAAAGCTTGACCATAAGGTCTTTTGTTGTTATTATTGTTAATTTGTCTGCTTCGTTTTTAGTTTGTTGTATGGTTGTGATTACATCGTTGTTAATCACTGTGCGGACCAGCCACTGATCATGGGACTAGTCCAGTGAGCACAGGGGTCCCGGGGGTTTCTTACCTGGGGCATGACATTCCCTTAGTTGGTTCATGCACAACCTTACCTAGCATGTCGTACAATACAGTATTAAAGAACATCATTCACATTAAACCGATAAATAAACAAAGAGTATCCTATTTGATCGAGTTACATGTGATAATACCCCTCCTCCTTCATCCCGTTTCATGCACAAGCTTATCTAGACTTTGGTACATCCCGTGTTATGCGATTATGTTTGGGTATATTTGTATTCATATTTTGTTTTGCTATATTTGTACGCGTATTTTGGTTATGATGTGTGTACTCCAGCGCCATATTGTATATCGACATCTCCAATGGAGTTGCAATGTAGCTTTTTTTCTACATTCCAAGTCACATGAAATCATGAAACCCTAATTTTCGAAACCTAAAATCGAAATTTTCGCGACCTAAATCATAATTTTTTGAGACAATACCATAACACATATAAAATTGCTGAAATATTACACAATCAAGTCCACTGCGTGAGGATCCTTCAAACTTAAATTCATAAATTTTTTAGCTCATTTTCTACATTTATTGATTCATACAAACTGGACACTTATACGAAATAGCGATAACAATTCAGAATGAATAAAATTATGAAAAATTTACACAAGTAAGTACACGATGTCGAGAGGCTCCACAAAAAAATTTATAATTTTTTGGACTCATTTGCTATATTTTAAAATTACTCTAAATTTTAGCCTAAAACTAACCTACTAACTAACCTATTCAGTAATTAACCTATTGTGTGTGTGGCGCTTGGTGGCCATGCGTGGGTCGGGTGAGGTGGCGGCGGCGGGCACGCGGCGGCTACACGGCGTTGGCGCACGGCTACCGTGCGTCAGCGGTGATATTTTTACAAATACGTGGATGTCGTGATCAGATCCGCAAATTCGAGATGAAAACACGCCGTACATATTTGTGCACTAGCTAGGGACGTACGTACATAGAACAAGGTTTATACTTGTCTTTTTTATATACTTAAGATACAACACCTTTTAATATCCATAGAGGCCTCGTAAGATCTTCAGGCACCGCTTGAAACGCATGATTTTTTTTATTAAAAAAACCACAAGAAACAGTTCAATTTTCGTAGGAATCGAGAAAATTTCTCATGTTCCAGTTGAGGCCTTATCTTATCCCCAACGTAGCCTTGATTAGTTTAGATTCGATCCTCACGTACGTAGATGAGTAACTCACATGCTTGTATACAACTTGTTTACATTTTCACAAATGATGACTGGCTAACAACTATTGTTAAATAAAATATTGTATTGAAAACTTTAATTACCAAACACATCATGGTTTTCCTTAAAACCGCAAATTTTTTTAATACTTGTAAACTAGGCTATTTCATGCCTAGGGATTTGAAAACTGCTCTGCTGTGTGTGTGTGTTTTTTTTTAAAAAAAAACTGAATCGTCCAAACAGGCTCTAAACACAAGATGGTATGCAAGCAGATCCAAGAGGGCATATGCCAAGTCAACAGTACATGTAAAATCAGAAGAAGAAAAAAAATGCAACTTTGCCCGCAACAAAACTTCAATATATGCACCAAAACAATCAAGCACAAGATATACACCAAAAAAAAATACAAGGAGAAGTATGTAACCAGGGGCAGCGGCTCGGGCTTCAGGCTTCCGTAGCCATGGAGGGGAGAGAGGGAGGCGGCCACTCACGTTGCATGTAATTTTTTTTTTGTAACTTTATATTTAAATTAGAAACCCTGGTAGGTTAGCATCCCAAACTAGTAGGTACGTAATTTAATAGATTAGATAATTTTAGATGTATGGTTATGTAGTGTAGTTTGGTGTAGTATATCTTTATTAGGCGTGTGTAGTTTAGTTATGGAAATGTGGTTAGTCACAAAGAATTTATTTATGGTGTAGTAATTGAATGATTTAGATAGTTTTGGATGTATGGTTACGTAGCGTTGTTCTTTATAGTAAATACTTCTAAGTGTGTGTAGTTTAGTTTTAGATATGTCGTTAATCATATAGATATTTTTTATGGTGTAGTAATTGAATGGATTAGATAATTTGAGATGTATGGTTTTGTAGTCTAGTAAATCTTTTTAGGTGTGTAGTTTAGTTGTAGGTATATCGGCAATGTTTATATTTTAATAAATTACCAAAATAAATGCATGTTTAATGAAATTAGAAAAATGAGCTTATGTCGCCGTTTGAAACGACGACATGGCCCTATCGTCAGTACGATTGGCTACATGCCCCTATCGCTAGTTGGATTAGCAACATGCGCCACCAGATGCCTCTATCGCCACTAGTAGACCCCGCCGAAATAACACGTACGTTGGTTCCAACAAAATCCAAAGCCAGCTCTATAAAAGATTGTCCAACCAACTGAACTCCATGCCCGTGCATGTTGTCGTTTATAATGCATGTAACAAAACCGTGGGCACCATGTAATTCGCAAGTACATTACAAAGTCTTATTAGCGCAGTTGAAATATCATCTTCTAAATTTAACTCCTAAATTGTTCTCTATTTAATATTTCATTCACTTTTTCGAAAATAATCGGTTGAGCTCGGTAAGATGCGTAAGAGCGGTGCTCCGTGGGAAACACGTTTAGGCGTTGGCGACTTCATATGCGCACGGTGGTCCGACGGCTCTAGGTCGGTGTGTCGTGGCGGTGCCCGTGTGGGGCAGCGTTGAGCGACAACAGTATGCGTGGTGGCCCAAATGGCTTTAGGGTCGGGCGTTGGAGGGCTAGTGTGGGTGGCGCAAGGACCACGTGCATGCGAGGGCGGCGGCGGCATGATGATGGGGGTCTGCGCGACACGACTTGAGCGGCAGCGGGGCGGTGGCGTCGCGCATTGTTGCAAATGATGCAAAAGCATTTAGGCTAGCAGGGAGGGCGTGCGGTGGTGCGGCCATGCGGGGCGACGTAGTGGGTGTGGCTTCGAGCCGACATTCACATACACATGCATATGTTTGCTTCTCAAAAGGAAAGAGCTAATCTCAATTGATTCATTGCTTGGGGTGATCGGAGGACGGCCGCAGCCAAGAGCGAGGGCACTACCGTATCTGCAAAGGCGTTTTTTTTTCTTGTTCATCCAAAAATAGCGCAATCAACAATATCTATTTCAACCAATCATCCGATCGACATTGTACCGACGACTGCAAGTCGGCTCGCGGAGATTAGAGAGAATTTGCAATCTACAAACTATAGTGCAATCGTCATCTACTCTTTCATGCAACCCACCGATCGGTTTGGCCGACGACTTCAAGTTGGTTCGTGGTAGATTAGAGTGGATTTACACCGTAGGAAAAAAAAATCTAGAAAACGAAATTTACGGAATTGAAAGCGATCTAGAAAATACAATTCGATCTATGAGTGTCGTTCTTCAACGGTTACCTTTCGATCCGAGTAGTAAAGGCCTAGAGGTAGGCCGGAATCTATCGTACTGATAACGTGTTGAGGAACTATCGCTGGCGAGTCTAGTCCGAACGATTACTTTGTAGATAAACGTAGAATCATATCAAACAATGCAAGAACAAATAGTAGATTAAACACCCAAAGAGACAAAGATGTAGCGGGTATTCTTCTCCTTTATTCTTTCATCAAGCGATCAGCCTTTTACAATGATCAGTACCTCTATTTATAGTCTAGAAATATTGTTAGGGTTTTAAATGGAACGCCTACTCATTGACCGGGTGACCAACACTCCCCATTGTTCGCGGTAGGCAGTAGCTGTACCCTTTCTTGCTTTCTTTCTTGTGTAACAAGCCAAAAGATCTGCGGCCGATGCACGCATTACCCTACCCCCGGTCTCGCGAACATCACGCCGTCCACGTGCACCGCCCGGACTGTGCTGCAACGTCGGATCGTGAAACGGGCCGGGAACCCCGGGCGTAGCGCGTGTACGAACGTGTTAGCCGCGACCGAACAAAAAGAAAGCAAACCCAGCGCCAGCGCGAGCTGTCCCTGGAATTCTCGCCAATTCGCGCCTGCAAAATCTTAGATTTCAAAATGTAGCCCTGAGGCAGCGCTGGCCCTCTCCGCTGGCTAAGGGGGTGCGGAATTTATCTCTCTGTTGAGGTCGCAGATAAAAAGCAGCCACGAGGCATATAATTAGGCTCCGGGAGGCCAGGAGGCACGTCGCCCTCGTCCCCGCCGCCGCGTGTTCGGAAGCGAGCGAGCCGCTCCGCTTCGCTCGTCTCCTGGTATTCTCTGCCTCACGCAGCCGCCCATCTCACATCGACCGAGGGGACCTCGCAATGTCGTCGACGGGGGGCTTGTCGCTGGTGCGCCGCGCCGTCGAGGCCGTGCGCCGCACGCCGCGCTGGCAGAAGAGCCTACTCGTCGTCACCGTCGGGTGCGTGCTCCGTATTCCCATCCCCTACCCCCACTTCGCTCCTTCAGTTTCCGATGCCCCCCGCGCTGATCGATCCGTGCATTGCTCTGTTTCGGCCGTGCGCTTTGGTGGTTCGGTGAAAAACTTTGCCACTTTGTGATACTTCGTGCAGTTTTTTCATCTTCGTGAGTTTTTTTTTAAAAAAATTGTTCAGTTTTGCGAAGGATCGGACCAGCAGAGATTTTTTTGTCGGGTCGATTGCTCGTTTTAAGAATTGCTTCGACGATGACCCGTGAATCTGCAGATTTTGCGGCATTATAGACCCCCCCCCCCCTCCGGGAGTCCGTAGTCTTAGGTTTACACTTAGGTGTGTTTGGTTGGTGGGATAAGGTTGAATGAGATGTGATGATACATGTAGGATGAGATCGTCCTGAATGATATGATATAAATATGATGTTTGGTTGGTGGGATAGGATGATACATGATTTGTTTGGTTAGTGGGATAGAATGGTCTTGAATGGTTCAAAATGGTGTTTGGTTTGATGAATGAGGTTGTATTTGGATTGCACTAAACTTTGAAATGTTATGACACGTAGGGTCTACACGATATTTTTTGCACTAAAATATGCTAAGAGTTACCAAGAGTGGTCTTGTTTTGTTGATTAAATGACAAGAAACACAACGGTTCAATCGGATCGCAAATCGGATACTCGGTTTAGAAAATATGGTCATTTGAAGCTCGTAAATCAAGCCGCCACGTCACCAAGCGCCTTGGACTTCGAGTGAACGGTGTGGTTCGTGATTTTTTTTCCGAACAGGATGATACAGCATAAACATAGAATATTCATATTTCTTGAACCATCTCATTCTGAATGGTTTGGTTCCATTCAACCAACCAAACACCTGAACGAGTTCATTTTTCGTACCAGATAGTTCAGGATCACTCGATTCAACGAACCAAACGCACCTTTAGTTTGTTAATACCGCACTGCGTTCGTTTATAAAAGTTGGCAAAGGGGCCTTTCAGGCCCTCACTCGCGTGCGTTCAAGACTGGCTCGGCGAACGCGACTCGCAGCGCTCCTTCTTTGATGTAGCCAAAGAGGAAAATCCCGGCCTTCAAAAAAAATGCTCGTCTGATTTGTAAAAATAGTAATTGGATCTATTGAATCTGGTGCATATTTTATTCGTGAGTGCTTATGGCGTCACTCGCAAAAATCCCTCCATCCCGTGTTCTGAAATTTAAGCTGGAACCTATCAAATTATTTTATAGTGCTGGAAACAGGAAAAAATGTGTGATTTTGAAGTAGGAACCTAGCAAATTATTTGAATAATGCTGGAAATAGGACGCCCAGAATCATCCAACGCAGATCAGATTATGCATTTGTGCTAACTTATTAGAGCATATACAATGCGAGATGCTTATATACGATTGCTTAAAGAAAGATAATATAGTCACGTCATTAAGCACCGACGTAAAAGTCATTTCCTCCAATACAAACATATTTTTTGTAAGTGCTTAGATGGTTACATTATCTATTATTTATATATATAAGCATCTCTTAAGCACCGATGTCTAATCAAGCATCAATGCTACAAAATAAACATCTTATCTGTCCTATGTGGCAACAAAAATCAGTTTTTCTTTGTTAAGCATCCCTCTAAGCACCTGCTCTTACATAGTTTATTGTTGTACATGTTACATACTTAGTTTATTGTTGTGCATGTACATGAATTTAGCACTGCAGTTGGTGGATCTCTCAATTTAAGAGAACGTGTACTGTGCACTCGGGACCAAGGATCAAGAAACCGGACCGGGTATACATCCCGGCACCCCTCGTACGGTAACGGCCCGTTACCGCGTTACCGTAAATTCGGTCGAATTCATTCAAATTTGATTGAAATTCATATAAAATTGGAAAAACCGCCGGTTTTTTATCCCGCACAACCCTCGATACGGTAATCGCCGTTACCGGCGGGATTCCAATCCTTGCTCGGGACTAATCATATTCTGGCTGTATTTCATATAACAATACAAAGACACTCAAATGGAGGCATTTCAGGGGCTCTAGAATGTATTATCAACCTTTTGTTCATTAGAAGTGGAGTGGGTTATTAGCTATAACTGTAATGCTATATGTGTTTATATTGTTGCTTCCAGCTAGATTGAGGGAGATGGCAGAAAATGAAATTCTTCCTTCTATTTTCCCCCCTCTAGCCGGTGATGTTATTTCAATTATGCAACAGTACAGTATGGTTATTGTTCATTAAGCCATTTGATCACAAAAGTAGACTAAGATTTTAGACCATTTTTCAGTTGTTGTGCTATGTTGCACATTCTAGTTAGTAAAAGAACCTTTACTAATTACAACAAAATACTTTTGTTATGACTCTAAGGAGTTGTTATTGTTATGAATATTGTGTATGTATTGCAGAGGCCCAATAGGCAATATATATAGAGTATAAAGGGTGTATGTCATATACAGATAAAGCATTACAAAAGGTAGATAAGAAAATACAAAATAGTCCCTATTCTAATACATTATTCTAACACCTTCCTCAAATACAAGGCGTATGTAATAGCATTGTATTTGAAAAGAGTTGACATTAAACCATAGAAAATCCAAAATCCAAGTCTTGATAATGTCGTCGAAGCATCCAGCTCTTAGAAAATATGTCGAGTATCAAAAGATCTCCTCACATCCGGTGTCGTGCGACAGCTCATAAAGCACAAGGTGCGGGAGCAAAGTCGACCGCGGTAACACGACGAAGAATATGATAAAACCGACAAATATAGATAAAGCTGTCAAATCAAGCCGAATAGGAATAGATACAAGCATGGTGGCGCAGATCGAAGCCCAAGACGGCGGCAACGCAGTGCACAAGAAGAGCAACGGAGGCGTAGTGTGGAAGAAGCGTGGCGAGCTTAAAAGCTCGGGGCGGCGGCTAAGAGAGAAGTGGTGGTATCAGAACGACTTCGACGATCTGTAGCGACTCAAAGAAAAGAGCAGTGGCTGCTGCCACCATGCAAAATAAATTCCTATACTTTTATGACTGACAAAAAAATTGTGGACTCGTATGGTTTAGACGAACTCAAAGATAGAGTGGTACGGACTTGGATGGATGCAACAAAAGAAAAAGGAGCCAAACCGAGGAAGCCTCAGCCGATCTGAAGAAGAATCAACAGAGGTTCACGCTCGGCAGAACACTTCTCGATGAAATTTTTCGGTTGAACCTCTCGGCAAGATGTAGCAGGCGCTTCGGCAGAGACAGACTCAGCAAACCAATCGGAAGTAGCACATGTGATGCACTCGCTGGAAACCAATCGGAAAGAAACACACGCACACGCTGTGACTCTAGATGAAGCCACACGCATACGCTGTGCAGGAAAAACAGATCTCGCTGGAAACCAAGCGACTAGAAAACACACGCACGGTTGATGCCTTAACTCACGCACGACAACGCCTGGATGCCGATCCGAAGGAAGCAGCACTCGCTGGAAGGAAGCAATCACGCAACGCAAGAATTCACGTACGCAAGAAGCGACTGGAAGGTTTTGGTGCTGCTGGACGGGCGCAAGGACGCCACCTGTGCTGGATGCAACGCGTGAACGTGCAGCAATCCACGGACGGAAAATTCCATGGACAAAGAGACATCGTGTCGCTATCGCAGCACATGGCGAACTCGATGAATCCAGTCTTCGATGACGCCGGCTCGTGGACGGACGGAAAGCGATCCCGTGCTGCATCTTGAACAATCACCGTGGAATCACGGACGAAGAGAAAATCACGATCGTGCGGATCGATGACGTGTGCAGCGGGAAGCAGACGCAAGAGTGGCGACGGCTCGGGAGGCCTGGCGGGAGAGCACGGGCGGCGACGAGAGGTCGCCCCCGGGAGCGGAGATTGCTCCTCCTGGGGGCATCGGGCAGTGGAAACAATGAAGGCTAGATTGTAGGCTAGGGTTTAAAACCTTAGCTCTGATACCATATTACGAATATTGTGTATGTATTGAATAAACTCAATGGACAATATATATAGGGTACAAAAGGTGTATGCTATATACGGATAAGTCAATACAAAAGTCAGATAAGGAAATATAAAAGAGTCCCTATTCTAATATCTTATTCTAACAGTTATGACTCAATTGGTAAATATATATAAAAAAAATAGTAAAAATAAATTGCAGCTTAAAAGTCACTGCAACGCCAAGGTAGCATTCACTCTCTTGCTTTTTTAGAATAGGTTTATATCACTTTTATTTCAGGACTCTGACACACTTTTGGTTTTATCCATTTTGTAGTGTCGGCACTTTAACGTACGCTTGTCAGGATAATCGGGAACTTCAAATTTGTGATGGAACTGGCAACAAGAAGAAGGTGGTTATTCTTGGAACTGGTTGGGCAGGCGCAAGCTTCTTGAGAAATATTGACACTTCTTTGTATGATATTCATGTGGTATCACCTCGCAACTACTTCACCTTCACTCCTTTGCTGCCGAGTGTGACATGTGGCACAGTTGAAGCACGTAGTATCGTGGAGCCGATTCGCAATATTGTGAGAAAGGTATGGCCCTATTGATTAGTAAAGTAGATCAGTAACTATGTTGATATGCTGCATCATTTCGTACCTTCCAGAGTTTTTCTTCCAAGTTAGTAAATATGCTCCATTTTGCACAATGCTACTGATTTATCAGATAGAATGCAAGACTTCACATAATTAATGTACGCATATCATTTTGCAGAGAGGTGCTGCATTTAGATTTTGGGAAGCAGAGTGCTACAAAATTGATCCAACAAGCAAACAGATCCACTGCAGATCAGATGTTGGGACCAACATTGATGGAAATGGTGAATTTGTTGTGGATTATGATTACCTTGTCGTCACTGTTGGAGCTAGACCTAATACTTTCAACACCCCTGGTGTTGTTGAAAACTGCCATTTCCTAAAGGTCAGTACTACATAAGGCAGCAATACGTTATCCACACTATTTTTTTAATACGTTATCTGTACATTACATTGATGAAGAAAACTAACCTTCGTAAACGAAATTGTACTTTTGATTACTGGTCTAGCAGGTATCTCTGTCTTCATTTTATTTTGTTGATTGATGCCAGAATTACATTTGACACTAATTTTTATGTCTAGATGTGCCCGCTGCTTTGTACAACATAACGTTCTTGCACCAACTGTGCCAAAGTAATTCATAGGCCGAAGTAGTAGGAGTGTGTGCATCCCAGGATAAAAATGTTTTCTATATTACAATCTGTTGCAAGGCAACTATACATTTTGTACAATGAAATCTAATTTGATATAGCTGTCATATGTAGGAAGTAGAGGATGCTAAAAAAATCAGGAAGAGTGTCATGAAATGTTTTGAAAGAGCCTCCCTTCCAAACCTTACTGAGGAAGAGCGGAAGAAGAATCTTCATTTCGTTGTTATTGGTGGTGGCCCAACAGGAGTAGAATTTGCTGCAGAGTTGCATGACTTTGTCAATGAGGACTTGGAAAAATTGTATCCTGATGTGAAGAAGTATGTGAATATTTCAGTAATTGAAGCTGGAGAGCATATCCTTACAATGTAAGATCTCAAGATCTTTAATACTTTTTGTAGCATTTGTCAAGCGCTCACATTTTAGTTGTGTATCACTCCTTTGATGTTAGACCAATTACAAGTTTCTTGGTAGCACATATATTAATATAACTAGCACTAGCTTCATATCCCGCGCAATTGTGCGAGTAGATTATAAGATGGATCCTTATATCTACTTCAATCTCATTTGATTAATCGACACTGTTATAACGTGGACCAGATCTTGTTCCTCTGATTAATGTTTGAATTGCTAACCTCTTAGAACCAAACATGGTGACTCCTTTTATGATTGTTTTAATTATATAATAGATAGAAGATGCCAAGTTAAGCTTAGGTGGTTGAAAAGTAGTAATGACAAGACATAATGCGTTAACGAGTGATGCAGCAGTATGCTTTGTAAAGAAAAGACATGTTGCCGAAAATTTTGTAACACTTATTTGCTAGTTTTATTTGACAGTTCATATGTTCACATGGTTATGTTATAAGAAGTCAAAATCTTGGCATAGAAGCGGGCTGGGTCGATAATTGATTCTTTAATAGTAGGTCAATATCTTTTAGTTTTATATTCTAACTGCAGTTTTTGTCTTGTGTTATGCTATATCTATGGTAAATTTGTTTATAATAATTCTCATGTTTCATGCAGGTTTGACAAAAGAATCACGCAATTTGCTGAAGGGAAATTCAAGAGGGATGGTATTGATTTGAAAACTAATTTTAAGGTCGTAAAGGTGTCTGATAAGGCTATCACCATGGCTAATCCTGCAACCGGGGAGATTGCTGTCCCTTATGGGATGGCCGTTTGGTCCACTGGAATTGGGACCCGTCCCATCATTATGGATTTCATGAAGCAAGTTGGTCAGGTATCTATCTCAATTCTCCATCCAGAAGAGAATCACATCTCAATGTATAACACATTTTAAGATGCTTAACATTTTCGTAGGGAAATCGACGTGTGCTAGCAACTGATGAGTGGCTTAGGGTTCATGGATGTGAGGATGTATATGCTCTTGGTGATTGTGCAACTATAACTCAAAGAAAGGTTATGGTATGTGCCTACTACACAATCCTTTTTTTATACCCTACTACTAGATTCTTAAATATCATGTTGGATCGTTAACAAATAGCAATCGGATAACCTCTTCATGGGTTATGTCATCATTTTGTTTATCAGAATCTGCGCATGATTCATCGTCTCTCTATATTGAAAGTAACACCAGCTTGAAGTTTGTTCTGAAAAAAACACCTGTGCTACTTTATTTAATAATTGTCATAAGTCATAACCTGTGTCTTCCTTGTTCTAAAAAAAAAATTGGTATCTTCAGTTCTTCACTTTGCAAGGCAGGAGAAATTGAAATTGTTTGTTGCTTTTAGCCAGAAGTTCCTTAGTGTCAGATTTGCACAGTTGACTTGGCATTTTTTATAGGGTTTTTTCGTTTCATGCCACTACGTCAATTGCACTTTCAGTTTGTGCCATTGTTTTTTTTGGTTTATTCTTCCTATGCCACTGCTTCACAAAATTTGTTCAGAAAAATGTCATGACCATTACCATCTGATCTTGCGGTGTTAGATCAAAGTGTTTGACTAGAACAAATGATAAGTGGTACCTTTTTAATAATTATAAAAATACCACTCGGTCATATGTGCTTGTTTCTTTTTCCTCCTTTCTTTTATTTCTTTTTCCTCCTTGCCATTTTCTCCAGCCTTTCACTCTTTTCCCCTTCCTTCCTGCCTCTTCCTCCTCTCTTTCTCCCCACCAGATCCTCCGTCCTCTGCCTTTCTTCCTCCACCAGCCGACTGGCACCCTGCTCCTCCCCTCTTCTTCCTTTGGCCGGGCCGGCCAGCTCCGCCGCTAACGCGCCGGGCCATCGCGCCAGCTGCCAAGCCCTCGGCTGCGTCGCCGTCGCGCGCTCCTGCCTCGACCACCACCTCCCTGGCCTGCGCTCTCGGCCTCGCCTCTGGCCTCTCTCTCCTTCTCGGTCGCCGTCGCGCTGCTTGGGCCGTGCCGCCCGAGCCGCTAGGCCCTCGGCCGCCGTGTCGCCGTGCTCCACTGCGCCGCTGGCGCCCGTGTGCGCTGCGTCGCCGTGCTCCACTGCACCGCGCCGCTCTTCCTCGGCGCTCACGACACCGCCGTCCGCCTTTGCCGCTGGGCCCTCGGCCGCCGCTGGCGCCAGCGTGCGCTGCGCCGCTCACGACGCCATGAAGGAAGGGGAAAAAGAGAGAGAGGCTGGAGAAAAAAGAAGGGAGGAAAAAGAAAGAAAAGAAAGGAGAAAAAGAAAGGAAAAGAAGAAAAGAAAAGAAGCATATATGGCCACAATGACATTTCTCAAAATCTCTAGGATATTGAAAGGGTACCACTGGTTATTTGTCCTAGTCACACTGTGAGGCCAGAGGGTAACTACATTGGCATTTTCCGAACAAATTTTGCAAAGCAGTGTCATGGGAAGAATAAGCCAAAAAACAATAGCACAAACCGAAAGTGCAATTAAAGCAATGGCATGAATTGAAAAAAAAAACCTTTTTTCTATGAGTTGCACTCAATATAGTACCGGATTTTGTCTATAATGAGCTAGCTCCCCTGAATCCTGAATGGTCAACCCTACAATGGTTGTGATCTAACTTTCGACCTATTGCACAAATTAGCAATTTTAATTGTTAAGTTGCTGCTTGATTACCAGGTTACCAACTAATATAGTATTGGATAAAGAAGAAATATTGAAGTAGTGGTTTAAGTCTTTCTGTTTAGTATGAAATTCATATGAAATATATACCAAAATATTGAAGTGGTAATTTAAATTGCAACCTACCAACTCTTTGCAAAGTTGTCTTCTTTAAGTTTTTCAAGTCAGAAATTTCATAATTGAGTTTGAACTAGAATTTTTTACAGTGGTATTACTGTAAGAATCACATTCAAGGTTTTTGGGCCATTTTCTGTTGGTGCGATTCTTGAATCGGCAGGATCAGAATATGTTTGTTATAACATACAGGTTTAGCGTGTTAGTATCTACACGGTGGTTAGTGCCAGATGTACATTTAGATAGATGCTACATTGTTTTTGAGCAAACATATTCCTTGTAATGTCAACTAGCACTTGTTGATAGTTTTCTGACATACTTAGTGGATTGTATTAATATATATTTTCTGACATTCAGGAAGATGTTACTGCAATATTTCGGGTAGCAGACAAGGATAATTCTGGCACTTTAACTGTAAAGAAAATAAAAAATGTTCTTGGCGACATATATGAAAGGTACCCACAGGTGGAGTTATATCTTAAAACCAACCAAATGAAGGACTTCCATGATCTACTCAAAGATTCAGATGGGAGCACCACTAAGGAGTCAAAAGAACTGGACATAGAAGAATTCAAAAAAGCCCTTGCTCGAGTTGACTCGCAAGTCAAGATGCTTCCAGCAACTGCTCAGGTAATTCACCTGTACGGTTGTGCCATTACAGCCGAGAGACTCACATAGTATGCACTATGCATAGAGGGGCAAGAGAACTTTAGCATTGTTATGTGCTATGCTAACCGTTGTATATATGCTTGTATGAATACTTGTTCGGTGCTTCAGGTTGCTTCACAAGAGGGGGCTTATCTAGCGAACTGCTTCAACAGGATGAAGACTTGTGAAGAATACCCTGAAGGTCCTCTAAGGATCAGAGGTGCAGGGCGTCATCGGTTCAAACCTTTCAGGTCGGTTTTCCGTGCTGTCATATGCTTCCATAAGGGGAAAATACTCCATCTTGTCCAAAATACTCGTATTTTTTGCCATGCAAATTAGACAAAAAAAACAAATATATATGTCTACAATTGATCATCCAGAATCCAGCAGTCACTAATGTGTTTCCGTATGATGTACAGGTACAGGCATTTTGGGCAATTTGCTCCACTGGGTGGAGAGCAAACAGCTGCGCAATTGCCAGGTGACTGGATACATGTTGGCCACAGCACTCAATGGCTTTGGTATTCTGTCTATGCAAGGTATTAATTAATCTCACCCTCCTGTATGCTTTTCTTCCTTCTCCACTACGTCTTCTCTCCTCACATGTACCGTAAGCAGTATGCTGGTTATATCTAATTGGATACTGGTTTGATTGGTCCTTTGCTCTTATTAAGTACAGCAAGCAATTCAGCTGGCGCACAAGGATGCTGGTCGTATCTGATTGGGGAAGGCGGTTCATATTTGGAAGGGACTCTAGCAGCCTATAAATTGAACTCCCAATTGCCTAGTCTGCTACGTTTTGCCAACTGAAGATCTATTAGACTCTTGATGTTACTATTTTCATACGACATCATTGTTTTTGTTCCACAATTTTGAAAGCTCAATTTCCCCATAGCCTAAGAAGGTTTTGTTGCCAAATTTTGACCTTGCCAAATATTCTTTTGGTATGATGGGTTGAACGGTTTAAATATTATATTTTATCTTAATACACTTCCAGCATCTGAGTGCTTCAAATGGCATGTTTTTTCTTAGTGCTTCCCTATTTGCTAGCAAGATATCGACACAGGTTGGCAGGCTAACCAGAGAGGACTATTTGCAATACATTTATTTTTGGTGTAGTGTAATATGAGCTTCCATTATTTATCTTCCTGTTTACATTGTTGTTGTTTTTCGCATGAGAAAAACCCAAAGTGATACAGTCCAGTTTCATATTTTCCACCCGGTAAAAATAATAATTGGCTTCATCGAAGGAAATATGGGACACTCGTCGGGCTTGGATGCGCATCCTCTGCCTTCACGTTTTACATGGGACAGTGGTTGAGGCCATAAGTCTCTGTTCTCCTTTAATTTTTTTTCTTCGAGTGAAACATGATAGCGGCTTTTATCTTGTTCCTCTCCTATGTGCGGTTCTCTAGGCCGTAACAGTACAGGAAAAGTTTCCAAGTTCTTGGTACTCTACACATGGTGTGGTCTTTTGTCACCTTTGCTGCTTATGTGAGTGATATTAGATCTTGCAAATTTTCCATGTCACCAACAATTCTATGTAAAGCAGCTAGCTTGGAGAATGGATACAGTTGGTTTCCATTCAGAAGCCCAATCTCAAATTGGGCGACACACTGTGAAAACCGACAATGCCATGTACCTGGAGCTCAAGCCAAAGTGCCAAACAGCTTCTGTTTGTTGGGTTTTGCGTTTGCGTGACATGCAGTGATGCAGAAACGCACAGCACCACTATAGCCTGATGACGAGGCCTTCCTGTCGCGCTTCTTACAGCAAAGTCAAGTCGTCCTGGTTGGGCTTGGGCGAGGTGAGCAGCGCGGTGTAGAGCCGGAGCTTCCCCTGGCCGAGCGACGAGCACCGCGACAGCAGCCGGCGCGGCCGGATGAAGGAGAGCGACGCGAGCGTCTTGCCGTGCTTGTGCCGGCGCCACGCGAGCTGAACCGCCACGGCCGCCCACGTGCGCCACCCGGGCGAGTAGTAGCGCGCGCTGCGGCGCACCTTCTCGTTGGTGAAGGTGCACCGGAAGTGCTGCGTCCCGTGCTTGACGTCGGCCGCCTCCGTGCTCTCGAGCGTGACCAGCGTCGACGACGACGCCGTCAGCCGATCCTGGAACGGCCGGCGTCATGCAATGCAACGGCACGGCCGAAAAGTGACACCACGCACGACGAGCTCTTTTCGGCTACACTCAATTTAATACGGATTATTCATTCGCTTTAACCCAATAGTTTATATTAGTTATGATCTAGTTATACTACATCTAGTACCAGATGTCACTACCAGAATCGTCGAAGTTCCCGAGTGCTAGGAAGTTTCCCGAGTGTTTTGAATAATACACTCGGAAACTTCCCGAGTGCCTCATGAAACACTCGGGAAATTAGAAAAACACTCGGGAACTTAAACTTTCCCGAGTGTCCGATCGACACTCGGAAACTCGACGGAGCAACAGGGAAAAATTATCTCCCGAGTGTCGTTAGATTCTGATACTCGGAGATAAAAATAACGGTTCGCGCCAATTTCCTCCCCATGCCATTCGTCCGTTCCCAAACCCCCCACCTCGCATTCTTGCCGCCACCCTAATCCCCAGCCCCCATTCGTCCCGTTCCCCAAACACCGCCGCCGCCTCCGCCCGCTGGACTCCGCCTCCCAGCCTCCTCCTCCGCTTTGGACTCACGCCTCCGACTCTCCGCCTCCTCGGCTCCCTCGCTCGCCTCCCCGCCTCCCGGGCTCCTCCTCCGCCTCCGGGCTCCCTCCTCCTTGCCCTCGACTCCGCCTCCTCCTGGCCGTCCCCGTCTGTCCCCGCCTCCCGGCTCGCCTCCTCCTGGCCTGACCCCGACTCCGCCTCCCGGGCTCCTCTCACTCCGCCCTCGACCGTCCGCCTCCCGGCTCCCTCCTCCGACCGACGCCACTCTCCGTAGGTTGAACCCCTCTTGATTTCTCCATAATTTTTGCTTAATGAAACAATCAAATTACCGGAGCCGGACCTTTGTATTATGTGGTGGATCGGTGGATGCCTTCGCACCAAGAAGGAAATGCTTGATCGCACCATTCATACCGCTTGCTTGAGAACTAGTAAAAAGCTGTGCATGTGTTGGATTTGATATGGTAGAGAAGGGGAGAAGGAGGTTTGGTATGTAGAGAAGTGGGATCAGTTCTTATATTCATAATCTGAATAAATAATTTATTTAACTAAATAAGCTTAGTGCACGAAATTTAGAAAGTTAAGTATTTTCTCTATCGCAGATTAGTCATTAGAGGAATTGGTCTCTAGCATGGATAGGGTCATCTTTTCAAACCTACAAGGTGTGGCCAGAAAAGAAATCAGATCTCTAGATTTAGTAGTGTCTTCTTGTTCAAAATATCATCTTGTAACCTTCTCCTTTCTCTTTTGATCGTTTGCTTAATGTTTGGCCTAGGGTATTTTGTGGAGCTTCTAAACTAAGTCATGATCTGGAATTCATTTTAATACATGTCTCATAATGACTTGGAGATCTTGCTTCCTTTTGCACTCAATAGGCCTAGCTAGCAAGCCTCGCATATGTTCTCGATGCTTCGCAATCATAGGCTTCTTTTTGTTCGAGAGTACACACATATACAAAATCCATATGTACTCTACAGTCTACACCATATGGCCTTAAAACCTTTGTTTTTTCTTATCCGCATTTGTTTATATTCACTTCTCAAATGGACCTTTTACCAGCCTAGCTATTGCTTGACCGTTTTTGTGATCAATCTTGTGTAAAATGGCATATGCATAGTCATGGTCATGGTCTCTCTCTCTCCCTTTTCTGAAGACTCATGGTCTCATGGAATCTATCTTCTGCATATATATACAAAAAACAAATACATTAGTGCTCTAGCTAGCGCTGGCTAATATATACCTGCACTGCACGTAGCTGGCTTGCTGCCTATGCATACCGAATGATGAAAGGAATGCTTATTTTTAAGGCGGCTAATATGTATGTATATATTGATCTTAGAAAATGGATGTTGGTATAGGCAACAATTTTAATACATACACACGCACACATGGACGATACAGGGTAAAGCGTCTTTTTCGGTTTTTTTACTCTTTGATCTTGGTAGAAATACCATGCACGTACGTACGAACAAGTATTGAATTAATACAGTAGGATTCTGCTTGAACTCCAATAAGTAATATGTATATTGTGCCATGAAATAGATTTAATTTCCGGGGAAATTCGTGTATATATGTAGACATTAATTTATCATGTACTATCTTATATATTTATAGGAATTGACTGGCTAACCACAGTGTCCTGTCGCTATAGCATTCCACATTGAGTGCCACACATATATACTTGTAGTTTTCGTGCATGACATATATATATATATATATATATATATATATATATATATATATATAGGTCGAAAAAATACATGCTTGGCAAGTACATGCATTGACCACGGCAAGAAATTATTAACAAGTTTAATTTAGAACAAGGAATGTAATATATATTAATTCAAATTCATCAAATATTCTTGAGCTTTTCCACAAGCTTAATGGTACGATGTAGAAGTATATATTAAGGTAGCAGCAAGAAAAGCCACTGTAAGTAGTACAAATAGAAGTATATATCACCCTGAAATAATGTGGTGGTGCTCCTCTCCTTTCATGTGATATGATATGTGGTGGTGCTCCTCTCGTAACAGAAGTCAACTAGTCTATCAAGCTACAGAAAATTTGTGGCAGTACTATAGATATTGTCCATTTTAAAGGATTTTTTTTTGTTTTGTCTAAATTTCAATGCTTAAGTGCCGATTCTGTCCTAATATAGCTCATGCTACTTGCCTCAAATCTTTGCCGCTTCCCTCGTCGACCGCCTCCACCGACACACAATTTGCAGCCATCTTCCCCATGACTCCCTCGGCTCCCTCGGCTCCAAGAAGTAATCAGAAGGTAATGGATAAGTGGAAAAATAAATAAAGTTTGCTTATTTTCTTTTGTGTTGTCCATTTATGGTGGATTGATATGTTGTCATTACAATGCTACATTAACGTGTTAATAAATAAATGCATTCATATATATTGAAAGAAAGTGTTTTTATGTCTGCTGATCATGTATATTGTCTTCATGTCAATCTGCTTTAGTGTACATATATAGGGCATGCATCATAGGGTAGCTTCTAGCTAGCTCAGTAGTTGTAATTTTTGACATAAATAAAAGTTGGATTAAAATATGCTTATGTTTTGCACACTAGGATGGTGAGGATCGTAGTTGGATGTACACTGGGCGAGAGCGATGGGTAATCGTACCCAAGAATGGATGGAAAAGTCGATGATTTTGTGGATAGAGCATTTGCTAGGAGTAATGGACGGGGTGTGTTGTGCCCTTGTTCTCGTTGTTGAACACACGGCCACAAATGAGGGCCACAATGATCGCACACACAGTGCAAGTACGGATTTAGGGCGAGCTATACCGTGTGGGTGTATCACGGCGAGTCACAACATAGCGATCGGATGTGCTAAGGGAAGAAACAGACGATGGCGCCACAATGAGAGTAGGATAGAAGACATGCTAGATGATGTGCGTCATGCATATGGGCCACTGGCGAGGAAGAACCGAGCTCGCAACAAGGGCTTTCTTTGATATGTTGTCCGCAATGAAGTCAACCACTTCATGGGCACACACAGTGTCCCAACTAGATGCCATCACACGACTACTTGTCATCAAGTCTCGATTCAAAGACAAGCATTGCTTGCTTTGATGCATTTTTAAGCGTGTTTAGCACCCTTCTCCCAGATGGTCACAAACTGCCCGCTAACTTGTATGAGGCCAAGAAATTGATAAGCGCACTAAATATGCCATATGAGAAGATAGATATTTGTCCAAATCATTGCATGCTATTTAGGAATAAGAATGTGGACAAAGATCACTGTGATAAGTGTGGTGAGTCTAGGTTTGTTGAGGTTGACTCCGGTGATGGTCAGAAGAGGCAGCTTCCTATTGGCAGAAAAATACTTCGCTATCTACCATTTGTGCCACGAATCCGACGGTTATACATGTCTGAGGTTTCTGCCAAACAAATGGTATGGCACAAGTATGGTCGTCGGTACCATAATGACAAGATGGTCCACCCATCGATGGTGAAGCATGGAAGCAATTTGACCGAGACTATGTAGAGTTTGTCATGAGCCTCGGACGCTCAATTGCAATTGCAATCGATGGGTTTAACCCATTTGGTATGGGGGCTGCGCCATACAAATGTTAGCTTCGTGTTTGTCATTCCCTTAACCTCCCACCGCGCTTGCATGCGAAGCGATACATATTCCTTTCTTGATAATCCACGGTCCCGAGTACCGTGGAAGAATATGAGTGTATTCATGGAGCCGGTGGTGGATGAATTGTTACATGCTTGGGAACAAGGCATAGTGACATATGATCGGGCATTGAAATGAACTTCACCATGCGGGTCGCGTACCACACATCCATGCATGACTTCCTGCCAGACGGATATTCTGCGTGGTGGTCTGTACATGGGAAGATGCCATGCCCAATCTGTAGGGAGACGCTATGTGGTCATTGGCTAAAGCATGATCGCAAGCACTCCTTCTTCGATTGTCATCGTCAATTCCTTCCAATTGACCACGAATTCGAAGTGACACAACCGGATTTAGGGCCAATATTGTCGTCCGCAGATGGACCACCACGTCGTCTGGCGGTGAGGAGGTTCGTGCCGCTAGATGCTTTGAAGCCTCTTGATGATGGTGATGGGTTCGAGAAATATGGTGAGGAGCATAATTGGGCTCACATTTCAAGTTTGTGGCGGTTGCCATACTTCCATAAGCTCATTCTTCCCCATAACATAGATGTAATGCATAATGAAAAGAATGTTGCAGAGGCCATATTTAGCACATTCTTTGACATTCCGCACAAGACGAAGGACAATGTGAAGGCTCGCCTTGATCGGAGGAGCTTTGCAACAGCCCTCGTGAATATGATCCATAAGCCGCCTCTCGGCAAGTGGGAGAAGCCAAGAGCTAGTTATTGCCTAACTAGGGTTCAGAGGAAGGAGATTTTGGAATGGTTTCAGACCTAAAGTTTCTGATGGGTATGCAAACAAATCTAAGGAGAGGAGTGAATTTAGCTACCATGCGCATCAATGGTCTAAAGAGCCATGACTACCACATATTCATGGAACACCTTTTGCTGTGATGATCCGTGGCTACGCCCCCGAGTGTGTTTGGCAAGTGATGGCGGAGTTGAGCTTCTTTTATCGACAGCTATGTGCAAAAGAGATAGATCCCATGGTAATGTCAACTATGGAGCGTGAAGTACCTGTGTTGCTTTGTAAGTTGGAAAAGATCTTTCCACCGCTTCTTCAATCCAATGCAACATTTGATTCTCCATCTTCCTTATGAAGCTAGGATGGGGGGACCAGTGCAAAACCGGTGGATGTATCCAATTGAGAGGGAACAAAAGGAACTACGAGGCAAAGCAAAAAATCGATCGCGTGTTGAAGCATCCATAGCGAGGCGCACATAATTGAGAAAATTTCCCATTTCACATCAATATACTTTGTCGACAATGTTCGTGACGGTGCACAATCAAACCTCACGATACAATATTGGCATCCTCAAAATAATTGCTAACTTAGCCTCTTCACCTAAGAGGTGACACTTCAAGCGGTGGTACTCCCAAAGTTTTATCGCGAGATGAGTGGTTGACTGTGATGTTGTATGTCTTTACCAACCTCTCCGAAGTGGATGATTACATTAGGTATGCAACAATTATTTTTTTCCCAATAATTGATGTATGAGTGTTTTAATCTACTTGTCTTGTTGCCTATAGGGAATTTGTTAGGAGCGAGTGGAAGCAACGTCGAGACCCATCCGAAAAACAAGTTGCGACCCTTCTTAGGAAGGGTGCTGGGAATTGTAAACCGAATTTCCCGACTTGGTTCTATCAGAAAGTAACTTCTCTATTAGCTACTCCCCCTTGCACATAATATTTACTAAGTAAAGAGGAACTAATACATGAACCCATTCTATTTATGCTGTAGAGTTTCAAGGACAAGTCTATGAGTAGCGAATTGAAGCAAGTTGCTCAAGGATGCCACACTCGGTGTCATGTCCTATAGTACCTACGATGTGAATGGGTACCGCTTCAACATCGACACATGAGAGGAACGGCCTAATGCAACAACAATTAACAAAGGAGTGGTGACTATAGGACAAGATGAGAGTGATACACCGTGAATACTATGGAGTAATTGAAGAAATAATTGAACTATATTTCCATGGTAGCAAACCTCTAAAACTTATGTTATTCAAATGTCATTGGTTCCATCCGCTTAGGGAGTCGACGGGATACATCACTTGGGTTTGGTTGAAGTTACGCAATCAATCAATCCTACCAGGCAATGACCCATTTATTGTGGCTCAACAAGCCACCCAAGTATACTACATCCCGTACCCATGCAAAACTATGAGTAGTCTAGTGGATTGGTGGGTAGTACATAAGGTGCAACCATATGGTAAACTACCTACCCCTAGTGAGCAGGACTACAACATGGAGACCAACAATGGTGTTGACCTATTCTTTCAAGAAGATGGGCTACCAGGGACTTTTGAAATAATAATTGGGGAAGAGGACGATCACATGGATGATATTCAAATCGATGCCGATGAGGTTGTAAACCAAGAGGACTTGGAACTACTTAATCGCTTAGACATTGATGGCACCACAGGGGATGAGGTTGAGTCAACACCTCATGATAGTGACGATGACTTTTTGGAGGGCCCATCTGCGGAGGATCCCATTGTAGATGACTACTTCTGAGCATGATCTTGTATGTCTTCTATTTATTTGCTGCATGTTTTTAATTTTTTGTATGAGCTTACTTGATTACGTTATATTACATTTTTCTATGAGCTTACTTGATTATGCTATATTAATTGATTTATTTTATTTCATTTCATTTCAGGACACCAAAATATGAGTGGCGAGGCAGCATACTCTAGTCGAGGCAGACACTTGTTTTCCACTCGAGGAGGCAGAGGGCACCATGCCACTCGAGGAGGCAGAGGGGCAGCCACGGCCCCTCCAGAGGTAGAGGGCAGCCGCTGCCCCTCCAGAGGCAGAGGGCAGCCGCCCCTCCAGAGGATCGAGGGCAGCCTCGGCCCCTCCAGGAGGCACAGGCAGCCACGGCCCCTCCAGAGGCACAGGGCAGCCTCGGCCCCTCCAGAGGCACAGGGGCAGCGGCCACTCGACGAGGCAGAGGGCAGCCATGGCCCTCCAGAGGCAGAGGGCAGCCGCGCCCCTCGAGGGGCAGCTGGGGTCTACCTCTAGTAGATCAGGCTCAGACTGCCCTTGCCCTCGGTCGATGATGTGGAGTATGAGCACCGTGAGGCGGAGGGTGAGGAGGAAGAGTACCGAGGCGGCGGAGGTGAGGAGGATGAGCACCATGAGACACAAGAATTTTGGATGCGAGGACCTGCGACCTCGCCACGACGACCAACCCGAGAGGAGGAGAAGATCATCATCGTTCTGTTGGTGACACGAAGAAACTGTTTGCACTTTCACTAATTTAGCCCACTTAATTGCATACCTCAAAAAACTAATATGCAGCAATGGCGAGAAGAAGGCGGGGTGACAAATGTAGACTTCCAAATGGCATAATTGGCGTGTTGATTCGATGGCACTTCCTGGGTTGGTCACCTCTGAGAGGAAGGCGGAGCTGCATGGACATGGTGCCACTACAAGGTCTTTGAAGATACCGCCATTCTTTGAAGGAGAGGTTCCATTTGACACTGCTTGCAAGGTGGAGGAAAGTTTTGGGTAAGTGACCAATATTCAAATCGCTTCTATGTGTTCCTATGCATGTTAGGGTTGATTAGGTCACAACTCTCGAGTCGCAATGAGTTGTACCCATTTGATTTAAAGAACCATTGTTTCTAATTTATTTAAGTAGATGATGCATAACCATGAAAATGATGGTTTTGTAAAATTTGGAAGCAATTAGCTTGGCTACTAGTGTCTCATTGAATGAATGGTTTTTATGTATAATATTTCAATCACCTTCAAGGAACATGTAGCCTCCAATCTCACCCATCTAATCTTTATTACAATAGTAGGTTGATATGCAAAGCACAACACGATATATTGGAAAGAAGCATAATTATAAATTTACCAAGTATTTTGCATTATCCTTTCTTAGGTGTGCTAGAATGTATGCGGTCCTTTTAACTTGATAACACACCATGCCTATCATTTGTAAGAAAAAATTGACAATTTCATAGAGTGCATATAAATCACAGAAAAAATGTTATCTGTCTTAAAAGTGAACATGTAAAGCAACAGATTGTCAAAGTAATATGTGAGTCTTTGCAATTGCTCGGGACAAGCAAGCAAAACCGAGCTAAACTACTAGAAGGGTGGATACTTTTTGTGTGTGTGTGTGTGTGTTTCTTTTGGATGTTTAGTAGCCAAGTAATAAATGTCAACTAACTTAATCATCTTATTCTTTATCAATTCCTTTTCGCTTTCATCAACTAACTTAATCATCTTATTCTTTATCAACTCTTTATTCTTTGATTATAGTGGTGGTTTCGATGGGCTGAGGGACATGAAGCTGATTCTAGGAGAGTCTTTGCGTAATTGTGTTAAGAAGTCGATCCCACGATGTTCTCGGCTACACGATCCAAGCGGTGATCTGTTACCACACACAAGTCCTTGGACAAAGAAAATTCAGAGGGCCGACGCTGTTTAACGATATCACTTTGGACGAGTACATGCGGTAACCAACCCAACAAACGATGTCCTTGATTACAATCAATTCTAGTTTATTCATATTTAACACTTGGTTAATTTAGGCAATACCTTGGTGGGCCCTTAAGTGTGAAAATGCATGGCGGCAGATTCTCCAAGACAAGTGGTGCAACGAACAATGGTTACAGAACTCTCGTGCAGCTAGGGAGCGGAGATTGTTGATGGACGGACAAAGACATCGTCAAGGCAGCTCCTCCATAGCACGTTACAAGAAGAACTGGTAGGTCAACATGTTCATATTGATTGTATGTTGTAGATACATATGTATTGACCGCCATGGTTTTTTGGTTGCGAGAAAAGAAGAAGCGAGACTGTCTCCGATATAGAGGCATATGTAGCAGCTAGGAGGGTGATCGAGGGCACCTTGTGCGACCAAATGCGACGAGAGAACTTGGTACGATTTCGATCATTTTGTCCTCGATGATTTTCGCCTCCGATGATTTTATCCAACAGTCGCATATATCGATGTCGCTAAGGAGATTCATGGCCGGACTACGACGCCATGAATTCACCACTAGACGCGAAAGTGTGTGTACAAGGCCGAAGGGAAGAAATATGGTCGTTTCTTCATGGGTGCCGTACATTAGCACACCGACAACCCTCTCGAGGTCCGATCCACGAGTCTTTGCATCAACGGATGAAGTACACCTTCAAAGTCGACAAAGAACCATCACATGTTTCCCGATCTTAGTTTTTCGAGCTCCAGTAGCAATGCGGCAGAAATTGAGGCTAGGCAACGGTTGGAGCAAATGCTCACGGAGGTTAGTTGAGCGTGGTAGTACAATAACAAAGTAATATGCTATATATATATATATATATATATATATATATATATATATATATATATATATATTCATACTTAGCTATTGTATGGCAATGTGCAAACAAATATGCAGCACTCGGACCGGACTCGACTTAATGTCTCTCCGTCGGGGAACCATCGCCTCACTTATCTCGCTCCGGTTAGTAATCGTGACATGATTATTATATTGTTAGTCTCTTATGACCGCTGATTCGAAGACATTGCAATGACATGCAATGTAATTATTGGTCGCTCTCGCAAATTTCTTATAATGCGATTTCTTATGAAAATGTAGGGAACGTCGGATCGCCATACTTCTCGCTAATCTTTGAAGTCAAGATGTCGCTCCTAATGTTCACACGACGTCCATCGCCGAGAGGCCACCACCAGTGCTTGCTATTTTCATGATATACTAAAAGGATACCAATATTAGAAAACATTCACAATCGGTGATTGCTAAAAATGGATAAAAATGGCTACATATATAACTAATTCTCTATATCTATATCATAAATTCTTTTGAAATGTGTCAACATATAATAATTTGTATGTACACTCCTTTCTATGAATTTGATGATAAGTGCTTGAGACATAAATGTTGATCAAGAGTTCACAATGACAAAATATTGAGAGTTGGAGTTTAACATTTTTAGCACTCGCGCTTTTCATGTTCTTAAGCGATTTGCCATGTTATTAGGTTGTTCATCATGATTTAAAGGAATTTTTTGCTTTGTCAATAGTTCGGTTAATTATCTTTTCATGTAATATCAATTCCTAACTTTTGTTGTAAGATGACACTAATATTAAGTTTTGCTCTATCTACGTAACTCCCAAAATGATGCTTTTGTGCTGAAGATTGAAGCAGAAATTTGTGCATGCAAATGGTTGTACTGATACTTGCTTTTCTTTTATGTACATAAGAGTATGAAATTACTATTTGAATCGTCATATGTATAATGCCCGATGCTTACATTTTCGAACTTGAACTTGAATGTTGTGAGCTTGAACTGTTATGATGTCTATACATACATACATACATACATACATATATATATATATATATATATATATATATATATATATATATATATATATATATATATATATATATATATATATATATATATATATATGGAATGGATGGATGGATGGATTATTTGATTCTTGTGGAATGGATGCATGGATGGATGGATTATTTGATCATTGTGGAATGGATGGATGGATTATTTGATTGTTTGTGGAATGGATTGATGGATTATTTGATTGTTTGTCTTGTGGAATGGATTTTAAATGAATTTGTGAAAAATTTGGTTCATTGCTTTTTGTCGCTTTCCGTGTTTTCGAATTTCCGAGTGTTTTAGCACTTCGGAAAATTGACAAGTATTTCAGTGTCGACACTGGAAATAAACTAAAAGTTCAGTGTCGACACTCAGGAAACGACACTCGGGAACCGCACAAAACTTTCCCGAGTGTCAACACTCGGGAAAAAAAATCACTTTTCGATGGTTTCGTCGGTCAAACGTTCACACATTCCCGAGTGTTTTTTCAGCACGTTACCGAGTGTCAACACTCGGGAAATATTCCCGTTACGGGTGCAGAATCCGTTCAGCTGGATTTTTTCCCGAGTGTGCGAGTTTCCCGAGTGCAAACAGTAGCACTCGGGAATGTCAAATTTCCCGAGTGTAACACTCGGGAAACTGTTATATTCCCGACTAAACTATCCCAAGTGTTGTTTCCCGAGTGTTTACCTTCTTTTCCCGAGTGTTTTTGGCACTCGGGAAATATCATGTTTCTGGTAGTGTGTGTAGCGGAATCTCGAGGGGGTAGAATTGCAATCCACCATGTAGGGATCATATGCCATAAGAGTAATATTTTCAACACTAGTTGAGAAAGTCTAGAATACCCTCACAAAATTTTTATAAATACAAATAAAAATCTATTATACCTTTAATAAATCAATGACCAGATTTGTTTTATACCACTCTTATATTCATACGCAGCAAAGCATCCATACATGTCTTCTCACACATACTGCTCACGGAAATAACAAAGTCACAAACGCAAACACACAAACACACCATTAGATAGTTGATTAAATGATTAGCACTCCATAACAACTAACTTTGCCAGGTTTTGCTCCATTGATCGAGATATAGCACGTTTATATGGCTACCATGCATGCATCTCTCTTTATTCGTGGCACGCTCCTGTGGCATGCACGCACACGCAGCCGCAGGATATTCAAGCAGCGAATTAGAGTTTGCCCTGGAGGCAGCCCCACTGGCCGACGAAGATTGCCTGGCAGTTCATGTTAGGGTTGACTGTTGAGGAGGGTGAAGTGGGGAAAAGGCTCAGGACCCATCTCCGCGCCGAAGTGTCGGATGATTGAGTCGCAGGTTTCACCGGCCTCCACCCCATGCGCTCTGGTGCAGACCAGCGCTGAATCAGACGCATCCTTCACGCTTTTGTGACGCTCCGTGTTATTATTTTAAAGATAATCATACTTAGACATACGGATTACTATTCGTTTGCTCAATAGAACACTGCTCCAACGAATAGTAAGCTTTTATCAGGGTTACGCAGCAGAACAATAAGATAGAAAATGTCACTTTTATTCTAGTAATAGCCACGCAAAGCTATGGTTCTTAATACAAGTATTATACAGCTACAAAAAGAAACTCCTCCGCTTCATTCGCCAACCCTGAAGTACTGGCCGTCTATTCGTCCCACGCGTCAAACTTGGCGTCCATTTCGCCTTGGTCCTCGTAGTCGGTGCCTTCTCCTCCTGCGGTTGCCCGGTACCTGCATGTCCTTCATCCCACTCAGTATAGTTCCCGGGCGGACTTGGATCTACAAAAGAGAATACTAACAATGTTGAGTACACGAGTGTACTCAGCAAGCATTAATAGCAAAGAATGCACTGAATGAACTATCTCTGGTTGTTATCACAGTTTCTAAATCATCTAAATTCTGAAAATAGATCATTAAAACAATTAGGTGGCAGATTTTAATACTGAAAACACTACTAGATACTCGGAGAGAAGATAGACCCCATGTGGTTCCCGTAGACTCCAATCCTGGAGACTGGCATGAATTCATGATTTTATTTAGCACTACGCAGGCTTGTACCACTTTACCCATAGTTATTCTGAGCTCTAAATGAGTCGGGTCCTCTGCATTTCCTTTGATGCGGGTTCGAGTTCGAATATCTGAGCGCTTTCGTGTTACGTGATTAAGTCTCCACCCATTACTTTCCGCGGTGCTTGATTTAATCACGCCGACCTCGCCATACACCGAGTTCCAATAATGTTGGTTGAGGCGGCTCTCCTCAAATACTCAACACTCTACCTTAGGGCGGCTCCTTCCTGCTCCCAAAGACTCCAACGTGACCTGCTAGGAGAACTTAATTTCGTAACAAGGTAGCATTTTCTGCCCGCCGAAACGGGAAAATGGCTGGTATTGAATTTACGGCCTCAGACTGAGTAAGAGTTGGTTGGTCCTTATATTATAACCATATGTAAAGGGTCCCACTTCCTACCTCATCTCTTACCTGCCAAGGGCCCCCTTTACCCACCATAATATTCTCATATCACTTTCTTTCATCATTCTCATCTCATTCATCATTCTCATTTCATTCATGTTCATCTTCATCTCATTCATTTTATTTAAGTTTTGGGGAAAACAATTTTGATGCAATACGTATAATAATGTAAGATACGGTTTACATTTAAATTAACTATGTTTATGTTCAAGAGAATCGCTTGCCTTCGTATATGTAGGGAAAAGGTCGGTGCTGATGAAACTCTAATCAGCTGCTCCCGCCGGTGGTAGATCGTCTTCTGTAGCAATACGACAGCACGAATAATAGTATAAGTAAATACGTAGTTGATTTTGAGTGATATAATATATACATAAGTTAGTGACCCCTAATGGTTAGCACAATTTAATTTAAATAAAACTTTCCGAGATCTCTACTAAATTAGCACTCCCCCAATATCGCCTTTCTATTGTCTAATCGTGCTAAGGTCGCAAACCCGAGGTTCTGCTAATTAATTAAACTAACAGGTTAAACAAATCGAACTACCGGACTAAATACCGTGGATTTACAAGATTGCTACACAAGCAAGCTAATCTATTAACAACAGAAATAACGGCTACTCAACTTATCTAGCAATTTAATCCGCAGAATGATTTTAAGTTGGTTAATACGACAGGATCCAAGTTAAATTATTTAGCCGTGAGAATAAACAGCTAACAATTATTAATTAACAACTACTACCGAAGGGACAAGAATCGCAACAACCAATTAAAATCTATCCAAAATCCTAATACTCTCCCTAATCCTAGAGTCATAAATCTAATTTCTAATCCTACCCCTAATCTCTCGGCCAACCCCAAAACACACACGCACACAACTCACACAACACACAGCCCACACAATCCCACTCTCACCTTCTTCCCCAAATTTCTTCTCACTCCCCCAACAAATCTCTCTCTCCCCCCACAAGCCGACACCGCTTTGGGGGGTTCTGCCCACCACCGCTGATCCGGATGGCGCACGCCTGCCGCCTCCGCCGTCCCTCGCCGCCACGCCCGCGTTTCCCACGCCTGCCGCTGCTCACGGTTCGAGGCGCCATGGGCCCGGCCCGCTCCTCCACTGTGCGGTTGGGAGGCCCGCACCACCGCCGACTTAGCCCTCCGTGCTGCCGCCGCCTCGCTCTACGCTACCGACGCCACTAACCACACCGCCTCCTCGCCTCACCTCGGTTCGCCCCAACCGACCCGATAGTGCCTCAACCATATCCGCTGCTCGGCGCCTCCATCCGGCGCGTCGCGCCTTGCCGCCCTCACGCACCGGCCGACCCATGCCGCCGGTGGTTGCTGTGGCTCAACCGCTTACGCCGTCGGCTCCAATGACGCGTCCCCGCCTCCTTTTCTGCTTCCTCCCGGCGGCGAAGGCCGCCACCACTCACTGGCTTTGGCCCTCTAGCACCTCCTCTCACGGCCTGAAGGCCCGCCCCTCCAAAGACCTCCTCTATCGTCTGAGGCTGCCCTCCAAAGACCTCCTCTGGTCCGAGCGGCCCGACCTCTAGGTTCACGACCTAGTGGGCTCGGCCGCCTCTCGCCACCGCACCATGGCACAATGCCTTCCTACTACTCACTACCCCACGGTCTAGCTAAGATGTTTATCCACACTTGCTCATATGGCTCAAGCTGATGGTTGCTATGATGCATGAATGCGGGTCATTGGTGGTGGATCGGAGGTGGAGATGGCTACTGGAGGAGCTGTTACTGCTACGAAGGTAAGAGCTCACCTAGAGCTTAACATGCCAATATCTTTACCTAATGAGTGGAGTTTAAGAGGGTTTTGGGTTCAATGCTTTGCAAGGATGGCCGACGATGCTTGGGTTGATGATGACGGTGGTGGATCCGGATGGTGCTGCCGATCGTCCTCCTACTGCCTTGGCGTCGCCGGGCTCCTGGCTCCTGGCTCCTCGCTGCTGCTTCCGAACTTGGTTGGGAGGAGAAGCTACGGAGGTAATGCAATGGAGTGGTGAATGGAATGCTGTGAATGGTTGAATGGCTTGGGGGGATGAATGATGGGTTTGAGGATGAATGGGTCATGCGATCTTTGGGGAGATGAATTGGTAGTCAGTCTTTGGGGGATGAATGTGTGCTACTGGGGGATGAATGTGTTCAGATTTGTTTCCTTGGAGGTGTTGTCGTTGGTGTGCCCAAGTGAATGGGATGCTGGGGCTTTTTAGGAGTATGGATGTTGCTGCTATTGTGCTTGTGGATCACGAGGAGGTTGAATCTGCATCGAGTGCTAAGGCTGCATCTTTGTGCAAAGCTGAGAAATGAGGATGCTGCCTTGAAGCCTGAGAATGGGACGGGGGGAATGAACTGTAAGCTGAGAGCTGCTGCTGCTTGTACTAATGCTAAGAAAGGAAGAGGAGGGGGGGGGGGAGAAGAAATGTAAAGGTGCTGGAGGAGATGCTAACTTTGAATGTTACAGAGTTCAACTTTGACTGATGTACAACTTCCTTGCAAACAATGCACTTATTGATTTGTTTAACTAATGAGAATGAGAATGCAAAATTAATTACTGCCTTGATTCTACTGCTGCACTGATTGAATGCAAATGATTACTTGTGCATGAATGATGAGCTTGATTGGATGATGCAATGATGCAATGGTTGTTCTATTGACTAGAAATGCAATGCTCGCGAAACGAAACCCATCTAAACCAACGAGCTGACAACGAATTTGATGCTTAACGACGATCGCAACACTATCGTTAGCTTACCGCTAAGACAAGATTTATTATTGCTAATTACCGATTACTGCTACGCGATTAAAACTAAAAATGCGGGTTCTCACAGCCCTTCGCCGCGTCCTGCTCCACGTTAAGTCGTTAACTGCAGCTAGCTCTACTAGTATGAAGTTCGAAGCTATATGCTGCATATATACAAGCGATCAATGAGGCGCACTGAACTTTCATACGTATGTACCTCCGTGGAAGTTGAACCTCTCGTGCGCCACGGTGAGCCTCCGGCCGTCGGCAATCACGACGACGACGAGGAGAGACACAAGCAGAAGAGCGGCGGGCCTGAGGATTGCCATTGCCACCTGCTTCTTCAACCGGAAGGAAAGTGGGCCAAGATCCACACGTGCCAGCAGCTCTCTGTTTTCAGTCACAGTGATGCGGCGCAAGCTGCTATGGCTTCTCTGCCCCCCCGGTTCTTCGTATATATATAGCGTGGTGGGTACAGAAGGCACGCGCGAGATTCGCACGGCATTTCTGCCGATCCGAACCCCCTGGCTTGTGGCGCATGCAGGCGGAGAAATCCACCCCCACGACTGCGCGTGTGCGCATTTTGGACCGCATGTGGCCTATGCGATTTGAGCACCTGCGGAGCACCGCAGAGCTCAGAAGCAGTCGAGCCTACAAGAAGGGTCAGCGCAATGTCGACGAACGATGACGACTCCACATACGGCGTTTTTAAGGTCAATGCTCGCCGGGCTGTTTCTAATCCAACGGGGCCGTCGGGCCCACTGGCGTCGCCGCAGGGGCCGCATGCGTGATTTGCGCGTATCCAGAGGCGATTCGTGCAGTGTTTCTATCGATCTGTACCCTTGGCATGCGATGGGTGAAATCCACCCCAGGTAGGGGTGGATATCGAGCCAGGTAGTCGTCTTACCGAGTTTTTGTCGAAAATGACTCAGTTTGATTTAATATCATTTTATTTATAGTTTGAAAGAATTTTTATAACCGAGCTAACGAGCCGAGCCAGAGTGAAATCCAATTTCATTCAAAATTGACTCATTTCAATATTTGATCAAATAACAAGTTTAATTGAAGCAATTTTGAACCGAGCCAACGAGCCCCACTAACGAGCTTTTTTTTTCCACCCCTACCCCCAAGCTAGCGTGTGCGAGTTTTGGAACACGTGTGGCCTGTTCCAGCGCAGCGCTCACACTAGCATGAGCACGAAGGGCCATGACAACGTCGTCTCCCGATGTCAGGGCCCGCCGATGGTGTTTTTTGGTCAGCGGCCATTGAGGTGTTTCTAACCCAACAGGATTGTCGGGCCTCGCTGTCGTTGCCACGGGGATTCGTGCACACGATTTGGGCCCATCGGAAGGCGATTCGTAATGTGTTTCTGCCGATTCAAGCCCATGGCATGCGTCGCATGTAGCATGAAACCCACCCCCACCCCTACTCCCGCACGTGTGCATGTTTTGGACCGCTTTTTGCCCATTCGGGCACCTACGGAGAGCCGTGGAGCTCAATAGCGCCCGGCCTTGCATGACGGGGTAGCGCAGCGTTGACACCCAGCGACGAGACACGCTGATCTTCTTGTACAAAAGTTTGGAGCATTTGTTTTTTCATTGTATCCTCCAATCTTCCGATCTAACATGCATTTTTAATTGTGTCCTTTGAAATTTTGGGAATACTCCATGAAGTTTGTTTCAAATAGGGGCAGACCAGCCAAGGTCATGGATGTTTAGTTAAACACCCCAAAAAAATATTGAAAACATTAGTACCCTACCATAAAACTGTGTTTGCTTAGTTTTAGTGGGTTTTCCTCTCAAGCACTAGTGTTCAAACTTTTTTGTTTTCTTTTTGTAGTTTGATTGGTGGGATCTTATTTCCTTGTTGTTTATTAGGATTTCAATAACTTGTAATTTTTTTGAATAACTTGTACATTTTATTATGAAAAAGATATATTAAAGAATGTATTTTTCCACTGTATTTCACAAACTTGTAAGGCCAATAATATTAGTAATTTGCTATTGTATAATCCCACATTTTCCATCTCCTCTATCAATTTTCCAAAATTATATTGGATCTTCTACGTTGATAACACAACTAACTTGTTGCATACCACCTTTTGTGCCTAATAAATATTTGTCAATTATTTTGAGATGTTGTCTCTATTATGAACAATTCGGACTTTGATTTTTGCTATTGTGGATCTTTTTGACTTTTTTATTGAATAATATTTTGTTAACTTCGAACACTTATCCTGAAAATTATCGATCTGCCACTAAGCGTTTTGAACAACTTTCTTAAGGATGTACAAAACCATAATTTGGCAATCTATTTGTGCTTTAATGACATCGAAACTAAGAATAAGAAGGAACCGTACCCTTTGCCTTTGCACAACAAAAGCAGAGGTGTACAGTACTTCAGTCAAGTGTGAGCGGGGAAATACACAGAGCTGTTCAAACTACCGCAGCAAAACTGGTTCAAATCACTGTAGGAAATGCGCTGTCGTGATGGTGCTGTTCAGTACAGATCTACGTTGTTCATTCTTGATCCAACAGTAGTCGACATTGCCTCAAAGGTAGGGGACTGTTTCCCTCTGCCTTTGCTAATGCAAAGTGGCAAAGACCGGGGATACGATTCCGAATCTGATTGTCTCCACACATTTTTTTAATTGCCTTAATTTCTTGAGTTATAAAAAACCAGACAATTTAGAAAAATAGCAAATCCACAAAAAAAAAAATTGGCATGTTGGAGATCAGAGTTTTATTTATTTATTTATTTTTGCGAAGGGGTATGACTTGTTATCGTAGTCATCCTTGTGGCTTAGCAGCCGAAAGGTCACAATATTAAACCCTGAATGTATCATATCTGTTGGACTAGCCACTACTTGGTGGAGATCAAAGTTTTATGACGTCTATTGGTCCTCATAGAGTCATGAGCCATGACTACCAATATGTTGTTCTGGTCAAACACCGATACTAGGTTGGTAGTGTAGTGCAGTAATCGGGCAATTTTTCTCGAGAAAAACTAGCGCACGGTATACCGTGCTAACCCAAACTAACGGGATAGCAATCTGTCAGTCTTTTCCCTTAACTAATGGACTTGAACTGTCAGATTTGAGTTTAGCCTCTACTTTATGCACACATCTACAGGTTGTTTCCTCCATATGTTTATGCTTTTACACGTCCACACACAGAGGACGTAGCACTTTCCCATTTGAGTCTCCCCCCCACCCCCACTTGCAAATTGGAATCCACGAGTCACGACGGTAGCATGCTCGAGCGGCAAGCGGGTGCCGCGTGCAGGAGCGGCAACGAGCGCTGAGTCCACATCAGGACGGCTGAGAGCACGACCGACGTCGTCGCAGGAAGGTTAAGAGGCGCGGCGGGGAGTGCACAGTATATCGTGCTACCCCAAACTAACGGGATAGCAATCTGCCGGTCCTTTCCCTTAACTAATGGACTTCAACCGTCAGATTTGGGTTCAGCCTCTACTTTATGCACACATCTACAGGTTGCTTCCTCTATACGTTTCTGCCTTTACACGTCCACACAGAGGACGTAGCAATTTCCCATTCGAGTCTCTCTCTCTCTCTCTCCGCTTGGAATCCATGAGTCGCGACGGTAGCGTGCTCGAGCTTGAGCAAGCGGGTGTCGTGTGTAGGAGCGGCGGCGAGCGCTGAGTGGGCGGAGGGCATGGCCGTGCAAGCCCACATCAGGATGGTTGAGAGTGTGACCGACGCCGTTGCAAGAAGGTTAAGAGGTGCGACAAGGAGTGGGCATCAGGAGCCCACAACCGAGCTGACAAGTGGACGCGATGATGCGGTGGTGAGCAGGTGCGAGAACGATGGCCGTGGGCGGGCGAGGCAAAACCAACAGGGAGTGGGAGCGACGACGACAACCACGGGCTAGCTAGGCGATCCACGGGAAGAAGAGTGGACATCGAGCTCATCCAAGTAGCATATGACCGCGTGGGTGTGGCCAGTGAGGACGTCGAGTATGTCCAGATTTGATTTTTGTTCATACTTGTTTGAATTTTGAAACTTTTTGTGAATTTGCCTTAAACGAACTTCAAACGTCATGTTTTAGACCTGAAACTCATTGAAATACTAAGTTTCATATTTGAAACTCGGAGCTCATTTTTTGAAACTTCATGAAACATCAAGGTTCAGATGTGAAACTTGTTGAAACTCCAAGTTTCTGATTTGAAATTTGAAGCTCTTTTTTTTTTTACTTCATGAAACACATCATATTTCAGAGTTGAATCTCATTGAAACACCACGTTTTAGATTTGATACTTGAAGCTAGTTTTGTGAAACTTCATGAAACATCACATTTCAGACGTGAAACTCATTGATACACCAAGTTTTAGATTTGAAACTTCATGAATCATCATGTTTCGGACGTGAAACGCGTTGAAACACCGAGTTTCCGATTTGATACTCGAACGTTGTTTTTTAAAAACTTCATGAAACATCACGTTTCAGATATGAAACTTGTCGCCACCAAGGTTCGTTTTTGGAACTTGACGTCGGTCGAAACTTCTCGAAACTTTGTAAAACTCTTCGAAATTGTTGAAACTCTATGATACTTGGCTTGTAAAACGTCAAAGTAAAAAATTATTGAAACTCTGCCATACTTGGCTTTAGAACCTTCAAGTCTTGTTGAAACACTATGATGCTTGGCTTTTAGAACCTCCAAAATTGTGTGAAACTATTTTGTTACTTAGCTGTGGAATCTTCTAAATTTTTTTGAGACTCTATGATACTTGCGGATTTTAGAAACCCCAAATTTATCGATGAAACTCTATGATACTTGCGGCTTTAGGGAACCCCAATTTAGGTGATGAAGCTCTATGATACCTCTTTGTTACTTGGCTTGAAACTCACAAATTTCATATTTGTATCTGTTAAAACCATTGAAACTAAGGGCCTGTTTGGATTGGAACCTAAATGAACCTTACCAAATTTTGGTAATACCCATAAAATTTGGCTAGCATTTAGATTGGTTCCAATATGTGGCATGTCCTTGAAGGTAATGTCCATAAAATTTGGCTACAGTTTGGTTTGTTGCCAAATTTTGGTTCTACCAACGAAAATTTGGTAAACCCAATTTTTTCTTCACAATTCTTTAGGCAAAGTTTGGGTGGCCAAAAAGCTAACCAAATAATTGGTAGGGCAACTAGCCCATGAGTTTGCTAGGTGGCATCATTTTGTTGGATGTAAATAGGGACATATTAGTCAATATCGGTATTGTCCGTGGGTTCCACATGACATCAATTTTCTTTTACCCTAAAATATGTCAACTTGGATCTTGTTTTGTTGATAAAATGACGAGGAACACAACGGTTCAAACGGATCACAAATCGGATACTCGGTTTCCGAAATATGATCATTTCAAACAGATAAATCAATCTAACCATGCAATTAATATCAATCTTACCAAATTTTGGTAATACCAAAATCTGGGCAATGCCAAACCAAACACTACCAACAACTTTTTTTGCTCATATTTTGGCAACATTAGTGCCAAACCAAACACTAGCCAACTACTTTTTTTGCCCATATTTTGGCATCGCCCAGATTTTGGTATTACCAAAATTTGGTTTGGCTCACTAGGGTATCAATCCAAATAGCCCCTAAATTTAAAGTTTTGGATTTGAAACTTGAAGTTTCATTTTTAAAAAAAACTTGAAACACATCTAAAACTTTAAGCTTCGTTTTTTTAACTTGGAATACTTGTGAAACTTGCTTGAAATTTGGAAGTTTTATCATGTCTCGTTCATAATTGAAATTTCCTTGAAATCTTGTCTTAAAACTTGCAATTTTATATGAAACTTGAAACATTTCTCAAACTTAATGAAAAAGTGCCAAAAGTATTTTGAAACTTTCACAAAACATGTTGAAACATCAAACTCGTAACCTGAAACTTTTCACGAAACGTGTTGAAACCTAGTCGAAACTTAGTCGAAACTTCAAAGTCAAAATCTGAAACTTTTAAGCAACTAAAGCTTCACGAAACTGCTATACCGTTGGAAATGAATTCCAACGGTATCGTGTGGGCTAACAGCTCCCTTTTTTTTTCCGCCAAATTTGGCTGGTGGAGGTAAAACATGATCCTCCTCTTATTCGTAGTAGCAACATTGCACGGGTGCGTGCAGCTAGTTAAGCAGCAGTAGCATCAAGGCAGACCCACTGGCCAACGAAGATCTTCTCGCAGTTGATGTTGGGGTTGAAGCCAAGGAACTCCTCCTCGGTCAGCCCGGCGCTCTGCGCGACGGAGAGGCAAGACTCGGCCACCTGCACCCCGCGCACCCTGTTGCAGGTCAGCGCCGGCACCTTCACATCCTTCAACACGTAACCTGCAGTTTACACACACACGTTGCAACTTGCAAGAGTCAGACACTCAAAAGAGTCCAGAGATATATACATAGACGTAATATGCATCGATCGCTGATTTGTGCAACAGACGGATGCAATCGCAGTCATGCATAAGCGTGCAGATTGGATGGAGTTCATTGGCATATGAGTACTACCTCCATACATGTCGCGCTGCACGGTAAGCCTCGCGTCGGCGACGGCGACCGCCACGAGAAGGGACGCGACCAGAAGAGCGGCGGCTCCGTGGTTCGCCATTGCTGATGCTGTCGGCGCGAAGAAAGAATAAGCAGATAGGTTTATGACTCTATTAGGCTCTGCTTTGGTGGTGCGGTGCTGGCGATACGAGGCTTCAGTTCTCGCCTTTTTATAGCGTGGCGACTGGCCAGTGTCGAAGTTGATAAGATGCATGTGACAAAAAGAAGCAGACCCAGGCCTTGGAAACGGCGTTCCAAGAACGGGTGATACTACTTATGTCGAGGATAGTATGGATCGTCGTTGAAACCGTTTGCGAGCCGGCCAATCTTTTTGAGATTTGACCCAGGACCAGGTGAAACAGAGGAAGGGTTTATGAAGCCTATGGAGCTAGTTTGGAATATTCTGCACAGTGTGATTTTATCTTTGCCTTGCTCTCCATATTGACGGTGATAGGCTCGTTCGAACATTACAGTAGTACCTGAGAGGCTGAAACGGATGCGGGTGCCGGTGGTGTGAATCTGAGACTCCGAGTCACACGGAGTCGCGCGCGGTTGTTGCTGATCCTGAGCGCGCACGGAGGGCACCGCTGGCTGGCTGGACTCATGGGACAACCGAACACACATGGTCGCGTGTGGCCACCACGCGTCGTTTGTGGGAGAGAGTTGCTGCGCCGTCGGACGGCTGCTCATAGGCCAGCCGTTGGAGGCGACCGCCGACGGTAACTGTGCCTGTATGCTGTGTCAACATATTTTTTTTTTCTCTCCTTCTGATTTCCCCAATAATTTGTTTTTTTTCGCGACGAGGAGTTGTTTAGTTGATAACATAACCACAAATGCCAGGGAGAATAGCTAGGTATATCATAGGCTATTATTTAGTTCATAAGTAGGGGAAGATATCCTATGCACACAGCCCTTTTTGTGCACATATGTACACACGAAATCATGCCCATCCAATCCAAAAGCAACGGCGATCCACGCCGTCCGTGCGGTGTTCGCTCCCCGCCCCGCTTGGCGAATTTTAAAAACCCCCGCAAACTCTCCTGTCCCTCCACCACTGCACTTCCACCCGAGCTCAATCGAGCTAGGGTTGTGTGGCCGCAGCACTGAGCAATGCCTTGCGCCACCCTCCTGCTGCTCCGCGCCTTGTTGTTGCTCACACAAGGCCATCCCTCCTCCTCACTGACGCCCCATCCTGCAGCCACACCCCCGCACTAAGGCCGAGGCCCTCTGCAGCGCCGCCGCCCTGCACCAAGGCAAAGCCTCTCAAGACCGGCCCAAGATCCTACGCGCCGCCCGCACTAAGGTCGAGGTGAGTCTGTGCACAGAGGACATCCAGTAGGTTATTTCTTGGAATCAGTTGATATGAGATGAAATAGAGGAGGGCTGTTGTGGTAATTGATTCGTTCTTCTTTCGGTTGCAGCAGCCCAAGTGCCGTATGGATTCCACGGAAGATGTGAGTAGCTCCGTACGCCCACTAGCATTGCCATGTCCTGAAATGGTCGATGCACACTCTCTCGTTGCAAGCAGTTTGTGTAAAACACCACAAAAGGCGGTGAGCATTCCGTTCTGTGTAAGTGTATGGTTATTTGAGATTTTTAAATTTGAATGAGTAATGTCGATGTCATGCTAATTGTTCCAAACCGCTGTAGGATTCGTCGTCCACACCAGTAGTTAATGACGACCTGACGCTTGTCGTAGGGATGATTTTTGAAGATGAGGATGCAGCCCTCAAGTTTTACAAAGCATATGCGCATGTTGCGGCTTCTCCGTTCGTATTGGGCAGCGGACGATCAGAAACGGTGTTTTGCAATAGAGGCGATATTATTGTGCCAAACGTGGTTGGAAGGATGAAAAAGGTAAGGTCAAGTTGGAGGTCAAAACGAAGAGGTCATATGAGTCTAAATTGACTAGGTGTGGGTGTGAGGCCATGTTTGGTATCAAACACACTAAGGATAATAATTTCAGGTTAGAGACATTTGTGGAAGTGCATAACCATGGTTTTGTCTCACCTAGTAAGCAACACTTGATACGTTCTAATAGACGAGTAAATGAGAAGGCTAAGATGACATTGTTCGCATGCCATCAAGCTAGCATTGGAACATCTGGGGCATTTAGATATCTTCATGTTAGTGAGGGTGGATTTCAGAATGTTGGATGCACAAGGAGGGATTTGCAAAATTATCACCGCACTTTAAGCGAGAGTATAAAGTCATCAGATGCTCAGATGTTCCTCGATAATCTAGCTAGAAGGAACGAGAACAATGCTGCATTTTATTTTGACTATGTCCTTGACGGCAAAGGTAGGTTGGTCCATGTGTTTTGGGCGGATGCAACCAGCAGGAAGAATTATGTTCATTTTGGGGAGTTGCTCTCATTTGATACAACATATAATACAAACCAATATGACATGATATTTGGACCATTCATGGGAGTGAATAACCATAGGGGATGTGTTCTATTCGGGGCTGCTTTACTGCTCGATCAGATGATTGAAACGTTCAAATGGTTGTTCCGTACGTTCTTAAGATGTATGGGAGGTGCTGCACCTAAGCTTATAATAACCGATGAAGATGCGGCCATGAAGAAGGCAATTTAAGATGTATTCCCTAATACAACGCACAGATTATGCATGTGGCACATATTGAACAAACTCCCAACAAAGATTAAGCCGGCCAATCTTTTTGAGATTTGACCCAGGACCAGGTGAAACAGAGGAAGGGTCTATGAAACCTGTGGAGCTAGTTTGGAATATTCTGCACAGTGTGATTTTATCTTTGCCTTGCTCTCCATATTGACGGTGATAGACTCGTTCGAACATTACAGTAGTACCTGAGAGGCTGAAACGGATGCGGGTGCCGGGTGGTGTGCTGACGGTGGCTGGATGGAGTGAATCTGACACTCCGAGTCACACGGAGTCGCGCGCGGTTGCTGCTGATCCTGAGCGCGCGCGGAAGGCACACAACCGAACACACATGGTCGCGCGTGGCCACCAAAACCAAAGACACTGCAGCCCATAGCCGTGCGGCCCGGTCCGTGTCCTCCTGTGAAGAGATCCTCGCGGGGGCCTATGGATCACTACCAGCCGTACTGGCCTAGTTGAGACAACCGCACCACTGGCCTCGGCCGCCAGCCTACCATCGACCAACCTGATGCCACAGCCCACAGGAGCAATGTCCGCCCGCGTGCGGCCGGTGGATTGGCACTTATCATCACGGCGCCACCAGCCGCAGACGTAGTAGCGAAAATCGGCGCGCGGCGACTCACAACACAAGTCACACCTGGGATCAGTTGCGGAGCCAGGAAAATCCCGAAGCGCAAGCTCGCTCTTCGGCTCCTCGCTCCCACCGGCCGCCGCTCGAAGCCTGAGCAAGCTCGTTCTCTAGCTCCCGCCGGCTGCTGCTCGTGGCCTCGTGATGCTGCTGCAGCAGGTCAGCAAAGCCCGAGCACTTGTCCGGACTGGAGGGATGTTGAATTCGCCACTGCCTGGGATGGCAATTGGGTACAATGGACATGAGTAGTGCTTGTTTATACCTATATTCGCGAGTTTGATTTCCACCCATGGACATGCCTATGAAGGGCGACGGGCGAAGAACCTTGTCTATGCCCGTCGTCCGTGGGCATGCCCGTGTACCTACCACCACTCCATCCAGAGCTATGACGGTGGCCACTGGAGAGAGGTAAGGAGAGGCGGTGGTGGCCACGGGAGGGAGGCGAGGAGTTGGAGGACCGAATGAAGGACCGGTTGGGGTGGGGGCGGTGAGTTTGCCGCCAACAGCCTGTGGATTGGGGAGGGAGCTGGAGCTGGAGCGAATACGGGAGGGAATTGGGAATAGGATGGTGGTTGTGGTGACTCTTGATGGGGGAGGCAGGGAGGGTGGTTGAGTGGATGGGAGTGTTCTAGGGTTTCCTCGATGACCCACCTGCCAGTGTTGTTAGCGGGTAATCGAGTAAAGCGGGCACAGGTGGAGCTCACTCATTACCGCGTCCATTTGCTGGATGGACAAGGAATTATGCTCGTTTCTATGCTCGTAGACAAAGAAAAACACTCATACCCACCTTCGTTTGGGTATTTGCCCGTGAACACACCGGCAATCAGGCATAATTGTCATAACTCGTCAAAACTAGACCAAAATTTTATATTAATTAACCCTTTTTTAAATTTTATTTTAAAGTTAACCACCGACAAACTTTTACTTCTAATTCTGACCCCTTTGGTCATGTCACCACCTGTGGCGTAACAAAACAACACTGTCACGCCAGCACATATCCAGGGGAGCTCTTGTCATGCCACCACTCATAGCGTAACAATATGATTTAGTCACGCTACGGGTGGTGTCGTGACCAAAAGTGCTATTTTGGGGATTTATCCTATGACGTGATAATGTTATTTTGCCACACCACGAGTGGTAGCGTGGTCAAAGGAATTAGAATTGGAAATAAAGTTCGTGGGGACTTTAAAATAAAAATTAAGAAGTTCAATTAATAAAAAAAAGTTCCACCTCGACCGGCTTACGACAATCTTCCGCTCCATCCAATCCAATCCACGGCACGGCACGGCAGTGCCGCCTGGGCGGATGAGGAAACGAACCAACCATTACTCCGGACCGGTCCCGCCCGATCTACACCTGGAAGCCGATGCGATGCCACCCACACCACACGCCCGCGACCGCGAGGCCGCCGCGACGCTACCACTCAGCCAGCCCCAGCCTCACCATGGCCACGCTGCTCCCCTCCTTCCCCCACGCCCTCCCCAAGCCCCACCATGCCCACCTCGCCGCCGCCGCCGCCGCCACCAGGCCCGAGGACCCCAACGCGCGCCCCAACCCCGCCAACGCCCGCCTCCGCCGCCTCATCGCCCGCGACGACCTCGCCGAGGCCGCGCGCCTCGTCGAGCGCTCCACCTCCCGCGGCGAGGCCCCCGACGTCTACCTCTGCACCAAGCTCATCCGCAACCTCTGCCGCCGCGGCCGCACCTCCGACGCCGCGCGCGTCCTCCGCGCCGCCGAGGGGTCCGGCGCTGCGGTCGACGTCTTCGCCTACAACACGCTTGTCGCGGGGTACTGCCGATACGGTCACCTCGACGCCGCGCGCCGCCTCATCGCGTCCATGCCCGTCGCGCCCGACGCGTACACGTACACGCCCCTCATCCGGGGGCTCTGCGACCGCGGCAGGGTCAGCGACGCGCTCAGCCTGCTCGACGATATGCTCCGCCGCGGGTGCCAGCCCAGCGTGGTGACCTACACCGTTCTCCTCGAGGCCGTCTGCAAGAACAGCGGGTTCGGGCAGGCCATGACGGTCCTCGACGAGATGCGTGCCAAGGGCTGCACGCCCAACATTGTCACGTACAATGTCATGATCAACGGCATGTGCAGGGAGGGCCGCGTTGACGATGCCAGAGAGTTCTTGAACAGGTTGTCGTCTTATGGGTTCCAGCCCGACACTGTCAGTTATACCACTATGCTTAAGGGCTTGTGTGCTGCTAAGAGGTGGGAGGATGTTGAGGAGCTCTTTGCCGAGATGGTGGAGAAGAATTGCTGGCCGAATGAGGTGACGTTCGACATGTTAGTCAGATTCTTTTGTCGAGGAGGTATGGTTGAGCGGGCAATTGAAGTTCTTGAGCAAATGTCGGAGCATGGATGCACAGCCAACACTACCTTGTGTAATATCGTGATAAACACTATTTGTAAACAAGGTTGTGTGGATGACGCCTTTAAGTTCTTGAACAACATGGGTTCTTATGGGTGCAATCCAGATACCGTTAGCTATACAACTGTACTAAAGGGCCTATGTCGTGCCGAGCGATGGGAGGATGCCAAGGAGCTCTTGAAGGAGATGGTCCGAAAGAATTGTCTCCCAAATGAGGTGACATTCAATACATTCATCTGCATCTTGTGCCAAAAAGGACTGATCGAGCAAGCTATTATGCTTATTGAACAAATGTTAGAGCATGGATGTACAGTGGGTATTGTCACATACAACGCTCTTGTTAATGGCTTTTGCGTGCAAGGGCGTGTTGATAGTGCTCTTGAGTTTTTTAACAGCATGCCTTGCAAGCCCAATACCATCACATACACAACCTTGCTGACTGGCTTGTGCAATGCTGAGCGGTTGGATGCTGCTGCAGAGCTCCTAGCTGAGATGCTGCAGAAGGATTGTCCTCCAAATGTAGTAACTTTCAATGTACTTGTGAGTTTTTTCTGTCAAAAAGGTTTTGTTGAGGAAGCAATTGAACTTGTGCAGCAAATGATGGAGCATGGTTGCACCCCTAACCTGATCACATATAATACTTTACTTGATGGGATTACCAAGGATTGTAACTCAGAAGAAGCCCTAGATCTATTGCATGGTATTGTCAGCAAGGGAGTATCCCCAGATATAATTACATATTCGTCAATCATTGGTGTCCTCTCAAGAGAAGATAGAATTGAAGAAGCCATTCAGGTGTTTCATGTAGTGCAAGATATGGGGATGAGACCCAGAGCTGTGATATATAACAAGATACTACTTGCGCTCTGTAAAAGATGCGAAACAGATCATGCTATTGAGTTTTTTGCTTATATGGTGTCTAGCGGTTGCATGCCTAACGAGTCAACCTACATTATACTCCTTGAAGGCCTTGCCCATGAGGGTTTGATGAAGGAGGCTCGAGATGTACTGAGTGAGTTGTGTTCAAGAGGAGTTCTAAACAAGAACTTAATTGAAGAGTGGCATTAGGGTTGTGGATCAAACTGTGCATACGCCTTGAGTCATGGTGAATCTGAGCCCATAGTGCTTATTAAGTTCTGCAGAGTCTCCGTGGAGCTTAGTCCTCATTTACAGTAAGGTGGCATTGGTGGCATGTCTTCTACGTGTGCTTCAAGATTTGTTCATGAAGATGGGATGGCCGAGGGTTCATAACCTCATACAGAGGAATCATGAGGATGTAAGTTTCTGCTCCCACATCTCTACTACAAAACTTAGTCAACCTACTCCTGCATTCTTTCCATGTTTGAAGGAAAGCGGATATGCGTTACTTTTATGAGTTTTAGTAAGTTTTAAATAGAAATTTCTTGACCATGCAAATATATTGAAACCTCTTCTTTCCTAGTATGCTAGAAGTGCTACCTTATTCTTCTCAAGCTATTTCCGTTCAAAAAGAATCTCTAGAGCTATCTTTTTTTTATCTTGAATTTACTCAAGCTATCTCTTGAGCTGGCTTAAAAAAAGTGTTAAAAAAAAGTTTGCCACATATTTGGTACCTGTACATATTTCTGTTATCTTCTTAGCACTTTGGTGTGTGTTACTATCTTGTGCATTATCATATGTTTTGTGACTTTGACATATTTTATATTTGAGTAGGCTTCGGCTGTAGAAATCTCACAATCAACAGCAATTTTATTCAGGATGCTGACATTGAAGTGCGAAGACCAAGAAAAACAAGAGAAGAATCTGGAGGATAATACAAACAAAATTCAGTGATTATGAATCTTATATTGTCGTACTAAAGAATACAGTCAGTCCAAACACATTAAGAAACTCATTTGACAATTTGACTCTAATGCATTGACTTATTTAACTACACTACAGTTGTTTATAACAGTTTTGGGATTGACTTTCATGAGCAACGGTTATGCTTAATGTTTTTCCCCCTCTGGGTCTTTGTTAAACTTTCACTTTGCTTGTACACGAGGTCTGAAAGTTGTCCATTATTTTTGTCTAATGTTATTCTACGTCAATCAGGATTATGGGCTGTGTGATCCTCACTGAATAATGTGTTTACCCAGGTTTCCCTTACTTCTTTGGCATGTCAAAGAATGCTATGATTTTAAATATAATCTAAGCTTGATGCCATTTCTTGCTTTCAACAGGCTGATGTTGTCCTGCCATCTGCATCATCGAGCATTTGCATGTTGGTAAGCTTTTTTTAGCTTCGTTTTGATTTGCTGCTGGTTTGAAGCATCATTTAGTCCTGGCCTTCTGGGACATATGTTTCTAGCGCACGTGCTTTATTCTCAAGTTCGGTATCAGATTCTCATGTTATTCTTTCTGTTTCTATAGGTGAGTGCTGGGCATTATGGAGAGGCAATACGCCATTTACAGGTTGAGTCACATCCCACATGTGTTCTTACAGTTGTTCCAACTCTGTTCTCTTGCAAAGATCCTATTGGTACTTCTCTTATCTGCAGCTCTAGGAGAAAGCAACAGGCAAAACTTCCAGAGTTTAACATACCTCGACTCTTGTCTTTGGATTGGAACCAATAAACACGCAACAAATTGAACATGTCTTGGGAGGATCGAGGACGTATTCTGCAGTGCACCTCATAACTCCGCATAGATGACATTTTGTCCTTCCAGTTAAGCATTCTGTAATTCGAACTGACTTGGTGATCGGAGAAGATTTCTCAGTCTATGTGTTACTGCCTTACTGGAGATTGGAGAAGAAAAACTGGATCTGAATAACTATGCTTATTGTACAAGATAGTCAGTAGCCCACTAGACTGCTCGACCGACAACAACTTTGTCATACACAAACAACCTTGTCAGCAAAAGGATCTTACAGGGAACAACTCCCAGTGTAGCATAAAACTAGTGCAGCAATCTACCTCCTATGCAAACGAATTGTACAAGGCTAAACACAAACGCAAGCTCCTACTGTTTGTTCACTTCACCCATGTACCGGAACGACAAAGCGGCACCGAAGTTCCTCCGCTCCTCCGCGAAGTCGTCGTCGTTGTCGCTGGAGATGGACTCCGGATAAACCGTTGACATAACTGGGGACTCATGGATGACGCCTTTAGCTATGCAGTCTTTGGTCGCGAGCATCTTGACCTGTCCAGTGTGGGAGATCTCCACTACGACCTTGCCGTCATCCTTCGGAAGAGGTTGCTTCCAGGGCTCCCCATCAATTCTCATGTACGCATGGTCGGTCGCACCCTTGTGGAATTTGAATCGAACGCGGTGAGCCTGGGGATGAATAGAATGTCAGTGTCCACGAAATAGCTTTATTCAAATTTGGGGTCCAAATATGCTGAAGGTATTTGTTTGAGTAAATTTCAGCATATGGCCTCACTTATTCAGCTTTGCTACTTATGTCGGTCAATACTTATAAACTGGCATTCAACTCTGGCAAGTCCGTAACTAGTTTATTGCGTCGCTAAGTGATGAGATAATGTAGAGGCAAGTCACATGATGGACCACAAATAAAAGAGGGTTGGAGGTGGTAAATAACAAGTAGCCAAGTAATAATCCAACATGCATCTGTATTTACCTGAGCAAGACGAGTACCATGGCCTTTCGGAGATAACAAGACAAGGCCGTGCCAAGCATCTTTGAAACCCACAATCTCCAGAAGGCCATCATCCACAAATGGATGCATTACCAAGTCTCTCTGCAATAGTTTAATTTGAGCTTTTTTGGGGTATTATTAAAAACGAGAAATCAGAAATGTTTAAATTAAGTTCAATAGCACCAGAAATGAAATTTTGCTATACAAGGAATGACGTTAACATTATATCTTCAACTCACTTTTTTTTGCTTCCTGTTACTTGGTGTTCCCCATGGATTCAGTCCACCAGAGAAGCTGGGTAAATTGAGACAGACAATGGACCGAATACTGCATTTGTGTAAAAACTTTTTCAGAACATTACAGATTGATGTCAAATTTTTAAGAAGCAATTTGACATCATATCACCAAGAGTAATCAACATAAGCATCATAAATTAGAGAACTTTACGAGGTTATAAGCTGGATTCAGCGAGAAGATGTATAGACCTTATTGGCAAAACCCTCCTGACTTGAGCTTATAAGCGTCATAAGCCAGTTCAAGCTAAGCCGAATAAGTGCCCAAAGTTATTGGCCATCTCAGAGAGAGAGAGAGAGAGGGAACCCATGCTATTCTTGGTATATCATTGTTTATGCTATAACTAAAACTCCAAAGTTCCATCAGTGCTCAAAGGTTAGCACAAAACCTCCCAAGCTCTTATATGTGCAACCAGTCTCCATATTGAAAAGTGAGAGCACAACAGACTTACCTCTGTGGAATTTCCAAGTTTTCCCATTTTCCAGATTTCTTCATTATCTTTACTTTTGCAAGGTGAGCAATGTTCCTGTGGTCCATTGAAAGGTGTGCCAAGAATGATGTGAGCCAAATACAATGTTATCGACAAACCATGAGTCCATGACTATTTTTCTGTATGTACGAAACCGATATTGAGTTTGTGACTAATATTATTTTTCACAAGACAGTTCCATACTCAAGTGAATGGGAACAAAGGAATTACCGTGACATTGGATGACATAGAGAGGCACAGAACCATCCTTGTGTACATGCCAGCTTCATATATGTTTTCTGCACTAAAGATCAAAAAAGCGATTGGTTTCTGTACTGCTAAACATGTACATAAATGAGATTAAATCTTAAGAGAGAAAAATTAAAACCAAACAATGGATGCATTAAAAGTAAATAAGAGAAATGCACAAAAGCTTAGGGTCACCTGATTAGACAATTGATTCTTGAATTTCTCTGGATGCAATTTCCTCTCAGAATGAAATGCGTAAGACACTTGGGCATCCATTCCTATGACAGAAAAGGAGTGTCTTTCAACCTTTGGATGTTTAGCTAAACAAAAAAATTATCTGTTTATGTTCCTATTCTTTTTTTGAAAGAGGGTTTATGTTCCTATTTTTCAGCCCACTTGTATAGAAGAGCAAGAATCAAACAAAAAAAAACTGATCACCAACATACAGAAGTATATTTTGAACAAGTAACTCACCCATACTGAAATAATTCCAGAACCCCCCACGAAATGTGTAAGAATATTCCTGGGAACATAGAGAAAAGAAGGTTATACAGATAACATGGTGCTTCATAATCCAAAAGTTTCATTTTCTCTGTCAATAATTGACATCTAAACAACTCAATTTATGGATGGAGAAACATGTACAAATCAAGTATACTGAGGTAGATCAAACAAGACGCAATCATCAAATATTCTAGACAAAACAATCATAATTAAGTTCTATTCAATAAGTTGAAAATGTCCGGATTAAATATTTTGAAAATCTAGGTGATATATACATTACCTCTCTTTATTAGATAATAACTATTTCAGATGTTCGTCTAATGTATCTCACCCGCATGACAAATAAATGTAATGAAGGTGATGGATAGTGCTCTTTCCAAACATACACAACAGCTTCACAAAACGCCAAAAAAAAAACCAACAACAACAACAACAACCAAAAAACCAAACCAAAACAAAAACAAAGAACAAAGATAGTACTTCAGCTTATACAAAATCTGAAGAGGTCAGTCCTCCAATATAAATTATATACAAAATGATAAAAGTACTCTAAGTCAGCCATAGTTACCATATCTTGTGGATCTGTCTTTGGCACACGGTGAAATGCATGCAGAGAATGAGGAATATCGGAAGGAGCAATTGGATCACATGGAAAACCTTTTGGGCTTTCCATTCTCATGACAATATGCCAGCTAAAATATTGTAAATACTAATGTTAGTCAACATTCATACGAAGATTACATACAGGACTGTGAAGACTGTACAAAAGAAACCCACCTATCAATGTTCATCTCTCTTGCTTCTCTTACCAATTGTAGAAATGATATGACCGACTCATGATCCGTACCAGGATTTATCTTCCCCTGCATATCAATTGTTTGCTATTATTGACAGCCCATCATATAAATTATTGTGTATCAACCTAGCACATAAAGATGACATCACGAAAGGCAACATAAAGAGAAAATAAGAGTTGTTTATCTAAACTGGTGATGTGAAATATATGGCACTAACAGGACAGCTACTTAAGTTGAAGACAACAACACATAGGAAAAGCTACCGAAGAAAGCTAAATTTTCTTTCCACGTAGCAAAAAAGAAAATATTTGAATTCAACATTTGAGGTCTTATCATCAAGTAAAAGTCAATGCAGGTCTAACAGAAAAGGCTCGTGCAAGTATAACACGATGCACTAGTACAAGGATATCTCGATTAACTACTTTCTTGGACATACCCATCCAAAAGAATATGGCAAGTTATTTCCAGTTCCCAGGGGAACTGTAGCAATGGGAGGTGGATGTACTAGCTTGAGATCAGATACGACTCCAAGTAACCAACTTGCAGTTCCATCACCTCCAGCAACCTAATTGAATTTCCATGATAAAAAGATGTAAGCTCAGCCTATTCAAATAAGTAAATGGACAGAATAATGGTTGAAGTATTAGCAAGGAATCTTGTTAGAAAAAATTTGCCTGTCTGCACTCACTATTAGCCTCAATCTCTTATGGATTTCTGAAGCAAGAGTATCACCATCACGCTTGAGCCTTTCCAAGTAGCCATAGAATTTGTGCAAGACCTTATCTGGAGCTTCCTCAAACAGATCAAACACCTGAAATTCAGATATTTAGGAATTCCAGATGTTAATTTCTTTCAGTAAAACGCAAGAGTATTGTAATACCAAACAAGTATATCTGATGACATTGACAACATCTACCTGAGCATGATTGAGAATCTTACGGTACGTGACAATTAAATCATGTCCCAGTTGCCCACCACTTCTGGTGTTGATAAAAACAATCACTGGACAACTGGGTATCTGAGAAACTTGCTCCGCTGGAGATTCCGGCACAAAAATATAGGTTGGAATATAGAATTCTTTCAGCATGTTATTTTTCTCAGAATTTTCACCCATTGAGGCTTGCAACCTGCAATATTCATGCCACATTATAAAGATATACAAGACTACGAAATCTACTGGGTGACTTTGACTATGTTCTTTTGCAGGTAAAATGTAATACTAACCCAATGTAATTACTGATACGGTTTGTCAAGCAGATGCCTTCATAAAATTTAGTGGTTGGAATTTATGCACCTGTCTAAGCACGTTTATAGTCACTTTGTTTCAATATGCAATTCAAAAGCATAGTTAACATTCATTAGTATCTAGGAGTGTTTTAATTAGGATAGAGTAAATGTGCATGCACTTTATAAAAGTTAACGAAGGTCATTAGATGAAACTATTTTTGTAGTCCAAGTGTTGGCACAGGTTTCGACTATGCAGAGGTTTTATACTAACGAACCATTTCAGGTTTCCACTAGTCAGATAAGATTTGATCACCAACTCTCAGGTTTAACTGAAAATAGGGACCACATATAGTCTTGAAACAGAAGCTACCTCAATTAGCTCATTATATGAATCACTGGTACAATTCTGTTTTTGGTAAGGGCGTGATTCCATTCTATATGTATAAAAAGGGTTTATAGATGGTAAGGTACCGTAATATTAGATCATGGCACAGACTTGGCTAAACTGGTATATTGTCAGCTGCTTATATTTGGAATAGCATAGAAGCACATCCCCTCCGGTACAAGGAAAGAGATGTCACTGTGATCCTTACAATGAATCATAGCAGTGTCAATTATCAATTGCTGTCATTGTTAATTGGTCACTAAAATCACGTCGCCAACCAATACTCTAGAAGAATCTAAAACAAGTGAGCCATAAACGATCCCAAATCAATTTTTATATCATGCCTAGTAAAACAAATAGTAAAACTCAACGATAGTTGCAGACTCCGATGGGTTTAACAAATGAATAGATAAATAATAAATTCGAAAAGTTCAAATCAACCAAAGTGCCCAAATAGGAGTTACCCGCTCACTGGAACAATCAAGTTAAAGTCGCGAATTAGATGCACTCATCCTGACAACTTGGAACACTAAAAATTCAAACGGATTATACCCAGGATCCAATCCTTCTCCTTTGAGCAAACTAATTGTACCGAGCCACCCAACAAAACCTGAAAAGCTTGACAATTTCCTACCTAAACTAAACCACATCCAAACGCAAAACTAGAAGCCCCGAAGAAGCATTCAAGCAGCAAATCGATCTCACTGACGGATCAGGGATACAAACATACACCAAATACGACAAATTTGAAAGACCTTTACCCAAACCGCCAAAGCACAACCAGATTACCCTACAGAAAAGATGGTAATCGCGGAGCATTGAAACAACCCACGAAATGCGCTCAACCACCTATACTCCGCCAGATCAGAAGCGCTACATTTCGCTAAGCCATCCAGAGCCCAAACGGCGACCATAAAAACCCAGACCAAAAAAAAAACCCGCGCTTACATGGCCAAATCCTACGAAAAACCTCCGCCATTTACCGCTTAAACAACTTGAACCATCGCGCCGCCCAAACTAGCAAACGGAACGGAGGAGCAGTCTTAGGGATCACACACCTGGCGAAGGCGAATCGCTTGGCGCGGACGGCTCAAAAAGCCTCCAAAGCGCGCGGCGCTGTGGGTCTCGCAGGCTAGCCGCGAGCGGAAGAAAGGAACGGGAATAGGATCCTCTGTATCCTTCTCTCTCTGCGAGCTTGCGTTAGTGTGAGCTCGAGGAGGCGGGATGAAAAAAATTCGCGAGCGCCTGCAGGGTTATTATAAGCGCCAGGCGAGCCGCGCTGCGCTGCTTGGTCCACATGCAGCGCCGACGCGTGGCTTCTATTTCCGGCCTCCAATGACAGGCGGGCCCAACAGAATGATGCATGCGGTGGTGGGCCAGTTGGGCGGTCGCTTCCCGTTCCGTTCCCGAAGCTTCCAGGCTGATACGCGCTGTGCCTTGGGTGACTGACTTGTGGTCCACATACGGAGTGGGGACCGCGTGTCGGGCTCGTGGAGGTGGTTGTCTTGTTGTTGGGGGTGTTTCGACGTCTAGTCTCTGGTGGATTCGTTTGATGATGAAGTCGTTGGCTTGCTTCTTGGGGAGGGAGGCCGTGGGGGATCCCGTGTGGCGAACGGGGGAAGGAAGGAAGGAATCCCGCGGGAAAGCGACCGTTCCGACCCGTACGGCTGTTGAGATTTTCTCCTCTCGAAACCGTTTCGGTTCTCGCGAGCTGTGATTATGTGAAACTGTGGCACGGCACGCGCTCAGCGTCCTCGTGCTTTTCTACGTTTCTCCGAGCACGGCGGCGTGGTGGGTGCGTCGTTGATCGGGTCGGCCAGGTTAAACCAACGGACCAATGTCCCTACTCTCAACCATAAACATCCCGACCAGGGATAGATGGATATTGTTTATTGGGCTCCGCCGACACCTCACGAGAAATCAAAATGTTTGGGTTCAGCGGAGCAGGTTGCAAGGCTAAAACTTAAAGAAATTGACAGAAGGGCATCACCAGGCGTAGAGCCTACGGCTTAATTTGACTCAACACGGAGAACTTATCAGGTTCAGACATAACAAGGATTAACAGATTGAGAGCTCTTTCTTGATTCTATGGGTGGCGATGCATGGTCATTCTTAGTTAGTAGAGCGATCTGTTTGATTTATTCCATTAATGAATAAGTCCTCAGCTTCCTAACTAGTTATGCGAAATCATCCATCCATAACTAGCTTCTTAGAGGGACTATGGCTATTTAGGGCACGGAAGTTTGAGGCAGTAAGGAATCTTTGCAGATCTTTGGACAGTAGTTCCACACGTCCTATTAACCTATACTAACATAGGTGTGTTATTCTGGTTTTTTTATAAAAAATTAATATTATTTTTAAAAATAAATAAATAAATAGTCGCTCCAAAAAAATTACAAAACTAGGTCCCGTCGCCGTTTGAATTGACGACAGTGACCCTGTTTACTCCCTGTCGTCGGTCCAACTCCCTGTCGCCAGTTCAACTGGCGATAGGAAACCGCGTGAATTATGTCGCTAGTTCAATTGGCGACATGCATCCATCTATATAAACCGCCAAAAATAAATAGAAATGTCATTTTAATTCCAGAAAAAAAACAGAAGAGAGGAGGAGAGGGAGACAAGAAAGGTAGCGAAGCTCTGTCAGTTCGTCACGGAGGAGAGAGAGAGAGCATTAGATCCGGTCGGCTATCTTGCAGGTACATGTTTTTGCAACTTTGTATATTATGTCAAAACCTTGTCAGTTAGCAAAAAAAATAGCGACATAGAATTAAGTAGATTAGATAATTGTAGTCAAATTATGTGGTACAAAAATAGTTTCTTCTGTCTCTCTCCTTCTCTCTTCTGTTTTTTTTCTGGAACTAGAATAACATTTCTGCTGATTTTTGGCCTGTTAACTGGCGAACAGTGAGTGACCTAGTAGTTTGTAATTTTTTGGGTGACTATTTATCTTTGTAATTATCTTTTAAAATAATATTATTTTAAAAAAAATCCTATTATTCTGTACTATTGCGTGCCTGTAAGTTTTGAGCATGGTACAAGTGTATTATCAGTTTCACACTGAAATTACGCGCGTGTGTATCGAATTTGTTTGTTGCTGTTGAGAATGTATATGACCTGGAAAGACAGATGTCCCTTTCCCGTGTCCCCTCTGTTGCAGTGGCCTAGGTAAGCATTAAGAAACTGCCAACATGCAGTATATACGTACAGCCCATAGACAAACAAGCAACGAGAATATCATGGGTGGCAGGTGTGACGATTTTGCCCACGAAGAGAACTTTGTGATGATCAGTTGCGGAGTAAAATTTCAGCTTCCGACGTTGGAGTTGGACAATGGCAGCAGCACACCGAATTTGTTCTGGAAATGCCCCTGTTTGAAGGGCGAGAAGTTTGGACAGATATAGCCGTATAACAGTTTTTAATTCCACTTTTGGCCTCGTTAACGTGAAAATTCCGTTCGGCCTCCTCACGGACTTCTTTGCCGCCGGACAAAGAAGAACCTAATTCTTTGCCGAGTGGGGCGGCGACAACTAGGTCTTGCCAACCGGACGGCGGCACCTAGTTCTTCTTGCCCACTCGGCAGAACTTTGCCCCCGCCGCATTTAGCAAAAAAAATGGATTAGGGTTTTGGATTGAATGCAAAATGGAGATTAGGGTTTGGAAAAAAGAATGGAAAAGAATTTGTAGGGTTTGCAAAAATGGGGAAAAAATTAGGGTTTTCGAGTTTGGGTTAGCGGTTTCACGAATCTGAAGTTTTGTTCGATCATTCCAATAAGGGTTTGAGCAGGCACTTATATTTGTAAAAAACATTCATTAAGAAATACGGGCACGGAGGTTTGTAAATTAGGGTTACATTTTCTGCAAAATCAGGAATTGTACTGTGGACTTGATTGTGTACTATTTGGAGAATTTGATATGTGTTATGGAATTATCTCAAAAATTTAGGATTTAGGTTGCGAAAAATTGGATTTTAGGTTTCGGACATTAGGGTTTCATGATTTCATGTGACTTGGAATATATGAAAAAAAACCGCATTGCAACTCCAATCGAGATATCGATATACAATATGGCGAGTACACGATAATAACATTAGGATAACACCGGATATCTGGCGTAGAAATATAGCAAAACAAAATAACAATACAAATATATGCAAACAAAATCGCATAACACGGATATAACAAAGTTTAAGGTTTGCAAAAATAGGGAAAATTAGGGTTTGCGGTTTGGGTTACGGTTGTACGAATCTGAAGTTTTGTTCACCATTTCAATAAGGGCTTGAGCGGGCAATTAAATTTGTAAAAAACATTCATTAAGAAATACTGACACGGAGGTTTGTAAATTAGGGTTACATTTTACGCAAAATCGGGAATTGTCTTGTGGACTTGAGTGTGTACTATTTGGAGAATTTGATATGTGTTATGGAATTGTCTCAAAATTTAGGATTTACGTTATAAAAATTGGATTTTAGGTTTCGGACATTAGGGTTTCATGATTTCATGTGACTTGGAATATATGGAAAAGAAAACCGCATTGCAACTCCAATCGAGATATCGATATACAATATGGCGAGTACACGATAACAGTAGGATAACACTTGGATATCTGGCGTAGAAATATAGCAAAACAAAATAACAACACAAATATCATAAACAAAATCGCATAACACGGGATATAACAAAGTTTAAGGTTTGCACAAAGGGGAAAAATTACGGTTTGGAGCGGATGACATCGCTTACGTGGTGACATGGCATGATAGTTCGCTAATTTCTTTAGTCATCCTTGGTACTACTATTACGGTACATTGCGACACAAGCATCCGGACCTTATAAGTATACATGCCTTTAGGGATAGTAAAAACATAGGGGTAGGACGGGGACTACTACATAAAGACATGACTCATCGCGTGGACCGGGGCCATTTTCCTTCCTTGCCATTTCGGCGTTGAACTCCTCATCGCCTTCCCGTCCCCTTGTCGCGGGAGTGTCCACGTTGGGCTGGTATGTCGAAGTCGTCCATATCCTGCGATTCCATGATGTAAGTGCACCGTATATTTAAAATCGTAAAAAGGATGTAAATTATGCAAAACTCACGTCGTCGATCGGACTCGACGCCGGCGATCAGATCTGTTGTGGCGGCCGGACTCAGACGCATGAGCCTTTCCCTTGCCCTTGTCGCGGGACTGTCCATGTGGGGCTGGTATGTCGAAATCGTCCATGTCCTGCGATTCCATGATGTAAGTGCACCGTATAGTGAAAATCGCAAAAATGATGTAAATTGTTCGTAACTCACATCGTGAATACGGATTACGCCCGGGCGACCGGATACGCTGTGGCGGCCGGGCTCAGACGCATGAGCCTTTCCCTTGCCCTTATCGCTGATATGGATTACGCCGGCGAAATCTTGGGCTCCTTGCTGCCTCTGAGCGGTCCGCACGTAAGGTTTCCACCGCGACGAAGTTCTCGGCCCGCACCGAGTAGTTGAGCATGTACCTTTTGCCGATGAATGCCTGTCGTACATCTCCGGCCGTCGATCCATCGGAAGAAGTGGCGGCGCATCTCGGCCGCCATTACATGGGGATGAAGTTAAAAATTTAAGGAATTGAGCGTTGGTAGAGGAAAATTGATCTGCCGAAAGAAACACTTACGAGTGGTGCCCACATGTGTAGTACGCCCGGCGTGATGTGCAGGTGTGTGGTGAATGATCTCTGCCGGTTCGCCACACACACACCGCGGATCGGAAAACGTGGTGGTACCGAGCATCTTTCATTGATTTATCTGGGTATTGTAGCTGTTTTCTCTTCTGCTTAAGCCACTTTTGCTTCTTCAACAACCTCGCGTAGAAGTTTGCCGAAGAGTCCATAGCTGGGTATGTACTCGTGGCAATCAATACGGGCTGCCCACCATCGCTCCACTCCTTCGTTGGGCTCGAAGTTGTCGGCACGCCTCCTTAGGTCTCCATCACCCACTTCCTCGCCTGCGTCTCCTCCAACACCGGAGACCAACGCAGGCTGCTCCTCCTCACAAGCAGCTTCACTGGAACCACCAACGCCAGATGTCCCCGCGCTCTCCACGAACTGAACATAGACCATCGGCCGCGCATATATCACAGCCTCAGGGTTGCAAACAACCTCCATGTAATAGGCCCATGAAGCGTCACTTGTCACCTTCATAAGTTGCCAAAAAATCTCGTTTGCACCACCCACCACCGAGGCATACAACGCCTCGATGCGTAGCTTCTTCCTTGCGCCAGCGATCGAGCGCGAACGCGACGCATAAATCTTAGATCCGATAGGCTCATGTCCTTCAGACCCGGCGCCCGGATCACGGTCCGGCCACAATTTGACGGGTCCGCCCCGTACGGCCCGTCTCGTACGAGAGCTTCCCCGTGGAACACGAACAGATCTTGAATCTCCGCCATCAAGTACCTAACACAGGTGCATATTAAACCACTGATATTTTCAAATTTTTGGTTCAAGTTCCTAACATACGTAATTTGTTCATAATCTAATATCTCGCACATTATGTTCAATTCTATTTCTATTTAAACATCTCTTATAAAATTACGTAATTATGATGTACGGAATAAATTTTCATGAAAGGTGCAAACAAACTGATTTTTTGTGAAAAGAAAGGTGCAAACAAATCTGATTTTTTACACATCAAAAAACCAAAAAAAACTTGGAACATGAAAATATTTAATTAGAAAAATTGAATTTAGTTGAAGTTCATTTTATTCTTCTAAATTATTTTTTATTTTCCGAAAGACTCTCAAAAACGGGAGAATTGAAGAAAAAAAAATATGTTAAATCGCTACGGTTCTTAATCACGTTACTTCACTATGGTGTAGTTAAAGTAGAGTACTTTATGGAGCTTCTACAGAATGCAATTCAAGAGGCTGAGAACACCCGTTGTGATTATGAAGCTACCCTAAAACATAGAGGATTCAATGTCGGTGTGAGTGGTTCTTTCTGGGATTCCACTACAAGAGGCATACCGACATTCAATCCTCCATGTTTTAGGGTTCTTAGCCTCTTCAATTGCATTCTGTAGAAGCTCCATAAAGTACTGCTTTTAACTACACCATCTCAAGTAACATGATCAAGAATCGTAGCGACAAAGATATTATTTTTTCAATTCTCCGTTTTTGAGTCTTCGAAAATAAAAATAATTTAAATTAATAAAATAAACTTCAATTATATTCAAAATTTTTAATTAAAACTTTTCATGTCCAATTTTTCCTTCCATTTTTCGATTTTCTTTAATTGGTTTTTTCCCACTTTTCTTTTCTTTCTCTCTCCTTGCTGACTACTAAGTCTTAAAATATTTTCTAACGGCCCCGATTGTTTAATTAATGTACTGAGTTTTATTGCCGATTAATATTAATTTTCTTATATATACTATGATTAATTTTACATTTTATTTATCCCGCCCTAATTATCTATCGCTCGGTCTCTTCGCTATTTGACTTGTACGCGGCTTAATTAAATCGTTGGTCTAAAAAATTTCATCGCGTCCATATTTATTTTTACTAATGCCTAATTACATTTCTTCTTGCTAAACCTGTTAATAAAATATTACTAATTTGCTACTTCCTAAATTTGCCCTTCTCACATAATCTCATCCCTAATCCTTCCCTTCACTTAATCCTCTTACTCTAATATTCTCCTCACCTAATCCCTTGTATTTATCTCTCCTTATCTCCTCACCACCAAAATGTCCTACGACATTCTTCCTTCCCAATCGTTCTTAATCCTCCAAGGCTTCTCTCCTATCGACTTATCTCCTCCTTTGGACGTACATTGCTACCTCTATTTAATTTACAACACTAACAATAATAAGTCTCGCTAAGTCAACTAATTACTAGCTAATCACATTGCTAACTACTAACTCACACTAAGTCAAAATACACCAATCGCACAACTATAACTACTTAGTTGCTACAATAAGAAACTATAAATCATCTAATTATATCCTAATGACATTGCTAAAACTATGGCGGATCACGAATGCGAATGGCAATTACCTTTTCTAGATGCTCACAACACGATGCACAACTTCTCTGGTTGCCTTCCTTCTCTTCCATGAGCTCTCTTTCTCTCTTCCTCTTTGCCTTGCCTCTTCCTCTCTTTCTCTCTTCTTCTCTGTTGCAAATGAAATCTACATGTCATTGGAAATGAGCTTTGCAAATGTGTTCTACTTGATTTATGCCGTAGCTCAGTAGAAGCAGGCAGCTTTGGCAAACGATTCGAGCAAAGACGCGATGCCAGCTGTGGCTGAGCGGCAGCTTGTGCAGACCTAGCGCTGTGACGCCAGCGCTGCCAAGTAGTAGCGGATGCTGGGCGGGCGGGCTGTGCTGCTGGCGCGAGCGTCGTCTGGCGCAGCGGGCGACGCGGGCGGGCGGGCGCAGCGCGGCGGCCAGGCGCGAGAGGCGCTTCATGGCGTGGCAAGGGGCAAAGAAGCTGCGGTTCGGTCGGCGACATCTAGGTGCTGCCGTCCGGTTAGCGACACCTAGTTGCTGCCGTCCCCACTCGGCAACAACTAGGTTGCTGCTGTCCGGCGGCAACAAGTCCGGAGGGGGCCAAACGGAATTTTCGCGGTAACGAGGCCAAAAATGGAATTAAAAACTGCTATACGGCTAAATCTGTCCAAAATTCGAAGGGCGAGACGAGATTCCTGATGTGATCGAAACATGCATCTCTTTACCGCCCGTGCTGACCCGGAGCTTAGCTTACAAAGGGAATTATTTTCGAATGTCCAAAACATCGGACATGTTAGCTGAAAGTTGGTGCCGAAAGTTCACGCCGACAGTGTGGCGCCATTGGCATCGCTTGGTGTGCGGTAGATGCCCCAGTGCATGATCTATTCGACAGCTAGATGCGATGCGGCAGTCGACGTTCATAGCAGGAGACTGAGGAGAGTTTATCATATGCACGGATGCGCCGAACTAACTAGCGGTGTATCCGGTAAAAATTCAAATTTAGAAAGAAAGAAAGAAACTTCTAAGCTAATTCTACTAGAAACCACTTATTTCCCGAGTGTCTATATGTTTTCCAAGTGTCTAGACGAAAACACCCGAGTGTATAAAAACGGAAACACTCGGGAGAGAAAGCCCCGCCCTTTTTTTTTGCTACCGCGTCTTTTTTTCGCTGCTAACCCTAACCATGTATTCCCAATCCCCGTAGCGCCGCTCCCGGCTCCCCCTGCGCCCATTCCCTCCTCCAGCGCCTCCTCCCGAGCGCCGCCCGCCTCCTCCCTCCTCCGGCACCGCCGCCCTCCTCCCTCCTCCGCCCGCCTCCCTCCTCCCCGGATCTAGCGCCTCCACCCGCACGCGACGCTGCCCTCCTCTGACCCCGACCGGATCTAGTGCCTTCGCTGCCTGGTGGGCTCTCCGGCGCCGCCACCGATGCCGCCGCCTCCCTCTGGTTCCCAGGCCTGGCACTCTCTCCTGCTGCCCGCCGCCGCCCAAGTTGCGCCATAGCCACCCACTGCCTCTCCTCTGCACCGCCGCTTGTGCCCTTGTGGCTTCGCCCGTCTTGCGCTTCGGCTTGCGCTCCTCCACCTGCGTGGCTCGGCCCTACCATCGGCTCGGCCTTTGGCCAAAGACCGCCTCTACTCGCTCGTCTCCTGCGTCGCCTGGCCCTCGGCTTGGCTCCCCTGCGCCGCCTCTGGCTCCCCAGTGCTTGGCCTCTGGGACTTGGGGTGGTAGCCAGTCCGCTTCCCCTCCTGGATTTTACTCCCCATTGCTGTTGATTTAATTTTAATTTTAATTTTTGTGCTCCATCTTGATTTACATTTTCATGTGGGTTGATCCTTGATTATTCATGAGGAATGGTGATGGGGTGATTTGCTTAATGCATATACATGGTGGGATGGATGGAGGTGGCTGCTACCATGGTTGCCGTGGTCTACTGGTAACTATCCTCCACTCCCTCTACTTTCCCCCATTGCTCTGTGATGGAATGGATGCTCTTGGTAGGCTCATTCGCATGGCTAGGCTTACGTGTGTGGTTTGGTGGGCAAAAATAACGATGGGTTGTTGGTACACTCTATAGTCTGGACTCTTTGTTCCTATATGTATTAAATTGCTTCCTTGGAAATTCCAACACTAGTTACTTATGTTCTTAGGAACTATTTCATTCTGAGTTTTGGTTATTGGAGGTGGTGACGGTGGTGTACTCAGAGATATCGAGACATGGATGTTTCCCCTTCAAACTTATAGTTCACTTTTTGTGCTCTTGGACTTGGTGGGTGTTCAATCTGTTAGATTTTTCTTGTAGCAAATGTATGTGGGGGCACTAACAGTTCTAGGGCGGTATCTTTTTACACACTATGCTTTAACAAGATATAGGCTGGTAAGCTTGTTACCTCTTTTTATTTTCATTTTCCAAATAAAGTATTATGGACATGCATGGAGCCAGGTGCGCGTGCAAGAGAAAGGGTGCACGCCCGTAACAAAAACTTGGCTAGTGAACAATATATATAATTTAAGATATTTGAATTTGGGGGATCACTGGTAGACTATTTGATAACAAACTATTAGTTTATTTTAATTATTGCAGTTTGCGAGACAAAGTTCAAGTGGAGCAATTGCTCCGCTACATTGTAGAAGAGGTACCTGAAGATGCTGAAAAGAAAAGGATATTTAGGTATACAAGGTCAATTGTGTAAAACCATTTGTTGCGATCCCCTAACATGGACTTTATTCATCGCCATGAGTTTCTAGTGTGCATATTTCCTTTTATAGCTTGTGAAATATTTACATGTGAAGTGGATGTCATCATGAAGACATTAGTGGAGGATGAAGATGTATGTTTTATTTTTAGTTTTTTATTGTCATGATTCAATATTGCTTTACCAATACACTATAAAATTTTCTTTTGTAACTGATGCAGTCGTGCTATCGGTGCAGCTCATGGATTTACTTTTGTCCTTCCTGAAACCTGATCACCCTTATGGGACATTGTTGGCTGGTTACTTTGGCAAGGTACTTTTAAGCGATATTAACTTCTAGAAATTTTTGGCCTTGATTCGGCTGATTAAATGGTAATGTCTCGATTCTTATCCTGACATTTTAAGTGGCCATGATCTTACTGCCTTTTGCAGGTGGTGATTTGCTTGATGCCGAGGAAGACTCTCCCACTTATTTATTATGTGCAGGTTTGTGATCATATAACCAAACACTTCTAACACTTTTTAGAAACCTAACTTGTGCTTGTATTCCTAATTATGTGTTGTTGTATTCCTCGTGCAAGGCCATCCTAAAATAGTTAGCCAACTTGTTGATCTTTTTGGGATTACGTCTATCATGGAGGTTAGTTTTTTTTTCTAAAGACAAATTTAAATGGAAAATTTTCATCTATAACATTCAAAAGTTGTGGACTTTTGTGTTACAAAAATATCATCGGGTCGTGACAACGACAATTGGGGCCCGACCCAAAATGCCGATGAGTCACCCAAGGGTATTTTTTTAGATTTTAAAAGTGTGACTTCCCAATGGGTTGAAATAAAATTTCCCGTTTATATAGTTTGTTGTTTTGTATTGCGGTGTTGATCCGCTTAATCGGTCTTGATGGAACTATGTATTCAAGTTATGCTGATTCAATGCAATCGTTAGATGACATAAAAGTCCTTGAGATGATTGTTGACAAGTTCACTCATCGAAGAAGAGCTAAAGATTACTTTTAGAATCTAGCCTTTTCATCGCCTATTGTCCTGTTTATTGTCGTTTCAAACTACTTTAAAATTGTCTCAGCTAATGTTTGTGATGAAATGGTGCTGAGAAATTACTACTTGACTATATTGTTGTTTCAAACTATTTTAAAATTGTCTCAGCTAATGTTTGTGATGAAATGGTGCCGAGAAATTACTAGTTGACTATATATAGTCCTTACCATTCTGCCCAAGAGGCTATGTGTGCTGTGACGACTATCACTGGGAGAATTTATCCCATGATATTGTCAAATCAATTAAGATTGCTAGCACCCAATATGCTTGTGCCTTTCTTTGTGCCCTCGGATAAGTGTCGAGCAAGTTGCGACATGCTTTTCAGGTCTAACTCCTTTACTGATTCTAACAGTTGCTTTATCATATCTATCCAAACTAGAGGTCTTGTGTCCACATTTGCATTTTGTTAGCAATAATCTTTATCTGTAGTCTATACCATGATTACTATCCAGTTAATCATGATCCTCATTTCAACAATTACATGATTTCCCATGATTAAAGTCTATTTTCCTTAACATCATTGTTCTTGGTTCTTTGTTCACATGATCGATGCAAGTTGATTATGAACTCATTAGATGTTGCCTCCCATGAGGTTGTGAAAATACTATCTGAATGGAGTTAAACTAGTCTTGTCTTTGAACTAAGTCCATTCTTTACATTATCTTGATCCTTTATATTCTTCTACATATGGCATCAAGTCATCAACAATTTTTTTGTTGTACCTAAATTTGCAGATGGTAGTGACCAAGACTTTGCTGTAAGTTTTTAGTTGAGTTCAAATTCATCTACAGTTTTATTAGATTACTTAAAAAGTACTACCTCCAAACAGTAATCATTGCCTTAGTCTATGTAATCTTAGCATATGATGCATGCATTCATCGTCTGCAAACAAATACTATTGTATCAGATGACTATCCTTTGGGCCAGATGCAATGCAGCTTGGTGGAGACTCAATCCGGCCAGTCGTGTTTGTGGTGTGCTTGTCGATACAAGCAGTCCAACATGTGGGTTTTGGCGGTTAAAGTTTACTCTCTGTCTCTCTTTTCATGTATATATATGAATTTGAACTCGAATATGTTGTGGATGTCCGATCTCTATATGTGAATGTTGTATTGTGAACTCGAATATTATGTTAATGTTGTCGAATCTATATATGCAATGATTTGTGGCTAATTGGTGGTATTTTTCTTGCTCTGGAATGTATGGTCTGTTTGATTGCCGATCGAGTTTCCTGTTAGCCTAAGCCTGGTTTAAAATGAAATGCATTGTACGTATAAAATTGGTGTATATGCTGTTCGGGTAATTCCCGAGTGTTTTTAGTTGACATACACTCGGGAAAATTACGAATATGCATGCGTGCTGGATCGCCACATGGTTAGATTTCCCGAGTGTAGTTTACCTATTTTCTAGAGTGTTCTTGGTTGATATACACTCGAGAAAGTATTCCGCTACGGTGGGTGAACCCGTTGTGCGAATTGTTCTCCCGAGTGTTTTTTGTTTCCCGAGTGTAATCCTGAACACTTGGAAAAATTATGTTTCCCAAGTGCAACTCTTGGAAACACTTGGGAAACCAGTTTTTCCCCGACTAAACGATCCCGAGTTGTTTTTCCCGACGGTCAACCTTCGGGAATTAATTTTTCGAGTGTTTTTTGGACTTTCCCGAGTGTTTCGGGCACTTGGAAAAATGACAGATTCTGGTAGTGTAAGTGAAAATAGAATGTCATGGACAAATATCCAAACGCACACTTGAGCACCACGCATTACTGTGGTAGCGCAGTACCATAGTGGCGCGAATATTAGGCAGTGTTTGCTATTTAGGAATCTATCTATTAGTTGTTTGGTATTACCTATTAGTTAAGCAAGTTATTATTAGATTGGATTGTTAAAGATAAGTTTTCTTATAGATTATTTCTTAGATGTCAAGTCGGGTTGTCCCTATAAAAAGGGAAGTATGTATGCATTATCAATCAAGCAAGAAAGATGAATTAATCAGTCTACCTCCTAAGTTTCTATCATCCCAGTCTATAGTCTAATCTCTCATCCCACCAAACCGACGCCGTCCAGCCTTCTTCCTGGCGGTGTTTATCCTGTAATGATCTAAGATCATTACATAGAATTTGCACCAAATTCGCATTTTTCACATGATATTTTGTCAGCTATCTGATATTCCGGAATTTTTGAAGTTATCCGTACTATTCTGTGTCCCTGACTGGAGTTTTCTATCCTAACTGTCGTAGTTTTGATGGGAGGGTAACTGACTTACACAGTACTGCTTGAATGTGGAGTAACTGCTGCTTATTTACAGCCTTACACCCAACTACTGTAGTAGGTTGATAAGTTGCAGTGCTGCATATACGGAACAATGGAATTGAAATGTATCAGTAACAACTAATAATTAGACGATCATTTATCAATCCAACAACTGTACAGCATGAAAAAAAAGGAAGAACGCTACACAACGTAACCGAGTCTGAAATGCATCCTGCTAACACAACAGGGTTCTAAGGAAGAGATGGCAGCGATAGCATCCAGACAAGCAAACTGGGTTAATTTAATCAGAACACTTCCCATCCCACTGCTTCCACCATCTATTTATTATTTGTTAATCTTTACAGAAGCAAGCATAACTTTACATGGGGAGATAATGTAACGCCTCCAAATTCTGGGAACGTTAAACTCTTCACAACCGTCCAGGATGTGCAGTTGCGAAGTAAGCAGTATCTCAAGCAAGCTTTCGATTACAACAAAATCCAACATTTTATTACAAAAGATTAAGGCTTAACAACCAGTTTTGACACTAACACGGGGATCTAAGCCCAAAGTTAATATAATACAAGACAAAAGAACTTCAAACCACAGGCACGTTTGAGCGCGGCTGAGACCTAATAACAGTAGTCGTTGCCATCCGTGGGTCCACCAAAATCCTGTTCAACCAGATCCTCTGCATTTTCCCAGGTTTCTTCTATAGATTGTTTACAGATTATGCAAGAATGAGTACAACTACCGTACTCAACAAGCCACATGGAAAAGCTAAATAATTATATGTAAGGAGTTCAATGGATGGTTAGGGTTTTACCTTAACAGGCATATGTGGATGCAATTTACATTTAAAGCAGTTTACATTAAAAACAGTAAAACAATAATAAATAATAACATCAAGGGTTTCTCAACAAACCACAATTACCAACTTACCATCTCCAAAACTCTACTTATGCCTCATGTACTGGAATCACCCATTAACACAGCTTCATTAATCGGAAGCACAGCGTATTCGAATACCTTTAGTTATACACTCTGCAGAGTTGCCCAACTTTACCCACAAGATATCTCAAACTCATACTGTCAGAACATAGACACGCAACACGTTAGCGTGTGACTGAGTTTAGGATAACAAAGCCTTTTCACCGCTCAACCTTTCTAGCCTCTACCCGGTAGGTTATTGGGCCATACAGCCTCGGGGAACCACCGGCCAATGGCGGATCTATTGACCCGATCTTGTGGCGCCTACCTGTAGATATTCAATCGGAAAGCGATGTAGTAAGCAGGGGAGTAATGACCACGCATGTGGTTGGCGGTTTTCTATGTTGATCACTTGGCACAAGGTTCTTGTCATATCATCATCCATTGAGGCAATGGCCCAACACCAACTCGTGGTACATCCACCTCGAGATCTCACCGATGACTCACTTTTCCACAAGTCTATTGGGTTGTCCAACTTCCTGGACACAACCCTCAACTCACCACCAAAACCATTGGCGCACCGCCAATACTCTCTTTTGATTAATAAACACATTTGTGTGACAAAGCTACTTATATAGATAATATTTTATGTGAACTTGTCAATATGAATATGGCCTACAAGTGCTGGGTGGGTTTATATGTGGGGTTATAGGATTTATCTAATTATCATGGCATTCAAAAGTATTATTTGAATAATTGAAGTAATTGGCACAAATACAGTAATGAAAGTAATAATAAATATATGACATGTGGGTTCAAAATGATCAAGGAATGCGACTTGCCTTCTTGCACAAATTCTTGTGGATATTGGTCTTGTCCGGCGTCTTTTGGAGTCTGGTCGTCAAGATCGTGACCTAACGAGAAGCAAAGCAATAAAAAGAAACCAAGTAAAAACTAGCTCGACAAGGAATGAGCTAGGAACAACAAGCAAGTAAATAAAACCAAAAAGAGACTTAAAGGAAAGGTGATGTGGGATGGTGGGGATTTATCTGGTGTTTATTTGGACTGGACGGAGTTTGAGATTCGGATCCAAATACAACAAAAATATTGTAAAGGACTAATGAATACTATAGGAAGGTGGAAAGATTTATTTGGAGCTTGGCATAGCTGAACGGAGTTGAGATTTGGATTCTGAACTCGAAAGCGATAAAAATGACATATAATGTCAAATTATGGTTTTGGGCGAAAATTGCGAGATAATGAATAGTACTATTTTACTATTCAAGAACGAAAATGGGTCAGAATGAAGCAAGCAATGCTTTTTCACTAATGAGCAATGGCTAGGGTTTACTATTTTCAATTTGGAATGAAAAGTGTATAAATTGAATTAAAATAATGAACAATATTAGGGTTTACTGTGCATTTTCTAAATTTTGGAGCAAGAACTTTTTTACTATCTTTGTGAACGGTGTTTGGGCCGAATTAAGAATGAACAGTAAAAGGCTTATGAGCAGTGTTGGGCCACAACCTCGGGTCAAGCCCATTTGGCAATTGGCTCAAGGCCCAATCGCCCATGACCTTAAGGCCATTTTGGAGCAATGGCCAAAAGTCAGTGGCGCCTCGATCTTCTTGCATATGGCGGGGGCGCAAGCGACGCTGGCGTGGGGATCGGCAACGCCGATGGCGGCGGCGGCAACAGCGGAGGAAAGGCGGCGAGAAGGGCTCCGCCCAGGTAGGTCTTCTTACCTTAGGGTTTTTGCATGGGGTTGGATTTGAGGGCTGGTTTCTTGGTTTTGGGCGGTGGTGGCCGTGGGGAGAAGGGGTGGCGGCGGAAGCTCAAATCGGCCGTGGCCAGTGGTGGAGAGATTTAGGGGCGGTGGTGGGGATGAAGAGAAGAAGCTGCCGGGCGGCTTTTTATAAGCGAGAGCAGTGGGGCAGTAGCGCGTGTGGGCGGCGGCATGGGTGACCGCGTGGCGAGGTGGTGGCATGGGTGGGGTGAGGCGGCGACGTGTGCGGCTGTGCGTGTTTGGGCGGCCACAACAGAGGGAGGCGGTGGCATCGGCGGTAGGGTGAGGTGGAGCATGGGCGTGCGCAAGGGAGGCGCCGCAGTGGTGGTGTTGGAGGCGGTGACGGCGAGGGAACGGGATGGTGGCGGCTTGGGCGAAGCTGCTTCTGGGGAGGAGAAAGTGGGAGGGAAAAAAGGGAAAGCGGAATTTTGGTGAATTTGGGTTTTTTTTTTTGAATTTGGCTGAGATTTGCTAAACTGATATTTGAAAACGAGATTCAAATCAAAACTCAATTTGATTTTGAAATTTTGCAGGTGTTTCAGATAACTCAGGCGACACTGATAGGTTCTTCAATCCTTGCGCCGCAGCACTCCTTCCTTTTCATTGTAACTCGCTGTACAGATGCTTCTCGAACCGAAAATCGACCTTCCTTTCTTTCGGAGTCTTTGAACCATTTGGTCTTCTCTTAGGTGTCAAGTTTCCAGTATGTCCAATCTTGTTCTTCACGGGTGTCTTGTCGGAATGGACATTGTCTCCACAAAGATGACTGAAGTGGTGACGAGGATTCACATAACAAAATGATGTGCTAATGATTCCTATTACCTTTGATGGCCACACTGTCTGCACAAAATCCACCAACTCAAAAAAACAAGCATGCTCGGAGTATGGCAGGGTATAAGAATCCTTCTCAAATAGTTTCGATGGTGACAAGGGATCATAGTCCATTTCTATTGTGCCTTCATCTCGCTCTTGACCTTTGCTGATGATCTACCAATAGACTTGGCCTTGCCCTCACTGTTTCTCCAAAGCCAAGGAGTACCAAGGCATGATTCCTATAGTGGGGGCACACTGTGTTCAAAGCTTCAAGACTCTTAATGGTCATACTGTATCTTGGAACAGCACAATACCAACATTTACCTGGTTCTCTTGTTACTACCATGGGATAAACTGGTTGGTTGGGCTTCTTGACATGATCAGTATTGTCCGTTAGATTTCTAGACTTGTTCATTGTTACAGCCTTGAAATTGGGCCTGCTAAACCCTCCTTTGACAAATCCACTTCTCTAAAATCTTGAGCCTGTTGCAGCCCCAGTTCTCTTTGCATTGGCATTAGCTCCCTTCTCCAAATCGTTTGACATCCAATAAGCCTCACAAAGACTCTGGGGTCTATGAGGTTTAACATAGTGTTTGATGTCTTCTCTCAAACCTTTTACAAAGCACTTTACAAAGTAGTCTTCTCTTAGCATGGGGTTTTCACTCCTCATGATGGCCATAAGTTCTTCAAACTCGTCAATGTATTGAGCCGCAGATGACTGATGCTGCCGTACTGCATAAAATTATTCAATGATATCATAGATACTATGGGCAGCAAATCGGTCACATATTCTCAACTTCAACAGGGACCAAGTAATCGGATTAACTAGCAATCCAGATCCTCTCAGCCAATTATCAGCCCTTACAGTCATGTATGATACTGCTAAATCACTTCGGTTTTCTTCAGGAACCTTGGCTAATTCAAAGTATTAATCACATTGTCTAATCTAGCCTAAAGGATTGCCACCATTGAATAATGGGAATTCTAATCTAGGCCCCTTAGCGATTGACCTCAGAAACTCATTACTCTTCTCCTCTTGATTCACAGTCTTATACAAGGTTTCTCTGGTCTCTCTTTTTCCACCCAACCCACTCAACAGATTTAAATAGGAGTGTCAAGGGGATAAACTTGATTATTTCCTCCGAACCTTGGAGCCACCGAATGTCCCCCAGGTGAATTGCTCGCATGGAGATCCCATTGATGGGACTGCATTGGAAATCCATCACCGTTCAGATCCAGGTCCACCAACGCACGTACTCTCCTTCTCATTTCGTCTTCTACCTCTGCTTCCTGTTGTGCCGCAGTATTAAGGACTCTGGAATTATTAAGGACTCTGGAATTAGTATCTCCTACCTAGAATTAGTATCTCCTACCGAAGACTTCACCAGGGAACGTAGGAGCTCTTTGATTTCTCCCAGTTCACCTCGTAATCCATTCACATCTCCTTGGATAGCTCCCATTTGGGCCTCCAGCTGAGTCTTCATCTCATTCATCTCTAACCTCACGACAGCTGCCTCTTGGCCTTCAGCGCCATCACCGACACCATCCTTCTTAACCCTCGGGTCATCTTCGTTAGATCTGAGCAACTAATTAGGAAATTTTACCATAGAACAGATCTGGAACCCTTCCTGTACATGCTTAATTCCTTCCTGCCATCTCGATCTGGGGAAGAAGAAAAGGGATTTTACGGTGAAGGAACACCAACCTTTCTTCCTTAGATCTACTCGTTTCCAAGGAAAGAGTAGCTCTGATACCAATTTGTCACAACCTGAAACTCGATTCACCCAAATATGTGGAAATAATCAAAATATCGTAGACAAAGCTAAATGAGGGGAACGAGCTTCCATACGCTAACCCTAACTAAGAACAAATATTTGGCATAATGCGGGTTGCCCTTTTCCTTCCAACATCAACTCAGCTTAATACATATTGAGTTCTGAAAGTTAAACTCTAAAGAGTTCAAAATTATAGAGGTAATAGTAAAATGTGAAATGACCGCACAATAATTCCAACGGCTGGCCAACTAATCAATCCAGAACGTTCATCATAAGCGAACCAGTATGGAAGCATATGCGTCGTTAGATCATCATAACCCCGCTTCTCTCTCTCTCGGATTTGCTTCAACTTGCAACCTGACGAGCTATAGTCACGACAACTGCAGGGCGTGGATGGTGGTGACGAGGAGGGAGATGGGGCGCGCGGAGGAGGGGAGGAGAGGGAGAGGGAGATGGAAGCGTAGGGGCCGAGGGCCCGAAGGAGGGAGGCGTCTATCCCCGGGAAGCGAGTGGGGAGGAGGCGCGCCGTGACCGGAGAGCAGTAGAGCGAGCCGTGGCGCCACCTGCCCGCCGCGCCGAGGCCATGAGTGTGGTCCTGGCAGAGGTGCGTCAGGAAGTAGGCCTAGCCGCTGTCGCTAAACTTGTCCACGGACACCAGCCATTTGTCTAGAGGTGGCAGATGAGTCATGCCCCGTCACAGTTGGCCCGACGTAGGCACGGTGCGTCCCACACGGTACACACACTGGGCCGACATGGCACGAAGGCATGGGCAGTGTTTGTGCTGGCACCTCGGCACGATGGTCCAAATTTCCAAGATAACGTCTGGTCGGCCGTGCAGTTCGACATGGGCCCAACATGGCTCATCTGAACATGGCCCATCTGGCCTGATGCGGAGAGGGGAGGGAGAGGAAGCCCATAGGGCAGACCGGCGGCAGCAAGCGGCGGCGCGGCGCCGAAGGTGAGGAGGAAGACGTCGGTATCGAAGAGGAGGAGGCTAGTGCGAGGCTACAGCCTGTGGGCGTGGGCTACGCGAGGGGAGAAGAGAAGAGGAGGAGGGATCGGTGCGGGGGAAGAAGAGAAGAGGGGGAGCCAAGGAAGGGACGGGGCCGCTACCGGAGTGGAGGGAGAAGAGGGAGGAGGAGGCGCAGCCGACGGCCGGAGTGGAGGGAAAAGAGGGAGGAGGCGGCGCGGTCGATGGCAAGAGCGGAGGGAGAAGGGGGAGGAGGCAGCGAGGCGACGGCCGGCATGGAGGGTGGCGGGCAACAAGATTGCAGTGAAGACATGTGGCAAGGCGGGTGTCTTACGTCTTGATGGCGAAGGGTAAGCGATAGGGGTGAAAAGGTGGAAGCCCAGCGAGTTGTGCTCGCACGCACGCAGTAGGGGAATTTGTTGGGTGTTTTTTGACAGTTTTTTTTACTGTTTGGGTCTTCAGAAATAGCAAAAAAAATCCGATTTTTTTTCTATAAATAGCCACTATACCCCCTCTCATTCAAAGACCCATCCATTTCTCAATATTTTTTTTCTATAAAAAGCCACCATACCCCCCCCCCTCATTCAGCACCTATCCATTTCTCAATCTCTCTTTCAAATTCTTTGTGAGATAATTTGGCCAAATTCAAAAAAATTGTGACAGATTTTGGAAAATTCAATTTTCGACAGTAATTCAGCAAAACAAGTGCAATACTATTTATGCATACTTTTATTGTTAGTATTTGTTATGCTAAGATGAAAGCAATAATAGTGTTAGTTTCGATTTTGTAGTTTTCACCAGAGGAAATTGCATCCATAGAGGCTACGGCTGCCTCAAACCAACCGCAGTTGTTAGTAGAAGGGCAAAGCAGAATTACGTCATCAGGCTCCACGGCAGCATCTTCGTCGATGACCACCGGAGCAAAGAGGTCAAGGCCGTCTACATCGAAAGTGTGGAAGATTTTCGACAGGACAACTGTGGGAACCCTAAAACTTAAATTAACCTAAGCGACAATAAACGGTAATACTCAATAAATACCGATTAATATGGAACACATCGCCAAACGATTTCATATAAGATGATATTATTAAGAGTTCATCGATAGAATTTAGAATATGAATTCTTACAACAAAAATAAAGACAGTAGTACAATCTCTGAATTAATTACAAGAATGCATTACATTATATCGAAATAAAAATTACAACTTTGAGTACATTACAAAAGAAATATACAACTTGCATGCTTGGTAGCCTGAAGCCTTCGCGTTCCCTTGTTCGTGTTTTGCCATTAGATAGAACCTCCCCTAGCCAACCCATGAACCTGCCACCACTCTACCCCGTTGTTAGCAAAAGCCAAAAAGACCAATAGCAAACCCAAACCAAATAAAAGGGAGTAAGAAGAAAGAAGGAGTGCCGTCAGATAGCGTGAAGATCATCGAGGTTCCCAGACTGTCCGAGGCCAATCGACATCCTCTCATTTCAGTGGGTTTCATCACCTGACAGTTATAAAAATCCAACACATACTTTTTCGACTTACCTCAACCACAGAAAATCCCACGAATAGTACCTTATGGACCACTGGTCCATGCTTATAACCCAGCCGAATAGGATTCGGCTTCACAGAGAGGGCAAGAGATAAGGTGAGGGCAATATGGACAAGGCACGAGAGGAGGCAGAGCAATACAGCCAGCCACAAAGCCTCAGCCAAAGCCACCAACACTCACAGCCAAGCCCCAAATAAGAACCCAGCTCACAACCAAACCAACTAAGCTACTGCCACATTACTTCCACCCAAAACAGCCACAACCAGAGCAAGCCCCTACTGCCTCCACAAGGCAAGGCAAGAGCAAGCAGGCAAGCCGAAGCTACTTCATCCCCACACAACCAACAATAGGAAGTCAAGGAAGGAGTCCAAGAAGCAAGGAGAAGCTGAGAAGGTAGAGGGTGACCCCGGCAACCAGTGGACCACCAGAGGGCCGACCAAGTTTCAACCAACCCACCATTTCCCCGACCAATCGACTGTTAGGTAAGCCCACATCATAGCTAGTCCCTCTTAGCATCAGCAAACACACAACACTCGCACTACACACCGCCACAACAGGCAAGGCAAGGTGACCAAAGAAAAGGGCACACCGTGCCTCAATCGGCATGACACCACACTAAGGCAGCCGTGCGCCCTCGGAAACAGGGATGAGCTCCCCGGCGCATCATCCCCACCCGAGTCCCGTCACAACTACCCTATTTGAGCTAACCCCAAGCATGCATGGTAAAAGAATAAAACAAGAAGATAAACCAAAATCGACACAATATGAAAAGGGAAAAAGGGAATATCATCTGAGTTAGGGTTTGAAGCAGAGCCCAAACATGTCCACATCATAAACCCACAGAAGCTCACCATGGAACCCCAATACCCAGAGCCATCACAAGCTCACCATGCCCACAACCAACATGTCCACATTAGAAACCCACAGAAGCTCACCATGGAACCCCAATGCCCAGAGCCATCACAAGCTCACCATGCCCACAACCAACATGTCTACACCAAAAACCCACCCGAGCCCACCCTGCCCCAAATGCCACCAACAAACCTTCACTCCCAAGCCATCACAGAAACCCACCGAAGCCAATGCTTACCACCATGCCATCACCAGAGACCCACCGAACAAGCCAAGCCACCGAAGCTCACCATGCCCACATTACCCCAGCCACCACCGAAGTCCAACGTGCCACCACCAAAAGCCGCAAGCCTCCATACAAGCCAAGCCACCGAAGCTCACCATGCCCACATAAACCAAGCCAAGCCACCGAAGCCCACATGCCCCCAATCGAAAGCCCCCAAATCAATTGGGGACGAATTGGCAGAAATTGACATAAACAAAAAGAAACAAAAGGTAATGTGAGTAGAGATAAAGGGGAAAACCACCGGAGTAGCCGATTAAGTAGCGGCTAAGGCGACCGGAGTGGAGGAAGAAGCCCACGCAGAAAAGCGACTGAAGTGGCGACATAAGACCGGAGGTGAAACCACACGGGAAGGAGCTGAAGCCCACCAACCAAGCTTGATCCGTGAAGGCCCGACAAGGGAGGCGGTAGAGGTCAAGAACGCCAGTGTCTTGGGATCGAAGCGGAAGGAGGAGGAATCGCCATGGAGAAGAGAGGGGAGGGCAAGGGGAACTGAGATAGAGAGAGGGAGTGTGCGGGTGTAGTGTGTTGCATGTGTTTTGTGTGCGTGTGTGAAGTGTGCTGTGGTGTTGGGTGTGTTGTGTGCGGGTGTAGTGTGTGAGTGTGTGTTTAGTGTTAATGTGTGTGTTTAGCGGTAGGGCTGTGTATGTGTAGTGTTTAGTGTTTTGCGTTGTGTGAGTGAGTGCAGAGTGGGTGCGTGTAGTATTTTGTGCGGTAAATTGCAAGAGCAGGCAACCAGTAATTCTAGAGCGGACAAGCCAGAGAACAACCGTCGTTGGGAGTATTAGCCTAACCGGGGTCCGAAAAAGGATTTAACTAACAAAAAGTTACTGAAAAAGGAGATCAACTAATTAATGTTCGCATATTAAGAACCCCAAACAACTAAGTATTTCTGTTATACACGTCAGCTTTATAATTGCCTAAGACGAACCGACTTAGGCAGGAGTATCTGATCCAGAATCCATTGACATCGATCTTTACTACGAATACGAAGGGAAGCTTATTTCTTGACCATTAACCTAGTTATCTTAAATGTAAAAGTTACTTTCAGTACCCATATATATATATATATATATATATATATATATATATATATATATATATATATATATATATATATATATATATATATATATATAATCAAACCAAATTGGATAAAAGAAAGAAGAGAAAATAAAAGAAAAAGGAAAAGAGATGAACACGAGAAAATAGCGGTCCCATTTGAGAGGAGCAAACATGGAATAAATAATAAATAATTTGGTAAAGGGGCCCTTGGCAGAAAAGAGAAGAGGGAAGAGGTGGGACCCTTTACATAAGGATAATATATAAGGACCAACAAAACTCTCATTCGGATAAGGGGCCGTATTTAAAGTGCTATTTTCTCGTTTCGGCGGGCAAAAAATGTTGCCTTATTACGTTATTATGCTCTCCACATCGGGAAAGTAATATAGTATGAGTTATGGAGGAACCCAGGACCGGTAGGAAGAGTCCGAAAGAGGGGATCCAAGGTGCTATAGTAGTGCATATGGAGTGTTGGGTGCGGGGATAACCGGCCCAACCAATATTATGGGAACTCGATGGAGGACTGGGTGAGCGCCCCAGGACACCAACGAAAAATAATGGGTGCAAACTTAATCATGTAACTTGGAAAATATTCCATACTCTGAACTTGACACCGCATCAAAGGAAATACGAGAAACCTAGCTTAAGAGAGCTCAGAGTAGCTATGGTAAAGTGGTACGAGCCTGCGTAGTGCTATATAAAACCATGAATTCATGCATGTCTCCTGGATTGGAGTCTACGGTGACCGTTAGGGGTCTATCTTCTCACCGAGTGATTAATAGTCTTTTCAGAAGTAAAACTTGCCACTTAATTTGATAAAGTATTTTCCAAAAAAAGAGATGAGCTAGAAAATATGATAATTGAACAGAGAAGAGTCATGCAATGCATATTTGCTATTAATGCTTGCTGAGTACACTAGTACTCATTCTTGCTATTACTTCCTTTGTTAGATCCTAGTCCAACCGGGGATTACCCTGAGTGGGATGAAGGATACGTAGGTGTCGAGAAGGCCGTAGGAGGCGAGGGCGCTTACTACGAGGACCAGGGCGAGGTGGACACCTTATTCGGCGAGTGGGACAAGTAGACACCCGGTGGAGCAGGGCAGGCATGCAAGGGGATTTCTTTCCCCGTTGTAGTTAAATACTTGTATTAAAGACCATAGCCTTGCGTGGCTACCTGCTGTAATAAAGTACAGTTTCTATCTTATTGTTTTATTGCGTTAACTTTGGTAAAGTTTATTATTCGTTGGAGCGGTGTCCTACCGGGCATACGGATAATAATTTGTATGCTTAAGTGTGATTACCCTTCGGGGTAATGATATGGGGCACCACAACAAGCATATGCTATTTGCAAAATTTGTCGCAATGAATTATCTGCTAGATCTACAGGTGGAATGGGCACTTGCTTAGACTGTATTATCAAAGTCGTAGAAGACTTTGGTCTTACAGACAAAATATTCTCAATTATTTTAGACAATGCCACTTCAAACTTTAGGGCCATGGATATTCTTACTCCAGTGTTGAGTACATATGGTGATTCCTTCTTGCTACATCAGTGATGCGTTTGTCATATCATTAACCTTATAGTCAAATGTGGTTTGAAGAGATTGAATCTATATATTAAAGCTTTTCGCGATGCAATATCTTGCTTGAATAATTCTAACGTAAGAATAGCAGTATATAATAACTTCTGTAGGGCGATGGGTGTACATCCAAGAAAATTCGGTTTGGACATGCTGGTAAGATGGAACTCTACTTACCTTATGCTTAAGAGTCTTTTACCATATAAGAGTATTTTTTTCTGTTTTTATTCAAACACACTATCAGAGCACTGACAGTAGTATACTATTGACTGAGCAACATTGGTTCATTGCTGAGAAGATACTTCAATTTTTAGAATTTTTTTATGAGGCCACTATTGCTTTGTCTGCTGTCTATTATCCAACATCTCCTATTATTATGTATAGTATTTTACAGAATATTAGTCATTTAAAAACTATGAAAATGACACAGTTTTAAGAGATGCTACTGTTGCTATGAAAACTAAATACCTTAAATATTAGAGAGAAATCCCTTTCCTATATGCATTTGCATTTATTTTAGATCCTAGAGCTAAAATTGACAAATTTGCTAATGTTCTTGATCTTCTTAGCGATGCTACATGGCTAGATTATTCTAACTATTTTGCAGACGTTCGTTCTCGATTATATGAGGTTTTCCAAAGGTACAAAAGTAAGTTCCAGGGAGTCTGCTTGCAACGACCTCTAGTAACACACACCTCAAGTAACAAGACAAATCTGTGGGGGCAAGATCTAGGATATAAACTGTAAGATCGAGGAGACCGACTAGAGGGGGGTGAATAAGCGTTTTAAAAACTTCTTTGGCTAAAACCAATTTCTAATGCGGAAGCTAATACAAATACGGTTTTGCACAATTAAAGCCTAAAACAATTAGGTTCAACTAAGTGCACCAACAATATGAGACTATAAAAAGGATAGCAATCATACACATACAATTAAGCAATTTAAATACAAGGAATATAAATTGCACAATGTAAAGCACAGGTAATCAAACCACAATGACACGGCGATGTTTTCCCGTGGTGATCGGAGACTTGCCGGTCTCCCCTAATCCACGTAAGTCCAACCACTTGAACCGGTTCCAAACCGAACCAACACCTCGCTCCACTAGGGTTGCTCCTTCCTCCACTCCAGAGATGGCGAGCACCACACCACTCACAAACCACCTGGGTCTTCTCACAATCTTCTTTGAGAAGCTCACCGGTGCAACGACGCCGCCACGCCGTCTAGGTGTCGGCAAACACCAAGAGTAACAAGTCTCCAACGCTCACTTGGACCAATCAAGTGTCTAAGCTCAAATGGATACGAAATCCACTACCTAAGGCAGCACATGCACTTAGGGTTTGCTCTCTAACCTCACTAAGTGCAACACATGCACAAAAGAGAATGAGAGGCTTGCTCTTTGCTCAAAGGAAAGTCTAGGGGCAACACACAACCAGCAACCTCTCCCAACCGGCCAAGGTGGCTATATATAGCCCACACACAAAAACTAGCCGTTGGGAAAAGATTCCAGAGAATCGACGCGAAATCGGTCGACCGCCATGTAATGGCGGTCGACCGCTTAGCTCCAACGGCTATAAACTAGCCGTTGAGCTTCTGATCGGTCGATCGCCATGTAATGGCTTGGTCGAGACCGCCAAGAGACGCCGTCGACCGCTCCACAAAAGTGGCTAAGAACCGAAATGCACTTCTCTGAAAAAGGTGATCAGTCTCGACCCGAGGTCGGCCAGACCGCTCCAACTGAGCCAGTCAGACCGATACACAAGCGGTCAAACCGCTAATACTGGCGGTCAGACCGCCAGCAGCCAACAAGTGCATTTTGATTTTTCCACAACTCAAATTTGCAAAAACACATTTTGCTAATTTGATGCAAGATGCACACAAGGTTAAAAACAAGACTCTCAACAAGTTGCAAAACACATTTGCCAACTTTTAGAATCAATGCCTCAAATTGCATTCCGCTTCAACTCAATTTGCAAAACACATTTGCCAAAATTGATGCGCGATGCAAACAAGGATTCAAGTGAGATTCTCAACAAGTTGCAAAACACATTTGCCAACTTATAGAATCACACTACAAGGAATAAGATATATGGACTTACACCATTTGCAAAACACATTCGCAAACTTAAGTCACATGCTACAAGGATTATCCACAAGCCACAACTATTTGCAAAACACATTCGTAAATATTGGCAACATGTTAAGATGAGCTAGAACAAACACAGTGAGCTATCAACACATGACTAACTCAAGCTACTAGTCAAGGACCCCTCTTAATAGTACGACAACCTATACTAGCAATCCGGTCTTCCAACCAAACACCAAGACCGGTAAAAGACTACGAACACATCCTTAGCCCTAGCTAATCATACCTTTGCCTTGCGCAACCACTTGAAGCTTGATGACGCACATCCTTGCTTCAACTCCGGGTTCTTGACTTGATATGCATCAACTCATGATGCATCCTTCACTTGACTTCCATCAACACATGATGTGTCTTCATTTAACTTGATGATCAACTCATGATCATCTCCTCTTCTTGAACTTAATACATATCAACATATGATGCATCATTTACTCCAAGCTCTTGACTTTAATATCATCAACACATGATGATCTTCTAAAGTCTTCAACTGTAGAACTCAACCTATTCATCCAACTCATGGAAAGTGTTAGTTCTATAATATGATTATCATTAATTACCACGCCATACCATTAACTCGTAATGGTGGGACAAGATACCACAATCTTTTCCTCTTTGGTAATTGATGATAATCACTTCAATTTCAAGTAATTGAATGTAGATTGGTATGAGTATATAGGCACTACACAAGTTGTATATACTCATAGGATATATGAGCACACAAGTCTCATATACACACATGAATATATAAACCACACAAGTTAGATATATTCAAGGATATGTGAGTGCACATGAACTACACAAGTTATGTTATACTCACATATAAGTATACTTAGACTACACAAGTCTTATATACTCATATGAATATATTAACTATGCAAGTTAAATATATTCACAGGATATGTTTCAAAGTAAAGATCCCAAAAATGTGGAAACAGGAATATGGATCAATACTAATGAAACCTCAAAATACAGAATGAACTCCCCCTATATGTGTGCATACATGAATATGTAGTAAGAACATATGCACATATTTAGGTTAATTCTTTTGGTGAAGTTCAACCTATATTTTGGATCCGAGGAATGCAACAGGGTATAAGAATACAAAGTAGAATGCATACCTCTTTTGTTCTTTATATCCAAACGAGACTAATCATGAGATATAACAATAAGAGAGTTAGTCTCACAAATAGATTTGTCAATATAAATGCATACCTGTTTGGATTTTCCTTTTGTTTATCCAATGAATTTGATTTGTCATTAATCACATACATGCCTTCATGATTATCACCTTTATATCCAATTTAGACTAAACAATAAGTATATCAATAAATATGTTAGTCTCACAATTGCATTTGTCATTAATCACTAAAACACTCTATTAACATATAATGGCGGGCTAGATTCTTCATAGGCTCTTCCCCCAGGTCTAGATCTTCTTCTTCTACAGCGGCACCTTCTCAACAAAGTCCAAGACCAACCTTTCACCTCTACCTATCTGGACAGCGATATGATGGATTTCAACTCAGAAAATTTTGAAATTTTGCACTAGTGGCATGACCATAAGTTAGCATATCCCGTGCTATCCATACTTGCGCGTGATGTGTTAATTGTTCCTGTCTAGACGGTTTTCTCTTAGTTTGCTTTCAGTCTTTCTGGAAGAATATTGGAGGAGAGAAGAACATATCTTACAAGTGAGATGGTGGAGATACTTCTAACTGTGAAGGACTGGGAACAAATTGATTCACGAACACAACACTCTGTGGAAAATCCAGAGTTGTCGGAAGTGTTCGAAAATCTGTACCTAGGCAACGACACGTAGAATAAGGATGTATGTAGAGTTATAGATTGTACTCTTTTTCCTTTGCTAAGTTTTCTCATGTTGAGTTTTTACTTGGCAAAAGTTTTAACGAGGCAACCATTTCAACATTAATAAAACTCTTTATTATATTTTCAATATGCTTGTCTCATTTTTTTTTACAATTTTCATATCTATTTCTGAATTCCACACATTTTTTTTATTTTTCGGGATTTTTATTTATTTTTCCGAGCCTAACGAGCTAAGTGAAATTTCAGAAGTCAAGAACCGGCTTGATTAGGCCAATTGGGCTCGGGCCAAGACGATGACGAGACGAAAGGTCGTCAGGTCGTGCCAAGACCGCCTCCCTGGCATGTGGGCCAGCACGGCACGACCCATCTGTTTTGCGGGCCAGGATGGGCCGTGCCGAGATGGGTTGAGCTGACTCGTGCCCATGCCGAGATGGGGCAAGCTGACTCGTGCTCGTGCCGTGTCGCCCATCTGGTCACCACTACCTTCGTCCGTAGCCTACCATGCTAGCCTTGAGGAGTTTTTGGCTCATTTAGCACGATTCCGTACCGAAATAGCGAAAATAGTTTATCGTGAATGGATTGACAAAAATGACAATCGTGTTATGCTCAAAATGCACGGCAAAAGACCTACCGCACGGTAAGGGTGTTATTTTTGCCGATTCGTTCACAGTGAGCTATTTGTTCACAATGACCACCTACCGCGCGATAAGAACACAGTAGACCTCTTACGGTGCATTTTGAACGCAGCAGGGTGTTATTTTTATCATTTCATTAGGAAATAATTTACTTTTACTATTTCGCTTCAAAAGAGGCTAAACGAGAGAAAGCGGTGGGCTTGTGCGGCGGATGGCCGCCAAAAATGGTAAGTTCTCCAGTAGTAGTATTGCAATATGGCATTTGTTTGGACAGATTTAGCTTAACAAACAAGTTTTGCAAACATGTAAACATAAGCTCATGTTTTTAACAGCAGATTATTCAAGTATCCAATCACCAGAATAAATACAGAAAAATAGGCATTGTCCATTACCAAGTATCCAATACAGAACCGGGATGAATACAGTAGATGATACCGTACACACAGAACTAGGCGAGAATACAACACGTACCACCTCGGGAAGCCTGGCCTGACAAAACAAGAGAGACTCAGGAGAGCACAACATAAACATCCGTAACACAGCTCCTGCCCACGGTAGTGTACTTGGAGTCGACAACATAAACATCTCACAAAGCAAACCAACAAAGACTCCCACGATCTAGGAGTCTGATACTAACTCGAAATGGAAAGCAGCCTGCTGGTCAACCCAGTTTATGATATGCGGTGGATACAGAAGCAACAGATAAACAGCCATTTGCGTCGCTCAAATACGATCGCCTCGGTACAAGCCTCATGTTTTCCTTGCGTTCCGGTTGCATGTCATTGCCTCAGTTATCTGCAGTGAACCAAAACAGAGGAATCAAATCCGGCAGCAATGTATGCTGGCAAGCCAACTTCTCCAACACAGTAGAAGTTGATAGCAGGTGAGTGATACAGAATCACAGGAAAGTATGATTTTCAAATGAAACAAGTGCATTTTACATATAAGGAAGCAATTGAAAAAATGTGTGTCAAATAGGTGCACTCGGCAGTCGGCATACAAGGGGGCACTTGAATATGAGTGTCAAAACAGATTAAACAACAAAAAGAGAACATATTGCTAATACTGTTCTAGCATTCCTCCCTATATTCAAGGGATATTCAAAAGGCACCATTGCAGATTGCCGCGACAAGGAAAATGAGGAAATTTGATTTGTTCCGGTAGATAAATGCATATGCAGTGTTCTAAAAACGGGTCTACTAGGCCATATACAAGTAACAGGTGCCCTACCTGTTACCATGTAATTGCCGGTTATGCCGCATAATTGGACTGATTATGCCGTATAATCACTACTAGGTGGGTGATCTGTCGAGTACCGGTTACCGACTTTTAGAACCTTGTGCATATGAATGACAAACTAATGTTCACAAGGACCAAAGCATTTTGTGAATCTTAAATCATCCCCAGTAACTTGCCAACACTCAGAAGCCACTAGGGCGTTTTTGGTATATTCCATATTTTCTTGTAACAAACTGAGGCATGCTACACTCCTTGTAGCTATTGTCACAAGTTGTCCCACTTGTCAGCCCACAATGGTAAGCAAAAAAGTGTGGCAACTGTGGCAAACAACAATTGACAACAACTGCGGCCATCAACTAAATAGGCCTCTAGTCCCAGGGCCATTTGTTCCAACAACAACATGCAAATTAGAAGACCAGTAGATGTACTAGGTTATGAACTGAATATCCTACAGATAGGTCGCATAGAAATGAAGCATGAAGGTGTTTAACTACAATGTTTCAATCAATAATCTGTGGATGATGAAGTGAGGTGTGAAGCAACAGAACAACAACAGTAGTTCGAGAACATTGTTATGCAATGCAGCTAGGGGAAAGTAAAAACATGAGATGTGGATGAAAGTAACAGATGACCTCAAGACAATAACAGAGAGGAGGATCATGTCGCTTATCACAGCATATGTATCACAAGACAAAAGGAGGGGGGAACTAAACTACTAAACAAATAAATATTGCATCAGGACTGCAAAGGATTAGAACAGGAGAAAGTCGAGAGATATTTACACGGAAAAAATAATCGTCTAGATTTCCAAAGTATGCCTAGACTCTTAACTATATGTGGCCTTAAAAGAAACATTCCTAAGTCCTAACAGTTACCATTCTTAAGTGAAAAACGCCTTCCATGCAGTTGACAACTGACAATGAAATAAATTTCTACTCTATAAAAAGCTTATAGTGTGGCAGATTAGACCTTTCAAAAGAGAGATTAACTTTAAGCACATAAGCTTGCATTGCTTTAGTTAAATTGCAAAGTAGCTTCGAGTGACTTCTGCACAGCATCTAAACAGTACAAGGAGCTAAACATGTCCCAGGATCCAAAATTCCCCTTGATAATAAATATTAATTTGGGTCAAATATACCCTACCTATTTTAATTTAGCACTAACTATAGAGAAACTTTAGACAAGCATACTGATGAATTTATCATGCTTTCCACGTATTGAATATAAATTAACTACACATACATAGCAGGACAACTGTTTAAATTCAGTTGTTCAGTAGAAACATATGACCAGTGAAAGGAAAAGAAGTTTCATAAAATAAAAAGATCACATATAATGATATAACCATAATATAACTATTGACATTACCGCTTCCTTTTATAGTATCCTTTTTTTCTTAATAGCTAGCAAATTGCTGTGACTGCAATATTTATTTCAAGTGCTAACTCAAACAACCAAAAAAATCCAAATTGAGCTAATATTTCCTCATTTCCGTGATGTTTTCTTCACCAAGTAAAATGTTAGGAATTCTGTCCATGTACACTAGCTTGATGGCTTTCTCAATACGTTTATTCAACATTTACTTACCATTCCCTACAGTTCACAACAGTTTTATGTAAATTAATTAAATCAGCACAAACTACAGTGGCTGACCAAAACATGACCAAACCCTACAGTCACAGCTCTTCACCACCATTACAATTCTGGACGAAAGATCACAGTTTTATGCACTTACTGAAGGAAATTTCTTACTGGATTAGTCATTGAGACATGTATAATTGCCTATACTAATTTTGTTCCATACCATACATTTCTATACTAAATCATTCCATAAAACGCTCCATGGCAAACTAATCAATCATCAGCATACAGAGTCAAAACTGTGGGGTTGAGCAGAGCAAAAGGGCAGACCTTTGTGCACCTCAGGCGCATCGTGATACACAGGCTCATCCTCGGGCACAGTGTGCAGCTCGTCTGTTGCCCCTGCTGCCTCCCCACCGGCACCTGCAGCATCATCGGGGTAGCGAACCACCACAACAGGGCAGACACAGTGATGCACACAATAATCACTAACACTCCCGAGCCTCCCCTTCCCACCCTTCCGCGAGGCACCGAAGCCGCGGCTTCCCATGATCATAGCGGACAAGCCAAGGCGCTCGGCCTCGAGGCAGAGTCGCTCCTTCATGTCGTGATCCTTCACGACGTGGATCTTAAAAGGGATCTGCGCGTCCACCAGCGGCTGCGCCAGGTCCTGCGCCTTTGTCGATGTGAACACATCAAAGTCCTCCTCCCGCTTCTTCTGCAGCTCCTCCGCGGAGGCCGCCTCTGCGCCCTCGGCGGCGGCCGGGGGGACGTCCTCCCAGTCGGCGCCGGCGGGGTCGTCGGAGACGGAGACGGGGATGGAGCCCCAGTCAGCGCCGTAGAGCACGGAGGTGGGGCGCACGTGGAGGAGCACGACGGCGTCGCCGGGGCGGAGGTAGTTCTGCACGGCCCACTGGACGGCGAAGGCGGACTCGTCGGAGAGGTCGACGGCGATGGCGATGCGCCGATGCGGGGAGGCGTTGTTGACGGCGAGCAAGGAGAAGAAGTAGCGCGGGGAGGAGGGCTGGATCGCGGCCGTCGCCTGTGCCGCCGCAAGGCGCACCGGCGGCGGCGAGGGGGGGGAGGACATGTCGCTGCCGACGGACGGGTTGGAGGGGTTGGCCGCCATGGGAGCCTCGGAGGGGCTAGGGTTTTGCGTTTGCTCCTCTGAGTTTTTTCTTGTGTTTATTTGGGAATTTCTCTGTGGTGGTTTGATCCGAGACGATGGTGAGTGGGGAGAGGGTTTTGGTTTGAAAAAACGGAGGAGTCGAGACTCGAGAGACGGAGAGTGCGCAGAGCAAACCACGCTTCTTCTTTGCAACTGTGCTGTGATTTGGGATGGAATAGCTTGTTGTACACGTAGCTCCTGCCCAATGGTGACCCTTTTGTTTCGCTTTTCTTAATCCTTTTTTAGCTCCCCTTAGCCTTCCACGTGTGCCTGTCTCTTTTGCGTGTTGACCTAAACCATCATCAACCGTCTATAGTCTCTACCACATAGAATTTAAGCTGATATAGATGAAAGAGAATAAAAAGAGAGAAATGTGTTGTCTATGATCCTATAGCTAATTATATCACCAAAACTAAGGAAAACATTAAAAGATTGTGTGTTGTCTATAATCCTCAGAATGATTGTATCACCACAACTCATTGTATTTAATCGTCTTTAGTCTTTATCTACAGATGATATGAAAAATTACTATAGATAATAGTTGTCTATATTATAGTACATGCCCTTACAGCTAGCTCATTTTTCAATGGACTTGGACTAGTCGTCGTCTCTTGTTGGTAGTATACCAGAAGGTACTAGGCCCTGGAACGCGGGATTTTTTTCAACGCGGAAATGAAACTGTTTTCTATGAAAAATATTTGCATTCGAAACGGACGATAATTTGCTTATGAGTCTCGCCAAATCCCAGTTTATGTCCACGATCAAACTAGCACCAGTTCAATCAAGTATATGCTGCTCTGGTCAATGTCCATCGACGGTGAGTAAATGACGTGTCTGTACTGCAGCATGGCATGGTCGGTGAGGAAACGCACGCACTGACCTTTTCCCCTCTCTTTTCCGATGGCTGCCAGTGCAAGAACCATACATACTCCATGCACGCGTTCACTGAACAAGATCGCATTGAAGGGCACCGTCGACCGCCACCTCCGAAGGCTCTACTCGGAAGATAGCTATTGGAGACTCGGGCAATCAAATCAGTGCGCACTTCGCAGCCGTCTGCCGTGCTCGCGAAACCTGCATCGCGCCTACCAAACCGACGGAGAGCTGGGCGTTCGGCGTATAGGCTGATACAGCGTTTGGTGCCTACCTACCCACTTCTTCGATCGATCAGGCTGCCTGTGTAAACAGTTGCGAAGCAGGACGAGGTGACGGTCATTCACTACTCGCATTGCACTCGCTGCTGCACGAAATAATCTGACCAAGTTACTATTGCTGACAGCCTCTTTGCCGAGTTAGAGCATGCATAGCCTAGAGCCTGCTCGTGCCTTCATCAAAAGGGCCGCATGATTGGTGATTTCTAATCTTTTGGAGAAAGAACAGCAGATAAGGAAGTGGAACCGAGTATATAGGTTAGCCTGGATTCCTGGAACAAAGAAGCCCACAAAAAGATCGGTGTTTTTCAGTTTTCCCTTGTGGTCAGAATCTTCTCAAACCCTTTTTTAGGGAGAATCTTCTCGAACGCATAAAGATGAGAGAATTTCCGAGAAATGAAATATGCTGCGCAGCTCAATGCACTTTGATCTTATTCCTGTTGAGTACTACTTTAATCTAGAAATAAACTAGATAAAACATGAAAAATACTCTAGCTATTTTCACAAATACAAGCAGGTATGTATGAACACTATAGGCATACTAATTTCTAGAAAGACAGAAACTAGCATATCTATCTCAGCGTTCATCACAACAACAAATAGTAAAGTAAACCAAGTAACATACCCAGATTCAGTAGAAAAAAAAATAGCGCCAGAATTCTTGATAATGTCGTTGTTCGTCATGATATAGTGGACGTTGCGTAGTTGTGCAGTTGATGTAGAACGTAGTAGAGAGTCGTATAGTTGATGTAGAACGTAGCAGAGAGTCGTAGTCGTGCACTTGATGTAGACGTAACAGCGAGCAGTCGCGCGAACGCTCCCTAAAAACCTTAATCGTCCTCGCTCGTGCAAGCCTTCAAGGACAAGGTTCCGGAGGCCTGCTCTCCCGATGCGGCCGTACACGCGTCTCGCCGGGATGGAGATCGCCAAAGACAGCAACAAGTACTGTGGAATTTCTAAACTGTGGAAGTGGAAAAAGCTCGGACCAGAGCCAATTCTCTCAGTCTCATTATATAGCCAAAAGACAGAGAGCCCAAAGGTCGCCAGAAGACCAAAAACCATCAGTCACCATCAAGGACAGTCGCCAGTAGTTCAAAGGCCAACAGTCACTATCAAGGACCAACACTCTGTTCTTTTTAATAGCAAAAAACAAAGAGACCAGAGACCAACAGTTACCCTCAATGTCAGTGCGTTTCGATTTTCGAATAGATAAATAAAATCGCACCCGCACACGCACAGCACGGCATGGCTCGGCGAGGCGAGCAAACGCGCGCGTGTGTTGTCTCTTTTCAATTCCACAAGAGGGCTTACCACGTTCCACCTTTTAAACTAGTGTCACTCCCCTTAATTCCTCCATGTGGAACTAAATATTTTTAACACTTGTACATAGGCCTTTAAAATTTACTAGAAATTAATTAGAATATAATATTTGGATCTAGTCCATATTAATTCCAACAATTCCTTCACCCCACGCTTGATGTTAAAATGACCTCAGAATCAGATGAACTCTTCTCGAATCCTTCTATTGGTCACCGAAATGCAAATAGGCCGGTGATGCTTCCAGAGACAATGGGAATTTTTGTGCCCACGCCTTTCTGTTTAATGTGGAGATACTGGCCCTGCACCAACCATGGGCATTGCCAGTGTTGCCACGTGGTTGCCGCCAACTCGTCCAAGTACATCCCTAATTAAATTAACAATCCGCTGCATCTATCTATTCGCGAAGCACATGGTCCATATCTGACCAGAATCTGCACAGTTGTGCCCGTGCAGATGTTGTCTTGCAAAAGCGTGAATTGCACTGTTCTTATCTCACAAATAAGAGCATGTACAATAGTATGATGCCAGCTATCTGTAAACTTTATTATGTAGAACATAAGATGATATGGAGGAGAGAGAGTGTTCATAGAGAATTAGGTCGTCTCTCATGCAGTAGTCGACTGTAACACGAGAAACAAGACATATTGTACATAGAGGAGCTGTCTATAGAGACATAAAGAGACAAACCATTGTAGAAGTTATCTTTAGTGCTGTCTATAGATGACACAGAGAGATATTATAGACAGCAGTTGTCTATACTATTGTACATGCCCTAATGGCATGCGCAATAGTCGCTCTCAGAAGAAGCGGAAAACGAAGATGCCCTATAAGGACATTTCCAATAGTTAGAGATAACCTTGTCTCTAACATATGCTACATCATCTTTAGAGATAACATCTTCAATAGATAATCTCTAGCACACTCTTCAGCATTTATATTTTATAATTTTCCTATAAAACGGGTCTATATGTCAACTAGAGTAGATTAATGTATCATGTCTTGTTTCGCGTGCACGACAGTTTTTTCATAAAGAGACGACCTATGCTCCCTCTCCTCCACCTAGGATTTTGTTGACGTGGCATAGCTAAGAGACGACAATAAATGCACTATTGGAGATGCCCTAAGATGGTCTTATTGGGCCACTGCTCGCTTTACACTTCGTATATCTTCTTGCTCTGTGCGGTGACTACGACCCTATCATCTATCATCTATGTTCCCGAGAGCCGGAGATGCTTAAGCCCTAACTATAAACTAATCACTATCTATCATGTATAAATTATGTAGTCGCATGCTGAATATTTTTTAAAATAGTATTATTTTAAAAGATATTTACACAAATAAATAGCCACGCAAAAAATTACAAAAATGACTCTCTGTCGCCAATTGAATTGGCGACAGGGGCCCTGTTGGCCCCCTGTCGTCGGTCCAGCTACCCGTCAACTGGTGACAGGAAGTGAACAATCTTCCTGTGGTGACATCTTCCAGTTCAACTGGCGACAAGATGCTATCTATAAAATCCCCAAAAAAATTCATCCAAAACTCATTTTAATTCCAGAAAAAAAAAACAAAAGAGAGGAAGAGAGGGAGAAAAGAAAGGTAGCGAAGCTCTGCTAGTTCATCGCGGAGGAGAGAGATTGACAGAGCATCAGATCCGGTCGGGCGACCATCTTGTGTAAGATCGAGGAGGCCGACTAGAGGGGGGTGAATAGGCGGTTTTAAAACTTCTTTGGCTAAAACCGAGTTTTATGCGGAATTATAAATCAATTCGGTTTTGCACAATCAAAGCCTAAATCAACTAGTCTTTACTAAGTGCACCAACAATAAGAGACTATATAAATGATAGCAATCATACACATACAAGTAAGCAATTTAAATACAAGTAATGTAAATTGCACAATGTAAAGCACAAGCAATCAAACCACAATGACACAACGATGTTTTACCGTGGTGATCGGAGACTTGCCGGTCTCCCCTAATCCACGTTGAGGTAAGCCCAAAATCAATTGGACTAGCTCCACGAATTAAGCCAAACCCTCCGAGGTATGTCCAACCACTTGGACCGGTTCCAAACCGAACCAACACCTCGCTTCACTAGGGTTGTTCTTTCCTCCACTCCGGAGATGGTGAGCATCACACCACTCACAAACCGTCGGGCCTTCTCACAAGCTTCTTTGAGAAGATCATCGGACCAACGACGCCTCCACGCCGTCTAGGTGTCGGCAAACACCAAGAGTAACAAGTCTAGAACTCTCACTTGAACTAATCAAGTGTCTAAGCTTAAGTGGATACTCAATCCACTACCTAAGGCAACACATGCACTTAGGGTTTGCTCTCTAAGCTCACTAAGTGCAACACATGCACAAAAGAGTGTAGAGGGCTTGCTCTTTGCTCAATGAAATGTCTAAGGATACCAGCTTCCTCCCCAAGGCCGGCCAAGGTGGGTATTTAAAGCCCACACACAAAAACTAGCCGTTGGAAGCAAAGTCCCTGAACAAATCAGGACAATCGGTAGTACCGCCAACCAATGGCCGGTACTACCGCACCTCTATGATCAGCACAGCAACGGCTACAAACTAGCCGTTGGAAAGGGATGCAGTACTACCGCCAACGCATGGCCGGTAGTTCCATTTACCGGTAGTTCCGCACAAGGCATTGCGGTACTACCGCTCAACAAGAGAGAGCAACACATGCTCACAAAAACGGCTAAGGACCAAATTGCATCCCTTCTGGAAATTACGTACCGCCAACATATGATCGGTACTTCCGGGATGCGATACTACCGCGTACACAACGCCGGTATTACCGCTCCACCAAAGAGCACGCAATGGTCTGAAAACACACGTACTGGAAAAAGCATACCGCTTCACTCTCGGTTCTACCGAAGTGCGGTAGTACCGCGCACACAACGCCGATACTACCATTCCATATGAGACTATCGATTCAACATAAGCGAAAGCAACGACACGTGATTTGAGATTCAAATGGCCATTCGGACCGCGTGTCTAAGCCATTAGATCTGGGCTCCGTTCGGACGGTCCGAACGTTCATGCATTTTGGACCGTTAGATGAAGATCTAACGTCCCACGCTCGGTGCTCCGAACGTCCACCGGTAGTACCGCCACCAAGGCCAGTACTACCTCTCAACGGTAGTTCCGCGATCTCAACGCCGGTACTACCTCACCACCTCAGAGCAACACATGCTCAACAGTTGTGGTAGTTCCGCCAAAGAACCACCGGTTATACCGCAGAGCGGTAGTTCCGCGCAAAACATGCCGGTACTACCGATTCTCAACAGAAAGCATAGTTTGCATTCGTTTCAACTCAATTTTGCAAAACACATTTGCCAAATTGATACGTAATGCAAACACAAGTCAAAGGCAAGATTCTCAACAAGTTGCAAAACACATTTGCCAATTTTTAGAATCAATACCACAAGGAATAAGGTACATGGACTTAAACCATTTGCAAAGCACATTCGCAAACTAAGTCATATGCTACAAGGAATAAACATGAGCCACAACTATTTGCAAAACACATTCACAAATATTGGCAACATGTTAAGAAGGATAAGGTACATGGACTACAACCATTTGCAAAACACATTTTCAAACTAGTCACATGCTACAACAATTAAGCACAGAGCTTTAACTATTTGCAAAACACATTCGCAAATAGTAACATCCCGAGAGAGCATAGAGCAAGCACAATGAGCTATCAACACATAACTAACTCAAGCTACTAGTTAAAGACCCCTCTTAATAGTACAGCAATCTATACTAGCAATCCGGTCTTCCAACCAACTCCAAGACCGGTAAAAGACTAGAAACACATCCTTAGCCCTAGCTAGTCATACATTTGCCTTTAGCATCTTCTTGAAGCTTGATGACGCACAACCCTGCTTCAACTCTGGGTTCTTGACTTGATGCTCATCAACACATGATGACATTCTTTGCTTTCCCTTCATCAACACATGATGAAGCTTCTATTGACTTGATCAACACATGATCATCTCTTCTTTATGAACATCATCGACACACGATGATTTCCTTCATCCCAAGTCTTGACTTGATGACCATCAACACATGACGTCATCCAAAGTCTTCAATTATATGGAACTCAACCTATTTATCCAACTCATGGAAAATGTTAGTTCCACAATATGATTATCATTAATTACTACACATACCATTAACCAATAATGGTGGGACAAGATACCACGATCTTTCCCCTTTGGTAATTGATGATAACCACTTCAATATCAAATAAATGAATGTAAGTAGACAATGAGTATATATCAACTACACAAGTCTTATATACTTATATATATATATATATATATATATATATATATATATATATATATATATATATATATATATATATATAGACACACACACACACAAGTTATATATACTCAAAGGATATATGAGCTACGCAAGTCTCATATACACACATGAATATATAAACTACACAAGTTATATATATTCAAGGATATGTTTCAAAGTAAAGATCCCAAATATATGTGGACAAAGGAATATGGATCAATACTAATGAAACCACAAAATATAGAATGAACTCCCCTTAAATGTGTGCATACACAAATGTGTAATGGGAGCATATGCACATATCCAAGTTAACCTTTTGGTGGAGTTCAACCTATATTTTGGATCCGAGGGATGCAACAAGATATAAGAATTATGATGTCGAATGCATACCTCTTTGATTTTCACCTTTATATCCAAATGAGACTAATCATGGTATATCAATAAGAGTGTTAGTCTCACAATTAGATTTGTCATTAATCACCAAAACTCCATTAACACATAATGGCGGGTCTAGATCCTTCATCTTGCAGGTACATTTTTTTTGCAACTTTATACATTATGTCAAATTATGTAGAATTAAGTACATCATTTGAGCTGTAGCGAGTAGAATAGCAAGTAGAATTAAGTACATAGAATTCAGTACAATAACGACATAGAATTCAGTCGAATAGCGAGTAGAATTTAGTAGATTAGATAATTGTAGTAAAATTATGCACTACATTATTTGACCTGTGTATAGTGTAGTTCGTCGTACACATGTTATGAATGTTACAGCAGTCGAACGATTTAGGATAAATTAGCAGAAATAGGAAGACACCTATTACAAATATGTAAAAAAATAATCCCAGCTTTATTTAGCTTCCCATTTGTGCGTGGTAATTATATTGTTAATGTCAAAAATTAATTTTAAACTACGAAACTAGGAAAATGGGAAGAACTTTGTTTATTGTTTATATTCGCACTTGGAAAATATTTAAAAATATCCTCTAAATTGGAAGACCCTATTACAAATCTGTTTAAATTGCTAAGTAGCCTAAATTTGGTTTACATTTTTGTGTGGTAATTATTCTGTTAACGCCGAAAATTATTTTTATAGTAGGAATTTTGGTTTTTGTACATGTTTCGTAGTCTTTACAATGCATGCACTTAATTTGTAGGTATGGCGGACGCATACCACTACGAGTTGCTTGACCCGGTGATTGACACGCATCACCGTAGCCACCTCAGTACCATGCTCCCCCCGAAGGGCGAGGTGCTGATTGAGCTTGGCGCGTTGCGGCTGTGCACGCCCATTAGGGCATGGAGGCTGTACCCAGACTGGGTTCCAAGGTACGTGTAGTTCTGACTTTCATGCACTTAATCGCGTTCTGACTACTTTGCGTGCAGTCACATTTATTCTTAATTATTTCGACGCAGGTTGAGAGCGGCAGGCCTCCTTCCACTAGCGAGGATGGTGGAGACGACGTGGGAGGACGACTAGGACCGCGGTCCTGGTCGTACATCTAGGCATTTTCCATACGACCGGGCCCTGCTGACAGTGCTAGTTGACCACTAGAGGCCAGAGACACACAGGTTCCACCTTCTGTGCGGGGAGATGGTGCCGACCCTTCAGGATGTCTCCTTCCTAGCAGGGTTGCCGGCACTAGCTTCCCTATGGCGGCGTACGACATTCTGGCCACGTGGCGCACGGACCTCCTAGTGAAGTTCCACGATGTGCTATCGCCAGGCAGCGGGTACACGGAGTTCAGCAGCCCGCACTGGCCGACGTTGAGGTGGATCTACCAGTTCTACGCAAGTCTTCGTAACTATTGTCCTCTCGCATCAATTCATATGCAAACCTTGTTGACGTATACATGTCTTCTTGCAGCCTAAGCGTATGGCGGAGAACATAGGGGACGTCATTGTTAGAAGGCACTTCGAGGTCTAACTACTGTGGCTGTTTGAGTGGGTCATGTTCCTGGGGTCTCCGCGGCGGCGTCGTCGACAAGCACTACGTCTGCACGCACATGAGTGGCAGACTTGCCGGTGGGCGAGATCGACCCTACGCTGAGGTCCGGTCGTCTTTGTGTGTGACGTCACAAGACTTTGTGCGACGCGTGCCACCATGCCTAGGACAGCTCCATCCTCTCCAGATGCCCGCTACTTCTGCAGTTGTGGTTCATCGAGCGCTTCCAATTCAGACGACCACAGCTGGACTTGGGAGCGTACGCAGTCATCTTGTACACCCAGGACGACGACGTCGACCGGCCGACCATGGGCACGGGGTGGTGCCACCGATGGGTTAGTTTCATGATCATTTATTATTTTTCGTATTGTACACAATTTTGTGGTGTTCTATTGCACAGGTCACATACACGCCGAACACTTCACAGGGTCCTACCTGGAGTACATTGCGATGTTCGATCAGTTGACCGATGACCGCGTCATTTGGACACTGTACACTCAGGAGAGGGTGAACGCGCGCACGCCCAAAGGACTGTCGAGCCTGTGCACACGAGACTACGTGTACTAGTACACGTGGTGGGCCTTGGTGCATGATGTCTTCGTGGAGGAGTACCAGGTGCAGCGGATCATCGCCCGATTCGATGATGAGGTCCCAAATGGGACGCAGTGTCTTGGCGCATGTCCACACGTAAGTTCACGCTTTACTTCTTTCGTACAATGTGTGTTACGTGCCGACCAAATAATTGTCTTGCTGTCCACAGGTACACTAGGAAGGGAGTACGTGGCACGATGTCCTAGTTGGACAAGATGTCCCATTGGATTGAGGCTTGGAGTGGCACGTACGACGACCTCATCTAGTGTACAGATGATCCCTATGACCCCGAGACGTACGAGGAGTACATGGAGTGGTACGCTAGTCGGACGAGGCTTCGCTACGGCCGGGTCGTGGTCGACCCACCACAACACAAGGCTGCAACGTCCAACACGTACCCCACCTAGCCGAACTCCGCTCTCCACTGCTCCGTACGTATTGAACGGTTGTTAATTCATATTTAATATGCTAGATTTAGGTTTCCAACTTGTTCATTACTTGTGCAGACGAATCTACATCGGGAGGTTCTTGAGTTAGCAGCCTTCGCGCAACAGATGACGATGGGGGACACCAGATGGGTCCTACAGTAGATCATGGAGGCCGCGAGACGAGGCATCCAGATAGCGACTTGTCGCACGCTGAGTGACCCGGTGGACTGACCAGTGTGAGGACGAGGGGTCAGCTGAGGTGGTTTATGGCCACAGGCTCCTGCCCGGACCTAGCGGGCATGTCGTTGTGGAAATCTGGACACTATTGCCCCCTACGCCACCCTAATTCCTAAATTAGCCCCCTCACCCACGAAATTCCGGATTTAGCCCCCTCTGGCCACCTGCTACCGTCGGGTACAATAGCAGCAAAGATGTTGCCATCCCCCATGGCAGCACCAAGGTGCTGCCCTCCCACACAGCATGAGGTAAGAAAGAAAAGAAAAGTTGAAAAAACAGAATTTTTTGTAAGAAAATTCAGAAATTTTCAAAAAAATGGAACATGAAAAGATTTACTTAAAAAACTTGAATTTAATTGAAGTTTATTTTATTCATTTAAATTGTTTTTCATTTTCTAAAATTTGCAATTAAGCTCTAATTAATCCAATAAAATACAAATGATTTTTTTATTCTTTCAAAAGACTATGAAAAACGGGAGAACTGGAAAAAATAATAATATCTAGGTCGCTACGGTTCTTGATCACGTAGCTCCAACGACTCCCGGAGTGCGACGGACGTGTGGAGGGTAGTGCCGAGGGAGGTGCGGAGGGAGGTGCCGAGGGCGGAGGGAGTGGAGGGTGCCCTCGGTGTCCGCGACGCTATACGTGAACGTCGCTGTGGCGACCACAAGTTATGGTCCTAATTGCAGCCCTCGCATCGTTGGTCATGGCGTGCACCACGCCTAGGAGGTGATCAAATATGTTATTGTTTCCACGGCGTAGAGCTTCAGCACCATCATTCCATGTAACCACGTGTAACGTGCTTCTGTCTTCGGACTCTAATGTAGTTCTGGATCCGTGCAAGCCTATATTGTAAGTATGCCTCTTCTAGTGGAATCCTAGAAAGAACCATTTACACCGATATTGAATTCTCCATGTTTTAGGTCATCTTCATAATCACAACGAGCGTTTTCAGCCACTTCAATTGCATTCTGTACAAAGCTCCATAAAGTACTTTGCTTTAGCTACACCATAGTGAAGTAACATGATCAAGAACCGTAGCGACCAAGATTTTTTTTTTCAGTTCTTCCGTTTTTCAGAGTCTTTTGAAAGCATAAAAAAATGCATTTGTATTTTATTGGATTAATTAGAGCTTAATTGCAATTTTCAAAAAAAAATTAAATGAATAAAATAAACTCCAATTAAATTCACTTTTTTTAATTAAATCTTTTCATGTTCCAAGCTTTTTTTTAGAATTTTCCGATTTTTTTTTTTAAATCGGCTTTTTTCTACTTTTCTTTTCTTTCTCTCTCCTTGTACATCATGTTGTGTGGGGAGGCAAGACCTTGGTGCCGCTGAAGATGGCAACATCTTTGCTCTCTTTGCACTCAACGACATGAGGTGGCGAGAGGGACTAAATCCGGAATTTCGTGGGTGAGAAGGCTAATTTAAGAATTAGGGTGGCGTAGGGGGGGGCAATAGTATCCAGAGGTCGTCGTTGTGGCACCATCATGGGAGCACCGCGAGATATTTTGGAGGTGAGCGTGAGACATTCACTTCCGCTTCTTTATTTCGAACCACACAAGTTACTAACGTTAATCTTCTCTTGTAGGTCCTATGCTCCATCAACACGCGGGGCAGGAGTACGCAGAGTCATCGGGGCATGACTTTGTGCCACCAGGCATGACCACCCTGCTTGCTTGCGTAACGTCATTTTTCGTGGTTTTCACAATGATGACGTGCGTAACGTAATGCTTCTTTATTTTGAACCCCACTAGTTACTAACGGCAATCTTCTCTTGTAGGACATGAGCTCCACCCGTACGTGGGGCAGGAGTACATGGAGTCGTCGGGGCACGCCTTCGGGCCACCAGGTATGACCACCTTGCTTGCTTGCATAACGTCCTTTTTCGTGGTTTTCGTTGTGATTACATGTGTAACGTAATGCTTCATAGAACCGGCTTGGGAGGACGATTCATCGTCGCACGACGAGGCACACCTCGAGGCACGCCTAGAGGACTTCTTCATGAACCAGCGTGACACCTAGTTCTCCGTGGGGGCTTCTCAGCTGTACGGTGCGCCAGGATCAATCCAACCGACGCAAGACCCCACTCGTGACACCACCTCAGGCTACTCGCGCCGGTCGGGAAGTGAGGCAGACAAATCCTCTGACGTACTCGGACCATCGCCGGGCGAGGCCAGGGGCGACACGCGGGGTGCGCCCCAAGAGGGGCCGCCAGTAGATATTTGTTAATCGCTGGGCGAGGTCAGAGGCGACACGCGGGGTGCGCCCCCAAGAGGGGCCGCCAGTAGATATTTGTTCTTCCAAATATCAGTCATGCTATGTAAATATTAATTTCTGTACAACTATTATTATGCTAGTCTCGTGTTTCGATATCTCTTTTATGCTTGAAAATAACGACCACGTGTACGATTCTGCATCGGGACACCCCACACCACCCTCTTTCTACGCCTTCATCCCCCTTACTTTGCGTAGCAACGTGACCCGACGAGTGAGCTTTGTGAAGCGACATGACCCGACGAGTCAGCTTTGCGCAACGACATGACCCGACGAGTCAGCTCTGCGCAGCGACGTGACCCAATGAGTCAGGGCCACTGCCTCACGGATGCCGATTTATCTCAGCCGCGTACGCAGCGCCGGCTCGACATATAAGTACTACCCCTTCCACGTCGGGTTCTCCTGCATCCAAACTTCAACACAATCTCACTCGGATGGATAAGCACTAGGAGGAGTTCCGCGAAATGCAAATGGAGTATGCGGCACAGGAGGAACAAAGGGAGCGTGCCAGGAGGCCGCCTCCCCGCAATGACGCCACCCCCCGTAGCAGTAACCCCTACCAGAACATTCCAATCGAGAGTTCGCCGCAACACCCACCCGAGGGGGAGACGCCACCCCTCTGTTGGTGCGGGGACAGATGCAAGTTCTTCAAGTCCAAGCATCAGCTCAGCCTGAGCATGCATTACTGGGTTTGCGCGAACTACTCCTGTGACTATCCTGACCGCCGTTGGGACATGAGCCGCTATCGACAGCCAGTAAGGACAGGTAGTAGTATGTTCCCCTGCCATTTCTCTTTGAAAGTCCGCACTAACAACCTCTCCCGTCTACCCGTAGTCCCCGGATCCACTATGTGGCTACCACCAGTGGATCGATCTAGAGATTCACCAACACGACCAGTGGACTCTCGACCGCAAGGAATGAGATGCCAACAGGGACCACAAGAAGAGGTAGGAGGAGCTCCGCACCAAAGAGCACAACTAGTGTATCCGGCAGGAGACGCAGGCCCATCTCGAGGCATGCAGGTGCCGGGAGCGCGAGGCTTGCGAGAGGGAGCTTGAGAAAAATAAAAAAATGACGGCCGAGGCCAAGGCAACCGGCTAGGAGTACAACGCTAAGCTCGCAAGGAAAGGCAAATGGCCCCAGTCCACACAGTAGTCAGACCCTCTTCGTCCATATGTCCCATGTATTTCTAATTCCCTAAAGACATGTGTGTACCGTCCTTGGTTCGTTAGCCTGCGTGCCATGTAATCCATCTTATCGGATCAACTGTCGTGTTGTTATCATTGCGCCATTTCTTCAATACTGTGCACCATGTGTGAATTCTCTAGCGCATCGCAATATAACTTATTTTTCTACTTACGAATCATTAATACCTCAATCGTCCTCACAAAATTCTCTAACGCATCGCAATATAACTTACCGTCCAGTTGGCGTATCGCTAACATATTTCGTACTATTCAAAATCTACGAAAATCACAAGCATACCAACCAACATAGGGTCCTGTCGCCATTTCAACTGGCGACATGTCCCTATCGCCAGTTGAAATGGTGATAGGTAGCTGTAGAGAGAGGAGTAGAGGGGAGGGGAGAAGCTAACGAAGCGCTGCCCGTCTGGTTGCCCACCTCTCAGGAAATTTTTCAACCGAATGGATTACATAGCTTTAGATGTACGGTTACGTAGTACAGTATGTTTTATATAATACTTTTCAGTCGGTAGTCTAGTTTTAGATATGTGGTTAATCATGAAAATGTTCTTTATAGTGCAGTGCGTCAAATATGTCCGACGTCGTCAATTTCAAAATTTACTATGGTCAGTGGACTATTATGGAGGGTCCTGAGGGGATTGATTTGTGTTATTTTCAATCAGTGACCATACCCCTACCAAGACCAGAGCAGCGTACATAGGGCGCTGTGATGTGGTGATTGTTCCACATATTCTAAGTGGACCGTGATGTGTACGATCTGAGATTGAGTTGCCTTACCCCGCGGGTAGCACGGCTCACATATTGGGAGTTAGTGCAGCTGTAGGGAACAAATTCATGGCAGTCATATGTACACATGGCGAGGGGGGAGGGTGGAAATTGGCCCTTCCGGCCCAGGCATATGCCAAACCCACTCACCCGTGGCTGAACAAGAAGGGGGTGCTAAAGCCGAAGAAGAAGTCGGGGACTCCAGCCACAGTGTGGCACACACAATGGCTGAAGCTCCCGGAGTTGCTGATGCTGTCGATGAAGACTCTGCGGAAGTAGCTCCTTCGGTCAAGCAAACTAGTGGTCTTGCGGACGAGGGTGAAAAGGTGGAAGCCATAGTGCAAAGGATGGATCTCGAAGACCGGGACTAAGTGGCATTGTCTGAAGATGAAGGTTCAGATGATGAGGATGATGTGGACCAGCAGACGGTTCCATCCGAGTGGAACACATACCAGTTCGACAACCTCGTCGTCAACGAAGGCTCCTGTGTACCTTGGGCGTACGACTAGAGTGAGGTCAGGCAAGGAGCTATGTACAAATGCAAGGAGGCCGTGCAGGAGGCGGTCAAATTCTGAGCCTTATTGGTGTAGCGCACATTCACAGTCATCAAGTCTACCCCAAGATGCTACGATGTGAAGTGCGACATAGAGGGATGTCCTTGGCGAGTGCACACATTTCAGCCTAAGTGGGACACCTACTGGAAGTGCGCTATAGTGGTCCCTCACACATCGCGCATTTCGAGTCGGTCAGCCCCACCGAACACATCATCGTTTCATCGCCAACCTCATATACAGCGAGATTGTGGATAATCTAGATTTTGAGCCACGATCCATCATTCGGGCGATTGAGGAAAGGTTCTAGTACACAATCAGCTATGCCAAGGCTTGGAGGGCAAAACAGAAGGCATTGGAATCAAAGTTCGGCACATTCGAGGATTCCTACCACAACCTCCCCGGGTAACTCCGAGTCATACAAGACAGGAATCCCGACACTCATATCAACATTTAAGACGCCACACATCCGAAGTGGGCCAATAAGAGGGTACTGCAGCGAGCATTATTCGCCTTTGGTCCATGCATCAATGCCTTTCGGTACTCCCGTCCAATCTTGTGCGTAGATGGCACATTCTTGGCTGGGAAGTACAAGGACTAAATATTGACTGCAATAGCGATAGACGGGAACAATCAAGTTCTTCCTGTGGCATTCGCTTTTATTGAAAGCGAGAACACGAACAACTGGTTGTGGTTCCTGAAGAATATGAGGATTTTTGTTGTGCGAGGCCGTCCCAACATTTGCCTCATACATGATCGGCATGTAGGCCTGCTGCGTGCAATAACCCAGCTACAACAAGGAGAGAACGTACCACTTCCATGGCCAGATCTGCAGAGCAGGTGGAGCATGAGGCACTTGGGTGCAAACTTCTACAAGCAGTTCCACAACAAGGACTTGATGAACCTGTTCAAGTGGTTGTGCAACCAGAACCAGCAATGGAAGTTTGAAGCACTCTGGAAGATTTTTGATGAGCGGACCTAGACACATAGAAAGGAGGTAGCGAGAAGGGCTGCCCCAAGCGCTGACCAGCCCCCGAAGCATTGCCACAGCTACCCATAGATGTTCCCAAATTGACGAGGAGGACGGGGGCGCAGGTGAAATGCTTCTCGGACTGGATTGAGCACGAGTCTAAAGAGAAGTGGCCGCTGCTACATGACAGGGGTTGTGCTCGATATGGTGTCATAACAACCAATCTAGCCGAGGTATACAACTGGGTCATGCGCGACGCAAGGTGCCTCCCTTTGGTTGGTATTGTGGAGGCAATTTTCCGTGGTACGGCGAACAACTTTGTTGATAGAAGCAATAACGCGTCGCTCACCATGGCAAATGACAGAGTACTCTACTTTGCCATGGTCACCAAGTATATGGAGGAGAAGAGCAAGAAAGTTGAGATGCACCGAGCATTTAAGATGGGCACAAGTGAGCTTTGCTTCAAGATAATGTGCAGGGATAAAGGACAGCGCGGGACGAACCGCGAAAGTGTCACCCACGAGTGCATGCTATGCCATGTTAGTTGCATATGCACTTGCAACAAGCCCCTTCTTCTGCATAGTCCCTGCTCCCATGTCATGGCCGCATGTTCAATGGTGGCGCAACATCCCGGCCAGTACCTTTTTGAGTATTTCACCAAGGAGGCGGTGATGCAAACATGGAGTGGGGAGATGTATGGTTACGCTATGGTTGGCCATTTCACTGGCCATCCGACCTGAGAGCAACTAATCTAGGCCGTGAACATTGATAGGCTCAAGAAAAGGTTGGCTGCCGACGGGTACAACACATCAGGAACGACATGGACGAAGCAGAAGCCAGACGTCGTACGAAGAAATGCTCTATTTGCAGGGAGTCTGGGCACACCTTCAAGAAATGCTATCGAATCCAGAAACGAAGGATCTCAGATTCTCTGTGTTTCATACACTAGTCCAGGAACAACTAATGTATACAGTCAACAAAAGTGATAGCAAAAATCATATCACACATTTATTAATTGATAATCATAGTTTATTACATAATTGGGCACAAGGCCAAATAGAAAGAACAGTGGAAGCAAAATAAATGAGTAGGCCACACGATTTGCCACAGGCAATCGTCTAGGGACGTAGCCTATTCGTCTAGATCCTCACCGTCTTGGTAAAATTCTTCACCTGAATAAATATTATTCAGCAAGAGTGAGCACAACTTTCGTACTCGCAAGTTACACCTAGTAACAGAATATAATGCATGCAAGTGTAATTAAATTAGGCTTAATAGGGTTCTTTTGCATAAAGCAATATTTTTAATTTTAAATATTCATACTAAGTTTTAAGGCAGTTTTTAATCTATAACTAAAATTAAATTTTAAATTGTCACTTTTATAGTAGATAACCTCCATACATGAATGGTGAAGGACAACCTCCTATCACATGGTTAACCGCCCAATTTTACCACAAGTATTAACCATCCTAAAATCATGTGCTCAATTCATTTTTAAAAACAAAACCAAATTCTAACTTGAGTAGCTTTGCTCACATGTCCATGACCGTGGGCACGGCTATTTGAATAGTTTTACACTCTGCAGAGGTTGTACAACTTTACCCACATAACACAACTTCTCTAGTTTATTTGGCATCCGTCGATACCACCACTCACTACCTTGGGTAAGCAGTCTAGAGCATGTGTCAAGGCCTTTACAAAGCGGCATTCCACTGTAGTCCCGCCCCGCTAAGGATTCGCTTCCTTTGGACTAACCATCTGCCGGATTTAAGCCCCCTCTTGCGCTAGGTGGGAATACATGAAAGTAGGTTGTATAGACACCCACACAACTGGATGGCACGACCACAGGGAAACGTTGCAAATTAGTTAGCTAGGTCCTTCCCACTCAGGACATGTGGTAGTACGACGGGACGTAGCAAAATACGCTCGAAGACCGGTCCTTAATCGACTTGTGCAACATTCCACAACCCTGAACTCGATCATAGAAATGAATTGATCCTGTGCATCGACTTGCACCATACCAACATCCATTATGCCCAAGTCTAAACCATTATTTTATTTCACAAGTAAAATCATTTTCTAAACTCTCTATGGTAAAAAAAAAATACCATAGACTTAATTTAAATCAAATTTAAATATTTTGGCTAAAACTCTCCAAATACAAGACTTTGGTCTAAGCATGATCTAAGCATATAATCTTTTAAATTTTAATTTATTTTATCTATGGTGACAAGGGGATGACAATTCAACATCAACATTGGCCATACAAAGGAAATAGATTAGCTAGGAATTTTAAAACAAGAATTCAAAATAACTGAATAGAATTATGCATGCAATAATAATTTAAAACATAATTAAATAATTTAAAGTGCTGGGATCAACATGGTCAAAGGTATAACTTGCCTTGCTTGAAGGACTCTTCTTCTTCTAATTCAAATTCACCAGATTCGTCGAAATCTATACGTGAAAATAAGCTAAATTCAAATAAACACAAATTAACTCCAAATTAAATAATTTTGGTTTAGTTAGCTATGTCTTGAATTTATATGAATTTATAAAGTTAAATCGCCAAAATTGGAGTTCGTATGAAGGAGAACGAACCCCAGGAAGTTTTGACAGAATTCTGAAAACACTGCTCACTTTACGAGTAATGTTCATATTCCGAGTACTGTTTACCTCTTTGACTTCACGTGGTCGGAAGAAGATTTTGACTACACTAGTCAAAAGGATTTTTGACTACACTGGTCGAAAGAATTATGACCATGCTGGTTGAAAGGTTACGACCACACTGGTCGAAAGGGCTACGACCACCTGGTCGAAAGAGCTACAACTAGGGTTTTCGACTACCGGAGGGGCATAGGTCTCCAAGGTCACCGGCGCGAGCTATGTGAAGGTGTGAAAAAATAAAGGGAGATGACTCTGAACCTATGCGTTACCTTGCGGCAGCGGAGCACAACGGAGTGACCTGCAATGAGAGGTTTTGCGATAGCGGAGTTTGGTCGACAGCGGCGAGGGCATTCCAGTGGTCCTCCGATTGAAAGAGTGTGCTCATGGGATAGACGGTGTCGAGGCGATGTCGAGAATGTAGACGAAGACGATGGAGCATGTTCGTCGGCGGCAGAATCGACAGTGGAAAGCTTCGAGTGGCGAGGCTTCGCTCATGCATACACCGATGCACCATGGACGTCATACCTTGAACTTATATTCCCTTGCACGCCAGCTGTCCCAACCGAACCGTATGTTTTCTATCTCTTCTCATCGTTATAGTTTTTTATGCTTCAACCTCCAATAGTAAGTCCAAATCTTGATCGATTCCTCTTGATTGCTACCCTTTTCAATGTAATGCTTTATCACATAGTTATCTTCTACTTCTCCGCAATTACTGCTTAATGCTAACCATTGTGACATCAACACACATACACATGCGATTGTCGTCAATCCCAGCTAGGTACACGTGTCATGCTTTCTCTAGTGATCCTGAGCCTAGTCCCTACGACTGTGCCATCTCTACTCCAAGATTTTTCTCACCTATGCCTTTGTATGCTCGAGCTTCTATTCGTATGAATGCATACATGATGTTACACACGCTTGATGTCATATTCTCTCGTGTCGGCCGTTCCTCTTTTTCTACGTTGGCCAACTCAACATTGTGGCTTCCTCACTAACCGCGACAATCTCCCATATTCACTGATGCCAGTATGTCTGCTTTAGTCGTTGTCTAATGATACAGAGAATATTTTTGCCGTCGCTAGCGACGATGTGCCCCCCACTAGTGAAGTAGTGATGCATGCTCCTAGCTACCCGATGGCTTCATATAGTTCATAGCTCGTCTTCAATACAAAGCTTCATCTCCTCTCTGTCATAGCCTCCTCACCATCGAGCTTCTTTGGCTACTAACTTCTTCTACAACGCCGACGCTCACCACTTGTCATCGCGACCCTTGGCTCCTTCAACGCTGGACTTTCTATTCAATGGCTCCGGCGAGCAGCACGATATTGTCCTCGTTGAACAACTAAGGTGAGAAGCACGATATTGTCATCATCTTCGTCGTCGCCACCTCGTGGGTCAATGTCTTCTTGTAGGCCAGATCGATGCCATTGCACTCTTTCGTGGTCTTCTTCGATACTATTCATGTCATCCTCGTTATATCTTTTTTTTTCTATTCAAAGTTTCAATTATTTTTTATTTTTATTCCATAGGAAGCAACAATAGAAACACATGACCTTGAGAGCAAACGTGGTGACTTCTTTTGTGTCTCCTCCGACACCATTCATTACATCCTTGTTACATTTTTTATTTTTATTCGATATTTCAGTTATTTTTATTAGAGTTTATATACAAATAAAATTGCTAAATTTATTCGAATTTTAGTTATTTTAGGACTTTACTTTGGAATTAGTATGGAAACCAAATTGTAAATTTCCTTTATTTTTATTCGAATTAAGTTCTTTTCCTTTGGAATTTGTATCTGAATCAATTGCTATTTTTCTTCAATTTTTATTTGAATTACAATTATTTAGGGATTTTACTTTGGAATTCCTATTGAAATCAAATTACTAATTTTATTTGATTTTAATTCCATTTTTTATTTTTGGTTGGATTTTGTATACAAATCGATTGTCAATTATTGTTTAATTTTTATTCCAAATTATAATTTGTATGCAGTTTATATCAAAATCAAATTGCTAATTTTATTTTATTTTTATTATGGATTTCAGTTTTTTTGTTGGATTTAGTATACAAATCTAATTGCAATTTTATTTATTTTTAATCTGAATTATAATTATTTAGGATTTTGCTTGGGAATTTGTATGGGAATCAAATTGTTAATTTGTATTTTATTTTTATTCCGAATTTCAGTTTTATTATACTTGACATGGACTCTTTTACTTACGAATTCGTATGGAAATCAAATTGTTGATTTTATTTTATTTTTTAGTCTAAATTTTAGTTTTATTGTATTTTACATTAGCTATTTCTTTTAATCTAGACCGTTATAATCTGGACCAATCACGATCGACGTTGTAGGTCTTTCTTTCTTTTCACCGATTAATGTGGAATTTTCTAACTGTCGAAAGCGCATGTAGTGGTTTCTTTTGTAAAAAAATTGAGGCTGTGGAGCTGACTAAAAGAAATAATAGTTTTTTTTTCTGGCTACGGTGTTTGTCATGCCTTCCTCACTGGGGTAAGCAGAATGTCGTCACACTCCACCGTCCAGGACACATTGAGACCCCATAAAATTTCATCACCGTATCAGTGTCTGAACACCCTAGTCTTGTGTGAAGAATGAAGCATCCAATTCTTCCGGAGGCCGACTTCTTTAACCGAATAACCGGCGAAGGGAGTTTTTCTTAGAGGAACGCAGACTTCAGTTAAGCTTCTACAATAGTGTCCACGAGGAAGAGAGACTGCGCGCTATATCAGAATTATGATATAGCTTCAGTTTTGTGCACTAGGATATCTCTAGGAGCATCATAAGCCTGGGACAGTGTACCTCTCCAACTTGGACTGTGATAATATGAGGTTTTAATCCAGTCGTAGTATTGGCGACATGATGATAGCATTAATGCGCATAAGCCTTTAGATAATCCATGATATAAACTAAACTAGCATCTTCCAAATAGTAGGTAAACTAAATAGAGATACATTGAGAATCTATCAATTTAAGTACTGAGCTAGCCATCCACAGTACAGAAAAATAAGGAAACACTTGCCTATTTGTATGTCATCACATACAAATTATCTCTGCGAAATTACAGAGAATTGGGTTCACCAAAAACAGAGTCAGCTTGTTCATGAGAGCCTAACCAATCAAGAACAGAAAATGATAACCTCCAATTCCAATCAAGTTATATACACTAAATCACGCACAAATTAAGCAGAGTCACTTGTTCTTGGGAGCCTAACCAATCAAGAACAGAAAATGATAACCTCCAATTCCAATCAAGTTATATACACGAAATCCAGCAAGAATATGATGATAGCCTAACCAATCGAAATTCAGCAAACAAAGGAAAAAATAACCCTAAAATCTCCGCACTAACCGCCCCAAAATTGCAAGGATTAAACCTCTTCTATGAGTAATTTAACAAACCATATAGATATTTAGAACGAGAAGAGCAAAGGAGGCATTTCACCTGGATCGGGGAGAGGTTGTTGTTGACGAACTGGCTCAGCGTCTCTTTCTTGTCCCGAGCTCCTGGCAGACCTTGCCGTCCTGGAGGCAACTCCGGATCTTGGCCCAGTTCTGGGAGCTATCCACCCTCCTCTGCAGCCACGTGAAGCTCCTTTGCCTCCGGTTCGAAGTTCTCATCTCTCTCTCTCGGTCGGATCTGCGAGAAACTAGATCTGAGATGAACCCTAGAAATCGTAGGAGTAGGAGGAAGAGGAGATCAACTGGGTAGAGCTAAGTACCTCCCAAGGCGACGACGGCAGCGGGTTCCGCATCACCGGAGTCAAGGGGGAGAAAGAGGGCGGCGACGCCGTTCGGAGGAGCTTGCGACTCGCGGAGAGGTGAGCGCGGCGACGGGGAAGAAAACACGCGAGCGAGGCGTGGAATGCTACCCCCGGGGATTAGTTTGGAACGGGGGGAGAAAATCTCGATCCCGGAGTAGTCCAAGCAGCGCTGTTGAATCGATTGGGATTAATTCCCCTGTCGGAATTTTCCCCGTGGATCAATTCCCGATCCCGATCAATCCCGGCCTTTTCAAACAAGGCCTTAAGCTTCTACAATAGTTTCCAATCAAACTTATGTCTCGCCATCCGTAGCATTGGATAGCCTTGTGACATCTTGTCTCTCTTCCTCGTGGACAGTTGGATTTACAAACCACACGTTGGGTGTGCTATTTTGTGTAGATTTTTCCACTAATAGTTATATATGTTTAAACTCGTCACATATCTGATGTGACTTTAATACGACTGCACTAGCAACAATCAATTGTTGCTATCTTCTTATGAGCATCTTTAATAGTGTATTTGTTATTGTTTCTTAGCTATGTCGCATCAACAAAATTCTACGTGAAGGAGGGAGGAGAAGGAGAGAGAGCATGTGTCGTCTCTTTCTGGAGAGACTGTCGTGTACGCGAAAAAAAATATGATACATTAATCTACTCTAGTTGACATGTAGGTCCGTTTCAAAAGAAAATTATAAAATATAAATATTGAAGAATGTGCTAGAGAGTATCTATTAAATATATTATTTTTAAATATGATGTATCATATAATAGGGATAATATTATCACTAACTATCGTAGATGCCCTAAATAAATTGAAGTCCAAAAGGGGGCCGAAAGAAGGGAAATAAGAACTGTAGACTCTGTCCCAAATACGAACCAAACTGCCTCGGTCGACTAGTGTTGGCAAAACCCAAGTGCACCTCGGTCGACTAGTGGGTCGGGCCACGACTTCCTATCAACGTCCGCCGGCGGCGATGGCGTCGCGGAAGATTCTCCTCGGCGGCATCACGGTGGCAAGGCGGGCCAGCTCTCGCGCTCCCGTAGTCTTCTCGGCCTCCCCCCTCCTGGAGGCTTCAGCCTCTCCCTCCCACGGCGTCGCGACGCAGCCGTCGGGCGGGTCGTCACGGGCGGTGCTCTTCCCTTTGAGGGCCCTCTCGTCGACGCGTCGGGCGACACAGTCCGCCGGAGATGCGCCCGCCCCGTCCGCCATGGACTACAAGTGCGTTTCTCGTCCTTGCTGTCTTAGCTCCTTGTTGCCTTGGTGTCTTTATCTGTTCGTCCCTTTAGCTTTAGGGTAGTTTGGCGCAGGGGACATGAGGTGTAATTTTGTGATCATTGTCTTCCTGCAGCAATTGCTAACCGTAAAGCAGACCCTTAAACACACTCTTTTTTTTTGGTACAGTTTCAAGGGGATGATCACAGTGGTTGAAATTACGAAAATGTTCATGAAAATATTGAAATGGGCATTGTTGTGCTAGCTATTGATACAAATAGTTGCAGCTGTTTAGAGAAAAATCTGATCTTTCTTTGGTGATTCATTTATAGTTAGATATTTTTGTTTTGCCATTGGAGATTGGACTGTTTGTGATTGTCGGCTGTGTGCATTCAACAGGTCGATAATTCCAGAGGATGAGTTTGTTGGAAATTAATCTAGACTTGCCAAGTAATAGGTGTTAAGATCTTGATGCAATCAGCATCGGATCAATTTAGTTTGTTTCCTTTGTTAGGCCTTCCATGTTTAGCTTTCCATATTTAGTTTTGGCTTGATTAGCAAGTTACATAGTCTTTAAAAGGATTTGTAATCAGATCAATTTTGATTGAAGCTATAGAAGAAGAAAATCCAAAAACGCTGTCGTCTACTGGAGACGCAGCACCAAAAATATATCCTGTGTTCTTTGCGTGCGTTCATGAGTTCCAGAGCCTGTGCGTGTATTTGCCTCTAGCATGTGTGTTGGTTCTTTCTAGCATCACAACACGTGTGTTTATTGCTTCCTCCAAGGATCAGAGCCATTGTGTGCATGTCTTCATCCAAGATCCGTTTCCAGCATGACTTGTTCGTGTGTGTTCACGCGTAGGGTTCTACCGAGCAGATCAGCGTGAACTTCTGCCAGTTCTTTTTTCAGATTGGCGGAGGCATCTTCGGCTTGGTTCTAACAATTGGTATCAGAGCAAGGTGCGAGGAGGCGAGGTGCGAGGAGAAGCTGTGAGGCGCGAACGGGCAACACGCGGCTCGGTCGGGCGACGACGGCTGCGGCACTACGTCTCGGGCGCACGAGGTGTAGTGCGTCATGTCGCAGCAGATGCCGTCCACGCAGAAGTTCGTGGGCAGTGACGACACCTCGGACACGGCGGCATCCAAGGCACCGGTGAAGGTGGGTTCGGTAACCCTCCAATACCCAATGCTCACCGAGACCAACTATGGATCTTGGGCGGTGAAGATGAAGGTGTTCATGCGCGCGCAAGGGGTGTGGGCGGCGGTGGAAGGCAAAGAGCTGGTCGATGAGCGCAAGGACCAGATGGCTCTCGCCGCCATATTCCAAGCCGTGCCCGAAGCCATGATGATGATCTTGGCCGAATATGAGACGGCCAAGGAGGCTTGGGACACCCTGAAGGAGATGCACGTCGGCGCTGACCGCGTCAAGGAGGCAAGAGCGCAGACTCTCATGAGTGAGTTTGATGTAATGAAGATGAAGGAGACGGAGTCCATCAATGACTTTGCCATGAAGCTGACCACCATCGTCAACGAGATTTGTGTCCTCGGAGACAAGATGGAGGAGCGCACCGTCGTGAAGAAGTTTCTTCGTGCCATGCCCGACAAATTCTTGCCGATCGTCTCCACCATTGAGCAATTTGCTGATATGAAAACGATGACGATTGTGGAGGTGGTTACGATCAAGGCGACGAGAACGCACAAAGGGGCCTTGCGCGCGCGAGAAGGTGAGCATCTACTACTTACTCGTGACGAGTGGGAATTCAGGTCCAATAAAGAGGGCGCCAACAACTCTGGCATGAAGAATCGCAAGTTCGACAAGACGAAGATTCGCTGCTACAACTGTCAGGACTACGGGCACTTCGCTTCTGAATGCCGTAATCCCAAAAAGGAGAAAGCGGAGGCGCATTTAATTGTGGCCGATGCTGAATACGAGCCGGCGTTACTCTGATGCTAAGTTGAGTCCGGGACGTTGAGGAGGTGTGTTCGCCGTCCTGAGTCGTGTCCGTTGAGTTAAGTCTGGGACGTTGAGGAGGTGTGTTCGCCGTCCTGAGTTGTGTCCAGGATGTTGAGGAGATGTGTTCGCCGTCCTGAGTCGTTGTGTCCGGGATGTTGAGGAGGTGTGTTCGCCATCCTGTGTCGAGTATCAGTTGGGCAAGTCGTAGTTGAGACCGACTGCCGCAACAAGTTAAAGTCGGCAAGTCTAGATTAGGGGGGATTGTTGGAAATTAATCTAGACTTGCCAAGTAATAGGTGTTAAGATCTTGATGCAATCAGCATCGGATCAATTTAGTTTGTTTCCTTTGTTAGGCCTTCCATGTTTAGCTTTCCATATTTAGTTTTGGCTTGATTAGCAAGTTACATAGTCTTTAAAAGGATTTGTAATCAGATCAATTTTGATTGAAGCTATAGAAGAAGAAAATCCAAAAACGCTGTCGTCTACTGGAGACGCAGCACCAAAAATATATCCTGTGTTCTTTGCGTGCGTTCATGAGTTCCAGAGCCTGTGCGTGTATTTGCCTCTAGCATGTGTGTTGGTTCTTTCTAGCATCACAACACGTGTGTTTATTGCTTCCTCCAAGGATCAGAGCCATTGTGTGCATGTCTTCATCCAAGATCCGTTTCCAGCATGACTTGTTCGTGTGTGTTCACGCGTAGGGTTCTACCGAGCAGATCAGCGTGAACTTCTGCCAGTTCTTTTTTCAGATTGGCGGAGGCATCTTCGGCTTGATTCTAACAGAGTTCCATAAATTAGCAGATGAGACGATACATGAGTTGCTTGAAAAACTTGAGGTAATGGATCCTCCTTGATAAGGTTTTCAGATTTTTGCGCTTGATAGAAGCCTGGCTTATAACATACCATACCAGTTCAATCAGTATATTTGGCTAATATTGTTCTATGTGGCTTTTTTTAGGAATATGGTGATTCTCTTCAGATGGATGGCTTTGACATAGACTACGGGGTTAGTTGCAATGAAGCGCCATGTGATCTCTCGCTATTATGTGTGTTTTTAATTAGGATTGTTCAGAATGTTTACTTCTTTTCTTTTTGCAATGCAGAATCAAGTTTTGACACTGAGGCTAGGGGATTTGGGGACGTATGTTGTAAACAAGCAAACGCCGAACAGACAAATCTGGCTTTCGTCACCTGTGAGGTATGGTAAAGTTGGTCAGTTGAATAGTTGATTGTATGTGTTAAGTACCTAAATTCGAGCATATTATTATCTTACTCCCTCTGTTCAAGAATATATAATGCTTTAGATATCGATACGGTTTCTAATATGCAACTTTGACTACTAATTTTTATATGAACTAGCCGATTGGCCCGCGCAATTGTGCGGTTTGGTGTAGTATATTATAACTTTACACAATTCCAAATTTTAAAATTTATATTTTGCAATCTAAATTTGAATTTGGAATATTTTATTTTATGTATTTAATTAGCAAATTTTATTTTGAGATATCTCTCCTTACGTGTGAAAGAGAGATTCAGATGTGGGCCCATCAAGGAAATGTACACTCTCAACCTTTGAATTAAACAAGGAAATGTACACTCTCAACCTTTGAATTAAACGTGGTGTTACCTATTTCCTTTTTTCCAAATTAATATATCTCTAAACAAACTATTGAACCTAACCCTTTAAAATTAGGGTCCATCAAATTAAGTGCTAGATGTTTTCTTAGATCTTTTTCAAATTAATATATCTCTAAGACAACTGTCAAATTTAAGCATTTAAAATTAGGGTTCACCAATTTAAGGGTCGGGTGTTTTTCTTTTTTTTTTGGTTGAGAATTTCTATCATATTTCTCATTTTTCTTAGTGATTGTAAAAGGTATGTCATCAACTTTTAATATAGAATAGACATTGTTGGAAGATTAATTCATCTTTTCATCAGTGGGACCCACCCCACTAAGTTAACACCTACTTAACGGATCTAGAAATGTAATTACTTTGCAAAGGCCGATTGTACCCCTCACTTGTACTTGTAGAATAGTCATCCCCAAGGGGTATTTTGGTCATTTGTATAGGCCCAGGAGCCTATAAATATCCCATGTATCCCTTATTTCACAGGAGAGCTCTCTTGAGTAATAAAGAAGCATATTCAAACTGGTGAGCCCTTGTAAGTAACCCCCGTTGGCTCACCAACAGGAGTAAGGCGGTAAACTTGGACCCCCGAACCTGTATAAATCATCTGTCATTTTTTACTCTCGTGGACGATGGCCCGTCAGATGGCCGACGTCCACCCCCTCACTCGTGTTCGGTTTTTACAGCTACAACAGACATGTTCATTAGAAATATAAATTTATTATATTATGAAAATATTTTTCATGACTAATCTAATGATACTATTTTCACATGACCAATTTAAATAGTTTTTTTATATATTAGTAGTCAAAGTTAAAGAAGTTTGACTGCACGCTTTGTCGCTTTCTAAAACGTCATATATTTCTGAACGGATGGAGTATTGGATGGAGTATTTGTTGTAGTGCACAGTCCTCTTCTTTTTTCAAGTTTGGAACTCACTATTTTTGTTAAACTGATACTTGTCAAGGATAGTTTACTAGTACGTACAGGATCCACGGTCTCACACCCTATAAGTACTTGTAAAATGCATCTCACGCCTTTGATCATTACTTTTTCCAATTATATGTTAGTAAAAGTTATTAAAAATATAATGATATGAAAGTGTCAGGGGATGAGCGCTGGGAGCGGAGGCGGACGGAGAAAATCAACTCCGGGGGATGAGGATTGCGTCGGGACGCCGTGGCGGCGGCGTGGATGAACAGTAGAGCGGATGAACAGTGCGTGGTGGACAGTACCATGTGGTGAACAGTACGGTGCGATGAACAGTAGCACGGGCAGGGTTTTGGCGCAAGGGAGATTGGGGAATAACCCAATCCTTTGCTGATTTTCTATTAACCTTTTATCTCCTATATATAGAAGTACAATCTGATTACAAATAGGACTCTTATCCTTCCTTAACTATGACTCTTTCCTAAAGGATATCTTTCCTAATTTAAAGGGACACAAACTGACTTGGAAAGTATTATCTTTCCTAATGCAATAATGACTGACTTGGAAGGTATTATCTTTCCTAATGCAAACTTCCTAATGAGACTTTCCTATAGTAAACTTGCCTAATTGCAACTTCCTAATTTGAGGATTCCTAAACCGCCGACATGACATCTCTCCTCCGTTGACAAACAAACTCGTCCTCGGTGAAAAAGAGGATAAGACGCTCAAATGCGATAACATCTTCCCATGACGTATCGAGAACGTGAAGTCCTTCCCATTGAACCAAAATTTGCCGCTTATCTCGAGACAAGCGAGCACGATCACTTGTGGTCGGCGTGGGAATAACTTGGCCGTGAAGGAGGGCGACAATGGCGGTGGATCTTGAGGAGGAGGTCGTCATACTTCTTCAAGAGATTCACGTGAAAAACATCTTGTAAACGTGTCGAGTTGGGCAAGTCCAGTGATGCGCGACCTCATTAATCATGGAGATGACACGATAGGGCCAAGAGCCGCCCTTCTTCTTGACCAAAAGCATAGGCGCGAAAAGGCGGTAGTCATTGCGCCGATAATGCCTCGTGCCAACCTGGCAGTGCATTGACACTCCAGCTTGTCCTTTTGCAGTGGGTATCTATAGGGCTGAACCACCACCGCTCTGGTGCCCGACATGAGGTGGATGCGGTGGTCGTGATCATGCGGCGATGGGAGCCCACGTGGGTCGTCGAAGACCGGCGAAAATTCCGTGGGTAGCTCCTCCATGAGATCTTTCGTGGCCGAGGCGGAGTGGAGATGTGTTCTTTGGTCGACGGGCCATGCCGCGCCAGATGATCTCCCGGTCCTGGCGTTGGAAGCGCATCGTCAGGAGGTTGAAATCCCAAATAATCGGTCCCAAGAAGCGGAGCCACTGGACCCCAAGGACGATGTCGATGCCGCCCAGTGGTATGGTGCGCAAGTCGAGGATGAAATGTTCCTGGTTGATGGAGAGGGGTGTCGCGTAGCACACCCCGTCGCCGCCACCTTATCGCCATTCGCCACGGCCACGGAGAGGCGTCGCGTGGCGCCAGCGTCGACCCATCCCGATCGACCAGCTCGCGGCGATGAAGTTATGGGTGGGCCGAGTCGATCGGGGCCATCAATTGATGCCGTGGATCATCACCGGAGTCGCATCATTTGGGACTTGTGAATCTCGGTGAGGTGAGGAGGAGATGGTGGCGTCGCGTCTATCTCCTCAAGGTTGTCATCGTCGGCTCAACTCGCAACATAAAGATGCGTTAGCGTAAACGCGTTGGTGGCTCGGCACGAACTTCGTCGCAGCTTGTAGCAAAGTCCTTTGCCACGACGTTCCTCCATCTCGGTTGGCGTGGCGCTTGAACGGCTTGGCCGAGCTGACGCTTCCATGGTCATCGCCGAAGGTGCCGGCGAGTGACCCGAACTCCGAGGCGGTCGGCCATGGTTGGAGGGTTGGTGCTCGCCGGCACAGTGAATGACGAGGGTCTTTGCGGTGCACAGGGTAGCAAGGCGAGACGTTCGTAGGCTCTGGCGAGGTCCATGGCGACCTCCAGGTTGGTCGGCCTTTGGAGCTCGACATTCGTTTGCAGGGGCTCGCCAAGTCCCGCCGTGAAAAGCATCACCTGCTGCTCCTCGTCCAAGTGGCCGCAACGAGCGAGGAGGGTCAGAAAATTTTCGGTGAAGTCGGCCACCGATGATGTACGCCGGAGGTTCGTCAGGGCGCCTAGCGGATTGTGGCGTGTGAGCATGCCGAACCGACGATGGACGAGGTCGGTGAAGTGCCGCCAGTTAGGCATACCATCCATGCGCTCCACGCGCATGTACCACAGATGCGCCACGCCTATCATGTGGTACGTAGCGAGCCACACCCGATCTTCCATGGGCGTTTGTTGGGCGCGAAAAAATTGTTCGCAGCGGTTGATCCATGGTATTGGATCTTCCTTGCCGTCGAAGGACGGGAAGTTGAGCTTGATGTAGCGGTGGGTTCGAGGTCGCCGGCGCCGAGGCGGCAGGTAGGGTGGCGGGCGAGGAGGCAACGCCATGGGCGCCGAAGCTCGCGACCGCGCGGCTCGTTTCGGCTCCCCTCGCCTCTGTCCGCATGGCGATATCTTCGCCGTCATCCTCGCCGAGGGCCGCCCTTCCATGCGTGCGGTCGTTGATCATGCCGAGTCAGTCGATTGATGTTGGCCTCAATCAATCCGCCATGCCGAGCAAACTGGTCGTTGATACTTGCAAAGGACTTCGCCGTGTCCTCGACGAATTGGCGCATCATCTGTTCGAAATCATCGTTACCACCGTTGCTTGACATGGTGGATGAAGCAACGGGTGGCTCTGATACCAAGATGTTAGGGGATGAGCGCCGAGCGGAGGCGACGGGAGAATCAACTCCGGGGATGAGGATTATACGGACGCCGTGGCGGCGGCGTGATGAACGATGAGCGGGTGAACGGTCGTGGTGGGCGGTACCACGTGGTGAACAATGCGACACGATGAACAATGAGCACAGGCGGGGTTTTGGCGCAAGGGAGATTGGGGAATAACCCAATCCTTTGCTGATTTTCTATTAACCTCTTATCTCCTATATATAGGAGTGCAATCTGATTACAAATAGGACTCTTATCCTTCCTTAACTAGGACTCTTTCCTAAAGGATATCTTTCCTAATTTAAAGGGGCACAAACTGACTTGGAAAGTATTATCTTTCCTAATGCAATAATGACTAACTTGGAAGGTATTATCCTTCCTAATGCAAACTTCCCTAATGAGACTTTCCTATAGTAAACTTACCTAATTGCAACTTCCTAATTTGAGGATTCCTAAACTGCCGCACATGACAGAAAGTATGTTTGATGACAAATCTAGTGATAACACTTTCGTGTGACAAATCCAAATACTTTTGTTCATATTAACGGTCAAAGTTTTAAAAGGTTTGACTGTATACATTCTAAAACGACATCTAAAAAAGATCGGAGGTAGTATGGTTTTGATACTTCTCTGGTATGGTTGACACTTTCAAAAGTTTCTGGTTGGATGTCAAATGCTTATGTTTTTTTTATTCCACTTTTTAAAATGGTGTATCCTAAAGCTGATCATAGTCACCGGGATCGTGGGTTGATGCTGCGATCCATGACCCCGGTTCTAGCGTCCCAGATCACGGGTCGCCGGCGATCTAGGTCGCCGCCGGGACGTTGCTGGTCATGATCCTGGGGGAGAGGGGGGATAGGCAGATCGAGATGCGAAGCTAAGCTGGAGGAATACTAGAAGAAAGAAAGAATGGCTGCTGGGCGCTGGCTGGGCATCTCCTCTGCCATTGCTTTGGTGGAGGAGGAAGAAGGATTTGAAGCGAAGAAAGAATGGGGAAGAGGTCAGGATGGGGGACATAACCACGTGGATTTGGAAGAGAAAAGTGCCACCTTTGTTTTGTTTATTGCGTGTTGAACGCCTGAACATGGATCTTTTGTGCAAATTCCCTACTTCAGCTACAACCTACTCCCTTCTCCTTCTCTTTATTCCTTTCCTTTTTCTTTTCCAATACTTAGATTAACTTAAGGTATTATCTGACTTTAATTGGGTCATCAACCCGGATTCATTGGGATCACAGCCCGTGTTCCGGACAATATGTCCGGAAGAACACTACCCCCATTTTTAGCCACCCGCGACTCCGTTCCTCGACCCGGTCGACTCACATTCCTAGTGATTATGGTCTGGATTAGTAACTCATGTTTATTCTTATATGAAGATGTTGTGTATGTCTGTTTGCAGTGGGCCTTCTAGATTTGATTGGGATGCAACAACCAATTGTTGGATATACAGGCGGACCGGAGCAAATCTCGTACAACTTCTGGAGAAGGAGATTGGTGAGCTGTGTGGTACTCCAGTAGAACTTCCATAACATAATTGCCACGTAGCTATGTTGGATGGAGAATGGGACACTTGACGCGAAATATGAATGAGATGACGTGTTGTAATGTGATTGGTCGCTCCAAAGAAACCAAAAGTTTGTTGTACTGCACATTTGCGCACCTTTTTGGAATATATCTCTGCCTTTTGTCGATGATCAGACGTAGCATCAGGATGATCTTTGTTTCATTGAACCGTAGGGATCAAGTTATCTCATATATTTGTACTCTCTAGTGACTGCAAATTGAATATTCAGATTAGTGTGCTGTGTAACTGTATTGTTTTGCTATCTTCATGGCAGTATAGCACCAACAGTCAGACAAGCATGCTTCATTGAAACATCCTGTGAGACTCTTCATAGCGGGAAATGAATAATCACATTGGATGAATAAACTGACGACAATCCCTATATTCTACCGTATTCAAGTAACAAGTACCCCCTTCATTTTTAAATACATGACGTTTGACCAAACGTGCAGTTAAATTTATCTAACTTTGACTAATAATATATGAAAAACTATTTAATTGATCATGAATGAATAGTATCATTAGATTTGTCATGATAAATATTTTCATAATATAATAATTTTGTAATTTTTTACTAATAAAATCATATAAAAAGTAATGATCAAAGTTATATAAGTTTAACTGTACGTTTGGTCAAACGTGCTGTATTAAAAAACGGAGGGAGTACCAATCAAATCACATCAACACTGAGTCACTGAAACACCCTGTGTGACTCTTCTTCCATCAGCGCAGGGCTCAATCTGACCATGAGAATGCAGAATTCCTTCTGATCCAGCATCCCGTCCCCGTCCAGGTCCCCTTCCCTCATCATCTCCGAGAGCTCGTCGTACCGGAGCTCGCCGAGCCCGAGCCTTGCCGCGTTCCTCTTCAGGCTCTGGAAGGTGATCCTGCCGGCTCTGGGGTCCATGAGCAGCTGGAACCCCTTGCAGAGCTCCTGGATCAACCCCTCGACGCCGAGCTTCCTCGCCATCGACGGCAGGAAATCCTCAAACTGCACGGAGGATCCCTTGTCCGCGGCGCCCATATCGCTCTCAATCCGCGACGACGAAGAAGACTGAAGAACCAAGAATGGCTGATCAGATTCCTGGATGGAACAGTGGTTGATGGAGAATGGAGAGGGGCATGATGTGTGCTTAAATAAGGGTGTGGTGGTGATGGGAGAAGACGAGTCCATGAGGTTCTTGGAAGCAGTCTCTCCATGCATGCCAACCAAAGTAGAGGTAATTGCAGGCGTCCTAGCTTTCTTTAGGCGGTTGCTGCGTCCGGCGGTTTTTGCTTGGTTTATGCGAAGTAGCAGAGGAGGCTTCTCCAATACCGGTTGCTTGAACGAGTCACGCTTCCTTGTGCACTAAAGTACATTTGCTTTGGGAGTCGTAAGAAAGTGGATAAGAATGGTGACGGAAGTTCTTGTATGAACGGAAGTTCTAGGTCAGCGTGTGGCTGACAATTATAAAAGTGAAGTGATCTGGACTCTGGAGGAAGGTGACAACGTTTTCCCGGGTTTCATTTAGTTCCATGGCGGATCTCCGATATTGGACGGCGACACGTGTGGGACCAACGTGTCAGTTCTTCTGCTGTTGCTAATGTTATGGCACCTGGTTTGACTCAGTTTCGCGCGGATGTCACCTGGTTTCTCCGGTTATACACGGGGAGGACGAGGGACGTTATTGACACGCGGATCATCAGCCGCAGCAACTAGCTACGGCTTGACACCTAGAGATGGCATCGTTCTTCCATCGACACCGGCCACGCGTCACCAAGTATGGTCGGACGATCACGGGGTGGTGTCTGGTGTGTTTGCACTAGCTGGCTATGATTTTCAAAGCAGATACTACCCTTTTGCATTGAATTGAAGTAGCTAATATGAACTGATGAGTCTGACGTGGTCATCCCAAATAATCCCCAGGAAATTTCGTGGTCATCCCAAATAATCCCCAGGAAATTTCGTGCCAACTGCCAAGGCTATGTTCGCTTTCCGATCTTGCTTACCGTTGCTTGTCAATTGCAACATATTTGCAGCTCTGTGACACTAATAGATTAACAAATTTGTTCTTCTCAAAGGAAATCTTGAGAAGATTCCTCATGAAAAAGGGAAACAAAACACTTCTTTCTCAAGTTTCTTTTAGGAGTTAGGAAAGCCATGTATCATTAGCATTTACATGGATACTTGTCATTTGGCTTCTCTAGTAGCGTCCGAATACTCCAAACGTTTTGCACACCCTCTTCGGCTGTTTGTGTCGCGCGCAGGAAACAAAGAAAACAAGTACGAAAGCGGCAAAAAGAATATTTCCCAACTACTACTTCAACAATATCATTACTATTTACTAATGGCGTGCTTTCTCCTTGATCAAGCTAAATGAGCTAAAAGAGGCAACAGAAACAGTTGTAAAGGCTATCTTCCTCATGCTTGCCCATCACTTGTAAATTGTAATCCAACGAATTTTGGTGGAAATTTCTTGTCTGTCGTCGTGAACTTGTCGTCGCCGCACGAAGTCTAAAACATCTAGTGGGCTAGTAGCCGATGGATTTTTTTAAAAATATTATTATTTTAATAAAAACTACAAAAATAAATGGTAAAAAAACCAAAATTAGGCTACTGTCGCCGGTTGGAAAGACGAAATTCTCTTGACGCCATTCCAACTGGCATCAGTAGCCTTGACAGGGCCTCTATCGCTAATTGAACCGGCGACACGATCATGTTTTTTTATTTGTGTGTATAGAATTTAGCCTAAAAATTTAGTGGGTTTCAGTGAATTTTTTTTGGCAATATCTTTAAGTGTCCGCGTAGTTTGGAATCCGAAATAGGAGAAGACAACAAAATATGAAATAAAGAATGCGAGATCGGCAACGTAATAACAGAAACAACCCCTTTGGAGCGAAATGAAAAAAATGGGTTTAGAGTTGCCATCGCGCTGTTGTTCCAATTGTATTGTTCGTAGAATCGATTCATTTGAAAAAATATTACAAAATATGTAATAGTCGAAATATTTGGGAAAAGAGATTTAAATTTGAAAGACTTCATAGTTTAATTGCTAATTATATGGCGCACTGGGTTTGGTTACGTGCATTAGAAATGACAGCATATACGAGTCAACAAACTGAAAAACCCCTACGATATATGTGCACTTTTTTGGAATAAAAAATGTTGATTGGAACAAAGTTAATTGGTCCTGGTGGCCCATCGGTCCCTTCCCCTTATCTCTGGACTGTCCGCGGCGGCGGCCAGTCTCGAAGTTAGCTATGTTCTGCGAGACGAGTTGGACGATTGAATGATGTTAAGATAGCACAACATATGGCCAAATCAATAATTAGAATCCAGATTGAACCTAACTTACCTCTTCGATATGGAGTACGCCTAGGTGACAGGGAGCGTTATGATGACTGCCGGTCTCACTAGTAGGAGCTTTCCCCTTGTCCGCCGCACACTCGGCCCGATCATACTCAGCTTCCTGTTCGGGGGTCCTCCACTACCACCCAGCTTTCTTGGGCTCTCCAGTGCCTTTTTAATAGGGTCGGGTATGTAAGGTTTCCAACGTTTGAAGGTCTCAGCTCGCTTTACGGAGTTGAACATGTACTTCTACTCGATGAACGTCCTATCGTACATGTCAGGGCCATTGATCTATTGGAAGAAGTTGCATCGCATTCCCGGCTGCCATTATACGCCGATGAAGTTAGGGATATGTAGAATGCAATGTAACATGTAAAAAATCTATAAGATTCGCTTACGAGGATGTTCCCGCACGTGTAGTACGCCCGGGCGACGATTGTCGGGTGTGTGGACTGAATGATCTTCGTCGATTCTTCGTACACACATTACGGGCATGGAAACTCTGGTGGTAACAGCACATCCTTCATAGAACAATCGGGGTAGGGTTTAGCTCTCTCGACAAGCCACTTGCGCTTCCGCATCATCTTCGCGTAGGAGTTCGACGACGAGTTCGACATCTTCTTCCTCTCTGCTGTGTGAACCAAGTTGGAGTAAAGTGTTGGGCATGCTGATGTAGTGTTCTCCTCCAGCTTTTTTCTCCCTCCTTTTATAAGTAAATAGGGTGTAGTACTAAGAGTGGAAGGAGAAGAGACAAGACATCGATCTAAAAAGGTGGCGTGACAGAGTGTGGTCATTTCGGTATGAAAAAGTAGCGTCGTAGTGTGTTATCTATTCGGTCTGCAAAGGTGACAGATTGTGGTGTGACAGGGTACGGTCTTTTCGGTCTGAAAAGATGTCGTGGCAGATTGTGATCATTTCGTTCTGAAAAGGTAGTGTTGTTGTGTGTTGTCTTTTCAGTCCGCAAAGGTGGTAGTGCGTGGCCTGACAGTGTGCGGTCTTTTTAGTTTGAAAAGGTGGTGTGGCCGAGTGTGGCCAATTCGGTCTGAAAAGGTAGCGTCACAGTGTGTCGTCCTCTCGGTCCGCAAAGGTGGCAATGCGTGGCCTGACAGTGTGCGGTCATTTCGGTCTGAAAAGGTAGCATCGCAGTGTGTTGTCTTTTCGGTCTGCAAAGGTGACAGTGTGTGGCGTGACAGGGTGTGGTCTTTTCGATCTGAAAAGGTGTCGTAGCAGAGAGTGGTCATTTCGGTCTGAAAAAGTAGCGTCGTAGTGTATTGTCTTTTCGGCCTGGAAAGATAGCGTCGCAGTATGCGGTCATCTCGGTATGCAAAAGTGTCATATCGAAGTTCATACATGAATCTCTTGTCATATTAAGTTCATACAAATCCAGTTGCCAAAAGTTAAACATCTTGCAATTCATAAAAAGCATACAACATCATTCATACATGAATCTCTTATACATACAACCACTACTACTTAATACATATTGAACACACCACAAGTAGGATACACACACATATAAGTTTCTCGAGCCACTTCAGGTAATGAAGAATATTGTCAAAGCGTTCATCTGCAGGTGACTTGTTCACCATTGGACCACATGGAACTACAGGCGGACGTTCAACTGCTCTTTCGACCGTGGCACCAATAGAGTCCACCCACTAAAAGTATTAGCAACCGTCGACCTAAAACCACACCGAATAGTGAAAATAAGTGACAAACATTCGCAAAAATCAAACTCACCGAGAAATACGGACACTTGTAGAACACACAAGACACGTGCCTGGACGTCGCAGTTCGGGCAGTTCACTCGCTTTGCACTTGTCAGCGCCACCGCTCTTCAGCTCATTGAATTAGACGACCGAGACATGGCATCGAGTAGAGTTCTAAGACAAGTGTTAGTAGGTTAGAAGAGAGAGGGCCGAAGCTTAGTTGTTTGGATGGGCTTTTGTAGTGGTGGGATTTGGGATGCTGGATAAATTTTGTAATATTAAAATTTAGGCAAATTGCCATTCGAAATGGCAATAGGGATCCCATGTAGGGTAAAAAAATTTAACATTAAAATTTAAGCAAATCACTATTCAAAATGGCGACAGGGATATCTCAAGTCCCAGTCGTCATTCCAAATGGCGACACAATCACCCAGATAAAAGACCCCAAAATTCGGGCAAAACTCACTTTTATTTAGAAAAAAGAAAAGGAGGGGAGGGAAGGGAGTGGAGCAGAAAGGAGTAGAGGGAAGTAGAGGAGCTAGCGAAGCGCTGCCCGTTCGGTCAGCCGCCTTTGAGGTAATTTTTTTAAAACTTAATGGATTTCGTAGTTTTCGATGTATGGTTATATAATGTAGTATGTTGTAGATAATCCTTTTCGGTGGGTAGTTTAGTCTTAGATATGTTATTAATAGTGGAAATCTTGTTTATGTTGTAGTATATTGAATGTGTTGGATACAACCAATTTCAAAATTTAGTACGGTCGCGAGACAATTCTGGAGGGTCCCGAGGGGATTGATTTGCGTTATTTCCAATCGGCGACCATAACCCTAACAAGACTAGAACAATGTACATGGGACGCTGTGATGCGGTGGTTTTTCCACACAATCGATTTGGGTCACGATGTGTATGATATGCGATTGAGTTGCCTTGCCAACAGAGCACCACAGGGTACATATTGGGAGTTTGTGCAGCTCAAGGGAACTAGGTCATGATAGTCATATGTACGCCGGGCGAGTGAGGAAAGGTGGGATTTGGTCCTTCTGCTCCAAGCATATGCCAAGGCCATTCCAGCATCGGCTGCTGAACAAGAAGGCGGTGGTGACGCCGAAGAAAAAGTTGGGGACTCCAACGCGGCAGGAGGTCGGGGAGTTGCTGATGTTGTCGATGAAGACCGTGTGGGAGAAGCTCCTTTGGTCAGACAAGCTAGTGGGATTGCTGACGAATGTGAGAAGATCGAAGGCCTAATTCAAAGGATGGATCTCGAAGACCAGGACTACCAGGCATTATCGGAAGATGAAGGATCCGATGAGGAGGATATCGTGGAATAGCAGACGGTTCCATCCGAGTGGAACACATACCAATTCAACAACTTCGTCGTTAATAAAGGCTCCCGTGTACTGTAGGAGTACAACCAGAACAAGGTCAAACAAGGAGCCATGTACAGATGCAAGGAAGCCGTGCAGGAGGCTGTCAAATTATGGGTCGTGTTGGTGCGATGTACATTCACAGTAGTGAAGTTTAACCCAAGATGCTACGACATGAAGTGTGACATAAAGGGATGCTCTTGGCGAGTGCACGTATTCCAACCTAAGTGAGATACCTACTAGAAATGCTCCATAGTAGTCCCTCACACATGTGTCATCGTTGAATCAACGCAGTCCCACAAGAACCTATCATCAGGCTTCATCGCAAACATCCAGTACACAATCAGCTAAGGCGTGGAGGGCAAAATAGAAGGTATTGGAATCAAGATTTGGTACGTTCGAGGACACCTACCACAACCTCCTCGGCCAACTCTGAGTCATACAAGACAGCTATCCCAACACTCATGTTGACCTTTAAGATGGCACACATCCGCGGTGGGAAGAGAAGAGGGTACTGAAGCGAGCATTCTTCGCCTTTGGCCTATGTATCAATGCATTCCAGCATTGTTGTCCAATCTTATGTGTGGATGGCACGTTTCTAACTGGGAAGTACAAGGAGTAGATACTTACTGCAATAACGATGGACGGGAACAATCAGGTTCTTCCTGTGGCCCTCGCATTCGTTGAAAATGAAAACACAAACAATTGGTTGTGGTTTCTGAAGAACGTGAAGATTTTTGTTGTACATGGCGTCCTAACGTATGCGTTATACATGATCAACATGCGAGCGTGTTGAGTGAAATAACTCAGCTACAACAAGGGGAGAACGAGCCACTTCCGTGGGTCGATCTGTAGGACAGGTGGTGCATGAGGCACTTGGGTGCAAACTTCTACAACCAGTTCCACAACAAAGACTTGGTGAACTTGTTCAAGCGGCTGTGCAACCAAAACTAGAAGAGAAAGTTTAATGCACTTTGAAAGATTCTAGATGAGTGAACCGGAGCGCACAAAAGGGAGGCAGCAAAAAAACCTGCTACAAGCGCTGACCAGGACCCCGATGCATTACCACAATTACCCACAGATGGTCTTGGTGTGATGAGGAAGATGAGGGCGTAGGTGAAATGCATATCAAACTGGATTGAGCACAAGCCTAAGGAGAAGTGGTCGCTGTTACATGATAAGGATGTGTCATGATAACCAATCTAGCCGAGCTGTACAATTAGGTCATGTGCGACGCCAGGTGCCTCCCTTTGGATGCTATTGTGGAGGCAATTCTCCACGGTACCACAAAATACTTTGTTAACCGAAGCAATAACACATCGCTCTCCATGACAAATAACAGAGTACTGTACTCCGTCGTGATCACCAATTACATGGAGGAGAAGAGCAAGAAGGGTGAGATGCACCGAATATTCAAGATGTCACAAGGGAGCTTCGCTTTGAGATACTGTGTAGGGAAAAAGGACATCGCGGAATAAACCGCGAGAGGATTATCCACAAGTGCACACTACATTGCATTAGTTGCGTATGCACCTGCAACAAGCCTCTTCTTCTGCATAGGCCATGCTCACATGTCATGGTCGCATGTTCGACGGTGGCGCATCATCCCGGTCAGTACATTTCTGAATATTTCACCAAGAAAGAGGTGATGCAGACCTGGAATGCAGAGCTGTATGGTTACGGCGTGGTTGACCATTTCACTAACCATCCTATCGGGGAGCAACTGATCTGGACCACGGACATTGCTAGGTTGAAGGGAAAGGTTGGCCGACGGCAGGTACGGTGTATCATGAACGACATGGACGAAGCAGAAGCGGGACGTCGTACGAAGAAGTGGTCAACTTGTAGGGAGTCTGGGTATACCTTCAATAAACACCATACGAGAAATGCACGGGATGAAGGAGAGGTCGGTAGTCCAGACGACGCCCAGGGGACCCCATCCGACCAACACACTCAAGGCGGACACCGTGGAGGTCGATATGGCGGACGTTGAGGTAGCAGTCACTGCAATGGTTTGTCTTGTCGAAATATGTTGTACGGAATGTTTTGTAATGTTATATTGATTTGTCGAAAACTATGTGATGACGTTATGCTGGAATGTTTTGTAACATTATTGTGATTTGTTAAAAAAACTCTGTGACGACGTTGTGCTGGAATGTTTAGTAACATCAGTGTGATTTGTCGAAAAATAATGTGATGACATTATTCTGGAATGTTTAGCAACATCAGTGTGATTTGTCAAAACCATGTGATGACATTTTGCTTAAAAATATATTGTGCTAATATTGTTTCTTATCACGTCGTGCGTCCAATTTTAATGTTTAACTTATCTTGTTTCTGAAACCATCACCATTGTCTTCGTAGGCGGCGTCGTTGATGGTGGTAGTTTAGTTGTTTGGTGCTGTGTGGCGGTTCGGACGCTAGAGTGGAGTGATCGGAAATAAGCAGTAAAAAAAACAGTATAAAATTAAATAAAACAGTACTACATTTTTATGTTGAATTCTATAGACACAAAAGAAAGAATATTGTCACCAATTGAACCAGCGACAGTTGTCATTCCAATTGGCGACAGAGCCCTGTCTCCAGTTCAATTAGTGGCAAAGGGAATGGCGACATGGCCTTATCACCGGTACAATTGACGATAGAGGGCATGTTAGGGCTACTGTCGCCAGTTAGAATGGCGACAAGGGAATTTCGTCGTTCCAACTGGCGACAATAGCCTAATTTTGCAATTTTTTATTTTGACTATTTATTTTTTATTTTTTTTATTAAAATAATTTTAATTTTTTAAAAAACGTAGCTGACGGGCCAGGAGCCCACGATGTTGTGAGGCTTAGTGGGTTTCGTTCGAACCCGGATTGGTCATAGCCCATGGGGACGATGGGTGCTCGAAGGCCCTCGCCTTCCTCGCCACTGCCGGCACCGACTCCGCCATGAGTTGTTCCAGGCGGCGGCGGCGGCGGCGGAGGAGGAGGCGAGGTGATGTCGTCTTGCTTACGCCCTAGTAGTGTGCTGCTCTTAACACCATTTTTTTCTTAATACTGATTCCCCTCTCCTAGGTCGGCATCGTCTTGTCCCAAGATCAAATGCCTGCAGGTTTGTCTATGCTTACGTATTTTTGGTGGTTTACTCTAGCATCGTTTCTGCGATTAAGATCGCGGTTGCAAAATTCGACGTATATTTGTTTAGCTGCCGTAATTCTGCCTGCTGTGCTTCCCAGTGGTTGGTCGTTTCTGCGATTATACCTTGACGATTGGAAGGGATTGGAGGGAAGGAGAGGACGGATCGTGCAAAATGGACTCTGGAAGACAAGGAAGCGAGGAGAAGTGAAAATAATGGTAGAAAGGAATCACTGGCTTATCCATTTTTTCCGCTTTATTTATTTTGGAAATGCTGGAGGCTGGAATCTCAGCATTACAACCATGACTTGTGATTCATAGACGTTAACACGTATCAGCAGCTCTGAGGGTAGTAGTTTGCATGGGGCTTACCATCAGATTCATCATGCACACTTACCAGGAATTAATAAAAGTTGTCAATTTTTTGTGCACAACTGGTTCATTCTTCTTTTAATATCTGCATAACATACCCAATCTGTTTCTGAGGGAAGCTGGAATTACCTGTTCTCCGGCCCCGTTTATTTTTTAATATTGTTTGTAGCTTCTCGAAATGTTGTAGGCTGCAGTAGTGTGGGTTACATACTTACATGTATGGTCCAAAGTCAACCAACGGGAATTCTGTGCACCACTAATGACGAGTATAGGAGTTGAAAGGTAGCCAGTCCCCAGTCAAAACTCACGTTCTCAGCCTCTCAGATGGAACCGTGGAAGAATTGCTTTTCTCAGTTATTTGTGTTCAATGTATGGTGTGATTATCACATAGGAGTCACATCGAAGCATTGACTACTGCCATGCTTGACTCACAATTGGAAAAATTGACTTCACACTGCCACCATGGAAAATTAAAAGCTGGCAACTCCGAATGTTCATGATTGGTGGAGATATCTGCCGGAACAAATTTTATATCCCCTTGCAGTAGTTGCAGAAAGTTTTACACTTACCATGCTCTCCCCTTGATTTGTTATTTGGAGAAATTCAGAGAGGTATGAAGATATGCTTAATTGCTTATGTCCTTTTAATCCCTCAATCTCATTGTCTCTTTCTTTCTCTCTCTCTCTCTCTCTAACTACTTTGGTTGGCAATTGGACTAGTTGATGCTTGGAGATAGTCATGTTTGGGGAAATAAGTTACTTGAGGAACTGCATACTTGTTGCTCTGCTGATTCTATCTGTATTAGCAATAAGATGTTTATCAGAAACCACAACAAGAACAGACAGAATCTCTCTGAATGGATCACTTTCGGATGGGCAGACCCTGGTATCCATGAGCAGGAAGTTTATGCTCGGTTTCTTTCGTCCTGGAGCTTCGAGCTACCGATATGTTGGTATATGGTACAACAATGTTCCGAAAAGAACAGTTGTATGGGTTGCTAATCGGAACAGTCCAGTACGAGATAGTTTGGGCATACTTAAGTTTGATAACAGTGGTAATCTGATAATTGTAGATGGCAGAGGCAGCTCGTTCACAGTGGCTCATGGGGTGCGAGTGGAAGACGTGGAAGCTGTAATACTGGATTCTGGCAACTTTGTGTTAAGGAGCATTGCCAGCCATTCGAAGATCATATGGCAGAGCTTTGACTTTCCTACTGATACATGGCTCCCTGGAATGAATATTACAGTTGGTACTAGTAGAGAGCGCACATTGCTGACTTCATGGAAGAGCTATGATGACCCAACAATGGGGGATTACTCTTTTGGGCCAGGCGTAGTTAATGCATCACAACTCATTATCTGGTGGAAAGGGAATAAATTTTGGACCAGTGCACGCTGGAATGGTGACATATATTCTCTCATTCCAGATCTAACATCTATAGGTATCATCCCAGTTTCATTTCAATGTGATAACCTTACGTGCACATACACTCCCAACCCTAGTGACAGAATGACTAAGATCGTGTTGGATCCAACTGGTTCATTGAGCATAACACAGTCTGATCCCAAAGCCCAATCATGGACACTGTTATGGAGACAACCATCCAGTTGTGATGTGTCTAACATATGTGGAGTTTTTGGTATATGCAATAACAGTATGTCATCATCATCCCTCTGTCGATGTCCGAAAGGCTTTGCACCACAAGACAGTGCAAACACCAGGAAAGGGTGCACTAGGCAAATCCCACTGCAGTGTAATGGTGATAGGTTTATTGATATGCCTGGTATGCAATTTCCTGACAACAGAGAGAAGATGTATGTTATGGGAAATAGCAAATGTGAATTGGCCTGCATGATAAATTGCTCTTGTACGGCATATGCTCATTCGTTATCTGATGGTTGCAGCTTATGGCATGGCAATCTAACAAATTTGCAGGATGGATATAGTGGGAGTGGAGTAGGAACTCTTCATCTCCGTGTAGCTGCATCAGAGTTGGAATCTAGCAGTAGCTCAGGTAAGAAACATATATCACAGTAAAGTATTAGCGCCATTGAAGAGAAATATATGAAGACTGGGTTACTTGCAAGAGGAAAAAAATCAATCCTAATCGGAGAGTATTATGGTGTCAAGTGACAAGCTCTCTTTCTTTTTGTTCAGGTCACAAAATGCTTTGGATAGCGGGTGTATTTCCTTCAGTTGCATTTCTTATCTTTTGTCTCATCTCTTTTATTTGGATTAGGAGATGGAAAAATAAAGGTAACCATTAGAAGTCATAAAAAAACTTCATAGTTAAAGAAATGTCATGTCTGAATCTGCAGTTTAGGTAAAAACATAAGAAGAAGTCTCTTTTTATGAATCAGGGAAAGCAAAACAGCACGATCACCCCCCCGTGATGACTTCGGATACAATCAAACTTTGGGAGGGTGAACAGGCAGGCTCTCATTTTATGATGCTTTCCTTTTCTCAAATTACAAATGCCACAGACAACTTCTCAACTGAAAACAAGCTTGGAGAAGGGGGGTTTGGCCCTGTGTACAAGGTATAGTGTGTTCTTTAATTTCGTTTGTTAACTTGTTTGCTAACATTTCAGGACAAAAAAGGGTGCTAATTATAACTGTTGGAATAAATCCTAGCCTCTTGTGTATTCCAATGGGCCAAAGGTCAATATATAATATGTACAAGGTTGGAACAATAGCAAATAACACCCTACACAATATATATATCTAACACCCCCCCTCAAACTTATGGTGGATCAACAACACTGAGTTTGGAGAGGTAGAAGTTATGCTGAGCTCGAGTCTGTGTCTTGTTGAAGAAATCTGCTAACTGAAACTCCGAAGGCACATACTGAAGAGCAATAACTTGGTCTTGCACTTGCGATCGCATGTACGAAGCATCCACTCCGATGTGCTTGGTAAGCTCGTGCTTCATGGGATCACGAGCAATGCTGATTGCACCAGTACTATTTGATAAAAGCGGAGTCGGTGCACAAACAGAAACACCAAAATCCGCAAGGAGCCACTGAAGCCAGGTGATCTCAGTTGTCAACAGTGCCATGGCTCTCAACTCAGCCTCAGTGCTCGATCGAGAAACTGTAGTCTGCTTCTTAGTCTTCCAGGCAATCAAGGAGGAACCAAGGAAAACACAATAGGCAGAAAGAGACCGGCGATCAGAATAATCGCTAGCCAGTCGCGCATCGTAGTACGTCTGAAGTCAGAAGAACTAGAACGAGGAAAGAAAAGACGCCGAGTGAGGGTTCCACGAAGATATCAAGAACACAAAGAAGGTGATCAGAGTGGAGCCGAGTGGAGCAGAGACAAACCGACTCGTAATGTGGTCGAGTGAGAAATATCAGGTCGAGTAATCCCAAGGTAGATGAGGCTCCCGACAATATGGCGATAGCGAGTGGGATCCTCAAGAGGCTCACCATCAGTAGGTCGAAGGTGAACACCTAGCTCCATAGGAGTATCCACTATGCGCTGACCAGTGAGGCAAGCGCGAGTAAGGATATCCTGAATGTACTTCTCCTGTGAGAGATAGTAGCCATCAGGCGTAGAAGTGATCTCAATCCCAAGGAAGTAACGAAGATGACTCAAATCAGACATCAAGAACTGCTTACTGAGACGCTCCTTCACAAAGGCAATGTACTGAGAGTCATCTCCAGTAATGATCATGTCATCCACACATAGAAAGAGGAGCGTCCGACCCCGTGGACAGGGGTGAATAAAGAGAGCAGGGTCGTGATCACTGGCAGAGAAGCCGGCAGCAGTGACAACAGAGGAGAAGCAGTCAAACCAAGCACGCAGGGCTTGTTTGAGCCCATAGAGAGAACGACGAAGGCGACAAACCATACCATCAGGGACAGAATACCCAGGGGGCGGCTGCATGTAGACCTCCTCACGCAACTCTCCATTGAGAAAGGCATTCTTAACATCCAACTGAGGGATGGGCCACTGGCGAACAGAGGCCACAACAAGGAGAGTACGAACAGTGGTCATGTGAGCGATAGGGGCGAAAGTCTTATCGTAGTCGCGACCATGCTCCAGCTGAAAACCACGCGCTACAAGACGAGCCTTGTAGCGCTCAAGGGAACCATTTGAGCGGGTCTTGATCTTGTACACCCACTTACACGTGATAGGAGTAACACGCGCATGCAAGGGCACAAGATCCCAAGTGCTAGTACGCTCCAAAGCAGCAATCTCCTCAGACATCGCGAATTGCCACTCAGGGTGAGCAGCGGCTTCACGGTAGGTCGTAGGCTCAGAAAGAGCAGCGGCTATGAAGCCGTAGTGCTCAGGCTGCCTGATGGTGTGACAATCACGAAGATCATATCTGGGAGGAGAAGGTGGAGTTGGACCCAGCAATGATGGAGAGGGAGGACTGGGAACAGGGCCCAGCAGAGACGGAGGCTCAAAAGAGGAAGTAGGAGGCCGAGGACGGCGAGAGTAGTGCAAAGGTAAAGGTGGAGCCTCAACAAAAGAGCGGGAAGGAAAATCCGATGGAGGCGGAACAGAAGGAGCCGGAGGAGGAGTAGATGGAGGATGAGGCGAAACAATGGTGGAAAGCTCAGAGTCAGGAAAAATCAGAAAGGAGATTGACTCAGCAAGAGAATCTGGGCTGACAGTGGGGGAACGAGGGTAGTAAGGGCGGGACTTGTCAAAAGTGACATCCCGAGAAATCCTCATCCTACGAGCAATAGGGTCATAGCAACGATAATCCTTATGCTCAAGACTGTAGCCAAGGAAAACACACTCAATCGACCGAGCGATCGGCTTAAGCGCCACGAGATGGAAGAAGGATTTAAAAGACCTGACCAAAATCTGCGAAGATGATACAGACTGGAGCTCGACCAAAGAGACTCTCAACAGAGTAGAACCACGAGCAGTAGAGAAGGCTGCAGTTGATGAGAAAAGCAAGAGTAAAGCAAATTTCACCTCGGCCATGAGGGGAACAGAGGAGGCAAGCATGAGAGCGCGAGCGGTCTCAAGCAAGTGATGATGTTTACGCTCAGAGACACCGTTCTGAGCGTGAGCACTAGGACAAGAGTACTGAGGAAGAGTGTCCTGCTCAGCGAGAAAACGACGCAAAGCAGCAGAGAGATACTCACCAGCAGAGTTGGCACGAAAAACACGAATGGCCAAATCAAACTGAGTGCGAACCATGGTGGCGAACATCTGATAAATAGAAAGAACCTAGTTGCGCTCGGACATGAAGTAGGTCCAAGTATAACGAGAATAATCATCAATAACGATCACATAATAGCGATGACCCCCTTTCGAAACGAAAGGAGCCGGACCCCAAACATCAGAGTGAACAAGATCAAAAGAACAAGTAGAAATAGAATCACTAGTGGGATAGGGGAGCTGCAGCTGCTTGCTAAGCTTGCAACCCATACAAGGTAAAGAGGTGTCCCCAGAAACAGACCCAAGAACACCACGGCCGACTAAAGACGATAGACGCGAGCCACAGAGATGGCCGAGACGATGGTGCCACCGAGCAAAAGATGTATTGGAGGACGCAGCAAGAGCAAAGGTAGTGGTAGTGGCCGACTGGCTGGTGGAGACAGCGGAAGGAAGATGAAGTCAGTCGAGCTCCTCAAGATGCTGCGAATCACGGCGCCGAGGGCCAGTACCAAGCAGAGTCCCCGTGCGGCGGTCCTGAACACAACAAGAGTCAGACTCAAGAACAACACGGCAGTCGTGATCAGTGATCTGACCAGCCGACATAAGCTGCATAGTAAGCTAAGGAACATGAAAGACTGCAGGAACATGAAAAGAAGAAGTGAAAAGGGTGCCTCGGCCTGTAACAGGAAGAGGTACCATCTGCAGTCTGAACAGTGGAAGAAAAATCTGTGGACTGCACAGAAGTAAGGTGGGTAGAATCTAGTGTCATGTGAAAAGAAGCACTAGAGTCCAAGATCCACGGAGACAAGATACCTGACGAGGGAGGAGGCGGAGGTGAGGAAGACTGCTGAGAAGCAAGAGCCAAACGAGCAGAATCAGAGGAGTCTGAGAACGAGCCGACACTGAGGCGCTGAAGCAGTGAGAGGAGCTGTTGTGTGGCGTCACTAGAGGAGCCCTGGCGAGAGGGGCCATCCCCTGAGGGAGAGGAACCTCCAGAGCCCTTCGGGGACGCCCGCCCGACGACTCTGGTCCTCCTCCGCTTGTAACAATCTCGATACACGTGGTCGACCGACAAGAGGGTGCAGATGGAGACCCAGATGAAGCAAAGAACTACCGGAGGAGCGAGGAGGTCACGGTCGGTCAAGAAAGCGGCAGGAGCAGTCTTTGAAGCAGACAAGACAGACTGCATCTGAGCCACGCCACAGTGACAAGTCTCCTCAGCACGCACAGCCGTGAGGGCCTCCACCAAGCTCGGGCGTGGGTGGCGAGTCAGGAGTTGAGTGCGCACAGTCTCGAACTCAGGCCGGAGACGCGTCAGGAAGTCGTAGAGGCGGTGAGTCTCTTGGTGAGCGCGGAGCCGCACATAGCAGGGACAGGTCCGGCAAACATCCGGCCCTAGAGAGTCAAGCTGACGCCACACCTCTGACAGCTTCTGGTAGAAGTCATCAACGGTGGCATCGAACTGCTGAAGAGAATGTGCCTGGTGCACAACTGAGAGATACATAGCATCGCTCGTCGGCTGGTAGTGAGCTCGGAGGCGCTCCCACATAAGCTGTGTCGTTGGCAGCTCCGCCACATCCATGGAGATGGTCACGGGCATGCTACCCACCAGGATGGCGGTAGCACGAGCCTGGGCCTCCTGCCAGCGCTCGTTGGCGTGCAACTCAAACTGGTAGAGATCTAGCGCCTCCTCCAGTGCAGCATTGTCGATCTCCTGAGCCGCCTGGTTCGCACCAGCAGAGAGAGCGGGCAGTGCTGGCAGTGTAGGACGTGGCGGACATGGCTACTCACCAGTGAGATGACTCCAGAGACGCTGGCTGTTGAGATGGATCCTCAGGTGAACGGCCCACTCCCGGAAGTTCATCCCATCAAAACGAACTGGGGGGAGCAGGATGGTGAAGGAGCGGGAGCGGGATGGTGAAGGAGCCTCCGGTAGAAGCCATCGACCATTTTTTTTCTCGGTGGCCACTCGCTCGGTACCAACAACAAAAAAATAAAAGGGCTCGTGGCGCGGAGTACGCTGGTGAGGAGGGACTCTAGGGTTCCTCCGAGTGGCGGCGGCGCAAAGGAGCTCGGGCGGCGGCGGCAAGCACCGGTGTGTCTTTGGTGGTGGTAAGCAAGCAAAGGGCGGAGTCTTGGCTAGCTAGCTCAGGCGGTGGAGACTGAAGAGAAGCAGATGCAGATGGAGGAGAAGGCGCCAGTGTGGATCCCAGCAGAGAGGCGTCGACCAATGTGGATCTGTAGAGAGAGAGAAGTGGCGGAGACAATGGCGGTTGGTCAAGAGGAAGAGGTAGGGTTTTCAAAACTAGGGTTTCCATGGCTCTGATACCATGTTGGAATAAAGCCTCTTGTATATTCCAATAGGCCAAAGGCCAATATATAACATGTATAAGGTTGGAACAATAGCAAATAACATCCTACACAATATATATATCTAACAATAACAATTTCGTCTATAGCTGTATGTCTTCGAGCAAGTAACACTAGTGGTGCCCCTATCTTGTGATTGCAATAAATCCAAAAAATCTATACGGGAAGGGGGAAAGCGGAGAGTGTAAGAACTAGAGAAGGGATATATGACACAATATGGAGATGGAGGTATTTTTCTACATAAATTACAGAATAGGTTATGTACTAAATATACAAGATTAAGAAAGTTATGGTTCTGTCAACAACAAGACACTCCCTCCTGTAAAAAACATGCGAGATGCAGCCCTACCCACACATTATCCTCTCTGGTTAAGTGGTTAACTAATGACATATCTTCTCTTAGTGGCCCCGTATCTTCTCGTAGTGGCCCCGTAACTCCGTAAGACATTCATAAATACAGCACCCTCTACTTATACATCCACTTGTTATATTCCTGTGTGGCAAAGCAAGTGTGCTGTTTGATCAAGCAGTTCAGGAATTTCAATATACGTCAACTCGAGATGATGGATTGTGGTGTTTGGGAATTATTTCCTTCTTTTTCTTTGGAGTTGAATCTATTTAAGATATGGCTGCATTATCTAGTGTCTGACTATGTTGAAAACCCGAAACCATGCTCCAGGGCAACTTACCAGATGGGCAGGATATAGCTGTTAAGAGACTAGCAGGAAATTCAGGGCAAGGACTACCCGAGTTTAAGAACGAAATCCTATTGATAGCCAAGCTTCAACATAGAAATTTAGTTGGGCTCTTAGGTTGCTGCATTCAAGGGGAAGAAATGGTACTAGTCTATGAGTACATGCCAAACACAAGCTTGGATTTCTTCCTATTTGGTATGTTCGTTTTTCTTTCTAAATCTCCCTGCTCCATAGCTTTCTTGAACCAATCAATGTATTGTTTCTTTTTCAAGAACAATCAAGAAGGGCTTTTTTAGACTGGGCAATGCGGATTAACATAATTGAAGGGATTGCGCAAGGTCTTATTTATCTCCACAAGCACTCTCGGCTGATAATTATTCATAGGGACCTGAAACCAAGCAACATTCTGTTGGACATTGATATGAACCCTAAGATCTCTGACTTTGGAATGGCGAGAATATTTGACCCCAAAGGAACACAAGCTAACACGAAAAGAGTCGTTGGAACATAGTAAGTACTGGCTTACTGCATGCTTCTATTTGCATTTGACATATAAAGTGAACAATCTCTGTACTGAAAAATGGATATTGAGTTTACTATCCTAGTGTTCTTTCAGTGGCTATATGGCTCCTGAGTATGCTATGGCGGGCATTTTCTCTGTCAAGTCCGATGTATTTAGCTATGGAGTCTTGCTTCTGGAGATCATCAGTGGAATAAGAAATACAGGATCTCACCGACACGGCAACTCTCTTAACCTCCTTGGTTATGTGAGTAGAAGTTATAACGAGCCCAAAATGTTCTATAATTGTTGTAGTTGAACCACTTCTAAGTTCTAACTTGGTGGCTGCAACTGAACTTCGCAGGCATGGGAATTGTGGAAAGAAGGCAGATGGTATGAGCTCATTGATAAATCATTACATGGTGCATGTCCTGAGCAGATGGTACTAAGATGCATTCATGTCGGCCTGTTGTGCGTTCAGGAGAAAGCTGCTGATCGACCCTCCATGAGTGAAGTCATTTCAATGATTACTAACGAAAACACCACCTTACTGGACCCAAAGCAACCTGGTTTCTTCTCCATGTTGCTTCCCACTGAAACTGATGTCCTTGAAGGAACCTGCTCCCTGAATGATTTGTCAATTACTGGCCTAGATGGTAGGTAGTGCTATCAGCATTAGATGTGGCCCTAAGGCCCTTTGCTTCAAAAATGCAAATGTGTTACGGTTACTTCGAATAGATATTCCGAAAAGATAACCATAGGAGTGTCACGTCACCGTCCGAGTTATATCACGTGAAGCTAAATTGAACATAACTTTTGAAGTGTTTTTTCTTCTTCGAAAAAGCGACTTTTGAAGTGATTGATCTGATGATATTTTACTTCTAGCCTATTGACCTTCCTTGATTGTTAGACGGAATGTTCACAGGAATGTATGATTGGCATTCTGACACCTTGAGTTATAGTCCGCTCGACCATGTACGGTCCCAAAACTGCTCTATAATCTGTATCCAGAAACCACCTGCCCGTGGTGTCGATTTCTGGCCGAGTGGCTGTTACTGCCTTATTTGTTGCAATAGTTCACATCATACTCATGTAACCTCTTGGATCAAGAATCTGTTGGAATGGGGCTTCTTATCTATTCCAATGGGTCAAAAGGTCAATATATAACATATACAGAGTTATTAATATGCAAAGAACATCCTAGACTATATACATACGTAACACCCCCCTTAAACTCATGGTGGATCAATAACACTGAGTTTGAAGAGGTAGAAACTATGCTGAACTCTAGTCTATGTCTTAATGAAAAAATCTGCTAACTGAAACATCGAAGGTACATACGGAAGATCAATAACTTGGTCTTGCACCTGTGATCATATGTACGAAGCATTCACTATAATGTGGTTGGTGAGCTCATGTTTCACGGGATCTTGAGCAATGCTAATCGCATCAGTACTATCTGATAAGAGAGGAGTCGGTGCAGAAGTGGCAACACTGAAATCCTCAAGTAGCCACCAAAGCCAGGTGATCTCAGCTGTCAACAACACCATGGCTCTCAACTAAGCCTCAGCGCTCGAACGGAAAACGACAGTCTGCTTCTTGGTCTTTCAGGCAATCAAGGAGGAACCAAGAAAAACACAATAGGCAAAAAGAGACTGGCGATCAGAATAATCGTTAGCCTAGGTCGCATCAAAGTACGCCTGAAGCGGCAAAGAACTGGAGTGAGGAAAAAAGAGGCGACGAGTGATGGTCCTGCGAAGATATTGCAGAACACAAAGAAGATGATTATAGTGGAGCTGAGTGGGAGCAGAGACGAACTGACTCAGGATGTAAACTGGGTGGGAGATGTCAAGGCGAGTGATCCCAAGGTAGACAAGGCTCCCGACAAGATATCGGTAGCGAGTGGGATTCTCAAGAGACTCACCAACGGTAGGCCGAAGGTGAACACCAAGCTCTATAGGAGTATCCACCAAACGCTGATCAGTAAGACAGACGCAAGTAAGGATATCCTGAATGTACTTCTCCTGGGAGAGATAGTAGCCCTCGGATGTAGAAGTGATCTCAATCCCAAGAAAGTAACGAAGAGGATCCAAATCAGACATCAAGAACTATTCACTGAGATGCTCATTCACAAAGTCAATGTATCGAGAGTCATCTCCAGTATTGATCATATCATCCGCATATAGAAGGAGGAGCGTCCGACCCTGAGGAGAGGTGTGAACAAAGAGGGCAGGGTCGTGATCACTGGCGGAAAAATCGGCAGCAATGACAACAGAGGAGAAGCGGTCAAACCAAGCACAAGGGGCTTGTTTGAGACCATAGAGAGAGCGACAAAAGTGACAAACCATACCATCAGAGACAAAATACCCAGGGGACGACTGTATATAGGCCTCACGCAGCTCACCATTGAGAAATGCATTTTTAACGTCCAACTGAGAGATGAGCCACTATCGAACAGAGGCTACAACAAGGAGAGTATGAATAGCGGTCATGTGAGCAACAAGAGCGAAAGTCTCATTGTAGTTACGACCATGCTCCTACTGAAAACCACGTGCCACAAGGCGAGCCTTGTAACGCTCAAGAGAACCATCCGAGCGGGTCTTGATCTTATACACCTATTTGCACGTGATGGGAGTGACACATGCAAGTAAAGACACAAGATCCCAATTGCCAGTACACTCCAAAGCAGCAATCTCCTCAAACATTATGAGCTGCCACTTAGGGTGTGCAAAGAACCTCCTCCTGATGGTCGTGGCTCGGAAGAGCAGTGCTTGTAAAGCCAGAAGCGCCAAAGCGGTTTGATAAAGGTGACGATCACGAAGATCGTATCTGGGAGGAGAAGGCGGAGCTAAACCCAGCAAGGACGAAGAAGAAGAGCCGAGAACAGGGCCCAACAAGGACGGAGGCTCAACTGGAGAAGGAGTAAGCCGAGGATGGCGAGAGTAGTGTAGAGAAAAAGGTAGAATCTCAACAAAAGAGCGGGAAGAAACCTCCGGTGAAGGGGGAACAGGTGGAGCCAGAGGAGAAGGAGGTGAAGAAGATGGAGGATGGAGAAAAACAGTAGTGGAAGGCGGAGAGTCAGGAAAAATCAGAAAGGAGATCGACTCAACAAGAGAATCTGACCTGACTGTGGGGAAACGAGGTTAGTAAGGTCGGGACTCATCGAAAGTGACATCTCGAGAAATCCTCATCCTGCGAGCAACAAGGTCGTAGCAACGATAACCCTTATGCTCAAGATTGTAGCCAAGGAAAACAAGCTCAACTGATTGAGCAGTCAGCTTGGTGCGCACATGAGGTGGAAGAAGGACGAAACAGACAACCGAAACTGCGAAGGTGACTGTACTCTGGGGCTCGACCATAGAGACGCTCGATAGGAGTAGAACCCTGAAGAGCAGTGGAAGGTTGCACGCTGATGAGAAAAGCAACAGTGAAAACAGCCTCAACCCAGAAATGAGGGGGAATAGAAGAAGCAAGTATGAGAGCGCGAGTGGTCTCAAGCAAGTGACGATACTTTCGCTCAGAGACACTGTTTTGAGCGTGAGCACCAGGATAATAGTACTGGGGAAGAGTACCCTGCTCAGCGAGAAAGCGACGCAAAGTAGCAGATAGATACTCACCAGTAGAGTTGGCACAAAACACACGAATGGCCGAATCAAACTGAGTGCGAACCATGGTGGTGAACATCTGGTAAATAGAGAGCCTGGCTACGAGAGGACATGAAGTAGATCCAAGTATGATGAGAATAATCATCAATAAAGATCACAGAGTATCGATAACCCCCTTTCGAAACGAAGGGAGCCGGACCCCAAACATCAGAGTGAACAAGATCAAAAGGACAAGTATAAATAATCACTAGAGGGATAGGGGAGCTGCAGCTGCTTACCAAGCTTGCAACCCATACAGTGTAAAGAGGTGTCCCCAGAAACAAACCCAAGAACACCACGACCTACTACTAACGATAGACGCGATCCGCAGAGATGACTGAGACGATGGTGCCACCGAGCAAAGGAGGTAGTGGAGGACGCGGCAAGACCAAAGGTAGTGGTTGACTGGCTGGTGGAGACAACGGAAGAAAGATGAAGTCAGTCGAGCTCCCAAAGACGCTGTGAATCATGGCGCCGAGGGCTAGTACCAAGCAGAGTCCCCGTGCGGCAGTCTTGAAAACAACAAGAGTCAGACTCAAGAACAACACGATAGTCGTGATCAGTGATCTGACCACTCGATATAAGTTGCAGAGTAAGCTGAGTGTCGGGACCCCAGATCTCCGGATCCATGACCCTCTGTGTATATCTGCACTAGTTCCCAGATAAGTAGCTAGTGCCCACAGTTGCAACATCGATGAATCATATCCATGCATCAAAGTGTCTAAGAAGCAGACAAAGTAATATTATTTAGTAGCAACGGACCTTATGGTCAAAGTTTTACAGAATTTGCCACACAGGGCTTAAGACAAAAGAGTAAACCTGCAGCGGAATAAAACAACTCGTGGTAGTCATCCGACATGCCCACATGCAATCGAGTGGAGAACACGACCTAGTTCGCATAGTCTTCAAAGTACGCCTCAAAGGGTTCTGCATTCCCTAGTCCTTCCTCGATGACTGATCAACAAATAGCGTATAGCCGTGAGTACATAAAGTACTCAGCAAGTCGTAGGGAAATGTATACAACTAGTATTTATGCAAGGCCTGACAAGGATAGCTTTATGGTTATTTTGCATAAAGCAGTATTGACAATAATTAGATTGAAAAGCATAATTTAAAAGATTAATACATAAGTAAACAAGTTTATTTGAAACAACTAGTGAACGCCCCGTTCACTTCCCAACCAACAACCAACAACCGAATCGCTTCCCAACCAAACCATTCCAACATTTTCATAAAAATCTACCTCTCGTGTGAAATCACCAAGCATTGTCCATAATCGGGGACACGGCTATTCGAATAGTTTTACACTCTGCAGAGGTTGTACAGCTTTATCCACAAGACACGAATTCTCTAGTTTGTTCGCTATATATCTATGCCACCGCTCACTACCTTAGGTAAGCGGTCTAGAGCACATGACAAGGCCTTTACAAAGTTCTGTTTTGACCTAGTTCTGCCCGCTAAGGATTCGCCATACTAGGCCCCCTCTTGTGCTAATTCAACAACCATAACAGAACCAAATCAAAACATTGCTAATTAGTTAGCCAAGTCCACCCCACCCTGGACATATGGTGGTACGGTATGGCCCAGATCAATGACGCACAAAGTTAAGTTCTTAGTGGTTGCTCAGGCGAGACTACCCACATCCCAATGTGCTTCCGCAACTAAGTGCTTCCCGCACCCAATGTCCTTCCCACCCACCTTCACCACCGCCCACTCGCTCGAGCATAAATCATTTTCATTCAAACCGGTCAAATGACAACCCTTGCCACGGCACAACAAATTTTAGCAACAGTAGCTTCCGCCAAGATTCCATATATCATTAAGTCAAGATTAAACATTTATGAATCATGTGATCGTGGACCATCGTATAACTAAAGCATGACTAAGTATAATATGCACCCATGTTGGTATTACAATAATGTTCAACTAATAATTTAACATCATATGGTGTCCAAGGATTTATGTCATTCAAGAGTACATGTCAATAGCAATTATACAAGGAGGCATAATGACAATTAGGCATTTAACTACTCTCGAAAGCATTTATTATAAACTTAGCAATGCATGTTGATATAAAACAATATAATTTTATAAAATGGGTTCAATATGATCAAAGGTCTACGACTTGCCTTCGTTGACGTTTTGATAGGCTTCAGTCGACGGGTCTGGGAGTTCTTTAGTAACGCCGGAATCTACACGAACGAAAAGAGCCAAATAAACACAATAATTCCAAATAAAATCAAAAAATTATCAAATTAGAACCAAAAGAAATGTACTGGATTTGTATAAATTTAGGAACGAGAATCGACGGAATCAGAGTTCGTATGAGGGAGAACGAACGTCCGGAAGATGGCGATTACATGAAATGATAGGGAATTATAGAAAATGGAATATGCTAGAATATTTTATTTTAGGATCTAGGATGAAAGAATGCTGACTTCTGGGTCACTCTTGAAAGCGGGTGTTGTGATTAGCTGATGGTTAAATGGTTCTCAACCCTAGAACTAATGTTGACAGATTAAAGGTACTCGATTATCTAACTACTCTACTAATTCCGATTAACTATCCAAATTCCTGGCTAGGGTTTACTAAAGTGGGATCGTCTATGCGTGTATATGTTTAAACTTGACGGCATTAACTTACTAATTACTAAATGACTTAAGGCAAACCTGTAGCTACAAAGTGTCCCACTAATACGTTAACTAAACTAATCACTACACTAAACTCTAATCATTTCTATTAAACCCAAACTTACTTGAGTCAACCACTGACTAACAACACTTGAGCACCCTATGCTAAAAGAACATACACAAGCTAAAAGATCAAGGTGCAATCTTACAAAATCCAAGGCTTACTGCTAATTTGGGATGCTACTAACTAACTACTAAACCAATTAACATCTCCTAATCTGATCATTTCATTAGCTAACACATGCGCATTAGTTAACAATCCACATCCTAACTACTTACTAATTAACCTACTGGAAGCAATCGCACAATCATACACACACATGGAGTTACACAAGGAGATGGGACCCACTATCAGCCAACTTCACAAAGAGAACACATAGAGAGGAAGCTCAAGATGGAAACAGGGGAGGGCTCAAGGGCGGCTCGGCCCTGCTCGCCGGCGGCGAGGGGGGGGGTGGTGAGGAGGATGTGGCAACCCGAAAATGGGTGGCCCACGAGGAGGTGATTCTATGGTGGTGGCTTCGTCGCTTGAAGAGGATGGTGGCGGCGCCTTCAGCCGAGGCGGCGCATGGGCGACGCGGTCATGTGGTGTCGCCGGCGGCTTGGCGGTGATGCGAGGACACTTGCGCACGCACGGGTAAGGCGGCGGCCCGGGGAAGATGTAGGTGAGCTTGGGGGTGTGCAGGGATGGCCGAGGGAGCGTGGCCACGGCGCCGGAGGCGGGGAAGAAAGGGACGGCGGCGACGGCATGACGTGGGTCGTAATTGACCAGGAGAAGGGAGGGGAAAGCAATATAGGGCTCGGGGGCGCGTCGTGACGTTGCGGAGGCCGGAGCGTCACCAGGGAAGAAGAACGGCGACGAGGCAGCGTGGATGGCGGCGGTGAAGAATGAGTGGTGCGAGCGGAGCTTCCGGTTGGAATGGTGCTTTGGTGTGGAAGAAAGGAACTAGAGGGGAGGAAAGGGGTAGAGGAAGGCCGGCTCCGGCTTAAATAGAGGAAGAGAGGGGAGGCAGCTCGGTGTGGGCGGAGCCGAACGGCGGGCGAAACAAGCGCAGCAAGAGGCGGTGTGGCGCGGATATGGCGCGGCGAGGGATCGCGTGGCGTCTTGAGGAGAGGCGAGGTGGTGTGCGCGCTGCTACGTGGCGGCTGGGTGACATGGCGCACATGCGGCGCGACAGTGAGGCGGGAGCGTGGCGATGCCGGAGCTGTGGAGCGCATGGGGGCGGTAAGAAAGAAGGTGAGCAGGGAAGGAGGAAAGGTAGGGCCCGGGCGAGCTGGGCCAATGCGGGCCGGAAAAAGAAGAAAGAAACGGCCGGGAGGCTAGGCCGCATGGTGGAAAGGAGTCGGGCCAGCTAGAATTCGGCCCAAACCGAAAAGATAGATTAAAATCATTTTCGATTTAAAGAAATACCAGAAATGCTAAAAAGGTTTTTAGAAAATAGTTAAAATAGTCCAAAAATTCTAGAAAAGTTCAAATAAATTCTCTGAAGCATTTTTGACTTAAATAAAATATTTTCAACTTAACATTGATATTTATAATTGTAAATAAATTATTGTGCCTTTAAAATAAATAGGAAAAATCTTTTTTTTAAATCCAGAAATTCAAGGTAAATATTTAAGTTTTATTTTTAAACAAAATCAAAATTTTGGAATGTTACAGTGAGGAACATGAGAGACTGCAGGAACATGAAAAGAAGAAGTAGAAAGGGTGCCTCGGCCTACAACAGGAAGAGAGGTACCATCTGTAGTATGAACAGTGGAAGGAAAAACTGTGGGACACACGAAAGTGAGGTGGGTAGAATTCGGTGTCATGCGAAAGGAAGCACGAGAGTCCAAGATCCACGGAGACGGGATACCTGATGAGGGAGGAGGCTGAGGCATGGAAGACTGCTGAGAAGCAAGAGCCAGACGAGCAGAACCTGAGGAGTCTGAGGAAAAGCCGACACCAAAGCACTGGAGCATTGAGAGGAGCTACTACGTGGCATCACTGGAGGAGCCCTTGCGAGAGGTGCCAGCTCCTGAGAGGTAGGAACCTCCAGAGCCCTTCGAGGGACATCCACTCCGGCGACCCTGGTCCCTCCTCCGCTTATAGCAGTCCTAAAACCTGTGGCCGACACGTTGGCAGTAGGTGTAGTGCAGACCCGCAGCAGAGGTAGCAACCACTGGTGCGCTGAGAGTTGGGGGGAGGGATCACGGTCGGTGCTGAAGAAATAGGCCAAGTGGGAGGTGCTAAAGCCGACAAGACAGCCTGCATCTGAGCCGCGCCACAGTGACGAGTCTCCTCAGCACACACATCTGTGAGGGTCTCCACCAAGCTCAGGCGCGGGTGGCGAGTCAGGAGCTGAGCACGCATAGTCTCAAACTCAGGCTGGAGACGCGTCAGGAAGTCGTAGAGATGGTGAGTTTCCTGGTGAGCACGGAGCCGCACACAGCAGGGACAGGTCCGACATACATCCGGCCCTAGAGAGTCAAGTTGACGCCACACCTCAGACATCTGATGGTAAAAGTCATCAACGGTGGCATTGAGCTGCTTAAGAGAATGCACCTGATGCACAACTAAGAGGTACACAGCATCACTTGTCGGCTGGTAGTGAGCTTAGAGGCGCTCCCACATAAGCTGCATCGTCAGCAGTTCCGCCACATCCATGGAGATGGCCACGGGCATGTTACCCACCAGGATGGCAGTAGCACGAGCCTCGGCATCCTACCATCGCTCGTAGGCATGTAGCTCAGACTGGTAGAGCTCCAGGGCCTCCTCCAGTCAAGATTGATGGCCTCTGAGCCGCTGACCGCACCAGCAGAAGAGCCGAAATTGGCGGTGTAGGCGAGGCGAGCGGGTGCTCGCTGATGAGATGACCCCAGAGACGCTGGTTGTTGAGGTGAATCCTCAGGTGAACAGTCCACTCCTGGAAGTTCGTCCCATTCGAACCGAATTGGGGGGAGCGGGATGGCGAAGGAGCCTTCGGCAAAATCCATCAGTGATGACTTGACCGGATCTGGAGTCGGGATTCATTTTTTTTCGCCGGCTCCACGTAGATAAGGGAGCCGGAGTGAAGTCGAACTCACCGGCTCCACGTAGATCACTGGAGCCGGAGCGAAGCCAAAGCCGCCGGTTCCACATAGATCTATGGAGCCGGTGTGGAGCTGAAGCTAGCGGCTCCACCGAATCAATACAAAACAAAGCAATTGCTCTGCTCTGCTTGTGAGCGATGGGGGCGGCAGCTAGCAGCGTCGGGGACGGAGGGAGGCGGCGGCCACGAGGATGGAGGCGGCACAGGAGGTCGGTGGCGTCGGGGGTAGAGGGTGCGCACGACAAGCTCGAGGCGTGGCGACGGCTCTCGGGCGTGGCGGCAATGATCCGGCGGTCCGGCAAGGTTGCACCGAGCGCACATGGAGCAGAGGAGGCGTTCGTGGTGCAAAAGTGGCGGCGGCGACGACGGTAGAAGAAGGGCACGAGGAGGGCAGCGGCGACGGCGGCTGCAAAACCCCTGACTGCAAAACCCCAGCCCTAAACTTACTCTGATATCATGTTGGAATGAGGCTTCTTGTCTATACCAATAGGCCAAAAGATCAATATATAACATGTACAAAGTTACCAATATGCAAAGAACACCATAAGCTACATACATATCTAACAGAATCAATATTCAGATTGTTTTTTTTCCTTCTTTTGCAACTTAATTATATTGAGGCATCCTCATCAACTTCCTGTGTAGCTCAGTATTTTCGTTTGCTTGTATTTGGCAAGTCATGCGCCTTATCCCGTCAAATTCTTGTTTGTTATCACTTCATCAGTATGTCTGCGTCGAGATGCTCAACCGTGTCAGGTACTTGTGCGACGTTCTTGTGCAACTTGGATACGTACACTTAGTTCAAATACATAACATTGATTTCTTGCTTGACGTTCAAACCCATAGCATGAGAATCCTCGGGTATAAATGGAGGGAAGTTTCGTGCGCAATGAGATGGGCCATGCCATCTTTTTTTTTGAGCCGTCTGATCGTCGTTCGATTCTTTTGAGCGCCGTTCGATCCTTGCTAGATTTTTCCTTCTCGCGGTCGAACACGCAGCGCAGCGCAGCCCTCTCCGCGGGCCCCACACGCGGCGCGCCTTCGTGTGCAGTTTTCTCGAGGGCATGGCTTCGACGCCTTTTCTCGTTCTCGCGGGCCCCACCAGGCCTTGACTCGCGAGCACGACGCGCAAGCGCGTCGCAGGTCTACTAGTCCTACGGTATAAATAGAGGAAACTTTGGCCAGTAGCCAGAGCGGCCACGTCGTTCTTTTTTTTTCGGCTGTCCGATTTCGAGCCGGTTTCCGTCTTGTCCTTTCGATCGTCGTTGTGTTTTCGTTGCTTGCGCTTACTTCGCGTTCTCGGCCGTCGGATGGTCTTCCTCCTTCCATCTCAACCGTTTGCTCCTCCACGTGCGCTAGCGTCAGGCTTTTCCACGCGCGGACCCCACGCACGAACGCCTCTGCCTTTTCCACGTGCGCAGCCGGCTTTTCCACGCGCGAGGCTCTCCATGCGCGGCCGTGCCTCACGCGTGCCCAACCGTCGCTGTCCACACGCGGGCCCCACGCACGGCCGTGAGCTCGCGCGCCCAAGGGCGCGACAGGTCTAGTAGTGCTTGATGATGTCGAAACGTGCAAGTTCCAGCGTAACTGATACTCCGGAGACTGAACAATACTGACAGGATAGACAACACTCCCATTCCATACGTACTGTCTCTGTATCAATTCTCTCTTATCTTTTTCTACAGGCTGCGCATGAGCTTCATGTCGTCGTATCTTTCCAGTTCAAACGCATGCATCCCTATCCAACATCGCGGTCCTTTTCTTTTCTGCTATGATTCTTGTTTCAGTTCTCTCCTGTCAGTGTTTGCATATGCCCCAGAATTGATCCTATCTTTGTATCTGTACTTACATGTCCAAACCTGGGTCAGATTACCGGGCAAACTTACGCATGAAAAGGCTATGGTTAGTCAAAATTTCTACCCTTTCCGAGTGACAACGATCTATACTTGGTTTCAAAAATAGTGATAACGATCTACAGTCAATCGCCCCTTTTGGAATGAAGGGAAAGCATAGGAATTTTTAAGGATTCAATTCCTATGAGAAATTTTCCTACGAGGCCATTTGGAACAAAGGAATTAGGGGTGCAAACGGAACGAACAGTTCCCGACTGTCCGCCCGTCCGAATGAATTCGGAGTGTATTTGGAGCGTGCAACTGGATATGGGATCGGATTTGGAAGAGAGGTATCCGTCGGATTCGGAGCTATCCGAAGTTTTTTATCAGATAGTATCAGGTAAATTCTAGGACCAATGAGCCGGAGAGAGAAATCGGCCCACAAGGCTTTTTCGGTATTTAAATTAGTTTTTTTTATAGAAAATACAGGAAATCCAAAAAAACCAAGAAAAATAGCAAATGAACTAAAAAATTGCAAAATTTTTAGAAAAATACTTTTGAACATAAGGAACTGAAATAAAATAATTTTGAATTTAATGGATGTTTGATTGATTCATATTACATCATTTTCATTTCTAAAAATATATATTTAAGCTTTGTTAAATTCTAGAAAATGAAGAAAATTTTATAAAACCTTATTTTAAATAAAATATTTTGAAAAACTTGAAATGTTATGTGTATCCTTAACTGGTTATTGCTACTGGTCTGTAGGCTTTGTATATGTCGTATCTGTCATGTTATGTAGTTGGCTAGTAATATTTTATACATCTTTTGTACTGCTATGCCTATCACTATGACTTGCTACTTGCTAGTTACTACTTGACAGTGTGATGTAGTCAAATTTGCTTGTTAAATTGCTAATGTAGTTGCATTTTGGACATGTAATACGGTCGATTGATCTTTATATGTGCAACATATATGGTTTATGTTTTCGCGCAATATCCGATTAAATATTCGTGACTGAGACTATCCGTATTCGTATTCATATTCGGCACTGTCCATGTCCGACTTTGATTCTGAGAAAAAAGTGGAATATGTTACGAGATAAGTGATGTCCGCCTGTATCCGCTCTGATTGCATCCCTAAAAGGAATGCCACCCAAAAAAATCCTTTGAAATTCCTATGAAATAGGCTATTCCATAGGAATTTTGGAGGAAAATAAGTGTGAACTCTAACCTCATGTTTTCTTGCTTTGTGTCATGAATTCATTTGTTTATCCTGTGTAGCATCCAAACCCAAACGTCTCTTTTGAAACTTCCGTGTATTCTTAATTCTTGTAGGAATCCAGTGGGCATGACAATCAATTCCTGCGTTTTTCTGTTCCTATGTTTTTCATTTCTTTCATTCCAAACGGGGCCGTAGCATTCCTATTCCAAAGGATGCCGCGAAACAGTTCTAATCAGGAAGCTCCAATGGCTAGTTCGACTTCGAGGGGAAGAAAATTTCTTCGAGCCACTTGTTCAGTTGGTCTAGGTCAAGGACACCTATTTTCTCGCGTACGAGCTATGGCTGACAAATAGGGAGCAACGGGCCGAGTCTATTCCCCGCAAGGGAACTTCCATCCCATCGACAAAACGATCTGTCTAAGCAAGTTAGCCTCTGTCCGTGATGATTGTGAAACTAACTCTGTAACGTGGGCAACTAAGCCACACTTCACTGCTCGTGCATAGGCTAAGTCAGACTGACAAGTTAACCTTCTTAACGCTTCGCCTTCGGTTTATTAATGTTGACAATAACATAAGCTATACTCTAATACATGAAGCCAACACTTATATTTCAATGTCAACATTAATAAGTGCTAGCTTTATGCATCGGAGTATAGCCTGTGTCAATGTCAATGTCAACATTAATAAGTATTGACTTCATGCATCGGAGTATAGCCTGTGTCAATGTTAACATTAATAAACCGAGAACGAAGTGTTAATAATGTTGATTTGCCGGTCTAGCTTAGCCCATACACGAACGGTGAAGCGTGGCTTGGCTGTTCACGTCGTAGAGTTGGTTTCACCATCATGACGGACATAGGCTAGCTTGCTTATACAGCTTGTTTCGTCGACGGGATGAAAGTATCCCCGCGCGGAATAGACCCGGTCCGTTGCCATCCCTACGGACAAACGAAACCCATGCATACAAACTATGTCTGACATGCGGGACCCATGTGCGTACAAACCACAGCTGACGGGGTATTTGCGTATGCAGTGCTGCAGTGCGTATTGGTTTTGATCGTTGTGGAACTAAGAACTGTGCGCTACATGGTAACGACAATGTGATTTGGTCATGTTCTCTTTGACTTGAGTACATTATATATGGTGCATTACAAGACTGCCATGACAGATCATATTAGGCCATTTCACTGTGCACAAGTCAAATCTTTGCAGTGGTTGGGCAGGCAGGGCAAGTCAAAGCTTGAATTCCACCAACCAACCGAGGTCCAACTCCCATTTCTATTCAGTTTAGATGTATCCCTTTCTGTATTTGTTTGGACGGTGTTTAAGTAAACAAAAAACAAAAAAACAAAACCCTGCCTATTCCCATCTAGATGGAAACCGTGAACTAGCGTGGCCCGTGAACGAGAACCGAATCGAGCAGAGTTTTTCACTAGATGGCACTTTTGGCGTCGATATTAACAAAAGTAGTTGTTTATACGGTGTAATGCTATTTTTGGCACCACAGACGTCTCAGTGTGTGACACGTGTCCTTCACCGTTCCTCCCGCGCACGGAGGCCATCTCTACTGTTCGTAGGGAGACCGGACGCTCCCGAAGCCGCAACGTACGCCGATGCCCCCCCCCCCTCGGCGGGCCCGGAGGCCCCCTCTGCCGTTGCCTGGTGGCCCGGACGGCGTATGCCACGCCACGTGGACGCCCAAACATCCTCCGATGTTGCCTGGTGGCCCGGATGGCGCATGCCACACCACGTGGCTGCCTTCCGCGCGTCTCGCGCCCGGTCTGTGCCCTCGAGCCTGGTCCGTGCCCCCCAGCCGTGCGCGCGCACCGGTCTGCCCTGGCACGGACGATAGCCACATGGCGACTCCATTGTCCCCTCGCCAGGATTTTCGACACTACCATGCCACCATGGCACGGTATGACTACTACCCAACGCGTTTTCATTGCACCGCCCTATGACAATGCACTGACGCGTTTTCACGTTTCGTCGAAAGCATCCTCTGTTCCCTCATCTTTTCCACCATCTCATCCATCAATTACATCACCTCGCTGCCTCCATCCGCATGCATGCTTAATCACAGTGCATAGGACGCGGAATTCTGTCCTGTTTCCTTGTGTTCGGCGTGAAACGCCTTCGCGTGCCTATAAAAACAGGCGTCGGGCTCACTCTCGCTCTCATTTTGGAATTCATTCTCGTTCTCGTGCTCGTCGCTGAGAACAAAGAGAATTGAACTAAAACTTTGTTCGGATTACGCTGTGAATTAAATAGTATTTAGAGTAGTGCTTACGACCGTATAAGTACCGTGAGGTCGACATCAATGCAAGGTAAATTTATGTACTATGCTTTAGTTCTAATAAATTCAGTCGTAGTTAACTAGTGGTAATTTATTAGTCGTAGTTAGTGATAATTTACCCGTAGTTTGCAAGTGGTAACTAAGCGGTCGTAATTAGAATACTCATAGTTAATTAGTCATAATTAATTTGTAGAAATAAAGAATTAATTAATTAATTAGTCGTAATAAATTTCTTGTAGTTTATTAGTGGTAATTACATTAGTGCAAATTAATTGGTCGTAATTACATAGCCATAATTAATTTGTTGGTAACTAACGACTCGTAGTTAATTAGTACTAATTAAATAATTGTATTTAATTATGATTAATTAATGACGATAGTTAATTAGTGTTAATTAAATAATAGTAATTAATTTAGTGGGAATTAGTTAGATGTATTGAATTACTCGTAAGTAATTTATTGATAACTAATGAATTTGTTGCTAATTAATAAATTGTTTGTATTTAATTACTCGTGTTTACTTTCTTACTTGTCTATAATATGTCATAATTATTTGTGTTATGGGTAATTAGTGACAAATAAATTACTCATAATTAGTTGAGTCCTATTTAATTAGTGGTAATTGAAGAAATAATCTCATGTAAATAGTCGTGTACAGTTAATTAATTAGTGCTAATTGCATACCCTGTTTGTTATATTGTGTACCGTAAATCGGGTTGTTGTTGCTTTAGGTAATTTTGAACATGCAAGACTTGGTAGTGTTTTATGGTGACAGTCTCGTACGGGTCGGACCCGATGGGTTGGACCCATTGAGATGCCGGTACAAGGTGGTCCGAGCAGAGGGGCTCGATACGATGAATATTCACGACCTTAGGAGCTGCATCCGGATGGAGTTTGACATGGAGCCAACGATGAAAAAACTTGTCTTCGAGGTGATTACCTGCATGAGTAGGGGAGGGCAGGGCGTATGGGAGCTAGTCATGGTTAATGGAAGCGTATCATAGGGCCGGTACATGCAGATTGCTTCCCAGCCCGAGGCGGTGATATACGGGATGATGACGATGTACGTGAATTTCGTACGAAGGCTGTGGGGAAACCTTGATGATGCTGGTGCCTCAGGAAGCGGGCAACCGCAGACGGAGCTTGAAGACGGTAGCACAGAATGTGTTGTTTTAGAGGAAGTCCACGAGAGAAGAGTTGGGCAATTTTTGTGCAAAATGAGGGGGTGGGATTGTGGTGGTCGGCCCACATTGACTGTCACGAGTATCTACCAGACCAGCCTTCCGGGTTGGAGTCCGATGAGGACACTAACCCAGGCTCAAATGGTAGTGAAGAAGACACACCTAAGGGTGGTGGTCCAACTGACGGAATTGTGTCATCGGAGGTGCCTTACGTGGCATCTAGACTTAATGATATCACAGTGCGGTCGCTCGTACTACCGCAAGAAGAAGGGTCCCATTGGGGGTTTGACGCTATCACCCTCTTAGTTGGGCAGCACTTCCTTAGCAAGGCGACCGTACAACAAGCTATAGCATGGCACGCCTTGTCCACCAGCTGTGTGTACCGGGTGCACCGGTCTAACCCAGGACATTACGTAGTGAAGTCCTTAGGTTAAGGTTGCCCTGGCAAGGTTAGCACTCACCGAGCAAAATTCTTTAGCTCGGTCTTCACGGTTAAGGCAGTGACCAACCACACTTGCGAGTTTAGCGAGCCGCTGCGGCAGCATCAGAATGTGACTTCCGCATATGTGGCAAGCCTCATCAGCTACCTAGTTGCGGAGGACGTGTCTGTCTCCCCCAAGATGCTGCTGTTAGAAGTCGCTAATCTAGTTAGTTATCCAGTCAGCTATAGCAAGGTCCAACGAGCTAAGCAGAAAGTTATCAAGTCCATATACGAGACATACGAAGAGGCATACAACCTTGTACAGATAATGCTTCACCAGGTTGCTGAAGCAAACCCCCGCACGTACATAAACAAGGTTAAAAGTGAAGATGCTGATGGAGGCCACAACTGCTTTATACTGGACCGAGTGTTTTGGGCTTTTGCTCAAGCTATAGAGGGCTTTAAGTTTTGTTATCTGGTGCTCACGATGGATGACACTTTCCTCACGGGGAGGTACAAGGACACCATTCTCATCATGGTGGTGGCCGATGCAAATGACCAGCTTCTCTCGGTTACTTTTGCCATCGTAGAGAATGAGAACACATCCAGTTGATTGTGGTTCCTAGTGAATGTGAAGTGGGCGATTATGGGAGACCGGCCCAACGTATGCCTTATCACAAACCGCAATGCTGGGTTGTTGTCGGCTCTGAACACCATGAAGAATGGGATGGAACCCCCTCACTAGTGGAACGACGTGGAAACCTGGTGGTGTATGACACATCTTGTATCGAACTTCTTCACGTGGTTCCACAGTCAGGAACTAATCAAGACGTTCAAAGCGTTGTGCATGTAGAACCAAAGGCAGAAGTTTGAGTCCATCTGGACAGACCTCGAACATCGGATTACAAGGCATACAAAGGAGTCCCCTCCGGAGGCACAGGAGGGACAGCAGGCCGCAAGCGGGCAATCCAGGAGCACCATAAGTTTCATGCAGTGAATTAATCTCCACGCTCCTGAGTTGGAGAAATGATCCCTACTCTATAGATGATGCGAGGTACGGAATTATGAGGACCAACATGTCCGAGGTGTACAACAGCGTGCTAAAAGGTGTGCAATGCCTCTCTATCACCGCAATCGTTGAGGAGACATGGGCTCGCACGGTTGGTTACTTCATCAATAGAGCCACTGCTGCGAGGCAATAGCTGGAAGAAGGGAAGCAGTGGTCTGAGAACATACAGAGGTATATCGACTAGAAGATGCATAATGTCTGAATGCACGACATTCGGGTGATCGATGGCCTCAGGAGGAAGTACGAGATCAGACAAAGGAAAAAATATGTCAACAATCATGCCAGGGGGGAAAGAAAACATGCATGCACCCTGCAACTAGCCGAAGCTCCTGCACAAGCCATGCTCGTATGTGTATAAGGCGTGTGCGCAACTGAGGCAGATGTCTACGCCATATATCTCCGAGTACTATGATATACAGTATCTTTTCGGTACATAGATATAGAGTTTCACTCGTATGGCATGGACATGAACTATAGGGATCTTTGGCTGGGCAGGGTGAAATGGGGCCCGAACAAGGCATTGAAGTCAACTGAGAAGGGACGCCGATAGACACGGTGCTTCTAGAACGACATGGATAACAGCTAGTGTGGGGACCCGAGCTGCATGATGAAGTGCAGGATATGCAAGACCCTTGGCCACTCCATGAAGGATTGCCCTAATAGACCGAGCTCGTCTAGTCGTCATTATGTGTCATAATTTATTGTATTGTCTGCCTGTACGGGGAGTGTCGTGTCAGGTAAATGGGTAGTCTGCTCATATTTGTGCATTTCTGTACGTCATTCTTTCTTAACGCGTACGTATCTCGACATTCTATTTGTTCTGAACTGACTCGCCCTTGTTTTGTGCGCAACAGCAAAACATTAGGTCGGCCTTGAATATGTCGAACTCATCGTCAAACTTTTATGTGAAGATACTGCAGAAGTGCAAGTGGCTTGCCAAGGGGGCTAAACCCTACCCAAATTTTTCTATGAAGGATGCACCAGTACCACCAGAGTTTGCACGCCCACAATATGTGTGCGAACAACCGGCAAAGATCATTTAGTCCACACACCCGACCACCGCCGCCTGGGCGTACTACACCAATTTTTCACACCATACGTTGCATTCTACAAATTTCTAACTTCATCTGCACGTAATGGCAGCCCGAGATGCGTTGCAACTTCTTCCAATAGATCGATGGCCTGGAGATGTACGATAGGACGTTCATCAAGCAAAAGTACATGTTGAACTACGTGATGTGAGCAGAGGCCTTCTAGTGATGAAAATCTTACGTATCGGACCCTATTGAAAAGGCACCGGAGGAGCCCAGGACAGCAGGGTGGTGGTGGAGGACCCCCGAACAATAAGCTGATTACGACCAGACACAACACATGACAGACAAGGGGATGAATCCTGCTATTGAGACCGGCAGTACACACATAACATACAAAATATGCATACAAATATGGCACAAGAAAAGCGCATAACATCTATGTAGTGTAATTACACATGGGGTACAATATAGCTCACTCGTCTGAGCCACTCTCCACTTGCTGCGTCTCTGTTTGCGTGCGTGTCCTAGTTTTGTGTTGAGCATGTCCCGTGGGATACGTTAAGCGGTTCAGAGAGCGCATATTAGTTCGAAGGGGTTATGGAGACCGTTGAGTGGGCAGAGGTGCATTGGCAAGCTGACTCTGGCTCAACTGAGTTTGTCCAACGCCAATATCGTCCAGCTGAGTTATGCCAAACTAGTTACCATCTGCAATCATGTCATTAATGAAGGAGTCAAGAAGTCCACGCCCTGATCGTCCACCCCCCAGGTACGATGTCTGCAAGTCCCTTGGTGCGAAGGAGCTCTGGCCTTAACCATGTGATGTGCCAACGACCCCAGAGGAGCTCTGCTCTTGCTACGGTACTCCGTACTAGTCAACGCACGACAGGGGTGGGCGCCCTGGGTGTCATGGTCCAAACCCTGGTGTCGTGTACTGCTCCCTGGCAGTCCCCACGGTCAATTGAAGGCTGCAAGATGGAATGATCTTAGGCGAAATAAATATTCATGGCCTAAACTAAACATCTCGTACCTCCCAGATTTGTAGTGCGGATGATCAAGGGGAGCGTCATTCTGAATACGGGGTGTAGATGACAGAAGTGATGCATCCCAACGGACGTGCGGCTGGAGGATGACATGATGTTAGCACAACCTAAGGCGTAATAAAAATAGGACATAAATTTGTACATAACTTACCTCCCCGTCGATCTGCCATGTGGATGACTGAAGGGGAGCGCTACGACACCCGCCAGACTGACTAGGCTGTGCTGACCTAGCAGGTGAGCACGGTCGGCCCACTCGGTGTGCAGCATGAAGGACGTCGTCTCTCGACTGATCGCAGCTCATGTTCTTTATTATATTCTTCGACTCCGCGATAATGTACTTCATAGTGCTCAGAAGCCTCGACACGGTGTGCTCTGGGCTACGGATGGTGGTCTCAGATGCACTTACGATCCGCTGCAGCTGCTAGAACTGAAATGACAGACATCACTTGTTCAATAACAAACAATGCAAATATCATCAATGAAACGAGCAAAGATTGCCAGTGTTTTACGGTGTCGTCACACCACGAAACGTTGTGTCGATAGAACGAGTGACAGAGGCTCTTTTGGTGTGTCATCTGCTCCGAACGCTTTGGTGGAGGACGGGTGAGTCTGGTGCACGACCGTGGCATGTACCACTCGATGTACTGACCGTATATCCGTACGTCGTACGGTCTCTGCTCCTATAGGACTTCGATGTGCGCTGTCTCCGTCTAAGCCGTAACCTACTTATGTTGGACTGCTTTGCAGTCCTCATCCTGTCGGCCTACCCTCGAGTGCCTGCATTCGAGAAGGATTGATGTTAGAACAGCAGATGTAGGTATGAAGTGTAAACATTACTCGGATGGAGTTGGACTCACAAGTGGATGGCTAGCTGTAGGATCTTGCCGTCAGGAGGGGGCACAAGTTGGTACAGATTGAACTGGCGTTTTACGTGATGTGGCGCGTAAGGCTCCACGACATGGGTAAACACCAGGTGGCAAGTCATCGCCCATAATCTGACATCCTGCGTGCATTGCACGGATAGTCCGTGCGGCGCTACCGTGTTCACGAAATTTGGGCTCCATGGAGCCCATATGTGGAACAACGAGTAGCACCTCGCCGGTCTGTCCTTGACCTAGCGTAACTGGGAAGTAGTCCACCAGTAGCCCATAGTGGGCCCATCTATCGGGTCGTGCAACTACGGGTGCACTACTTTCCCAAGAAGGGCTGCCCAACAAGGAAGTGCTCCCAACTCCACAGCTGCAGGAGCATGTAGCAGACGATAAGGACCGGTTTCACACCGGTGTCACATCACGAAGCGTCACACAACCCCCTGTATGTAGTGCAAAGGACAGTTGATCCCCAACTGTATTAGGGCATCGCCTCAGCCTCTGCGATACGGACGAAGCTGGGGTACACCCAATCGCCTTGTGTGGTGGGAAACAGGGCCCAACCCAAGAGGTGAAGAAGGTAAGCGATGAGGTGCGTCCTAACAACCTCGTTAGCTACATCTACCGGACATTGACTGAAATTCCTCAGCCATATCCGAGGGACACCACAGGTGTTGTCCGTGGCAAGTATGCCAAACCGATGCCCCAGCCGAACCTTCCTGGAACAAGTGGTTCACCCTTGATCAGGAGATCGGTCAAGAATGAGACATCCTAGAGAGTGACCATCATCTCTCCCCACCGAAAGTGGAAGGTGTGTGTCTCGGGTCTCCACTTGTCGATAAGTGCGGACATCAGACTGCCGTCCAGGGTGAAGTAGAGTCCAATCGAGAGCAGCCTCGCAAAAGGCAACAAGCCTGTGTCCCGAAGGATTGGGACGTAGCGAGCATCGAGCTGCCAGCAATGCTTCTCAGACCGAAGCACGAGGAGTGGAGGGCCATCAGCTTCCTCGGTGATCCATAACTTGCACTAGTGATGCTTGTCGTAGAATGGTTCTAGTAGCCCTGGTAGAGGCATGGCTTGCAAGAGATCAAATGCACAGATTATTAGCGAATAAATTAATAATGGCGACGAATTATTAGAATTTAAAAATTATGACTAATTAAGTGCGACTAAATTAATTATGACTAATTAAATAAGACTTAATTAATTGCAACAAAATAATTATGACTAATTAAGTATGACTTAATTAATTGTGGCTAAATTCATTATAATTAATCAAATTACGAGTAATTAATCACCACTACATTAATTAGGATTAAATTAATTAGGACTAAATAGTAATGACCACAATAATTATGTCTAATTTAGTACGAAAAAATTAATCATGACTAATTAACTACGGATAATTAACTAAGACTAAATTAATGATGACTAAATAGTAATGACTACATTAATTATGTCTACTTAATTACACCTACTTAATGACGACTACTTAGTTACAACTAAACTAATTACAACTTACTAATTACGCCTAATTAATTATGACCTGTTTAACTAAGGATTAATTAATTGCAACTAAATAGTGATGACTAATTTATTTATGACTAGTTAACAACGACTAAATTAATTATGAGTAATTAATTGTGGCTAATTTATTACGAATATTTCACTAAGAGTTACTTAATTATGACAAAATAGTAATGACTCACTTAATTATGAATAATTAACTATGACTAAATTAATTATGACTAACTAATTGCGCCTAATTATTTATGACTATTTAACTAAGAATTAATTAATTATGACTAAATAGCAAAGAATGACTATTTTATTTACGCCTAATTAAAAATGACTAAATTAATTAAGAGTCACTAATTACGGCTAATTAATTATGAATATTTAACTAAGAATTAATTAATTACAATAAAAAATAATGACAAACTTAATTACGAATAATTAACTATGCTTAAAATTAATTACGACTAACTAATTGCGCCTAATTAGTTACAACTATTTAACTAAGAATTCATTAATTATGACTAAATAGTAATGACTAATTTATTTACGCATAATTAATTACTACTAAATAACAACGATTAAATTAAATACAAGTATCTAACTGCGTCTAAAAATTTACGAATATTTAACTAAGAATTAATTAATTACGAGAAAAAAGTAATGATTAACTTAATTATGAATAACAAACTACGACTTAATTAATTATGACTAATGCATACAAAAATAATTACCTCCTCTTAATCATTGCTCTAGACAATCTCTAATCGACAGCAAAATCACAAGTCCCTCGCTCGCTCAATTCTCTCTGCCTCACGAATGCGATTTTGTAGCGACAGCAAGAGAGAGCGCAAGAATGAGGTTGAGAGTGAGAGCGACGCCGGTTTTTATAGCCGCACAAACATAATTTACACTGATCGTGGGAATCAATTCCCTCCCGCGTGGCATGTCTCTACATTGTTTGCACGCATGCGGAGGGAGCCAAGAAATGACGGATGGGTTGGGAGAGGGAATTTGGCGCCGAAAGCAACGAGAGAGGGAGGAAAGAGATGGGCGAAAGCAAGGAGAGGGAGGAAAGAGACAGGGCGAAACCGTGCCCTGGGGGCACGACATGCCAACATGGTGCACGCAAGTCTAGGGGGCATAGACCGAGCGCAGGACGCGCAGAAGGGCGGCCACGTGGCGTGCCGTGCGCCGTTCGGGCCACCAGGCAACAGCGGAGGACGTATGGGTGGCCACGTGGTGTGTCGTGCACCGTTCGGGCCACCAGGCAACGGCGGAGGGGCCTTCGGGCGTGGCATGGGCGTACGTGGCGGCTTCGGGAGCGTCCGGTCTCCCCGCGAACGGTAGATATGGCGGCCTCCGTGTGCAGGAGGAACGGTGGAGGACACATGTCGCACATCGAAACGTTCGTGGTGCCAAAAATGATATTACACCGTGTAAACGACCACTTTTGTTAATACCGACGCCAACGGTGCCAATTTAGGGAAAAACTCAATCGAGCATCGCTGGTACCTCACCCTTTGTGGTGTATGTATGTGTCTCTGTGACATGTGCACCCTGAAAAAAACTGCTACTAATTAAGCACTGCATGTGCATCAGAAGATTCAGATCCAATACCACACAAGGGCATCGTACGTGTATGTGAAAACCGATACGGACGCTTCCTGTGAGGTTCGGACACCCTGCGGCAGCTGGTTTGGTGGAGTCGGACTGTTTCTGACACCCAAACCAACTCGCTTGAAAACCATCTGTTCCGGAGCGCCAACGTTGACCTAGCTGAGCTTTTCTGCTGATAAACGTGGGAAATAGCAAATCTGCTCGCACTAGCTAGTATCCCACGACTTTTTCACGCTGATTTGAAGCTCGCGGATTACTGCCGCGCTCGCAGCCATGCGGCGCGCGCGCTATATCATTTCTGGCACGATAACCGCCGCGTGCGCTCACGCAGGCCGGCACTCACAAAGCCATGTCCTGAAGAGAGAAGTCGTCACTTTGGCGCCCAATTCCAGAGGGAAAGAGCATGGGAACACGTGCGCTCTGTCTCCTCCTCGTCGTCACCACCGCTTTCTTCTCCCCCTCCATCGCTGCGGACACCATCGACCAGACCGCGTCCATCACCGGCAACCAGACGCTCGTCTCGGCCGGTGGCATCTTCGAGCTCGGCTTCTTCAACCCGTCGGCCGGCGCGGACGGCAGAACGTACCTCGGCATTTGGTACGTCAACATCCCGGGCCCGACCGTCGTGTGGGTCGCCAACCGCCATAACCCGTTCGTCAACACCCCCGGCGTCGTCAGAATCTCCGCCGACGGCCGCCTTGTCATCCTCGACCGCCAGAACACCACCGTGTGGTCCTCCGCGGCGCCCACCAGAAACGTAACCACCGGCGCCACCGCTCGGATACTCGACGACGGCAACTTCGTTCTGAGCTCCGATGGAAGCGGTTCTCCTCAGAGCGTGGCGTGGCAGAGCTTCGACTATCCGACGGACACGCTGCTCCCGGGCATGAAGCTCGGGGTGGACTTCAAGAACGGCATCACCAGAAACATCACGTCGTGGAGCAGCACGACCGATCCCTCGCCGGGGACCTACACGTTCAAGCTGGTCCAGGGCGGGCTGCCGGAGTTCTTCCTCTTCCGGGGCCCGACGAGGATCTACGCGAGCGGGCCGTGGAACGGCGCGGTGCTCACGGGCGTGCCGGGCCTCAAGTCGTCTCAGGACTCCTTCACATTCACGGTCGTGTCGAGCCCCGACGAGACGTACTACAGCTACTCCATCAGCTCCCCGTCGCTGCGGTCGCGGTTCACCGTGAACGGCACGGAGGGGACGGTAGGGCGGTTGGTGTGGCTCAACAACGCGTGGAGCAGCTTCTGGTACTACCCGACCGATCCGTGCGACGACTACGCCAAGTGCGGGCCGTTCGGGTACTGCGACAGCGGCCAGTCCCCGCTCTGCAGTTGCCTGCCAGGGTTCGAGCCGCGGTCGCCGCAGCAGTGGAGCCTCCGGGACGCGACCGGCGGGTGCGTCAGGAAGACCAACCTGAGCTGCGGGGACGGCGACGGGTTCTGGGTCGTGAACCGGATGAAGTTGCCGGTTGCGACCAACGCGACGGTGTACTCCGGCATGACGTTGGACCAGTGCAGGCAGGTGTGCCTGGGTAACTGCAGCTGCCGGGCGTACGCCGCCGCGAACGTTAGCGGGGGAGTCAGCCGCGGGTGCGTCATTTGGGCCGTCGATCTGCTTGACATGAGGCTGTATTCGGTGGTCGTGCAGGATGTGTACATCCGGCTCTCGCAGTCCGAGATAGACGCCTTGAGCGCCGCAGGTTAGGGCTTCGAAAACATTTTGAGCTTTTCTTTCTGTAATTCAAAACATGCATGCACAAAAATTTCCCATTTTGAGCATTTTTAATGATTATTGTTAAATGCTTACATGTTTACATCACTGCTAAATTCTTATATCTACCTTGTTCTTGAAAAAAAAAGAACTTGTATTTTATCTTTTCGTTGAAAAAAAAATTATAGATCAATTTCGTCTACTGGGGTTAGAAAGCTTACCATGTTAGCCAGAAATGTCGATTGGCCAATGCTGGTTTCTGGTTTAGTTATCTCGTTCATGTAGTTGTCAAGATACAAGATTAATGCTTTCTCTGTTATTTTCTTCGAACTTATCATCTGATAGCTGTCATAGCGTGTTGACGTACGTGTTCCTTTGTTGAGTTCTTCTTCATGGCCACTTTTCTCGGTCAAGAAATTCGGTGCATGTCGAGAAAATAGTTACCTTTGTAAGCTTTTCAACATGGTTTTCCAATCCACGGACTAGTCGCCGTGGTTACGTTGTGATCCCGTTAGCCGCAGACAAGTCAACGGTTACCTTCGAATATAAGCAAAATTAGCATGGGTGAACTAGCCGTTAGTCGTTGGGTAAAATCGCAACAGCCATTAATTTCTTTATCTCTGTATCACATTCGCCGGATTAGGTGCAGTGCAGTCCACAATAAACGCTACTCAAAGAGCAAATGTCCAACACCACCCAACTCGAAAGTGACGAACATTAATCAAAAAGTTGTCTGGATATGATAAAGTAATACTAAATTGCAAGCACTTGCACTCAAAACACGCATAAAAAAAAATCAGAAAGTCACACTTGATATGTAAAAACTAAAAACAGCATACACAAGTCTATTTAATTCAAGTGTTGGACCGTCTCACCTCACGTTTACCGCTGATTGATTTCAGCTAACCGCCGGCGTCCAAAGAAGAGCGTGGTGATCGCCGTCGTCGCGACTGTTTCCGGTGTACTTCTTCTCGGAGCTGTTGGCTGCTGCTGTTTTTGGAGGAACAGGGCGAGGAGGAAGCGTGAGACTGAAATGGCGCCAAGCAGTCGGGACGACGTGCTTCCGTTCAGGGTCAGGAAACACCCTGCGTTGAGCCAAGCACGGGATCAACGGCTGGATGAGAGCAGGACATGTGATGGTAAAGATCTTGACCTTCCGTTGTTGGATCTAACGGTGATTTTGGCCGCCACTGACAACTTCGCCCCGGAAAGTAAGATTGGAGAAGGTGGATTTGGCCCTGTTTACATGGTAAGATAAGAATCGAATTAACAGTAGAACAACTTGCATTTGACGTCTGGTGATTCTACGTAAATTATAACGGAGCTGCGAATTAATGATCAGGGAAAACTTGAGGATGGGCGTGAAGTAGCTGTGAAGAGGTTGTCTAGGAGATCAGCACAAGGGGTTGGGGAGTTCAAGAATGAGGTGAAACTAATTGCCAAGCTTCAGCACAGAAACCTTGTGAGGCTGCTAGGCTGCTGCATCGACGACGACGAGAGAATGCTCGTGTACGAGTACATGCACAACCAGAGCCTAGACACATTCATATTTGGTCAGTTCATTTTAACAGAAACAACTTCTAACTACTTTGCTCAATGAAACGCACAGTGTTTATCTCAGTCCATGTATTGTGCAGATGAAGGAAAGCGTAAGCTGCTAAGATGGAACAAACGGTTCGAGATCATTCTAGGGATTGCACGGGGTCTACTCTATCTCCACGAGGATTCAAGGTTCAGGATCATCCACAGGGATTTGAAGGCAAGCAACGTGTTGCTAGACATAAACATGATCCCCAAAATATCAGACTTTGGCATCGCAAGAATGTTTGGAGGTGATCAGACCACTGCATACACCAGGAAGGTCATTGGGACATAGTGAGTATTACTATCTCCTAATCCTCGTTCTATACACTTTTCTGAAAATGAACCTTCACACTGACTTGTGAGACTGTTTTCAGTGGCTATATGTCTCCGGAATATGCAATGGACGGCGTGTTTTCGATGAAATCCGATGTCTTCAGCTTCGGCGTCCTAGTGCTAGAGATCGTCACTGGCAGGAGGAACCGGGGCTTTTGGAAAACCCAGCTTGATCTAAACCTCCTCAGATACGTAAGCACCAGCAATAAATTAATTGCCACAGGTGATTTTTGATCAATTTTGTCGCTATATTTAATCGTGTTAGTCATTTTCAGGCGTGGATGCTGTGGAAAGAAGGCAGGAGCGTGGATTTACTAGATGAGGCGATGGGCGGCAGCTTTAGCTACAGTGAGGTGCTGAGATGCATACAGGTTGCTCTCCTGTGTGTTGAAGCGCAACCTAGGAACAGGCCACTGATGTCTTCAGTTGTCATGATGCTGGCCAGTGAGAATGCCACACTGTCGGAGCCAAATGAGCCTGGAGTGAACATCGGGAAGAACACGTCAGACACGGAGTCATCTCAAAGCCATACTGCAAACAATTTGACGGTAACTGCAATAGAGGCTAGGTAGTTCGGAACAGAAATTCCTGTTGCTTTGTTGTTCTAAGAGCATGTACAATACAGATACTTAGAGAGATGCTTAGCAAATAAAAACTGATCTTTTTTTGCCAAATAGGATAGATAAGGTGTTTATTTTGTAGCATCGATACTTGATTATGCACCGGTACTTAAGAGGTGTTTATGTATATAACTATATGTAATCAATAGATAATACAATCATCTAAACACTTACAAAAGATATATTTGCATTAGAGAAAATGACTTTTATATAGGTGCTGATGACGTGGCTATATTCTTTTTTATTTAAGCACTCGTATATAAATATCTCATATTGTACATGCTGTAAGGGTATAGTCTGTACAGCAAAGGCTTCTTTTTTCACTGCTAGTCACGCTCTCTTGTAAAATTTAATTACAGCATGTCTTAGGGGGAAAACTTGTAAATCTTCTGCACAGTTTTCTTTGTCCTCAACCATGGTTTTTTTTTCTGGTTTTTTCGGTTCATTTTTGTCTATTATATAATCAATATTTTCAGTACAAATTTTTTTTTTAAACCGTAAAATTTGAGTCATCTAATTACAGCATCAAGTTCAGAAAAAATACTGTGATTACCATTGCAATATACCTGAATCGTGAATCGTGCGGCAACGCGGGGGCAAGTACGCCTCCTGTGCTGGACACGGACGGAAAGCGATCCAATAGAAAAAATTGATGCAGGATCCAGAAAACGAAGACAAACCAATAAAAAAAAAATCCAGGATCAAGTATTTTCCTTTCCTCTGTGCTTGATGTGCTTGACGTGATTGGTAACGATGACAAAAAAAAAAAGGACCAATCACATTAATTCTAGAATATGGACTAGTCAATGGACGAGTCTTCACCTGCGTAACTGCGTTGATGACAAAGGATAGCAGCGAACGCACGCAGCGGAATTTGCTTCCTTCTCAATGGATCCAGAAGAAAACGCAGCGGATGCACAGCGACCTGAGACAGGCATGCAGACGACGCTTCGGACGAGGCGTCGTCGATGTGGATCGACTTCGGACGCGAAGGATGGCCGTGTGCACCGTCTCGGATGCTCTGATACCGATGTTGGTTTTCATCGGACCATAGATTAATTGTGTGGAGTATTTTGATCTATTCTTTATTTCTCTGTTTTTTTGTGTGATACCGCTCATAATGCTCATAATTACATAACGAGACTAAAGAGTATGAATTTATTTATAAACTCCACTTCTATGTGTTATAAATTGACCTATCTGTTTTCGGTACACTGTGAGACTTCCGAACTATGCCACCAACCACGATTAGATATGCCAATTTAATGAGTCTAAAATATATTAGTCCCTAGCACACATATGTGAGTCATGCGCCATGATCAGATTATTTACGAGATCAATTCCAATCTGATCATGTGGGTCAAAAGCCTACAGAGTCGATCCTGCAAAACAAACCTAACTATTCCGCCATGTGCTGTATCCGGATTAATCATACGTATGTATATTAAATTCTAATAGACTCGATCTTAATAAATATGTCTATCATATTTCAGCACAACCGTCCTCGGCACCTCGAGTATTAATTCATCGAGTTAAATTCCATATCAGATTATTCCTTATCACATACTTCAATAATATAAATAATTTCATGTTAAGTTAAAAATAGACAATAACAACGATAAATATTGAAAACCACGTAAAAATCCAACACGATCGACCTGAAAACTCCTGTTCGAAAGGAAGTAACTAATTCTCTGTTCGAAGCAAGGTAGCTTTACCAACCACTTGTTTTCTAGGTTTGGGTCTGTAGTAGGTAACGTAGGTTGGAAGCTCGCAAAATTCGTCAGGGGAAAAAGTCTATTTTACAACCTTGAACTATTCGAAAAGTCTGGATTTCAACCCTAAACTACAAAACCGGACATCCTACACCCCAACTATCAAAACCGTTTATTTTACCCCCCTCAACCCAAACAGGGGTGGTTTTGGGTGACGTGGCGCTGACGTGTCAATGGTTTTGACATCTAAGATTATTTTTGATGACATGCAGCCACTTAGCAAATAAAACAAAAAATCTATTTACAGGGGCTCACATGTCATCCTCTCATCCCTTTCTTTCCACTCACGGCCGAATAGCCAGGCTTGGTCCCAACGCCGCTCCCGGCCACCAGCTACCGGCGCCACTACCTTGGCCCGCCCGCTGCTTGGCTCGGTCTCGACCCCTACCCGGCCGGCTCGGCCTCCCCCTCTCCTCCGTGCGCTATCTTCTCCCAGAGCCGTGCAGCCACCTCGGCGGATGAGAGTGGACAGAGGAGCGTGGAGGCGACGAGGTGGAGCACGCGCATGTCAGCGGCAACGACAAGCTCGTTGGGGGCAGTGCTCCTAGAGCTGTGCCGCCACCTCCACGGATGAGAGCCCCCATGCGGTGGAGATGGCGAGGCACGCCTCACCCTCCTGGACGGTGCGTGTCCATGCTAGGAACTACTGGCCGGCCTCACCCATCCTCAGAAGAAGGCGCATGGCAGAGTTGTTCCTGGCGATGATGCCGTAGAGGTAGCAGACGTGGGGGCTGTCGACGACCATGGCACAGAGGAAGGGGCCCAATAGAGAGAAGAGGGAGATGGAGAAGGAGAAAACAGAGGAGAAGCAAGGCGTGCAGGTACCGTGCTTCTTCTCCCCCAAATCTCCAAATCCCCAAATCCCCAAAATCGAGCTGAAACCACCGATGCCTCCGCTACCATCGCCCCCTTCCCGTACTCACAAGCACGGCCTTGGCATGGTGAAATTGGTGGTCGCCTTGGCTTGGCCCAAGGTGGCTTGAGGTGTGCTGGCATCGGCGGCGGCCATGGCGCGGAGGTGGAGATCGGCGACGATGGTCTCTAGCGAAGGAACATGGCGCGGAGGTGGAGGTCGGCGACGCTTGGCACAAGGTTGGTGGCCATGGGTCGGTTGGAGACTTGGAGGCATGGAGAGGGAGCAAGGAGGAGGCGGTGGTGGGTGATGCGATGGAGGCATGGAGAGGGAGGGAGGATGAGGAGGTGGAGGCATGTAGAGGCGGAGGAGGCGGCTCAGGGGGGGCATGGAGAGGGGGGGCGGAGAAGGCGGTTCGGGGGAGGCATGGAGAGAGAGGGAGAAGGAGGCGGCGGGGGGCGATGCGGTGGAGAGGGAGACAGGGAGGGAGGGGGCGGCGCTGTGAAGGCACGGAGAGAGGAGAGAGAGAAAAAAAGAGGAAGAAAGGAAAAGTAGGACTGACATGTGGGCCCCACCTCACCTAGCAAAAACCACCATCATATATTCATATCAGCAAAAACAGCCTCCACGTCAGCGAAAACTAGAGGTGGGAAGGGGCGAATGGTGAAAACAGAACGGTTTTGAGAGTTGGAGGTTGCGTTTTAGACGGTTTTGATAGTTGGGGGTGTAGGATGTCCGGTTTTATAGTTTAGGGTTGAAATCCAGACTTTTCGAATAGTTCAAGGTTGTAAAATAGACTTTTTCCTTCGTCAGGTGATAAACTTTTGCTTTGAACCATGGCGTGAGTAGTGCGAATTGCAACTTGACATGTGGGTTACGTGAGTCGGTGAGTAGGACGATAGGAGTGGCCCTTTTCACTTTCAGTACGTAGCATGAGAATTTTTGTTATTATTTAGAGCTGGCCAAATGGGTCGTGCCAGTTGGACCGGCATGAGGCACAATACTATTGACTCGACCCGGGTCGGCACGATACAATACTATTCACGGGCCGGGCCGGCACGGTACGATAGTCCGGGCCATGCCTGGGCCGGCACCCCAGTATGACCGGCCTGTACAGCACGGCATGACTCAGACACGACACGGCTCGTTAGGCACGATACGGTGTGTTGTTCGTGCAGTAAAACTTCCTTACAAGTTTACAGGAAAAGTTTTGCAGTGCTATGGAGCCAAATACGAAAGAGTAGGTCCGTGCAGTACCAATGTCACAATGTACTCTCTCGAGTCAAAAATAATATTATGAGTAGATTTGTCTTGAAAAAAAATACTTTCACAATACTATAATTTTATTAGGTTTTGTGAAAATATTATACTATAAATTGGTGATCAACGTTGTGTTTTTAAGACCATGTCAATATCCAAAACGATACTTAGCTGTGACCGGAGTGAGTAGCAAAATTACCATCGGTAGTAACACTGACAAGCGGGTCCCAGAGCTTTGCTGTGCTATGGAGGCAAATCTTGTTCCCAGTTTTTTTTTTCCGAACTGTAAATATGTCTTGTTTGTCCACAGCAAGTGCAAGCTTTCTGTAGTAACTGCATATGGTATAATCTACTTTAAAGGGGGCAATTACAAGATTGATTTGATCCTTCTTTTACAAGTTGGAAAATAGTCGGTCATTTGGTTAGAAAAAAGGCAAAACAGTCAGCGCACATGGCCAAAATTTCAGCTCTTGGGGTGGAAGGACTTTCCCATCTTGACCTTGACAAATAACAGCATTTTTTCTAACAATTAATTATGTTCAATGTCTAGTTTTCTTGTCTGATATGATATCTGAGTCCTATGCAAGTCTTAGTTTCCTTGGCAAGTATTGAGTATTGACTGAAATGTAGACGTGGGCGTTCAAACTGGCGTGTAGGATCTTTCTGTGAAGAAAACAGAGCTCTAGAGGGCTAGAACAAAAAGAAACAACAATGGGAAGGATATTACTAAAATGCAAAAACACCAATACACATCTTAGGCCTCACACCCTAGCCACTCGGCGCAACAAACCGAGCTCGTCTTTTTTCTTTTCCTCTCCTCCCATACCTCTCTCCTTCCCGATCTACACATAGGGGCAGCAAACTGAGCTCAATTTTTTTTTTTTTACTTTTCTCCTTCCCAATCTCTGGCACTAAGGGTCGGGCATGCCTCATCGGATGCCCCCACATCTCTGTCTCCTCACTATGCCACCACTACTCCAGGCTGCACTTTTCGTGTCGGTGTAAAACCGTCAGGAAAAAGTGAATAACCGTCGCGAATAATTTTCCCGACAGGTAACCGTCAGGCATTCGCCGTCAGGAGTCCTCCGACGCGGATGTCTGAAATGCCTGATGACCACCCGACAGGAAAATTATTCACGACGGTAATTCCCGACGGTGACCGACAGGGAACTTACCCCGTCGTCGGGGCTGGCCGTTAGTCCCGACCCGTAATCCATGTCGGTGACCCGATGGGGAAATACCGTCGCGGATATAATTCACGACGGGCTTTTAAACCGACAGTAAAAGTTAATGTTTAGTGACGGTCTAAACCAACAGGAAAAATTTTAAACAGTAATCGCTGCTTTGCGTAGCCAATAGTTGCGTCAGCATCCGAAAAAATATTAAACCGTCAGGAAAATTGGTAAACAGTAACCGCTGGTTAGCATAGCCAGTACTGCATCAACGTTCGGAAAAATATTAAACCGTCAGGAAAAATGGAAATAGTTGAAAACAATAAATTCTATATCAGAAGCAACCTCTAGCATTTACAGTAAACATAACCAATCTCACACAATGAAATATAAATCAACCAGGCACATAACACATTCACAATTCAATATAAACCATGTATATATGTATGTATGTGTGTGTGTGTGTGTGTGTGTGTGTGTGTGTGTGTGTGTGTGTGTGTGTGTGTTTATATTTGATCTCTACAGAGGACAGCTGATTCCAGTAGTCAAGGCCATGGTATGAGAATATTGAATATTCTATGAGAATTCTACCCAGGCCTACTTTATAGCTTTCTGCATAAAATATGATAAAACGTGTAATAAATGCTTAAGTAATGGATAGATTTCATACTAGAAATTGTTGTGTCTCTGCAAATGGTCGTGACCCCCCTCTATTTTGAGCAACATCTTCGGATTCCAACCATTATTGTTGGCCTTTCCTTCGCTTTTCCTTGAAATGCTCGGTGACCCAATAATGGCAGAGGTTAGGCCAATCTTCCTCTTTGCACCAGTCAAGCCTGGCCTGCAAGTATTATTCTCCTGAAAGCTCTCTTTGACAGGCTAGAGTGTCATCAAGTTTCTCTCCATGGTTCTTGTAGTACTTCTTGACTGTATCCACACGAGCCTGGTACATCATATCTTGTGCTCGTTTCGCTACATACCGTTCGAAAACATGGTCAGCATCTTCCTTGTCCTCATCACCCATAGAAAACAAGGCCTGCATATATTATGTAGGAAATGCATAGTTAGATAAAAAATGTAACAGTCAACTGTATGTAAACTAGGAGTACCAATCTTACCCAGAACTCTTGCTTCACTCGATCTGCATTTGTCTCTCCAATGTCATTTTCATCCAGATAATAATCTGCCCACGTGGTCGTCGGGCGGATATTAATGGGATCACCTTCATAATCCAAGTCCTTTACGGTGCCCGGGTATTCTCGTTTGAGAATAACTCCAAGTTGTGTATTGTACTTGTAGTCTTTGGGGGTGGTAATTTACATACTTGAATTGCATGTACATAATTAAAACAAAATGAGTAAGCGGTACACAAGTATATTAGTGTATTGCAAGGAAAATGTGCCCACTGATGGTGACATAATATCACTTTTACAAACTGAAAATCCTAAATTAAAACCTAGCATCAATTGCAGCTTAGTATGTACATATACATATGTCTGCATCAATCCTTTACTCGACATGAATGATTGTAAGGTGAAAAATTATACCACAGTGAATGAGTATTTGGATACACTAGTTTAGAATATTTACTTGATTTGTTTCTTGCTCATAAACAATACCCTTTTGTTTCATTGTAGTGGATGTCATCAGTAACTATACAGAATTTATGCATGGTTCTCCAAATATTTCAGAAGCACTATATAATTCATTGCAGTGGAAGTCATACATATAATTCATGAGCTACGATACTTACTCATCACCCTTAGGTTCAAGGCCAATCTTCCGACCTTGAGGAGGTACTCTAAATTGGGCCCGTGACCTCTTCTTCCTCCCTCTTTGTGCAGACTGCTCCGCAGCACTAGAAGTCATTGTTCTTTGAGAAGTACACCACCATGATTGCTATTGTTTGAGGACTGACTGGCTGCACGTTGTCTTGCCGCTAGATCGCTGTGACAAAGGCCGTTCATCACCTGCATAGCAAAGACATATTTAGTTTTCATCAGTGACTTTGTGTCATAACTGTAGGGAACAGTTAACATTTCATACAACACCACATAACAAAGACATAAAATGACATCAGAAACTTAGTGCATGTACAACTATTTTCACTTAGGTGGAGTACAACATACTACATACAACAAAATAAAACAATATAGTTTGACAAATTTGACAATGCAAGCAACACAAAGTCAGAAATCATCTGGATCCTAGTGAGGGGGTTGAAGCTCATTGTCTTCATCCACTTCTTCATCTTCATGACTGTCTTCATCTTCTTGACCATCAATATTTTAGTTGGCCAGAAAGTCCAAGTCTTTGGGATCGGTTATCTCATCTGAAATGCATGGCATCACAATGTCTAAGTCATTCCCTAAATCGATAACAAAATGTCCTTCCAAACCATCCTCTTGATAGAATGATATATCTTGTGGTGGCCCTTCAGGATGAATGGAATCATCATTGATGCCGCTAGGAAGTACACATCCATGTGGAGAAACATGATATGCAACCCACCAATCCAATAGATCTTGTCTAGACTTGCATGGATATGATAAATAATACACTTGTTTCACTTGACTTGCCATGACAAAAGGTTCAAAATTCGAAAGCCTAGACGTGTGCTTAATCTCCACCAACCCCAAATTTTCAGAATGCCTAACTCCAACAGGGTTGGATCAAACCAATGACAATAAAATAAAACCATCTCTAGTTTCATGCCGCCTTCCAAGAAATTTTGATGATGTACTCAATGACACCATAGTACTCAAGCATATTATCATCTTCGTCAACACAAGACACACAAACACCACTATTGACAGTAGTTAATCCTGATTTAGCATTCTTATACTTCTCAGACCGAAATCTATACCCATTCATACCATAGCATCCATATGTGGTTACCCTTTTGGAGAAACCATAAGAAATTTGGCGCAAGGCATTGTCAATGCTAGATATCTTCATGAACTGTATATATAATTAAATTTCTTACTTTCTGGATGATGTAAGAAGGCTAAGAATATATAACTTTAAGTGTTCAGCAACATTACTTGAGTTTTAAACCAGTCAAAAAAAAAGGCCCATGGATGGCGCCACGACCAGATTTCCAACCATTTAATCTTAATTCGCGAAGTTGATTCTCTGTTTATGTAATTCGGCTCTTCCATTGTTCTATATCAAATTTTCTAAAATAAGAGAATAAATTAGTCAACAGACTCAAAGAGAATTTTTGAAAAATGACTTAGAGTTTTTAAATTGAACACATACTTAATAAAATCACCCATCTCCGGTATGTTCGTTTATATGTACAAGTAAGCAGCCTTGTACTCCTCATTTGTGAGATCACGACAACCTTGACGGCTAATGCATCTACTAGTGAATTGAAAAATTTCAAGGTTGCATGAACTTTCGAAGGTACAAGGACCATCGTCATATCGAGGAATCTTGTTTCTAACTGATCTCACATTGGGATTAAAATAAAGTGAGAGGAAATTTGTTGCCTCCTCTACTAGGTACGCCTCAACTATGGACCCCTCAACACGAGCCTTATTTCGTACCTTCTTTCTTAGCTTTCCAATACACCTGTAAGGACAAGCCCAAGACTTTAGGAAGAGCCAGTATAAAGTTAGAAGGCTATTGAAGACATACTAATTTTACCTCTCATATGGATGCATCCAGCGGTTCTAGACAGGACCTTCGAGTCGTGCCTCATAAGGAAGATGTATAATTAGACGTTGCATAGGATTGAAGAAACCCAGAGGAAATATCTTCTCTAATTTTCAGAGAAGAACTGCAATGTTCTCTTCAAGTGAACATATGACATCCTTGCTCAGTTCTTTAGCACACAATTGTCTGTAGAAAAAACTAAGCTCAGCCAAACACACCCATATATTTTCCGGAATGAATCCACGGAATGCAACTGGGAGTAAGCGTTCCATGAAGATCTGAAAGTCATGGATTTTTAGGCCAAAGATCTTCCTTTGCAAGAGGTTTACCCCCCTCCTCAGTGGCAGACCCAGGATTAAATCTTATGTATGGCGATGTAGCTTTCTCGCCGGACACCGCCTCGCCGCGCACCGCTAGGGTTTGGTCGCTCGGTCCTCGCTCGATGGCTCGACGCATTGTGTTGAGCTTTTGTTCAACTAAACTTCTTTTTAGTAATGTATTTCTGTCCAATTCAATTTTAACAACCAATTCATTATTCATATTATAATTCATGAAAAAGACAAGGATGCAACGCACTTTGAAATCATGAATTGTTTATTATCATAATTTGGTATATTAACAATGTTGATTTACCAACTGCAACATACAAGTTCTTTTTTCTATTTTGCGAATTTATATAACAAAGTGTGCTCTGTACTGCTTGATTTCCTATTTTGCGAATTCCTTCCACACCACTAAAATAACATAACTTTAGCATCTAATTCATACCGTTTTAGCATCTAATGATCTAATTCCTACAATTTTAGCATCAGAGACACATAGTACTTACTATTAAATTTTAGCATCTCGTTCTCTTTTGCAATTCAAATTCATACCTCAACAGAAAAGAAGCAAAGCAAAAAAAAAAGTGAAATTCATACATCCAGAATCAAGGTGTAAGAATCAAGAGAAAGTACAAATACCAATTGCCTGGCTTGGTGAGACCTTGCCAATTAACAAGAATTTTGGAGCATTGCCTAGCATTCAGAAGACATGATTTGACCTGCTTTTTTTTTCAACATTTCACTACTTGTGAACTACTAGTTCTTTACAAGCATGGCAATAATATTTCCTTCACTAGCTACGTCATCAAGTGGCATCTGAGTGTGCTAATACCAGGGGGTGGCCTCACTGCTTCAGGGTTTAGGGGTTCTCTGTAGAGTGCTAACTCCGAACTCTAGATATAGCTTAATGTCCCCCAAAAAAGGGAAAGAAGAAGCTATGGCAAACATCCTCTGCATAATCCCCATCCTATAGCATAGACATCACCAGCTCAGAACACTATAACCCCAAAACCAGAGCCTCGGCCCACCCAAGCCTACATAGGCACAAAAATGAATCACATAATCTAGAATTCCAAATAGCAACCACAAACCCTCCCCGCCTAAGTCGCATTCGCCGCCACCACGCACCATCCACGCGTGCGTGAAGAAGCCCACCATCACCCTACCAAACAGACGCCACGAGAACCGAATCGGAGGCGGGCGGTGGGAGGAAGGAGGCGTCACGGATGCTTGGCCACGGGAGAGGAATCAAGGGTCGAAGACCCCGGAGGCGAGGTTGCCGCGGAAGAAGCCCACCATCACTGCACCGCCTGTGGCAAAGACGCATGCGCGTGAGGTGCGAAGGAGGAGGAGATCGGCGGGGAAGCCGAGCCACGCTGCTCGACCGGAGCTTATGGGATTTCCTTACCCAGATGGTCCAAAGGTGCATGGCGTGGGGGTGAGCGGAGGAGGGGAGGGGATTTTTGCTTGTGGTGGTGAATTTTTTGAGGGGGAGTGGGGTGCGAGAGTGGCAAGTAGGGACCACCGGTGCTGGGGGTGGGGGTTTAGCCGGCGCCGGCTACCTTGGGTGGCCGCCCACGCTTGCCCTATTGCTAGGACCGCCCCTACCCCTCCTAATGTTGGCTTCATACCCATTGGGGAACTTGAGTTCTTGAAACCATTTAAGTATTGTTGTCTTGTCATTTCTGTCAATGCAAAATGCTGCCCTTGGCTTGTGCCACTTCCTATTGTGCTTCAACTCCAAGTGCAATGATGGGCGGTTGCAAATTTGTGCTAAATCTTGCCTCGCCTTCACATTATCTTTAGACTTATCAGGTATGCCAGAGCATGTGTTCCATATAGCCTCAGCTATATTTTTCTCATTGTGCATGACATCAATGGTACGTCGAAGAAGTAATTTGTTAAAGTATGGAAGTTGCCAAAAGCAGCTTACGTGGGTCCAATTATGTGTTTTACTGAAGTTTTTTTTGTATCAAGTACTAATGCATTCATTTGGGCTTGGACTTCCTCTCCCGTTAAATGCCTAGGAGCTTCATCCAACACCTTTGTGTTCTTTCGAAATACATTAGCTTGGGTTCTGAATGGATGATCCCTAGGTAGGAAACGCCTATAACAATCAAACCAGCAAGCCTTGTGACCACTACGAAGTTGAAATGCTTTGTAATCACACAGACATTGGGGACATGCTAACACACCGTGGGTGCTCCATCTAGCAAAGTTACCATAAGCAGGGAAATCATGAGTGGGCTATGAATAGGCTGCCCTCATTGTAATGCTTTCCTTCAGTGAAGTATCCCATGTTTCTACCCCCTCCCACAACTTGAGTAGCTCATCAACTAACGGTTGCATTAGAATATTCAATTTCTTTCCTGGATGTCCAGGACCAGGGATAACAAGGGCAAGGAATATGTATTCTGCCCTCATGAGCTTGCCTGGCGGAAGATTTAATGGAGTGACAAAGACAGGCCAACATGAGTAAGGAGCAGCACCCAGACTGAAGGGCGCGAAACCATCAGTTGCAACAGCGAGTCGCACATTTCTGAGATCTCTAGCAACGTCAGGAAAGTCTCTGTTGATCTGTTGCCATGCTAAACCACCACAAGGGTGCACCATATTACTAGATATGGATTGTTTGTGCGACTGCATTAGCTTTGATGTCTCCTCATGTGCATACAACCTTTCTAGCCTATAAGTAATGGGCAGATATCGTAAGACTTTACGTGGGATTTTATTATGGCCTTCCTCGTAGCGAGAGGTACCACAAAAGTCACACTTATCTTTATGCTCATTATCTTTGTAGTAAAGCATGCAATTATTATAACAAACATCAATTTTCACATGTGGCATACCAAGGCCCTCTAACAACTTCTTTGAACGGTAGAAATCCTCAGCCAAATTAGAGTTGGGAGGCAGTAGTTCATGGATTATTCGTAGAGTATCATTATACTGTGCAATGGACATATTGTACCGTGATTTTATAGCAAGCAAATGGGCCACAACAGACAAAGATGAGTGTGTTGTGTTGTCATGGACCTTTTCATCAGCACTAGCGACCATCCTATAGAAGGCACGGGCTGAAGCTGTTGGCTCCTGACAAATTGTTGGTGGATCATCACCAGCAAGGTCAATCAACATATTGTCTACATGATCAGTTTCATCAAATCCCTTATGGTTTATTGGCAAGCTAGATTCGCCAAGCCTATCAAGTCTCTCTCCATGTGAAGTCCATGTTTTATAGTTCTCCCTAAACCCATATCTGCACAAGTGCATCTCCACAACATCCCTTTTGTGCCGAAAATAGTTCTGACACATGGCACATGGACACTTAATGGTACCACCTTGAACTACACCATCCATAGTGAATGCACGGTCTAAAAGTACATTGGTGCATTCTATCCATTCATTAGAGGGAGCACTACCACGATGCTAACCGGTATACATCCATTCACGATCAGCCATTAAATTTTTCTGTGTGTATAACAGATTTAATGTGTCAGTTCTACATATGTGTCATCCCTATGAGAAGTTGTGATAAGAAGAGCATCCTAGCTAGTAGCTACACAACAATTACGTACACACGACACAGAGACAATGATTCAAACATTGCAAGTGCTTCAGCACAAGAAATAAAATACATTTGCAAGTAGCTTAAATTTATATCACAACCGCTATTCCAAAAATAGCACAACATGCGCATAAGCAAATAATTATTACATCACAAAAGGTAGCATCACATTGAACATAAAAATAGCAAGGGATCTACTAACCTAATAATGAATCCACAGAGTCATGGGAGACTTCACCAGACTTCACCAGGTGTACGCCGCCAGAGGGTGCACGCCACGATCCCAACGTAGGTGATCTTCTCCCACTTGGTCGCCTCATCTGCGAGAGAAGATCAAAGGCAAAATCCAAAACCAAATCAAGAACCGATGGGGGATCCAAATAAAAACTCACCGAAATAGCGAAAAAGACAAATGCGGGCGGATTTGGGGCGGTGGACGGCGGGCCGAGCCGGGGCGGGCGGAGCCGGGCTTTGGGACTACGGGCGAACTCAGTGCGTTGAGGCAAGGATGCATGGGGGCGACCTGAGATGGTGGGGGACCTGAGGTTGCCGAAGATGAGGGCGAGGGAATGGGCGGAGGAGGTGGGCGAGGGGATGGGGCGGAGGAGGTGGGCGATGGGAGGAAGTAGATCGATGGGTACGGCGGCTGCTGCTGTGTTCATTTAATTTGGGGAGAATATTGGGACTTAGGGTTTTAGGGTCCCGTGGCGCGTTGAAAGAATTCAGCAGGCGGGTTGGGAGGGAAAATTTTGCAATTTTCCTGATTGTTCATACAGACCCGTCACAATGGACGGCACCGATGATATGAACCATGCGATCAACAATGGACGGTCCAGATGCGTTGGCGAGTTCGGACGGTTCGAACGGGCCAAACGTTGTGAACTGTGCGATCTGCATCGGACGGTCCACACGAAAAATTGACGCGAGGAGGCGGTGCAATCAAGCCAAGAAGACTGGTTCGGTCGGAACAGTCCAGTCCGGGTTGGGTTGAGTTAAAATCGGTTTGACCAACAAGTAGTAGATTTGACCGAGCAAAATAAAATAGAAAATAAATTTGAAAAATTCTGAAAATTTTTGTGGATGTTAAGAGAGTCAAATAGTACTTAGGAAAAATAATTTGTAGTACTATTCATACTAAAATTTGTCAGAAATAAATTATTTTCAAAACTGTAATAGAGAAATGGTTTGGATTTTGGTGAGATCCAAATAATTTCTAAAAAATTTATAAAATTTATATTAATTCATTATAAATAATCTAGTATTTTAATACATTATTTTCAACTACTTTTAATCACACAAAGTTCTAAAATCATAATAAAGCTTTGAAATCAAATTGAAAATTTGAAAATTTCGGGTCAAATTTTACTACAACAACTAAAGTTTTATATTAACACATAATTTACACACATAACACATAACACCATTTAGTTGCATGCTTTATGAGATTGAACATAATTACGTACAGAAGGGGGGACTACCAAGGTACAAGCTTCTCTACCGGTGCCTAATGGTAGAAGGTACCTCGCATTACCCACATAGAGTGTTCTACAGGGGGGCGCCTTGGACGTGGCTGGCCGTCGTTGTAGTGGCACGCACATAAGAAGCTAGGGTTCACGTAGCAGCATGTGGGATCATAGGAACTTGCTATATTCACGACCTCTTCGTTGCCCCTCTCGCGCTGCATCTGTTGGCGGAGGTCATCATTTTGCTTGTTGAGATTGTCAATCTGCGCCTCCAACTCAAAGATTTGGTCCCACAATCTATCCACGTACATCACAACATGTCGTTCATGGGGAGGATCGATCCAGCGGGCAAAGTCGCATTTCGCCATCTGCTGTAAGGGACGGTTAGCATAGAGGATGTATTAGCAGTAACATGAACAAAACTATTTGCTAATTGTACCCCAGAGTATGGGCATCGGAAGAAACGTCGTCTGCCATCGAAAGGGCCGTCCGTGACCTGCACGACAGCGTGATCTCTGTGTCCGCATTTCGGCCATACCAGTTGAACACGCTTGTTCGGCATCAACCGGTAGTTAGAGCCGAAGTCCTCCCTCCTTTCGAGGGGAAGGTCTTGCTTCGGCGACCCCGGTTGGACTGGTCCCTCGGCGTCTGCCATAGTATGTTACTGTACGACGGAGAAGGTTCTTCTTCCTACGGTTTCAAGGGCCCAGTGGTCCTATTTTATAGCCCGCGGGGGGAGGCAAACAAAGCGGGTAATGTGTTAGCTTGCAGATGACAAGCCTAGACGGGGCTGGCTGCTTTGCACAGAGACAAGACCAAATGAGACAGCTTTTCGCAGTGACAAGACCACACAGAGCAGCTTTGCGCAGTGACACGGCCAAAGGAGACAGTCCTACGAGACCTTTCCAATATTGTGTATTAACTACGAATTGCCCGTACGACGGAAACCATACGTTGTGTCAGAGTCATCGGCAGAGAGAAAACTTACCGATGCTCCTCGGAGTGGAGAACCTGGATAGGAACCCACCCCGTCACACCCAACACACACAGATCATTTCCTTTTTCACACAACACACACAACCTCCAACGACTCGGAGGTTGATATAATTAATTCAAAGTAACTTCAAATCAAGTGAAATCAATTATGATAATTTTCTTTACTTTAATTTGGAATAGGTTTCAAACTTATCTCTATCCCAGAAATTATAGTTTTTGAAATTAATCCAAAACCGAATATTTTTACACTACAAAATGCTTTTAACATTGCAAATTCATAACTAATTCATGTGAACTCCAATTGAGATGTTATAGATCAAATAAAAATTTTGAAAACATACTGTTCATGATTAAAATTATGAAAATTGGTTTCACTTGATTTGGAGTTACTTTGAATTAGTTATGCATTTTTGAAGTTATTCTTAACCGACTAGGTTTAAATAAGGACTTATAAATTTGTTAAGGTCAAACTAGTTTCTATAAATTTGACAAAAGATATTTTAATTCAAGATAATTAATCTAGTATTAGATTAAATTATTTCCTGGGTTGTTTACAAGCATTTACTTCAGCTTTTATTTTGGAGTTTCTTTTCAAGTGAGAATGAATCCCTTCTCATCATGTTTGGAGATAAGGATTATATAGATAAATAGAAAATAAAATTATAAGACCAAAATAACTTGGTTCACCTTAATTGGAGTTCACATGAGTTACTTATGAATTTCTAAAGTTAAAAGCAATTTGTAGTGTAAAAAACATTCGGTTTTGGATTAATTTGTAAAAATTATAATTTCTGGGATAGAGATAAGTTTGAAACCTATTCCAAATTAGAGTTCACTTAAAAATAAAATTATGAAAATTGGTTTCACTTGATCAAGATTGGATGGCCTGATCAAGATTGTCGTTCGGAGCGGTCCGAATGTCCCAAGCGGCGTGGACCGTCCGATAGCAAATATGTGGTGCGACAATGAAAATGGGGCGCGACAACAAAATTCCTGTGGGTACACGTAAACCAATGCGAATGATAGCGACCAAATATGGGGCGCGACAATGAAAATGGGGCACGACAACGAAATTCCTGTGGGTACGCGTAAACCGACGTGAATGATAATTTTCCTGATGGTTATATATCAAACCGTCACCAAAACTTCTTGCATCCTTGTCGGTACATCCAAACCGACGGTAGCTAAATCATTACTGTCAGTTCACTACACGCCCGTCGAGAAAATAAAACCCTGACAGGAAAGATCGATTCTCCAGTAGTGCACCACATTCCTATCGCCAACCACGTGCACTCGCCAAGCCCCATCATCTCCGGCATCACCTCCGCCCTAGAGCAGATCCAGTAAGGTGGTCGATGGCTGCATGGACATAGAGGCGACGAGGTAGGTGGCTTGGTTTGTGACTGATGTGCTGTAGACTAGTGGCGTACTACTGTGTGTGCGCCTTGTGCAGCTAGGGTATTACTAGGAGCGATGCTTAGAAGGGCTGGCGGCTGGCCGTTGCCGGATATCCGGGGGTAAAATATGGGATGGTGGGAAATACAGGAAATGATCGGATCCAGCGAATAGCATATACTCTGAATTTGGTCCCGGATCCGGATTCGGTCCTGAATCTAGGCGGATAATCAACTTGCATCTCGAATCCGGTCCCGACCAGATTCCGCTCCGAATCGGGCGGGAAATATCCACTCGGATTTCACCCCTACAGATCTCTATATCTAAAATTGAGATGCATTCTTCATGGAATTCTAATATCAACTTCTACCTAACATCTGATTAATCTGCACCGCTATAATTAACCTGAGTCCTTAAAAAAGCGAAATAGATCATTTTTCGATTAATATGGATCTTATAGACTCTTGAATCTCGAGGCGAGCGCGGTTCTACTTTTGGATCTTTTTTAAGGGAAATTTTGATATATGCCATTGCAGAGTGTCCAAGTCAGAGAAATGCCACCGCTCATTTTGAAATTCGAAAGATGCCACTGGAAAACTTAGAACATTTTACAAATGCCATTAGTATACGTATATTGTCGGTATTGGACCAAATTGCCCTTATCTTCTCCCTCCCCCATACAAGATCCGACCAAGGGCGCTCGCTCCTCAACGGTCACAAGTCTGCTTTCATCTTCACTGCCCTCTCCTCCACGCTCTCCTCCCAGTCTGCCTCCTCTAGTGCCGTCGTCGTCGGCCTTGTCTTCCACCTCCGCCTCCGCCTCCGTCTTCGGCAAGACCTCCTCGTCAGCCTCGTCTTCCTCCTCTGCCACCGTCTTCAGCCTCTTCCAGTGCCGCGGCAACCCCTTTGGCTCCTACTACACCGCCTACGTCTCCCGCGCCATGTCCTTCTGGTCCGATGTCTGCGGCCGCCATGGTAGCCTCCCCCGCCGTAGCCTCCACCACCGCCGCCGCCCTGGCTGCAGTCCCTGGATCCAAACGAGGCCGATGCATGGGTGAGCTCCAGTTGCCGAATCCGGAGTGGATCGGCGAGGAGCAATTTGCGTCATGTGTTGGTCGTCCTCGTCCACGGACAGCGTGGCGGCGGAAGTGTCGTTGCCAGCGATTCTCCCCGGCGTGTGCGTCCCCAACTTGAGCTCGTGCGAATGTGGCGTCTTCCCGCGGTCGGAGTAGCTCTGCGCGGAATCCGGTGGCGGCGTGATCCGCCGAGGAGTTCACCTTCGCTCAACTCGCGGTGGCGACCAAGGACTTCGCGCTGGAGGCCAAGATCGGCGAGGACAGCTTCAGCCAAGATCGGCGAGGGCCAAGAGCGGCGACCAAGGATGAGCTCCCCGTCGGTCCAGAGGAGGCGACAGAGACGATTTGGTGTCGACGGCGGTGAAGACGAGTCTGGATCCAGTCGAGGAGACATGGGAATGTGAAGAAGACGGGGGCAATAACGTCAATATTTGTGAAATATGTAGATTGGTGGTATTTTTATGAGAAAGAGAGTTTTCCAGTGGCATCTTTCAAATTTCGAAATGAGCGGTGGTATTTCTCTAACTTGGACACTCTGCAATGACATATATCAAAATTTCCATTTTATATTATATGATAGACACATATATTAGCACATGGGTCAAATAGCCGCCGGTCAACAAGAAATGTCACTCAACGAGCAAATGTCCAACACCACCGAACTAGAAAGTGACATACAATAATCGAAGGTTGTCTGAATATGATAACGTAGGAGCAAGCATTTGCATTCAAAGCTTGCTTAAAAGTTTGAAAAAGTCACAGTTGAAATATGAACAACACACACAAGTACATTAACTGTTCCATAGAAACATGCATAATGGCGTAGTGTTAGACTGGTTTGCCTAATGTTTTGACTAGGAGTGTTCGTTCGGTTTTTTCGGTTCGGTAAATACGGTATATACGGTAAATACGGTATTGTTAGTTCGGTAAATACGGTGTTTTTAAAAATACGGTTCGGTTACGGTAAATCCCATTTTTTTTCGGTATGGTATCGATAAATACCATATTTACCCAAGTTGACGCGAATTGAATATGATATGATGGCTCTTTAGTGCGGTCACAACTCACAAATATTGATTATTGGCCCTAACAGGCTAACACATGAGCAATGAACACCATTGAACCTACTTGCACTCAGCTCTTCTCAATGCTCATAATTGTTGAAGCAAGCAATCATGCAACATCTAATTGCCATGCAACATGCATGCGTGCAGCAGCCAACACAGTGCATGCAACATGCAACATGCATGCAACATTCGGCAGTGCATGCAACATGCATGCAGCAGCCCACACAACAAGGCAACAACGGTCTGCAGTCTGCAGTCTGCACTAGCACAGCACACAGCAGCCCACTAGGCACCACACTAGCGTCGCCAGCCCGCCAGCCCATGATGCGCACGTGCATGGCCCACGAGCCATCGCTGCAGCGGCCAGTGCCAACGCCAGCGGCCAGCGCTGTTTAGTGTTTAGTCCCCCACTGCTCATCTTGGCAGAAGTGGTGGCCAGCAACTCTATAAGAAAGTTTCTGGTGCGTGCGTGGGTCTAGGCCAGCGACTCTACGGGACGCGGTCAGCCGGTCACGTGGGTTGTTTCAGGTTTAAAAAGAAGGTTTGGTTTGTTCGGTTTTTAACCGGTTTTTACCGAAAATACCGAACTCAATAAAAAAACAAAATTGCTCTACTGTACTGAAAACCGGTCAAACTGAGTTGACCGGTATGGTCGGTTTTTTTGACTTGGTTTTTTCGGTTCGGTGGGAAATTGAACAGCCCTGGTTTTGACATACTGCTGCTTGAGTTCAGCAAACCGACGGCGGCCAAAAAAGATCATGGTGGTCGCCGTTGTCGCGACCATTTCCGGTGTGCTTCTTCTGGGAGCTGTTCGCTGCTGCTTGTTAGAAGGCGAGGAGGAAGCGTCAAGCTGAAATGGCGCCAAGCAGGCGAGACGGGGGTGCTTACGGTTCCGTTCAGGGGCAGGAACATACCGCGTTCAGCCCAGCACGGGATCAACGGCTGGATGAGAACAGGATAAGTGCCGAAAAAGATCTTGACCTTCCGTTGTTTGATCTAGCGGTGATTCTGGTCGCCACAGAGAAATTTGCCGCGCACAATAAAGATCGGAGAAGGTGGATTTGGCCCTGTTTATTTGGTAACATAACAATCAGATAACATTCGCATAATTATTTGAATGTGATTAGTGATTCTCTCTCTATAAATTGTTAATGTGTACCTGCAAATTAATGAACAGGGAAAACTTGAGGATGTGCAAGATGTAGCTGTGAAGAGGTCTAGGAGATCGTTACAAGCCTACAAGGGGTTGGGGAGTTAAAGAATGAGGTGAAACTAATCGCTCAACTTCAAAACAGAAACCTTGTGAGATTACTTGGCTGCTGCATCGAGGGCTAACATCCTAATTTTTGGAGTCTTTTTGAAGCTTTTAAAATAAAAAAAACCATTTGTATTTTATTGAATTAATTAAAGCTTCAATTGGAATTTCAGAAAAAAAAACATTTTAAACGAGTAAAATAAACTTCAAATAAATTTACAATTGTTTTATTCGAATTTTTCAGGTTCCAAGGATTTTTATGGATTTTTCTTGAATTTTTCGAATTTATTTTATTTATTCATTTATTTTTTTCTCCTTTTCTTTTCTGTTTTTCTTCCTCCTCTGGCTGCTTGCCCATGCCGCTTGTCAGCGTGCCCATGTCGTGCGTGCCCATCCCTCAAGCGCCCGCCCATGCCACAGCCACCGTCAGACCCACCATGTCTTTGGCGTCGCCCAGCCTCCCAGACTACTCCTTGCTCTGTGCCAAGTGCACCGCCCATGTCCTCCCATGACGAGCTGCCCCTTCTCCCTCTATAAAAGTCGGTAGCCCCCTTCCTTACCCTTCCCCCTCCTCTTTTTCCCTCCCCCTCCCCAATCGGAGGTCATCGCCACCCGTTTCCTTTTCTTCCCCAACTCCGGCCGTGCGCCTCCTCTCTTGATCTCTCTCCTCCTTTCCCCTCCGGCCCTACAAAGGAGAGCCCCGTGAGACCCCTCCTTCCCCCTCACCTCACCCCCGGAATCCCATTCCCTCTCTCGCTTTCTCCTCTCCGCAAATAAGGATTTCTTCTCCTACCGCCGAAGCTCCTCGGAGCGGGCGAGCAGCGTCCTGTTGGTCGGCACTGCCGGCTTCATCTCCTTCGCCCATGTCGTTCACGGCAGTGTATCATTCAGGCGATGACACGCCGAACTCACAAGATCATCCAAACAAGGAGTAGCACTACCGATGGTGCTAGTAGGGCTTGAATTCTTTCCATGCACATCAGCACATGCTCACCATTTGGAACCATCCTTGCATGCAAGTAAGATGGTGAAGCCGAAAGGAACACGAACAAGATCACAGCTTCATGCGAAGAAGCCATGGTGTTATATATTTTACTTCAGCTAGTAGACGGCAGTGCCTCCTCTTACCTCCTGTGCCTCCTTTCCTTTCCTGTCGAGCTTGCCCAGGCTTTTCAAAGCTGCTGGCTCTGCCCCTGCCTCACAGTTGTTCCTAGCGCCGTCGACCCACCACTGGAATCGCCTCACGACGTTCTACCCCGCGCTCGCCCTCTCCTCACTGGAACTCCGCCGCCCTCTAGCGCCGTCGCTGCCTTGCTCCATCTCCGGCACCGCCACCGCCACCCGTGGGTAGAACACCCCCACAGGATTCCATTTTGGCCATCGTCGGCTGCTCCCGCACCGGCGCTCGCCAGCGCCATCGTTGCTTCCCGAGCCGCTAGTGAGCTCCCTGCTCTCTGCTCTGCTTTCTTCTTCTTTAGCTTTGAGCCTCTAGCAATCGGGTCCCACATGTCGCAATCGGGTCCCACATGTCATACTCCCTTTTCTCCCTTCCTCTCCCCCTCACTTGCAAGTGGACCCCCTTTGTTATCCTCCATATTGCTTTACTCTGGAAAAAGAAAATGATTCAGCATAGTGTTTTCCAGAACATTTCCTTTTTGGATTTCTATCATTTCATATGATTACAAACTTCCGGACGTTCGTTCTCCCTCATACGAACTCCGATTCCGTTGATTCTTGTTCCTAAATTCATAATCTCTCTAATAGTACTACATTTATTATTTTTGGATTTTATATGGAATTGTTGTATTTACTTGGCTCTTTTTGCCCGTATAGATTCCAGCGTTTCCGAAGAATTCCTAAAACCGTCTGCCGAAGCCACTCAAACCTTCAACAAAGGCTAGTCGTAGACCTTTGACCTTGTTGTACCCATTTTTATAAAATTATATTATTTATATCTGCATGCATTGCTAATTTTATAATAACTGTTTTTGGGAATAGTTAGAATCCTATTCGACTTTGTGCCACCTTGAATATTTTCGATCGACATGTACCCTTCGACATCATATGTTGGGTTAATCTTAGTTGGACATATTTTAGTACCAACATGGGTATCGTATTATGCTTAGCCATGCTTAGTTGTGATGGGATTCATGATCGCATGTTCATAAATGATTAATTTTGTCTTAATAAAATATGGAATTATGGCGTGGCCACTGTTATTAAAATTTGTTGCGCCATGGCAAGGGCTGCCATTTGGCTTGGTTAAACCAAAAGTGGTTTTATACTCAGGTGAATGATCGTGCAGTAAAGGAGATGGATTTGGAATGTAGTTGCCTCATCTAAGTAATCACTAAGGACTTAACTTTGTACGCTATTGATCTGGGCCTTACTGTGCAACCACAAGTCTAGTTATGGGATAGACTTGGCCAACTAATTAGCAATATTTTGATTCGGTTATGTTTGGGTTGACGATTTGGCGCAAGAGGGGGTCGGTGTGGTGAAACCTTAGTGAGCAGAAGTGGGTCAAAATAGAGCTTTTGTAAAAGTGTTGTGATAATCGTTTAGTTGCACACCTTCGGAAGTGTGTCAGACGGACATTATAAACTGATTATCTCTTTTGGGTCAAGCTGTACAACCTTTGTAGAGTGTAAAACTATTCGAATAGCTGTGTCCCCGGTTATGGACAATGTCTCGTGATTTCACACGAGGGGTAGATTTTCTCAAAAATGTTCGGATGGTCTTGGTTGGGAAGTGAACAGGTAGTTCACTAATTGTTTTAAAGAACTTGTTTACTTATGTATTTAATATTTTAAATTGTGTTTTCCAATCTATTTACTGTATTTACTGTCAAAATTGCTTTCTGCAAAATAGCCATAAAGCTATCATTGTTCAAGCCTTGCATGAATACTATTTGCATACATTTTGCTACGACTTGCTAAATGTTTTATGTACTTACAACTTTATGTCCTTGTTGATCAGTCACTGAGGAAGACCGAGAGAACACAGAGTTCTATGAGGATTACTTCAAAGACCATACAAACTAGGCTGCGTTCTCCACTCGATTGCCTGTAGACATGTCGGATGGCCACCACGAGTTTGTTTTATTCCACTATAAGTTTATTTATTTATCATTAATCCCTACATGGCAAACCTTGTAAACCTTGACCATAAGGTTTGTTGCTTCTATTAATATTATTTTGCTTACTTCTTACCATGCGAACCCTTGCGACCTTTCCCCCTTGACCAGGAGGCCCACAAAGACCCCTTGTCCCTTGCGGCCTGCCCCATGCCCTAGACCAGGAGGCCGCCAGTGCCGAATCTCCTTCCTCTCGAATCCCCAACCCCAATCCTCTCGTGTTGATCCCCTTCCTCCTGAATCCCTCCCGATCCCCTTCCTCTCGAGGTTGGCAACTGGCAAGCGCCCTGACGGCCTCCTCCTTCTGCTCCTCGAGGTTGGCAAGAGCCTTGACCAGCTTGACCTCAACGTGACGATGACCCTCGTCTAGCTTGGCCTTCATCACAGCCGTAGCCTGCTTCTCTAGCTGTCGCACCTCCTCGGAGGCGTCCTTGATGTCACCTAGCTCGGTCCGGATCTTGGCGTCCTACTCGTCCATGAACTTGCCCAGCGACGTGAAGTAGATCTTGTCCAGCGCCACCATCAGCAGCAGGAACTCGATCACGATCGATGGGAGCGTTAGGTTGAAGTCGAACAGCGCCGCCTTCTCCATATGCTCCACCAGTGCTGGGAGCGGCGCGGCGGTCACAGGTCCACAGCCATCGTTGCGATGAGCCCTAGGAGCTGCCTGAAGAACCACGGTCGCTTGGACGACGGCGCAGTGCTGGAGGAGGCCATGGGCCTGAGGAGGAGCAGCGTGCCTCTGTTTTTGTTTCTGCCTTTGTTTCTGGGCTGGGTTGTCCCTGGCTCGAATGAGCTCGTGAGTCGGCTCGAGCTCACTTTCGAGCCGAGCCCGGGTTTCAACTCGTGGCCTAGGCTCAGCTCGTGGCCCAGACTTGGCTTGGCTTCGTACAAGACATCGGCGATGTGGATCGACTTTGCACGCGAAGGATTGCTGTGCGTGCGGCCTCCGATGCTCTGATACCAATGTTAGGTTTTCATCGAACCCTATATTGATTGTGTGGATGCTTTTCGGTCTACCCTCTATTCCTTTGTCTTTTTCATGGTGCCGCTCACAATTGCCTAATGAGGTTAGAGAGTATGGACCTATTTATAGACTCCACTTCCAGGTGTTATAAATTAACCCACCTGTTTTCGGTACACTGTGAGACTCCTGAACCATGCCACCAACCATGATCAGACATGCCAGTTTAATGAGTCTAAAATATATTAGTCTCTAGCACACATATGTGAGTCATGCACCATGATCAGATTGTTTACGAGATCAATTCTAATATGATCATGTGGGTCAATAGCCTACAGAACCGATCTTACAAAACAAACCCAACTATTCCGTCATGTGTTGTATTTGGATTAATCATACGCATGCATATTAAATTCCAGTAGACTCGATCTCAATAAATGCTGGGACTGGATTTCTGAATCCGAACCCTCTGTGTATTTCTGCACTAGTCCCATGATCAGTAGCTAGTGCACATAGTGGAAACATCATTGATAACAAGTTTGAATCACGAAACAACATTAATAAACAACTGAGTACCGACCTTATGGCCACTTATTACAAAAGAGGTCAAAAGACCTTGAGTTTTATATCAGCGGAAACAGCAAAAGTTAAACTCCGAGTGATGGCCCATCAAATTGCCCACCGGCATTCGATTGGAGAGCGCAACCTAGTACTCCGGGTGTCCTTCATCAAAGCCACATGTGAAGTAGTCGTAGTCCTCCTCCATGTCGTTAAAGGCTTTTGAGATTTATTTATGAGTGTAGCATGTGAATACATAAAGTACTTCACAAGTCTTGAAAAATGATGCATATGCATAACTTTAACAATTGGGCATATAGGATTCATTTGCACAAAGCAATATTTTAAGTTTAAACATCTTTTATAAAGCTTATTTGACAAAAGATGATTGAATAGTTAAAGTAATTTAAATCAAACTCTAATGCAGGTTCCAACTACCATATACTATTAAAGAGGCTCTATCCGACAAGTTTTCATGAATTGAGCTCTAACTGTCCAACTGGCTCTAACTACCAGAACAACATTCCAAGAGTTCCAACTACTCCCGGATTCTCAAAATATTTCTTTTAAAACTAAAACTGAAATATACCATGTGAAAACACACCTTGTCTGCCCTTGACCGTGGGCACGGCTATTTGAATAGTTTTATACTCTGCAGAGGTTGTACAACTTGACCCACACGAGATAAACAGTTTATAATGTTTGTCTAACACACTTCCAAAGGTGTGCAACTAAACGATTATCACAAGACTTTTACAATACTTTATCCTAACATTAGCTTGCCTGATGAGCTTAACCCCAAGTCTGGACATCAATTATCGGCGACCCGGAGCTCACCGTTGTGGGGGATAACCTGCCCAGCCATGGACGTCCATTACTATCGCCCAGCGCAAGCCCTGACAGATATGGACGTCAATTACCATCGTCTGCACTACCAAGTAACTCCTACCATCTATAGCCTTTGGGCGTAATGCTAGAACATAGTAAATTATTTAGCCAGATCCTTCCCATTTAGGACATGTGGTTGCACGGTTTTGATCAGTTTGGATAATCACAAGCGTCGGTCCTTAATATGACTTGGGCAGGACTAACACATTACGAGATCTCGTGCTCTAGCTGCACCTGTCTGATCTTACCATCCACCCAAGTTTAAAGCATATTTTTATCATTTTATTTTATTTTCCAAATACTGACATTACCTAATGTCATACATTTTCCAAACAAAGCATAAAGGGTAATAATGGTTTTTCTCCCCCAAAGGTTAAATAAAGCTGTAAAGCATGTCTAAGCAATTCTACAGTTACAAAACTATTCAGCAAAGTTGTAATCAATATTACAAAATTTCTACACTAGGGTTACAAATGTATAGGATAACCAATATTAAGGAAGACATTAACAATATTTAGGTTTTAACTAACAACCTACAATTTAAACTCATAATTTAAATAAAATAGCAATGCATAATAATTTAAAATTTAAAATATAATTTACAAATCATAGGTTCAAAATGGTCAAAGGAGACTCGCATTCGGTGACGTTGGGGGTAAGCGCTTCCTGTTGATCCAAATTCGTGTCGGTAAAGTCGGACTCTACACGCGCGAATCGGACCAAATAAATAACAGAAATTAAATAAAAACTAAAAATTATAAAATAAATACTAAAAATTAGAGAATGAATTTATATGAATTTAACAGAAAGAATCGATGGATTTGGAGTTCATATGAGAGAGAACGAATTTCTGGAAAATCAATTCTCACAAAAATGGATACATACAAAGCTACTGGACTGAAACCGACTAGATAACTACTGCCATTGGTAATTTGTTGATTCGGTTCTTACAGAGAAGAGCAAAGCATTTGTGTGCATGACAAGGAGGGTCCATCTTCTAGTGAGTTAACAGAGAAACCAAAGAGACAAAAGATGAGTCTATGGCTAGAGGGATCAAGATGGTGAAGTAACGGAGAAAGAAATAGATAGAAAATGCTGAAATTGAGTGTTTTGGTGCTCAACTGTTTTGGTAATCCTGTTTTCGGTTTGCTAATTTTCAGAACTAAAGCAACAAGCATTGACTATCAACAAGGAACCATATGCTAGTGAATCAGTAGAGAATGAAATAGAGAAAAGAATGAAGTCATTGACTTGTGGACCCAAGAAGTCATAGACTCAAGGTTCAACCAACAAAAGACATGTCCATAATGAATAGTGAAACTCTGGAGCTCACAGTTATGGCGGCGGCACCGACGAGGAAGGTGGCGAGGCGGCCGGCGAACGGGCAAAATGGAACCTCGACAAGGTACTCTACCCGATGGTGGTAGCGGTTTGGCTGGGGATGGAGCGAGGCGACGGCAACACGTTCGGGGCGCATGGACGGCGGCGGCACACGAGGGGCGCAGCTCTCCGACGATGCTCTGGCGAAGGTGAGGGAAGCACGATGTAGAACGCGATGATGTGAATCCTATGGTGGTGGTGGCTCGGGGAGAGGACCTTTGATGATGACGCAGTCCGACGGAGAAAGAGTTTCGACGACGCACGGTCGTCGACGAAATCTGGGCAAATAGTGGGGAAGTAGAGGTTGGGGTTTGTGGCGAATCAAAAAGGAGAGTGAGGGACACGCGATGCTCTCTTTATACTGAGGAGGAGACGCTTGATTCGACGAGTAACGCCATGAGAAAAACGTTTTAGTTTTTGGTTTGCAAAAGAACAGGAAGAAACGGTAAATTGATTGTTAGGAGTGGAGGAAACATGCAATTGATGGCATGGCATCGTGGGTGAGGTTAATGCGGTCTTAATGCTTCAAACAGAATTGATTTTGGTTGAACGAGTGCGGAGAATGGGGAGAAAAAGTGGTGCTCGACCATTGTTGGACTAGAGCTCGGGTTGCTACTCGGTGCAGTGCCGTGAGTGTAGCAAGGGAAGAGACAGGGCAAGTGAGAGGCGACAAGGCCGGGCTAGGGAGGCGATGCCAGTGCCGGTGTCAGGGTTCTTGGTGGTCGGGTTAGGAGGTGGGGAGGGCACGACCATGGATGGCTTTGGAAAGAAAATGTACAGAGAAGAACTTGTTTCACGGGAAGAAGACGGTGATGAATAGGAGAGAGATAAAAATAAAGAAAAAGAAAGAAAATCTAGAAAATCCAAAAATAAAATAAATTCGAAAAAATCCAAGAAATTTTCACAAAAAATCCTTGAAACCTGAACAGATCAAATAAAATAATTTTGAATTTAATTTATGTTTATTTTAATCATTTCAAAATGTTTTTCATTTTCTAAAATTCTAAAATAAGCTTTAAATTAATCCAATAAATTGCAAATGATTTATTTTATTTTTAAAGCTTCAAAAAGACTCTTGAATTAGCAGGAACTCAAATTTGAAATTCAAATCTTTGAATTGATTGTTTTGAAATAAATTTTTGAAAAAACTGAAATTTGGGGTGTTACAATAAATATATTTACCATATTTTAGCACAGCCGTCCTTAGTACCTCGAGTATTAATTCCTCGAGTTAAATTATGCATCAGATTATTCTCTATCATATACTTTAATAATATGAATAATTCTATATTAAGTTAAAACAGATAATAGCACAATAAACATTGAAAGCCACGTAAAAATCCGACATGGTCGACCTGAAAACTCATATTCGAGAGGAAGTGACTGATTCTCTGTTCGAAGCAAGGTAGCTTTACCAACCTCTTGTTTTCTAGGTCTGGGTCTGTAGTAGGTTGGCAGCTTGCAGAATTCGTCAGTTGATAAACTTTTGCTTTGAACCATGGCTTGAGTAGTGCGAATTGCAACTTGACATGTGGGTTACGTGATAGGAGTCGCCCATTTCACTTTCAGTACATAGCATGACGATGGTAGATTTTGTCATTTCACTACTACTCTTGTACAAAGTCAAATCTCTGCCCTGGTTCAGCACAGCAACTTTCCACGTACCGGACCGAGTTCTAACAAAGCACTGCTCCCTCAGTCCACGAATATAAGTTGTTTTCGACCAAATAAATAAATATTTCGCATATCCATCCCTAACCCGAACCTACCCAACCTGGCCGCCACCAATAATCAGCGTGCTATCACTCCCTCCCCTTACAAGATGGGGGACATGGTGAACCCCAAAACCCATATGGCGGATGTAGCACGAATCCCGATGCACATCTAACAATTAGAAATTCAACTTGTTTTTTTTCCCCCGAATTTTAGCATTTCCATTGTTTTTACTTAGAAGGCGAAAACCGGATTGGATGTAGTTGGTCAGCACTTACTAGTTTCTAATCTGCTAGTGGCGGTAGATAATCAGTGTGATGCTGCTCACTGTGCAATCAATGACCATATTATTACACCCGTTCTAGTTTTGCTGTAAGATTGTTCCAGTTTCAGTTGCTATTTCTTTCTTCCCTAGCTGTAAATATGTTTTGTTTGTCCACAGCAAGTGCAAGCTTTCTGTAGTAACTGCATACGGTATAATCTACTTTAAAGGGGGCAATTACAAGAGTTGATCCTTTTTTTACATGTAAGTTGGAAAATAGTCGGTCATTTGGTTAGAAAAAAGGCAACAGTCAGCGCACGTGGCCAAAATTTCAGCTCTTGGGGTGGAAGAACTTTCCCATCTTGACCTTGACAAATAATAGCATTTTTTTCTAACAATTAATTATGTTCATTATCTAGTTTTCTTGTCTGATAGTGATATCTGAGTCCTATTCAAGTCTTAGTTTCCTTGGCAAGTATTTTGACTGAAATGTAGACTTCATACTATGACCATAAAAAGTTCAAGCTGATAACTCTCAATGTACAATTGTTCAGCGGAGTTCACCAGTACATATATCATATTTTCTTGGAACTGCAGCAGAAGAAATATTCTGCCTCCATGCTTTCCGTTTGATCTGTTCTTTGGATGAATCTAGAGGTATGTGAATATGCTTGTATTCTTCACTTACTCCATTTTAATCCCAACTTGAGTTGCCTTCTTTTATCAAACTAGCTTTACAATGACAACTAATTATTTTGGTTCACTACTAGCTTCTTGGGGCTTGAAGACAGCCATGTTTTGGACAAAGAGCTACTTTAGGAAAGTTGTTGCTTTGCTGATTATATCCGTGTGGCCAACCAGATGTTTAGGAACAGACAGCATCTCTGCAAATGAATCACTTTCAGATGGGCAGACCATAGTATCCATGAAAAAGATATTTGTGCTTGGCTTCTTCAGCCCTGGAGCTTCAAGCTACCGATATGTTGGTATATGGCATAACAACTTAGCAAATAGAACAATCGTATGGGTTGCTAACAGGAACCAACCACTATTAGATGCTTCAGGAGTCCTTATGTTTGATAGCAGTGGAAATCTGGTAATTTCACATCTAGGCAGATCATTCATAGTGGCTTCTGGACTGGGAGCCAAAGACACGAAGGCCACAATCCTGGATTATGGTAATCTTGTCTTGAGCAGCATGGCTAATCCATCGAAGTATATATGGCAGAGTTTTGATTCTCCTTCTGATACATGGCTTCCAGACATGAAGATTGGACTCGGTAGAACAAACCAGACGCTCACTTCATGGAGGAGCAACGATGACCCAGCAATGGGAGACTACACTCTTGGAATGGACCCTGTTAGGATGTCACAATTCTTTATCTGGTGGAGAGGGAATACATTTTGGACCAGCGGACAGTGGAACGGTGACTTGTTTTCTCTCATCCCGGAATTAAAATTTTTTACAAACATCCCGATTTTCTTCAAGTGTAATAACCTTACCAATGACATTTATTGCACATACTCTGCCAACCCATCTGACAGGATGACAAAGATTGTGTTGGATTCAACTGGATCATTGAGCATCATGCAGTTTGATTCCCAAGCACAGTTGTGGATTTTGTTATGGAGACAGCCAAGTAGTTGCGAAGTGACTAACCTATGTGGAGCTTTTGGTGTATGCAATAACAATGCTGTGCCCAAGTGTGCGTGTGCAAGAGGATTTGTGCCACGAGACATAGTAGCATATTCCAATGGATATACCAGGGAAGGGTGCAGCAGGCAGATCGAGCTGCAGTGTAGCAGTGACCAGTTCCTTGAGATGCCTAATGTGCGACTTCCTGATTATAGAGGGAAGCTGTCTGTTATGGGTCTTAGGGAATGTAAACTGGCATGCTTGATAAACTGTTCTTGTAAAGCTTATGCTTATTCACGATTGGATGGCTGCAGCTTGTGGTATGTTGATCTTATGAACTTGCAGGATGATTATGATGGGGATGGAGTTGGAACTCTTTGCCTTCGTCTGGCTCCATCAGAATTAGAATCTGGAGGTAGCAGAGGTAAGAAATGCATTTTGTAGTAAGATCCTACCAAGTACCAATGATGTAGCAGATATTATGTGAAGACTGAGTTAGTTACATGTAGAATTGTTCAATCACAAGTTGGAAAGTGGTAAAGAATCAAGTGACAAGCTCTATTTCTTCTAGCTCAGGTCACAAAATGCTCTGGATGGCGGGTGTGATTCCTCCCATTGCATTTCTTTTCTGTTGCTCCCTTTCATTTTTTATTTGGAGAAGGCGATGGAGAAGCAAAGGTAACAATAATAACTCATCATAACTACTAAAAAATGAAATAAGTCATGTCATAAATATGCGCAGTTGGTATAACATGGGATGAGTTCATTTCTATTGTGAATCAGGGAAAGGGAAACTACGCGCTCACCACTCCTTGATGGCTCTGGATACGGACAGTGCGATAAAACTTTGGGAGAGTGAGGAGGCAGGTTCACACTTTGTGTTGTTTTCCTTCTCCCAAATAGCAAATGCCACCAACAACTTTTCTGCTCAAAACAAGCTTGGAGAAGGGGGGTTTGGCCCTGTGTACAAGGTAGCCTATTTATCAACATCATTCCATTTGCATGTTTGCTAACACGCTGAAGGAAAAATGAGCTAATTATAGAAAAATTTCCGAGGTTTACAAACCACATCTGCAGATTTATTTTTACCCAAATAGCACTAGTGAAGGCCCCTACCACGCAATTGCAAGTAAATTTGAAGGATCATAATGGGAAGGGATAGAATTGGGGCGAGGTAGTAGAGAGGAGATGTATATGATGACTCTAACCATGCGTATTGCATACTCTGGTTTTTTCCTGGCAGGGAAGACAGATGTGTGAGCGGATTGACTAACGTCTTTCTGAAACTTTTGTTTAATGGTATGTGCATGTTGAAGCGTACAAATGGATAATAAAAACTTGATTGACAATAGACGCGATTAATTCGTATCGCTACTTATTAGACAGTAAATCCCTTTTGCAATGGTAATGGCTCATGGCACTAATAGACTCTTATCAATTAGCATAATAGGTTCTGTTGGCTAAACTGAGCTGTGGTGGCTCAGTTGTTTTTTGTAATGAAAGTCAAACCTAGAAGGCAATCTTTATCCTAAACAATGCGATAGAGCTTCCTGAACATGCATAACTAGAGTTACGAATGATTTTTTATGTTTTCACTCTGCAGTGTGCTAATTAGTCTCTGAATATTTGAGGGGCCGTGTGTAAACAACTATTATAGTTCAACTTTACAAATATTTTAATATTTTCCTTACTTTATTGTATGGTATTTTTTTTATTCTTAAGGGTTTACTTTCTACAAGTTGCAACTTGAATTTGAGCTTTTTCCCCCTTGAATAAGGAAATCTGCATTTTAATTCAATTTAGGAAAAATCTACTTTCCCCTCAAGTAGAACTTTTTTTATTAAATAATCTTTTTTTAACTTTTATTTTAAAATTAACCTCCGGCGCACTTTATTTTTATAAATAACCCCTTTGGTCACGCCACCACCTATGGCGTGACCAAACAACACTGTCACGCTAGGGCAAACTCTTGTCACGCCATAGGATAAGTCCGCAAAAAACCTCTTTTGTCACGCCACCACTCATGGCGTGACCAAACAACACTGTCACGCCACCACTCATGGCGTGACAAGAGTTTGCCTGTAAACAGCCGACGTGATAAGGTGTTGTTTGGTCACGCCATGGGTGGTGGCGTGACCAAAGGGGTTATTTTTAAAATAAAGTCTACCGAGGTTACTTTTAAAATAAAAGTTAAAAAGATTATTTAATAAAAATTCGAGAGAACTTTTTATTAAATAATCTTTTTTAACTTTTATTTTAAAATTAACCTCCCAAGACTTTATTTTTAAAAATAACCCTTTGATCACGCCACCACCCATGGCGTGACCAAACAACACCTTATCACGCTTAGGGCAAACTCTTGTCACGCCATAGGATAAGTCCGCAAAAAACCTCTTTTGTCACGCCACCACTTATGGCGTGACTAAACAACATCACACGCCACCACCCATGGCGTGACAAGAGTTTGCCCGTAAACGGGTCGGGGCGTGATAGTGTTGTTTGGTCACGCCATGGGTGGTATAAACCAAAGGGTTATTTTTAAAAATAAAGTACGCCGAAGGTTACTTTTAAAATAAAAGTTAAAAAAAGATTATTTAATAAAAAAATTCCCTCAAGTATGGTGGTTCATTTACTTAACCCCTGAAGTATAAAACCAAGTATTGTACCCCTCAACTATACAAAACCGTCTAAATACCCCCCCCCTAAGGCGGTTTTGCCATCAGAGTAATGACGTGGCTATCGACATGACAACGACTCAACAGATTAAATAAAAAATAATTAAAAATGGGCCCATATGTCATTGAGTGAACATCCTTCCTCATGGAAATTTTTAAAAAAAGAAAATTGAATTTGACTCTATGACAAGTAGACCTCACTACTTAAAATAATTTTTAAGCTATAGCCATAGCCACATTGCCGGCCACGTCATCACCACGGTGGCAAAACCGCCTCCAAAACTATCTCAGGGAGTATTTAGATGGTTTTGCATAGTTGAGGGGACACAATACCTGGTTTTATACTCCAGGGGGTTAAGTAGACAAACCATCATATTTGAGGGGGTTAAGTAGACTTTTTTCCTTCAATTAAATAAGGAGAATCACAAACCCTGGGGAGGGTTAGCCAAGTTGAAAGTTGCGAGTTAAAAGTGATAAGAATGAGGGCACAAAGTATGATTTATAAGAGTTTGGTTGGCACATAGTATTTGTTGGAACCGACGACATCCCTTTGCGAGAGAGAACAATCACAGCAAGCACATAAGAGACACGAGAATTTGTTTACGAGATTCGGCAAAGCCTACATCCCCGGGAGCCGAATTGCGGCGACTCCGTCCGTATGAGGAGTTTTTTTTTCTTCTGATTAGGGTTACAAGAGGTCGGCGGTATATATTTATACCCTGATTACATATTCGACGCTGCGCTCCCGCTTTCCGAACACGTCCTCTTCCTTTCACCTTGTCATATATAAGCCCAGTTATTAGTAATGTGCAGTCTTAATAACCTGAGAGAACAAGGTAGTAAGGGAATATTATTTAGCTTTGCACGTGTTTACTGTTGGCTATGAAACTTCATTCAACTTACTCTAAGATAGGACTTTCGATAGCGACTCGGTGCGGAAGTGAAGGATTGGTGGGTGGGTGAGTCCGTGAGTGATTCCCAACTCCAACAGCTATGGTGCATGGGATGGGGGTAGGGATGCTGGGATGGCAATTGGGTATGTCCGGTGGTAGAACATGCAAAGGCGAGTGTGAGGGAGTGGGCGAAGGGAGGTTAAGTTGTGTAAGGAGCTTGATTAGGATTAAGGGGATTTGCCTAAGGAGGAGGTTACGTTAAAAAAAATAAGTTGGAGGAGATTAGAGGCCATGGAGATTGGGGTAAGCAAAGCAGTCTACAGATAGTGGTATACCGAGTTCAGAGTTCAGAACGACTAAATTCCCTCATATTCCCCCATCTCATCAATTACCAAACTATCTTTGTCGAGCAGCTTCTATGGAATAGTTCATAAACAATTAAACATAGCATCCTTCTACTTACATATCCACACTTTTAGTACTTCGCGTCAACAATAAGTACGCTGTTTGATCAAATATAGATCTTTGCCTTCGAGGAGTAAGATCTGGGGCCTTTAGTTATTTTGCCTTGAAAATCTCTAATATTTGACCCTCTTGAAACCATTCTCCAGGGCAACTTACCAGACGGGCAGCATATTGCTGTTAAAAGGCTAGCAGCAAATTCGGGACAAGGACTAGTTGAGTTTAAGAATGAGGTCCTTCTGATAGCCAAGCTTCAACACATAAATTTAGTTAGGCTCTTAGGTTGCTGCATCCAAGGGGAAGAAAAGATACTTATCTATGAGTACATGCCGAATAAAAGCTTGGATTTCTTCCTCTTTGGTCTGCTCCCTCTTCCTTTCTTAACAACCGTGTCCATTGTTTTTTTAACCTCAGTAGCTTTCTTGAGATAATGAGTTTGTTGTCTTTTCTTAAAGAACAATCAAGAAGGATAGTGTTGGACTGGACAATACGAATACATATAATTGAAGGAATTGCTCATGGTATTCTCTATCTTCACAAGCATTCTAGACTGAGAATTATTCATAGGGACTTGAAAGCAAGCAACATTCTGTTGGACAGTGATATGAACCCTAAGATCTCCGATTTTGGCATGGCGAGAATATTTGGATCCAAAGAAACTCAAGCTAATACAAACAGAGTTGTTGGGACATAGTAAGTACTGCATGTTTCAAATTTGCATTTGGCATATACACTGAACAGTTGAACATTAGGTATATTGCCAAATGAATATTGAATTGATCGGAGTACTATTCTTTCAGTGGTTACATGGCTCCTGAGTATGCTATGGAAGGCATTTTCTCGGTTAAGTCTGATGTCTTTAGCTTCGGGGTATTACTTCTGGAGATCATCAGTGGAACAAGAAATGCAGGATCTCACCAACGTGGCCACTCCCTTAACCTCCTTGGTCATGTGAGTAAGATCTGACCATCTCAATATTTCGGATACACTTTGTGGTAACTTCTTGGTAACTGAAACTGCACTTTCAGGCATGGGAATTATGGAAAGAAGGCAGATGGTCTGATCTCGTTGATCCATCATCACGTGACGCATATCCTGAGCATAAGGTACTGAGATGCATCCATGTTGGCCTGATGTGCGTCCAAGAAAATGCTGCTGACCGGCCCACGACGAACGAGGTCATCGCAATGCTCACAAGTGAAAGCATCACCATACCTGATCCTAAGCAGCCAGCTTTCCTCTCCATCGTGCTTCCAAGCGAAACTGATGGCCATGAAGGATCCTTTTCCCTAAATGGGATAACAATTACTAATCTGGATGGTAGATGATGCCATCTCCATCGATTGTGGTTATTTGCTTCATCAAATCCATCAAGCATCAGCTGTGTTTCCAGCTCAATAACCTAACATGCTTGTTGGATGTAACGTCCGTTTTCGGACGATAAATAGTTTTGCCGTTCTAAATTCGTTCTTCGCCGTAATTCAAACTTCAAAACTAATTTCGAAATTTCCCTCTATTTCTCGGTGTGTTTCAAATGTAATATCTACAGCATTTGAAACTCATTTCCACAAAGTGGAGATTCTCCTCTCTTCGATTTTCTGGGCATTTGAGTCCAAATTTCCCGCTTTTCCTGCTCACCCATTTCTTCTCCCGGCCCAAATTTCACTCTAGCCCGCCCGTTCTCCCCCGCCTGCCTGCCCTCTTTTCTCTCCTTCCTTTCTCTCAGGCATTGCCGTCAACTCCTTCGTCTCCCTCGCTTTTCCCACATGAGTCGCCGCCGCTTCCTCTCTCGCTCCCCCATGCGTGCCTCGCCGCCCGCGTCATTGAGCCGTGCCCAAGGCTCTTCTTCTTCCAGGCCACTGTCGCATGGCCAACCTGGTCATCCCCGAGCCGCCCGACCACCGTCCTGCTCCCGCCCCCACGCGTCACGGCTGGTCTGTAGGCCCCACTTCCAGCATGCAAGACCGCTTCTCGCCAGCGCCTTGTGCGGCTCGCAGCGCGCCGCCTGGCTGTCTGGCCTGTGTCATGCTCGCCTCCCCCTCCCACCCACACTCTCCTCTATGGCTATGGCTGGCCCTCCCGCGACCCTCTCGCCATCCCGCCGGCCTCACGCCTCCTCACGCCGCCGCCCCACACCATGCCTCTCGCGCCCCCCCTCTACCCCTCCTCTGTTCTTTCTTGAGGAGCAAAGAGCAAAGAAACAAATGGGGAAACTCAATTTGATTGAGGGCCCCACTTGTCATGCTTAAGCCCCCCCTCTCTTTCACTGCCGTGTGGGCCCCCCCTTTTCCCTGTGCTGTGAACCGGTGCCTTGTGCATATAAACCGGGTCTATGCACTGTAGCCATGCACCCCTCTCTCTCTTACCAATTTAATTTCAATTTCAATCTTCTAAATTCATATCTCTCCGCTTTTAACTCCAAAAATTATGAAATAAATTTCTAAAAATTCGATAAATCAAGATCTTGCTAATAGCATAGGACTTGATTAATTTGGAGTTCATTTGTTTATTCTTGTGTATTTATTTGCTCTCTTTGCCGTTGTGTCTTTTTCCCAGATTGTCGCCTCGATTAGGATTTAAAGACGCCAGCGATCCTCAAGTTGATCAAGACCAAGAGTATCAAGAACCCTTGCCTTTCACCAAGGCGAGTCAATACTTTGACCATATTGATCCTACATTTTATGCAAATTATATTCGTTTAAATTAGCAAAATTGCATGCTTTATTTCTTTATCAAATGTATGTTAAAGCTTAAGGTAGTTAAATACCCACTTGTTGATTAGTTAATTTAATATGCCATCCTTGATAAATTGAATCCATTAATCCTTGTCACCCTAGTAACTATATGGTAATACTAGTTATAGGTTGTACTTGCTTACATGCTAGTCTTGCTTAAGTACCGGGGTATTAAATACTCCAATCATCATTTCCTCAAACATAAAATGATTTGGGTAGTCATTGGTGGTCCATTGGCTAAAAGGTGTGGAAATAATTTGGTTTACTCCTCAAAACCCCAAATTGCTAGCTCTATCTGGGCGGATGGTGAGGTGGTGGGTGCTCGGGGAGCACATGGTTGGTTGGTTTGTGGAATGAACCGCCAGATAACCCTAAGGACTTAATCTTGTCACGACTTCGTGTTAAACAAGTACAACCACAAGTCTCGCAAAGTGCAACTTGGCTTAGTAAAGTTATTAAACCTTAGAAGTCATCCCACCGAGGGAATGAAGAACGCACAAGCGCGGAGATACTCCAATTGGAAGGACACCCAAAAGGTGAAGTTACCGCTATGCTAGTCGTTGTGGTTGGCCACCAAGGCTAGTCGTTGTGGTAAACATCCCGCACAACATATGGGCGAACCCTCTATGGGTGGAATGACTAAGGGCGAGATATCTAGAACTATTCTCGTGGATTTGCCGCCCAACTACATGACTACTAATCATGTGGGGTAACGGTAGACTATCTCTTGTGGGTAAAGTGTGCAACCTCTGCAGAGTCTAAAATGCTTAAAGTAATGCCTTTACGGTCAAAGGCGACATAGGAATCATAACTTGAGTTAGTTCTATTTCAAACAACTTTGTGGGTGGTATAAAAATGGTGGAAGGGCTCATCTAGCCCTATGTTGGATTTTTCCTGAGCCATTGAGCTCAGTGGGTGTGTCATTGGAGGCAGCTCCAATTAAAATGATGCATTTGTAGAGTTTCCGCTGGATGGAACCTCTACTAAGATAATTATTGCACATGCTCTCTTTACTAAAAATGAAATTGTTAAAATGCTAAGTGATAGGACTTTGTAAGTATGATATTTGAAAAGTTGCTTTCGCAAATAAAAGAACCCGAGCCATCCTTGTTAAGCCTTGCATGTATATAATTGCATTGTGTGTTGGCTCGCGAGCACGGTAGTAGTGCTCATTCTCGCTTCTCCCCCAACCCTTCAGATAATGAAGACGACAGAGACTACGCTTATGACGGCCCAGAGATGATGGACAAGGCTATGACGAGGAGTAGTATAGTTCGTAGTTTAGGTCTCGCCCATCTAAGTAGACTCGTTGGTATCACAGCACAACCGATATTATCCAACTCTTGGTTAATATCCGTCATACAAAGTTACCCCATTGCTGCTGTGTGAGATGAGCCCTACCTCGCCTTTTTGCTTCCGCCGTAGTTTACGTTGCTTTTATATGATGTAATCCATTTGGCCTGTTCGCCGCTTTTGTAAACTTCGACCCGACGTGGTCTATGTCACTCGCTTGGTTGTAATATTTAATATTTCAGTTCACGCCATGAATGATTCAAAGAATGTGTACCGTGAAGTGCTAGCTCGATCCAGGGAATAGCACGTTGATTTCACAGAGGATTTGGATTCTCGAAATCCGGGTCCGACATTGGATGAAAATTGGCGACAGCGGATGAGTTTCACTGTGGATGCCGTGTGTTACAGCTCACTCGAATACTCGATCACGGTTCCTCGAATTATTATGGATCCGAGAACAGCCAAGCAGTTTCTAGCGGTTACTAGTCAATTTTCTGGGGATCCAACTTTTTGGGGAGGAAGTATCACTTCGAATCAAAGTATCAATAAATTTATCATTCCAAGCTAGAGTTGCAATCGGAGCAGATACGGACGGATAACGTTCGTTTTGTATTTTATTCTGTATTTTATCTCGGAGTCGGAGTCAGAGTCGGATACGAATAGTGTCGATATCCATTTCTTCAACCGTATTCATTTCGCGAGCCTTCGGTCGGTCGGTCAAATGGAAATTAGCATCTTCTTTTGCACACCTACACAGGACATTGGACAGTAGGAGTGCAATTAGAGCGAACACAAACAGACTAATTGCTAAGATATCGAAGAAAAAATACTCATTATCTTTTGTCTTCTTAGATGCAACAACTCACTTATCTGTTATCCCATACCAATTTTCAGTGCTCAGACCGCCAAACAGTTATTATCGTAGGTTCATATCAAAAGGCCCAAACTTTTTTGTTCGTTTTGCTCAGCTCAACAGTAATAACACCTCGTGGCTGAGCCGGACAGGCCATGATAAACGTCCGTTGTTTTGATGGGTCACGTGATATGCGGAAGTTGTTATCCCAACTGTTTGATCAGGCGACGGTTAAATCTCCTCGGCTCTTTGTTCTCAGCTGTTGGTGCTACCTCTGCTTTGTCCACGTCGTCGAGTCTTTAGCTGACACGGAAGCTAGAGAAACGCTTCAGTATAGCTAGGGATCAGCCATCTTTTGCGTCACATACCGGGGGTTGTGAGACGCTTCGTGGCGTAGCACCGGTGCTACCCTGAATCTGATAGTCTGTTACATGCTCCTGCAGCTGTGGAGTTAGGAGCACTTCCCTGTTGGGCGGCTGGCCTTTGAGAGGACAGTGCACCCATACCCCAAGTCGGACGACTCGATAGACGGGCCCACTATGGGCTTCCGGTGGACTGCTGTTCATCTACGTTGGGCTAAGGATAGACCGGCAAGGTGCTGCTCGTTGTTCCACAACGAGTTCGAATCGTTGCATGACAACGATGTCATCTGGGCTTTATGGACTCCAGATTTCGTGCACACTGTAGTGCCACACAGACTGTCTGTGCAATGCACCCAGGACGCCGGTTTTTGAGTGACAACCTGTCATCTGGTGTTCGCACATATGGTGGAGCCTTATACGCCGCAGCGCGTAATGCGACAGTTTGATCTGTACCAGGTCGTGCCCCCACCGGACGGTAGGGTCCTACAATGAGTCGTACACCTGTGAGTCAAACATCATCCTAGTAATGTTTACACTTCTTATGCCTTCTTTTCTAATATCAATCCATCCGGAAATACAGGCAATCGAGGGTGGGTCGGCATACTGAGGACTAGCAAGCAGTTCAGCACGAGTGGATTACAGCATGGACAGAGACAGCGCACTTGGAGGTCTTGCAGGAGCAGCGTCCATATGACGTTTGGACGTACAGTGAGTACCTGGAGTGGTACGTACCACAGTCGCGCGCTAGACTCACCCTTCCTCAATCGGAGCGTCCGGAGTAGGTGATGCACCGGGAGAGCCTCTGTCACTCGTTCGATCATCACAGCGCTTCGCGGCGTGACGACACCGTAATACACTTACAATCTCTGGTCATTTCATTGATGATATTTGTACTCTTCGTTATGGAACATGTTTTGTATGTCACTTCAATTGGAGTGGGCGCAGCGCATCGCAAGTGCGTCGGAGACCACCATTTGCAGCGCACGCATAGTACTGGGGCTACTGCGCACTTTGAAAGATATCTTTGCGGAGTCGAAGAACATAATAAAAAACTTGAGCTACGGTCGTTCGACAGATGATGTCCTGCGCATGGGGCACCAAGTGGGGGGACCGTGCTCACCCGCTAGGTCATCATGACCCAGCGAGACCGGCTGGCGTTGTAACGCTGCCCGTCGGTCATTCGCGGGCCAGATCGGTGGGGAGGTAAGTTATATACAAATCTACATTCTGTTTTTTTTTGTTATGCCTTACGTTCCGCCAACATCATGTCGTTCTCCCGCCGCAGGTCCGTCGAGATGCATCACTTCTACCGTCCGTACCCCGTACACAGACTAGTGCTCCCCGTCAGTCATCTGCATTACACATCCAGAATGTACGAGATTCTCAGTTTACATCTAGAGTGTTTATTTTGACTAACATCGTTCCGTCTTGCAGCCTTCAGTTGACCGTGGGGGTGACGGCCAGTTTACATCCACCGATGAGGATATGGGCCTCCTAGCTCCAGCCAGGGAGCAGTACATGGCACTAGGGTTTGGACTACGGTAGCCAGGGTTTGAAGCGTACGCAGGGCAGAGCTCCACTGGGTTCGCTGGCACACCATACGTTCAAGGCTAGAGCTCCTCCAGGTTCGCTGACACACCGTACGTCCAAGGCCAGAGCTCCTCTGCATGACCAGAGTTGCAGACATTGTACATTGGGGGCAGACAATTCGGGAGTGGATTTATATGGTCCCTCGTACATGAATTCATTGTAGGTGGCCCCCAGTTCGGCATGTCTCAACAAGACGATATCGACGTTTACCAGACTCAGCTTACTGGTTCACCTCCGCCCACTCAACAGACTCAACGGTCTCCGTACCCCAGCCGATCCGACATGCGCTCTCCAAACCGGCTGACGTATCCCACGGGACATGCTCGACACAAAACAAGGACGCGCACGCGGATGCAGACGCAGCGAGCAGAGAGTAGTGGCTCAAACAAGTGAGCCATATTGTATCCCATGTTATGCGATTTTGTTTTGCTATATTTGTATGCATATTTTGTATGTTATGTGTGTACTGCTGCGCTATATTATATATCAACATTTCCAATGGAGTTGCAATATAGCTTTTTTCCATAGATAAAATTGACGATATTTCGGAATGGTTACAAGCATTATACGTCACGCGCAGTTTGGTTACAAGTATTACATGATACACGAGCGGATTTGTAGCACTCGAGATGAAGTAAGATGCAAACTAGTGTGATAGAGAATTTTGACTGGAAATTATGCATTGCCCTATAGAATTCAAAACCCCCTCCCAACCCAAAAAACCCCTCCGAAACTGAACCCAAAACCCCCTCCCCACCACACGACCACCATGCCCACCGCATGGCCACCGTGCGCCCCCACCGCATGGCCATCAGGCACCCTCCCCATCGCATGGCCACCGTATTCTCTCCTTCGCCGCATTTGCAGTGCGAAACAGTACGTGTTGCCCCTTTATTCATCCTGCGCGGTGACCGTACGGGAGAGGTGCCATTTCTACAAATCCCGTGCACCGAGTGCCATTTTTGCTAATACGACAGCAAACAGTGCCAATACGACCAAAAACTCTACTCGAAGGCATTGGTATACAAACCCTGCTAGCCACGGACAAGACAAGCTACCTTCGAATATAAGCAAACTTGCGGCGAATCTATAATCTTCATATATAATAAAATAAAGTTGTACTTGTCTTGGAATTCTATTATCTATTCTACTTTATATCTTATTAATCTGTTTTATAATTTAAACCTACTAATCTTTTCTTGCACTGATTAACATAGAAATTTCTAGCCTTTTAGTGCCAACCTAGAAGCTTCTCTTAACATTGTTTTAATAATACAATAACTAGCGGCCAATCCCATTCAATTTCAAGGGTAGATACTATATCAGATCTCTAGGGGTGAAAACGGGCCGAATATGGGCAGATATTGCTCATCCCGTATCATATCCTATTTTTCCTGATTCGAGCCTGCACGCAAGTTTTATTACCTAATACTTAATTCAAATTATTAGGGATACAGACATGGGCTAGATACGTGACAGAATCGGGTCAGAAATGGCTAAAAATAGGCAGATAGTGCATGCATATAGAAAGGAATATATGTTGAACCATATCACTGTCGCTTCAACTATTCAACATGAGTACATACATAATTACCACACTATCACATGACAAAATATTGGCCGCTTCAACTATTCAACATGAGTACATGCACAATCATGGGTGTTCAAACTGGCGTGTAGGATCTTTCTGTGAAGAAAACGGAGCTCTAGAGGGCTAGAACAAAAAGAACAACAATGGGAAGGATTGTTTCATAATTACCAGAAACGTGGGTTACTAAAATGCAAAAACATTAATACACATCTTAGGCCTCGCACCCTAGCCGCTCGGTGCAGCAAACTGAGCTAGCCTTTTTTTTCTTTTCTTCTCCTCGCATACCTCTCTCCTTCCCATTCTACACATAGGGGCAGCAAACTGATCTCGTTTTTTTTTTACTTTTCTCCTTCCCAATCTCCAGCACTAAGGGTCGGGCATGCCTCGTCGGATGCCCCCACTCCTCTGTCTCCTCACGATGCCACCACATTCCTATCGCCAACCACGTGCTTTCACCAAATTGCGTCGGCCCCAAACACCACCTTCTTCGTGTGGTCCAAGCCCCATCGTGATACGGTGTTGCCCGATCTTCTCTACGTAGGATAAAGATACTCACGTGAGGGTTTGCTGAATAGTAGTGATCCCCGTTGCCAATGCAAGAGTTAGCACTCTTTAGTTCGCAAGAACACACATGCTGGACTTCACGACCACCAATGAAGCCCTATCGTGCTCCCAATTCCCAGCGGAAAAATTGAACGATCTTGATCCAATACTTCCAATTCCCCCTCAAGTTGGTTCGGCCAACATAGAAGAGCAAGAGCAAAAACTTTGCAATATGTTATTTCTGATAATAATGGTCTAACTGATACAATGGGGAGGGGCAAGGGTACTTATGGCACCCTCCACGACTCTCACATGGCCTAGGGCCAACTGGTTGTGTGTTTTGGTCAAGGTGGTCGAAACAAACTCCAATTCGGCTTAAGGAAACCGACTCAAACACCTACGTAGAGTTCAGACTTTAAAAGACATACTTTGGTTCAGACTAAGACTCAAATGGGATACAAACCGAACCACGAACTAGTTTCAGCCTAAACAAGTGGCACGTGCTACTGTTCATGCAGTGTACTGTTCACACCTTGGGGCTTGCTCCCTTGTGGTTGGGCCTTTCCTTCTTGGGCCAGCCACAAGGAGTCTTTCTCTTGGCCGCATGGGTTGCTCTCCTCCATCGCTTTGTCCCCAGCCTCCCTCTCCTCCCTCTTGGGTTCAAAGTCTTCACCATATTCATACCTGAGAATGCACAAAGTGTTTGTATGAGGTAGTAGCCAATTCTCATCAAAGATAATAGGAAACTCATTAAGAAACAAAAGTACATGTTGATTTAGAAGTTTGGCTCTTGCCCTAGTCATTGGACCTTTGGCTGCATTATGAACATCCTCATGCACACCTGGAGAGTTGGAAATAGTAGTACTAGGAGGGATGTCCTCATCCTCCCTCTCTTGAAAAGGAGTCGTCCTCGACTCTGTATTGTCTTGCCCAAAGAATGGTGACAAATTAGCAACATTGAAAGCAGTACTTACCACATAGTTGTCTCTTGGAAGCTCAATCTTATATGCATTGTCGTTGATCTTGGCAAGCACTTTAAAAGGACTGTCACCACGGGACATCAATTTTGATTTACGCCTCTCCGGAAAGCATTCTTTGTGAATATGAACCCACACTAAATTACCTGGTTCAAATAGCATTTTCTTTCTAGTTTTGTTAGCTTTGGAAGCATAAGAACGTACATTCGCCTCAATTACCTCTTTAGTCTTTTCATGGAGTTTCTATACAAAATCAGTACGCTTGGAAGCCTCCATATTAGCACGTTTCTGCAATAGAAGTAGTAGCAAATCAAGTGGCGTGATCGGTTTTAAGTCATACACCACCTCAAATGGACACAATTGAGTAGTAGAATGCACCGCCCGATTATATATGAATTCAACATGGGGTAGACAATCTTCCCACCCCTTAAAGTTCTTCTTGATCATTGTCTGCAGCAACATTGAGAGTGTACAGTTCACCACCTCCGCTTGTCCATCGGTTTGTGGGTGATAAGTTGTCGAAAAGAATAACTTTGTCCCAAACTTGGCCCACAAAGTATTCCAAAAAGATCTCATAAACTTAACATCATGATCTAAAACAATGGTTCGAGGCACGCCATGCAATCTCACAATTTCCCTAAAAAAAATAAGTCAGCTAAATGTGACGTATCGTCGCTCTTATAATAAGGAATAAAGTGTGCCATCTTAGAAAACTTATCCATAACTGTAAAAACAGAATCCCTCCCCATCTTAGTCCTAGGCAATCCTAAAACAAAGTCCATGCTAATATCTTCCCAAAGAGCACTAGGAACCGGAAGTGGAGTATACAAACCATGTGGATTGAGTTTAAACTTAGCTTTATGGCATGTAACACAGCGTTGAACAAACCTCTCAATATCTCGCCTCATTTTTGGCTAGTAGAAATAACCGGCCAACATCATGAAGGTCTTCTCCCTACCAAAATATCCTATCAATCCCCCTGCATGACATTCCTGCAACAATAGCAAACACACGGACAAATCTGGAATACATAGCTTGCTAGTTCCAAATAGAAAACCATCATGGATATGATACTTATCCCATTCTTTCCCATCTTTGTATTTAGAATATGGTTCTAAAAATTTATGATCAGAAGCATATAATTCTTTCAAACTCTCTAATTTGGGAACATTTGCTTCCAATTCAGTTAAAAGCGCATTCTTTCTAGACAATGCATCAGCTACCACATTCTATTTACCTTTCTTGTATTTAACAATGTATGAAAAGTTTCAATAAATTCAACCAACTTAGCATGCCTACGGTTAAACTTAGCTTATCCTTTCAAGTGTTTTAAAGCCTTATGATCAGAATTTATGACAAACTCTTTAGGCCAAAGATAATATTGCCAAGTCTTTAAAACACGCACAAGAGCATAAAATTCTTTACCATAAACAGAATAATTCAATTGAGTACCGCTAAGTTTCTCACTAAAGTATACTACGGGTTTACGATCTTGCACCAAAACACCACCAATTCCAATTCCACTAGCATCACATTCAATCTCAAAAGTTCTAGTGAAATCCGGTAAAAAAAATGTTCTAGTGAAATCCGGTAAAATAAGCAATGGTGCTTTAGTCAAACAATTTTTTAGTTCAGCAAAGGCTTTATCTTGTTATTCTCCTCATTCAAAAGGAACTTCCTTTTTCATTAATTCATTTAATGGGGTAGCAATGGTGCTGAAATCCCTCACAAAACGACAATAAAAACCAGCAAACCCATGGAAGCTACGAGTTTGACTAACATTAACAGGAGTAGGACAATTACGTATATCTTTAATCTTAGATTCATCTACCTCAATTCCATGAGCTGAAACAACATAGCCAAAGAACATCACCTTACTAGTGCAAAAAGTACACTTCTTAAGATTTGCAAACAACTTTTCTGTTCTAAGCACTTCTAGCACTTATCTAATGTGTTCACCATGGTCATCCAAGGTGCAGCTATGTATCAAAATGTCATAAAAGTAGACTACCACGAATTTTCCAATGAAAGTTCTGAAAACATGATTCATTAAGCGTATGAAAGTACTAGGAGCATTAGATAACCCAAAAGGCATCGCTAACCATTCATACTATCCAAATTTCATTTTAAAGGTTGTTTTCCATTCATCACCATGTTTCATTCTAATTTGATGATATCCACTACACCAATCAATCTTAGAGAAAATACTAGAGCCACTCAATTTATCAAGCACACCAATCAATCTTAGAGAAAATACTAGAGCCACTCAATTCATCAAGCATATCATATAACCTAGGAATAGGATGACGATAATGAATGGAAATATTATTGATAGCTCTACAATCTACACACATTCTCTATGTACCATCTTTCCTAGGAACAAGAATAACAGGAACGGCACAAGGGCTGAGACTTTCGCGTACGTACTCTTTTTCCAAAAACACTTGCACTTGCCACTGAATTTCTTTTGTCTCCTCTGGGTTGGTACGGTAAGGTAGCCTGTTGGGAAGAGGGGCTGCCGGCACCAAGTCAATTTATCTAATGGGTGGTAGACCAGTGGGCACCTTCTCCGGAAACACATCCTCATAAGCCTACAAAACTTGAGAAACAATACTAGGAAGAGATGTTAAGTCATTAGTAGAAAGCAATACATCTTTGTACAACAATACAAAGTGCATCAAAGTGGAATCATCTCTCATCTCTCTCAAATCAGATTTGGTGGCTACCATGACTAACTTTTGCTCTCCCTCACTCTTTATTTTCCCACACAGTTTTGGCTTATGGCTCTCACCCACCTTTTGTGGATTCACAATCTTTTGCTCTCTCCCTCTCTCACTCTCTATGTGCACCTCTATCTTTTGTATATTATCATTTACAATTTGAGAAGGAGTTAATGGTCGCAACACTACTTCTTTGTTGTTCCACATGAACTTGTATTGATTGGTTCTACCATCACGAATCACGGCCCGATCATATTGACATAGCCTTCGTAGCAGCAAGTGACAGACATTCGTGGACACAACGTCACATTCCACGGTGTCGCGATAAGTGCTAGTCTCAAACTCAACATCCACGGTGTATCCAACACTCATTGACCCTTTCTTATGCAACCAATGGATCTGATATGGATGTGGATGTTTCTTGTATCTCAAACCAAGTTTAGTGCAAAGTGCTTTGCTAGCTAAATTGTGACAACTTCCACCATCGATGATTACCTTGCAAAATTGCAGCGCTGTTCATGGGTGTATTTTGGTTGTACACTCAACACCGAAGGAGTACACACAAGTATTGGACCAACCCCGGGGTCACAATACACAACCTCATGCGCCTCCTCCTCCTTTTCCTCACAATATGTATCATCATATCGCTCCAAATCAGCAAGATGCTCACCTTCTTTCTCATTAGTTGAATCATGATCCCCATTCTCCATCATCAACATTACCTTGTTATTTGGACAATCCCTTTGCATATGACCACTACCAAGGCATTTGCAACATTGTATAGCACTACTCTTCGCTGTGGAACCCACCGATGTAGTGCCACTAGCTGCTGGATATGAGGTCTTCTTTGCATTGGGAGTGGCTCCCTCTTTCTTGCTAAATAATGGGCGAAAGCTTGAACCACCACTTGGAGTTGTGCTCTTGCTAACTTGTGATTTGGACACAAATTTTCCTCTGCTGGATGGTGTACGGGGAGCAAAGGAAGAAGATCTTGTAAACTTGACATCCTCTTGCAATTGTCGTTCTGCTTTTGTAGCTTGACGCACTAACTCATAGATATCGTTATAAGGCTGAAAATTGACAATACGCCTCACATTATGGTTCAAACCTAAGAGGAAGCGTGCCATGGTTTGCTCATCTTGTTCTTGAACCTTCGCTCGTATCATGGCTAACTCTATCTCCTTGTAGTATTCCTCTGCGGAGTGTGATCCTTGCTTCATATTCTGCAATTTATCAAAAAAAGATCACGTTTATAATGACGAGGAACAAAATGTGCTCGCATCTGACGCTTTATCTCTTGCCATGAAGTAACATGGTCTTCTCCATTCTCAGCTCTTTAATTGATCACTTGTTCCCACCAATCCAATACATATCCCTCAAACTCAAGAGATGCCAATTGTATCTTTCTTTCGTCCGAATAGGCATGCATTCGAAAAATCTTATCAACCTTCAATTCCCAAGTGATATACTTCTCGGGATCAATACCACCTGCAAATTTGGGCATGGAGAACTTGAGCTTGCCCAAACCATCATCTTCATTGCGTGGACGACGATAGTTGTCATTGCGACGCAATGCAAAATCACCATCCCAATCTAGCCCAAATGCAGCACCACCTCAGCCTCCGCCTTGACCGCAGCCACGACCTCCATGACCTCCAAGAGCTTCTCCACGTCCCCCGGGCAGCGGTGGATGCACGGCATTGGCCACCATCCGATGGTGCGGTTCAAGAGGTGCATGGGTACCAGCTTCACCTCCTTGAACGCTTGCTTCATCGTCTCCATTGCGGGCTTGGATAATCCTAGTGAGTGCTCCAATGTCATCCCACAATTGGCGTGCATTTTGATCGGCTTGTAACTCCAAGTTTTGTACTTCTTTTGCGATGTGATCAGCGAATGTGTCATGCTTCTCATGGAGTTGATCAAGCCCATTGTGTAACTTGCGGCGAAAGTGCTTATGAAGTGCCCCAAATTGATATTATTTGACGACTGCTTGTGGGTCATTTGCTTCACCTCCCTCATCATATTGTTCACCTCCACTTGACATGATTAGTTAAGCAAAAGAAACACAAACAACAGCTATGTATATGGATGATTTGTGGAAAAATCACTCAATCTCACTTTTTTCCTCTCCCAAGTAATGTTCCTACCTTTTCGAAGTGAATTGAGACTAAGACTTACACTTGGTAGTAGGTACAACAACAAGGTGATGATCAAGCGAATTTAAGAGTGTATCACAATTGCACAACAATGGTTATTTAGTAGAGCTTGGTATGGAAGTGTACAACCTATGCAATCTGAAATTCAAGTTATCGTAAAGCTAAGTAATAATCTAAGCTAGAATACTTTTCCTAGGTGCTGATCCAATAGGTTTAAGCAAAGTGTATCAACACACATGCAAAGATAAATGCGACTTAATGCAAACAATGGAATGAGCTAGTGAGAAGCAATCTGAAATTGAGATGAAAACTAGCTCATTTTGCACCAAGTACTAGGAGAGACGCTAGACAACTACAAAGATATAAATGTAAAGGCACAAGATTGCTCAAAAGATCAATTACACAATCTGGAATTGTTGGCAAGTGAAGAATTCTCACAATCTTTGCTTTCGGCTAGAAATTACTTCTTCTCTTTCTTTTCTTACAACCGCAAGAACCCTCCCCCCTTTGGTAATTAGGGATGGTATACAGTGTTGCATTTTATGCTCTTTCTCTTTCTTTATACGTTTCTTCTCATGCGGTGTCTTTTCTCTCTTCTTTCTATACTTTCAGCCGATGCTAGATTTTGGTTTCCTCTTGTGTTTGCAAGCCAAAAATTTCAGCAAAGTATAATCAACTTAAGAACAGCCCTAGATGCAATTATCAATTGCTAGTCTCAAAGATGAAAGAATATAAGGAGGATTACTCTTGGCCAAACAAAAACACGCACTACTATGTATAGTACCAAATTTTGCTTTTTTACTATAGCAAACGGTATGAGGTCCTAGTGCGGGGACCTCTCGGTTTTAGTTGTGAATTCGGTTTCGGAAAACTGATTTGGCCCAATGGGTTTCGGACACGAAATCAACAAAAGAACTTGGATTGAACTCACATCATAGATAGAGATGTGGCTAGGGTTTTGCCAACCCGAGCTGGAACAAAGATGGTGCATGATAAAAGGAGAAGGTGCGGTTAGGGTTTGCCAAACCAACCAAAGGGTTTATCGCGCACGGCACAAGATAGGCGGCTAGGGTTTGAGTTTGGCCAACCTTCCTCCTCCCTCTCCCTCACGACCAGATTGGCGGAAGCAGAAAGAGGGTGTGCGGCTAGGGTTTTCAACCGACCAAAACTCAAGCAAGATGATTGTAGGTTTTCGGCTATACCAACCAAAATTTCTTTTTATGGTTTAAGTGGACACAAAGATGAAGCCACGCAAAGGAACACGAAGATCAACACGTAAACAAAAATTCTAATGGACTAAAACTAACTAAACTCACATGAAATAATAGATTAAACTACGATTTTGGTTATGCAATTTTTTTGTTTTAGTGGACTATAGGAATAAAGAACAGTAATAAAACAATCTAAAACTAAGGGTAAATAATCCTACCGATTCAACAAAGCTCTGATACCAAGATGATACGGGGTCACCCAATCTTCTCGACGTAGGATCAAGGTACTCACATGAGGCTTGTTGAATCGTAGTGATCCCCCGTTGCCAATGCAAGAGTTAGCACTCTTTAATTCACAAGAACACACATGCTGGACTTCACGACCACCAATGAAGCCCTATCGTGCTCCCAATTTCCAGCAGAAAGGTTGAACGATCATGATTCAACACTCCCAATTCCCCCTCAAGTTGGTTCGGCCAACATGGAAGAACAAGAGCAAAAACTTTGCAATCTGTTATTTCTGATAATAATGGTCTAACTGATACAATGGGGAGAGGCAAGCGTACTTATGGCGCCTTCCATGACTCTCGCACAGCCTAGAGCCGGCTGGTTGTGGGTTTCGGTCAAGGTGGCCGAAACAAACTCCAATTCGGCTTAAGGAAACCGACTCAAACACCTACGTAGAGTTCAGACTTTAAAAGACATACTTTGGTTTGGACTAAGACTCAAACGGCATACAAACCAAACCATGAAGTGGTTTTGGCCTAAAGAAATGGCACACGCTACTGTTCACGTCGTGTACTGTTCATGCATTGGGCTTGCTCCCTTGCGGTTGGGCCTTTCCTTCTTGGGCCAGCCGCAAGGAGTCTTTCTCTTGGCCGCATGGGCCTTGACTCCTTTGTTGGCCGCATGGGTTACTCTCCTCCATGGCTTTGTCCCCAGCCTTGCTCTCATCCCTCTTGGGTTCATAGTCTTCACCACATTCATACCTAGGAATGCACAAGTGTTTGCATGAGGTTGTTGGAAATATGCCCTAGAGGCAATCATAGAGATGATTATATTTCTTTATGTTTATAATATTGGATAATATGTTATCTTGTTCCTAGAATAATATCGTTAATATTTATTATCAAGTATGTGACTTGATTGTGAAAATTTATATTTCTGCGATGATTATTCTTAAACGTTCCCTAGTCGGAAACATATGAGAACACATATGAATATACTAGCATATGTATTGGTTAATGACTATGTTTCATGGGTCAGAGATATGGAGATATCAAACCAATAATATGGACACAAGTTATCGAACATGGTGTTGGTTTGACCCACCTTGAGACATGGTTGAGATTGTTATGATTTCTTGTATCATCAGTTGATCTCAAGAAATGATGATGTATAATCCTTATACCTGAGATTAGCATGGTTTTCTACATGTGTAATAGCACTCTTAGGGGTTGCCAAACGCTACTCGTAACTAGGTAGTTATAAAGGTAGCTTTCGGGTATGTTATGAAACATGCAGAGGAATATGACTGGTCGGATATGGGATTTGCCCCTTCTATCATAACAGGAGAGATATCTCTGGGCCCCTCGTTGTGGTCGGATAAAGAAAGTGCATGGCCATACCACTAGTGGTCGAAGTGTCGACCACATGAAGTTATTCGACACCTGATCGAGAAAGTGTTGAACAATCCATGGATGAAAAATTAGCTCACCTAGAGTTCAACCAAATGTCATGAGGCAAAGAGAGAATACACAAGAAGGTCTTTCAGTTCGACCAGATACGAACTAGTCATATGGAGATACGAGCTAGTCGTATACTGGTCGAACATAGTCACGAGCTGGTTGTATGAAGATACGAGCTGGTCGTAGACTGGTCGAACATAGTCACAAACTGGTCGTATGGAGATATGAGCTAGTCGTAGACTGGTCGAACATAATCACTAAATGGTCGTAAGGAGTTACGAACTGGTCGTAATTAAGTATTAACTGGTCGTAAGGAGTTACGAACTGGTCGTAATGAATTATGGAGTGGTCGTGACTAGATACGAGCTGGTCATAAGTGATAAGATCATATTGCATTAATGTTTGTCCGATATATTCTATGTGTGTTCGGGAATCGTTATATCCTGCTAGGTACCGCTAACGACTCGTAGCCGAAAAAGAGTTTCCGAGTCACAACCGATCACGCTTGAACCTATAGAGTCGCACACTTAAAGGGCTAGGATTTGATTTGGATGGTGATCCGAATTCTTGTAGACCACGAGTTCCTAATGGGCCTCAAGTTCGAGACCCATGATGGATGCCTATTTAAAGAGGGGCGGTGGCATGGGGTGGGATGATCCTCTTTTGAAGAATTCCCGAAACCCTAACAATCACGCCTTCCTCGTCCAATACCACGCCGCCAGTGCTAGCACTCTAGCGTGTGGTGTCCCTGCTCCGTATGTGTGGATACCTTGGAGGTGTTGTTGTGAAGCATCAGCACTAGAACGATCTGCAACTCGTGACGCTCTTAGGAGCTGGAGGAGAAGACTACTTCCGCTATGAGTCGGCGCGTTTAGTGGTAATCTCGTGGTCTATTACTAGCGGAGGTTCCTTGGTTGCGCGGTAGAATTTTTGTTTTGTGCTATTGTAACCTACTCGTAATCCTTCAGAGGTAGTAACCAATTCTCATCAAAGATAATTGAAAACTCATTAAGAAACAAAAACACATGCTGATTTAGAAGTTTGGCTCTTGCCCTAGTCATTGGACCTTTGGCTGCACTGTGAACATCCTCATGCACACTTGGAGAGTTGGAAATAGTAGTAGTAGTAGGGATGTCCTCATCACATCGTCTCCGATGTCACCTACGCCCTAGAGCAGATCCGGTGAGGCGGTCGATGGCTGTGACTCCAACCGGTCGGTGGCTGCATGGGCAAAGATTCGACAAGGTTTGGTTTGTGACTGATGTGCTATAGACTAGTGGCATACTAATATATGTGTGCGCCTTGTGCAGCTAGGGTATTACTAGGAGGGATGCTTAGATGGGCTAGCGGCTGGCAGTTGCCGGATATCAGGTATAAAATACGAGATGGTGGGAAATATGGGAAATGACTGGATCCAGCGAATAGCATATACTCTGAATTCGTCCTGGATCCGGATTCGGTCCCAAATCTAGCCGAATAATCAACTTGCATCTTGAATCCGGTCCTGACTAGATTCGGCTCCGGATCGGGTGGAAAATATCCACCCGGATTTCACCCCTACAGATCTCTATATCTAAAATTGAGATGCATTCTTCGTGGAATTCTAATATCAACTTCTATCTAACATCTGATTAATCTGCACCGCTGTAATTAACCTGAGTCCTTAAAAAGCGAAATAGATCATTTTTCGATTAATATGGATCTTATAGACTCTTGAATCTCGAGGCGAGCGCGGTTCTACTTTTGGATTTTTATTTATTTATTATATGATAGACACATATATTAGCACATGGGTCAAATAGCCGCCAGTCAACAAGAAATGTCACTCAACGAGCAAATGTCCAACACCACCAAACTCGAAAGTGACAGACAATAATCAAAGGTTGTCTGGATATGATAACGTAGGAGCAAACATTTGCATTCAAAGCTTGCTTAAAAGTTTGAAAAAGTCACAGTTGAAATATGAACAACACACACAAGTACATTCACTATTCCATAGAAACATGCATAATGGCGTAGTGTTAGACTGGTTCGCCTCACGTTTTGACATACCGCTGCTTGATTTCAGCAAACCGCCGGCGGCCAAAAAAGATCGTGGTGGTCGCCGTTGTCGCGACCTTTTCCGGTGTGCTTCTTCTCGGAGCTGTTGGCTGCTGCTGTTGCAAGGCGAGGAGGAAGCGTCAAGCTGAAATGGCGCCAAGCAGGCGAGACGGGGTGCTGCCGGTTCCGTTCAGGGGCAGGAAACATACCGCGTTCAGCCCAGCACGGGGTCAACGGCTGGATGAGAACAGGATAAGTGCCGAAAATGATCTTGACCTTCCGTTGTTTGATCTAGCGGTGATTCTGGTCGCCACAGACAAATTTGCCGCGCACAATAAGATCGGAGAAGGTGGATTTGGCCCTGTTTATTTGGTAACATAACAATCAGATAACATTCGCATAATTATTTGAATGTGATTAGTGATTCTCTCTCTATAAATTGTTATTGTGTACCTGCAAATTAATGAACAGGGAAAACTTGAGGATGTGCAAGATGTAGCTGTGAAGAGGTTGTCTAGGAGATCGGTACAAGCCTACAAGGGGGTTGGGGAGTTCAAGAATGAGGTGAAACTAATCGCTAAACTTCAGCACAGAAACCTTGTGAGACTACTTGGCTGCTGCATCGACGGCAATGAGAGAATGCTCGTGTACGAGTACATGCACAACCAGAGCCTAGATACATAATACATTCATATTTGGTTAGTTCATCTTTATCTATTTATTTTTGGGACGGATAGTTCATCTCTATGGAAACACCTGCCTGAATAGTTTTCTCAAATGTACATGATGTTTATTTCACTCCATGCACTGTGCAGATGAAGGAAAGCGTAAGTTGCTAAGATGGAACAAACGGTTTGAGATCATTCTAGGGGTTGCATGGGGTCTGCTTTATCTTCAGGAAGATTCAAGGTTCAGAATCATCCATAGGGATTTGAAAGCAAGCAACGTGTTGTAAGACAGAAACATGATACCCAAAATTTCAGACTTTGGTATCACAAGAATGTTTGGAGGTGATCAGACTACTGCATATACCAGAAAGGTCATTGGCACATAGTGAGTGTTATCTCCTAATCCTAGTGTTTATGAATATACTGCCCTGAAAATGGGGCTTCGTGCTAACTTGAGATGGTTTTCAGTGGCAACATGTCTCCGGAATATGCAATGGATGGTGTGTTCTCGATGAAATCCGATGTATTCAGCTTCGGTGTCCTAGTGCTAGAGATGGTCACTGGCAGGAGGAATCGAGGCTTCTACCAACCCGAGCTTGATCTCAACCTCCTCAGATATGTAAGTGCCAACCTGAACTACCACAACTGTTCTTTGCTGAATTTTTATATATGTGCCGTTGATTTTCCAGGCATGGATGTTGTGGAAAGAAGGCAGGAGCATGGATTTAGTGGTCGTGGCGATGGGTGGCAGCTCTGACTAGAGTGAAGTGCTGAGAGGCATACAAGCTGGTCTCCTGTGTGTTGAAGTGCACCCCAGGTCCCAGGAATAGGCCATTGATGTCTTCAGTTGTCATCATGCTGGCCAGTGAGAATGCCGCAGTGCCAGAGCCAAATGAGCCCGGAGTGAACATTGGGAAGAACATTTCAGACTCAAGAGTCGTCTCAAAGCTTTAGTGCAAACAATGTGACGATAACTGCGACAGAGCCCAGGTAGTTTGAAGTAGAAATCCCTCTCTTTTTTCACAACTAGTCACTGGTCACGCTCTCTTGTACTTAGGGACAAAAGAACAGGAAGATATTTATACATTCAAAAGTTACCGCATTCAATTTTATTGGGAGCATCTTTTGTGTGCGTGTTGCAAACTTGAAAAGCTTCTTACTTTTGATACGGATTACCGAGGTTATGTTTGGAAATATGCGTAATATTTTAATTCTAGATTTTATTATAAGGTGAATATCACAAATAATTAAATATGCATAAAAAAATACTAACAACAAGCAACACATTATACTTCGAAATATACACAAAAATAAGATTATAACAGAGTCGTCCGATCGCACAAATGACTTACAGTAGAGTTTGATGAAGAACAGGAAGCAACGATGACACGATCGTAAAAGTAGACAACGTTGAGGAAGAAGCTGAGCGGTCGCACGGATGCGCTGCCCAAAAACCTTATTGTCACCCTGTGTAGGTACTCTCTGCGACAACTATTCGGAGATAGCCGCTCTCCTCCTTCCCGATGCATACCGAGGAGGAAGGCCGACGTGGGACAACAACTCAACACCACAACACAGTTCACCAGAGGAGCAAGACGAACTAAGAAAGGAATGAAAAAAAAAATCCTTCTTATACGTCTCCAGACCCTTATAGGGACAAATCAATTACTCTTTAGTAACTGTTGTAAGGAACCTGAGCTGCCAATTCGAACTAATTAATAGTATTTATGCAGTGTTTAATGGCTCCCAGCCAATTCACAAAAAGAGAGAGAATTGCACGGTTAGTTCTTAACTGGTTACGACCACCAATAACTCTTCTGACCGGTTTGTATCGATCGCGGCCACGTAATTTCTTCGACCGGTTACCAGATCTAGTCACAATCAGGTCGTAACGATCCCCGGCCAGGTGGTATTCACTTACGACCAGCTTGTAACTCCTTACGATCAGTTCGTATCTAGTCACGACCAGGCAATAGCCCTTTACAAACTAGTCATGACTTATCTCGACCAGTTTGTGATCACGCACGACCAATTCACGACCAGTCTGTAACTTCTTACAACCAATTTATCTCTGATCGAACTAATCAGACCAGTCCTCTTGCTTCCCATCACTTGGCTAAATCATACGAGCTTTGGAATTTCCAAAAGAAATGGACCTGCCTATTTGCAATAGGTCATATGTCGCAATCTTCTTCTTCTTTGAGAACTCGCTGTCTGTTACTCCCATCGTCATGAAGCCGCGTCGGGCCGCGCCGGGCCACGTCGGAGGTCGCTGCTTTGTTTGCCACTCCTCGCACGGTCGCACATGTATGCTGTAACGTCCGTCGCTACTCCGCGTTGGCGCCCGTCGCCGGACTGGGTGCGCAGTGGCGAGCGCGCGCTGCACAGTCGCCGCGTGCACGCCCCTTTTGAGGCGTGCGGTCCGCACGGAGATGCACGGGATGGTGCGCATCGCTCGTACGTTTGACCTGGGTTGATGCGTTCGCCCGGGACCAGCTCAGGAAGTTTAGCTTGGGACGTGTCCTGGTGCCGTCGTAGACTAGTAGGTTATGGGCCCTGAACGTTCATCTGTTGTTGGGCTACTGATATGGGCTGTGTATATGTATGTTCCCTCCGTTCTCTCCTGCTTGTACTGCGATGTCGATTCCCGGTTTCTGGTCCTAGTTTTTCATCTTCGGCCCAATCACTTTATAGCCGTCTGGCCCTCCTGGGTAATTGGTAATCGGTGACGGTGCCTAGCCTAACGACAACTGTGTCATTGCATCAACTGATTTTAGTTAGGGAGCAACTAGCTCTCAGACGTACGCTCTGGCGCAAAATTGTTATATACTATGTGTAATAATTTTAATCTATGTGTGCAACAAAATATGCAAATAACAATCAATGCCAAGAAAAAGGATGGAAAAAATTCATGTTCTCCCCGAAAATGGTATGAAACCATCAGTATAGAACCTAGTTGCGCTTTAAAACTAGTTTAAATATCCCGATAAACAAATTTCGATGTTACAATATTGCTGGGGGAGCGACGGTGGTGCTGCCCAGCAAGGGATTGAGGAGGCGGCGATGAGAGTGACTGAATGAGAATGGAGATGGGATTATTTTGGGTGAGTAAGGAGTCACGAGGGGATTATTGGAAATGTGCTGAATTAAAATTATACTAGTAGCATAATTCTTAACTAAGGAACAATGCAGTTTCCACATTAAAAATCATACTAGAAGTATAATAATAATAAGTAACAAATCCCATATTTAGGTTCCCGAATATATGTTTTACAATAGTTCCCAGGATCAGTGACTATTGCACATATATCCTTTAACAACATTGTATCACACATACAAGACATACATTTACATTAATTCATACAAAGTTTACATTTTATTTCTACAAGTTCAAGTGACTCACGGTCACAAACAAAAATTCAGCAACGGAAATTTAAGGTAAACAGCAAAATCCACCAATGGCCCCATCACCCTCAGGCTATTGCGTGGAGGAAAGAAATAGCTTCACTCGTTAGCGTCACCCTGATCGGCGCTAACGGGCATCTCATGCAAATAATCATCTTCACCTGCAACAAGAGGTTATAGCACCTGAGTACAGAAGGTACTCAGCAAGACTTACACAAACTAATAAAAGAAAGTGTTTGATAGAACCTACACAAAGGATTAGAATTTATACATGCATAAGGTCAACAACAGGAAGGTCATAATGGTTCAATTTTGCATAAAGCAATACATCTTAACCTACCATTGCTAAGTTTTGACAAAACAATTTTATAAATCAATTTGGACTAAAACATTGAGTAAAAGAGAATGTAAACATAAATAATAACAACAATCCAAGTGGCTGTTCACCACCATCAAAGCGTTGCATGAATAGCTCTCAAATCGAAATAGTACCCATAAAAAAATTTTATTTCCAAAATCTATACAAAGCGCTATTCAAATTCAAGCGTTGTCCGTAACCATGGACACGGCTATTCGAATAGTTTTAAACCCTGCAGGGGTGTACATCTTTACCCACACAACTTAGTTAGCCCGTAAGCCTCCTGAATAATAGCACACTACCTTTGGTATGCCAGGGTAAACTAAGATTTGGTATTTTTCAACAAGTTGACACTATTGAGCCGAATACCCATGTGCAACCGATCCCGCCGATTCAAGTCGCTAATAGAACACCTTGGCCAACCGGTACACATGTTGTCTTGGGAATGCCGACCGATCAACAAAATGCAAACCGTGCTCCTTGCACATATTACATCGCAATCGGAGCCCTTAAGGTACGTACATGTGATGGAACGCATGTACGTCCTCACCCTCTTAAGGACATATGATACAGATATGAGATCAAACACATATGTCCTTGCTTTCCTGTTTTCCAACTCAATAGTATTAACCTTTTACTTAACCAAACAGTGCCCATACACTGCGTGTGGAAGTACGTTGGGGTTTGAATCATCCAGCCGATGTTCAGTCCTTAATCAATCCAGACAAGACAACCATATTTCCCAATCTCGTGCACTGAGGCACCATCACTAGTATCCACTTGTCCGGATTTAACATTAGTGAAAACAAACAAAATTTGATTTTGTTTCAGATTTAAATAGACTGAACAAAGAATCAAAATAAATGAAATTCATTTAGTGTTCCCAAGTTTGACAAGGTAAGCTTGCCAAACACTAACGTTCTACAGACTGCATGGCTAAGCAATAACTGAAAACAAGTATTTAAGTATAGAAGCACTACTTTAAGTTTGAGTGTATGATCAGATTAAAGGTAAGCCTCAAGTGTTAGGTTGTAACTATCAAGTGACAGATCATAAATAATTTTTAGAAAATTTGCATGCAATAGTATCTCTGTATTTTGGAAATCTACAGTTCAAAAATTCTGGGATCAACATGGCGCAAAGAGGATGCTTGCCTTGGTAATAGTAAACCTCTTGTTCAGGTTCTTGTTGCTCAACAACAGAGTCAACCACTTGCAATCACTTCAGAAGAACCAGAATCTAAAATACAAAAGATCCAATGAACAACAAGAAAATGGCAGAGAACAGAATATTGAAAAGAATGCATGATCAAGAAGGTAATGCATGATTAACAACATGCTTAAGCTACATCTATCTTAATTAAGGATAATACTCCATATTTGATATCTGCTGAAATTAATTATCAACGTTAGGGTTTAACCTAAAGCTACAGTTTTTGATTTTGGAAAACTGAAAAAAAAGGTAGGCTACAAAAGAAGGATTTACTGCTGCATTATATTATGATCAAAATAATATTTTCGCTTAAGTTACAACTAAATAGTAAAACTTAAAGTCTAACTTACCATGTACTAATCATTAATTGTTTTAAGAAATAAGGTTGACTGCTACTTATAGTTTCAAGTTTTGGGATGAAAATAGAATGATTACAAAAACAAAGCTTGTTTGCTATATCATATTATAAACAAAATAATATTTTTGTGTGAGTCAAAGCTAAGTAAGTAAAACTAAAAGTCTAAATTATCACTTAACATTAGTTAATACCAACTATCAAAATTAGGGTTTAGCATAGAACTGCAGTTATAGATTTTGAAAACTAGAACAGACAAATTAAAAAAGGAATTTGTTGATTTATATGCACTATAAGCAAAATAATTTTGCTTAAGTTATAACCATTTTGGGTAAAGCTAAAAGGCTAGTTAAACACTTAACATTAATAACTAACAAGAATCAAGGTAGTTTTTGGAAAACTGAGAATAAGACAGATTGTAAAAGAAATGGTTTACTGATCCAAACATATTACAAGTAAAATACTTTACTTAAACTACGGGTATTTTTAACTATGGTAGTAGGATAACTTATCATTTAATCACTAATTGACAGGAATTAAAAGATGAAGGTGGTGCTGTGCATTTTGTCGGTTCAACCGACAGTGACAGCAGAGGTCCATCCCAATGCTTAGGTGTCAGATTGGGAAACATTCTTAAGTAAAAATCTTTGCTTAAATTACAACTAATCCTTTGGTAAGCCTAGCCGCCTAGTTTGAACCTCACTAACCTTAATTAGCAAGATCAACCGAAAATAACATGACCACAGTTCTTGTCGGTTTTGTCCGACAAAAACAGCAGAGGAAGGATTTTGCTAACTAGCTGATTTGAAGGCATTATGAACAATAGAATGGTTGCTTATGATACTAGGGTTTAGGGAATAGCTTTCTATAGTGAGGAGTTGAATTAGATTGGATTTAAAAGCTTTAAACGATATGAAAGACCGAAAAGTTATGAAAAAAACTTTTCAGTAAAAGCAAGATTTGAATATCACATGCACAAGTGAGTGATTCAAATGAGCTCCTGAGGTCCCTAAGATGTTCAAGACAGTAAAAGATAGGACCAAGACTCACTGGAGCTAGAGAAGATGAAGTCATGTTTTTGACCGACAATAGCAAAGAGGTAAAACCCACTCTACCTGTTTAACCAAAAATGAAAATAAAGGAGGACTTGAGCTCATGAGATCACAATACATGATCTGGCAGAGGAGAGTGAAGCAAACCTCACCGGAGCAAGGAAGTCAGCACGGTGGTGTTCCAACTGGCTTGGTTCAACAGAGAGTAACTTATGGGTTCAACCTACAAACGATGACAAGATTCAAATTACAAGGTGAATTGAGCGCTGGGAGAGATGAATAAGAAATGAGAGCCAGAAAGCTTCACTGGGAAGGAAGAAAGGAAGTGAAGAGAGCTTCACTTGGTCAACAATGGCGAGAGAGCACAAGGTGGGGTTTTATAGGGTTTGAACCTCCGAGCAACCGAGAAGTCTCGAGTTGATGCGGTGGCAATTGATGCTAAATATCAAAGGAATATTCGCATATCCACTGTGTAACGCCACCACATACCGGCAGCAAGGTCAGCGGCGAAGCACAGGCGAGAGGAAGATGAGAGACGCCTCACTGACAAGCGGGCTCCACTGTCAGCAGCAGCCACACACGCCCCCGCAAGCTAGAAAGAACAACAGCCGTTTGATCTAACATGAACGGCTGCGATGGAGATAGATGATCGAAGATCTGACCGGTATCTTTTTATATGGACCGTTTGATATGAATCCGACGGCCACGCCAAGGTCCGGGCAAAAGATACACGCGGGTTGAAACGGCACCACCCGATCACAATCCAACAGTCACCATTTAATGCGCGCCTTTGAGTTCAAAATCAAAAAGAAAGGCACGGTTAGATCTGAAATCTACGGCTGAGATTGAAGGGGAGTCCGGGCGGTCCGAACGGCCCATCAACGTGGTTCGTTCGATCAAAAACCGACGGTGGAGATTGAATGGCACTTTCGGACGGTCCGAACGGCCCACAAGATCTGGCCCATTCATTGAGAATCCAACGGCTCGCGCCCATTTCAGCTTTTACCCTTTAATATTGACATAACCTGATAATTTGTGCACCATATGATTTAGATCTAACGGCCACGATTGCATGCCTCAACGGGATGGTTCGAACGGCCCAAGGAATCTGGCCCGTTCGTTGAGATCTAACGGTTGAGAGTAGGATGCGCGTTAGGATTACGAAGTCAAGGCTGGATGCGGTTGGCTTGAGATCCGATGGTGAGAATTGCACCATGTGCATGGAGAACCCGCACGGCTTTGCAGATCTCGCCCGTAAATCAAGGAAATCGATGGCTCGCGTCGCAGGGAGCTGGGGCACACGTGGGAACGCGTCGGGTGCGGCCCAGTTGCACAGTTTGGACCCAAGACACTTGAGCTCGGTCGCTACAGTGCCCAGCGGCTAGGGTTAGACCGGAAGAGTTGACCAAACTAATTCAAAACTTCAAAGGTTTGACCGGGGCATTAAAAATAGCAAATAAATTTGTAAAAATAGGAAATTTTGCAGAGATACTACTAGGATCATATATGTCCCAAATAAAATTTAAAATCTACTGTTTTACTTTTGAAAATACATAAATAATTCAATTAATCCGAATAGGTTTATTTAAAGACAAATATTTTTCTCAGGATCACAATAATTTCTAAAAACTTAACAAAATTTACTTTTGGCCAAGATAATTCATCTAGTCTTTATTAAAAATACTTCCCGATCATAATACCAACATTGACTGGTATTTTTCTTTTGAAGCTTTAAACAAGTTTTGAGATTTTGGATAGAAAATGGAGGTTTTAGATTGTAACACAATGCCCAAATTGCAAAAATGAACAGTGATGCTATGAAAAGTATCTTATTACTGTTTATTAAAACTGGGGCTATTACACTATCTAAACAAACCCTAAGGTGGATATGTTGGTATGTTAGGGTGCGTTTGGTTCGTTGCATGGAGTGGTCCTGAACCATTCGGTACGGGAAATGAGCTCGTTCAGGTGTTTGATTGATTGAATGGAACCAAACCATTCGGTATGAGATGGTTCAAGAAATAGGAATATTCCATGTTTATGCTGTATCATCCCGTTCGGGAAAAAAAAATCCCGAACCACACCGTTCACTCGAATTCCAAGACGCTTGGTGACGTGGCGGCTTGATTTACAAGCTTCAAATGACCATATTTCGTAAACCGAGTATCCGATTTTCGATCCGATTGAACCGTTGTGTTCCTTATCATTTAATCAACAAAACAAGACCACTTTTGGCATATTTTAGTGCAAAAAATATCATACGGGCCCCACATGTCATAACATCCCAAAGTTTAGTGCAATCCAAATACAACCTCATTCAAACCAAATACCATCTTGAACCATCTAGAACCATCCTATCCTACTAACCAAACAAAATCATGTATCATCCTATCCCACCAACCAAACATCCTACATGTACCATCACATCCTACCTGTACCATCACATCCCACCAACCAAACACACCCTTAGTATCCGTGGGCATGCTCGTGGGCACAGAGTTCTGTCCATCGGACAAATGGGCATACTCGCATAGATATGTTCTAGTACTACCGGTGTCTATCTCGCCCGTTTGCCTATATATGATATCTTTTTTAGAGGGTTTGCCCATGATATCTAACTCAAAATATTTGAAGCCCAGATAATTCTGCTTAGGCAGTCGAGCCAAACTGACGCATACACAAGATGGGCAAGGCCAACCAACTACTAGTGCTCTCTCCAAGACTACAACCACACCAACGCACACCGAGAGACATCCATTCATCCAAAGTGGTCAAGCCAAGACCTAAAGCCATTCAGCGCCGCTGCCTAGTGCTTTTTTTCTTTTTGAAACGAAACAAGCATGAGGGCTGCCTGTTTAATTGATTAAGTAGAATAAAACAGCAGTGTCTTAAACTTACAGATAAACCGAAAAACATAAGGCCTAGCCTCCGGGATGATTTGCGCTAGATATTTTGCACGCGCGAAAGACGGAAGAAAATTCTTTAGGAGAGCCTTGAACCCCTTCTTTAGAGGCCCTGTCTTGGATTATGCCACGCGGCAGCTGCACTAATCTTGAATCATTCCTTCCTCCCTCCTCCCAACTCATTCACCGATTCACCCAACCCAAGTAGCCATTGTTGCAAGTCTCCCCTCCCTCACTCTCGCCTCAAGCCGTCCTCTCTCTCCACACCGTTGCTCGCCGCGCCGCCATCGTCCCTGCGAACCGCGGTCGTTGGATCCGTCCGCCCGAGCTTGCCTCGCCGTCGAGCCGCCTCTGTCCTACGAGCCCCCCACTACATCCTGTAGCAATTGTTCATCTCAATCACCGGCTTATCACTGTAATCCCCGCGGATCCTAGGGTTGAAGTGCAGTATCCTTGGCGGCGCCTCCCCATCCACCGCTTTGGTGCCCACCGGCTCGACCATGAACTGTGACACCATGAGGGGCGCCTCCCCATCCTTGCGCTCTGCGATCTTGGGCCGTACTGGGGCTTCGCGGCCCTCGGGTGCGCCACTACCGTCACGTACGACCCGACCGTGAGCCCGCATGGCAGCTCCACCGTTCGGACCCCCTCTGCGGGGAGCTGGTCCGCGTGCATGGAGATCGAGGTGGGGGCAGGCCGGGGAGGACAGGGGCAGGGACGCGGCTAATGCGGAGACGTCGACGGTGGCCCTGAGGTGGGGCTTGGCGGTGGTGGTGCCGTCTAAGGGGGTGGCGGTGGAGTTGGGCCGCGGGAGGAGGAGAACACCAGGAGCGCGGGAGGGGACGGGGCGGGAAAAACTGTCGTGGGGAAGCCGGCTTGGTGGGGCCGGCGGGAGAGAATAGGGAGGTGAATGCCGATGCCTCGAGCTCGCGGCGGCGCGGGTGGTGGGTGTCCAGCGACGACGATGACGAGGAGGATGGGGAAAAGGCGAGGTAGAGGAGCTCGAAGAGGAGGAGGAACGCGAGGTATCCCATGCCGGCGCGAGGAGGGTCGCGCGACACATATGCTTCTGCGGTGGCTGCATCGGGAAGATGGCAGAAGGCGGCGGTTGCGGAAGGTTCTAGAAGGTGGCAGAAGGAAGCAGAGAGAGGACGGCTTGAGCCGAGAGAGAGAACCGGGGGGGGGGGAGGGAGGGGAGAGTTGCAACAATGGCTACTTGGGTTGGGTGAATCGGTGGAGTTAGAGGAAGGAGGAAGGAATGATTGGGGTTGCTTCAAGATTAGTGCAGATGTCACAAGGCGTAATCCAACGTAGGGCCTCTAAAGGAGGGGTTCAAGGCCCTCTCCAAAGAATTTCCTTATGCGAGAGACCAACAAGACCCTTATGCTAGAAGGGTCGACGCCTCGTGCTTCTGTTCTGCTTCTGTTCGCCTCCACAGCTCGACCAAATCCCTAGCGCAGGCCACCACCTCCACTACCTCCACTCACCGCCTGTGGACGCCTAGATCGGGATCCCAAGCCATCGCCTCGTACACCGGCGCCGAGGCACCAGTGCACCTCCAACCCGACGCCACCACTATGATTCCACTCATTAGCCCGGAAGAAGGTGGGTTGGGGTTTTTTTCGATCTGTCATTTGTTGCGCTTGCGTTTGCGGGGTGTTGGATCTGAACTTTGCATGTCTTTTTCTTGTCCTGATTTTTTTTGTTTGGTTCATGTATTTGGAGACCTTGCCCACGGTGCAAGCGCTGACGGGTAGACGAGCACCTGGCGGGCAGCGGGTGCCCGCGGGTGACGGGCTTGGGCAAAAACCCTACCTGTCGACGTTAGCGGGCATGCCCGGGGGAAAAAAAGGCTAGGAGGCATGGGTACATTCCACTAGTAACTCATGGCCGCTGCGCTCAATTGCCATCGTAAGTTACATGCATGGAGATCGGATTCGGAGGCGCGCACCCAATTCTCCCAATAGTCAGCAACGGTCGCCAAATCTCGCGCAAAGCCACAAGATTACACAAAGGATAATGATAGGTGTCCTATGTCTGATGCCTTTTGATCGCATCGTATGCTTCGCCCACTGAAAACCCACACCAAAGCATCCCTGATGTCCCTGACGTCTGATGCTTCTCAAAGCATCGAGACACCTTGTCTACTGTGCACCATACATCTAACCATCATTTGAGTTGTTCCCCTTCTTCTTCTTCTTCTACCTAAACATCCCCAATATCCCGTTCCTCTCAGCACGCCATCATTCTCTACTGCTTCAATCGCTCCAGCTTCTCCGCTACTTAGGCCACCGGGCCACTGTGTTGCTAGTGCTTCTCGCCGACGGTAGTCATCTACACTACACCCTTCGTTTCCTCTCTCTCTCTATCTCTCTCCTCCCATGTGTGTCGGTTCTCGCTCGCGGCCACATCGGCCTCCCCGCGCCTTGGCCTCCCTGTACCCAGCCGCCACCGCACCAGGCCCAAGCCATCTCCTCTGCGCCCAGCCACCTCCTCCGTCGCAGTCGCCGTGCTGTCCGGAGCCTAAGGGCGAGTGCGTCGGCGCCGTCATTGAGGGCGAGTGCGTCGGCGCCGTCATTGAGGGTGAGGCCGGTGAGTTAGGTGTTTGTTTGTTGTTATAGATTTTTTTTTTGTTGCAACAAGTGATTTGAGATGTTAAGGACTAAATTTTTTAATGTTGCAGTAACAAATTATTGAAATGAGTTTTTTAATGTTGCAATTGTTCTGCTGGTTATTACACAAACGAAATCAAAATGTTTCATAAGTTACCCTCAAATGTTGGGCCACTTGAGACGTCTAATACTCGAAAATTTGTTTCATGGTTCTAATATTTCATTGCAAGTGTACCCCCGAATTGTTGCTTGTGTTTTCAAAATATTGCAAAGGTTATAGCATCATTGATTAATGCTTTTCAAACTTCTGTGATAATTTTTCAAGTATATCTATTATGCTAACGAGAAAAATATTGTCTATGTATGCTAACTTCTATGATTTTTGACAAGAATATGGATCCCCTCTCTATTTTTCGAGATCTAAGTATTTTGTTGCATACGTTGAATTTTTTTATTGCGTATGTTGTCTCATGTATTACGTGAGAGGAGTAGAGAGCTACTATCACTACTACAAAAGGTTATCTTGGGCGCCTCATCACAGATTTGCTGACCAAAACCGTCGGTATTATTCAATCACGAGCGGTTTTGGTTTAGAGACCGCTGCAGGCATCTAACGCTAAAAACCGCTCGTGAAGAGGCAATATCACGAGCGGTTCATGTTGAAAACCGTCAGTGAAGTATCACGAGCGGTTCAACAAGAACCGCTCGTGATATTATCGATATCCTGAGCGGTTTTAAAACACAACCGTCAGTGAAGTATCACGCAGCGGTTCAACAAGAACCGCTCATGATATTAATTAATATCCTGAGCGGTTCTTAACAATAACCGCTCGTGATAATATCGCTCGGCGTGAGTTTCTTCATCGCCGATCGTCGTTAAATCGCCATCCGCCGGCTCCCGATCGTCTCTTCATCGCATCGATCCGCTTCGGCTCCCGATCGTCTCTTCGCCTCACGCCCGAATTTATTCCTTGTTTTATAAAAAGAATCATCCGCCATCCAAGATGATCATCCCCACATACTTATAAAAAAAAAATAAATGGTCGCCTCTTCCTTGTCGCCGCAGATCGATGGCCTTCTGCCGCGACTTGTCACGAAAGCACCTCTCTCGGTGTAAGTTGAACCGTCTTCGCGGAAGAACACTTTATTTGATCAACCGTGTCTTCACTCTCTGCCGGCGGAGAATTTGTCGGAGCAGTGACGGCCACCTTCCGCCGCCTTGACATCCTCCTCCGCCGTGTCTTCCGGTGATCTCCCACTTTCGGCGAGTTTACGCGTCATCGACGTAGTCCTCCAAAACGACGTTGCACGTCTCGTGAGGCTTGCCGTCACTTGGGCTGTAATCGAGGCGGCGGCGCATCGAGTCGACGGTGCCGAGACCCTCAAGCAAGGGAAGAGAGCCTATGGGCTCAATTCTTCTTGGTTCAACGATCCGAGGGTCTTGGGAGACACTTTCGAACAGCGCGTCAATCGGTGGGCGCATTTCGAGCTTTGTTCGTGATGATCGAGAATCCGTCCGATCTGAAACCGCCGCTTATGAAGTATTGCGATGGAGATAGCGACCTACCTTCGCCACTAGAAAAACCTTGTTTAATTATAGGTTTACGCTTTTTAATATAAACATGTAATTTCTTCATGTCCTGTAAGTGTATATACTTGAGAAAAACCATTTCACGAGCGGTTCCATTATGGAACCGCTCGTGATATCTAATATATCACAGACGGTTCTATAATGGAACCGTCTGTGATATGTCATATCACGAGCGGTTCTATTATGGAACCGTCGTGATATTATCACCGACGGTTCCATAATAGAACCGTCTCGATAAGTCTCTTTATAAGTAGGAGCTAGCCCGACTTGTCGCTAGGGTTTGCGCTCTAACTCGCCACTCCCGGCCTTACTCTCGTCCGTTCCCTCCCGTCGCCGACGCCGCCATTCTTCCTGTTGCCGACGGTTGTGGCATCTGGTGACCTTTGCAAAAGACACTCGTGCGATTAGAGTGTCTTCTGCAGGCGTCACCGTCGTGCCACAACTTCTGATGACGCCAAACTCGTCACTCCTCAGCTCGCTAGGGTTTGCACCGCGCCCTAACTCCGTTCCTCCCCACCTCGGCCTTGCCCGACCTGCGTCGCCGACGCCGCCCGACCCGTTATACCCGCTAGTCGGCCTGGCCGGGCTTTGCTTTCCCATCCTCCTCTATTCTCCTCTAGATCTGTTAGCTTAATGTCTTGTTGAGTTTGATTTTTATGCATGAGCCTTAAGTTGTGTCTCGATGTTTGTGTGATTTATGCAAGGTAAGGAAATGGATGAGGGTTGTCTTGGTGGTGGGGTCGCCACCGTGGTTCTTGTTGTACTAAGGTCCCTCTCTGTCTCTACCCCCTTGCTCTGTGATGAAAATGGCTAGCTAGTGCTCTGCGTTGGATGTCGAGGGCTACTCTTGGTGTGGTGGGTTTGGACACCCTTGGTCTTGTTCTCTTGCCGATGAACCGCTCAATGATGTTAATAGTCTTATGCTGAAATTGAATTGATAATTAGTTCATATTAATAGTCCCGTAATGATGTCAATAGTCTTATCTTTGAAATTGAATTGATAATTAGTTCATATTAATAGTCCTCTTCTTTGTGTGATGTAATGATGTCGATAGTCTTATCTTTGAAATTGAATTGATAATTAGTTCATATTAATAGTCCCTTGCTCTGTGATGTAATGGTGTCAATAGTCTTATCTGAAATTGAATTGATAATTAGTTCATATTAATAGTCCCCTTGCTCGTGATGTAATGGTGTCAATAGTCTTATCTGAAATTGAATTGATAATTAGTTCATATTAATAGTCCCTTGCTCTGTGATGTAATGGTGTCAATAGTCTTATGCTGAAATTGAATTGATAATTAGTTCATATTAATAGTCCCCTTGTTCATGCCTGGTCAAGTTCTCCTACCTCTTTCGTGCACGTCCTACCATTCCATTCATAATCTCTTCTCTGTAAAGTCTCCAAGTAGTGGTTGCTTGTGCCATTAAAACCGGCATCATATATATATTATATATATATATTATTAAATGATCTGACCACTTCGAGAAGTCCACATGACATGAGAAGAATGAGGCGGTATCCACGGGCAACCTTATTGAGCCCTGTAAGTTTAAAAGTATGGATGCAAGGAGGCGTCGGGACATCCAATTACGGATTGGGCGTCGCTATGTTGAAAAGTGGCGTCAATGCGCAACTACTCCGACTGGGAAGTGGCATCATCTATTAGCAACCAATAATTCTTGAGCATGTAATTGTCTTTAAATCCAACAAGAACACCCAGCAACAAGTTGAGAATTCTTTTGAAATATGAGAATGGTTTCTTGGTGTTCTTGTTGGGTTTAAAGACGATTAAATGCTCAAGAATGGTTAGTTTGCTAATACATGATGCCCCTTCCCAGTCGGAGTACTTGCGCGTCGACGACACTTTCTAAACATAATGACGTCCAATCCAGTAATTGGATGTCCTGACTATCTCCTTGCAACCATACGTTTTAAACTTGCAGGGGCTCAATGAGGTTGCCCGTGGCTACTGTCTCATCCTTCTCATGATGCGTGGACGATCCCCCCAAAGTGGCTGAGAGACTACGAACAATATATATATATATATATATATAATATATATATGATACCGGATTTAATGGTACAAGCAGCCACTGCTTGGGCCTTTATAGAGAAAAGTCATCACAGACGGTTCCAGCCACAAACCATCTCGTGATATGTGATTATCACAGCGGTTTGTGGTCAAACCGCTCGTGATATTACTTATCGCAGAGCGGTTTGTGGATGAAACCGTCGTGATATTATTTATCGCATGACGGTTTAAACCACAAACCGCTCGGCGAAAGTATACATCACGAGCGGTTCAAAACCGTGCGTGATGACCTCATGTCATCATCGACCCATAAACTCGACGGCTCATGAAACCGCTCGTGATGGCGCTTGAACCGTCTGTGAAAGCCTTTTCTGTAGTAGTATATATAAATGCGTCTGCGCGCTAGTGTGTCGATTTTTTGGCTGAAGTGGCGATGTTGCCAATGTAATAGCAAATGTGGCAGGCGTCGCGCGGAACTTGCAAAAATAGCGCTCTACCGCATGCCCACCGTGCAGCATCAACTGAGGAGCCGCCACGTGCCCTCTACTGCAAGGCAGGCGTGCGACAAAGGAGGAACCGCACGTCGACCACGCGGATTCGCGCTGTAGTAGCCAAAACCGCTCGCCCAGCGTGCAGACTTCACTGTAGCACCACTGTAGCAATGTAGCAGAATTTTCTTGAAAATCCATTTAAGTATATTTTTTGGAGGAATTTTTAAATATAGAAAATGGGCTCAAAAAATTATAAAATTTTTTGTGGAGCATCCCGACACAGTGTACTTCCTTGTGTAATTTTTTCAAAATTTTATCCATTCTGATTTTTTTCTCAAAAAAATCATTTAAGTATATTATTTGTAGGAATTTTCTAATATATAAAATGAGGTCCAAACATTATGAATTTTTTTCAGGCTCCTTACACAGTGTACTTGATTGTGGTATTTGTTTTCAGAATTTTATATGTTCTGAAATTGTCTCGAAAATTAGGACGAAAGGTTTTGGAAATTAGAGTTTCATGATTTCATGTGACTTGGAATATGGGAAGTTTAGTACCACATGACTACTCTAGGTAAAAGACACTTATTAAGGGTTTAGGCCATCGCCTGACCTCCCTCCTTCGCACATCTATCGCCCCGTCGCTGCTATCCCCCCTTGCTCCCACCGGTCTTCATACCCTCCGCCGTCCGAAGGTAAAAAAACGGTGTATCTGAAGAAATGGTGCCACCTTTTTCTGGAATGTTTCTTGTACTCATAGTGCCGGTAAGGATCGGTTGGTTACAGTATGTTCACCTACCATTTCTCTTTCAAAGTACGCACTAACAACCTCTCCCGTCTACCCATAGTCCCCGAATCCATTATGTGGCTATCGCAAGTGGATCAACCAAGGGATCCACCCACACGACCAGTGGCGTCTCGACTGCGAGGAGTGTGATGCCAAGAGAGACCGCGAGAAGAGGGACAAGGAGCGCCGCAACGAAGAGCACAACGAGCGTATCCAGTGGGAGACGTAAGCTCATATCGAGGCGTGCAGGCGCAGGGAGCGCGAGAGAAAGGAGGAAATGGCGGCCAAGGCCAAGGCGGCCGGCGAGGAGTACAACACCGAACTCGCAAGGAAGGGCAAATGGCCCTGGTCCATGCAGTAGGCAGGGCCATTCCATAGTAGTCCCCTATCCTCCTCGCCGTGTTAATCCTGTCTCCTGAAGGCATGTATACTTACATGGTCCGGATGCTTGTGCCGTAGTGTACCATAGTAGCAGCGAGAATGACTAAAGCAATTAGCCAAAGCATCATGCCATGTGACCACGTGTAGCATGCTTATGTCTGCGGACTCTAATGTATTTATGGCTCCGTGTCTCACACTTTATCTTCGGTCGAAAGATTTCATCAGCACAAGTACATTTGTAATTCTCAAGCCTCGTACAAAAATTGGACTTCATGATGATGTGAAAAAGAATGATTCAAACGTAATGATGTGAAAATGAATGATACAAAAATATTTATCCACAGACGCACGTATGTTACCTTACCTCAAAAGTTCAACGCTCGACAACAGCGTTCACGCCTTTCACAACTACGCATCTTTCATCGGTGGTGTCTATTGCATCGTGCATGATTGCGTTTCTTATGCACGTAACTAAACCCTATGCGTCGTGTAATTTGCAATTTTATTATAAAGTATGTTTCAATTTGAGACTACGTTGTAAAGCCGAGTTCAAATCTCATCGTCTTTTCGCATTTAATTCTTCGCGTAGCAAGGTAGCCCACAACATATAAAAAAAGGGTCCAAAATGCATGTTCTGTAAGTAGGCACGAAATGGTCTACGACCCCAAAGTGACAACGAGCACCACCTATCATTAAAACAGGATGGCATGCCTAATCATCCATCTGAACTTGTGCATTCAGGATTTTTTTTTTTTTTTTGTGTTTGGTCCTATCTATAACTAAGTTGGTTTCCATAGATTTGGAGTATAGCACGTTTGCTTTGAAAGTGTGGGCAAGATTCTTTCTGTTAGTGAAATTTAGTTAGTTAACGCAATGCAATGAGTCAATTACTAAACAACACAATGAGTTATATTGTTTCGATTGTACCTTTTTTTGGCCTAATTTCTTTCTATTGTAAGCTCCTAAGGAAAAGTTCTGAGCTTGAAAAATCCTGAGAGATATGTGGCATGACAGAACGTTTTGGTCATACCACGGGCAATGTCGTGGCCAAAGGTGTTAGAAATGAAAATAAAGTTAGCGAGAGGTTAACTTTAAAATATTAATAAAAAAGGATTAAATAAAAAAAATCCACGTCGAACCGCTAAAACGATTTTGTCGTCGTCACGGTCGACGAGCTCTACCATTAGCCACCTGAAGGGTTTATGATTGACGCGCTGTCGTGGCAGAACCCACCATCCATCAACTTGGTTCGTGCACCAAGGAACGAGCAAGCCATATATATGCTAGAGCCGGTCACGGTAGTCGTCCTAGGCAACATTGAAAGAAACCAAGTCGTGCGGTTGATACCAGTCCCTGTCAGCAAAAAAACAAAAGCATCAATCAATCAACATTAATTGCCTTTGTTTATGTAATGAATTAATAGTTGAATAATAGATAAGAGTCAATTGGATACCATATGCTTACAGTGATGGATCCAGCGGGTCTACCATGAAAGACTTCACTCAAATAGGACATGCGACCAACAACAATAGCAACAACAGCATCAGATACTACCTACAAGGGTGGTTGCTACCTACGGAGAGAGACATCATTGCTACAGATAGTGAAGAGAGGAGAACTGAGCATAGCTCAGTTGGCACGGGGGGCGTTGGCCCTCTGCCCACCCGCGTTCGAGCGCTGCTTGGCGCGTATGCTCATTTCTTCTTTAATGCAGCCAAAGATCCTGGCCACCAAAAAAAAATACAGAGAGTGAAGAGAGAACACCTTAAGGCAGATTACAAGTGGTCGGGGATGTGGTCCCTTATATACTACTACTGACTACCCTTTTCAGCCTGCGTGCAAGGCCGATGAATTCTTCCACTTGTATAATGTCGGGAGCAAAGTGGTAGTGGAAGCTGTAGGTCCTACAATTGAATGGATACACACATCATGATCATTCAATAGTGGCATGTATCGGCAACTTGTATGCAATGACGCCCACATGATAGTGGAAGTTGTAACTTGCTAATTTCATCGGACAAATATGGTCATCTTTCCAAATCTACCTAGTAGTGTATACCCACCCGCTATGTTGTGTAACCACTTTGCGTTTTTCTGTTTATTATTATTATTTATAAAATATAAAATTATATAAATGGTTTGGTAAATAAGAATATGAAACGGTGTGGAAAAAATAGGGATAAAAGAAAAACAAATGATATAAATGTCTACTTGTTATTTGTTATAAGCCTAACTCGAGTACGTATTGTCATCAAAACTATCACTAGCTTAAATTATGTGCATCATAAAACTAAATTCCAACTTATATTTACTGGATACAGTGCAATTCACCACCTCTTATTACACTGCTAGGTAAGACCGCGCACTACAAATACGCACCGGCATCAGGGCACGGATAGAAAAATTGCCATGCCTAAATTAGGATGCAGATACTAGTATATCACGGTTTAGCTCAGTTGATGCTCATGGCTACAAACACGTCCAAACGACACAGACAACTGCACTCTACATTTCGTGATAACAAAAAATGGGTTAGCACAACCACTATTATACTCTAATTCCCTGCCCTATATGTAATAGCTCCCGGATCAGATTAGAGTTGCGAGATACAATATGAGTGTATACGGCATCAAGAACGAAGTAGATAAATCTCATAGATAAAACCAAAATAACGACGTCAAAACAATCACGACGAGAGATAAAGATTTGGCGAAGCCAACCGCAAATTCTTTAAGCACAACCTCACAAGAGTACAAGGGATTATCGCTCTCTCACAACTCTCTCGAACCTTTTAGAACCATCGGATCCTTATCCCATACAAGAATCTAGTGCTAAAAAATAATCTAGTCTTTAATCCTCTCGTACACATCTTGCTTTGGATGAGTTGGTTTGTGGCTTGTGTTCTCCATGGCCACCCCTTCTCCATAAGTGAAGTAGGAATCCTACTCCAAAGAGAAGTATGGGTCCTAATCCAATTAGGATTCATTTAGGTATCCTTGTAGCATACCTCTCCACGTGCTAGTAGAAAATGATATGAGTCACCCTACCTTAACAGTCTCCACCTTGACTCTTATCTATTCAAGTCACCATGCTTCTTCAAGAATTCGCTCCAACTCAGCTCCACCTTTTTATGTGTTTCTCTTTTTTTTTTCTCCCACCTTTAGGAGTGCCCCCACCAAAGGGGCTCATGCACATCACCACAATGTACGTATTGGTGTTCGGGTTAGCCCACCTAGATCTCCACCTGAGAGCTCCTTTTTTTGTGCAGTTTGGTTAATCACACCTCCTTTCCTACCGTCCTTCATGCCATAGGTTTGTATGTTATCCAAGCACACATGCTCGCTGGTACCGCGTACTTGGTCCACCATGTCTTCCTTCTTCTAACAGCTTGCACCTTCGCCTCTGCGACTGCTAGAGTTTACAACCATCTTTGCAGTTTCACACATAACTGCAGATGAGATTTGAGTATCTACCGTTGACGACACTATTTCTTTCTCCTGGATAGGATTTTTATCATACCTTCCATTGCTTGCTTTTCATTATGATTACCCATCAATCGGTATCCTTTATTGCTCTAGATACTTTTACAAGTAACTCACACGACTCCACCCCAAAGTGATACATCACAACATTCAAGTTCAAGCGACCTCACAAATATTAGATTCTTTTTTAAGTCAGGAATATACCGATTTTTCTTCAATGTGGGATGTACTCCATCATACATCTCCAATAAAAATGTCCCCACCTTAGTAATTACATATCCTTGTAATCCGCTAAGTGAATAGTTCCATGCGCCAGACATAGAGATCATTTGTCAAACATCTCCCTCGCTGAACATATATGGAAGCAACAACCAGAATCTAATAACCTTCCATGAGAAATACCTGATTGGCTAACGACTAGTATGTCCGAATCATCTTTTGCTACCGCCATTGAGCATGCACCTCGTAGAGTGAACTGAAATAACGACATAGAAAAAAATCACAACAAGAGAGATAGATTTGGCGAAGTCGACCATAAATTCTTTAAACACAACTTCAAAAGATTACAAGGGATTGTCACCCTCTCACAACCCTCTCGAACCTTTCAGAACCCTCGGATCATTGACCTATACAAGAATGTAGTGCTAAAGAATTACTTAGCCTCTAATCCTCTTATGCACCTCTTGCTATGAATAAGTTGTTTTGTGGCTTATGTTCTCCATAGCTACCTGTAAGGACTCGACCCGAGAAGACTCGGAGGGATCTCCCAGGACTACCCAGGAGGTCCAACCGAACCACTCGGAGGTCTGGAAGGTTCTCCAAGACCTCCCAAGAGGTCCCCCAGGACCTCCCGGAGAGCCTCTAGGACCACCCAGGAGGATTCGAAGGTCCACCAAGACCACCCGGAGGTCCCAGTCTCTGTGCACAATGAGCTAGTCCCAAGATCAGATTGCTAGCTCACACAGACCCAACATCGGTGTCATCACATCCATACAACAAACTTAAGATGAAACAGACAAATTAATATTTATAGACAAAAGACCGTACGGTCAAGCTTGTTTACAGGGGTGCCACGCAGGGTTAACAGCAAAAAGAACACTTGCAGCGGAACAAAATACAATGCGGAGCTACTCGGCGAGCCACAGGCTATCGAGTGGAGGACGCCCCCTAGTCCACGAGGTCTTCAACAAACTCCTCCTCGTAGTGCTCGGAGCACCCGGGGAGGTCTTCGGTTGCTGATTAACCAGAGGGCACAAGCCATGAGTACTTTAAATGTACTCAGCAAGCCATAGGGAAAGTGAATGTAATAACATTTATGTAAGGCTTGACAAAGAAGGCTGTATGGTTAGTTTGCATAAAGCAACATTTAAAAGGAAATACATTAAGTAGATTGCAAAGCACAAGTTGAAAAGATCATACATAAGTAAACCAAGTTCTTTGAAAACATCCCACAACCACCCTGGTCATGAGCCAAACTACTACTCGGATCAAAACCATAATTTTTAGAAAGATCTAACCCTTGCATGAAAGAACCAGGCATGTCCATAACAGAGGACGCGGCTATTCGAATAGATTTTACACTCTGCAGAGGTTATGCACTTTACCCACAAGACACGAAGTCCTCTAGTTGGTTGGGCACCCGTCGATGCCCCTGCTCACTTTCTTTGGTAAGCAGTCTAGAGCTCGTGTCAAGGCCTTTACAAAGGTCAGTCCTGACTTGGTTCTGCCCGGTAAGGTTTCGCCATGCTTAGGCCCCCTCTTACGCCATTTCGACCACCACGATAGAACCGCATCAGGATCGCTAATTAGTTGGCCAGGACCACCCCATTATGGACTTGTGGTTACACGAGAGTGACCCAGATCGATGGCGTACAAGGTTAAATCCTTAGTTGGCTGCTCAGGCGAGTCTAACCACAAACCCAGTGTGCTCAAGGGACCCACTACTCACTCCCTGACTACTCGCCCGAGCATAAAACATTTTCTGGTTCAACCCGGCCAAATGACCACCCTGGTCATAGCACACAAATTTTAACAATAGTGACATTGCCACAGTTCCATAGCACATTAGTCAAGTTCAATCATTCTTTGAGTCATGAGATTGCAAGACCAAACGTCTACTAGAGCATGGCTAAGCAATAAATCGTGCCCATGTTGGTATTCAAAGACATAACCAACTAAGATAACCCATCATATGGATTTCCAAGGGTACATGTCAAACATGTTGTTTTTAATTATCCAAGGAGTCATAAGACAAGTGAGTGTTGTAACTACTCCCGAAACTATTTTTTATAAAACTAGCCATGCGAGTTGGTATAAAACAAAGTACTTTTGCAAACTGGGATCAACATGATCAAGGGTCTATGACTTGCCTACGCTGAAGAACTGAGGGTCTTCTGCTGAGAGAGCCGGGTCCAGGAGGTCTTCAGAACAACCGGATCCTACACGCGCGAACAAGAACCAAGTAAATAAAACAAACCCACAAAACTCCAATGAAAGAACCAAATTAAAGCAAAAAAAAACACAGGATCAGGGCGAAAATAGAAACTTGATTCGCTAAATCGGAGCTCCTATCGAAGAAGAAAAAGCTCTACCGAGGGAGGTTCAAGTTTCTAGGAAACAAAAGGAAGCGGGAGACCTCTCCGGTGCTTTATATAGGCACGGGGAGGTCCAGGGAGGAGGACGGTGCATTTAATGCACCTGACAGAGCAGTAAAGGAATGAAATGAGCGAGTAAAAGAGGTGACCAAAGAGGAAAAGACAAGGTATGGTGGAAATGATAGCATTTAATGCAGCATTAAATGCATGGAGACTTTTCTCCCCCGCGGTACTGAGACCTGAGAGGGCGGTCCCACAGAAGAGGTGGTCGCGACCAAAAGGGTGGTCTTTGCAAAAAAGACCAAAGAGGAGGTCGCTACTGCAAAGGGAGATCGTGACCCAGAGGGAGGTCCTGGCCTCAAGAGGGTGGTCTTTGCAAAAAAGACCGAGGAGGTCCCAACCAAAGGAGGTCGCGGCTAAACAACAAAAAGAGGAGGTCGCAGCCTCAAAGGGAGGTTGTGACCCAAAAGGGTGGTCTTTGCAAAAAGACCAACCAAGGTGGTCTTTGCAAAAGACCAAGAGTGTCATTTTTGCAAAGAGACCACAAGGATAGGGAGGTCCAAGACAGTCCGAAGCGCGCACCCGAACTCAACTTGATCTGACCGTCCGATCTTAATCGGGCAGCCCAAGCCAGAGGTGAAGTTCGAACTGCTTGAACAGCACAAAACATCGGGCCGTCTAAGCACAATCGGATGGCTCGGACTAAGCGCGCCTACGCGAGGAGAGAGAAAAGGGGTTGACGGCAGGGAGGTCTAGACCCTTGGATCCAAACAATGGGAGGTCTGGATGGCCAAGATGGAGCCAAAGGAGATCTCGACGGTCATGAAGTAGGTCGTGGTTCACCTGCACGTTTAGGATGAACGGCCAACCAGCGAGCTAGCTAGCTGAATTCAGGCATCGGTTAGCTAACAAGGGACTACGAACTATATATATATATATATATATATATATATATATATATATATATATATATATATATATATATATATATCTAAGGTTTTTAAAGGCAAAAGCAACCTTTGCTTGGAGATTTTGTAGAGAAGAGGCTATCACAGACGGTTCCAAATACCAACCGTCTGTGAAGAGGCTATCACAGATGGTTCCAAATACCAACCGTCTGTGAAGAGAATATCACAGACGGTTCCAAATACGAACTGTTTGTGAAACTTAAGCAATCACAGACGGTTTTATATATAAACTATCTGTGATAGTCAGCTATCACAGACGGTTCTAAGTTAATAACTGTCTGTGATATTGTGCATCACAGACGGTTCGAAAACCGTCTGTGATGACCTCATGTCATAACTGACTCATAAACTAAGACGGCTCACGAAACCATCTGTGATGATGTTTTTGAACCGTCTGTGAAGACGTTTTCTGTAGTAGTACATGAGAAAGGATACCATTATGATAGTCTGTAGTGTACCTAGTATATTACAAGGGATAAACACCATGGAAAGGAGACCGACAGCGACGGTTAGAGGTAGAACGACGCTCAGATGAGAGGGCGCCTTGCTCGGGTAGAAAGGATCTAGATTAGGGAGAGGGACTTGAGAGCCTTGAGACTAATTCATATTATTGCTTAATGCCAACGATTACAATAAGCCTCTTTATATAGAGGGCTCTTCTAACAATTATGGATAAAATCAATCTAAATGATAACCTTTCTAACTAATTGATGACATTCCTAACTAAAAGATAGTCTTCCTATTTAGAGAAATAAATATCCTTATTGGAGAAGACAATCCCTTCCTAATCCTAATGGTACAACACCTATGGTACTGTTCACACACGTAAATAGTAATTCAAGCACATGACATAGTCAAGTACTCAAGTATGTAACGTGAAAGCCGTTTAAAGTTGTACAGCTGCTTAATTTTTGCGTCGGACCTTACACTTGAAAATGGTATTCTTTCATGATTTTTTTTATTACGGGAGTCCTGTCAGAATTCTTAATCTGTATTTGCACAGCTGCTCATGATTAATTCTGCTTTTAGTTTCTGTAACATTCTTAGGCCTTTGTTGGAATTAGAAAAATCTTCTATTTTCTTGTTTTCCAAACTATTAATTTTAAAAAAATCCTAAGGAATTGAGAGATTGAGACCATCAGGGCATGTAACGGTATTGCTGTGTGAAGTATTTCCAAATAACAAAACTTCCTTAGTTTCTGACATTACTTATTTACCTGTCAATGATGACTGTTACAGTTTAAGATGACTATGCTGAATTGAAGTAATCATCATTCTAGTTGGTGATATTATTTAATAACAATACAATTTCCTGTTGCTCAAACACACGAGATAATAAAGAAAGCACTAATGTCATTCTATAATACACATTCCCAAATAGGTTCAATGAGTGACTTAGCCTACTAACGACCTTCAAGGCTTCAAGTATAGTAACTGTTGCACTGTCGAATATGCTGCAGTCTGGCTTGCTTGATGATATGTCTGTTTCCATTAGAACTCTTCTAGCTGCAAAGCCAGCTTGCTTAGGAGTTGGCAATGTGGCAGGATCTGTAGTAGCTAACATCAGAAGCACCTGAGACATCAACGGACGGTCATCTGGGTTTTCTTGCACGCATAGGAGGCCCACTCTGATGCATATGTGTACTTCATCTGAGTTGAACGAGCCATTCATTGTTTCATCTGCCAACTCTTAAGCTTTTCCCTTCATCCCATAAGCTCCATGCCTGTAGAACAAAAAAGAGTTAATTCCTTATTTGCTATTGAAAATTGGCGAGCTCCCTAAAATACCATCAAAAAATTGCTCATCCTTTGTATGTCACTCGTTCTCAACTTTAATCCCTTCTTTGCCACTCCGGTCAGTTGACCATGGATTTGACCGTTGACTTGGGCCAAATTTTGCTCTAAGTGCATTATTTAGGGCTGAGATCTTTAGGGAATTGTTTGACATAGTAATATAGTTCCAAAAATTATAAAAATTTTATGGAAAGTTTCTGACATAGTGTAGATTATTCTGTAATTTTTATAGGGTTTTATTTGCAACATGTTTTAAAAATCTTTAAATTTTAGGTTGTAACTTGAAAGATTTTTAGAAAACATGTTGCAGATACTTAGGGGCAAAATCGCCTTATTTTGGAACAAGTCAACGGTCAAATCCATGGTCAACTGCGTCCGAGTCAAAGAAGGGATTAAAGTTGAGAACGAGTGGTATACAAGGGATGAGCAATTTTTCAATGGTATTTTAGAGAACTCGTCAACTTCTAATGGCAAATAAGGAATTAACTCAACAAAAAATATGTCCCAAACTATTTTGAGATTGAACTGAGAAACGCAACTTGCATGCTAGATGAGGTAAGTTCTCACATGTCCTGGAAGATTAAGGTGGTTTGAGTAGGAATACACCCCTCTGTTTCTCCTGCCACTAATTATTTCCAACAATAAAGCTCCAAAACTAAATACATCTGATTTGACTGAGAAGGCTCCATCCATTGCGTACTCAGGAGACATATAGCCACTACAGAAGAGCCACATGAATATGATTAATATCGGAAAATTCATATTTATAATCATAGTGTTTTCCCTGTTACTATACTTACCATGTGCCAACCACTTTTTGGGTATTGATTTCGGTCTCTTCACTGCCAAACATTCCTGCCATACCAAAGTCGAAAATTTTGGGAGTCATCTCCATGTCTAGAAGAACATTACTTGCCTTCATATCTCTATGGATGATTCTGTATCTCGAGTCCTAGTGGAGATACAGTAAACCTCGAGTAATGCCTTCTACGATACGGTATCGCATTTGCCAATCAAGTAGGATACTGTTGGATTTTTCTATTGACACACACGAATACTTTTTTTTTCGAATTATCAGCCAATTTTCAGGGTCGGAAAAGAAAGGTTGAGAGCGTACCAAATAGAAAGTAGTCCAGGCTCTTGTTTTCGAACTTTTTGGCCGAAATGGTACAAATTCGCCTCGTATTTACAAGAATAATCGTTTTCGTACGGAATTTGCAAAAAATGACGCCCTACGGGTGTCCGGAGCCGATACTTGCCCCTTGCCGCACGGCCACCGTGCGGTGAAAGCCTCCCACATGACCACCGTGCAGCGGGGGCCTTCCGCAAGGCCACCATGCGGTGGGAGCACCTTCTGACACTAAACTGCGACCGAGCGAGGTCTTGTAGCATTTTTTTAAAAAAAAATCATCTAAGTATACTTTTGTATGAATTATTAAATATAGAAAATGAGCTCCAAAAATTATAAAATGTTTTGTGGAGTCTCCCGATACAGTGCACTTACTTGTGTACTTTTTTCATAATTTTATACGTTCTGAATATTTCTCGAAAATTTCTACAAACAGTATACTTAAATGAATTTTTGAGACAAAATTAGAATGGATAAAATTTTGAAACAATTATACAAGAAAATACAATGTATCAGGAGGCTCCAAAAAAAATCATAATTTTTTGAGCTCATTTTCTATATTTAAAAATTCATACAAAGTATACTTAAATGAATTTTTTTTAAAAGGGAAGAAAAAATGCTACAATACCCTCAAGACTGTGGCCATGCGGCGGCGGTGTGTCGCTCGGGACGCCTGCACAGACAAAGGTGTCATTTTTGCAAATTCCACACGAAGAAGGTCATTCTTGCAAATACGAGACGAATTTGCGCCATTTCGGCCAAAAAATCCTTGTTTTCCATGTATTCGTATACAAGTATCCTTTCTTGTCCACTAATACTACAGCCAAGAAGGCGAACAAGGTTTTGATGCTGGAGTTTAGATATCAACATAATCTCTTGAATTCCTTGAGACCCTGTATGGATGTTTTTTAAAGTGTTTTAACAGCTATTTCTGGTCCATCCTTGAGCTTACCCTGTAATTTTGAAGAAACCATTTCCATTAGACATATAGTGACAGTAGTTTGTAATTTAGATCAGAAAATTTAAACGAAAGTGCTAAAAAACTGTCACATGAAATTTTTTGTGAAAGCAGTCGAATTTCTGACCTTGTGATGTGCTTAAGATCCGTACTGAGGCCGACGGGTTTGTCTTCTCCAGCGGTAGGTGGCGGTGGTGCCGCTGAACGTAGGCAAGGAAGAGGGCGGTGAGCTTTGCCGGATTAGGTTTTGGGTTCACTAGGGGTCGGCTATAGAGGGAGGGAGCGGCGGCGGAGGCACGGTGGTGGGCGGCGGTGGCGGAGGGGCGGCGAGGTGGCGGTGGTGTAACCGGCAGTGGGTCGAAGGAGGGCGGTGGGTGGTGGAAGTCGGTAGGGGAGCACGAGAATCGACTAGAAATTAGGAGGCAGGGGAGCACGGGAGGAGCACGGGGTGGCAGGGGAGAAAGATGGCGTGGAGGAGTAGGGGCGACGAGGGTGGCGATGGCGGATCCGATGGCGGTAGCCGCCGGAGATGGGGAAGAAGGTGGCGGCGGGGGAGCACGGGAGGAGCAGGGGCGCAGTAGGCGTGGGCGGAGGAGGGAGCAGCTGGTGGCAGGGGAGCACAGGAGGAAGAAGGAGGAGTAGGGGTGGGTTTGGTTGGTTGTTTTAATCGGAGGTGGGGGAGGTGGATGGGCTGTTGGATTTAGATCCAATGGTGCTAAAAACTAACTAACTTCAGGCAAAAAAACTTTCGAATGTAGTATAGACAATCCCAATTTTAAATTGCCGTCGATGTTGGTTCATTTGGAATGCTTATGTTGTCCTATGATAACCTCGACAAGAAACCTAAATTGTCACCTTTTAATGCTTGAAATCATGAGTTGCCACTGAAATTAATTAGTGTTCTCGATGCCACTTAGTTTTACATTCAAAATCTTTGCATTCATATGCATTGGAATTGATTCATATAAAGTGCTACCTTATATATTGGTCCAAACCCACTCTCGCCGAGCTTGTTATTAATTGAGAAACCATCAGTAGTAGCCGCAATTGTCGCCAGATCAAATATTGGCAGTTCGAATTCATCATCATGGCTACTTCCCTCATAGCGGCAGCCATAACTACCTAAGCCACCGCTCCATTTACTTGATCCTACAATCATATAGAAGTCAGGATAGCATTTACAAATATACTTCTTTTCCCTTAATGTATAGTTTTGTTGTGTTGATTATTGAAGTTGATTATTGGAGTTTTCTTGCATGCAACTTTTTGCCAAAGAAAGTTACTCTCACCCTTCGCACGTGTCACGCGCCGTTGGCCACCCTAGTCGCGGCGGCCACCTTCCTCACCCCATCGTTAGCCACTCCAGCAATGACGGCCAAGCAACCTCCCCATGGACGCTTCGTCCTCAGACCTCGACTTCCATGCTGCGGTTCTTGGGAAGTGGTTAGAGAAGGAGAGACGTTGATGCGAGTCGTCCCTCTCCAGCCTCGAATCGATGGAGTCTAGGTGCTGGTTGCCTCCCCCCATCCATCTGTCCCTGTCTCGGTGTCTGTTGTGTCTTGGTCGCCCCCTTCCAGACTCACAGCCAGTTCCCTGATCAAAACTAGTCCGGCCAAGGCGGTCCTCCTCGTGGATGGCGGGCTTCCTCTAGAGCACCGGCCCCTCCCAATAGCCCAAGCCGCGGAGGAGCCTTCAGGCAAGGTTGCAAAGGTCGCCCGAGTGTCCGACGAGGGCGGCTCACAACCCTAGTAGTTCAATCTGGCCCATTGCCGGACGACCCAAGTTCCAGCACGTTGCTCACATACTCGCGCAGGGTTAAAAAACTGCTCCTTGCCCCACTACTCTCGTTGTCGGAAGTGCAACAGTGCCATCGCAGAAGAATTCCCGAACATTTCACCCTGAGACGTAGTGCTCATTTGGCTACTCGTCGTCGCATCCTGCTGGAGCTTCGTGTGCAACTTTCTCTGGCAGGGAAACTGGGTATCAAACCAAGCAGTGACATGTCGATTTTCATAGCCATTGCCAAATTCTAGGAACTATTTGACAATCATCTGCCACGACAGCATCTGGTGGCCTTAGCGGCGCTATTCAAATTGTCCATTCTAGAGGATTTCCCGAATGCCGGCTATCGACTACCTCAGCGTCGATCTCTACATGTTAGTAGCCATAGCCTAGGTTGCAGGTCATATCTTCTGATTCCATATGGACTCTAACAACAACTTCATTAATTGGAACATCTGGGGATTAAACAATCAGGCTAAGAGAAACATCGTCAGAGAAATTGTGTGCTCTTCGCAAGCATCGGTCGCGTGTATTCAAGAAACCAAGCATGTTGTTATCGATTTGCCTTTACGTAAGGAAATTTTGGGACCATCGTTCGATGTTTCTACTACTTACCAGCTGCGGAAACCAAAGGCGTCATTCTTCTTGTGTGGAATTCCAGCAAGCTGTTCTGCACGTCTATCAATCTCAGAGAGAGTTCCATTACGGCCAAGGTCATTTTCCCGGGGAGGGGAATGGCTCACGATAGTGTATGGGTCTCATGAGCTTGCTGCCAAAGAGGCATTCCTCCAAGAGTTCCGCCAAATTCGTAGCATGATCGCAAGGCCATGGATGGTTTTAGGTGATTTCAACCTTATTTTGCAGGCCCAAGATAAAAATAACAATTGTGTTAATAGTGGTTGTATGGGCAAATTCAGGCGCCTGGTAGAGGACTTGGAGCTCATAGAGGTGCATCTCAATGACCGGGCCTTCACTTGGTCCAGTGCGAGAGAGCGCCCAACGCTTGAGAGAATTGATAGGGTCTTTGTTTCCTCTGACTAGGAAATTTTGTTTCCCTACTGTTTCCTTCACGCACTTCCTTCCATGGCGTCGAACCATTGTCCGCTCCTTCTCTCCACGGTCTTCCAATTTGGGTCCAAGAAATCATTCAAGTTTGAATCCTTCTGGGCAAAATTGGATGGCTTCTCAGCGGTGGTTCAGACGGCGTGGAAATGCCCTCCCAACATGTTGAACCCTCTTCATAGAGTGGACTGTTTGCTCAAAGCTACAGCTCGGGCTCTGCAAAGCTGGAGTCAAACAAAGGTTGGCAACATGCGCCAGCAAATTGAGTGGGATAAAGAGCTAATTTGGAGGTTTGACATGGCAGAGGACACAAGAGTGTTTCCACCGGGGGAGCTTTGGTTTCGGGCAGCACTCAAGAAGAAATTGCTAGGTTTTTGATCTTTGCAGCATACGATTACGCATCAGTGGTTGAGGATCCATTGGCTGCGTGAAGGAAACGCAAACACACAATATTTTCACCTACAAGCAAACAACCATAGGCGCCGTAACTATATAACTCAATTTATAGTTTAGGGGACTTGCTTGCAGTCGCAAGTCGAGATGGACGACGCCTTGCATGCTTTCTTGGTGCAACTCATCGGTAAACCGGTTTCACATCAGCATACGATTGATCTTGACCGCCTCAATGTCTCTTCCCATGATCTTTCATCGTTGGAAGCTCAGTTCTCAGAGGAGGAAGTTTGGGAGGCAGTAAAAAGTTTGACGTTAGAGAAAGCGCCGGGTCCAGATGGGTTCATTGCCCTATTCTATCAAAGATGTTGGGACATCATTAAGGGTGATATCATGTCCGCCTTCTTCCACCTAGGTCGTTCAACGGGCAACAACTTGTATCGACTAAACCAGACATTGATCACCCTTTTGCCTAAGAAGTTGGCGATGCAAGAACCTAAAGATTACCAGCCTATCAACTTGTTGCATAGTTTTGCCAAATTGTTTTCAAAGGTGCTATCCCGGCGGTTGTTACCGATTCTTGCCACGTTAGTAGCGCAGAATCAATTTGCCTTCATTAAGTTATGGTCCATCCTCGACAACTTCAACCTAGTTGGGCTTTCCGCACGATCACTCCATCAGAAAAAGATACCGAGCTTATTGCTAAAACTGGATATTGCACATGCGTTTGATTTGGTGTCCTGGCCATTTCTGATGGAGGTTCTTCTCCGCAAGGGTTTTAGCCCCAATTGGTGCGGCTGGTTAGGGGCGTTGCTTTCTTCGGCGTCTACAAGAGTGCTCCTAAATGGTCAGTCTGGTCGCATGATTTGGCTATATGGCCGTGGTCTCTGTCAAGGTGACCCGCTGTCACCAATGTTATTTATCATCGTCATTGACGTTCTCAATGATCTTCTCCATCAAGCACAAATTTGTAGCCTCCTTGTACCAATCGGGGGCCAACATGGCATACCCCACCGGTTGTCCCTCTATGCGGACGATGCAGCCTTGTTCCTCTCCCCTGTCGCTTCCTACTTGCATACAATCAAAGTAATCATATAAGTTTTCGGAGAGGCATCTGGGCTACATACCAATCTGGATAAGAGCTCTGTTTCACCGATCCGGTGTTCGGAGGACCATCTTCAGCTCATTGCAAAGGAATTGCAATGCTCCTGGGCCGATTTTCCCTATAAGTACCTAGGCCTTCCCCTGTCGTTGAGAAAACCTACCAAGGGTGATTTCCAACCGCTACTGGACAAGATCTCTGGTAATCTCGCAAGCTGGCAAATGCCCATGTTGTCACAGGGAGACATGCTTATTTTGGTCAAGGCTGTGCTAACAACAATTCCCAACTATAATCTCATGGTGCTCAATCCTCTGGTCTGGATCATCATGCAAATTGACAAAAGGCGGCAAGCTTTCCTTTGGAAAGTTTCTGAATCTGTCTCGGGTGGACAATGTTTGGTGGCATGGTTGTTGGTGTGTAGACCTGTCGAATGTGGGGGTCTTGGTATCCATAACCTCAATATCCTAGGAAGCGCTTTGCGTATCCGATGGCTCTGGCTTCAACGGACAAGCCAAGATAAGCCATGGCGGGTATCTCTTACACGACCAGTCCAACAGAGGTGGACATGTTTTAGGCATCAGTGTCGGTTCGGTTTGGAAATCGAGCAGATTGTCCGTTTTGGTTAGATAGGTGGCTCGAAGGGCGCAACATCATCCTCATAGCGCCATCGCTTGTTAAATGTGTTTCGAAGGCAGCTACAAAAAAAAGATCGGTGGCTAAGGGTTTGCACAATGACAGTTGGGTGCGAGATATCACGGGGTAGCTGGACACCCAGGTCCTCAGGGAGTATCTATGTCTTTGGGGCATGCTCCGTAGCATTCGCACAGTGGACGATCTTCCGGACACCGTTTTGCTGGCGCTAGGAATCTTTGGGGCTCTACTCATCGTGCCCGGCTTACAAGTTGTTCTTTGTTGGCCCAACACAACTTGCCTATATGGTAGCCCTTTGGAATGCATGGGTGCCTTCGAAATGTAAAATCTTCGTGTGGCTAGCCCTACGCCATCGATGCTGGATAGTGGATCATCTCCTTCAGAACCACGGCGACTACGTCTTCTGTTTCCATTCGCCGGAGACAATGGATCATCTCCTTGTTGATTGCGCGTTCCCTGTGCAGATTTGGGTGCATTTCTTCTTGAGGATTGGACTTCGGCGATTATCTCTGGTTGGTCAGGTCAGCTTGGCAGACTATTGGACAGTCGTCCGTGGGCCTCTACAAAGGAAGTTGAAGACAGCATTGGATTCCTGTATCATTTTGGTCGCTTGGATGATTTGTAAGGAGCACAACTCACGAGTCTTTAGAGAGGAGAGCGCTTCGGTGGACCTAGTACTGCAACGTATTCCCAACGAGTTCAGTCATTAGCATGGAGGTGCTACCAGCCCGAGAGTAGTCCCTTGAACCTTATGTTCGGGTCGCGCAGCTCTGGCTTTTGTTTGCTTCACTATTGTTCTGGTTTTTAGTTTTGGTTCTTTTCTAGGTCTTTTCCTTCCGTTGGTTCCGGCCTTTGTAATTCCTGTTTGTTTCTACTTAATGCTATGACGCTCAATTCTTTTGCGCGTTCTTGAAAAAAGACACTGAAAGTCTACTTGATGTTACCTGTTTTTCTTGCTCTCTTCTTTCTTGCCCAAACTAGAAAACCAGCAAGTGCTAAAAGAAATGCCAGTGCTGAGATGCTGGCAACAACTGCGATTATTATACGTGCCTTCTTAGATTTGCTTGTTAAACCTGCGAAAGAAATCATAACTGTTAGTTTGATGATGGACATGCCTTGACATACTTTAGAGAGGAATATATAACGTAGTCTATTGAAGCTGGATATGGTTGCTCCATACGTGAGCGCTGAAAGTGTTACTTGCAGAGTGCAGCCGTAGAACAAAGTAGATTACTGAAGATTTTCACGTTTCAGTCGTTTATGTAAAAGGCACTTTGTGTTAGAAGCATTACAGGAGAATATTCACCCCGGATGTTGCATCATGCGTTGATGCCTAAAGGTGTGTACGCATAATTCACTCATGAGTACCCCAATAAATGCCATATGAATCATATGATGCTCTTGAAAAATGTCAAACCAGTATCACATGCCATGCTTCAACAGCTGAGGATGAGCTTCAGAGTTCAGATACTGCCACCAACCATGGCGCTTACGGATCGGATCAGTTTGCCATTGGAAACGCATGTATGTGATCGGCTACCGACTGGATTGCTACTTCCTTAACAACCTCATAAAGTTTGATTGGCGTCCAGCATTTGTAATCTTGGATGCGCCAGAGCACAGAGGCCCCATGGCCATGCTCAGCCCGGACTGCTGCTTGGTGAGATGCGGTTGCCTGGCAGTGGCTTACTAGTTAAGAAATGCATGGAACTAAGCATATGGTGCCTTCGTAGTTTTGGCCAGGACACGGGGCACAATTGTCAGGCCTGCTGCACCTGATACCTTTTTTAGCCTATCATCTGCATCTCTACCCTCGGCGCACCTCTGAGTCCTGCCGACTAGCCCAACCCACATTTCGGAGGCCGCGTCCTACCAAGAGCTCTGCCGCGGCTGCCGGCTGCTTGCCCGTGTCGTACGGACGCTGGGTCTGGGAGGTGACTGGTGATTTCCGAGAGATTTGCCGTGCCTGCCCCATGTATGTAGGTAGATATACTAGGCTGGAAAAGGAGCGCACCTCGTTGGCTCGATCGGCAGGTGCCGCGCGCCTGCCGACGACGTAGGATGGGGCCGACTCGTACGTGTGGTTTTCGCTTTGCCATGGTGCGGGCACGTGAATACGTGATCTGTGCTGGAAAGCGAGGCGCACACCTGCGGGCTGCACCATCCAGTTTGGACTTTGGAGTTGCGGTTATCTGAGCATGGAAATATCTTGGGACAACAAAGCGACTAGCTGTTTGTTCCATGCATCGTGGAACTCAGGGCGGATCTAGCGTCCTGGGCAATTTCTAGCGTCCCTTTGTCCAGGCTTACTGGCAACGTGCTAAGATAGCTCCGATAAAATTTCACGACGACTACGACCGAAGAATAGCAGGAGCTGCCTCCTCCCACCATCTCTCCGTGTCCCAGCCCGCGCCATCAAGTCCTCCCCTGGTCCCACCAAGCAGGAGCCGCCTCCAGCCGCTGGAGAGGCCCAGAAGCCTCCCCCCGCGCCCCGTGGTGCCGACGTTCGAGGTGGAAGAGGTCGGGTGGGGGAGCCAGCTCGCGGTGAAGCTCCACATGCTCATGGTCGTGACTCATGGAGCCGTCGTGGTCTCCAAGCACCGACGCCGCCCACCAGCTCCAAGCGCCGACACCACCATTTGTCCTCGTTTCAAATCTGAGCAACAAAGCTAGAATGAGGATTTATGTTGGATTTTGATTCTTGATGTTCCAAATAACATTTGTTTAGATCCGTGGTTGTTTGGGGGAATTGTCTGTGAATGGAAATAGTTCATGAGAATTTTGTGTGAAATGTTGTGATCTAGTGGAATTAGTTCATGAGAAAATCTGTGGTTGTGTGAAATCTGAGCAATCTTTGCATGGGCCACTGATGAGGCTGACTGTTCACAGCTCGTGAGCCTGACCGAGCCGGCTCGAGCTTTTTTTCGAGCCGAGTCAAGCCACCCTCCTGCAGGGGCGGATCCAGGTGGGGTGCCGGGTATGCCCCGGCACCCCCAAAAATATGAAAAATCAGCAGGGATTAGTTCCTCAGCGCTCAGCCCAGCCCAGCCGGTCTGGCAAAAGTGTAGCCCAAGCCCAGTACGTGACCCAATCTGCCCAAGACTCCAAGTCTCCAACCCTAATCTCTCCTCCCCCGAGTCCCCTTAGTCCCCAGCTCTTCTCGGCTGCTCCCTAGGCGAGGCGTGACGCTACGACAGGCCGACGCGACGCAGAGGCCGGGAGGCGGCCGTCGGGAGGCCGGGAGGCGCAGTCTTGCAGAGGCGGCAAGGGCGGCGCGCGCAGAGAGGCGGACCCGGAGTATGAACGGCCACGCGGGAGAGGCCTTGCAAGGCTGACAATGACACCCGTGTGGCCGCGACCACGGATGGGATAAGGTCACATCTTCTGGGGAATGATAGGGCAAAGACCCCGAAGATCAAGGCATGGAGGGCGGGCCGGGCTACAGCAGAGGCGACGGCGGGAGCAAAGGAAAGCAAAGAATGACACCCATGCGTGGCGGAAGGACCGAAGAGTTGGAGAGTGACAGATTGGATTTGGACATTTGGTCATTTGGATTTTCAATTATAAGGTATTAAGGTGGTTGGTGGCTACTGGCTTGGACTTGGAGGCAGCCTGTGAGCCTGGAGCAGCAGAAGCAGTGAATCAATGAAATTGGTTGTTGCTTTACTGGTATGCCATAGCCCGTATGCTGTATATATTATTAATTTGTTATCATGTTCATCAGTTCATATTATATTGTTATGTTAATCTGTGAATGTGAGCTTAATTGTTACGATATGTCAATGTAGATGATCAAGGGCTATGATCCAAGGAAAAGGACATCCATCACGAGCTATGATGTCAATGATCAAGATGTTGTTCGGAGAGGATATATTATGAAAGGGCCATGCCAACCTTATACATATGATTTTCCTATCAGAGAAATATCAGGTAAAAGACGTCACTTCAATCTTAATTTTGTAATTTTCTATTCATGTAAGACTTCATTTGAACTATTTGCATTACGCTTTTGACAAATTTAGAACCTATGTGTTGGATTTATGATGTTATGGAAGTATTGTATAAACTATAGAATTGTGAGTGTGAAGTATGCACCCCACCATCTAATTTCTAGATCCGCCACTGCCCTCCAAGCTCGCGGTTGGAATGAGCCGAGCTGACTATTCAAACGAGCCTAACCGAGTCTGGCTTGAATCGGTTCGGCTCGGCTCGATTCTAGCCCTAGGCATCAACCGCGACGCACTGCGCGGCGTTCCTGCGAACGCCCACGCCGACCGCCAACTTGGGCGTGAAACCGCGGCGCAGGAGCAGACGGCAGTTGTTGGTGTCGCACACACCGCTTTAGCCCGCGCAGCGACACCGCGTCGCGATCGTCCTGGGCGTGCATCAAGAGTTCCACACTTCCACGCCCCGCCGCCTCCACCCATCGCCGACCACCGCAGCGTTCATAGTTCCTCGTGCCGCTGAGCCCCTACCGATATGATCGACTCGTTGACGCACCTCGACGTCCACATAAGCCGCAGTGTGTGTAGTAACTGAGTTGTAAATAATTAAGGCATGAGCAATTAAGGGGTGAGTTGTTAATGTTATAGTCGGATACTCTTTTTATACGCAACAGCTTTAAGCTCGAATCAGAGTTGCTAGATACGTCATAAGCGTGCATGGTATTTGTCGGTATTTTAGAACCGATCTTACGTAAAGATTATTTGATTCGGGGGGTCTCCTAGAATGGAATCACGCAGAGAGATTGACACAGGTATTTTTATACAGGTTCAGGCCTTCTCCGGAGAGAATAACAACCCTACTCCTATGTGTGTATGGTATTGAGTGTGTTTCGTACAAACGGGAGAAAAGACTAAGGCTATTACAGAACATAGTATCTGACTGTCTTCCTGATTGCTTGTTGTCTCCTCCGACTGGTCGTCCTCTTTCCCTCTCTGACCGCTGCCTTTATATAGTCATGAAGGAATAGCCGTTTTCCCCTGCTGAAGAGACGCCTCATCAAATCTAATGTAACGCGACGCTTGCGAATCATCGGGATGGTAACTCCTTTACGCTTACCGCGATTACTTGTCGTGATAATGGGGTATTGTGTGTTATTATTTCATATAATAACAGCGTATGTTGACTGCTTGGATTCCTTAATCAATTGGACCCACTCGCCTGTAGGTTTTATTGAACATAAGGTGGTCGTAGCTGACCTGGTTGTAGAAGAACCTACAACCATAAGGTAGTCGTAGCAAGACTTATGACTATGGGGTAGTCGTAGAATAACTTACGACTGGGTAATGATCGTAGAAGAACTTACGACCATAAGGTAGTCGTAGCAAGACTTACGACTATAGGGGTGGTCGTAGAAGAACTTACGACCACCTGGTAGGCTTCTCTCTTGTAAGTTTAAGGGGTATATCTAGGGACCACATGACATTATATTTACTCATAATAAGAATTATATATAAAAGATAAAATGAGGATTATTAGATCCTCGTCATCTAGCGCCCCCAGCTTCAAGTGAAAGTAACTTACTTGGTAAAGGAGTCGTAGATGGTCTTACGACCACGAGAGGGTCGTAGAAAGATGGTCGAAGGAAAAACTCTTCGACATCTGTGTACTACTTTGACCAGAAATATACTTGGTCAAGAAGGTTGCTTACGACTATCAAATAGCCGTAGAGAACTCCTACGATTATGAAGTGGTCGTAGTATGGTGATCGGAAGAAAATCCTTTCCGATTGATATTCCATTTGGTCGACACAGACTTGACCAAGAAAGTAATTTTGCTTAAGGTGTAAAAACGAACCTGATTTTCTTGAACGGACAAGCTAGAGAATCGCAAACGACTTCCACAAGTCTGTCCGTTGGAGCGGTTCCCGAAGCGGTGGCAACCTTTGGATTGCCACGCCTTCAGCCCAGGCATACGGTTATAAATACTTACCGGGGGGTGAGACTTGGGTTTCTACTTTTCCCCAAATCGCTCCCACTGTTCATCGAGTTCTTGTCTTCTCCGCCACCAACTCAATCGTGCCTTCTCCGAAGATCTTTCTTAATCCAAAACCGCCCCTTTCTGAGAGAGATGGACGGGAAAGTTTCTGAGTGGGTTGAGTCGGAGATGGATGCGGTGAAGATTCAAGCCTTAGTTGACACCGGGAAGATTCCAGAAAAAGTTCTTGTGAAATGGATTGCGGCGTCTGGGCAAAGATTGGTCGTCGGGGAGATGGGCAAATCGCCTTCCGCATATTGTGAGTGTGGCCATCGATTGCTGCTCACCCTTTCTCACACTCGTACTCGAGCACTTTGGGGTGGAATTAGTGAACCTCGGTCCTAATTCCATCACTATGCTAAGTGTATTCGTATCCGTGTGAGGCATACCGAATTCCAATGACCTCGAGCTCTTTCAATATTTCTATGGAATGGCTCGACAAACCGATATAATTTGGGAGTTGTGGTCCAAGCTCCATGACGGAAGTCGAAGGAGTATATTTAGATGTTTACTAAATCTTCGTGGTCGGATGGAGGAAGAGGTGGTTTCTTGGAAAATCACCCAAAAACAAACCTTACTTTTCGAAGGGAAGGTCACCAAAAGAATTCTTCATGGGATTCGACTCTCAAGGATGTCAGCCGGATTGCCCCCTATATTCGAGCCATCAGGACTTGAGAGAGGAGGGGCTGACCGGATGGCATATGGTGAAGGATTTCGTCACACGTCAAATTAGCCCTTTGAAGAAACGAGTACCTCCTATGTGGAGGTACATGGGGCCAAAAGACCCGACCAGGGACTACGAGGAGGGTAAGTGAATTTTCGACTTAGCTCTCAGTTTGGTCTTTCTCACAGTTGTCTAATGAACGTCTTTATCTGTTTACACAGATCTTTCACAGGCAGAGATTGATGTTCGAGTCAAACTCGTTTATGAGAAGTCTCCGCCACTCAAAGTGGCGGTTCCTCAAATCCTTGCAGTTTTATCCGCAGAGGAAAAGATGGAGCGCCTAAAGGTAATCGAGAGTTGATTTTATCCTTAGGACTTCATAGTCGTAGAAAGATCTTACGACTAGATAGTGATCGTAGAAAAACTTACGACTGAGTAGTGATCGTAGAAGGTCTTACGATCGAGGAAACGTCGTAGAAAAACTTACGACTGGATACTGGTTGTAGAAAATCTTACGACCGGTCAGTAATTCTTCTTTTTCTGTTTTTCTTTACAGAAAGTAGGTATGAAAAACCGTTAGGATGACGAAGATGTCGAACTGATAACCATCGGTGCAACGGACAAAAGCTCAGCTCCTCCGACTAAGAAGCGTCAACTCGTGAAAGTCGCTGACAAGGAGGAGCAAGCTCGAAGTTCTTTATTTCGACGGATCCTCTGCAAAGTCTGCGGCGGAATCTGGTGCAAAGCAGGTTTAGGTTGAAGCAATTGAAGCCGAGGAGGCCAAAGCAATCGAACCTCTTAGGCATAAAGCCCGCAAGGCCAAGGTACCCTTTTATTATGACAAGAAAACTTTCGCGCCACGCCACTCCTAGATTTGTCAAGCAAATAGAAAAGGAGAACTAGAAGGACTTTATGTCTTTTGTGAAGGACAATGCTGATCCAACAGAGCCTACAGTTGAGGGTAGCGCTGCTCTTGGAGTGGTCGAGACTGATCTCGGCCATCCAAAAAGTCAGGAGACCAGAGAGATGGTTCCTGTTCAAGATCCACAACCAAACGTGGTCGTGGCCGAGCCCATTCTTCGATTTGAACTCCGACCAGACGTGGTCGTAGAAAAGAAGTCGAAGAAATCTTCCATTGGGAAGATGACTCCTGTGTTCCTAGTTAGGTCCAGGGTGCAGAGGTATGTGAAACAAACTAAAGTGTAAGAACAGCATTTACCTTTCGTTTTTCACAACCTGACTTGCTTTCCTTTTGTTGATTTTAGCCCGACTCCTTCAAATTTCGAGGACGCTTCTATCGAGAAGCCCATTGCCGCCTCCAATGGTGATCGAGAGATGACAATGAAATGGTCAGAGGATCATCCACAGTCCGAGTAGTGGAGGAAGTCGTGGGTCCTGAAGTGGTTACCACAACCACTGAGGTAGTAGCTATGACCACTGAGGTAGCAGCTACGACCACTAAGGTGGTCGTGGAGACAGCAGAGGCAGCTGTAGAAACCTCTAGCCAAGGTGGTGATGTACCTGACCACCATGTCGGAAAGGAAATCGTTGCAAACATTCCTCCCGGTACCCAAAGAGAAACTGCGATTCTGTAATCGAGACGAGGAGTATTTCAACCGTGGCCGATTTCTTTGGGTCTGCTTCCATCGTAGGGTCTTCTGCTTTGAGATCTCGCGATCGAGTCCCTCATCCCAAAGATATTCCCAACAGAGGGGAAACTTTTGACAATGAGCGTCTCGAGAAGATTTGGTGGGATCAAGTCGCGAAGATAGACGAGCTGAAGAGTCCAGCGTTGGTCTACTCGATGTTTGCTCGGTCGACCATGAATGTAAGTATTTAAGGATACTTATATATGTGGTCTTCCCTTGCTTCTTACTGTCTTTCTTTTTGCAGAAAGCTCTGGAACAAATTGCCACTGTTGGTGAATATCACCGACAACTTATAGAGCTACGATAGGAAAAAGCGGAACTCTACGAACAATGTGGAAAAACTCACGACTAGGTACTAGTTGTAGAAAGACTTACGATTAGTTGAATAGTGTTCATGTCCACTTTTAACCTTTACAGGTTAAATAGCGACGAAAAGACCCTGGCCGACTCGCTCGATTATGAAAAAGAGGAGTCGAGAAAACTAGGGGAAAAGGTAGGAGACCTCTTGAAGAAGCTTCAAGAAGCTAACTCTGCAACTGTAAAAGTGCAGGAAGAGCTAAAAAGTAAGTGCTGAACTTAAGACTGCTTATGTCGTTGATCATTACCTAACTCTTGCTTCTTTTCAGAAAAATAAGATGACATGAGAAAGCTTCAAAATGAAATCAAAGATAAAACTTTGGTTATTCACGAGATTTCTCGTATCGCCAAAGATAAAGATCAGGAAATTGAGAGGTTGAGATCTCGACGAGCAGGTAAGCAATTCTTTACCTGTAGCCCTTTACGAGTTCTTTTCCTTTTCTAACTCCCATTTCGTTTTTTTAGAAATTGAGCTCGAATTGGGAAGGCTCGAAACTAGGGATCAGGAAAAAAAATCATGATCCTTGACGAGACTGTCCGCATTGCCAAGGAAAATACAAAGGACATCAAATTATGGGAGGAGCGGCATGCTGACACCATTGCTTCCCATAATGAAGAAATCAAGAAGTTAGATTCTCGACTAGTAGGTAAGGAATTCTTTTACCTTGATTATTTTTGTTTTCTCTTCCTCTAGGAGTTTATTTTTGCTTGACCAGTCTTATTCTTTTCAGAGCAAGTGGTCGAAAATAAACAACTCTGTGAGGCTTCGACTCGTAACCAACAGGAGATGAAGTCGATAAAGATTAATCTTCAAGGCAACATCACACTCCTGAACAATATACTTGGTGAGCTACGTAATGAGGGAAAAACTCCTCAAGATGATACGATAGCTGCTCACATAAGTACTATTGGGGAACAAGTCGGGACTTTGCAAGAACTAGTGACCACTCTGAAGGCCAACCAAGCTGAGTCAATCAAGGAGGTGGTCGAAGGTGTAGTAAGTTATGCATTGGCAAAACTGAAAGCTCATGACCCCAGCCTTAATGTACAACCAATCGAAGTCGACTTCGACTGCCCTGAGGTAGAAGCAAGTCGTCTGATGGAAGAAATGCAACCAGTTGGCAGGAAGGTCTCGGAGGAGATGTGACTGGGCTCTCCCTCTTCAGAGTAGTTTGTAAAAAACCTATGAAAAAACAAGCTTTTGTTGATGCATTATATAATCCATCTTGTTTTCTGCAAACCATCTTGTCGAGTAGTTAGTAACTTAAAAGATAATTAACGAAAGAAAGACTAAGAATTGAAGTCAAATTAATAACTTTATCCTAGCCCCCGACTATTTGCTTAGTTTGTTTAGACAAACTAAGTAAATAGTGTTAAAAAGGGTTTATGAAAACAGAGAGGTTTGGTTAACTTGTAGTTTTTTGTCACGATTGTCATGCACTGGTCAAAAAAGTGGGAACGAATCGACACTAGGAAGTTCCTTCTAATGGGCAGGACCACGTGCAGAGAGGAAAGGCTTCGACTAGGTGATGTTACCATCTCTGACCAGTTTAATCAAATCGAGAACGGCAACTTGAGTTAAGCAAACGTCTAGAGGACTTTAAAAAAATTCGTTCGCCCTTCCTTGGTGGATGCGATAAGTCTGTTCTGGTAGCAAAAGTAGGAAACTGAACAATGCTAGGAAGTTCCTTCTAGTGCGCAGGACCACGTGCAGAGAGGAAAGACTTCGACTAGATGTGTTTCTTCCTCCGACCAGTTGAGACGAATCGAGTACACCAAAGGCGGTTGAATAATTCTAAGAAAGTGCACTCTGCTTAGAATATTTTTCAAAATAACTGAAGAAATAAACTAAGGTGAAAAGTGTTGGCTTTAAAAATATTTCGACCAAATAGAACCCGAGCTCTTTGTATTGACGGCAAAAGTGAGTAACAGTCGACACTAGGAAGTTCCTTCTAGTGGGCGGGACCACATGCGAGAGAGAGAGGCTTCGACTAGGTGATGTTACTCGCTTTCGACCAAAGTAAAAAAAACGGGTGTTTGGAATGTAGTCGAAAGATTATGAAAGCACTACTCAAAAGTAAGACAATAGAGGTAGAAAGAACACGAGTCTTTATTATCCGAATGGTTGGTTACACATAAAACTTGCGTGAATCGGGTCGATGTTCCAAGAATTCGAGAGAACTCGCCGTCTTCCATTGCCAATCGTCTTGACTCGCCGTAACTTCGACCCTTTGTGTAAGGACCTTCCCACTTGGGAGAAAGTTTGTTCCGATTAGACTTGGATTGGCAGAGCCTAAATACCAAATCACCTACAGCAAGGCTGCGAGGTTGGACCTTACGATCGTAGTATCTGCGCAGGGCTTATTGATAGAGTGCTGAACGGATTAAGGCCTGGTTTCTCTTTTCTTCGAGTAGGTTAATGTCATCTGCTCGAAGTTGTTCCTGGTTGGAGTCATTGAAAGTTTCGACTCGTGTTGATCGTATCTTAAGTTCCGGAGGAAGCATCGCTTCAGCTCCGAAGACTAGAAAAAAGGGTGTTTCACCAGAGTCTTGACTAGTAGTCGTCTTTAACGCCCATAATACGGAGGGTAATTCTTATACCCAAGCCCCCGAGCGCTTGACGAGCTGGTCGAAGACTCGGGTTTTAATTCCTCGCATTATTTGGTCGTTCGCACGTTCGACTGCCCCGTTGCTTTGGAGATGGGCCACAGAAGCATAACATAACTTGGTCCCCAACTCGTCGCAAAATTCCTGAAATTTTGCACTCGAAAATTGCTTACCATTATCTGTAATTATTCGACTCGGTACTCCAAATAGAGTAATTACGCATCTTATCATGAACCGTTTTGCTCCTTCCGTTGTTATCCTAGTTACAGGTTCGGCTTCGATCCATTTTGTGAATGTATCAATAGCCACAAAAAGGAACTCGAAACCTCCTGGAGCCTTGGGGAACGGTCCTAGGATATCGAGACCCCAGATAGCAAAAGGCCAAGACAGAGGTATCGTTTGTAATGCTTGAGCTGGTTGGTGTATTTGCCTGCTATGAAATTGGCATTGGACACACTTTTTAACCAACTCTTTAGCATCGTACAGGGCTGTTGGTCAGTAAAAACCTTGTCGAAAGGCCTTACCGACCAGCGTTTTGTAGGAAGCATGATTTTCACAGATGCTACCGTGTATGTCTTGAAGGAGTGTTAATCCTTCGCTCTGCGGAATGCATCGCATGAGAACCCCTTGAGTACCTCGTTTATAGAGGACTCCTTCAACCAAGTATACATTTTGGCTTTTCGGGATAAGCGATCTGCCTCGGGATCGTCTTCGGGTACGGAACCCTTCTAAAGATACTCATAGATGGGAGCCATCCAGGTATCATCGTATTCTAGAGAGGTCGTCTCAATAGGAGGTGTCTTTGGTGCTTCGACCAGGGACGGCTTCTGGAGTTGTTCCAAGAAGACTCCTGTCGGTGTTTTAGAACCGAACTTACGTAAAGATTGTTTGATTCGGGGGGTCTCCTAGAATGGAATCACGCAGAGAGATTGACACGGGGATTTTTATATAGGTTCAGGCCTTCTCCGGAGAGAATAACAACCCTACTCCTGTGTGTGTATGGTATTGAGTGTATTTTGAACAATCAGGGGAAAAACTAAGACTATTACAGATAGTGCTTGTATTCCTGATGGCCCGATCTCCCCTTCCTTTCTCTGATTGTCGCCTTTTATAGTACGTGAAGGAGCGGCGCTACTCGAGATAAAGCGGCGCCCATTACCTCCGTGAATTGGCGCCGCTGGCAATAATCACCGGTGTATTAACTCCTCCACGCCGCTAATGTACTATATATCGTAGATAATGGAGCATTACGTGTCATTACTCCGCAGAATAACAACAGATGATGATCGTTTGAATCCCTTGATCAAATAAGACCCACTCGCCTCGTAGTTTTATTTGATCATAAGGTGGTCGTAGTTGACCTAGTCGTAGAGGAGCCTACGACTATGAGGTAGTCGTAGCAAGACTTACGACTATGGGATAGTCGTAGCATATCTTGCGACTATGGGGGTAGCCGTAGCATAACTTACGACTATGGGGGTGGTCGTAGAAGAACTTACGACCACTCATTAGGCTCTTCCTCATAACATTAAGGGTATACTCGGGGTCCACATGACGTCATATTTACCTATAATAAGAATTATAGATAAAAGATAAAATGAGGATTATTATATCCTCGTCATCTAGCCCCCCAGCTTCAAGTGAAAGTAACTTACTTGGTAAAGGAGTTATAGATGGTCTTACGACCACGAGAGGATCGTAGAAAAATAGTTGAAGGAAAAACTCTTCGATAGTATACTACTTTAACCAGAAATATGCTTGGTCAAGAAAATTACCTACGAATATCAAGGAGTCGTAAAAGCATTCCTACGATCACGAGGTGGTCGTAGTATAGTGATCGGAAGAAAGAACTTTCCGATTATCATTTCCTTTGGTTGAAAAGATCTAACCAAGGAAGTAATTTAAACGAGGTGTAAACATAAACCCGATTTTCTCGAATGGACACCTTTGGGAACCTCAAAGGGCGCCCGTTAGCTTTGTCTGTTGAAGCGGTTCAGAGACAAAGGCGACCCTTGGAATGTCACGCCTCGGCTCAAGGTGCGTGGTTATAAATACCTCTGGGGGTAAAACCTAAAATCTTACCTTTCCCCAAATCATTCTCTTGCTCATCAAGTTCTTGTCTTCTCGCCACCAACTCGTTGAAAATCTCCTCTTCCCGAGAAAAATGGTAGGAGAGTTTCCGAATGGGCCGAGTCGGAGATGGATCTGGCGAAGATGCAAACCCTTGTCAATCTTTGGGAAGATTCGAGAGAAAGTTCTTGTGGAGTGGTTCCTACAAGATAAGCAAAGAATGGCCATCGGGGGAGGAAGGACAAATCCCCGTTTTCCAAGCGTATTGTGAGTGTGGTCTTCGATTACCTGCTCACCCCTTTCTCACATTGATACTCGAGCATTTTGGAGTGGAATTGGTGAACCTTGGTCCTAATTCCATCACCATGCTGAGCGTATTCAATATATCTGTGAGAGCGTGCACAGGAATTCAGCGGATCTTGAGCTTTTTCAAGATTTCTACTAATGGCTCGACAATCTGGGATAGCCGAAGTTGTGGTTTGAAGCTCCACGACGGAAGTCGAAGGAGTATATTCAGATGTTCACTCGGTCCTCATGGCCGTTGTGGAGGAAGAGGTGGTTTTACTGGAAAGTCACCTCCGAAGACAGTCTTTCTTTCGAAGGGAAGGCTACCGAAAAGAAGGCTTCCTGGGATTCGACTCCCCAGGATATTAATCGAATTGCCCCCTATATTCAAGCCATCAAAGATTTGAAAGCGAGAGGGTTGATCGGATGGCATGTGGTGAAAGATTTCATCACACGTCGAATTAGTCATTTGAAGAAACGAGTGCCTCCGATGTGGAGGTACACGGGGCCAAAAGACCTGACCAGGGATTACGAGGGAGGTAAGTAGTTTTTCGACTTAGCTCTCAGTTTGGACTTTCTGCAAAGTTGTTTAAAGAATGCTTTTATCTGTTTGAACAGATCTTTCACCAGCGGAGATTGACGTTAGAGTCAAACTTATTTGTGAGAAGCCCCCGTCACCTAGTGTGGCGGTTCCTCAAATTATTGCGGTTTTATCCGCAGAAGAAAAGGTTAAGCGCCTAAAGGTAATCAAAATTTGATTTCATCCTTAGGAACTTATAGTCGTAGAAAGAACTTACGACTAGAGAAATGTTATAGAAAAACTTACAACTTAGTAGTGACCGTAGAAAATCTTACGATCGAAGAAAGGTCGTAGAAAAACTTACGACTTGATAATGGTCGTAGAAGGTCTTACGACCAGTTAGTAATTCTTCTTTTTCTGTTTTGCTTCTGTAAAGTAGGTATGGAAAATCGTCGAGACGAAGAAGAAGCTGTACTGATAACCATCGGTGCAGAGTTGACAAAGGACAAAGGCTCAGCTCCTCCATCCAAGAGACGTCGACTTACAAGAGCGGCGACAAGGAGGAGCAAGCTCGAGTTCTAGCCCTTGACCGGATCCTCTGTAAAACTGTGGGTGACGTGGCAGTAGTTGAAGCCGAGGTCAAGAAGCATTGGTGAGGAGGTCAAAGCAATGAACCTCTTAAGCGCAAACCTCGCAAGGCCAAGGTACCTTTTTATTATGACAAGAAAGCTTTCACAGCTTACGCCACTTCTAGATTTGTCAAGCAACTAGAAAAGGAGAACCGGAAGGAGTTTATGTCTTTTGTGAAGGACAACGCCGATCCAAATTGAGCCTCTAGCTTGAGGGTAGCGCTTTGCTCTTGGAGTGATCGAGACCGATCTCGGTCCTCCGGAAAGTCAGGAGACCATAGAGATGGTCCCTGTTCAAGACTTACGACCAGACGTGGTCATGACTGAACCTATTCCCCAACTTGAACTACGACCAGACGTGGTCGTATAAAAGAAGTCAAAGAATTCTTCCATCGGGAAGATGGCTCCAAAGTTTCTGATTAAGTCCAGGACGCAGAGGTATGTGAAACAAGCTAAAGTGTAAGAATAGCATTTACCTTTTGCTTTCCACAATTTGACTTGCTATCCTTTTGTTGTTTTTAGCCCGACTCCTTCAGCCCCCGAGAATGCTTCTATTGAGAAGCCTATTGCTACCTCTCCAGCTGTTGGAGAGACAACAAGGGAAGTGGTCGATGGATCATCCTCAGCCCAGGTGGTAGAAGAAGTCGTGGCTCCCGAAGCGGTTGTCACGACTGCTGAAGTCGTAGCTATGGCCACCGAGGCAGCGGCCATAGTTACTGAGGTGGCATCTATTGAGGCAGCGGTTACAACAACTGAGATAGCCGCCATGACCACTAACGTGGTCGTAGGATTAGCAGAGGAAGTCGCAGAAGCCTCTGCCCAAGGTGGTGATGTGCCTGACCACCGTGCGGGGAAGGAAATCGTTGCAGACCTCCTTCCTGGTACCCAAAGAGAAACTACAATTTCAGAATCGGAAGATGAAGAATACTTCAATTTCTGTTCTGATTTCTTTAGCCCTGCTTCCATAGTGGGGTCTTCTGCCTTTAGATCTCGCCACCGAGTTCCCCATCCCAAAGACATTCCCAATAGAGGGAACACTTTTGATAATGAGTGCCTTGAGAAGGTTTGGTGGGACCAAGTTGAGAGAGTGGACAAGCTGAAGCACCCAGAGCTGGTTTACTCAATATTTTCTCGATCAACCATGAATGTAAGTATTTGATGATACTTATGCATACAGGTATAATCTTATCTTATTTCTCACTGTCTTGTCTTTTGCAGAAAGCCATAGAGCAAATCGCCGTTGTCGGTGAATATCATCGACAACTTCTAGAGCCGCGACAGGAAAAAGAGGAACTCTGTAAACAGGCAGAGAGGTGGTAAGTCACTGTTTTTCATAATCATTTTTGACTACTTATATAGTGCTTACAGGGTTTGTCATGGAAAAACTCACGACTAGGTACTGGTCGTTAAAGACTTACGACCAGTGGCTTTGTCGTAGAAGAACTTACGAATAGGTGATGGTCGCAGAAGAACTTACGACCATGAGATTTTGTCGTAGAAAAACTTACGACTAGGTCGATGGTTGTAGAAGAACTTACAATCGATTGACCAATGCTTATGTTCGCTTTTATCCTTTGCAGGTTGAACAGTGACGCAAAGACCTTAGCCGACTCGCTCGATTATGAAAAAGAGGAGTCAAAAAGCTATGGGAAAAAGTAGAATTCCTTTGGGGAAACTTAAAGAAGCCAACTCGCAAACGCTAAATTGCAGGAAGGAATAAACGATAAGTCTTGAACTTAAGATCGCTACGACTTTGATCTTTATCTAACTCTCGCTTCTTTTCGTAAAAAGAAGATGAGATGAGAAAGCTCCGAATGAAGTCAAAGAGAAACTTCATCATTCACGAGTTTACTCGTATGTCTAAAAATAAAGATCAAGATCTTGAAACGCCGAGAACTTCGAATATCAGGTAAGTAATTCTTTACCTGTAGTCCTTTACGAGTTATCTCCCTTTTCTTACTCTCACTTCCTTTCTAGGAATGGATCTTGAATTGGGAAGGCTCGAGACTGAAATCACGGAAAAAACCATGATTTATAATCAGACCGTCCTTATTGCAAAGAAGAATGTAGAGGACATTAGATCATGGGAGAAAAAGCATGCTGAGACCGTTGCTTCCCATAATGAAGAGGTCAAGAAGTTGGATTCTCGACTAGTGGGTAAGAAATTCTTTTACCCATGATTATTTTTCTTTTCTTTTCCTCTAGAAGTTTATCTTTGTTTGACCAGTCTTATTCTTTTCAGAACAAGTGGTCGAAAACAAAAAGCCTCGCGAGGCTTCGACTTGTACCCAACAGGAGATGGACGCAATGAAGATTAAACTTCAAGGCAACATCACGCTCCTGAACAATGTGCTTGGTGAGCTACATAGTGAGGGAAAGACTCCTCAAGATGATACAATAACCGCTCACATAAGTACTATTGGGGATCAAGTCGGGATTTTGCAAGATCTGGTGACTACTCTGAAGGCCAACCAAGCTGAATCGATAAAGGAAGCGGTCGAAACTGTAGTAAGTTATGCATTAGCAAAACTTAAAGCTCATGACCCCAACCTTAATGTGCAACCACTCGGCCGATTTTATTCGCTCTGAAGCGTAAGGAAGACGTCGATGGAGGAGATGCAATTAGTTGGTAGGAAAGTTCGAGAGGAGATGCGGTTGGGATCTCCCTCTTGAGTAACTTGTAAAAACACGTGAAAAACAAACTTTTATTGATGTAATATCGATCCATCTTGTTTCTCGCAAATTATCTTGTCGAGTAGTTAGTAACTCAAAAGACAATTAACTAATTTTAAAGACTAAAAATTGAAGTCAAATTAATGACTTTATCCTAGCCCCGACTATTTGCTTAGTTTGTTGAAACTAAGTAAATAGTCTTGTCTCTACAAATCATCTTGTCGAGTAGTTAGTAACTCAAAAGATAATTAACTAATGTAAAGACTAAGAATTGAAATCAATTATCCTAGCCCTCGACTATTTGTTTGAGTTTGTTTAGACAAACTAAGTAAATAGTCTTTAGAAAGGGTTTACAAAACAGAGAGGTTTGTTTAACTGGTAGTTTTTGGCCGCAATTGTCATGCACTGGTCGAAAGAGTGGTAATGAATTGACACTAGGAAGTTCCTTCTAGTGGGCAGGACCACGTGCAGAGAGGAGAGGCTTCGACTAGGTAATGTTAACATCTCCGACTAGGTTAATGAAATCGAGAATAGCAACTTGAGTTAAACAAACATCCAGAGAACTTCAAAAAATTCGTTCGCCCTTCTTTGGAGAATTCAATAAGTCTGCCCTGTTATCAAGAGTTGGAAACCGAACGATGCTAGGAAGTTCCTTCTAGTGGGGTGACCACGTGCGAGAGGAGAGACTTCGACTAGATGTGTTTCTTCCTCCGACTTAGTTAAGACAAATTGAATACACCAAAGGCAAATTAATAAATCTTAAAAGTGCACTCTGCTTAGAATATTTTTCAAAAATGAAACGAAGAAATAATGTAAGGTGAAAGGAGTTGGCCTTCAAAAATTGTTCGACTAAATAAAACCCAGTTCTTTGTGTTGGCAACAAAAGCGAGTAACGAGTTGACACTAGGAAGCTCCTTCTAGTGGGGCGGGATCACATGCAGATAGGGGAGGCTTCGACTAGGTGATGTTATCTGCCTTTCGACCAGTGTAAAGAAAACTGGGTGTTTGAAACATAGTCGAAAAATTATGAAAGCACTACTCAAAAGTAAGACAATAGAGATAGAGAAAACCTGAGTCTTTATTGTCCGAATGATTGGTTACACATAGAACTTGCGTAACTGGTCGATGTTCCAAGAATTCGAGAAAACCTGACCGTCTTCCATTGCCAATCGCATCGACCACTCGACGAGTAACTTCGACCATCGTGTAAGGACCTTCCCACTTGGGAGAAAGTTTGTTCGATTAGACTTGGATTGGCAAAGCCTCAATACTAAGTCACCTCTGACAAAGAAGGTCAGCGAGGTTGGACCTTCGATCGTAGTATCTTCGCAGGCTTGTTGGTAGACCGCCAACTAATTAGGGCCTGGTTTCTCCTTTCTTCAAGTAGATTAATATCATCTGCTCGAGTTTGTTCCTGGTTGGAGTCTGTGAATGTTTCGACTCGTGTTGACCGTATCTTTAGTTCCGGAGGAAGCATGGCTTCAGCGCCGAAGACTAGAAAGAAAGGTGTTTCTCCTGTAGCCCGACTGGTAGTTGTACGAACGGCCCATAATACAGAGGGTAACTCTTGTACCCAAGCCCCCGAGCGTTTGATGAGCTGGTCGAAAACTCGAGTCTTAATTCCTCTCATTATTTGGCCGTTTGCACGTTCGACTGCCCCATTACTCTGGGGATGGGCCACAGAAGCATAACACAACTTGGTACCCAACTCGTCGCAAAATTCCTGAAATTTTGCGCTCGAAAATTGCTTACCATTATCTGTAATTATTCGACTCGGTACTCCAAATCGAGTAATTACGCATCTCATCATAAACCGTTTTGCCGCTTAGTTGTTATCGATCCACGTGTTCGGCTTCAATCCATTTTGTGAACGTATCAATAGCTACAAAAGGAACTCAAACCTCCCGAGCTTTGGGGAACGGTCCCGGGATATCAAGACCCTGTGTTGCAAAAGGCCAAGATAGAGGTATTGTTTGTAATGCCCGAGCCGGTTGGTGTATTTGCTCGCTATGAAACCGCATCGACACACTTTTTAACCAACTCTTTAGCATCGTATAGAAATCATGGCTGTAAAAACCTTGTCGAAAAGCCTTGCCAACCAACGTTCTGTAAGAAGCATGATTTCCACAGATGCCACCATGTATGTCGTGAAGGAGTGTCAATCCTTCGCTCTGCGAAATGCATCGCATGAGCACCCCTTGAGTACCCCGTTTATAGAGAACTCCTTCGACCAAAGTATACATTTTGGCTTTTCGGGATAAGCGATGCGCCTCGAGATCGCCTTGGTCGCATGTAACCCTTTCGAAGATAATCATAGATGGGCACCATCCATGTATCCTCGTACTCTAGAGAGGCCGTCTCAATAGGAGGTGTCTCGGCTCATCGACTGCAGAAGGCTTCGGAGTTGTTCCAAGAAGACTCCTTTTGGTACTTCAGATCGGGAAGAAGCTATTCGAGCAAGCCGGTGCGAGGAAATTATCCTTCGAGGATGAATTGTGCCTCAAACCTAAAAATGCTTTTCTAGCTTACGCACTTCCGATAAATACCGAGACATTGTCGGGTTAGAGCACCTGGTACTCTTTCCGACTTGATTCACGACTAGTTGAGAGTCTCCTCTCACGAGTAGTCGGCGAATCGAGAGCGCTTTCATTGCTTTCGATACCACTAGCAAACCTTCAGATACGCCACATTATTAGTGGCCCGAAAGTTTAATTGTATGGCATACTTTAAGGTCTCTCCGTTAGGAGATACCAGACCACCCGACCCAGAGCCACTTAAAGTAAGCGACCCGTCAAAATACATAGATCCCATTGGTGCGTGGGAATCGTCTTGGGGATCTGAGCAGTTCAGATTTGTCCATTCGGCGACAAAGTCTGCCAAGATCTCGATTTAATGGCCGTTCGGGACCACGAAATGGATGTCGAACTCCCAAGTTCGACCGACCATTTTGCCATGCGCCCATTGCTTCCCTATTCGGAGGATCGCTCTAAGGGAAACTCGACGCAAGCACACTAGTTTGTGCGCTGAAAATAATGCCGCAGCTTCCTCGAAGACATGAGGAGGGCATATAAAGCTTTTGGACCCGAGGGTAACGCTCCTTAGGTCCGTGTAAAACTTCACTTACGTAGTAGACCGGTCGTTGTACATTTTCACGTTCTACGACCACTCATGCGCTTATCGCTGTGGCGTGGCGACTAGGTAAACCAAGAGCGTTTCTTACGGCCTCGGAGAGACCGAATAGGAGCACTCAGAAGGTACCTCTTGACATCCTCAAAGCGGCGTTTGCCTCTTCGACCACTCAAAACCTTCGTGTTTCCTTAGAAGTTTAAAGAAAGGTAGTCCTTTTCTCCCGATCGTGCGATGAAACGACTTAAAGCCGCCATGCACCGGTGAGTTTCGGACTTCTTTCCGTAGTTGGAGGGCATTTCTAAAATGGCTTTTATCTTTTCGATTTGCTTCGATTCCTCGTATTGATACTAGGAATCCAAGCAATTTCAAGAGATTCAAATACACACTTCTCGTGATTAAGTTTTAAGCGATGTTTTACGAGATTGTCGAACGTTTCTTCTGGTCGATAATATGATTAAGTCTCTTGATGCTTTTGACAACTAGATCATCAACATAGGCTTCTAGATTTCGGCCTAATTGAGATGAAAAAGTTGCCTGCATCAAGCGTTGAAAAGAAGCACCGGCATTTTTTTAGACCAAATGGCATTTTGACATAGCAAAATATACCAAATAGTGTAATAAATGCGGTCTTTTCTTCATCGTCTAGACACATATTGATCTAGTGGTATCCGAATATGCATCTAAAAACTTAACATTTCACACCTGCGCAAGAGAGTCAACCAACCGATCGATATAAGGTAAAGGAAAATCGTCTTTTGGACAAGCTTTATTAAGATCAAGAAAGTCTCGCTTTATACGCCATTTGCCGTTTGACTTTCTAACCATTACAGGTTAGCCAACCATTACGGGTGGTTGACCTCTTATAAAGCCCCTTTAAGTAGCTTATCCAATTCGATTTAATAGCATCTCGCCGATCGGGGCAAATCTCCGCAATTTTTGTTTTACGGGTACTTTGTCAGGCCGTAAAGCTAGCCTGTGCTCGATCACCTCCCTGGGGACTCCGGGCATGTCGGATGCTTGCCACGCGAATACATCTGCGTTAGCTCGGAGGAAGGTGATGAGGGCGTCTTCCTATTTGGGGTCGGAAGTATCCCCGATGCGAACAGTCTTCGAGGGCTCCCCTGCGTCTAGAGGAACCTCTTTGACTTTGTCGTTCGGCTTTGGTGTAGCTTTAGACTTCGACTTGCTAGTCGAAGGCTGACTTTCTTCTCGAGTTGGTATTTGTCCTACCATCTCGAGGGATCGACGGTCGCAGGTATGCGCCATCTTCTTGTCACAATGGATTGTGATTACTCCTTTGGGACCTGGCATCTTAATACATTGATATCCATAATGAGTAGCCATTAGGAATTTTGCCAAAGTTGGTCGTCCGAGTATGGCGTTATATGTCGTATCGAAATCGACCACATCAAAAGAGATTTTCTCCGTCCTGAAATTACTTGGTGAACCAAATGTTAAAGGAAGAAAACTTGACCAATTGGTTTGGTTGAAGATCCCATGACGATCCCATGGAAAGAGTATCGCATCGGTCTTACTTTGGTCCCGGTATTTGCATGTCATCCGAGCACTCGTAAATAAAATATTTAACGAGCTTCCACCATCAACCAAAACTCGATTGACCCGACAATTGTTGATGGTGGGTTCGACCACGATTGGGTATCGACCGTCGAGTCGAAGAATCGGGCGATCACTCTTCTCGAAAGAGATAGTGACTTCCACCACTTCGATAATTTATTGATGAGAGGAGGATCTATGGAATTTACCTCACGCTCAGCAGACCTTAAGTCGCCGCTTTGATTCATATGCCGATGATCCCGTAGAGATGTGTTCGATGGTGTGTTGCGGATCCCGAACGGCATCTCCTCTTCGTCATCCGAAGATTTATGACCACTTGTTTGACCTACATGCTCGAGAGTGGGAAGTGGTCCTTGTTTGTTGTAGTAGTCTTCAAGCTTTAGTTGGAAGACCTGCAATTCGAAGGTCATGCCCTTCCTTTTATGGAAAGGACACCACCTAGGCTTATCATTTTTCCGATTAGGGCGCTTACCTTTGCCTCTCTGTGAGTGCGGCTTGATGTGCGTGGTTCTTTATCATTCACACCAATACCTCCTTGGGACCGCTGGCTTGGAGTTTTGACCCTTCGCCTTGTTCTTGGACTTTTTGCTTTTTATCCTTCTTCTTACCAATGTCGCCTTTGGCTCTCGAGAGGTATTGTCTTCTCGATCTATTGTATTGTTCCACTCGACCGCCTCGTAAGCGGTGGTATATCGATCACCATCTCAAGAGTTCGCAATGTAAGTAGGTGGGTTTAAAGCAATGTCTTCGTTATTCTCCTACTACGGACTCCTACTTGAACGCTCGATAATGTGATGAATCAAACTTCCGGAATTGAGTTACTTAACCCGACTAAAGCGCTTGATGAATTGGCGCAAGGTCTCGTTGTCATTCTCGTCTCATCCGGTGCAAGTCATCCTCCTTTCGTATGATTGTAAGTGCCTTGGAAATTTGCCAATAGAAGGTCGCAGAGGTGTTGCTAAGAGTAAATCGACTCGAGTGGTTGATTTAGTAACCACGATCGAGCGGATCCTTCGAGCACGCTTGGAAGATAATTTGCCATTACATGCTCTCCTCCTCCTGCCGCTTTCGGATCATTGCTGTGTAGATTTGAAGGAATTCGATGGGATTTTGGGAACCATCAAACTTCTCCATGTTCATCGGGTCGAAAACGAGGTGGCAAATGAAAATTACTCGAGATCGGCGAGAATGCCCGACATCCAGTAATGACTTCTTGACGCCTCCTTTGTAAGAAAGAAGGGTTGATATCATCAGGTGGTCGTACTCGACGATACCCAGTAATAGGTTGACCAGACCTATGATAGATCTCAGTCCTACGAGGGGAATACTCCTCGTAGTTTATCTGCTGCTGCAGATTCCCATGTCGGAATGGTGAGTGATCACCTCTCCGAGGGATTTGCTGATCATCAGTCGTTCGAAAGACATTTCTCCGAGTAGGTGATCGATGCGACATACTGTTGCGTCGATTCCTCCATGGTGATATGTTCGATTGACTAGTAGCCGAAGAAGTCGTATTGCTATGACTTCCTGAATGATGTCGGCGAGGCGCTTCAAGCCTTGCCATCGTGTTCCGAAGCCTTTGTGCAATCTCTTCAACGAAGAGGTCATAGCCTGGTACTCGGGCTAGCTCTTGAGTTAGATTTTCGAGCAAGTCATTGATGTACTGAAGTTCTTGAGCTTCCTTCGATCGATATTGGATGCGCCCAGACAGATTCTTCTGGGCTTCAATTTTCTTCCATTCTTGAGACTGCCTTAATGAAGTGCGAGAATGTCGAGGATTTCCCTCGCGTTCATGAAGGTGTTGGTCGTGTCCGCCAATGGTGGCGTCCTTGCCAACGTCACGAGAGGGCGCAGTGTGTGTCCTTCTGGAAGGGTCTCCATCTGGGTCTCTAGAAGAGTGATCTTGATCTGAGGGAAGGACGAAGACCTCCCGTTGATGATTCTCACTTGCGCTCGAGGCCTCTCCGCTTGATGAGTTGTCGAGAGACACCATCTGGCGACTTGGAGTAATCCTCCGGTAGGGGAAGTTCAGGTTATAACCGTCTCCGTTGGCGTGTGTGATCTGCGGAGAGATGGTCGAATTTGTAGGAAAAGCATGCTTGATCCCGCTCTCTCAAGCGCCATCCGGAGAGAGAGGATCACCAGATCTTGGTGAAGTCCTGCATGTGGCTTCCAGAGCTTGCCTCACCAAGTTGGACCGCCTTAGGGGGACTTGGACACTTCGAGGAAAAACTCTCGTCGTGTCGTGAGTCCACCTGGGTGTGGTCCCGGTCGATTGATCCTTGTCCTTTGAGAGGTAGATTCCTCTCTGACGTCTTGTTATGGGGATAAGGATCCTCCTCAACTCCGCCGTGACATTGTCTCTGGATCTGTGGGAAGATCCCGGAGGTAGCAATGCCATAGGATGAGTCATCATTCGGTTTATGTAATCGAATCCGGATCCATGTCGATGTCACAGACCGCCAAGTCGAACCAGCTTCTCCTCGCTCCATTCTCCCGCCATGAGTGCATGAGATTTGGAAAACAGAGAGTATGTTGACAAGAGATTACCGAAGATCCCCACGGTCGGTGCCAAGCAATCGCTGTTTTAGAACCGAACTTACGTAAAGATTGTTTGATTCGGGGTCTCCTAGAATGGAATCACGCAGAGATTGACACGGGATTTTTATACTGTGTTCAGCCTTCTCCGGAGAGAATAACAACCCTACTCCTGTGTGTGTATGGTATTGAGTGTATTTTGAACAATCGGGGAAAAACTAAGACTATTACAGATAGTGCTTGTATTCCTCGATGGCCCGATCTCCCTTCCTTTCTCTCGATTGTCGCTTTTTATAGTACGTGAAGGAGCGGCGGCACTTTAGATAAAGCGGCGCCCATTACCTCCTCGTGAATTCAAGACGCTTGGCAATAATCACCGGTGTATTAACTCCTCCACGCCGCTAACAAACTATATATCGTAGATAATGGAGCATTACGTGTCATTACTCGCAGAATAACAACAGATGATGATCGTTTGAATCCCTTGATCAAATAAGACCCACTCGCCTCGTAGTTTTATTTGATCATAAGGTGGTCGAAGTTGACCTAGTCGTGAGGAGCCTACGACTATGAGGTAGTCGTAGCAAGACTTACGACTATGGGATAGTCGTAGCATATCTTGCGACTATGGGGGTAGCCGTAGCATAACTTACGACTATGGGGGTGGTCGTAGAAGAACTTACGACCACTCATTAGGCTCTTCCCTCATAACATTAAGGGGTATACTCAGGGTCCACATGACGTCATATTTACCTATAATAAGAATTATAGATAAAAGATAAAATGAGGATTATTATATCCTCGTCAACTCCTTTTGGTACTACAGATCGGGAAGAAGCTATTCGAGCAAGCTGGTCTACGAGGAAATTATCCTTTCGAGGGATGGATTGTGCCTCAAAACTTAAAAAATGCTTTTCTAGCTTACGCACTTCCGATAAGTACCGAGACATTGTCGGGTTAGAGCACTGGTACTCTTTCCCGACTTGATTCACGACTAGTTGAGAGTCTCCTCTCACGAGTAGTCGGCAAATCGAGAGCGCTTTTCAGCTCGTGATGCCGCCTAGCAAACCTTCAGATTCGCCACGTTGTTAGTGGCCCGAAAGTTTAATTGTATGGCATACTTTAAGGTCTCTTCGGTAGGAGATACCAGACCACTGACCCAGAGCCACTTAAAGTAAGCGACCCGTCAAAGTACATCGCCCATCGGTCGTGGAATCAGATCGGGGATCCCGAATGTTTCAGATTTGTCCATTCGGTGACAAAGTCCGCCAAGATCTCGATTTAACGGCCATTCGACACGAAATGGAGGTCTAACTCCCAAGTTCAATCGACCATTTTGCCATGCGCCCCGCTTGCTTCCCTATTTTGGAGGATCGCCCCCAAGGGAAACACAGACGCAACCTGACTATTTTGTGCTTTGAAAATAATGCCGCAGCTTCTCGAAGATATGAGGAGGGCATATAGAAGCTTTTGGACCTGAGGGTAATGCTCCTTAGGCCCGTGTAAAACTTCACTAACGTAGTAAACCGGTCGTTGTATGTTTTCACGTTCTACCACCAAGATCTTGTGCTTATCGCTGTGGCGTGGCGCCTAGGTAAATTAAGAGCGTCTCTTCCGGCTTCAGAGAAACTGAATAGGAGCACTCGTGAAGATACCTCTTGACATCCTCAAAGGCGTTGTTTACCTCGCTCGACCACTCAAAACCTTCGTGTTTCCTTAGAAGTTTAAAGAAAGGTAGTCCTTTTCTCCTAGTCGTGCGATGAAACGACTTAAAGCCGCCATGCACCCCGTGAGTTTCGGACTTCTTTCTTTGTGGTTGGAGGGCGCATTTGGAGAATGGCCTTTATCTTTTCGGGATTTGCTTCGATTCCTCATATAGATACTAGGAATCCAAGCAATTTTTCTGAAGAGGTTCCGAACACACACTTCTCAGGATTGAGTTTTAAGCGATGCTTTCTGAGGTTATCGAATGTTTCTTGTAGGTTAGTGATATGATTAAGTTTTTTCATGCTTTTAACAACTAGATCATCAACATAGGCCTCCAGGTTTCGGCCTAGTTGAGATGAAAAAGTCGATTGCATCAAGCGTTGAAAAGAAGCACATGCATTTTTTAGACCAAATGGCATTTTGACATAGCAAAATATACCAAATGGTGTAATAAACACGGTCTTTTCTTCATCGTCTAGACACATATTGATCTGGTGGTATCCAGAATATGCATCTAAAAAACTTAACATTTCACAACCTACAGTAGAATCAACCAACTGATCGATACGAGGTAAAGGAAAATCATCTTTTGGACAAGATTTATTAAGATCAGTGAAGTCTACACATATACGCCATTTGTCGTTTGACTTCCTAACCATTACAGGATTAGCCAACCACTCTGGGTGGTTGATTTCTCTTATAAATCATGCTTTAAGTAGCTTATCCAATTCTGATTTAATAGCATCTCGTCGATCAGGGGCAAATCTCCGTAGTTTTTGTTTTACGGGTACTTTGTCGGTAGTAAAGCTAGTTCGCGCTTGATCACCTCCCTGGGGACTCCGGGCATGTCGGATGCTTGCCACGCGAAGACATCTGCGTTAGCTCGGAGGAAGGTGATGAGGGTGTCTTCCTACTTGGGGTCGAAAGTATCCCCAATGCAAACAGTCTTCGAGGGCTCCCATGCGTCCAGAGGAACCTCTTTGACCTTGTCATTCGGCTTTGATGCAGCTTTAGGCTTCGACTTGCTGGTCGAAGGCTGACTTTCTTCTCAAGTTGGTATTTGTCCAACCATCTTGAGGGATCGACGGTCGCAGGTATGCGCCATCTTCTTGTCACAGTGAATTATGATTACTCCTTTGGGACCTGGCATCTTAATACATTGATACTCGTAATGAGTAGCTATTAAGAATTTTGCCAAAGTTGGTCGTCCGAGTATGGCGTTATATGCCGTATCGAAATCGACCACATCAAAAGAGATTTTCTCTGTCCTGAAATTACTTGGTGAACCAAATGTTAAAGGAAGAGAAACTTGGCCAATAGGTTTGGCTGAAGACCTCGGTACGATCCCATGAAAAGAGTATCGTACCGGTCTTACCTTAGTCCTGGGTACTTGCATCTCGTCCAGGGCACTCGTAAACAAGATGTTTAATGAACTGCCACCATCAACCAAAACTCGATTGACCCGACAATTGTTGATGGTGAGTTCGACCACGATCGGATATCGACCTGGTCGAGTCGAAGGAATCGAGCAGTCACCCTTCTCGAGGACATGGTGACTTCCGACCACTTCGGTAATTTATTGACGAGAGAAGGATCTATGGAGTTTACCTCGCGTTCGGCAGCTTTAAGCTGTCGTTTTGATTCGTATGCCGATGATCCCCCATAGATGTGTTCGACGGTATGTTGTGGATCCTAGAACGGCATCTCCTCATCGTCGTCTGACGACTTATGATCACTCGTTTGTCCCACCGCCGAGAGCGGGAAGTGGTCCTTCTTGCTGTAGTAGTCCTCGAGCTTTCGTTGGAAGACCTGCGAGCTGGAAGGTCATGTCCTTCCTTTTATGGAAAGGACACCACCTAGGCTTATCGTTCTTCCGATCGGGCACTTACCTTTGCCTCGGTCGAATGCGGCTTGAGGTGCGGCTCTTTATCATTTACGCCAAGACCTCCTTGGAACCGGCGGCTTGGAGTTTTTGACCCTTCGCCTTTGTTTTTGGATTTTTGCTTTCTTATCCTTCTTCTTACCAACTTCTCCGGCTCTCGAGAGGTATTGTCTTCGATCGATTGTGTTATTCCACTCGACCGCCTCGTAAGCGATCAGATATCGATCGGCCATCTCAAAGAGTTTGGCGGCGATGAGGGAGGATTCAAAGCGATATCTTCATTATCCTTCTTCTACGGCTCCTTGCTTGAAAGCCCCGATGACAGATGAGTCGAAATTTTCGAATTGAATTACGAACCTGACTAAAGCGCTTGATGAATTGGCGCAAAGTTTCGTGGTCGTTCTGTCTCATCCGGTGCAAGTCGTCCTCCTTCCCAAGGCGATTGTAGGTGCCTTGGAAGTTTACCAGTAGATGGTCACAAAGGTGTTGCCAAGAATAAATCGACTCGAGTGGTTGATTCAGTAACCACGATCGAGCAGACCCTTCGAGCACAGTTGGAAGGTAATTCGTCATTACATGCTCTCCTCCTCCTGTTGTTCAGACAGCTGTTGTATAAATTTGAAGGAACTTGATGGGATTTTGGGATCCATCGAACTTCTCCATGTTCACTGGTCGAAAACGAGGTGGCTGATGAATGCTCTGAGGTCCAAGAAAATGCCCAACATCCGTAATAACTTCTGACGCCTCTTTGCAGAAAGAAGAGTTGATATCACCAGTGGTCGATTCGACGATACCCAATGAATGTTGACCCGACTGTAATAGGTCTCGGTCCCACGAGGAATACTCCTCGTAGTCCATCTCGCCGTCGGATCTCCATGTCCGGAATGGTGAGCGATCATCTCCGAGGGGTTTGTTGATCATCGATCCGCTCGAAAGACATTTCTCCGAGTAGGAGATCGACGCGACTTGTCTTTGCGCCGATGTCTCCGCTGTGATATGTTTGATCGACCGTAGTCAAGAAGTCGATTGCTATGACTTCCTGAATGATGTCAGCGAGGTGCTTCCAGTCTTGCCATCGTGGTCCGAAGCCTTTGTGCGATCTGTTCGACGAAGAGATCGTAGACTGGCACTCGGGCGAGCTTTCGAGTAGGGTTCTCGAGCAAGTCATTGATGTACTGGAGCTCTTGAGCTTCCTCTGATTGATATTGGATGCGCCCAGGCAGTTTCTTCTGGGCTGCAATCTTCTTTCGCCGAATAGCCTTAAGATCTTCCATGTCAGATTCTTGAGACTGTCTCAATGGAGTGCGAGTATGTCGAGGATTTTCCTTGCGTTCATCAAGGTGTTGGTCCTGTCCGTCATCGGTGGTGCCCTTGCCATTGCCACGAGGGGGCGTAGTGCGTGATCTTCGGGGAGTGTCCCTAGCTCGGTCTCTAGAAGAGTGACCTTGATTTGAGAGAAGGACGAAGACCTCTCGTTGATGATTCTCACTTGCGCTCGAGGCCTCCCCGCTCGAGGATTAGTCGAGAGACACCATCTGGTGACTTGGAGTAATGCCCTCCAGGTAGGGGAACTCTGGGTTATAACCGTCTCTATCCGCAGATGTGATCTGCGGAGATATGGTCGAATTTGCAGGAAAAGCATGCTTGATCCCGTTCTCTCTGGGGTCATCCAGAGAGAGAGGACCACCAGATGCTGGTGAAGTTCTGGAATTGTGGCTTCCAGAACTTGTCTTACCAAGTCAGACCGCCTTAGGGGGACTCGGACACTTGGAGGAAAAACTCTCGTCGTGTTGTGAGTCCGCCTAGGTGTAGTCCCGGTCGGATTGACCTTGTCCTTTGAGAGGATTGATTCTCTGTTGGACGATCTTGTTGTGGGGATAGGATCCTCCTCAACTCTATCGCTGGCATGGTCTCCGGATCTGCGGAAAGATCCTCGAGGCAAGAACACCATTGATGAGTCGATACTCTGCTCAGAATCGAAACCGACATCCATGTTGACGTCACAGAATCTGCCAAGTCAAACCAGCTCCTCGCTCCATTCCCCGCCATGAGTGCATGAGATTTGGGAAAAAGATAGTATGTTGACAAGAGATTACCGGAAGATCCCCACGCATTTGGTACTATCGGTTCAGATTTTAGAACCGATCTTACGAAAGATTGTTTGATTCGGGGATCTCCTAGAATGGAATCACGCAGAGATTGACACGGTATTTTTATACTGTTCGAGCCTTCTCCGGAGAGAATAACAACCCTACTCCTATGTGTGTATGGTATTGAGTGTGTTTCAGCATAAACGGGAGAAAAGACTAAGGCTATTACAGTAAGATAGTATCCGATCGTCTTCCCGATTGCTTGTTGTCTCCTCCGATCGGTCGCCCTCTTTCCCTATCTCGATCACGCCTCTATATAGTCGTGAAGGAATAGCCGTTTTCCTCAAGAGACGATCATCAAATCTAGTAACGCGACGCTTGTAGTAATCATCGGATGGTAACTCCTTCACGCCCGCGCGATACTTGTCGTGATAATGGGGTATTGTGTGTTATTATTTCAGTATAATAACAACAGATGTTGATCGCTTGGATTCCTTAATCAATTGGACCCACTCGCTTTGAGGTTTTATTGAACATAAGGTGGTCGTAGCTGACCTGGTCGTAGAAGAACTTACGACCATAAGGTAGTCGTAGCAAGACTTACGACTATAGGGTAGTCGTAGAATAACTTACGATTGGGTAATGATCGTAGAAGAAGGTAATAGTAGCAAGACTTACGATTATGGGGGTGGTCGTAGAAGAACTTACGACCACCTGGTAGACTTCTCCCTTGTAAGTTTAAGGGGTATACCTAGAGACCACATAACATCATATTTACTCATAATAAGAATTATAGATAAAAGATAAAATGAGGATTATTAGATCCTCGTCAGTATAAAAGACAAGATAGATGAACCCTGCAGAGAAAACTAAATAACGACACCAAAATAATCACGGCGAGAGAGAGATTTAGGGGAGTCGATCACAAATTCCTTAAACACAACATCAAAATAGTATAAGGTATTGTTGTTCTCTCACAATCATCTCGAACTTTTTAGGATCCTCGGATCGATCCTTACTCTGTACAAGAATCTAGTGCTAAAGAATAATCTAGCATCTAATTCTCTTGTGCACCTCTTGCTTTAGACAGGTTGGCTTGTAGCTTGGAATTCTCTATGATCACACCTCATAGCTTTATATAATGCTCCTAATTATCCTTCAAAAGAAAATAGTAATCCTAATCCTATTAGATTCGTATAGAAATCCTTACAACGCTGAAGTCCTGGTAGAATAGGATACGAAGCACCGTATCTCAACAATCTAGTTAATTATGTACCTGGAAGCTATATGTGACTTTCCTGCGCGTTGTTTATGAAGCTGGAGGTGATGCCGGAGTAGGTGGCGGTGTCCGGCACGCCGGTGAACTGGACACCGTCCCAGGGGCTGGAGCGCCAGATCTTTTCGGTGCCGCTCCAGATGAAGATTCGGGGGTCGCCGGACGTGTCCATGGCCATGACGATAGGGCCCAGCGAGGGGTCGGAGGGGCTCTTCCATGCCGTCAGCCTCTTGTTCCGCCCCGTCACGTAGTCGATCCCCACCTTCATCTCCGGGAGCAGCGTGTCGGTCGGGTAGTGGAAGACCTGCTAGGCCACATCGCCGCCGGCGTCCTCAAGCACCAAGTTGTCGTTGTCCAGGATCCGGGCTGGGGCTTGCCAGCGTGGCTGCCGGCCGGCTTGACCGACCACATGATGACCGAGCTTTCGGCCACAATGGCGAGCGTGCCAATGGGCGAGACGGAGAGCGTGGCACCAAGGTTGTTCGCGACGTCGTCGGGGATGGGGTCCTCGCGGTTGGCGACCCAGATGACTGTACGGACGAAGACCTTGTTGTACCAGACTCCAACGTATGTGTTGTTGGCGCCCGACGGGGTGAAGAAGCCGAGAACGAAGTTGGTGTCGCCGCCCGAGACCAGCGTCTCGTTCGCAGCGAGCGGGCGGCCCAGCATGACGGTGTCCCTGGCATGGCAAGCCGTGAGCAAAAGGAACAGCAGGGAGATCAAGAGGAGGTAGCAGCAAACCAAGGACACCATTGCTCGGCGCGAGCAATGAGCGAGTGGTACTACCACCACGTCAATGTGGGTTTGAAGACCAGGACACAAGATTCTCACTGAGGAAAATACAGTAACCGGACGTGGATCGTCAAGTATCCGGGCAACCAGCTCAGTCCGTGTCGGTGTAGGCGATGAGGGAGTCGGGCGCTGACCAGGTGAGCTGCAGACCGTAGGGACCCCCTGATGTACCACAAGACACGCTTGACTAATTGAGATGGTGCTTGCGCGGATCATGCATGTGCAGATAGATCTACTGGATGGTGTACGCAATGTCAGGATGCATGAAGGTGAGATACTACAGAGCACTCACCATACTTCGGTAGGATGTGGGATCATCAACGGTGGCACCAACAACACAAGAGATCTTAGGGGAAGTGTCAATATGAGTGAGAGATGGCTTGCAGGAGGACATGCCAGTGCGTTCGAGAAGCTCGGCGACATATTTGGCTTGGGAAAGAAATAAGCCGGAGGAGGTGTGTGTGACAGTAACGCCTAGGAAATACTGGAGAGATCCAAGATCTGTTATGGCAAATTCTATGCGGAGAGCGGAGATGATGTGCTGGAGAAGATGGTCGGATGAAGCTGTGAGAATAATATCATCGACATAAAGGAGAAGATTGGCTATACTGAGCTTGCTATGAAGAATGAACAGCGACATATCTGATTTGGAGGGAGAAAATCCAAGAGATGAAACATGAGTGGTGAATCGGTGATACTAAGTGCGGGGTGCTTGCTTTAGACCATAGAGAGATCGGTTTAAGCGACACACGATGTCGGGTTGAGAGGAGTCGACGAATTCGGTTGGTTGGCGACAATACACCATCTCGGAAAGAGTGACATGTAAGAAAGCATTCTTAACATCGAGTTAGTGAAGTGAAGTGGTCAATCAAAGGACAAGGCGAGAGAAAGAACAAGACAAATGGTGGCCGATTTGACGACGAGACTGAAAGTCTCGTCGAAGTCAATGCCGGCTTGTTGAGAGAAACCGCGAAGGACCCATCTGGATTTGTAGCGTTCAAGGGAACCATCGGGTTTGAGTTTACGGTGGAAGATCCATTTTTTGGAAACTACATTAGCATGGGATGGAGGAGGGACTAGATCCCAAGTGTTGTTGGATATGAGAGCACAAAATTTGTCACTCATGGCGGCGTGCCAATGAGGATCTTTTAGTGCACTACAAACAGACTGGGGAATGGGAGAGATATGTGGAAGAGTGGATACAGGGAGGTTAAGTCGGTCCCGGGGTTTAAGTTGTAAACCAGACCGAGTGCGAGTGTTGTAACGATGGGAAGGAGGAGCTACGGCAGGGAGGTGTGGTGCCGCAGTGGGTGTGGCAGCGCCTGGAGGGGTTGCGACGCTAGGCACGACAGGGCTTGGGTTTGCCGTGGCAGGGGCTGCGACGGGCGCAGCAGGAGACATGGTAGGAAGAGAGTTGCGGTATGGGGTTGGGATCTGCATAATCAAGAAAATCATAGGTTTCCAGAGACGACGTAGGATGGGAGGGGGTGGAAAAGGGGAAGGTGGATTCGTGAAAGATGACATGCCAGGAGATAATGACACGACGAGAGAAATGATCCATGCACCGGTATCCCTTGTGATTGTAGGGGTATCCAAAGAAAATACAGGGGGTGGATCGTGGGGAGAGTTTGTGTGGCATGGAGGCGGCTGTGTTGGGGTAACACAAGCACCTGAAAACTCGCAAATGATCGTAGAAGGGTGGTTTGTGGTATATGCAGAAGTATGGGGTAGAAAAGTTTAAGGTTTTGGTGGGAAGATGGTTGAGAAGATATGTGGCTGCATGAAGAGCTTATGCCCAATATACGGGAGCCAATCTGGCTTGGAAGAGAAGGGTGCACGTAATGTCATTGACCATCCATATAAAACGTTCAGCCTTTCTATTTTGCGGAGAGGTGTAAGGGCAAGAAAAACGGAGGTGAATACCGCGATCTTGGGCAAAAGAGTGTAGTAGAGAGTCGTCGAACTCGCGTCCGTTGTCGCACTGTATGGATAAATGGGTGGTGGCGAATTGAGTGGTGATATAGGCATGGAAAGAGGACAAAGACGCATATGTGTCAGATTTGGCACGGAGAGGAAATGTCTATAGAAAGTGTGTAAAATCATCTAAAATGATGAGATAATATTTATTTCCTGAAACACTGTCAATGGGAGATGTCCAAAGGTCACAATGTATAAGCTCAAAGGGACGAGTAGTGCGACTGGAAGAACTAGAGAAAGGTAAACGCACATGTCAACCTAACTGGCGTGCGTTACATAGAGAATGTTCGTTTATTTTCCTAGGACAAGAAATTCTAGATGACTTGGCGAGGTAGTAGAGGGTGTGGCTGCCGGGGTGACCGAGGCGGCCATGCCACAAGGTAGTGGAGTCAGTGGAGGACACCAAGGAGTGATGTAGTGACGACGGTGCACAGAACGGGTAGAGGTCGCCCGCGCTATTGCACCTCAGAATCACGGTCTTTGTGGGTGAGTCCTTCACAGAAAAGCCAAAGGGATCAAATTCAACGATGCAATCATTATCAGTGGTGAATTGTTGAACAAAAACTAGACTTTTGACAATTTGAGGAGTGACAAGGACGTTGCGTAAATAAAGAGGACGACTAGAGTAGGAGGACGGCAGAAGGCCATGGCTGGTGTGGGTAACAGGGATCACTGATCCTAACCTTTTGAGAGAAAGGGTGGGAGGAGGGGGAATATAGAGTACCAGAACCAGATGACATATGTGCTTTGGCGCCAGTGTCCATGAACTAGTCATTGGAGGCAGGGGGTGGCTGCAGCGTCATCATGTTGAATGCGTTGACAAGACCAGTTGTGTCCCAGGCCGGTCCACTGTTCAAAGATGCTTAATGGGTGCTACCGAGGTCGCCACAATGATCGCGCGAGAGGTAGGGCACCGCCATGGCCGCTGCGGGTCTCGCGATAGGGTGCCACTACCGCAGCAGGTGGTCGACCACCATCTTCTTGTGTGACGGTGTCGCCGAAGAGCGCCGAAGGAGGAACGTTAGGTCGAGGGTTGAAGCACACCAATGCCTAGCGCTAGGTGGTCGCCAAGCCTTTGGTAGACCAGAGTTGAAAAGCCCCGGTCCAAGGGTTGAAGAAGGTTGGACACTGCGGCGTGGAGGTGGAGCCGCTTCGGCAGCCGGTGCTGCTTCCTTTTCCGCCTTTGCCGCGACCTTTTTTTGTTCTTTTGACCGCCATCGTTGCCACCGTGTTGGGCACCGTTGTTGCCACTAGGGCGCCAACCAGTTTGGCCGCCGGGATGGGGGGCGACATTCGTGAAGAAGGCGGAGGCATTAGAGAGATCGGCGACGATGGTCATTTTGATGTTCTCCAATTCTTGCAAAAGAAGCATTGACCGAACCTATATGAAGCTCGGAAAGGGAGTCAGGAGTGGTACGATGGTGGCCACATTGTCGAACTTCGGATTAAGGCCCTTGAGGGTGGTGAGGAAGAGAGATTCGTCACTCACGGTTTGACCAACGTCACTGAGAGCGTCAGCCAGAGTCTTGACACGGACACAATAGTCCGTGACAGCTGGGAGATCGCCTCGCGACAGGTTGCGGAACTCCACGTCAAGGTAGAGTGCCCGTGTTTTTTGTTGTCCCGAAACAGGTCCTCCACGTGTGTCTAGGTTGCACGGACGGTGGTGGTGGACTCCATTACAATGTCAAGGATAGGATTTCCAAAGAGATGGACCCATAGATCCATTGGAGCACCGTACAATCGAGCCGTTTCCGCTCGGCATCAGGCTTTTTAGGAGGCGCATCTGTGACATGATCGTTGAGAGCAAACTTGCCCATGGCCACAAGAAAGAGGTTCCGCCACTTCTCGTAGTTGGAAGCCTTGATGTCGAGGGCAATAGGCACCAAGGATCAGATGGAGGAAACAACCACGACATGCGCTCAAAGTTGGGCCAACGGGTTGCTCGTTACCCATCGGGAAAGAGCAAGACAAAAGGAGGTTGGAAGGGCAGTGGAAGGTGGCATATGCCGACGAGAGAAGGACGGCACACGGGAGTGGGGTGGTGGGCAAGGTGGAGAGGATCAATCTAATCTGATACCATAAAGGTTTGGATGAATGCACCACATTGCATTGCATTGTATTGATCAGTATATATAATACATGTGCAAGAGTTGGTTAGAAAAGCTATCTCTAATCTAGGATACGAAACCATATCTAGAGATATATATACAACCATAAACAACCTGATCACAATCCTATCCAACCGATACTAACAGGTATCCGTTGGACTATACCAAATATAGCTAACAGTGCACACTGGCGTTTTGGACGGGAGCTACGGGATAGGGTCGTGGTGGAGAGTTATTGCATGTCGTGGAGCAGAGTGGCTGCGGCCTACTGGTACTGGACAGTGGACACTTGGACAGAGAGTCAGGGAGAGCTTTTGTGGCTCACGCCTCTGGCTATTACAGCCTTACAGGATCATGAAAGGATAGTGAAGTCTGAAGACTGTTAAGAAACCGGGCTCAGACCAGGCAGCCTATGGTAGACTTCTCTCTCCGTCCAATAGCCTATATAAAAGGAGGGAGCTCAATCATTGTACTACAATTATTTTTTCCTTGCTGGGTTAGGTCAGTTATTTTGTCATTTGCAAAGACTAAATTATAGTTCTAAAACAAGTTACATATGCATGATCGCACAAACCTTGCTTCACCACAAGAAATTCTTTCCTCCGCCAACGGTGGAGCTAGCGGAGGAAAAGCTAGGGACGCACAAAAGGTAGGGGCAAAACCGTGTGCCTGCATGGTTGCCGGCGAGACAGCCATGGAGCTTGAGGCACGGCGTGTGATCCACGGCCTCCTTTTTCCTTGATTGAGCTAGGGAGGAAGCCCTCGATGTGCCCGGCCCCCCACCCCCACACATCAGGATCAGCATCCCGATCGAGTCCAATCCATGCGCGTCGCCGCTAGCTCCGCTTTATTCTATTCACCGTCAAGGGATCGAGACTCGAGACAAGTATTGATATCGGCCTGCACCTGTCCATGTCTCAACACGCGATCAAACTGGCCTCTGTATCGACGACGCGACAAACGGACAGGGTATGAAAGGCACGGTGGTAGTCATAATACGGCGTAATTCAGTACCTAGGAGTACTGTAGTTAAAAAAATATATTTTTTCGTACCTTCTACTTGGTAGCAACTAGCAAGGGGTTGGAGTATAAATCAAATCAATGTCAAGTGTTTAGATCTGTATATGCTCGAGTCGCTTCATGCAAGAACGGTAGAAATCGATCCGTTTGCAACACTCTGGGATTTTTATCTACTATGAGCCAAGCGCGGTAGTGCAGGGTTCTTATGCACAGCAGATCAACTTGCGACTTGCGAGCCAACCTCTGGCCGGAAAGAAGATTAGTGGATCTCTGTGAGCATGGATAGTGCAAGTACTGATGCCAACTCGTCAGATGGTCCAGGCGACCAGGCTCCTCGACAGACGCAAAGGAGGAAAGGGTAGTTCTCATGGCATTTTCGTTGTGGATGTGGCTATGTGCGCTAGATCGATTAATCTAATCCGGTAGCAGCCGCTTAGGACGGCCGGGCAAGCGAGCTTGGGCCCAATCCAACTCGACCGGTTTGGCAGCCAAATCCCTTTCCGTCACTGTACGTATGTCGTGATCTAGACAGATCGACCCGAGCCTGGTGCTCGATCGTCAGGCTGCGCTGTGCTTACCTCATGGCGTCGGCGTTCGATCGAAATAGGTCCTCTTAGTCTACGAAGCTTTTATATATATATATATATATATATATATATATATATATATATATATATATATATACACACACACACACACACACACACTTCTTTATCACTTTCAATATACTTAAATATTGATTATAAGATCTTCCAATGTGACTTGATTGGAGAATTTTCATTGGAGCCCTTTGTTTTTTTGCTATATACCCTTTTTCATATATAAAAGAAGTATATATAGAAGTTTTGCTATAAAAAATGAAATTTAATAAAAAAATTCACGGAACTCACTTTGGGGTATCTTATAATCATTATTGGAGTATGCTCAAATAGATAAAGAGGTATCGTCACATGATTTAAGTGATATATGAGGGAGTACGTACTCCCAGGAGTACCATACCATTTTCCTCTCTCTGTCTCTCTACACACACACACACTCGTTTCGTACTCTAGAAGTATGTACTCCTATTTCTAATATACCATTTAAACGCATGTATTATACTTCTTTATCATTTTTAGTATATTTAAATATCAATTATAAGATCCTTCGATGCGGCTAGATTGAAAATTTTCATTGGAGCCCTATGTTTTTTTTTGTTATATACCTTTTTTCATATATAAAAGAAGTATATACACAAATTTTGCTATAAAAAGTGGAATTTAATGAAATTTTTCATGGAACTCACTTTGAAGTATCTTATAATCATTATTAGAGTATGCTCAAATAGATAAAAATGTATCATCATAAGATTTAAGTGGTATATAAGAAGTGAGAATATGTACTCCTAGGAGTACCATACCATTTTCATACACACACAAGGTGATATACTTCCGACGAAGGTCGCAATAGCGCCTGATGCAAAGAAGACGATGCGTAGAGAATGATGGCGAAGGAGAAAGTCGTAAGCAATCGCGCATCACAGAGAAAACGAGCAACAAGACGACACTGATTCTGATTCTGTTCTGTTTCTCTCTGTTCTTTTCTTCTGAGAGGAGAGGTCTCTCCTTTTGTGTGACGAGCGAGTGAGCGCATGCGTGTGTTCTTCTTTTTCTTGCTTCAACTATGTAAGACCAACTTTACCTTATGTATTGGTCTCCTCCCACTTATACTAGCAATATGGTACTAAACTTCTTACCTTCCACCATATATGAGTGGAACTTTAAGATTTTTCTAAGATTTAATTAGAATATTAAATGGGACACGCCCAAAACTCCAACACATTCCAGATCTTGGAAGAAAAACAGACGCTAAGATGCGGGACAAGTGTAGAAAGCACAAGCTCAAAACCAGCAGCTTCTTGTTTTTTCAGCTAGAGTAGACGCCAGCAATTTTACTGCATGATATCCGTCAAATTCTTCCATTTTAGAGATAACTACAAAGGGATGAATCAGTGAACACTCTTCCCGGTCTAACAAGTAATCTATGCGAGGCCTTTAGCCACATGTATTTCGGAGAATTGTGCGAGCAAGACAACGACAACCAAAACGGGTCTCAGGCATGGGCAACACTAGCTTGCAGAAAACATAAATGAGAATCATTACCAGAAATTATTTATTTTCTGAGTGCCAATATGTTTACCGAGTGTCGGCACAGAAACACTCGGGAGGGATGGTCCCGAGTGTTTCATAGGGCACTCGAGATGGGAAGTCAGCACTCGGTAGAAAGAATTTTTTCGGGTGTTTTATAGTACACTCAGGAGATGAAGACGGCAAACAGCAGTTGTGCACTTGAAAACGGGACAGCAACGCGATCTGAACAGGGTTAAATAGAGTTCCAAGTGCATACGTCTTGTATACACTTGGGAGCTAGATAACACTCGGGAGCATAATCAGTAGCCGCGCCTTTTTTCCCCTGCCGCGCTCTTTTTTCCGCTTCGCATCGGTCTAACCCTACTCGCTCGATCGATCCTCAATCCCCACAGCAGCCACTCCATCCTCCTCTTCCTTCTCCCTCGCCACCGGCGCCGCCTCCCCGTCCTCCTCTTCCTTCTCCCTCGCCGATCCATCGCCTCCGCCATCTCTCTCCATCGCCTCACTTGGCCGGCAGCACCATCTTCTCCTGGCAACCCTCACTCTCCACGGCTGCCTCACCGCCGCCGCCACCATCTTCTTCTCCACCACCCACACCCTCAACTCCCTCCTCCGTGCCGTTTGCTCCTCCCAATCATTCCTCTGCATCGCCCCGAAGGTCCTCCTCCTCGCTGTCCCCTCCGCCTCCCCCGATGCCGCCACCTTCCGCATCCTCACCTCCATGCTCTACCGGGCCCACCAACCCTCCGCCGCTGCTAACATACTTCGCTGCAAGCCCTCACTCCTCCTCAACCCTGACTCGTCACTCTGTCGCGTCGTCCTCTTTAATGCGGCGCCCCTGCCTCAGAGGTGGTGGCGTTCTTGGACGACATGCACTAGTGGGGCATCTTGCCTAGCAGGGCGGACCACGACGTTGTCCTCAACACGCTCCTGCGGGAGGGGATGGTGGCGGAGGTGTACGGGGTCGTAAAGAAGTCGATGGACACCGATCTCTCCTTTGGTCGCCTCCCCGAGCATATCCGACACCACCACCTCCTCCAGACGCCTCCCTATGTGAATCCAACGTTGTGCCCTCCTTCATCCACCTCCCAGCGTCGTGTCCTCCTCCGGCCGCCTCTCAGCACAGATTCAACATTGTCTCCTCACTACTATAGAAAAGGTCTTCACAGATAGTTCAAAAACGTCATTACAGACGGTTTCCAGAGCCGTCTGAGTTTATGGGTCAGTGATGACATGAGGTCATCACAGACGGTTTTGAACTGCTCGTGATGTATGACATCACTGACGGTTATTAACTTCGAGCCGCCTGTGATATATGACTATCACAGACGGTTTGTATCTAGAACCGCTCGTGATAACTATCTATCACGCATTTGTTCGTGTTTAAAACCGCTCTATATATATATATATATATATATATATATATATATATATATATATATATATATATATATATATATATATATATATATATATATATATATATATATATATATTGTAGTCCCGGCCACTTTGGGGGGTCGTGAGGAGGATGACCACAGTGCCACGAGCAACCTCTCATCGAGCCCTTGCAAATTCAAAGTAAAAAAGAAACTCAGACATACAATTACCTTGAATGTCGTCGATAGGTAATTGATTTGACATCAAGAAATGGTTGATACATGATACATGAAGCACTTCTATCCCAATGAAGTGGCTTCATGTATCGCATCAACCATTCCTTGATGTCAAGTCCAATTACCTATCGACGACATGTAGGTAATTGTATCTTCACGCTTTCTTGTAGCCGATTTCTGAACTTGCGTGCTCGATGAGAGGTTGCCCGTGTGACTGCCTCATCCTCCTCATGACCCACCGAAAGGGTTGGGGACTATGTATATATATATATATATATATATATATATATATATATATATATATATATATATAGACACACACATATATATATATATACACACACATATATGTATATATCTATGTATATATATATATATATATATATATATATATATATATGTATATGTATATGTGTGTGTATACGAAGTCGGTTTTAAAGGCACAAGCAGCCACTGATTGGAGGTTTTATAGAGAAGAGATGAGGAATAGAATGGTAGGACGTATACATATCTGGGATGTAAGGTTGGAGAACTTGACCTAGGACACAAATCTGAAAAGTTAATTACAGCCAAGCCCTATCCGAACCACATCAATCCCATGTAAGCTAACCAAGCACAAAGAACCAACATCAATAACCATCAGTACCTATCAAAGAGCATTACCCAAACCTACCATTTTGTCTCATTCATTTTTGTCAATCTGAACCCACAGCATGAACTAAGCAAGATGCACAGAATGCACATACACTAATAGCCCTCAGTTTACATCACAGAGCGAGGAGACTATTAATATGAACTAATTATCAATTCAATTTCAGCATAAGACTATTAACATCATTACATCATAGAGCAAGAGGACTATTAATATGAACTAATTATCAATTTAATTTCAGCATAAGACTATTAACATCATTGAGCAGTTCAACAGCAAAACCAAGGGTGTCCAAACCCACCACACCAGTAGTAGCCCTCGGCATCCATCGCAGAGCACTAACCATTTTCATCACAGAGCAAGAGGGGTAGAGACAGAGAGGGAGTAAGGTAGGGTGATACCTCAGTACAGCGCAACTACGGCGACAACCCCACCACCAGCATAACCCTCATCCATCTCCTTCACCTTGCATAAATCATACAAACATCATGACACAACTTAAGGCTTAAGCATAAAAATTAAACTCAACAAAAAAGAAATTAAACTAACAGATCTAGAGAATAATAAAGGGAGAATGGGGAAAGCAAAGCCAGGGGGGTCAGGGCCCGAGCGCAGGAGACTGAGCAGGAGAACCAAGTCATGGCGGTGTAGGCGACACGCGGGGCCAAGCCCAGTGGCTTGGGTGACGACGTCACCGTAGTTGTGGCACGACCCTGACATTGCACAAGACACTACTATCGTACGAGTGTCTTGTGCAGTGCAGAGTTGTGTCACAACCAGCAGCGACGGGAAGAAGGGTGACGACGACGACGGGGTCGGGGTCGGGCGATGGCGTCAAGGTGGGGAGGGCAACGGATGAGAGTAAGTGCGCTAGCTGAGGAGTGACGAGTTAGGGCGGGCGCAAACCCTAGCGGCCGGGCTTCTACTAATAAAAAAGACTTATCACAGACGATCCATTGCGCTATGGTAGGATACGAAACACTCGAGAAATCAACGGTTTCTGGTAGTGAATCCAGCTACGGTAGTATACCAAAGTCGTCCTTCATTGCTGTCTCGTACGTACGCTCTCGAGATGTTCAGTTGAAGATTGGGTGTGTTGGCATGCAGGACAAGGTCACTAGGCGGATAAAATGGCCTGCAGCTAATACCAAACTCCGTTGTGCTATAATCTTTTGACTGAATTATCCATCTTATAAGCGCTTAGACTATAGGGTTGGCTGAGGTGATGCGGTAGGTGACTAGGTGGGATACAGTGATAATCAAACTACGGCTCTCTGACTTCGCTAATCCACGCCACATTTGTTCTTTTCTAGCTTCTCTCTTTTCTCATTCCTAGCTTGTGAATGTTTCTTGCATAAATTTCAATGATTGGTGACTTCGTATTTTAGCCAGTTTTTGCTAAAATTTGTGGTAATGTATTTGCTTTCTTTACCGAGTTCGGTCATGAGATGTGTGTGTGTGTGTTTTTGGCTAAATGTATTACAGTCAGTCAAGGATCAAAATCTCGATGTTACCGGTTGGTAACCGGCAGTTACCGGAAAAACCGGTGGAAACCTGGAGGAAAAAACCAGCCGAAATTTTTTAAATTTGAATGTAAATGTATAACTGCATAATACACTTCCTAGGTTGGTTTAGGATTTTTTGTGCTAAATTACTTATTGTATAACTTAAATATGTTTGAATTATTGTACTTCCAAGTTCCAATGTTTTTTAGACAATCTAGCCTAGCTAGTACATGCTAGTTGGAATCTTGGAAAGGATCAGTAGGGAATCCTGGAAAGCACCTTAGATGCTGGGACTTGTTTTTAGTATGCTAGTCAAGTTATTATTCATTACCATTAACTTATGTTTTTATTATTTTAGATACTTTAGAACACTTGAAGTAGAGGCCTTCCCTAAATAGTTAAGCTAGAAAGGAGGACTTTTTATGTACAACATTAGGCTCCTTACAAATTTATAACTAGACGTCAAGCTCCTTATGTATCATGATTATTACTTCATTAAACACCTCCTAATTAATATTTGCATTATTCCCATTGCTAATTACCCATAACAGGTTTTGGTAGCGGTTTTTCCGGTTTTAGGTGGTAACCGTTCCGGTTACCACTTTTAAAACATCACCAATTCAAATTTCAGTATTCGAATTTTCATCAGTTTTTTCCCGGTTTTTCGGTTACCGTTACCAGCCCTCGGACAGTTTTTCCTCTGTTATGAGATTTTGATCATTGATTGCAGCCATATATAGTTTCTGGTTATCAATTTCAAACAAGGATGCCTAATGATTTTCATTTATCAGTTCATAATGTTGCTTTGTGTATGGACAAAACATGTCTAGAATATTAGAATTCCATGGAAGAGTTGTCGACTGATGGGTCCAATTTGGTATACGTGCCCCTGTTTCTAATATACATTTCGTCATTTCTGGACTAAACTAGAGAATGCATGTGTGAAAAGGAGAAAAAAAAACTTGTTATTTCAACACAAAACCAGCTGTCACTTGACACTGTTTGTCATTGCCAAAAAGAAATATTTGGGGAATACATGCATCAAAAGAGGGAACCACATTTTGTTGAGTGGTAGAGTTATGAATATATGACTTTACCTATTATGTTCAAATCCTGGTGTTTATTTTTATGCACACGCGAGTGCGCTTTTCAGTAGAAATTTTGTGAAATCGCGGATTTATCCTCGGTCTTCGTCTTTCTAGTGTGGGCGTATGCGTCTTCCTTGTAATTGAAAAAAAGAGAGGAAAGACAAAGAAGGAGGGAAACGGGATAAATCGAAGTCACGTGTATCTCCACTATTGAAGTGGTCTAAAATTTGTGCTACTTTTTTTTTTAAAAAAAGTACTCACTTTTCTCTCCCTTTCCATCTCTCTCCACGCCGCCCAGGTTTACGCTATGCCCCCCGAGCCAGCATCACTGCAGTCTGCCGTCCACCTCGAGCCACACCGCCGCGCCCGTCAGAAACCCCGTCGCCGGTCGCGTGGACTCCTCTAGAAACCCTAAGGTTTTCGGTGGGGCACGGGGTTTCTGGCGGTGGCACGACTTGGGGCTGATGGCATGAAGGGAGAGAAATGAGAGGTGAAGGGATAAAAAGAGATGTTTTTTTACAAAAACTAATACGAATCTTAAAGCACTTTAACGATGGAGATAAGGCATATGGTCGTTTGTACGTATGCAAAAACCACATTAAAAAACGGGAAAAAAGAGATAAAACTTGACCAATATTTGAAGGTCAAACCAAAGCAAACACCCTGCCGATAAATACTCCCCCAACCCCAAACTGACACCAAGGCAGGGGCGCCAGTTCGGTACACATTCCCCTCTCTTCTTCCTCCAGTCACCAGATCTCCAGCCCCAGGAGCTCCGAAGCCTCTCCAATGGCGGTCAAGGTCTATGTCGTGTAAGCATCCGCACCACCCTTTTGGAATTACTCGGTTTACTCATCCTAAAATTGTTTTTTTTCCAGCGAAAACATCCTAAATTAACTTCCCTTTTCTTGGTCCTGTTTGGTGTATCCCTGTCCTAAGATTGCTCTGATGCCACCCATGGCCTTGTCTTTCATTTTTTTAGTGTTTAAGATATGCCCCGAAACCATATCTGAATTTACTCTTCTGGGAAGAATTCTGGAGTTAAATATCAATTTTAGCCATTTAGATGCCGCATGGCTTTGGTTTTAAATCGCTCTGTTCGTAGATAAGATCAACAGATGGGCAGGAGTGATTTCAGTCAATACGCACAGATGATTTGATCGCGAGAGGGAGTAAAGAAGTCGGAGGAAAATTGGACTTTTAATACTTCAGTGTTGATTGTTGGCTGTCAGGGTGTCAATCATGAGTCATGACGGTAGGTTTTGGTCCTTCATGGAATTGATGCCTTAATCGGGTCAAATAGTGGTGGGCTCCGGCGCTAATTGTGCTCCCCCTATATTCTTGCTTTTTTACGCACACCTGTGCGGTTCTGCCTCAATTTTGTCAGCCCTGCTGATTGGCTCCCAAAATGAAATGGGTTAGTGCCATCACCAGGTTAGCGCCTCAGGTTCTGTAGCATGGATGCAGCTGGAAACACACTTTAACTCTAGATTAGGATCTTGAAAAGGAAAATTCCTGTGCGGTATCTCTATCAACTTCACCCTTCGCTCTCAGCTATCAAGATTCTCCGCAATACTTTAATCTTTAAGATAAAGAGAAAATTCATTGTGATTTACTGGTTTAGTTATGCTACCAATTAGAGTAGCACAGCTTAAATTTTAATTAAAAACTTAGCATGTATACCTGTCTGTATTACATTAAGCTCGAAGTTGTCTATTCAGACTCTTGTGTACGATCATACTTAAGTTTTTTTATGAACTCATACAAATCGTAGTGAAATGGTTTGTAGTGGCATCCAGAAGATAAATGTTTCCCCTTTTTCGAGTTTTTCTCCTACCGATGTGAAAACTTCTAGCCCTTTTTTCCTTGTGACCATTTGACTTTCTTACATGCTTACTTTATGTATAAAAGTGGTGTTATTAAACATTGGATGTCACCCCCATTTTGTTAATTTGCAAATTGTTAATTTGTGACACATCAAGGAAAATGACTTTTCCTTTTGTTTGTGGAAAAATTGTGATTTATGTTGGTGTCCCTTTTTTGTTATGTGGGTGTCCCACCAGAAATCCACAATTATCGTTGGAAGGTACATTCATGTATGCTAGCTCCTGTTGCTTCCCAGTGCCAAACCAACAATATCATCTTCACTTTTCTCCACAACCTGACAAGTTGTTTGTTTATGATCAAAAGGCCCACTGATGCATAATATCAAAATGAAATGAGCAGGAAGTCATATAGGCTTCCGTATATTTAAGAGCTCTTCAGCACTTCTTGCTTCAGTTGCATGATGAACTAAAATATAAATAGTCCAAAAAGATGTCACGTTTGCGTGAATGAATTAATGAAATTAAGTGATATCTTCAGCGTGTATGATTCATGAATCACATTTTAATTGCGAACAATTTTTGTACACGTTAGACAGATTTTTTTTACTATGTCTTGTCTCCTTTTGCTCAAGTTGTTGATTAAATAACTTAAGCAGATAACTAACCATTGTGGCACTGTCTAATGGAAGTTGAGCTATGTTTATAGTTTCTCTGCTGACTTGGACTTTTAACTACCCAAATGAGAATTATGCAATTCTGAATATTTGAAGCACTTAATGCACATTTACACTTACAGAAAATTAGGACCAATTAACAACATGTACATTTGTTTTAGGACTTCCTTAAGCTTCTTAGAGTTTTAGTTGTGATGTACTATTTTGTGGGTCCACCACATGTGTCATGTGGGGCTGGCATTATAGCTGGCGCCGCAGGCATGAGCCGGTCCTACCGGCTTAAGATGTCAAGTCTAGGAAAGGTTCATTTAGGAAAAGAATCCTATTAGGACGGTTTCATTTGGTAAGAGTCTATTAGGAAAGTCTCATTAGAGAAGTTTGCATTATGATGGATAATACCTTCCAAGTCAGTTTGTACCCTTTATATATGCAACATATGCATTAGTGAAAATCAGCAAAGGATTGGGAGTTACCCAATCCCCTTTGCGCCATCCCTACTGTTCCCGTGTGTACTGTTCATCTGCGCACTGTTCATGCGCGCCATCCTTCCCCCTGTTCACTGCCGGCAGCTAGGCTTCCTCCTGGCCGCCGCCCACCATGACGTCTTGACACAATCCTCATCCTCCTGAATTAATTTTTCTCTTCCGCCTTCGCTCCCAGCACTCATCACCTGACATCATGTTTTTCTATAAGTAAAGAAAAGTGAAAGCGATATGCTTAGCTAAGAAGAGGGCTTGACAGCTATGTTTCCTTTCTCGTCATCAACTCTTACAAAAATAACAAAGCTATGTTTCCTTTCTCGTCATCAACTCTTATAAAAATAACAATGTTTGAAGCTATGCTTTGGCTGCACATATCTTATTCTCTTCTTTGTAGAGTGAAGTCTTTCATCACTTGCAAATTAAGGCAAATACGTAAAGCTAGCTTACTGCGTAGTTGAATGGATATGTCAGCATGATGTATGAACATAGGCACCTCCCTATATTCACATCAGAGAACAGTACTTATTTATCACCATACAGTTCATGTTAATGATGTCTTTATTTGTTGTCTCTAAGCATGCCATTCCTAAAGTACGAGACATTTACGAGTTCCATATGCACTATGGAGTATGGAGGTCTCAAAGGAAGCAGAAATATATAATGATGTCTTTATTCTTTGTTAATTTGCAACTTGTCAATTTGTGACACATCAAGGGAAATGACTTTTCCTTTTGTTTGTGGAAAAAATGTGATTTATGTTGATGTCCCTTTTTTGTTATGTGGGTGTCCCACCAGAAATCCACTATTTCCGTTGGAAGGTACATTCATGTATGCTAGCTCCTGCTGCTTCCCAGTGCCAAACCAACAATATCATCTTCACTTTTCTCCACAACCTGATTAGTTGTTTGTTTATGATCAAAAGGCCCACTGATGCATAATATCAAAATGAAATGAGCAGGAAGTCATATAGGCTTCCGTATATTTAAGAGCTCTTCAGCACTTCTTGCTTCAGTTGCATGGTGAACTTAAATATAAATAGTCCAAAAAGATGTCACGTTTGCGTGAGTGAATTAATGAAATTAAGTGATATCTTCAGCCTATATGATTCATGAATCACATTTTAATTGCAAACAATTTTTGTACAAGTTAGACGGATTTTTTTTACTATGTCTTGTCTCCTTTTGGTCAAGTTGTTGATTAAATAACTTAAGCAGATAACCAACCATTGTGGCACTGTCTAATGGTAGTTGAGCTATGTTTAAAATTTCTCTGCTGACTTGGACTTTTAACCACCCAAATGAGAATTATGCAATTCTAAATATTTGAAACACTTAGATATTTTAATGCACATTTACACTTACAGAAAATTAGGACCAATTAACAACATGTACATTTGTTTTAGGACTTCCTTAAGCTTCTTAGAGTCTTAGTTGTGATGTACTATTTTGTGGGTCCACTACATGTTTTTCTATAAGTAAAGAAAAGTGAAAGCGATATGCTTAGCTAAGAAGAGAGATTGACAGCTAATTTTCCTTTCTCGTCATCAGCTCTTATAAAAATAACAATGTTTGAAGCTATGCTTTGGCTGCACATATCTTATTCTCTTCTTTGTAGAGTGAACTCTTTCATCACTTGCAAATTAAGGCAAATACGTAAAGCTAGCTTACTGCGTAGTTGAATGGATATGTCAGCATGATGTATGAACATAGGCACCTCCCTATATTTACATCAGAGAACAGTACTTATTTATCACCATACAGTTCATGTTAATGATGTCTTTATTTGTTGTCTCTAAGCATGCCATTCCTAAAGTACGAGACATTAACGAGTTCCATATGCACTATGGAGTATGGAGGTCTCAAAGGAAGCAGAAATACATAATGATGTCTTTATTCTTTGTTAGTTTGCAACTTGTCAATTTGTGACACATCAAAGGAAAAGACTTTTCCTTTTGTTTGTGGAAAAATTGTGATTTATGTTGATGTCCCCTTTTTGTTATGTGGGTGTCCCACCAGAAATCCACTATTACCGTTGGAACTTGGAAGGTACATTCATGTATGCTAGCTCCTGTTGCTTCCCAGTGCCAAACCAACAATATCATCTTCACTTTTCTCCACAACCTGATTAGTTGTTTGTTTATGATCAACAGGCTCACTGATGCATAATATCAAAATGAAATGAGCAGGAAGTCATATAGGCTTCCGTATATTTAAGAGCTCTTCAGCACTTCTTGCTTCAGGTGCATGGTGAATAGTCCAAAAAGATGTCACGTTTGCGTGAATGAATTAATGAAATTAAGTGATATCTTCAGCCTATATGATTCATGAATCACATTTTAATTGCAAACAATTTCTGTACAAGTTAGACATATATATATTTTTTACTATATCTTGTCTCCTTTTGCTCAAGTTGTTGATTAAATAACTTAAGCAGATAACTAACCATTGTGGCACTGTCTAACGGTAGTTGAGCTATGTTTATAATTTCTCTGCTGACTTGGACTTTTAACCACCCAAATGAGAATTATGCAATTCTGAATGTTTGAAACACTTAGATATTTTAATGCACATTTACACTTACAGAAAATTAGGACCAATTAACAACATGTACATTTGTTTTAGGGCTTCCTTAAGCTTCTTAGAGTCTTAGTTGTGATGTACTATTTTGTGGGTCCACTACATGTTTTTCTATAAGTAAAGAAGAGTGAAAGCGATATGCTTAGCTTAGAAGAGAGATTGACTGCTATGTTTCCTTTCTCGTCATGAGCTCTTATAAAAATAACAATGTTTCAAGCTATGCTTTGGCTGCACATATCTTATTCTCTTCTTTGTAGAGTGAAGTCTTTCATCACTTGCAAATTAAGGCAAATACGTAAAGCTAGCTTACTGCGTAGTTGAATGGATATGTCAGCATGATGTATGAACATAGGCACCTCCCTATATTTACATCAGAGAACAGTACTTATTTATCACCATACAGTTCATGTTAATGATGTCTTTATTTGTTGTCTCTAAGCATGCCATTCCTAAAGTACGAGACATTAATGAGTTCCATATGCACTATGGAGTATGGAGGTCTCAAAGGAAGCAGAAATATATAATGATGTATTTATTCTTTGTTAATTTGCAACTTGTCAATTTGTGACACATCAAGGGAAATGACTTTTCCTTTTGTTTGTGGAAAAATTGTGATTTATGTTGATGTCCCTTTTTTGTTATGTGGGTGTCCCACCAGAAATCCACTATTACCGTTGGAAGGTACATTCATGTATGCTAGCTCCTGTTGCTTCCCAGTGCCAAACCAACAATATCGTCTTCACTTTTCTCCACAACATGATTAGTTGTTTGTTTATGATCAAAAGGCCCACTGATGCACAATATCAAAATGAAATGAGCAGGAAGTCATATGGGCTTCCGTATATTTAAGAGCTCTTCAGCGCTTCTTGCTTTAGTTGCATGGTGAACTTAAATATAAATAGTCCAAAAAGATATCACGTTTGCGTGGATGAATTAAACTAATTAAGTGATATCTTCAGCCTATATGATTCATGAATCACATTTTAATTGCAAACGATTTCTGTACAAGTTAGACAGATTTTTTTTTACTATATCTTGTCTCCTTTTGCTCAAGTTGTTGATTAAATAACTTAAGCAGATAACTAACCATTGTGGCACTGTCTAACGGTAGTTGAGCTATGTTTATAATTTCTCTGCTGACTTGGACTTTCAACCACCCAAATGAGAATTATGCAATTCTGAATGTTTGAAACACTTAGATATTTTAATGCACATTTACACTTACAGAAAATTAGGACCAATTAACAACATGTACATTTGTTTTAGGGCTTAAGCTTCTTAGAGTCTTAGTTGTGATGTACTATTTTGTGGATCCACTACATGTTTTTCTATAAGTAAAGAAAAGTGAAAGCAATATGCTTAGCTTAGAAGAGAGATTGACAGCTATGTTTCCTTTCTCGTCATCAGCTCTTATAAAAATAACAATGTTTGAAGCTATGCTTTGGCTGCACATATCTTAATTCTCTTCTTTGTAGAGTAAACTCCTTCATCACTTGCAAATTAAGGCAAATACGTAAAGCTAGCTTACTGCGTAGTTGAATGGATATGTCAGCATGATGTATGAACATAGGCACCTCCCTATATTTACATCAGAGAACAGTACTTATTTATCACCATACAGTTCATGTTAATGATGTCTTTATTTGTTGTCTATAAGCATGCCATTACTAATGTACGAGACGTTAATGAGTTCCATATGCACTATGGAGTATGGAGGTCTCAAAGGAAGCAGAAATATATAATGATGTGAAGTTGGAAAAGCCCATTATGTTTTTCTACTCGCACGCTTGGAGCAAAATTTGTGAAAAATGCTATTGATTCTTCAACAGGTACTACTCTATGTATGGACATGTCGCTAAACTAGCTGAAGAGATCAAGAAAGGTGCCTCATCTGTTGAAGGTGTTGAGGCTAAAATATGGCAGGTTGGCCTCGATCGTTTTGGATCATAATTCACCACAATAGATAGTGTTTTTAGGACCATATGCACTGGTCAGGATAAGTGCCTGCAAGACTAGCGCCCTGAGGCGCTCGAAATGTTCTCACAGTAAAAAATTAATAATGAATGCAATTTTTTGGATTAGGACTTGTTGGTATTACTTTTTCATACATGCGTTTCTTATCATCTGAAAGGTCCCTGAAACTCTCCCTGAGGAAGTACTTGGAAAGATGGGCGCACCTCCTAAGCTCGATGCGCCAATAATCACACCACAAGAACTTGCTGAGGCAGATGGAATCCTCTTTGGGTTTCCTACAAGGTTTGGCATGATGGCTGCGCAAATGAAGGCACTCTTCGATGCAACCGGTGGCCTGTGGAGGGAGCAGAGCCTTGCGGGCAAGCCCGCCGGTATCTTCTTCAGCACCGGAACTCAGGGTGGTGGGCAGGAGACTACAGCGTAAGTGCCGTTCCGCATCTTTGCGTAAAAAAACCTTGTATCCAAAGATCATCATAACTGATCGTGTTACCAATTCTGTCCTCGCTACCCTCCTCAGGTTGACAGCAATAACCCAGTTGACTCACCACGGCATGGTGTTCGTGCCGGTCGGGTACACCTTCGGCGCTAAGATGTTTGACATGGAGAAAGTTCAGGGTGGCAGCCCGTACGGTGCCGGGACCTTTGCCGCCGACGGTTCAAGATGGCCGACTGAGGTGGAGCTGGAGCACGCCTTCCACCAGGGGAAGTACTTTGCAGGCATTGCCAGGAAGCTCAAGGGGTCTGCTTGATCTTGTTGCCGCATTGGGTCTGCCGGACCTCTGCCCTCCGCATATATCGTGAAGACATTTACAGCTCCACCATACCGTCAATAGCTTGGTCTGTTCTTAATTTTGCCGTGTCGATATGCTATCTGGTTTAATTTGTGGAACTTCTCTTGCCGTATGCATTATATGATTGATGATATTATGCTTTGATGAATTGGTTATAATGTGGAGTTGGATTGTGTTTCCCATCATATATATTGATTATACTGAACCAAAGGACCTCTTGGTTGTCACTCGTCACTTTGTCGGTACTGCTTTGTCTTGACCAAACTATTTGCAGTTGGATTAACTTGTTGGAATAAACCTTGATCTATTCCATTCCAAAGGACCAAAAGGCCAATATATCATGTAGAAGGTAGATGAATATGCAAAGAACACTCAAGTTATATACATATCTTACAAACCTCTTGTCAGATGTCAGAGTTCAACAACCTAGAATTTACCTACCATCTGCCATGGAAATAGTTGGATATGCAGAGTTTCAAAGAATGCACTTTGGACTCGGGAAAAAGTTTTCGATGAGTTAAATGGATTGAATTGCTGCAGATTGACCGGGCCTGCTTCCCAGCATGTCTCCAGCCCGGCCTAGACCCACTGGGCTATATATACCTGTTTGGTCTTGCGACGGCACAAAAGGTCATATCAGTCGTAGTGTGTGCTACGCTAGGCTGTAATTTAGGCCCAACTAATGATATAGCCTAGCTAGAGACTCCAGTCAGCCTACACAGGCTACGGATCTCTAGATGTACTGGAGTGGAGTACTACTGCTAAAGCACCTTTGGGTTTTAGCCGCCCTCCCAACTCCGTTTGACGCACTTGCGCTGCTAATAATGCGTTTACGCACCATGCAATCTCTGCTAATTGCGATGCATGATGTGGTTAAGGCGGCGAGCGGCAACTTTAGCTAGGCCTAGAAACGAGCTCGAGCCGAGCTCGGTGACATGCAGCTCAGCTTGGCTCGTTTGGGGTCATGAGCTGAAGCTCAGGCTCGGCTCAGCTCAAACGAGCTGGCTCGGTCTGACATGCGGCTCAGCTCGGCTCGGCAACTTTGGGTCACGAGTTGAAACCCGGGCTCGGCTATGCTTGCTCGTGCCGGCTCGCGAGCTCGTTCGAGCCAGAGGCACGCTGCTCCTCCTCAGTCCTTAAGCCTGTGATCGTGGTCTCCTGCTCCTCGCACCGCACGCCGCACCTCCTCAGACGGTCAGGCCCGTGGCCTCCTCCAACATCGCGCCGTCGCCTAGGACACCAAGATCCGAGTTGGACGAGTGATGAGGACATCCTTACCATGGATACAACCACGCTTGCACACACAACTCATCCACAACAAGTGTTACAAGGACCACTTACTCGAGCTCGTGCTCGCCAACTTAATTACCAGGTGAATTTGTTACTAAGTTTATATATTACTGAGAATAGACCGCTACCTAATGCAAGTGATTTAATTGTGTTTAGGAATATGAGAAAGGACCAAGGAGAGGCATGTGGAGTCATGGACATGCATGGAAGGTGTAATGGAGGTCACCACGTCACCTTGTGTCCGAGTCAATCAAGAGTTCGAGTTGGGCTCGTTCTGGATTTAGATTTGGGCTGCTGCGATAGCACTAAATTTAAATGGCCGTAACTTCTTTATACAGACTCCGTTTGGGACGTTCTTGGACTTCATGAAAAGCTTATCAAGTCCAGTTTCCAACGGATCTAACCACATCTTTAAATTCCATCTGAGCCGGCCACAATCATCAAAACAATCCGTGTCTATTTCTAAGCCCGAGTCAAAAGGGTGTTGCGCCACCTCTACTTGGGCCCATGGGCCTTGTAACCTTAGGGGCGTGCGTCCACTTCCCTGGTCATCTCCCTTATAGGAGCCGCTGTCTCCCTTTGCTAGAACTCGGATTTCGTTGAGTTTAGGTTTAGACGTTGTGCAAACTTCTATTCTTTAGCTGTGTCGGACGACCAAACAGCACCCCGCTACTCCAAATTCAGTACCATGAGTTTCTGAAGCAGCCAAATCAGCACCACAAGCATCTGCAAAAACCTCTTCTTCAGTTGCTTCGACAGGACGAACTAAGGATATTCAATGTCATCGTTGCAAAGGCTATGGACACATGATGCAGGACTGTCCAAACAAGCGCGTATTGATTATACGCGAAGATGGTGGGTATTCCTCTGCTAGTGATTTTGATGATGAAACATATACCATGCTTGCAACTGACCCTGCAGGAGATGATGATGAATCTGATCATGAGGAGGAACATGTTGGCACTAAAGATGCCGACAAGTATTTTAGCATTATAGTGCAACGCGTACTAAATGCTCAAGTTTTTTGTGCTAAGCAAAATCAGCGCCATAATTTGTTCCAAATCAAGTGCGTTGTCAAGGAACGCTCGATTCGCATAATCGTTGATGGTGGGAGTTGCAAAAATTTGACGAGTATAGATATAGTGGAGAAGCTTGCTTTGCTGACCAACCCTCATCCCCACCCATACCATATTCAATGGTTCGACAATAGTGGTAAGTTGAAGGTAACACGAATAGTCAAAGTAAACTTTTCTATGGGTTCATACCATGATTATGTTGATTGCGACGTTGTTCCTATACAAGCTTGTTCATTGTTATTAGGAAGGCCTTGGCAATACGATACTGATTGTGTGCATCATGGTAGGAATAATCAATACTCTCTCATGTTCAAAGGAAAGAAAATTGTGCTGCATCCTATGACTTCTTAATAAATTGTTAAAGATGAACTTGCTAGAACTAGTAGAGAGAAGAATCAGGAGAATGTTAAGAGCGAAAATCATATTGTAGCGAAAATCGCGCTTCCAACAAGGTCAATAACATCTTGGAGTTGGTTCAACGATTGCTAAGGCGCAAACGTCGTCGTACGGTTGTAGTCGGATCGCGAGAGTCACATCCACTAAAATCGATAGTTATCAATCTCATCGAAAGATCGGGCACCCCGCCTACATCAACGAGGGCCACCACCGCGTCGTCGAGGCCGAGCTGATGAGGGCCGCCGCCGCATCGTCGAGGCCGAGCTGGATAAGGGCCGCCGCCGCATCGTCGAGGCCGAGCTAGACAAGGGCCGCCGCCGTACCGAGGCCGAGTTGGTCGAGGCGCGTGCCAACCTCGAGGAGCAGAAGGGGAACAAGTGTTATGAGATGAGAGGATTGGGGAATGGGGATTTTGGGGAATCGTGGGCCTCTTGGAGTCCTGGTTAAGGGAATTTGGGGATTCGTGGGCCTCCTGGAGTCTTGGTTAAGGGCTCAAGGCAGAGTTCTGGTTAAGGGCTCAAGGCCTCTAGGGGGCAAGGCCGCAACTGCTAGGGCCTCCTGGTCTTCGTGGGCCGCACGAGCTAAATGGCTCGCCAAGCGGCTCGAGCTCGGCTCTTTTTTTTGCCGAGCTGAAACCTGAGCTCGGCTCGGCTCGAAAAAAACACGAGCACACCGGCTCGGCTCGTGACGAACTCGAACATACTTGCGAGCCTCGAGCTATTTTTTCAGTCCTAACTTTAGCTATGGTCTTGACCTGTTCACTAGTTTTTTTTCTTCTTAGCTACTGACCACCTCGGTTAGCCGTATGAGAGTTATGAGACGAGAGGATTGGGGAATAGGGATTCGTGGGCCTCCTGGAGTCCTCGTTAAGGGCTCAAGGCCTCAAGGGGGGCAAGGCCGCAACCGCAAGGGCCTCCTGGTCTTCGTGGGCTCGAGCTCGGCTCGTTTTTTTTGCCGAGCTGAAACCTGAGCTCGGCTCAGCTCGAAAAAACACGAGCTCGAGCCGAGCCGAGCCGAGCCGAGCCGCGGGCTCGTGATGAACTCGAGCAGGCTCGTGAGTCTCGAGTTATTTTTTCAGCCCTAACTTTAGCTATGGTCTGGACCTGTTCACTAGTTTTTTTTTCTTCTTAGCTTCTGACCACCTCGGTTAGCCGTACGTAGACTCACCCGTGCTTGGCGAAGAATGAGCATATGGACATGGTGGAAGCAACAATAAGTAGTAATTAAACAGCACAATGAAAATGATACGATCGAAGATTCGGTCTTGGAGGACTGCGACGTGGGTGGATGGACGGATGGATTAACCGGAGGTGGGCAGCGCAGCGCGTGCACGCGCGCAATGCATGGGCCCAGTGGAGAGCTGTACTGTAGGGGGAGATGGCCATGGACTCGTGCGTGGTCCGGCCGGGCGGGCAGCCATCCTCGAGTCAGAGAGGCACACGCGGCCGCAGGGCACCAAAAGAAAAGAAAACGTGGATCCCGCCCCCCTGAATGATGATGGCCCACTTTTGCACCTCGCGCGCGCGGATCTGCTGCTGCTCCCCTTTCACCACACGTTTCACTAGCTTAGCCACGGTTTTCCTTGGAAAGGACAACTCGATCGGCGGAAAGGAGGCAGTCACAGCGTCTGCCAGGTCTCGCAGGCCGCTGCTATGCTGCTTGCTCGTCGATGGTGTGCAACAAATATTTCAGAAATTAATAAGCTGCGCTGCAGGATTCATGATCCCCGTGCCTGCTCTCCACGTACCGCGCGTGCGTGCATCTTTGCTGGCTAGGTAAGTAAATGGACGAATGAATTAACATCTAGTCATCTACATGTTGCTGCTGACTTTTTGGCCATCTAGTCGTTTTGAACGTTCTGTACTGATAGAGGTAGTGGACACAGTTTCCAAAACAAACAAAGGGCCTACTTTACTTAACAGGCCGCACGTATTCTGTAATTCTGTTACACTAGGTCTTGTTTGAAACACAAGATTATAGAAACTAAAAGAGTTGAAGAAACCAGCATATAGCTTTGCATAAATAAAATGGTACCTCCAAATCTCCCATTCCCTATACGTTCGATAAAGATGTACAATACTCAAGTAATATGCCACTTCCCACTTGCATGTCACCACGGACGCAGCTTGGTATATAGGCCACCTTGTGCCATGACCCCTTCTTTAATTTTGCAATCCTTTGAGGCAAGTATTGAATATATATTAGGTATAATTAATATGTGTTTGAACTAGGAAATACCCACCTCTTTCTTATGAAATTCATTATCCTTTAACTAATGGCCCCATCTCTATTAGTGTTCAAGCTCCGCACTGAGTTGTCACACGGCTTTTCAACTCTTTTGTTGTTTTTGTTTTAACTATTGGAATTACCTGCACAATTGTACGGTTAGATATTGCAATATATTATATTTATTATATAACTGTAGTACCTTTCAAAATATAGTTGTATTTGTTATGCAATTGTAATAGTTGTAATATCTATACTTGATTAATCTGCACTATTATAATTTGGCCCCACCGAAATAAGTGATTCATATCTTCTCTTTTTTCCTTGATTAATGAGAGAATTTTTAGGATTTTTTTTCTTATTTAAGGATTATTGTGGGATTTTCTATACTTTTAAAGCGAAGAAGGTAACTGGAATATCACCATCTGTTTGTATAGAGATATATGTCGGATTGATGGTAGTCAGGATATATGCTAGTCTTAGGCATTTGTTACGAGTTATGACAGACTTCCTGCTTTTATTTTGAGTTGTGCATCTTAATTTCTCTCTAGGGCATATTATAGTATCACGTCATAGAATCCCACCCCAACTGTATCTTCCTTAGTTGTGAGCCAAAACATAGTGCATAGGTACATGCACTAAGGGCTAATGGAAAATTTCCTCCAAAATTTATCTGTTCCAAATAACAGGGCCTAGATAGGTATTGTATGGCCACAATATCAAAATATAAGCATGCATGAAAACATATATATTGATCTCGACGTGATAAAAAAAACCGTCTTATAAGGTCTGGGAGAGCTATATATAGGAGTAGTAGAAAAATGTTGGGCCTTTTTCAGTAAATTCTAAGAGGCCTGAAATCTCACCTCATTTACCGTACATGATCGTTGAATCTCGATCAGTCATATACATGCTAAGACATGCTACTACTACAAAAAGGCTAATACTGGATGCCTCATCACAGACGATTGACCAAAACCATTTGTATTACATGCAATCACAGACGGTTTTGGTTTAGAGACTGTCTGTGTTACTGGCTGCGCTAAAAACCATCTGTGAAGAGATAATATCACAGGCGGTTCATGATAAAAACCGTCTGTGAAGTATCACAGACGGTTCTTAACAATAATCGTCTGTGATATTTCAAAATTTCACAGACGGTTTTCAACAAACAACTGTCTGTGATACTTCACAGACAGTTCTTAACACGAACCATCTGTCATAATATCGCTACAGTTTCCAGTGATTTTCGTCGTCGCCTGTTGAGTTTCTTCGTCGCCGTCGTCGTTAAAGCGTCTCTTCGTTGCATCAATGCCGCTTTGGCTCCCTGATGTGTCTCTTCGTCTCACGCGCCGAATTTATTCCTTGTTTTATAAAAACGATCATTCGCCATCGAAGATCATCCCCACATATAACTCTACAATATATATACTTCTAAAACAGAAATGGCTCCCTCTTCTATTTCCTTGTCACCGGCATTGATGGCCTTCCTAGCCATGCTGTACAAGCACATCTACGGCTGTACGTTGGTGAATGCCACAGAAGGACATTGTTACAATAGTGTCCTCACTCCTCTGCCCGAGGATCGTGTGGTGTTCGTCACGTTCGACAGCGGATTCTACAAGGGTAAATCCCGATCCCCTTTCAATTAGTTGTTTAATTGAGTAATTAGGCGATATCGGCAGTAGATCTGTTTAGTGCAGTCTCTGTTGGCTGACGTTTTTGAGAAAGTTAAGTGCAGATTCTGGTCTGGACACCTCCTAGAAAGTTGTAGGTGAAAGTTGTAGGTTATGTCAGTAGCTTTCGGTAGGTTCTTAGATCACGTCGTTTGGACGAGCGGATTAGGAGTTATGAATTTCGCAGCGCTGCTGTTCGGTAGTTCTGTTATAATTCTGTCAGTTATTATTAATCAGTCATAAACAGATAGTTAAAAGAGTTTCTAGAAGATCCCACCATAACAAAAGATGTATATATTTTGATTAGCTTTCCAGAAAGCTAAATAACACGAAATTTCGATAAATGTACTGAAAGATACGATAATTTTAATGTCGCTGTCCAGAACCCCTGACGGGAATTAGCTGTTCTGTTAATCAGTTTGGTAAGGGTAGAATATGGCCGAATATGGAAATCTACCCAAATAGGTTTAGGTGGGGAATTTGATAATATTTCCAAGAAGTCTAAGAACGCTTCATTTGGATCTCGGATCGAAAAGTTATGAATTTTAGATTATGACTGTCTGTCGAAGGGACAGATCGACATTTAAGAGTTTGGAGTTGGGATCGCGCTAGAGAGTATAGCGAGTTCGTATTTACTTCTAGCTTTGTTTTTGGTCCAGAATCGTTATCTTAGAGTGTTTGTTAAATTAATTCAGGTGGGGGATTGGTTCCAGGGGCAGCGCTCTCTTCGCGTCTTCCATCTTCGCACGGTTGAGGCAAGTACAGTTAGTGGTAGATTATTCATGTGTGATTGTTCATGTTTGCTAGTATTATGAATATATGCGCTATTCATGGATGCTAGAATGTTATGAATGTCAATGATCATGAATGCTAGAAGTATGAGTAAGTTTATTCATGTATGATGTTGCTGCGAATACATGTTTATGATAATTTTAAAGTTTTGTTAATGTGCATCATGCTATCATATTGGAGGCTGGGTCACGTGATGACCAAGCGTTGATTGAGGTCCCCGTCATGAATATGACGGGCTTGTGGTCCCCATACTCGTGGAGTGTGGGCTTTTGGTCCCCATACTTGTGGAGTATAGGCTCTGGTCCCTGTGCTAGAAGACACAGGCATGGGTATGCATCGATGGATGCATACTCCGCATTATCGGTATATGCAAAAGAGAAAGAGAAAGTGCATTTAAGCATCTTGCATAGTATGAACATATGAAATGTTTATTATAGAGATTTTTGGATGGATGATGATGATAATTACAGTGGTTTATGTTGTTGTCTTATTAATTATACTTTGCTGAGTCTTGGACTCACTCTTGCTGTCGTTGTGTTTTTAGGTATCCAGTACGTGAACGGCATGCATGGGAGGGAATAGATTTAAGTTTGGTTGCACCTTGGCACGAATCATTCACAGATGATTAAATTGGATGATGGTTTAGTTTTTTAGTATACTGCTTAAAGGATTATTTATGATTATGCCTTATGCTTGGAATAATTTGTAATAGAGTTGATTAGAGAGTTATGGATGCCCTTTTGATTATGCTTTAGTTGTTTAGCATGATTTGGATGTTCTTTAATGATTAGTTTAAATTGGATGATTGGAATATTGAATGTTGCTAGAATAATCTGTTAGAACATCCGGTATGGCCACCTATACAACGGAGGTTCTGCCGAAATTTAGTAATAAGACTTAGTTTATTTTGTTTTTCTCTATTTGTTTAGTAGCATTCCAGGCTCATGTTGGGCTGGGGTGTTATAGTTGGTATCAGAGCGGGTCGTAGGTCCGTGGTGCTTGAATTATTAAACTTGACACATTGTGCATAGTAGGATGGGAATGGGCAAAGCATTGCATTTACATTTCCATTATATCACATTTATGATTGCTAATTAATTGATTATTTTGGTTATGTGTGATGATAGTTGAAGTTGAGAGGTTGAGGTCGTGGTTGTGGCCCTGGGCTTTACCAGGTTACACCACCGTTCATGGTAAGAGACTAGTGAAGCGGTTACCTCGGATATCTTAGTACAAACGTTGTTAGTGAGTATCTTTAGAAAAGTTGTTTTCTTCCTTGAATTTGAATTTGGTCAACTCTTGTCCAGTTGTGGTTGATGAATTTCTCTTGGGTTAGTAGTTCATTGCGGTTGATGGGTTGCTTTGAGAAAGGTTGATGTGTTTCCATTAGCTTAATTTGTCCCTTAAAGCAATTATTGTTTTTCCAACTGTTGAGTTATTCTTGCGACTAGTGAACTTGGTTAATTGTCAAGAATGATCTTTGTATTGGAGTTCTGACTTTCTTATTGGAAAACATGATCCATTTATTTCGCTTGATGATTTGGATAATGAAAGTTTCCTTTTGCAAGTCCTTTAGTACGTGGAAGCTTTGACTCAACGTATCTCTTTTGGGTATTCCAGGTGTTGAAGTTGAATGGTTATTTTTTATGAAAGAAAAATGTTAAACCCTTTAGCGATGTCTTCTCGTGGTTAAGTGAGATGTTATAATCAAAGAAATTAATGAATATAATATGGGTTATCAAGTTAGGCCTGTAGTGTGGTGCATAATCGATTTTAACTAAGATCCTTGGAAGGGAAGTTGATTAGTTGATGGTGTCTTGTAGTAGTTCCTGATGAACTATGATTAAGGACATGGCTATACCCAATTGAAGTTAAAGGAGTTATTAAGAAGTGTGGAATGTTGAAGAACGGGTTTGACCATTAAAATTGTTTAGTTTGCTAACCTTGTTGGATTATTGGGTCTCAATGGATGAAATTAATTGTGTGGAAAGGGAAAGTTGAGGAGACGCTGGATTATTGCCTTAGTGGATATTAATCTTGGAATTATCTTTTCTATAGATACGTGATGAACATCTATAGTTATTAGATCTACATGTTTCTTACCATGATTAAATGTTGGATTTGCCTACAAAAGATTGAAGGGGTAGAAACTAGTGGATGTGGAATATTATAGGAGGAGTTCTGGACAGCTCTTCTATAAAGAACGATGTGACGAATTTGGTTGTAGTGTTGCTGAGACTTTTGAATGATGGAGGATTTCGATTCTTGAAGTTTTATTGCGATTTTGTACCAAATTATGAATGTGAAGTAGAACAGTTGAATATGTGTTTGTAATTGTTCATGTGATTTGGCAAGGAAAGTAGGTAGCATATAGATTTTACGATGAAGCCAGTTGTTAGGAACAATGGTTGGAGTGCAATCGTTGTGTGTTGACGTGTGATGTTGAGCATCAATAAGAGCTGTACTCATGTGATTTAATAGATGGCTTATGCTGACATGGTTGTGAAATAGTCGGGTGACAGCATGTCTATGATGAAAGGGTTTTGATTTAACATTTTAAATTGTGTAGTAGGTTCCCTCTAAAATAAAGTGGTTGTTGTAGTAATGGTGTAAGAATTTTGTATACACTTAATTGAGGATGAGATGATAAAGAGGTATGTAATATTTTGGTGAGCCTTTGGGGGCTTTTTAAAGGAAGAGTTCATGATAACGAATCTTGTTAAGAGTGAGCTATTTTGATGTTAGTAAGATTGTCCACAAGAGATTCTGACTCGTTGGAGTGGTGATGATTCTTCTAGAGAGAAAGTAAGTTATTGCCTTTCGTAATATCAGTTAAATGAAATGTTTGGAGTTTTGCATTCGTGGTCTTTTGGGAGTTCATGATTTATGTAGTAGATGAAATTGGTTTGTGCAATGTGACGTATTAGAAGGTTCTATTTGGTTATTAAGTGATTAATGTGATTTGGTTTTAAAGGCACTTCATGTTTGTTTGGGTTGGCAAGTAATGATGTAATCAAAGAAAATTGTTTTCTTTATTAAAAGAAATGTGTACCATAAGTATTTGAGATTGGAGTTAAGAATTGTAATCTGCAACTTTTCTGTCGTTACAGCTTAAGAGTTTCTTGAGTTTCCATAGCAATGTTTTATTATGATTTATGGAGGTTTGAAAAAAATTCTTCTTGTGGGATATGTGCCCACAACTGTGGACTCGTATTTTGTTTTTCGAGATCATTACTATTTGACTGTTTCGATTGGTCTCGTGCTCACTCCGAGGAGCAACATTTTCTTGTGTGTTGAAACTTGTATTTGTTTGTTTCTTCCTTTTGAGAAAGGAATTAACCAACTTGTGTTGCCAAGTCTTATAAAGTGCAATTTGGCGACTGGTTGGTGGTGGACAAATATATAGCAGTGGTGAGATTTTGGGAACCAATCTATTTGAAGAACAGTAGAAGGTGAATTGGTTTTGACCTATAACTCTTGGAGAGAATTGTAATACCCCAAATATCAATTGGAGAAAATATTATTCGGGAGAGGGAAATTTATTTAATATCGATTGTAACAAAGTTTAGAAATGGAATTAAGTTCAAAATTCAGAATTTTAGGAGAGGAATGGGTCGCCAACCCATATTCGAGAGGAGAGGAGCTACCATAGTGGCCCAAGGCCCATGAGTGGGTCAAGCACCCATTAGAAGGCAAGGAGGGACCAAACCCTAGCCACTCCTTGCTACAAGAGCCACCGCTTCACAAGAGTTGTGCCTCTTTGAAACATACATGAAACATTTACCGCTTTAGGTACCGATTCTGTGACCTCCTAATTTCATTGGTGACAGTTTTGGATTGTTTTTTTTTAGAAGGAAAAATAGTAGAGGAGAGCCTTACTGTTAGAATATACTAAAGTAGGGTAGAAATGTATAGATATATTTACATTTTTTTCAAAAACCATCCCAACTAATGGACAAATCGAGCCCTAGCCTTTTGCTACATTGTATCTCAAACAATATGCTAATTTGTAACTAATCTTATGGTATGTTCCTATATGGTATTCTACTTTTGAAAGTTGTTATTAACTTTTCAAATTTGTAAAGGTTAGGCTAATTTGTAAAACTGCATTTAACTTACAAATTTATGGAATTTTTACCTAGCTTGTGCCTCTGATCATCAATTATTTATTAATTGGTGTGTATTCTATTCCAAAACAAGACCAAATGAGTCAAAAACTATTAAAATACCTCTTCACATGTCTCTCGCCATTTATTTCACCCTTGTTTGTGTAACTGTGTTCATGTCGGTCAAGTTCTCCTCCCTTGCGTCTCAGGTACGTCATACCATTTCATTCCTGACCTCTTCTCTATAAAGTCTCCAAGCAGTGGCTGCTTGTGCCTTTAAATCCGGCTTCATATATAGGCGTGAGGAGGATGAGACGGCAGTCACGGGCAACCTCATCGAGCCTACAAGTTCAAGAAACATTGTTGCCAGGAGAGCGCGTGGACATCCAATTACCTTGATGCCGTCGATAGATAATTGGACTTGACATCAAGAATACCCACGCCCACACTTGTATCAGCAGGTACTTCGACTGGAAAGTGGCTTCATGTATCAGCAACCAACCATTACTTGATGTCAAGTCTAATTACCTATCGACAACATCCAGGTAATTGTATGTCCGCCCTCCCGGCAACCATGCTTCTTGAACTTGCAGACTCGATGAGGTTGCCCGTGGTCATTGCCTCATCCTTCTCACGATCCCCTAAAGTGGTCAGGGACTACGAACAATATATATATATATATATATATATATATATATATATATATATATATATATATATATATATATATATATATATATATATATATATAAGCCGGTTTTAAAGGCACAAATAGCCACTGCTTGGAGACTTTATAGAGGTCAGCCATCACAGACGGTTTCATCTACAAACCGTCTGTGATACATCAGCCATCACAGACGTTTTCATCTACAAACCGTCTGTGATACATCAACCATCATTAGACGATTCTGAGTTAATAACTGTCTGTAGTAGTATACATCATAGACGGTTCAAAAACCGTCTGTGATGACCTCATGTCATCACTGACTCAAAGACTCAGACGACTCACGAAACCGTCTGTAATGACGCTTTTAAACCGTCTGTAAAGACTTTTTCTGTAGTAGCGTGCCATCAGTACTATTTTAAATGGCACGAGAGTCCTCTAAAAAATGGCATGACAGATGGTACGGGTCCCCCTCACAGTTAAAAGGAGCACACATTGCTACTATACGTATATCATCATTGATGTTTATGTTGACAATATGCTCTAAAAATACTAGATATTTAAGTACGATTTTTTTGCTCTTTTAACTACTTTAATTCTTACGAGTACATGAAGGAATATCAGTGATTGAATCACGACTATCTATACTTAGACTAACAGTATATAAGTCATGACTCATGACTATTGCAGTCATCTGCACTAATTAACCCCTCCTTTTCTTTTCAAATTTTAGGACCTACCCCAACATTCCACACTCAGACACCAACCTATTCATGTACAACGCTAACTATAGCATTATTCCTTTGCAAAGTGTTGTGTATATATGAGTATAGATGCCGCATAGACTGCAGCCTCAAATCATTCTCTTTTGCACCTGTCCATTCATTTTGTATATTTATGTTAGCCTGTCTTAGAAGACTCAACCACTATTATTGTCCTCCCTTTTTTTTTCCTTGCAAAACATCATTTCATCACTTCATTGCTTGGCTGATATTATCCCTTTGCTTTTCTTGCCGGGCTAGCTACTAAAATTCCTTTTGATCACCATCTCTATATACATATCTTAGCTTAGCAACACAAGCCTTTGCTTTGCTTTAGTTTCAACAATGTGTTTGTTTGTAATCCACGAACATGTACACATTGCTTAGCACGTGTACCTACACCAAGAAAATTTAAACTACCTATATCTCTACCTAAATGTGCCTCCAAATGTTGGGTACCAGAACTCCGGCACCGTCTCGCTCGCCACCGTATACGTGCTCGCCACCGGGACAAGGCACAGGCCTCGGCTGCGCAGATCCTGCTTCGGCTCACCGCTGTCCTTCGCATTCTCAGAACTCTAGTTAATTAGGAGCAAAAATGCCATGAACAGATGCAACCAAGCAGTAACAGAAACATCGATGGATAAATAGAAAATTTGTACCTTCTGCTGGAACTGCCGCAAGGGGTTCCCATTCTTCAAGTACGGAGAGCTCAGAGACTGCAGGAAGATCAATGGCGTGTACACATTAGCGATATTTGCCAATAAAAAAGAAATGTCGTAGTAAGGCAAGCCATGCCATTTTGGGCACTCACCGCAACTTGTTCGTGAAGGAACTTGATGTATCCGATGGCCTCGTGAAGAACCGATGCGGTATCGGTCTAAAGTACGATCATATCAACGATAAGTTAGGTCATTATCTGAGATGAGTTCTACTACAAGAGCACTTGTTCTCTCCGGTAATTGGAATGGAGAGGAAAGATGGGAAATATTTGATGCAGAACAGAAAGAACTAATACCTTTCCAAAAGGCGAGACTAGTTGCTGGAGCGCAGTGATTCTGTCCCCTAGCTTCTCTTTCCTCACCTGCAGCTCAAAAGCGAACACAAAAGAAAAATTTATGCAATCCAAAAGTCATCATTCATCGATGCTCACAAAGAAATAACAGTCATCAACGCAACAAAAAGAGACGCTGAACTTCAGAAAGATCAAAAGAAAATTCTACTTGGATCATGCTTCACCTTAAAGGTGGGCAACGGCGATGGCGCCTCGATCCGTGGCCTTTTCGCGGCGGTGGGGAACTCGGAGACGCTTTTCCTCGCCGCCGATGAGCAGGCGTGTTGGGCAGACCGCGAATTGGACTGCAGAAGAAACTGAGGTTATAAATTGACGAAACCCTAATTAGTAATGGCTAGTGATCACCCACTCATATATGCATGTGTTTACCTTCGCCATGAGGGTGTCAGCGTTAGAGCTGCAGCTGGGCTTGGGATGTAGGGCTTGCAAGAGAAGCTGCGACGGCAGCGGGGCACCGAAAGGCATGCAGCCGCCGGACAAGTACTGCAGATGGGCGGCGGCGCCTTGTATCTGCGTAGACGCCGGCACCGAGGGCTTCAGCATCTGCGACAACTGCATCGCCGCTGTCGCTGTGGCGTCGTATCCGGCCGAGGACTGGCAGTGCCCGAGCATCGAAATGTTATGCGCCGCCGCGGCGTCGAACAGGCCTTCCAACGGCGCCGTTCCGTACGGCGACGGCGCTAGAGGTGCCTGGTCGAGCAAGAAGCCGTGGCTCATGTCCCTGATTAATGGATTATTCATCACGTCCTCATCGGCCATCGGCTGAGGCTGCTGAGCTCGGAAGGGTCTCGTGGATGCCGCCATGTCGTCTTGGAGCACGGCTTGGAAGCTGGCATCGCTTCTCCCGTTCCTAAAACTCACGCAATATAGATGTTTTAGCCGTTCGGGCAGATCAAACACATACAACTATACAAGGATATGGAAGTTGGAAGATGGAAGGTAACTTACAAGAAGGCATGCGTCCAGTCCATGTGTGGATCGCCAAGCGAAGAAGCGGCATCAGATAAAGGCTGATGAGTGGTACTGCTCCTGTGGGGGTCCTGGAAGGTTATGGAGCTCGTCGACTCTGCGGCCGCGGGGGACGTCCAGCCGCAGGCGGCTCTGTCCGTGAGCGGCGCGGCCGAGCACGCCGACGTGCCGTGGCTCCTCTGAGAAGTACTCCACCACTCGTCGGCCATGGAGATGAAGGGATCTCTCTGTCTCTTGTTGATGTGTTGTTGGTTCGATCGCTTGAGGTGTAGTTGGTTGGATGGATGGAACGTGGGGAAAGGGGAGGAGAGGAATCTGGGTATATATGAAGGGCACAGTGTGGTATGAGCTGTACCATCAAAACTGGTGGACTTGTACGCGGGAGGCTGACCTTGAGAAGGGAACCAAGAGGGTAGCCATAAGCAGATGTGGCCAAATGGGTTGCTCGGCACATGCTAGGTCAGTACGAGTCTGATTAGGCACGACACAGTCGGCCCGACAAACTAAATGGGTTGTGCCAGGCCGATCTATGGGCCCTGGTGCAGACCTAGGCAGTAGGCACGGCATGCCAATCTCTCGGGTTGTACCTGGTCGACCCCGGTACGATAAGCCCGACGGGCCGTGCACGGCACGGAAGCAACCATCCCAGCTTCTTCCTCAGTTCCTCCCCAACCCGCCACCTTCGCGCCCGGCCATGCCTCCTCTGCTGCGCTCGGCTGCCGCCGCGCCACCTCCTCCTCTGTGTCTCAGCCACTCAATTTATTAATCCCTCGAGTCACCAAAGATTGTGTTTTGGACCCAATCAAAATAATACATCCGTTCTTTTTTACTTGTTGTGTTGGACACTGACACGGTCTCCTATATTCACCTTTGACCATTACTTTTTTTGTAACTAGCAGGGTGGTCCACACATTTGCGCAGCTGGATTTGTTTCGAAGTTTGTATAAATGCTTGATAATATATTTACGTATCTTGTAGGCCATGTAGACTTTTAAGATATTATAAATATTGGAAGCGACAATGGAAGCTTGAAAGAAAATACCTGAGGAACGTAATTGAATTATGTGCTTTGATTGAAGAAAATCATTGAGCATAATAATTTGTTGGGTTCTTAGAAACTAATTATTCTTCATCATGCATACACCATGTAGTTACATGCCCCTATTCTTTATTTTTTTTTCCAAATTGTATGCATACACATGTACTTCTATTTAATCTCAAGCAATATATTGATTATGTGTGAGGCAAATTATCTTATTAGTTTACATGATATAATGTATAAGAGTACCTTGCTCACCCATACACCGATGCACTATGGACGACCTACCTTGAACTTATCTTTCCTCACACACCGACTACCCCTACTAAATTGTGTCAACGCGGCTTCTATCTTTTCTCGTTGTCACAATTTTTTTGCTTCAACCTCCAACAGTAAGCCCAAATCTCGATCGATCTCTCTCAGCTACTACCCCCTCCAATACAATACTTTACCATATAGTTATATTCTACTTCTCCCTATTATTGCTTAATGCTAACCATTTTGCGATATCAACACGCATACACATGAAACTGTCACCGATCCCTGTTGGAGACACGTGTCACGCTTTCTCCAATGACCCTGAGCGTATTCCCTACGGTTGCGTCATCTCTACTCCGAGTTTTTTTGCTCATCTGCCTCTATGCTCACACTACTATTCGTAGTGATGCATGCATGATGTTATACATACTCAACATCCTATTCTCTCATGTCAGTCGCTCCTCTTCTTTGACGTTAGCCAACTCAACGTTGGGGCTTCCTCACTAACCATGGCGACCTCCCATCTTCACTAATGTCCGCATGTCTGCTTTAGTCGTTGTCTAATGATATGGACAATCTTTTCACCATCGTTGGCTACAACGTGCCGCTCACCAGTGATGGCACGCTCCTAGCTACCCAATGGCCCCATATCGTCCATAGCTCATCTTGAATGCAAAGCTTCATCTCCTCTCTGCCAGGGCTTCCCCATCATCGAGCTTCCCACTAACTTCTTCAGCAACGTCGACGCTCACCACCTGTCATCGCGGCCCTTGGCTCCTTCAATACTGAACTTTCTCTTCAATGGCTCTGGCGGGCAACACGATATTGTCTCATCTTCATCATCGCCGCCTCGGCTCTCGCTTCCCCATGGATCAATGTCTTCTTGCAGGACAGATTGATGCTATTGCACTCTTTTGTGGTGCCCTTTGACACCATTCATGCTATCCTCATTATAACTTGTATCGAACGTGGTGGCTATTTTTGTGTCTCCTCGGACACCAATTCATGTCATCCTCGTTATAACTTTTATTTTTATTCAACAATTCAACTATTTTTATTGGAGTTCATATACAAATCAAATTCCTAAATTTATTTAATTTATTTGGAGTTTTAGTTATTTGGGGATTTTATTTTGGAATACATATGGAAATCAATTTGCAAATTTTCTTTTGTTTTTATTTCGAATTTCACATTTTTCTTACTATTTTTCTTTAATTTTTATTCTCAATTATAGTTATTTAGGACTTTACTTTAGAATTGTGATTAAAATAAAACTGCTAATTTTATTTTATTTTTATTCAAAATTTCAATTATTTTTGTTGTATTTCTTACACAAATCTAATAGGCAATTATTGTTTAATTTTTATTTCGAATTATAATTATTAGAATTCGTATCAAAACTATATTGCTAATTATATTTTATTTTAATTCCAAATTTTAGTTTTTTTTGTTGGATTTCGTATACAAATCTATTTTCCAATTTTTTGTTTTGAATTATATTTATTTAGGTATTTTACTTAGAAATTCATATGAAAATCAAATTGCTTATTTTATTTCGTTTTTCTTTGAGTTTCAGTTTTATTGTACTTGGTATGGACTTTTTTTTTTACTTATTTAATTCGTATAAAAATCAAATTGCTAATTTTATTTTATTTTTATTCCGAATTTTATTTTTATTTTACTTGACATTGACTCTCTCTTTTTAATCTAGACCGTTATAATCTGGAGCAACCATGATCGATAGTGTCGATCTTTCTCTTTTCCACTGATTAATGTGGGAATTTCTAGTCCTTCAGAGCAAACGTGGTGGCTTCTTTTGACTCTGCTTTAATAAGATAACACATGTGTAACCAAAAGTAGCAGCGGAAATAAAAGTAATGAAAGTAAACAAATTCCAGCGGCATGTTCATCCAATCCCCAGGCAACCGACAAGAAACAAGACCTAGATAGACCCGTCACCGAGCCGTTCAGTTCCGAGTGCGAAGAAAGCGTCGTCTGGCGTAGGTTCATCCTCAAACTCTAAACAACAATGTAAGCAAGATTAAGTACAATGCATACTTAGCAAGACTTGTAGTGTATCACAAAGTTTATATAAACTAACAAGGAATGAGGCTCTACTCTGCAAGTTATTTCGCTTTAAGCCAGTTTTATTTGCAATAATCATACATAGTAATTTGCAACGGAAGTTTAAAAATAGTTAAATAGATACATGACAGTAGTAAGCAATTAAATGAATACCAACAACTCGCAATCCTCCTCAATTGCGAGCAATGAATGAATAATGACAACATCTCACAAACCTCCTTGGTTGCGAGCAATATTTTATTCTCAGTCATAGACATGACAATTAACTCAAATATAAACCCACAAGTCACTTCCCATGTTTTTCCAATAAAACAGTTTTTATAAAAATCAATACTATACCCATTAAGGCTGTACTAAGCATGCTTATGACCACGAGCACGGCTATTTAAATAGATTTACACTCTGCAGAGGGGTACAACTTTACCCACAGCACACGAGTTCTCTAGTTTATTCGGTATCTATCGATACCACTACTCACTACCTTTGGTAAGTAGTCTAGAGTACGTGTCAAAACCTTTACATCATCTAGTCCTACCCTTGCACTAGCCCAGCGAATGAATACCCTCACTTCACCCGAGGACACCACCGTCTCAGTGAGGCATTCGTAGTTGTGTCGACAAGCTTTGTGCCCAACACTGTGGTGAAGGGAGCCACTTCAGATATGCCTACACCGGTCATGTCCTGTAATACCCCAAACATTTATTGGAGAAAAATATCATTCGGTAAAGCAAAATTTATTCAATTTCAAAATCAACCAAATTCTAGATTCAAAATTAAGTTCAAAATTCAGAGTTTGGAGGAAACTTAGAGATTGGGCCTCCGGTTTTAGTGTTAATATTCCGAACCTTAAATTCTAATTAGAGAGAATATTATTTGAGAGAGGGAAATTTATTCAATATCGAATGCAACAAAGTTTAGAGATGGAAATAAGTTCAAAATTCAGATTTTTGAGAGAGTTTTGGGCCGCCAATCCATAGTCGCGGGGAAAGAGCTACCTTAGAGGCCCATGGCCCATGGAAGGCTAGTAGCCTACTTGAAGGCAAGGAAGGGGGATCAAGCCACAAACCCTAGTTGCTACAGATTTCCGTACTGCTACAGTGCCACCACTCACAGCTGAAGGTTCGCCACACAAAGAGTTATGCCCTTGGCCGTCATTGCTATCTCCTGTTTCCGCAGATTGGCCGGCCATAAGGAAGAGGAAGGAAGGGGAAGAAGAGAGGAGAAGGGAGAGGAAGGAGAGCTTCTTCGTGGGTTTTTGTTCAGCATCTTCCTGGGGTTCTACAAGGGCGGAGAGGCTTCGGGTTTAGGGGTACCGTCTTTGCCTATGCACGCGTCGCAACGCGAAAGGCAAGTACTTTGATGTTCTTATGATTAGCGAATGCTGGATGCTTGATGTTGGTATTGTGCTTTTCTGTGATCCATGAGAATATTCAAAGTTTATGTTCCTTTCTTATGTGTTAATTTCATGTGTAGACATGATGTCTTTCATAATTCATATTTCAATACATGCATCCATTTTCATGTTTCTTCTACGGGAGTGGATTATAAGACCCATCAATTCCAGTATGGGCACGTAAGACCCACCATTCCAATGTGGGCAGATTTGGACACCCGTATAAAACGTTCTTCATACGGGACTTGGATCCCCGTATTTTGTTAAATGCGGCTTAGGTGAACACCGACGGATGTGTCACTAGCTATACCGGTATAAGCACGCAGCGATCCATTCCTTTCAATCATTCCATTCATTTCATTCATTCATATATTCATTCGATGCTATGTTCTTATTCTTAAAAGATGTTGCCTTGTTCATAATTGTTGTAAGTTCAATTATTCATCGCACTTCTTTGAGTCTCGAACTCATTCTTGCTTTGTTTGTTTATTTTAGGTGATCATTGATGATGGCTCTATTGGGAGGGAATAGACATGCACTATTCGTTCACTTCACCATATTTCAATTCAATAATAGGACTTGGTTCTAGCCTTCATTCGTTAATTGATGAACTGTAATAATTAAATTTAGATGTGGTTGATAACCTCTCTATGTTATGATTGATTATGTATTGCTTGTGATCTTCGATCACCCTTCGTTATACTTGCTTGAATTCAGACTATTGTCATGCCATGGTTCTATTAGATAGCGATCTCTTTATGTCATTAGTTGATATTATTCAAATTCTTCCGCTTTATGGTTGTATGTTAGATGATTTAGGTAACATCTTGGCTTCTGAATAGCCAGGGTGTTACATGTCCACACTACTACGGCCTACCTACGTGGAATGCTAGTTTTCAATGACTTAATTAGCTAATGTCGTTCCGTACCAACACATGTGGTTGTACGCTAAGGCTTAGATAGGGTTTACTGGCGTTCAGTTCTTAATTGACCCGGGTGAGAATCTCCCCCTATCTAGTAGTGAGGTACACCTCTCACTCTTCTCAGAATATAATATAACTCGTCCGTGTCAAAAACTAGGTTTTGCATTTTTGTTTTCATACAAAATAACAGAGGTACACCCCACTAGACATTTATCATAAATCTCCTAATTTCATTTTTATCATATTGTCCTTTATGGCTTTTATGGAAAATCTATCACTCTATTAAGCAGTTGTGCGATAATCGCACTTGAAACTCCCAAATGACATTATATATTGCCTAACTCATATCCTAATGGATACAATAGTAAGGGGATCAATATTTCAAGGATATTCATGCATCGAATAGGATTACAACTACCATTAACCCAAACATAGTAGTTTTACATCAAACATACCCGCATGCCTAATAGATTTCTCAAAACAAAGTACAGTAATTAAAATAGTGGGATCAACAGAATCAAAGGGGTTGCTTGCCTTGCTCTGGTTGTTCTAAATAGTAGGATGGTTGGTCGTCGAAAATATCATTCGAGCAAGCAATGTCTATTTCAAAAAGAGCTAGAAACGAATTAAATAATGCAAAATAAATTCAATAGTAACCAAATCCAAATTTTTTTTTTGCATATTCTAGTACAGCATGATTTTAGTTGAATTTATAAAAAAGAATCATTTTATTTAGAGTTTTTATGCAGAAGTTATTAAGGTTTTAATTTGGTTTGGTTTTGAAATTCTAGAGAAAAAGAAAAATGATGTCGAAAGCATATTTTCCTAGATTTACGCTTTCCAGCAGAGAATGTGTATTCCCACATATGTTCTACTGAGGTTTATGATTTCCAGTAAGGAAAACATATTATCCTCGGGACTTATCAGAATAATTCCAAATCCGACAAGGCCCGAATGCTACTAACTAACACGTTAACACAACAAAAGCAAAGGATAAGATTCTAAATTTCGCAGTAACCACCCTCGCTTAAATAGCTATACCAGGGTTCCAATGCATATATATAACAAGTCAATAAAGGAATCACTAAGTAACATGAACATCACAGAATATAATCGAGTCAAGCCTTTAAAACAAAAAGATAATCAAGATCATCCGCCGCACCCACTCAATCATAACGGGAAGAAGTTATCAACCACAAATTTCACTTTATTTATTACGCTTCATTAATTATCGAATGAATGGTAGAATCAATCTCTATTATTGAATTTGAAGTATGGTGAAGTGAACGAATGTGAGTGTCTACTCCTCCCAAAGGCCATCGTCGTGAACACCTAAAATAAACAAACATCGCAAGGGTGAGTCCGAGACTCAGCAAGTACAGTAAATAAATGGTACATACAACAACCATGTTCATGATAAACATCATTGAAGAATATGAAATAAATACGGAACGAATATTTGAATGAACGGAATGTATGTCTTGAATGAAATGAAGGACTACACACATGCATATACCCCAGATATAATGACACACCCGTCTTGTTCACTTAAGCCCGCATCTTAACAAAAATACAGGATCCAAGTCCCGTATGAAGAACGTTTATACGGTGTCCCAAAACGCCCACATTGAATAGTGGGGCCCACATTGGAATGGTGGGTCTTACGTGCCCATCCCGAATTGATGGGTCTTTTAATCCACTCCGTGGATGGAACATGAATAATGAATGCATGGAATGAACTATGTATATTGAAAAGACATGCTCTCTAATCATAGAGATAACACACATATGGAAGGAACATGAACTTAAAGATTATCATCTCCAATCATGGACTCAACACATATGGAAGACCATAGATAATCCAACTTCTCTTGAATCATAAGAACTCACAGTATAATCATAAAAGCATTCATCAATCACAATCATTAAGATAAACAATGTACTTGCCTCAACCGTGAAACAGAAGACAAGAGGCGGAACGCTCTAGCGCCGGTGTTCCCCACCACCTGGTAACCAAGAATGATACTAAGCTTCAATCAAAATGGCTTAAGAAGACTTTACCCACAACACTCTACAATGGGGATCTAAGCCGCTAGCTAATCAATAGTCCGAGGTGGTCACATTGCGAACTCTTGTGCATACTACCCAGCGACACAAGATACATGCTAACGAAACAACATACATCCTGCAAAGTCCATGCGATCCTAAGCTGTCACACAAGCCAATGCTCCAGAACAACCAAACGTGGCTATGCACTAAACAAACCCTGAAGCAAAGATCAAACTCTAAGTGATAACACCCATCTTGGTTACATCTAAGAGGACAATGCAAGTAAACAAGACAAACAAGACCTATCTGGGTGTGTGGCACACAAGTCGGTTGTCACATATTTGCCATGCCAAGTTTGCCTCAAAATACACTAGACTAAATCGTCATTCCACATTATTTCTGATCTCTAAGAAATTACGAACACAATATACTCTAAGCGAGTAAAACACTAAGGCATTAGCAACATAAGCAATAAGCCTAAACCATCGAATCTTGGATCACTAAATTGGTTTGCAAAGCACACAATGATTCCATAATGCAACTTCAGATGCAACGAATCATTACTGAGCGTGAAGTATAGCTGACATTGCACAAGACATATATATATATATACCTGCTATGAACCGGCATGATCGTAACAAAATGGTAAGGGTCAATGGCACAAAAGCCAAGATAGAACTCCTGAACTTGTCAAGAACCTCCGGATCTTCGTAATCACGAGCACCGAATTTGTGGAATACATCGAACATTTCGCCTCATCCAAATCTGAAAGCCAATCACTCTCATCCCAATCATTTTCAGAGGATCCCCCCGTACTCAGATCGACCACCTCATCCCGATCACCAAACACCTCCAATTCGGATCACCCACACACCCAAATGAATAAACAAGCACACACACGCAAGCTACGCGCAGCACGCTGTCGACGAGGCACGGGAGGACGGCACGGCCGATGCCGCGGCGTCGGGCGTGGGAACGAGGGCGCGACGGCGCGTCTTGAGGCCGGGAAACCGACGGCAAGCAGAGGCGGCTGGACCGGCGAAGACCAGCGGCGGCAGCGAGGAAGCGCCAGAGGAGCCGTGGAGCCGGAGGAAGCTAGGCGGGCCGAGGGCGAGGTGCACGGGCGCTGGGCGAGGCGGCGGTGGCCGGTCGTGCTCGAGCCGCGCGAGAGACAAGGGCGAAGCGGTAGGACCGAGCCTGTGGCGGCGGCAGAGCAAAGCCAGGCTGAAGGCCGGAGGAGCCGAAGAGGCGGCCGAGGTTGCTCGCCGTCACGTGGACTGGAGCGACTGAGCAAGGGGAGGCACGGCACGTCTCTGGTGGCACAGGCCTGTGCGGGAGGCCGGGGAAGAGAGATGCCATGGGGGAAAGCGAGCAGAGGGAAAGGGGGCGGCGACCTCTCCATGGGGAGAGTGGCGGCTCTGTGGGAGAGTGGGGAGGGAAGCAAGCTAGGGTTTAGGGGAAGGCCCCCCTTTTCCCCCTTTTCTCCACTAAGGGTCGGCCCATATGGCTAAAGTGCCATGGGCTGCAAGCCCAAGGTCCCAAACTCTCCCACAAATTCTGAAATTCTACTTTTATTTCTCATAATCCTCTCTCTAATTTTTATTGCACTCTCCAAAGATATTCGGGGTATTACACTTACTGAGGTTTATGCTTTCCAAATAGAGAAAACATATTTCCTCAGAACTAAAAGTGTATTTTCTATTTTCTTCCGATTTTCATTATTTTGACATGTGGGGTCCACTAGTCAGTGACATGGCTCACAAGAACAGTGCATGGACTAGGGTCCATAAGAACAGTGGCTCGGTCCACCGAGGAGATGATTGTGCACTTAAGGTGGTGGGGCCCGCGTGTCGGTGACTCTCATAGTAAAACCGGTTTTTATGAAATTTATTAACTATGCATCGGGCCCACGCGCCGGTGAACCAGAGCTTCATTAACTCAGCATTTAAACACTATTTTTTCTTAACGACCATGATTTGGTCCATTAATGACGATGCTATAGTGCGTGTCCTTGTTCGGACAACACAGAGTAGTGCTCGGGCGATCCTTGCCGCACTCGTCGTTGGTGAGGTGGCGTACGGCGGTGGCTCGGGATACCCAAAATGGGTTCCTCAAAGGATTGCAAACCTACTGGTATCGGCTGCGAGGGCTATGGTGGCCGGTAGCGGCGGCGCTACGGCGTTGAGCGGTAGCGGTGCTATGGGCAACTAGCCAACTACAATACCGTTGACGCCCTTGGCTAACTAGCGCGTGAATGAGAGGGACGAGAGGGAGGATGGAGGTGCATGGTGGATGGTGGATGGTCGATGACGAAGATCTGAGGCGGCGACGGTGAGGTTGTCGTGGCAGAGGCGTCCGGGCGAGGGAGAGCTTCCTACGGTGGTTGGGAACGGACGAGGGAGGCGTAGGGGTGCTTTAGCCGTGAGGAATCGACGCGGGGTTCGTCGAGGAGGAAGCGGCGGCGAAGGCGGCGGTTTTGGTCGGAATTGGAGAAGTAGCAACAATTCGGTAGTTCCTGTGGACCAAAGAAGAAATCAAGTTGGGGGATATGCTCCTCGTTCTCTGGAACATGATATGACACAGCTGGCAAAAGGAAAAACCCTCAGGGGTGCCGGCAGCGATGTGGTAGTGTGACGACCAGAAATGGAGCTCGCTCTATTTTGTGCTCAAGCTCGGTGGAGGAGGGAGAAGGTGGGGAATGGCGAAGAAAGGGGAGAAGAGAGGCTTAGGGTGGCTTTATATAGGCAGGAGGGCGGAGATCACACGAGGGAGAGCGAGTGAGCGCGGGCATTGGCGACGATGCACTCTCAAGGTGCGACTTTGAACAATGGACAGGATGGGAGCCGCCGGCACGGAAATGCGCGAGGAGGAAAAACCAAGGGCGCGTTGGCCAAGTCAGTGGGCGGGTGGTTGGGCTCAAAGTGAGCTCGGCGGGTAGCCAAGGCAGCGTCTTGGCGAGGGCGAGCGGAGGTGGACGAAAGGTCCTGGCAGCGGGGAGCACTTGCTAGAGAGAGAGAGAGAGAGATAGAATTAGGTTAGGTTTTTGGATTTAAAAGCTGAGACTTTGCTGAATTTTTATACTGAGCAAACGAGGTCCAAATTTTACAAAATGTTTTGTGAGGGCTCCTGGCCTAATGTAGTTGTTTAGGTAAATTTTTTAGGAGTTTATCTTATTTGTAATTTCTCAAAAAAATCTGACGAACTTCTGTTTTTATGTGATTACATTTGTTATTCTTAAATGAAAATTCACATAATCTGTTTAATAATTTTTTTCCCTGAGCAATTATGCCCAACATAATTCTCTCAACTATTTTTATTTTGTTTTATCTAAATTTCTTTTAAGTGCGTGTTTGTATGAATTTCATTATTTGCTTTTAAACAAAAGTTTAAAAATCAAACATGATTAAATTTTCGTATGTAAAATGATCGAAATGATTTTCCCAGTGCATTTCTATTATATATTCCCAAAATGTGAATTTTGGGATGTTACAATGTAATTGAAGTATGTGCTTTCATGGAAGGAAATCATTGAGCATAATAAGTTGTTGAGGTTCTTAGAAACTAACCACTCTTCATCATGTATAGATCATGTAGTTGCATGCCCTATTCTTACTCTATTAGTTTTTTTTCTTCAAATTGTGTGCATGCACATGTACCTCTATTTAATCTCAAACAATACGTGGATTATGTGTGCGGCTAATTATATTATTAGTTTAAATGGTATAATATATTATAGCACCTTGCTCGCGCAAACACCGATGCACCATGGGCGACCTACATTGAACTTATCTTCCCTCACACGCCGGTTACCCACCAAAACGTGTCACTTCTATCTCTTCTCGCCGTCATAGTTTTTTTTTTTTGCTTCAACCTTCAATAGTAAGCCCAAATCTTGATCGATCTCTCTCAGCTGCTACCCCTTCCAATACAATACTTTACACATAGTTATCTTCTACTTCTCCCCAATTATTGCTTAATGCTAACCATTGCGGCATCAGCACGCATACACGTGCAAGTGTCGCCGATCCCAGCTGGGGACACGTGATACTCTCTCTCTGGTGACCTGAGCATATTCCCTATAGTTGCGCCATATCTACTCCATGCTTTTTGCTCCCCTACCTATGTACTTCCGCGTTTCTATTTGTATAGATGCATGCATATACATACACATGTGTGATGTTATACATACTCGACGGCGTCTTCTCTCACGTAAGTAACTCCTCTTCTTCGACGATGGCCAACTCAACGTTGTGGCTTTCTCACTAACCGTGGTGACATCCCATCTTCACTAATGTTGGCATGCCTGCTTTAGTCGTTGTCTAACGATATGAAGAATCTTTTTTTGCAATCGACGGCGACAACATGCCTCTCACCAGTGATGGCGCGCTCCTAGCTACCCGATGGCTCCATATCGTCTATAGCTCATCTTCAATGCAAACCTTCATGTCCTATCTCTCAGGGCTTTCCCATCATCGAGCTTCTTTGTTCACTAACTTCTTCAACAACGCCGACGCTCACCACTTGTCATCGCGGCCCTTGACTCCTTCAACACTGAACTTTCTCTTCAATGGCTCCGGCGGGCAGCACGATATTGTCCTCATATCCATCATTGCTGCCTCGGCTCTCACTTCCCCATGGATCAATGTCTTCTTGTAGGACATATCGATTCCATTGCACTCTTTTGTGGTGTCCTTCGGCACAATTCGTGCTATCCTCGTTATCACTTGTATTTTTTAATCAAAATTTCAGATATTTTCATTCTTATTCCATAGGAAGCAACAATAAAAACACATGACCTTGAGAGCGAACGTGGTGGCTTCTTTTGTGTCTCCTCGCACACCATTCGTATCATCATCTTTATAACTTTTATTTTTATTCAACATTTCAACTATTTTATTGGAGTTCGTATACAAATCAAATTGCCAAATTTATTTAATTTATTTGGAGTTTTAGTTATTCGGGGGTTTTATTTTGGAATACGTATGGAAATCAAATTCTAAATTTTCTTTTGTTTTTTATTTCTAATTTCACTTTTTTATTGGAATTTGTTTCGAATCCAATTGCTAATTTTCTTTAATTTTTATTCTCAATTATAGTTATTTAGGATTTTACTTTGATTTCGTATTGAAATAAAATTCCTTTATTATTTTATTTTTATTCAGAATTTCAATTATTTTGTTGTATTTCTTACACAAATCTAATAAGCAATTTTTTAATATTTATTCCGAATTATAATTATTAGAATTAGATCAAAATCATATTGCTAATTTTATTTTATTTTTATTCGTGACATTCTCATTATAACTTTTGTTTTTTATTCATAATTTCAGTTGTTTTTATTGGGGTTCAGATACAAATCAAATTGCAAAATTTCTTTTGTTTTTTATTCAATTTCACTTTTTCTTGAAATTAATTTCTAATGCAATTGCTAATTTTTCTTTAATTTTAATTCGAATCACACTTATTTACATATTTTACTTTGAATTCATATTGAAATAAAATTGCTAATTTGATTTATTTTTATTTAGAATTTCAATTTTTTTTGTATTTCTTACACAAATCTAATTGGTAGTTATTGTTTAATTTTTATTCAATTATAATTATTGGAAGTTGTATTAAAATCATATTGCTAATATTATTTAATTTTTATTTCAAATTTATTTATTTTTTGGTTGATTTAGTATGCAAATCTAATATCTAGTGTTTTTATTCGAATTATATTTATTTAGCTATTTTACTTAGAAATTGTATGGAAATCAAATTGCTTATTTTATTTTATTTTTATTCTAATTTCACTTTATTATACTTGATATGGACTCTTTTACTTACAAATTAGATAGAAATCAAATTGTTGATTTGATTTGATTTTATTTTATTTTTTATTCCGTATTTCAATTTTATTTTACTTGTCATGGACTATTTCTTTTAATCTAGTCCGTTATAATCTGGACCAACCACGATCAACAAAGTAGATATTTCTATTTTTTCACCGATTAATGTGGAAATTTCTAGTCTTTGAGAGCGAACATGGTGGCTTCTTTTAACTCTACTTTAATAAGATAATAGATAGATTATATGTTAACAAAAACTACTAAAAATATAATGATATGAAGTATTTTTTTGTGATAAATCTAGTAATATCATTTCCATGTGACAACTCCAAATGATGTTGTGTATATTAGAGGTCAAAGTTTTAAACGGTTGATTGCACGATTCTAAAACTCATCTAAAAAAGAACTATGTGAGTAATAGATATTAATAGCCAAACCTAAGAATGTGACTACGCGTTTCCTGTCTAGAGGGTGTAATTTTTGCATTTTGGATAGTCATAACCGGGTAACAGCTTATATAACATCACTATTGTGTTGAAAATATCATTCAAAACTAGCACTGTCGAACCCGGATTTTTGAAATCCCGAATCCTCTGTGAAAAACACTGTGCTATTCTCTGGATCAGTAGATAGCACTCATAGATACATTACTAATTCATTTCATACATAACGTAGACCGAAACATTCATGAATTTAACACATCAGAGTTTACATAGACCACATCAGGTCAAGTTTTACAATAAGGGCCGAACAGGCCATAGGGTTATATTACAAAAGTAGCGAAAGCGACAGCGGAAATGAAAGTGGGGAAGGCACATCTTGCCACAGGCAAACGACTGAGGAAACCGGTGTACGGCCGATATTATCCTAGGGCTTGAATCATACTAGCGTACATGAGCGTCGACTGAGTCAGCCAGACTGGGGCAAGACTAGAACAACTACAACCTAAACTACTCTTCCTCAGCTCCTTGGTCTTCAACGTCTGGATCCTCGCAGTATGCGTAATGTCCTCGATCTGCAGGTTCTGAGGGGTTTTGGGGGAAAGAGCGAGAATGAGCACAACTTCCGTGCTCGCGAGCCAACACACAAGATGCAGTAATAATACATGCAGGGCTTAACAAGGATGGCTTGGGTTCTTTTATTTGCTAAAGCGATGTTTTCAATTATTATAATTACAAATTCCTATCACTTAGCATTTTAACCAAATTGCATTTTATTAAAGAGAGTAATTGTGCAATATTTATAATAGCAGAGGTTTCCTCCACCTTATACTTACTTTTGATTGGGGCTATCCCCACTTATTAACACCAATCGAAGTTCGACGACCGGAAAAATCAATCTCGTGGCTAGGTAAGCCCGACTGATTACAAAAAGGCTAATATCGACGCTTTATCACATTTGGTTGACCGAAGCCATCGTATTACATTCAATCACGAGCGGTTTTGGTTTAGAGACCGCTCGTGTTCTTAAACAATGCTAAAACCGTCTGTGAAGAGGTCATATCACGACGGTTCATAACTAAAACCGCTCGTGAAGTATCACAAACGGTTATTGTTAATAATCGCTCGTGATAATTCTACATATCACAGACGGTTTTCAATAAATAACCGTCTATGAAACCTCACAGACGGTTCTTAACAATAACCGTCTGTGATATTACTACATATCATAGACGGTTTTTGTTATAACCGTCTGTGATAATATCGCTATAGCTCCCAGTTGAAGCCCGATCGATGAGTTTCTTCATCGCCGATGCGTCGTCTCTTCATCACCTCAATATGCCGCTTCGGCTCCCCAATGCATCTCTTCGTCGCATTAATGCCGCTTCAGCTCCTCGATGCGTCTCTTCGTCTCACGCTCTGAATTTATTCCATGTTTTATAAAAAAGGATCATCCGCCATCGAAGATGATCATCCCCCATATAATGTAAATGGTCGCCTCTTCGCTTCCTTGTCACCGCATTGATGGCCTACTGGCCGTCTGAAGATAAGTACCTCTCTCACAGACGTTGGCGGATGTTATGGAAGAACACTTGCTTCAACAAAGTCTTCACTCCTCTCTCGAGAATTTGCCGGAGCGGTGACAACCACCTTCCGCCGTCTTGACATCCTCCTCCGCCGCGTCTTCCGGGTGATCTGCCACTTTCGGCGAGTTTACCGCGTCATCGACGTGGTCCTCCACAACAAAGCTGCATGTCTCCAGGAGGCTTGCCGTCACTGGGACTACTTAATCGAGGCGGCGGGTGACCGAGTCGACCAGGCCGAGACCCCTCAAACAAGGGAAGAGAGCCTATGGGCTCAATTCTTCTTGGTTCAACAATCCGAGGGTCTTCAGGAGACACTCGAACGAGCGTGTCAGCGGGTGGACGTACTTCATGCTTCGTTCAATCACGAACCGTCCGTCGCTGACGCCGCCGCCTACGAAGTATTGAAGACGGAGATAGCAGCCTACCTCCGCCACTAGAAAAACTTTGTTTATTTGTAGGTTTCTACTTTTTTAATCTTTTTGTAAGAAGCGGTAACGCCACGTTGTTTGGCCATATGAAAATTCCAAAATGAAAAAAAATCTAGTTTGGAGGTGAAGTTACTATATTAATTATATGTTGAATTATTACTATATATATATATATATATATTTGTATACATAGTTAAAGCAAATTTTCAGCAGTATTTAAATGAAAAAAATTGACATATAAACATGTAATTTCTTAATGCATGTAAGTACAAGATAATATACTTGAGAAAAACTATTTCACAGACGGTTCCATAATGGAACTGTCTGTGATATGTCCCATATCACGGACGGTTCTATTGTGGAACCGTCTGTGATACGAGACATATCGCATACGGTTCCATAATAGAACCATCTGTGATAACTATCACTGACGGTTCCATAATAGAACCATCTGTGATAAGTCTCTTTATTAGTAGAAGCCCGGTCGCTAGGGTTTGCGCCCGCCCTAACTCGTCACTCCCCAGCTAGCGCACTTACTCTCATCCGTTGCCCTCCCCACCTCGACGTCGCCGCCCGACCCCGTCGTCATCGCCGCCCTTCTTCTCGTCGTCGCCGGTTGTGATCCCACTCTGCACTGCACAAGCCACAACTACGGTGACGCCGCCACCCAAGCCACTAGGCTTGGCCCCGCGTGTCACCTGCGTCGCCATGGCTTGGTTCTCCTGCTCGGCCTCCTACGCTCGGGCCCTAGCCCCCCTGGCTTTGCTTTCCCCATCCTCCCTCTATTCTCCTCTAGATCTGTTAGCTTAATGTCTTTTTTTGTTGAGTTTGATTTTTATGCTTGAGCCTTAAGTTGTGTCCTGATGTTTGTGTGATTTATGCAAGGTGAAGGAGATGGATGAGGGTTGTCTTTGGTGGTGGGGTCGCCACCGTGGTTCTTGCAGATTGAGGTATCACCCTACCTTACTCCCTCTCTGTCTCTACCCCATTGCTCTGTGATGAAAATGGCTAGTGCTCCGCGATGGATGTCGAGGGCTACTACTGATGTGGTGGGTTTAGACACCCTTGGTCTCGTTGTCTTGCTGTTGAACTGCTCAATGATGTTAATAGTCTTATGTTGAAATTGAATTGATAATTAGTTCATATTAATAGTCCCCTTGCTCTGTGATGTAAACTGAGGGCTATTGGTGTATGTGCATTCTGTGCATCTTGCTTAGTTCATGCTGTGGGTTCAGATTGACAAAAATGAATGGGGCAAAATGGTGGGTTTGGTTAATGCTCTTTGATGGGTACTGAGGGTTATTGATGGCGGTCCTTTCTGTATGGTTAGCTTACATGGGATCGATGTGGTTCGGATGGGGCTTGGCTGCAATTAACTTCTCAAATTTGTGTCCCAGGTCAAGTTGTCCAACCTTGCATCCCAGGTACGTATACGTCCTACCATTTTATTCCTCATCTCTGCTCTATGAAACCTCCAAGCAGTGGTTGCTTGTGCCTTTAAAACCGGCTTCACACACATATATATTGCTTGTAGTCCCTATCCCTTTTAGTAGGTCATGAGGTGGATGAGACAGCTGCCACGGGCAACCTCTCATCGAGCCTGCAAGTTCAAGAAATACGGCTGCAAGAAAAAGCCCGTGGACATACAATTACCTGGATATCGTCGATAGGTAATTGGACTTGACATCAAGGAATGGTTGGTCGAACCATACATGAAGCCACTTCGATCGGATACATCGGCTTCATGTATCGGCTGCTTTCTTGCAGCCTTACTATCTTGAATTTGCAGGCTCGATGAGAGATTGCCCGTGGCACTGTGGTGATCCTCACTCACGACCCCCCGAAAGTGGCTGGGGACTACAAACGATATATATAATATATAATATGGAGCCGGTTTTAAAGGCACAAGCAGCCATTGCTTGGATGCTATATATATATACATACATACACACACACACATATATATATATATATATATGTGTGTGTGTGTGTGTGTGTGTGTATATATATCACAGACGGTTCTAGATACGAACCGTATGTGACAGACAGTTATCACAAATCACAAACAGTTCTAGATACGAACCGTCTGTGATAGACATATATCATAGACGGTTCTGAGTTAATAACCGTCTGTGATATCATGCATCACAGAAGGTTCCAAAACTATCTGTGATGACCTCATGTCATCACTGACCCATAAACTCAGACGGCTCCGGAAACCGTCTGTGAAGACCTTTTCTGTAGTAGTGTTCCATCCCACCCACAGAGTCTTATAAATAGAACTAACTCTAGTAAATTCTCATGCCCGCCTTTGACCATAGGCACGGCTGTTTAAACAGTTTATACTTTGCAGAGGTTTTACATTGTACCCACAAGAGATAATCAACTCGTTGCTCCACATGATTCCTTCGTCATGTAGTTGAGAGACCATCACAATAACCTTTCAAAATATCTCGCCCCTCTCATCATCTCACCCATATAGGCTATTCCCACTTATGGTGGGCCCCACACTACTACAGAAAAGGTCTTCACAAACGGTTCAAAAACATCATCATAGACGGTTTCATGAGCCGTCTGAGTTTATGGGTCAGTGATGACATGAGGTCATCATAGACAGTTATTAACTCAGAACCGTCTGTGATAGTTGACTATCACAGACGGTTTGTAGATGAAACCATCTGTGATGGCTGATTTATCCCAGACTATTTGTAGATGAAACCGTCTGTGTTATATATTCTCTATAAAGTCTCCAAGCAGTTGTTGCTTGTGCCTTTAAAACCGGCTTCAAATATATATTATATATTGTTCGTAGTCCCCAGCCACTTTTGAGGGGTCGTGAGGATGAGACAGCAGCCACGGGCAATGTCATCGAGCCTGCAAGTTCAAGAAGCATGGCTGCTAGGAGAGCGCGTGGACATCCAATTACCTGAATGTCACCGATAGGTAATTGGACTTGACATCAAGGAATGGTTGGTTGCTAATACATGAAGCCACTCCCCAGTCGGAGTACCTGTGCATCCAGCTAAGGAAGATGTCAAGACGACGGAAGGTGGCCATCACCTGCTCTGGCAAATCCTCGAGCAAAGAAGTGAGGACACTGTTGAAACACGGTCCTTCCGCGGCATCCGCCAATGTACGGCCGGAGAGGTGCTTGTACTGTATGGCCAAAAAGGCCATCAAAGCCAGCGACAAGGAAACAGAAGAGGGAGCCATTTCTGCTTTAGAAATATATATTGTAGAGTTATATGTGGGGATGATCATCTTCGATGGCATATATCCTTTTTAAAAAAACAAGGAATAAATTCGGCGCGTGAGACGAAGAGACGCATCGGGGAGACGAAGCGGCATTGAAGCGGCGTTGATGCGACGAAGAGACTCATCGGCGACGATGGCGACGAAGAAACTCGCCGAGAACTGTAACGATATTATGACAGACGGTTCGTGTTAAGAACCATCTATGAAGTATCACATACGGTTATTTGTTGAAAACCATCTGTGATATTTCTAAATATCACATACGGTTATTGTTAAGAACTGTCTATGATACTTTACAGACGGTTTTTATCCTGAATCGTCTGTGATATTACCTCTTAACAGACGGTTTTTAGCGCAACCAGTAACACAGACGGTCTCTAAACAAAAACCGTTTGTGATTGCATGTAATAGAGATGGTTTTGGTGCGTCCAGTATTAGCCTTTTTGTAGTAGTGCCATAAGTTGTGCGGGATGTCCACATCAGCGACTAGCGTAGCTGGATTACACCATAGTGACTGGCAACTTCACCTTGCATTGGTGTCCCATTCAAGCTAGACGTATCCAGTGCTTGCACTACCTTATTACCCCTCCAGTGAGATGACTTTTAGGGTTCAATAAATTTACTAATCCAAGTTGTACTTTACAGACTTATGGTTGTACTTGTTTTACAATGGGGGGTCATAACAAGATTAAGTCCTTAAGTCATTTGGACGGTTCATACCACATACCAACCACTGTCGTGCTCCGACAGCACCCACCACCATACCATATGCCCAGATGTGGTAATAGCAATTTAATAGGGTTTTTGGGGAGCAAAATGCATTATCTCAACATTCCAGTCATTCACCCACAATGACTGCCCAAAACATTTCCATGATTAAAATATGATGATTATGGCATTTTAATGCCCTGGTACTTATGCAAGACTAGCATGTCGCTTAAGTACAACCTATAACTAGTATAGTTACTATATAATTACTAGGGTGATAAGGATTAAGTATTTCAAATTGTCAAGGATGGTATAATAATTATTTAAGTACCAAGTAGGCATGTAACTAACTCTTAAAGATTTGACATACATTTGCATAGATAAATAAGCATGCATTTTGCTATTTAAAAGAATATAATTTACATAAAATGTAGGTTCAAAATGATCAAAGTATTGACTAGCCTGGACTAAAGGTAAGAGAGTCTTGGTAGTCTTGTGCTTGATCAAATTAGAGGTCTTCTGCTTCTTCAAACTCTACTCGGATGAGCATACTAGAAAAAAAGAACAAACAAGCAAGGAGAACAAATAAATACACAAGAAATAATAAATGAACTCCAAACTAAATGAGACCACTTCCATTAGCAAGGTCTTGAATTTAGACAAATTTAGAAATAAGTTTCACTTAAATCGGAGTTAAAACGAGGGAGAACGGAGCTTCCGAAGTTTGGATTGGAAATAAAACAAGAAAATAAGGTGGGAGAGAGAAGCGACAAGGCGCTTGCGATGGGACGGAGCGGGAGCAGGTGGCAGTGACCATGGCGCGCTGGCCGGGTGCTGACGGAGGCGCGACGCTGGTGTCGAGGGTGCCCTGGGTGGCTTGGTTGGCCAAGGGAAGGTAGGAGGGGAGCTAGGCCAAGGAGGCTGAGTGGGAAGGGAAATGGGCCGAGCTAAGGGAGAGGAGGAATGGGCTGAGCCCAAGAGAAGGAAAAGGAAATTTGAAAAGAGATTCAAATTTTGCCAAGGAGGTTGAGAGGGAAGGGAAATGGGCCGGGCTAAGGGAGAGGAGGAATGGGCTGAGCCCAAGAGAGAAAAAAAAAGGAAATTTGAAAAGAGATTCAAATTAAAATTTGAATCCAAAATTTGAACCAAGGTGGAAGCTGAGAATTTTGAAAATACACAATTAATTTGAATTAGTTTTGAACTCGGAAACGGCAATGGAGAATTACTATTCACCATCTGAAAACGGGATGTTACAAGCATGCATGCTTATTGCACAACGATCCAAGACAGTGATTTTAGCTTTGATTTGACAAAACACTATGATACGGCGTTCACTACTACAATTACATTGGCTTGTGTTTCTAAACCACAAGATACTGCTAATCCTCTGTTGGTACTATTTTGCAACAAGAAAGAAAGTTAGCCTCAATTACTTGTGAGCCGTGGCCAACAACGCACCAAAAGAAAGGCCTAGTCGGCTGTGGGATTAATGCATGCTACAAGCGCATGCAACCGGAAGCACGAAGGCAAGATGTCACGGTGCATGGTATCGTGCATACATATGGGAAAGTAGGAGAGCGTGGTGCGTATGGAATGCTTGAGAAATTGGGCACAACAGTAGGAAAGAGCACGCCGAGAGAAGAGATTGAAATGTGTCTACAACTCATGTGACGGTTCAGTTTGGAACTCTATTGGTTCCTATTCTTAATTGCTAAGTCGGTTTCTTAGTTTCTGAGTCCTAGTTATTTCTTTGTTTCTTAATAATTAGTGTGTTGAGTCTTGGTTGCTTGTGTCATAGTTGTACTTCCTTTTGGGCTGCATCGAACTAAAAAGAGCAAAAGATACATACTTTAGGGCATGTATAATGTATAGATAACTGTTATCTATAGTATCACTTCATGTCATCTACAAACAGCACTAAAGACAGTTTATACAATAGATTGTCTTCTTACATATCTCTATAGATAGCTCCTCTGTGTGCAATATGTCTAGTTTCTCGTGCTACAGTCGACTACTACATGAGAGACTGCTTAATTCTCTATGCTCCCACTCTGTCCTCTACATCATCTCATGTCTTACATATTAAGGCTTACAGACAGCTAACGTCATACTATTGTACATGTTCTTTGCTTGAGTCTAGGTGTGAGTCGGACTTTGGTCCAAATCGAGTTGGCGTAGGTGTGTGTGCGCACGCCCAAATAGAGGGCTGGCCGATGGCCATGTATGGAGGAGTCTTCTGCTTCGAGTTATTGAAAACAGAAAACGCCGAGTATGACAACCCAATAGATTATTGTGAATTTCATCTAGGGATTTCTGAGTGCCGCGTGGCTTTGATTTATGTTATCAAAGTTGTGTGATGGTCATGATCGATCTCATCCTCAGTTCGTGTATCGTTGTATACTGTAACACCCCGACCCGCCACCTGGGGCTAGAATGCTACCACTACACAATTTTCATTACAAACTTTATGCAACTAATTTAACAACTAGACATAATAGGGAAAAGTAGGATATCTAGAAAGGATGGTTTGCATGAGTAACTACATGTGACGTGGATGTACTATTCTCCCTTCCCGATGCCTGTCAACTTCGTTGTTCACCTAAACACCAAAATAAACAAGGGTGAGTCCGAAGACTCAACAAGCACATAATACAAACGATAAACACTACCACACCAACATAAACATAACCATATCAGTACTTCCATCATTAACTTTCCATTAATGCAATGCACCATTATTCTACACGCTCAATTGATCATTGCATTGCCCATATATGCGAATGCATCATCATGCACATGCTCATATGCATCTCATCAGCTGATACCGGTATAGCGGAGTGTTCACCCGTAGATGACACACTCTTCCCCCATCTTCGTTAGGATGGGGTCCTTACATTGTAAGACTTTATCTAGTCCCTACAGATGCAAGACTTCATCTAGAGCACTCCGGATTATTCATGTATCTTTCTCACCGAGCTCACCGGAATAGTTACATGACTTTCTCACCGACCTGGCTCGTGCATTCTTGCCATGATGCAAATGCATATGTCTATTGTCATTAACATGGTTCATCATCATCATCATCATTGGCAGGGTAGCCTAATTGCTCACCTCGTTCCATCATTATTGCCATTACCATAAGCATCATCATATAACACAAACATCACATATTTCATAGCTCTTACAGGCTATCACTTTACCATGCACTTGCCTGTTAACCAAGCGAAGTGGAGTAATGTGCGGATGGCGCCGTTCCAGAACCTCCACCTGAACATGCATTCAACTAGACTCAACACAGGGTAGCAATACATGTACACATATGGACGTCATTGATCCTACGCGCAAAATGACACAAACAAACCCCTCTCACCGGGCACTAATCTGCGGGCCCGGTGCCCAAAATATTAATACGTTAGGGTTTGTGTCGTCTAACTTGGTGCATAAGAATTTATTCGTATGCCCCCTAATTTCTATTCCCCCCTTTTATTTTCTGACTTTCTTTTCTTCTCTCCTCCCTTCTCTTTTTTTCCCTCTTGGCCGAAGCTACCCGGGCCTGCAGCCTTATCTCCTCACCTCCTCTCCTCACCCATTCACTCTCTCTGTCTCTCTGTCTGTCTGTCTCTCTCTCTCGGCCCAGTGGCTCCTTCCACCGGCTCCTCCGCTCCCCCTCTGGCCGAGCCACCTCTCGCCGAAGCCGCCTCCCGTCGGCCGAGCCCAACGCGCCGCTCCCGCACATGCCACGCCCAGCGCTGCCTCGCCTGGCCCCTCTCCTCTTGGCCACCGGCCTGCTCTGGCCCGGCACCATCGTCGGTGCTGCCTCCTGCACTCGCCACTCCTGCTTGACCCACATCCCTAGGCGCCGCTCTAGTGCCACTCAGCCCGCACCTCTTCCCCGGCTTGCCTCCGACTCCCCTGCCCTACCGAAGCCCCTCCCAGCCCTATGGACGTGCCACGCCAGCTCCTCTCCCATGCCCACGCCTCTCCTGCCTAGCCATGGCTGCGCCCGGCTCGGCCTCCGACCGCCGTGCACCTCCCCTCGATGCCGTTGCCTCCTACGAGCCCTACTAGGGAAGATCTACTCTCACTCCCCTTTTTTACTTTATGCATCATAGTGTTGTGCCATGCTTGCGCGTGTGCTATGCTTTAGAATGGAGGGGAATGGGATAGCCTACCTGGCTTGTCGGTAAAGGTGGGAAGTGGTGATGACGACACTCGTAGTGGCCGTGACCTTGCCCTTAGTTGGGTGCTCCTCTGGTGGGTGGTTTGGGGGGCAGTGAGAAGCTTGCTTGTGTTGGCCTTGGGTTGATCTTATCCCCTTCTTTTCTATATGGTTGTGCGGTGGGTTGGTCTTATCCCTTGCTCCCCTTCTCTCACTCCTGTTGGTTTTCTTACTGTGGGGAGGTAAATCGGTAAAACTTATTCTCAATTTTTACTTTTACTCACTTTGCATTTGTACTGGCATTACATTCCACCCCCTAGCAGAATTCGACCCCAAATTCTGGCGTTCAACAATCCCCACAAAAGGATAAAATGAAATAAACTATACATAAAAATAACCCTAACTCGTACCCGTAGTGAACAACTCCGGGTAATTCTCGCCCATGCGAGACTCTAATTCGCAAGTCGCTTCTCACTCGGACTGATGCGTCCAAAGCACCTTAACATACTTTATTGTTCTGAGCCTCAGCACCCTCTCTGATTCCTCCAGAATCCAAACGGGACAGGACTCGAAGGTGAGGTCTTTCTTAAGGGACAACGGTTCTAGCACGATCTCATGCTTAGGATCCCTTAAGTACTTTCTCAACATGGAAACAGGAAACACATTGTGCACTCCTCGCATGGACTCAGGAAGGTCCAGACGATATGCCAACTTTCCAATTCGTGCCAGAATCAGAAATGGCCCAATGTTCCGCAGGCTAAGCTTCCCTTTGGTACCAAATCACACAACTACTTTAGTGGGAGACACTCTCAGGAGCACCTGATCCCCCACTTCGAACTCTAAGTCGCGCCTCCTCATATCCGCATAGATTTTCTGCCTACTCTGGGCAGCTAACAAATTCTGTCTAATCTGCACCACTCATTCTACAATTTGCTGGACCCAATCCAGACCCAGAACAGCCTTTTCACCTACGGCATCCCAACAAAGTGGTGATCTACACTTCCGTCTATACAGAACCTCGAATGGCGTTGCCCGAACACTGGAGTGGTAGCTGTTGTTGTAGGCAAACTCCATGAGTGCCAAATGATCCTATCAGAACATAGGACCTCAGCATGTCCTCTAGTGTTTGAATGGTGTGTTCGGATTGCCTATCCACCTGTGGATAGAAAGCGGTACTAAACTGAAGCATCGTGCCCAGAGCACCCTGTAAACTCTTGCAAAACATGGAGACAAACTTGGCATCTCTGTCAAAACTATCGTCTTGAGCACATCATGCAATCTTACTATCTCACGCACATAGATGTGTGTCAAATCACTTGCCGAATTCGTCGTACGAATAGGGATGAAGTGCGCGGATTTACTAAATCGATCCACCACTACCCAAATTGCGTCCTTACCTCGCTGGGTACGAGGTAGGCCAACTACAAAATCCATGGTAATGTCATCCCATGGCCACTGAGGAACATCCAAAGGCTGCAATAGCCCAACGGGAAGTTTATGCTCAGCCTTCACCTGCTGGCAAACCCCGCAAGACGCCACATAACGAGCAACATCCACCTTCATTCTCTTCCACCAGAAACTCCTTTTCAAATCCCGATACATCTTGGTCTCGCCAGGATGTACCATATACGGGGTACGATGAGCCTCTCTCAATATATCATCCTTGACCTGAGCCTTTTGTGGCACGCAAAGGCGGCCCTTAAATCGCAATGCGCCCGACTCATCAAGGCTAAAGTCCCCCTTTTTCCCTTCATCAAGGCGCTTCCTCACTTGTTGAAGCAATCAATCATGTTGTTGCGCTTCTCTGACTCACTCCGGAATCACCAATTCCAAAGCGATTCGCTATGCTCGGTAGTCTTTGTCAAAGATAACAATAATATATTTCTATTCGATCGAAATCAGCAATAACATAGCCTAGAGAGGAGAGTGTCGCCTTGCGACTAAGGGCATTAGCAACCACATTCACCTTACCCTGATAGTACTGGATAGTGAGATCATAGTCATTGATCAGTTCCAGCCACCTTCTTTGCCTCAAATTCAACTCCTTCTGAGTAAAGATATACTTGAGGCTCTTGTGATCATTAAAAATATCACAAGACTCTCCATACAAATAGTGCCTCTAAATCTTTAGAGCAAAAAACCATTGCGGCTAGCTCTAAATCGTGAGTAGGGTAATTCTGCTCATGTTTCTTCAACTGTCGTGAGGCATACGCAATTACTTTGCTGTCTTGCATGGGCACGTAACCCAAACCCACTCAAGAAGCATCCGAGTAGACCGTGAGGTGCTTCTCTAGCTTAGGGAGGGTGAGAACAAGGGCAGTAACTAACTTTTCTTTCAAAGTGCAGAAACTACGCTCACATTCATCAGTCCACTGAAATTTTGCGCCCTTTCACATGAGCTGAGACATTAGCTTAGCAATAATTGAGAAGTCTTTTACGAAGCGCCGGTAGTAACCAGCTAAGCCTAGAAAACTTCTCACTTCTTTGACATTAGTTGGCCTCTTCCAGTTCACTACAGTTGAAATCTTGGATGGATCTACCGAAATACCTTCCTAGTTAATCACATGACCCAGGAAGCCCACTTTAGAAATCCAGAACCCGCACTTCTTTAACTTGGCAAAGAACTGATTCTCCCTGAGAGTCTCAAGCATGAGCCTCAAATGCCGCTCATGCTCTCCCTCCGTCTTAGAATAAATCAGGATATCATCGATGAATACAACCACAAAGTCATCAAGATACTTATGCAGCATATTGTTCATCGTCTCCATAAAGACAACAAGGGCATTTGTTAGTCCAAAGGACATAACTTTATACTCATAGTGCCCATACCTTGTGGAGAAAGCGGTCTTTTTTATATCTTACTCCCCACTCGAATCTGATTATACCCAGATTGCAGATCAAACTTGGAAAACACCTTGGCTCCCTTCAATTGGTCAAACAAATCCTCGATACGAAGCAGAGGGTATTTATTCTTGATAGTTACCAGATTAAGAGCACGATAGTCTATACACATACGCCAACTGCCGTCCTTCTTCTTAGTGAATAGGACAGGGGCTCCCCAAGATGACACACTACGATGAATCAACCCTTTGGACAACAAATCATCTAATTGCTTCTTCAATTATTCCTAGAAAGGTCGTGCCAAACGGTACGGGGATAGAGAAATTGGTCGTATGCTAGAAACAAGATCAATCCTAAACTCCACATCCCTTTCGGGTGGCATAGCCGGAAGCTCTTCAGTAAATACATTAGGATACTCACACACCACTGGAATATCCCCAGTTCGCAAAGGTGCGCTCGGCTTCTCCACAAGTACTAGAAGCGAACCAGACTTCATCGCCAGGGAACAGGCTGGCCAACACAAAAAAAGAACACAGAGGTGCATTCCCCTGAAAGGTTATCTCCTCCCCGGAAGGAGCTTGCAAGGTGATTATCCTCCAGAAGCAGGAAATCACAGCCCGGTAGCAATGCAACCAGTCCATGCCCAGAATAACATCAAAAGGTTCTATCTGAATAACCATCAGGTTGGCAGCAAAATCCTCACCATCTAATGAAACCACGCATCCAGGACATACCGTGGAGCTAGCAATGATACCTCCTGGAGAACTAACTATAACCGACTACGAGATCTATTGCATACTCAACTTTGCTTTTCTAGCGAACTCATGGGACACAAAGGAATAAGTAGCACCGGAATCGAAAAGAACAAGAGCATCACACGAATCCACTAACAGGGTACCTATCACCACGTCCGGTCGTCCCGCAGACTCAGCGGTAGGCAATTCGTAGACTCCAGGTGGTGCCGGGGCGATGAGAGACCCGACACTCGGCTGAGATGGCAATGGAAATGGAGGCAGTGCAGTGTGCTGAACTAGAGCAGCTGGTGTAGGGTGCTAGTAATACCCGGCGGGTGGTGCCCAAGAAGGAGGCGGCTGCGGTGCAGGGGCAGCCACCAACATCTGGACAGACCCCCCGAGACGAAACATTTATCGATGACGTAGGTGTCGGCTCCCACTTGATAATACTAGAGGGGTTCTGACGACAAACTCACTCCATGTGGCCCGACTGACCACATTGCTGACACTCTCCCGTCCAAGAACATTCAGCAGCACGGTGCCCACCACCTCACTTGAAATAGATCATGCCCTGCCCTAGGACAGGATGATAGGCTAGGGTCACTGACGACGAACGGGACGCTGCAGAAGACGGCCTCAAAGATTTGGACTTGGACGACTACGGGGGAGGTCTTGGGAGTAGGTCGCTGAGATGACCCACCCCCTTGCTAAAACTCCTCTTCTGGTCACTACCAAAAGCGCTTGGACCACCCGAGGGTTGCAGTCCTTTAGTGAGCTGCATCTCCATTTCCATCCCTCTGGCCTGCTCTACTACTGACCTAAAGTCACGTGGCGCAGTGGCTCCCATAACATCTCGAAACTCAAAGTTGAGCCCTCAGCGGAACCTTTTAGCCTTCTCTAGATCATTGCTCGGACCGATGGTATGAAACGGATCAGATCATTGAACCCTGCTTCGTACTCAGCTACGATCATCTTCCCCTAAATGAAGGTCAACAAGGCGACCTCCATACTCGCCACAAAAGATTCCGGGTAGTACTTCGCCTTGAACTTCTCAACGAAGATCGCCCAGGTAGCGGGACCCTAGGCAGGGGTCCTAGTTGAAAGGACTCCCTCCCACCAGATGTCCATCTGCCCCTTTAACTTTAATGCCACATAGCGAGCTCTCAGTTGTGAGTTCATCTCCAGGGCTTCAAATTCCCTTTCCATATAGTGCAACCAATCCGCAGCTTGGACTGGTGTACCTGTCCCAACGAAAGTGTCTAGACGTAAAGCCAACCACTCACAAAGGCCCATCCTTGCCTCCGACACGGTTAGAACGACAGTGGAGTACCGCAGACGAATGCATACCTAGAATAATGCCGGGCGCTTGTTAGCGAAGCGCACGAACCTCTTCCATAAAATATCGCAGCAAGGCCGAAGACCTTGCTTGATTCCCAGCTATGGACTGCTCAGTGGAAACAACCTCTGCATCAGGTGCTTCTTGCTAAGCCTCAAGCGGTGGCTTTGCTTGAGCACGGCCACGGCCACGACCTCTACCTCTACCCCTCGGCACCTCTGTTCACGTCAAACATTCAATCACACAATCAATTCACAAACTGTTACCTCGTAAAATTGCACGCCAACAACATAACTTGCTAAAACACAAATGCAACGCTTGACCCAAAAACCCATCCTACTATGCACCACAGTGTGTCAAGTTTAATTTAATTATTTGGCCTAAGTCAAGTTTTGGTAATTAATTAACCTAGGTCTACAAATTTTTTTCACCACAGACCTAACGCCCGCTCTGATACCAACTGTAATACCCCGACCCGCCACTTGGGCCCAGAATACTACCACTACACAACTTTCATTACAAACTTTGTGCAGCTAATTAGACATAATACAACAAAAGTGGAATATCTAGGAAGGATGGTTTGCATGAGTAACTACATGTGACGTGGATGTACTATTCTCCCTTCCCGATGCCTGTCAACTTCGTCATTCACCTAAACATCAAAATAAACAAGGGTGAGTCCGAAGACTCAGCAAGCACATAATACAAACGATAAACATTGCCACACCAACATAAACATAATCATATCATTATTTCCATCATTAACTTTCCATTAGTGCAATACACCATTATTCTACATGCTCAATTGCCCATTGCATTGTCCATATATGCGAATGCACCATCATGCATATGCTCATATGCATCTCATCAGCTGATACCGGTATAGCGAAGTGTTCACCTGTCGATGACACACTCTTCCCCCATCTTCGTTAGGATGGGGTCCTTATGTTGTAGGACTTTATCTAATCCCTACAGATGCAAGACTTCATCTAGAGCGCTCTGGATTAGTCATATATCTTTCTCACCGGCCTCACTAGAATAGTTACATGATTTTCTCACCGGCTTGACTCGTGCATTCTTGCCATGATGCAGATGCATATGTCCATTGTCATTAACATGGTTCATCATCATCATTGACATGGTAGCCTCATTGCTCACCTCGTTCTATCATTATTTCCATTACCATAAGCATCATCATATAACGCAAACATCACATATTTCATAGCACTTACAGGCTAGCGCTTTACCATGCACTTGCCTGTTAACCAAGCGAAGCGGAGTAACATGCGTATGACGCCGTTCCAAAACCTCCACCTGAACATGCACTCAACCATACTTAACACAGGGTAGCAATACATATACACATATGGACGTCATTGATCCTACGCGCAAAATGACACGAACAAACCCCTCTCACCGGGCACTAATTTGTTGGCCTGGTGCCCAAAATATTAATATATTAGGGTTCACGTCGTCTAACCTGGTGCATAAGAATTTATTCGCATGCCCCCTAATTTCTAAGCCCCCCCCCCCTCTTATTTTCTCACTTTCTTTTCTTCTCTCCTCCCTTCTCTTTTTTTCCCTCCTAGCCGAAGCCACCCGGGCTTGCGGCCTTATCTCCTCACCTCCTCTCTCTCTCTCTCTCTCTCTCTCTCTCTCTCTCTCTCTCTCTCTCTCTCTCTCGGTCCAGTGGCTCCTCCCACTCGGCTCTTCTCTCGAGCCGGCGGCACGCACGCCTCCTCCACGCCGTGCCCAGCGCAACCTCGCCTAGCCCCTCTCCTCTTGGCCGCTGGCCTGCTCTGGCCCAGTGCCACCATCGGCGCTGCCTCCTGCGCTCGCCACCCTCGCTCGGCCCGCATCCCAGGCGCTTCTGCCGCCTCTTCCGGCTCGCCTCGGCTCCCTGCTCTCAGCCTGCCGCCCCCCCCCCTCGATGCACCACGCCTGTCGGTGCCACCCAGCTCCTCTCCCACACCCGCGCCTCTCTTGCCCGACCATGGCTGTGCCCGGCTTAGCCTTCGGCTGCCGTGTGCCTCCCCTCGGTGCTGCTGCCTCTTACAAGCCCTACCAGGGAAGATCTACTCTCACTCCCCCTTTTTACTTTATGCGTCATAGTGTTGTGTCATGCTTGCTCGTGTGCTATGCTTAAGAATGGAGGGGAATGGGATAGCCTACCTGGCTTGTCAGTAAAGGTGGGAAGTGATGACGACAACGCTCGTGGTGGCCGTGCCCTTGCCCTCAGTTGGGTGCTCCTCTGGTGGGTGGTTTGGGGGGTAGTGAGAAGCTTGCTTGTGTTGGCCTTGGGTTGATCTTATCCCTTTCTTTTCTATATGGTTGTATGGCAGGTTGGTCTTATCCCTTGCTCCCCCTTTCTCCCTCTTGTTGGTTTTCTTACTGTAGGAAGGTAAATTGATAAAACTTATTCTCCATTTTTACTTTTACTCACTTTGCATTTCTACTGGCATTATATATACATGGTTGGAGGAAGTTTCAACCCGAACCGGTTCAAGGTGCAGGGTTTGTGTTCGCAGTGAAATTTAGAAGAAAAAGTTGCGAACTACGAGCCTAAATTCCGTACTGTGATTCGAACGAACCACATTTGTGGTAACTATGGTTCTCAGTGTGCTCTGAATCCATCTGCTAATCCTTGCTGCTAATCACGGTGGCCTGATTGCTGCTCCGATTGGCATGGAGAGAGAAGGTTGCGGCGGTTGCTGGGAGGAATCAAGACTAAGGTCTATGCATACTTCGCGTACAATGTGTTAGGGGTAGCCAACAACGACGCGTCCACTAGTACACTAAGTTAGGCCGCATCATGACTATAGGAAATGCAGGGATCAGCCTATTATTTAGCATTCCTGAACAACATCATCATAAAACTTTCAATCCTTGGTTTATAAGCATCCTCAATGGTGGTCGAAATGACCATTGATGTCTTAATGAAAACACGCTCATATACGCACTGTTAAAATTGAATTTTTCTAAGCAACCTTTTGAGGACCCTAATTATTAATTCTAGCGTGCAGCGTGCAGGTTATGCACAGCAACATGCATGGCTAGCTATCACAACAAAGCGATCACAACGGGCGTGTGCTTTGTTAACGAGCGATATGTAGCACGTTTATTAATTCCAGACTTAGCTAAATCTGCTGAAAAGAGTGAGAGCCTGAGAGTTTCCGAACTCAAGAGCATTTATCCGAAACATGGCAACACAATGTATTGTGAGCTGAGTTACAGCTGGTTGTCACTTCGAGAGAATTATTTGGACTTATTGACCTTAGCGCGCGAGATCGAGGTTGATTGATGCGTATTTGCTTGCGTACAAAGGGGCATGATGTGGCCGCTTTACCCTTTTGTAAAAGTACGAAGGAGATGGTTAACTCACTCATGGCCTTTCGTTGTTACCATAAACCACGGGCAATTCTTCTACTTTCTCTCTTGCACCTATCGCACTCCCTCGCTCTTGGAATGGCTATAGAACCGTCCTTGGAATAATTAGGAGCACTTTTTTTTTTTTTGCTTGAGATGCATCTTGAGGTAGAAAGCTCAAAGCAGGGCAGTCACATACATGGGCGGAACTAAAACGAAAATAATCAGGATTCACTACTTCACCATACATATAGCATCATATATAATTTTCAAGTAACACTATATTAAATAGTAATTTATGCGGCAAAAGACTGTAAGAGACTAGAGGTTAGGCTGAACCGGAGTGCACAGCTTTTAGGCTAGAGGGTACACGCATAATATATACATGATAATATCTACTTTTTTTTTTGGACCCGGTGCCCTGTGACACCGGGTGAACCCATTTAGTTCCGCCCCTGGTCACATAACAGCTTGGCTAACAGTTGACTTAGGCATTCCTTACTTGTAGCCTCAGTTAGCCAGCACAAGCAAGACTCTCTCTCTCTCTCTCTCTATATATATATATATATATATATATATATATATATATATATATATTGCTCTATCCATCCCGTAATATAAGCTTGTTTGGGATCTATGCGGTCAAGGTTTTAAAACTTTGACAATTAATATATATTAAAATATATAAATTGACTACATAAAAATAATGCAATTGGATTTGGCTAGTATACATGGTACAAAATCACAGTAAGTGTTGTGTCAGAGACCGTAAAAAGTCAAAATGAACTAATGTAGTGGAACGGAGGGTAGCTTGTTTGTCATTATTGCCGCTACGTTTTCTAACATACAACTTTCGTTACTTAACCCTTAATTTCCCAGTGATTATAAATTAAGGTGGTGAATTTCGTTTACCAAAAAAAATTCTATAAAACCTGAAATAATGGGTTAAACAATTTTTTTTTGTTTGAGTATGTAGGTCGTACGTACAAGTTACGTGAATTACACCAAACTTTCCTCAAAAGCACCTTTTGCAGATGCAGCCAGATTTCCTTTTGGAAAACACTTAAGTAGGACAGAACATGCAATTTTGTGGTATACCTGTTACCTAATAAGTTAACTTACTGCTACACGAGCTTCATGCATGGCTTCTTTCTGAAGACGCGGTAGCGAAATCTGTGGTCCGGTCTGTGTCATGTGACCATGTCAGGATGTTATCGGCGGACGATCGACTAAGTTGGTCTAGGTCTAAATCACTTAGGCAGAAAGCTCACAGCTTGCCCATGTGTAGTGGAGGCAGTGGATCAGATGTAGAAGACAGGGCAGCAATCCTGGTGAGTTGAACCAACTTGTAAATGACATTTCATTATGTTTGGTCCAAATAAAGTGTGTGATACGCATGAGTATGTCTAATTCGATGCCAATTCATCAGCAAAGAACTAAGAATAGCCGATGCTAATTAATGACTACGTGAAAATTTTGTTTAATTTAGACAACTGCTTGGAAGAGTTCACTCAACTATACGATTCTTCCTTCTGAAATGAGGACTTCATTTTGTTGTTGAGATGCTTTAAGATATTCTCAGGTATCGCTTCATCAAGAGGCCATCTCCATTGGACCACAAGTAGGAAAAAGAGGGGACCTTCTACCCATCATGGCATCTTGCCTCCAAAATGAAGATCTAGATCGCTTGTTTAGTCCAATAAGCATTCGTCCCACAAAGCACGGCATGGTTTAGGGGGTTCGACCTTGCTTCAGATTTCGACCCAAATTTAGTGATCATGAAGAAACCAAACACTGTTCTTTTTATTATAGTTTGATAGTATATATCATACGTCGTAGAAGTATAAATCTACATATGTGCCTGTTGCACTATACGAGTTGATCCATCAGTGCAGACTTGGACTGATATAATTGGTACTACAAGGGAAGTACGAGTACCAACAAATAAGTAATAACCAAAAAAAACTAGATGTTGGAAAATGCCCTAATCAGTGACAACCTTTTAGCAATACGGAAAGAGGATAGACTTCTTTCTACTTCCACTTCCTCTGCTCCTTCCTTAATTTAAACCAAAACTGCCATATTTCTATGAGAAAAAGCAAGCTCAATGCATGCAGACTTTTGCTGGTACTGCAGCTTACAAGCACTACTAGCTTTGAGCAGCCAGTTACAGCTTTTGTGCCGCTAGCTTATGAGCTTTATTGTTCGAGCAAGGGGGGAAATATATATGTTAGTAAGACCACAATTCTAGGCCCTTGTCTTGAGGTGTGCACTGCACAGCATCGGTACAGGCTACAGCATAAAGATGGGTGAGATTTGGGCCATGTATCCATTCTGTTTGCCCCTCTTTTCACCTCCTTTCAGCAACAGACAAATGCAAGAAAACAACAAAAGGGATGTTCCCTAGCTGCCTCAAGATCTAGTTTATGCATCGACGCCTCGCTTTTGCCTTGTAGTGGACCCTTGCTCAACTTGCGCAGTTATCAAGGTATTGATCATTGGGCTTTTTTCCTTTCCTTTTCCCTTTGATTATCTTTCTTTTCCTAGTTTTCGTACTGTTTGCAAAGGAGGAGAACTGTACATGATGGGCTGCGTTTCATGATGGAAGTAGGAGCTGGGATGATGATTTAGTCAATTTGAGTGTCAACGAATAATTGGCTACATGCGCACTGTGCAAGATCAAGAAATGAAGGTGCAATGGTGCATTCAAGTGGGTGTGTGCGCGCGCGCGCGCGTGCGTGCGTGCGTGTGTGTGTATATTGAAGGTGCAATACCATGGTGCAGGTTAAGATCATGTTCTGAACTTTTGTCAAAGTTGAACACTTCAATCTCGTGCATAAGTAGTTTTTTTTAATTAGATCCTACATATAGTCTCATTGGACCTATCGTGTTATATATAACTCTTCCGAAAGTAATCGGAAACATTTGAATCATATTATAGATGGTTCAGCAAATAATTAAACACCATTAATTAAATTGGTAGACTGTGGAGAAATATAATCGCGCGCCGCGTGATCGATCCACCACCTGCTCTCAACATCATCTTCCTCACCTGATCGGCGCGGTTCGTTGGTCGATCGGCCGGGCCGGCCGGCGACGTCACGCCGACGTCGATCCCACTAGCTAGTGGGGCCGTCCCCGGCGCACGCGTGCCCCGCGCATACCTGGACACGGGCCCGACGAGATTCGGGTTGCCGTCAAGGCCGCCTCATGCGGCAGGGACCCGAAAGCGACCGTGCATACATGCCCTCATGGCCTCCCGCCCCCGCGCGCCATTGATCTGCATGCGAGCTGAGCTGCTGCATGCTAGTCTGCTACTGCTGCTTCCAAGCTCACCTCGCTTTCGGTCGCTGTGTGTCGATCAATCGTCGATCGCCCGGCCGGTGCGAGCAACGAACATGGAAGCATATATGCAGATGCCCAGGTACGACTGTACAATTAACTAAGGCTAGCGATCGGTGCCATGGAAGGAACAAGTAGGCCTGCGAGTAGTACGCACGCCCTCCCCTGCCGTCCATTATCGCTTGCTAGGCATCTTTCTTCTGTTGGGGTGGCCCCTAAAGTGCACGATGGCAACTGAACACATTTTTGCTCAGGATGATGGGGGAGTCCATCCTTGATTCCGATCCGGCCGGGGCATGCATGGAAGAGGACTTGCTAAAAAAACGGAAAGGACTTAACATTTGCGTTGCCCGCCTGTTTCAGTTGAGCAGTTCTACTCTACTCGTATCGCTTTCTCGTTAGCCATCATGACCTCTCGAGCATAGATGCTCAATGTTTCATAATGCATGTGTAGCTCAGCTGCTAAAGTGGCAAGAGTGAGATAACACCACACTCCTAGCGACTGACACGAATGCCAGTTGACCATGTTCAGATAAGCATATGTTTTGAGCTTGGAACACATTAGAAAACGACCAAGGTCAATCCCTACAATTATGGATGGGTTGGTTCCGTTCCCGCACCGGAGCGGATGTAACAAACTCTTCCAACCACAGACACCGTCTTACAGCATAAACTAACTACGGCTAATAAGCAGCATCTCAGTGAGCCAGTGTAGAGCCAAAAGGAAAGGGCTACAAAAGCTAGCAAAACTGCCTGACGAAACCAGTGTACCAAATTTCGGCCAAAAATCGGCAATTTCGGATTTACCAGTGGGGGCGGTAGGAATACAAACCAGTCTAAAAAATGGTTTGGATGAATTCTGTAAAAAAAAATCGTTTTTGCTTGAATTTTGTTCGAATTTGAAAAAAAAATAAAAAAAAAAGAATCCGAAAAAATCAAATTTTGTTTTGAAAATTTAGGCCGAAATTTTCCGATCGCCCCGTAAAAAACGTTTCCGGATTGAAAAACCCTGGACGAAACACTACCAAATCTCTTTCTGGCTTCATGGCATAGCTTCCGCGCGCTGGCTACCCAAAAAAAAAATGCGGCAAGAACACATCGTTGTCAAGGAAGACAAAAGGAGACGACGGCCTCCAAATCTCCTCCTGCTACTGCGTGGAACAGACAGCGTTAGTTAAGAGTAAGACGCAACTAATGCAAGGCCACCTGCCTTCCCCCTAAAGCTGGGCATTAGGATTAACAGAATCCCAGCGACATCAATGGCTTCTTGGTGCTACTCCTAGATGACAAGAAGGGGGTGCTACGTACAATAACTTGAAGCGTACGTACATTGGGGAAAGTGATGCACTTGTTTATAGGGTGTTAGTTGGGAGCTTGTGCTTTGGCATAATCAGAATCACTTGCTGAAGATAGCTACCGTCATACCGAACCCTTGCAGTGAGCACCCTATATATCTTGAGCTACTTAATTATCTGGTCGACAGGAACAATCCAAACCGGTCTTCTTCTCTTATGTAATCATTCGTTTTTGGCAATTTTATAGGCCAGTTTAGGAGCTTAGTTTATTCGTCGTTGGGTTGGGATAGCTTTCGATGTCAAGCTTCTGACGGTGCGATTGTAGACATCTCAACTCCCCGGATTTAACAGCCATCGCCGTCACCAAAAAAGCTGGTCATCCGGTTCCGGTGAACCATTCAGCTAGGTTCGATCTGGACGGATATTTGATATTTCCAAATTAACCACGCCGCCTAGAGGAAGCTGATGCTGACTGAATTTCGTCAACGTGAAGACAGGGCAAACAGGTGTATCAACTAAAGCTTGCTTTGTCCATTCAAAAGATACTTATTCCTTAACACATTCCTCTAGCAAATTGGCGCAGGTGGCTCTGCCTCAGGAAGGGACATTGACCTATCGGCTAATTTCTTTTCTCTCCTTGATAAAGGCTTTGGTTCCCCTGGGTGTGCTAACGAATGGATCGGCTGCACCAAACAGTCTTGTCGTTCGTACTCGACACCATAGGAGGGGTTGACCAAAATTAGCTAGGCGTGCCTCACTTTAAATATCATATCATACTCAAGTGTTAAGCACACAATGGCCCTTTTCGCCATTTTTGACATCAACTCTAGGGGATGCAACATCACTTCAGAGCCTTAGCTGCTTGCATGGGCATCTAAAAAGAGAAAAGGAAAAAGAAAAATGTCTTCACGGGCTCTCGACCGTGCCGGCCGAAAGGCCGAGGTATCCCTCTCCTGGGCTACTATCTCGACTAAGGCTGCGCGCACATCGGCCGCGTGGCCGCGTCTGGCCTGGCTAGGCTTGAACCACGCTTGCCCTCGGGCCGCGGCCGCATAGGCTGTCACTGGTTCTGCCTGGACGTGCAGGCTCTCTGGAATCTTCGGAGTGGGCTAACCGATCACAGTATCTGGTGTTTCTTCCGGCGTAAGTTGAGTTTTCTGTATTCTTTGTGGGAGGATTCAAAGCCACAATGGCATTATCCGTTTTCTGCAAAAATGCCGGATAAAGCCCAAAGTTGTATATGTTTTTTTTCCAATCACAAGGAAGACGCACCACATGCACGTACAAATCATCATGCACACACACCACACGCACACGCACACGCACACGCACAAGAGTGTGTTTTCTTAGCACACGTCTAAATAGACGGAGGCCAGAGACAAATCCGAAAACCTCACAAAATTTCTAGAGAAATGCACTCATATATGTGCCTAAAGGTGGGTATTAAGATTTAAATATTGATAGGTAGAATCACAACACCCACAACTCTGCCACAAGAGGTTGCCCAAAAGTTGTATAATCTGTGGCCATGGATCTTCTCTTGGCCCATATAAACTTTCGAGAGTGCATCGTCTGGGCCTCTTTAGCCATTGTAGGTGTTTTTTTTTGGTTTCGGTTGTATCCCTAAAAAGGTAAATCTCTTGTACAATTTCTCTGCCCTCTCCTTGGTTCTTCCAGTGGTCCTGCCTTGTTGAGCGGGTGGGAAACTCGTTGATGTACCAGTGATTTCTTTATTTTCCTTCGTTCTTTCTTTTATCCAGTTGTTTCGGTCTAGTCTTCTCTTCTTCGGCGAGTGACTCGCCGGATTTTCTTTAGGCCATAATAGGTTTTCGATGGTGTATCGACCAACTTACCTGAACCACGATGACGGAGACGCCTCCGTTGGAGATTAAAACTAGATAGAGATGAGTATAAATAAATCTCCTTTGGTCTTCTTCCCATGAACAACACGGCTAAGGCACGAGCAGAGGTGGAGGGAGGAGGATTGGCAGGAGACTTGGTCCCCCGATGCTCTGTCTACTACTTATTTGTACACACAAATTAGCCCTAGAATTAGTATAAAAATTATCATTGGGCACATGTTATTATATACTTCCTACGATAGGGCCCCTCTATAAAAAAAAATTATGGCACTAGGAACAGTCATGCACATCCATGAAAATACTTGACAATATACTTTCTTTTCCTCGACCATGACCATTGGCAATCATGCTAGATCTGGAGGCTTTGTCAAGGAAGACAAAGAAGTTCAGCACATCCATCGACTTAAGGACTCGATGGTAACAGCCTATTCTCCTAGGGTCTACAATGTGCAAGTTAGGTACCTATGTGCTGTAATACTGTGTTATTAATATAAACTAGCAAGGTGCCGTGCATTTGCGCGACTAGATTTTAAAGTTTGTATAAATGATTGATAATATATTTATGTATCTTGTAGGCTATTTAGACTTTTAAGATATCCTAAACCAGATTGAAAGAAATTACAACCCGAGGAACGTAATTGAAGTATATGTTTTATGGAAGAAAATCATTGAGCATAATAAGTTATTGGGGTTCTTAGAAACTAACCACTCTTCATCATGTAGTTGCATGGCTTATTCTTACTCTATTAGTTTTTTTTTTCAAATTGTATGCATGCACATGTACCTTTATTTAATCTCAAGCAATACATGGATTATGTGTGCGGCAAATTATCTTATTAGTTTACATGGTATAATATATTAGAACACCTTGGTTGCACATACACCGATGCACCATGGGCGGCCTACCTTGAACTTATCTTCCTTCACACATCGGCTATCCCACAAAACCATGTGGCTTATATCTCCTCGTTGTCATAGTTTTTTTTTTTTGCTTCAACCTCCAATAGTAAGCCCAAATCGTGATCGATCCCTCTCAGCTGCCACCCCTTCCAGTACAATACTTTACACATAGTTATCTTCTACTTCTCCCCAATTATTGCTTAATGCTAACCATTGCAGCAGCAACACCCAAACACATGCAACTGTCGCCGATTCCAACTGGGGATACATGTCACGCTCTCTCTGGTGAACTGAGCATATTTTCTACAACTGCGTCATCTCTACTCTAAGCTTTTTGCTCCCCTGCCTCTGTACGCCCGTGTTTCTATTTGTACAGATGCATGCATATACATACGCATGTGTGATGTTATACAAGATCGACGTCATCTTCTCTTATGTGAGTCGCTCCTCTTCTTTGACGTTGGCCAACTCAACGTTGTGGCTTCTTCACTAACCGTGGTGGCCTTCCATCTTCATTAATGTTGGCATGTTTGCTTTAGTCGTTGTCTAACGATACGGATAATTTTTTCGCCATCGCCGGTGACAACGTGCCTCTTACCAGTGATGGCACGCTCCTAGCTACCCGATGGCCCCATATCGTCTATAGTTCATCTTCAATGCAAGTTTCATCTCCTCTCTGTCAAGGCTTCCCCATCATCGAGATTGTTTAGCCAATAACTTCTTCAACAACGCTGACGCTCACTACTTGTCATCGCTGCCCTTAGCTCCTCGAACATCGAACTTTCTGTTCAATGGCCCTGGTGAGCAGCATGATATTGTCCTCATCTTCGTCGTCGCCGCCTCGGCTCTTCGCTTCCTCGTGGGATCAATGTCTTCTTGTAGTACAAATTGGTGCCATTGCACTCTTTCGTGGTCTCCTCCGACACCATTCGTGTTATCCACGTTATACCTTGAGAGCGAACGTGGTGCCTTCTTTTATGTCTCCCACACCATTCGTGCCATCCTTATTATAATTTTTGTTTTTATTCAACATTTTAGTTATTTTTATTGGAGTTTGTATACAAATCAAATTGCTAAATTTATGCAATTTATTTAGAATTTTAGTTATTTGGGGATTTTATTTTGGAATACGATAGAAATCAAATTGAATATTTTATTTTTTAATTTCGAATTTCAGCTTATTTTTTCTTAGAATTTGAATCTGAATGCAATTGTTATTTTTTTTAAAAAATTATTCTGAATTATAGTTATTTAGGATTTTACTTTAGAATTATTTTGCTTATTTTATTTTATTTTTATCCGAATTCCAATTATTTTTTTTGTTTTATTTCAGTATACAAATCTAATCGCCAACTATTGTTTAATTTTTCTTTCGAATTATAATTATTGGAATTTGTATCGAAATCAAATTGGTAATTTTATTTTATTTTTATTCTGAATTTCAACTATTTTCGGTTGGATTTAGTATACAAATCTAATTTCTATTTTTTAATATTTGTTGGAATTATAATTATTTAGGATTTTACATAGAAATTCGTATGGAAGTCAAATTGCTTATTTTATTTTATTTCTGAACTTTTAGTTTTATTGTACTTGGCATGGATTATTTTACTTTGGAATTAGTATGAAAATCAAATTGTTGATTTTATTTTATTTTTTATTCTGAATTTTATTTTTATTTTACTTGACATAGACTCTTTTTTTAATCTAGACCGTTATAATCTAGATCCACCACGATCGACGATGTAGATGATTCTCTTTTTCCACCGATTAATGTGAAAATTTCTAGCTCTTGAGAGCGAACATGATGATTTCTTTTGACCTGCTTTAATAAGATAATAGATGAAGATCTTGTAAAAAGTTTTATTTGGATTTTGAAATATAGAGAAATATCAATGAAAATAAGAAATGAAAGTTTTAATAAAAAGAAAAGGAACATGAACCTGTCACTTTGCTAAGAATCAAGGTTACAGATCTGCATGTACTTTTCCGAGCACTAAGTTGGAGGTATGCTACTCTACCCCGCTCAAATAAACAATATAAGTACAACATTGATGTTAAATAGTCAAAATTAAAAGTACAAATAGGAAATCTTAAAAAAATTGAGAGAAAAATTTACATATATGGAAAGATTGCACCGTACTCAACACTGTCCTCGCTTACTCCCGGGCAAATAGATATTTTCTCCATGCTGCCCCGTCAAATCCCCGGCCAAAACGTGGATGTGTTCGCTGCACAATTATATGGATCACTAGAACCACCAGCGAACCGTGATTGATCGATCGTGACGGCACACACGCGGCCATAAGCCCGTGTCCTCTGCGAAGAAAGTGAAACAATGCACGCACAGTGCCATCTACGTTTCGTTTTTACTTGCATATCAATGATATCGTATCCTCTTTGAAGTCTGACGATCTAGCTAGCTACGCGTATTTGCATTCCACGTCCAAATGCAAGCTACACTTACTGCATTAGAGTCATGTCTTCACCATCGGATCAGCATGAACGAATCAGATCGGATGCTACAATAAAATGTCTGTCGTTATAATCAGTGTTGCTACAGTTCTGAGCAATGTTTGTACAATACCGTTGACATTCGTAGCGTCGATTCTTATCCATGGTTGAATAAGTGATGCATCCTATTTAGTAGCTTTAACTGCTGTTTGGGAAGCAAGACTTATCCATACCTCATGCCACCTTTCTCTGTCCGTCATCTCTCGACATGACCGTAGGATGTAAGAACAACGCAATGTGCTACGTACTACGCACGCCGCACTTTGGGTGCTCGTACACGAGTCGGCGGATCGACGTGCTGGCCGGCCGGCGCAGATGCCTGGGCACGGTGCGCCGAGCGTCCCATGCAGACGTGACCTCTAAAAGGAGCTGCACTTCATACGCATGCCAGTTTTGTGCAGCTTTTTTTGATCTTTTCGCCGATGGTGCCGTACTGTACGCCCGTTTGTCAACTATTGGCTGTTGATTGCCGTGTATTCTCAAATCTCAAGGTCACGTATGAAACGGCAATGCCGCATGCATTCGGTTGGTTCATATATATGCGGCGTACACTACTAATACGCATGGCATTCCCTGGATGCCTGCCCATACATGTGTATTACTAGCTACTAGCTAGCCAGGCCTGAACTTCTTTTTGCCATATCCTTTAATTCGGGAAAAACATGACTAACCACGGGATTAACAGCTCATTATCCTGGTAACGTTCCGCCAAAAGCACGTGGAATGCTTTGATGTTTACCATTTCAACTTCGACAAACTATTGTTCATGCAATACAGACCAATAGTGAGTTGTCAGATCACTTCCGACAAAGCTTTAATTAGCTATTATCCTTTTTTTACTTGTGCATGCATGTCATGACCATGACCATGACTTCCAATACCCACTTGGCCAGACAAAAGTCAAGGATGCCATTGTCCGGTAGCATACCTTTGCATGGCGTGCCTTTTCTCGTTTCGACATGTGGCCAAGGTGCCGCAGCAGTAGCTGCAGAAAAGCTTCTCGCCAAGATGGCTCACACTAGTACACTACAGGACACAGTTATCGATTCTGGCTATTCCGGATTTTCTCTAGGTACGAAATATGTTGGTACCGGTCTATTTTGATATACTATTTCAGATTTTAATATAATAATATATATATTTATTATATGCATACATAATTTCACTTGGAATCTCGTTTCAAATACAAAACTATAGAATAAAAATGACATATAGTTCAATTACTTCATAAATATAAATGTCGTACGTAGTTAAATAATACAACATGAGTTCATAATTTTATATATTTTACCATAGTCTAGCATACTAGTCTAGCATAATTTACATAACGGATGAGTAGTATTGGACTCGGCCTTCCGAACTAATTCAACTAAGTGGTCACTTTAATTTTGATTTTTTTTTTTACCGGTATCGGAATGACCAGAATGGCAGAATGGACAGAATGGGCCGGAAGGGCCGGTATTGAGGTCGGTACGGGATTGAGCCTACGGTGTACTGGTTTGGATGCCGGTATGGTATGTTCCGACCATTCTAACCGAACCGAAATGGAATTGATAAGTGCGTTACAGGCATCGTCCTGCCACTTGTACTTGTTTCTTTTTTCACGGAAATCGTGTTTTATCTGCATTTGGGTCCCGATGTCTAACAGCTTATTACAGTAGTCAGTAGAGAGTCGGAACTCAGTACTCAGCATATAGCAGCTGTGCCTGTACAACAGGACAAAATTGATCGATTCTATCGATCCTCTTGTGTATTGTAGATCATCACGTAAGCAAAGCATGCATGCGATGTACGCACTAGCATTTAGCGCAAAATGCATGCGAGGTGGTGTGAATAGATCGGACGGTACGCGATATGCCGATGACTACTAGACAAGTCAAATATGTACCTGGCTTGCTACTGTGGCCTAGGTAGCCTTTTCTTGATATGCCCTAAGAAACAGCAAAGCTAGTGGCATAATGTTCTCCCTGTTCTTCAGTGCCGGTTTTACCAGGGCACAGTAGAGTTGTTTCAACTTCCAAGTGCGCTGTTAACAGCATTGGACCTGTTAACAGCATTGGACCCGTCGGCCGATGACGATCTGGTGCCGGCCGGCCGCACGCCGAGCAGTGGCATTGACTTTGGTTTGCGATGAAAAGTCTTGCGCGATCTGTGGCATTGTACCTATCATGTCCTTCAGAGTCGAGACACGCCTTTTCACTTCACACCGAAATTATGGTTACTTGACGAGGAGGGATGTTCCGACGGTTCTCTTTTCCCCAACTATCCTTTTCCAATGCCTTTGAGATGGAGAAAATCGTTACAAGAATCTCTTACACAGTACTACAGTAAGCATGCACCTACGCTGCCATTGCACCAGGCATGAAGCTTTACCCTGTAGTAACTAGCAATCGGTCCAACTAATTAAGCATAAACAAGTCATTTAAAACACGCGCACATAAATTCACCATTAAGTTCAGACTAAGATCCATGAGAAATCAATGAAGAATGAAGTTGCTAAAATTGAGTTACAGTTTTTTCAGGAAGGTTCGAAGTGGGTAGATTCATGAAGCGAAAAAATGAAGCATATGGAGTACTAGTAGACGGTGGAAAGACCGATTAAAAGCGTACTATTTGTGTATAGATCATGTGTACGATCGTAATCTTAGTGTTGAATAATTGATATTAGTGTTGATGTGTTTGAGGATCAAACTCTCGATTTGAGCAAATTATCGGATTTGCTGTTAGGCAGTAGGCGATCTGACAGGCTCTAGGGCGGTCTAACCGGCCAGGAGTGGCAATCTGACCGGCTGAGATCGGCGGTCAGACCAGCCGGCGAGTTGGAATCTCGAGAAGTGGGATCAAACACTTTATGTGGGAGTGTTTGAGGGTGTGTTTGCGGTGACCCCATGTTGTTAGGCAGTTGTTGTCAGAAACAGAAATAATTCATGCGGTTACTCATAGAGAGTAACAGCATATATTAAGTACTCCATGTGTTAAACATAACGCATAATACTCCCTAACTAATTAGGCCCACAAGTTAGCAAGCCCTATCAATTACAGGGTTGTCGAAGCCAGGCTGGTCGAAGCCAACCAAATCGTAGAAGATTTTACAACTACTCGATGGTCGTAGAAAGGCGTACGACTATACCATGGTCGTAAGAAGACTCATGACCATGTGGTGGTTTATAACCAGGCAGCTTGACATCTCCCTTATAAATATTAAGAGGTATACTTAAGACTAATATGTATATACTAATATCTATAATAATAATTACAGATAAATAAATAAATGAGGATTATTAGATCTTCGTCACCGGGTAAAGTGGTTGGACTCAAGCATGGCACAAGATGGATAAGAATGACCGAATGGGAAGTTCAATACAACAGGTTGCATCAAGTGCTTGGGGGTTGGTGCAAGTGCTATGATAGTTCTGGTTGGAGCCAGATGTGAGAGACTTGTCGACATAAAGAGAGTCATTGATGAACCAACGCATGGCGAAGCATGGAATTACTTCACGATGATTGGACTCGGCCTTTGGAGAAGGACCGAGAAGTGGTATTTTCTCCAAAATACCAGGTTGGTAACCTTAGAGAAATTGCGGCGCAAAACCAATGTGAGGAGAGGCGATTTATGTCAATATAAGATGAAGATCATAAAAAGATAGATTCGGGTGACCTGGATCGTTGTCCTCTTTGAGAAACGTGTGTGAGTGTAGACCCGTTTGTATGTGGGTTTAACGGGTGCCCGATAAGGTTTCTCTCTACACTACTACAGAAAAGGTCTTCGCAGATGGTTCAAAACCGTCATCACAGACGGTTTCGTGAGCCGTCTGAATTTATGGGTCAGTGATGACATGAGGTCATCACAGACGGTTTTTTAACTATCTATGAAAAAAGCTATCACAGACGGTTCTTGTTCAGAACCGTCTGTGATAGTCTATTTTCACATATGGTTCTGAACAAGAACCGTCTGTGATAACTTATCACAGACGGTTCTTGTTCAGAACCGTTTGTGATAGTTTTTTCTATTTCAAAAAAAAAATGGATTTTGAGCCAAACCAATCAATTGCTGGACAGTAGTTTTCATATGCAACCTCTAGTAAGACAACTAAAATCCAATAGAAATTCTGATGGCAAACACATTATAGGAAAAGGAAACCAAAAGGTTTCACAACGTCCCTCAAAATGGAAAAAAAAATAAAGTTATAAAGTTAAACTAGCTAGAAACCATCTATGCCTCCAAGCTCCTGAAGAACTCATCGGCTTCTTGGATTGGTCTTGTGAGCTCCTCTCTGTACCTCACCAGCATATCACAAAATGTTCTTGCATGTCGTCGAGTTCGACTCAAGCTCGTCAGCAAGGAGAGACAACTGAAAACCTCCGGTGGCGCTTCGACCTTAGGTAACACAAAATTAAGATAATTTTCTTTACAACAAACGCCAACAAATTGTGTATGTTTTGAAGATGCACATGTACCTTCCGGCAGTCTGCCTCCTGTGGCAGACAAGGAGCTCCTCCGCATCCCTCCTCCTCGTCGGCTGTGTCTCCTCGCCGAACCGCGACGGGGAATCAAGGGTGGTCGCCGGAGCTCGACGTGGGGAGGGGAGAGGGAGAGATTGATGGAAGACAAAGCTCGGGTGGCTATAACATATAAGGACAGCGCCAAAACATTTTGCCTCCCACGCACGCGTTCAAAAATTTTCGAAATCCCGCGCTACGAATCACAGACGATTTCATACAAAAACCGTCTGTGACAACATATCACAAACGATTTGTATCACGAACCGTCTGTGATAAGTATGTCATCATAGACGGTTCTTAATACGAACCGTCTATGATAAGTATCTCATCACAGACGGTTTGTATTAAAAACCGTTTGTGACTTACCATCCTCATCACAGATGGTTTTTTTAATACAAACCATCTGTGATAAGTATTTCTGATTTTACCATGCCTTGAAATGCCTAACACTCTGATTTTACCATAGAATGGTAAAATCAAAGTGTTAGTGATTTCAAACCATGGTAACATCGAAAATACTTATCACGAATGGTTTGTATTAAAAAACCGTCTGTGATGAGGATGGTAAATCCTGACGTTCAGATTGAAAACCGTCGTGAAGTATCACGAGCGGTTACGAACAAGAACCATCTATGATATTCAGAACCGTCTGTGATACTTCACAGACGGTTTTCAACACGAACCGTCTGTGATATTACTTCTTCATAGATGGTTTTTAGCGTAGCCAGTAACACAGACGGTTGCTAAACCAAAACCGTCTGTGATTGTATTTAATACAGATGGTTTTAGTGAACCGTCTGTGATGAGGTGTTCAGTATTAGCCTTTTTGTAGTAGTGCTAGACCTAACTTCCACTATAAAAAGGAGGGTGCAAGATTTGCACTTTTAAGCCTTGTAAACCCTAATTTGTGATTTGGAGAAAGTTGAGGAAATATAGGAGGCTAGGGTTTAAGAGAGATGGATTGAGAAATTAGATGCTCAACTGTGAGCTTTTGTCCTCCATGGTATAATAGCTGTAAACCTATAATTAATCTAATCAATTCAATCAAGATTGTCCCAAGTTGAGTTCTATCTTGTTCTTGTTCTCTTTTTGATGATTTGGTGTTTTTGTGTTCCAAGGGTTTTGGTTAGGTCTTTTGTTGTGATCTAGCTTGCTATGACTTGTGGGGTCTAATCTAAGGTCTTCTTGACCATGTACCACCCACGAGCAAGCTCTTGGCTCATGTTTTGGTTTTCTCCTATTTTGGTGTCATCTTGACCTCATTCAAAAAATCCGTGGAACCTTAGCTTCAATCGTCTTGATCATTGATTGGAATAGGTTCATGTCCTTCTTGATGAGCAATGTCTGAAATCTCAAGGGATTTGGATCTCGAAATCAAAAGTTAAGTCAATTTGATGATCTTTCGGGCTGTTGTTCCTACAACAAGCAGTCAAACTGCCCCTCATCAGCGATCATACTGGTGCATGCAGTCAGACCGACCGAGAGGTTTTTCGCTCAGGGTTTTTTCGGTTTCAACGCAAGACTTCCGCTGTGATCTTATGCTTTGATGTTCATATATTTCATAGCTATTAGAGTGAGAAAGAAGTTGAATATCGTTAGTGTTGAAAAATATATGTACTCCTATTCACCCCCTCTAGTCGCTTATTTGGTCCAACAAGTGGTATCAGAGCTTGGTTAGTTCATACTTGATCTTAACCGGTCGATGAACAAGACGATTAAAAGTAGTCCACCAAGCCGCTTGACTTCTGTCGGACCCCGGGCTTTGAATACCTAAAGACCTCGTTAGTGTACCGTATTAGTCCCGTGATCAGTGGCTAGTACACACATCCACAACCTTGACAATCACATCCATACATTCGTACATACAAAATGAAGTAAAATAGGGTACATAACTTAAGCGATTACATTATTTACAACATATAGGCCAACCGACCAAATAAAAGCTTAAGTATCTGGAGTAGCAAAATAACAACGGAAGCAAAATAAGCAATAAGTCTAAAATTTCAGCGGTATGCTTATCCAAACCCTCAGACAACCGACTAGAGACAAGTCCTATAAAGACCCGTCACTGAACCCACCAGTTTCGGGTGCAAAGAAGGCATCGTCCGGCGTAGGCTTATCCTCTAAGTCTGAACAGCAAATTAAGTAAGATTGAATACATTGAGTACTCAGCAAGACTTGTAGTGTATCACAAAGTTTATATACATGCATGGCTTAACAAAGGATGGTGTTGTATTCTATAAGTTATTTTCAGCATTAAGCAAGTTTTATTTGCAATATCAATACGTACCATTTTGCAATAGAAATTTAAAGAGCGATTAAATAGATAAAGGACAACAAGTAAGTAATTGAATAAATAACAACTCGCAACCGTCCTCGCCTGTGAACAACATATCATTTTCAGCCATAAGCATGGCACTCAACTCAAATAACAATAATAAAATCATTCCCTCATTTTCCAACAAGAAATATTTTCATGAAAACCAAGACTATACCCATTAAGACTGCACTAAGCAAGCTCATGACCGCGAGCACGGCTATTTAAATAGATTTACACTCTGCAGAGGAGTACAACTTTACCCACAACATAAAATTCTCTAGTTTGTTCGGCATCCGTCGATACCACCACTCACTACCTTTGGTAAGTAGTCTAGAGCACGCGTCGAAGCCTTTACGTCACCTAGTCCTAACCTTCACTAGCTCAGCGAATGAACACCCCCACTTCACCCAGGTATACCCCCCGTCTCAGTGAGGCATTCACAGTTATGTCGGCAAGCTTTGTGCCCAACACCGTCGTGAAGGGAGCCCCTTCGAACATGCTTACACCGATCATGCTCGCACAACTACGGTCTACCAACGTGCAAGGCTAGTTTTCAATAACTTAATTAGCTAATGTCATCCATACCGGCACATATGGTTGTACGCTTAGGCTTAGATAGAACTTGCTGACATTCAGTCCTTAATTGACCTGGGCGAGAATCTCCCTCTATCTACTTATGAGATACACCTCCCACACTTCTTATAATATAATATAACTCGCGTCACAAACTAAGTTTTTTATTTTTTTCATTTTTTATCCAAAATAACAGAGGTACACCCCTCTGGACTTTCTTCTAAAAAAAAATCCCAAACTCATATTTATCATGTCATCGTTTTTACAAATTTTATTAAAGACTATAGCCCTACTAAGCAATTGTGCGATATTCGCACTTAAATAAACTCGCGAGTTGACATCATCTATTTTCTAAAACATAACCTAATGGCCATAACAGTAAGGACATCAATATTTCAAGGAGGTTTATGTATTGATTAGGATTACAGCTACCGTTATCCCAAATATAGCAATTTTATATCAAACATACATGCATGCATAATAGATTTTGCAAAAAGAAGTACAATAATTAAAATAGTAGGATCAACATGATCAAAGGACGTTCTTGCCTTGCAATGGTTGCTTTGAATATGAGAGTGAGAGATCGTCGTGAAAATCGTTTGAACAATCGACGTCTAAAAAGAGCCGGAAGCAAATTAAATATAGAACAATAATGACAATAGCAACAAAATCCAAATATTTTTTGTATATTCAGGTAGATAATGATTTTATATGAATTTATAAAAAAGATTCATCTCATTTGGAGTTTTTATGCTTCGGTTTGCAAATTCCAGAAATTAGAAAAAGGGTGACGTCGAAGGCGTATTTTCTGAAGTTTACACTTTATAACAGAGAAAGCGTATTCTTCTCTGAGTTCTGCTGAGGTTTATGCTTTCTAGTAAGGAAAACATATTTTTCTCAGAACTAAATATGGTTTTTCTCATTTTCTGATTTTTATTAACTTACATGTAGGGCCTACTTGTCAGTGACTCATATATTTTTATTTTATTGATTTTATTTATAAACAGAGGCGGACCCATATGTCATAGACTCATTATTTACTAACTAATAATTAAACATATTTCTGATTTTAATTAACTGATAGCTTGGGTCCACTTGTTAGTCTCTCGGATTTAAAATGTGTTTTAAAACCGAGAATAGTGTGTGGTCTCGCATGTCAGTGACACGTTTACTAAAAACATTTGAAATTAGATTTTTTTTATTATCTTTTCGGCTGGTCTCACATGTCATATCTTGTTACATTTAACCTCTGTTATTTAGTGTTAGTCAACCTTTTTATCACATGGGTCCACTGGTAGAGAGAGAGACGAAGCTGCGTTCATGGCCGAGCGCCATGGCGAGCAAGTCGCCAGCGATCGGGGCGATGGTAAGGCTCAGGGATGGCCGAAATGGGTTCTTCTCTCGACGGCGATGCCACCGGGTGGTGGTGGAGGCAGGAGAGATGGTTGAAGGTGGTGCTACGCTGGTGATGAGCGGTGGAGCTCCTCGACTCAAATTGGTTTTCGCGATTGAGGCAAATCAGTGGCAAAAGAAGGTACGTATTGACTTTAGGAGGTTATTACGATGCTACACGCAGTAGCTCAATGACCAATGGTCATCGGAGCGGCGGTGACAACGCTTCCTGTGGCGGCGCCATGATTAGCTATGACGAAGTGTACGATACACTAGCTATTCCTTCGATCTAATACGCACAAAAGCTCTATAGGACTACTAGAAGCTCACCAGGGTTCTCGAAGGCGTTGGGGGATGATCGGAGTGGCTTGGCGATATTGAGCAGCGGTGGAGCAAAGGAGTCCCTCGTTGTCGGCGTGCTACGGTGATGGAGATGCTACAAGGAGGTGCGCATTAGCTCGTATGCACACTGAGGATGGTACGGATAGAAGGAATCGATCAGAGACTCGCCGAGGTGGCGGCTCACTAGAGAAGGGTTGGTGCGGCCAAAAATGAGGAAGAAGGTCGATTCGGGGGATTCCCTGCATGTGGATCATCATCAATCGAGGGAGAAGCATCAATGAGGTATAAGACACGAAGTGACGCGGTCAGGTGAGGTTCAAGCTCACTAGAACGTTGGGAAAACGAAGGTCCAGAACAGGGTGTGCGTTGGAGGTGAAGAAGACGATAGCTTGTCTTTGCTATAGGGTTTCTGGAGCTACATCAAGCAAGAAAAAAGCATCAGTGAGGTAAGGGGCGTGTTGTGACGCGGTTGGCGAGGGTAAGGAAGCTCACCAGAGAAGATGGCATTGTGGAGATTGCTCACCGGTGTTGAGAACGACGCGCTCGTTCTCTGCGATTCAGAGAGCTAAAATCTTGGAGAAAGCAAGAGATGGAATGAGGGGCGAGCTAGAGATATGGTGACATGCTCGGGGGCTTAAGTAGCAGGGAGTAGAGCGCGAGATGATCGACAAGAAAAAGCGATCGCGACGAGAACTCGCGCTCTCGCCTTCGGCGTCTCCGCCAGAGTAGGGGTTGGGCTCCATTAATGAGTTGGTTAGCATGGCCGAAGCCAGCCGGAGGTGACGGAGGTAGGTAAGGCGCGAAAACAGTGGGTGGTGAGGAAAACTACAGGCGAGCAAGCGGAGCTGGCGAAGGTGCACTGGCGAGCGAGGGCGAAGACGAGGTGGTCGAAGGGTGCTAACATGCGGGGCCCACATGTCAGCGAGGGAGAGCGAGCGTGCTGGCACGGGCTGGAGCTGGGTGAGGGAGTTTTGGGCTGGCTCAGTTTCGGCCCAAGGGCAAGCGAGAAATTTTAATTAGGTTTTGGAATTATTCTAAACTGGAATTATTCTAAACTGGCTGATTCTTTGGTGAACTTGTAAACCTATCAAATATGTTCAAAATTTTATGAAATTTTTTGTGAGAGTTTCTGCCAACGTCTAGTTTTATATGTAAATTTTTTAGGATTTTATATGCTATGTGATTTCCCCGAAAATTCTTACAAGTTATTGCTTGTATGAAATTTTATTATTTATTGTATACAAAAAGTTCAAAAATCATGCATAAATAATTTTTCATATAGAATAAGCTCAAAATTACTTTTCCATTTATTTTCACTATGTCTTCCCAAAAATAAAATTTTTGGGATGTTACATCTTTGATGGGCTTGAATGTGCCTATTGGAAGAACCGGATACGTGTCTACCTTCAGAGCGAATGTTTAGCCATATGGGAGGTTGTTCGGGTTCCTCTCGTTGTGCTCGAGGTTGCTACGCCAGCTTCACCGGCCACTTTGGCTAATAACCATAAGGCAAAGAACATACTATTTGTCGGGCTTGGTAAACATGAGTATGATAGGATTTGTTTTCTTGAGATCGCGTATGAGATTGATTTGACACATTCTTGATCTATCATGAGTGCTCTTCCTAAATCAAGCAAATGCGCAAAATGGTCTTCAACCGAGGGTAAAACAAATTCAAAATGCTTCCTGGAGATAGCATCGATGATTAGTTTACTCGCTTTAACAAGGTGCCCAACCATCTGAGTGTGATTGACATTGAGTATTCTCAATCTGAGAATAACACACTACTACAAAACAGGCTATAGCAGACGCCCCATCACAGACGATTCCTTTGGAACCGTCTGTGTTGGGTATTACCGACCTGCGGGTGGCGGGAAGCCTATCACGACGGTATTTTTAGAACCGTGCGTGATAGAATCATCTATCACGAGCGGTTTGTAAATAGAACCGCTGCGTGATATTACACGACGGTTCTATTCACAAACCGTCGTGATAATCCCAATCACGAGCGGTTCTTAATAAGGACCGTGCGCGATTAATGAAATTATCCTGAGCGGGTTTTAGTGAGAACCGCTCGTGATATTATCTGACGGTTCGAACGAGCGAACCGCTCAGATAACAATTATCACGATTTATTTTTATTAAGAGCCGCTCGTGATATCCTCTTGGTATAAATTGAGCGCGACACATCCCTCGCGCCTTTCGCCCTGTGTTCCTTGCCGCCTTGCTGCTGTGCCTCTGCTGCTGCAGTTTGGATAATCAACTGCCCTGTTTCTTTGGGCTCCACTTAGATCTGCTAGCTAGCTTCCTCCCAGTGCGAGCCACTTTCTGTCCTAGCTCCTCCAACTGCGGCTCCTCCTCTAATTAAGCAGATGAAGTATCTGATTATCCTTTATCCACTCTATTGATTAGTGAATTTCCTTATTTTGCTACTCTGTACATAGACCCTAATGTTTTGTTTTCTTTGTTGTATTCCTTAATCGGAAGCATAGGGTTTAAGTTTCAATTAATACTACTTGATGGGAAAAGGCAAAACGTACATCTAACTCTCAATTTGATGGACCCTAATTCCAGAAAATGAAAAGCAAAACATGTAGCCTTTAATTAATCTGGTGTAATTCCTTTGTGCAACGATGAGACAAAACGAGTAAATGCGTGCAAAGAAGTGAAAGTATTAATCGAACTAATTTCATGAGTAGTTTTCTAGAACAGATTAAAAAGAAGAATTTATGACACACCAAGATAAATCACATGTGCAATGATCTATTTTATATTTCCTCCATTTATATCCATGAAGAAACGTCATCACGGTGGTTTATTGTTTCAATTATATCAAAAGCGGATACCGCGCATAATCGCTGGACCAACTTGCTAGTTATTAGGATCTTCCTCTTGTCTTTTGTCTCGTATCTAATCAACAATTATGCGGATAATCAATAATTATCCGTTCGCCCGACTTAGAGAGAGAAGGTTGGACCCTTGCCCTAGCGCCTCCAACACCCACCGCCTCCCCCCATTCGCCACCTTAGAGAGGAGAAGGAAATGAGAGGAATCGTATTTTCTTCGTGAGCTCAGAGGTAACGATCTATAACCCTTTATGTTTGCTATAAATTAATCGCTAATCAATTTTGACACTAATTTGTTACATGCGTAGTGTAGATGGATCGGCTGGATGTACAGTGTGAACCGTGTGAGTCAAGAGTACATTAATGGCGTGGTTGCTTTTAGAAGAGCCGCCGAAAGGGGATATGTTGAAGAAGGGATAAATTTTATGTCTTGTCCATGCATTGATTGCGTAATCTGAAGATGTTTAACAACGCGCGCAAATAGAAGCGCACTTGATTGAAGGGTTTCAAAAAGGGTATACATGTTGGACCATCCACGGTGAAGAGCAGATTATTACACATAAAGTTAGTAATGGCGGCATCGCCGAAGAAGTCAACGATATGCGGATGTGGATATCTTGCTTTTGATGAGGATAGGTCACACGAGGACAATCTGGATCGGATGCTTTCTGCGATGCGAAGAGAACTACTGATGTGAGAGAGTTTTGTAAATTCGAGGGCTTAAGGAGGACTCGGTGAGACCTTTGTTCCTGGTTGCAAGCGGAATATACAAGGTTGTCAACCGTGCTTGATCGCTGAAATTGAAGGCAAGCAATGGTTGGTCCGATAAGAGTTTCACGGCGTTGTTAGGTCTCCTAGCGGACATCCTTCCGGAGAAACGTGTTGCCCACCACCTATCAAGCAAAGAAGGTTATTTGTCCATTGGGAATGGAAGTAGAAAGAATACATGCATGTCCGAACGATTGTATCCTCTCTAGTAAAGAGTATGCGACATGCATGTATGTCCTGTGCCAAGCATCCCGCTACAAGCGTCGAAATCTTGCTAAGGTGAAGCAAGGACCTCCTGCTAAGATGTTGTGGTATCTGCTGTGATCCCACGTTTGAAGCATTTATTTGCGAACCCAAAGGAGGTAAGATTGCTGCGTTGGCACTTTCGAGGCGTGAGAGAGATGGAAAGCTAAGACACCTGCAGATTACGCCAAAGGAGAAACTTCGATCGAGCTTCAAAGAGTTCGGTCGGAACCGAGGAACATAAGGTTAGGGTTGAGTACAGATGGAATGAATCCTTTCGGTAACATGAGCGTGACATAGCACCTTTTGCCCGTGAATCTATGTATGTACAATCTTCCTCCTTGGTACGTGTATGAAGCGGAAGTACATTTTGATGTCACTACTTATCCAAGGGCGAAGCAACCTAGGAATGATATTGATGTGTACCTAGCACCATTCTTTGGAAGATCTTGTGACACTTTGTGGAGCGAAGGGTGCAGGTATGGGATGCGTACAAGCGAGAGAACTTCACTTTACGCGCCATGTTGTTACGCACCATCAATGATTTTCTTGCCCTTGGTAACTTGTCGGACTTCAAGACAAAAGGAGCCAAAGCTCATCTCAAGACCTTAGATGCTAAGAGAGTGTATGGTTTGAACAACTCGTGCAAAAGCGTGAATATCGTCACCGTAGGTTCCTTCCCGAGAGTCACCCATACCGCAAGATGAAAAAATAATTCGGCGAAATAAGGAGAACGATTCAGCTCAAGGGCTTTTAGAGGAAAGAGGTCTATGATATGGTTAAGGATATCGATGTTGTGCTTGGGAAGGGCGTAAATTAAGAACCCGTGAGAAGAACATCTGGAAGAAGCAGTCAATTTTTTGGGACTTGCCTTATTGGAAGCACTTAGAAGTTCGCCACTGCATCGACGTCATGCACGTAGAGAAGAATGTATGTGATAGCTTGATTGGTCTCTTGCTGAACATTAGTGGCAAAACAAAGGATGGTGTTAACGCACGGCGTGACTTGGTTGATATGAACATAAGGACTGAGTTAGCACCGGAAGAGACCGATACAGGACGAACGTACCTTCCCCCAGCTTGCTACACTCTATCCAAGGCCGAGAGAAATGAACTGTGCTAGAGCTTGCATGGAGTGAAAGTCCCATCTGTTTACTACGCTAACATTAGGAACCTTGTTTCTATGCAAGATTTGAAATTAATTGGTATGAAGTCTCATGATTGTCATGTCTTGATGACACAAATGCTTCTGTTGTAATTAGAAGTATCTTGCGAACAAGGTCCGAGTGGCAATCTTGAGGTCAGTTATTTTTCAACTCAATTGCTCGAAAGATCATTGATCCCCAAGGACTAGATGCTCTGCAGCCGAGGTGGTGACCACTCTATGTCATCTTGAGATGTATTTCCCTCCGTCATTTTTGATATCATGGTCCATCTCATTGTTCACCTTGTGAGAGAGATAAAGATATCTTGACCTGTGTTCTTCGTCATATGTACCCGTTAAAGAGGTACATGGGAATTCTCAAGTCCTACGTCGAATCGATCTCGACCGGAGGGCAAGATCATCGAAGGTTATGCAACTGAAGAGGTAATTGAGTTCTGCGTCGACTACATGGCTCAGGTGGAACCGATAGGTGTGCCTCTATCTCGCCATGAGGGGAGACTGGATGGTATCGGGACCATCGGAAGGAAATCAATAACTCCCGATCTGGATACGTACGCTCAAGCCCATTTCATGGTCTTGCAACACATGACCCAAGTGTCCCCGTACATCGATGAGCACAAAGACATGGTGCACCAACAGAATCCAGACCGGTCGGAGGTTTGGATCACGAGAGAGCACAACCGTCGGTTCAACGAATGGTTAAAGGTGCGAATCATCGGGAGGTCATCAAGTGATGATCTGTTGCTATGGTTGTACGAGGGCCACAATTTACAATTGTCGCATGGCAAGGATACGACATAAATGGGTACACATTTTATCTGGCAGACTCGGGATAGGAAGAGCCTGATCCGATCAAACGGTGTCCGCATAGATGCATTCAAGATGCCGATGGGATGAGGAGCTCCTACTATGGGCAAATAGAGGAGATATGGGAGCTGGACTACGTGCTTTTCAAGATCCCCTATTTCGGTGCCGTTGGGTCCATCTCCCACGGTGAAGGTCGACAAATGCGGTGTCACTACCGTGGACCTCGAGCGTGTCGGATACAAAGACGAACCATTACGTCTTGGCTAACCAAGTTATTCAAGTCTTCTATGTAACCGACCGGCAAATAAGAAGCGCCACGTAGTTCTTCATGGAAAAAGGAGGATTGTCGGAGTTGAGAATGTAGTGAACAAGAAAGAATACAATCAATTTGATGAGTTGCCTCCTTTGGAAGCGGCATTATGCTCGAGGAAGAACCCGGTGAGGAAGCTAGCTATATCTTGCGTCGATCATCACGAAGGCCTATATCTTAATTAAGAATTTACTCCAATGTAATTAATTTATTCCATAACATCATGTGTTATGGACTTGTAATCTCTCATATATTTTGATGTCAACGTGAAATTGTCATGTGTTGATGTGTTATGGACTTGTCATATTTGATATTGATGTCAATGTGGACGCACATTGTAATGTGGAGCATCAAAATTGGTTTCACTTGATTTGGAGTTGAGTTGAATTAGATATGAAATTTTGAAGTCAAATGTGCTATGAACTTGTTATGGACTTGTCATATTTGATATTGATGTCAATGTGTGGACGTACATTGTAATGTGGAGTATCAAAATTGGTTTCACTTGATTTGGAGTTGAGTTGAATTAGATATGAAATTATGAAGTCAAATGTGTTATGAACTTGTTATGGACTTGTCATCATACTTGTCACCAGGTTAGAATTCATATATATGGACTTGTCATAATTGTCATCATACTTGTCTCACCAGGTTCACTATGTTTTGTCAGGATATCATAAATTGTCGTCAGGTTTTCGGCTATCACAGACAATTTTATAATACAACCGTTTGTGATAATAATATCACAGACGGTTTGTAATAAGAACCGTCTGTGATAATAATATCACAGACGGTTGTAGAATAGAACCGTCTGTGATATGTAAATATCACAGACGGTTCTGTTCTAGAACCGTCTGTGATATTATTATCACAGACGGTTCTTATTACAAACCGTCTGTGATATACTTTTTATAAGGCGGGAAACGCTAGGGTTTTCCTCTCACTTCTCACTTCCTCTCCCGCGCCCCTTACGCTCTCGCGCGCTCGTTCGCCTCCTCTAGGGTTTAGGGCTCGCCTTCACCGCCGACTACGACCTCGGCGCCGCCGCCCCCGACCTCTGCGCCGCCGCCCCCGACCTCGGCGCCCCGACCTCGGCGCCTTGACTTGGTGCCGCCGCCGTCGACCTCGGCGCCCGTTCACCTCCTCGGCCGTAAGCCCGGCGTTCGCCCGCCGACCTCGACGCCGCCGTCCTCCTCCCCGTGTCGCCGCCCCCGACATTGGCGCCTCCGACCTCGACGCCGCCGTCCTCCTCCCCGTGTCGGCCTCCTCCCTCTGCACCGGCCTTCTCCCGCGCCTCCTCCTCCCCGTGTCGACCTCCTCCCCCACCTCCCTCCTTCCCGCATCGGCCTCCTCCCCTGCACTGGCCTCCTCCTTGCACCGTGAGTTCTTGTGCGGCATCCTCTCTGTGAGTATTCCTCCTCTGTGGCAGTTCGGTTGATCTTTGCATATATATATATTTGCAGTGCTAGTTGCAAATTGATCAGTGGGCTTTGTTGACATGCTCTGTGATGAACTCTGTCTTATACTGAGATTGAATGTGATAGTTAGTTCATACTTGAGCTCTATTGTATTACTTACTCTTGTCAATATGTTGTCTTTAATTGGTTACTTTCGGTTGAGCTCATAGTTCTATTGCAAATTGATCATTGTATTGACTAGTTTGTGATTCTTCTAGTAGTCCGTATGAGCTCATTCAACTTTTCATTTGCCATGTTGATCTCTGTAGTCAACCTCTGTTTGATTGGAAGTTTAATCTGTTTTAGATTAACAGTTGAGATCATTTGACGCTAAGCAAAGTATTGTTTAGAGCTCATAGTTTGAATTTATATTATTATATTCATTTAATGAAGAGTATAGACAATAGGCTTGAGATGGCAAAGACTTGTTCTTTAGCTACTCTCCTACGAGAGCACATAATATCATCAATTAATATGTTGGAATAGTGTAATACATGCGTGAGTTCTTGTCGGCATCCTCTCTGTGAGTATTGCTCCTCTGCGGCGATTCGGTTGATCTTTGCATATATATATATATATATATATATATATATATATATATATATATATATATATATATATATATATATATATTGCATGCTAGTTGATACCTTGATCTGTATTAGTTACGATTTACGAGTCTATCTTCAAGATATTGCAAATTGATCGATGGGCTTTGTTGACATGCTCTGTGATGAACTCTGTCTTATCTTGAGATTGAATGTGATAGTTAGTTCATACTTGAGCTCTCTTGTATTACTTGCTCTTGTCAATATGATGTCTTTGTTAATTGGTTACTTTCGGTTGAGCTCATAATTCTATTGCAAATTGATCGGTTGTATTGACTAGTTTGTGATTCTTCTAGTAGTCCGTATGAGCTCATTCAACTTTTCATTTGCCATCTTGATCTCTGTAGTCAACCTCTGCTTGATGGAAGTTTAATCTGTTTTAGATTAACGCTTGAGATCATTTGACGATTAAGCAAAGTATTGTTTAGAGCTCATAGTTTGAATTTATATTATCATATTCATTTAATGAAGAGTATAGACAATAGGATTGAGATGGCAAAGACTTGTTCTTTAGCTACTCTCCTTCTGAGAGCACATAATATCATCAATCAATATGTTAAAATAGTGTCTGTGCACTGTTAATCTCTAGACCTTTTATTGGTTGAGAGTTTAATCCAGACGGTTCTTATTAAGAACCCGTCTGTGATTCCTTCGCATTTCTTTAGAGAAGCTGGTGGATTAAGGAGTGTTAAATTCTTTAGGAATTATGCTTTAATGCTAATTAATTTTGTTGGGATTAATTCTGAAATTTTGCTAAAACTGCATTTTTTACAACAATCCAAAAAGAAAGTTTTACTTGATTCTATTTTGTTTCTATGTTGGGATTAAACCTTTGCTTAGCATTTCCTTCGTCGATCATTTTACTTGATTCTAGTTCTATGTCTTCATTAAAGGCTAGTCTTCTGTACATGAAGCATTAAACCTTTGCTTAGCATTTTCTTCGTCGATCTGACACACTTGAGTGTACCTTTACTTCATGCCAATCCTCCACGGCATGAAGCGGATGGTACACTCCGATTAATGTCGGGCTCGATAAGTAGGCTCGCAAAGATAGGCTCGAGCAAAAGATTTATATCACTAGTTTCTATCTATACAAAGATCACAAAAGAAGGTGGATTAAGGAGTGTTAGGAGTGTTAGAATAGAAGCTCGTGGATGAAGGAATGTTAGTAGTCCAGTATGAGCTCATTCAACTTTTCATTTGCCATCTTGATCTCTATAGTCAACCTCTGTACTTCTTCCTGAGATTAATTGTTTCATATTTATGCTGGAATGTTAGTAGTCTATATGAGCTCATTCAACTTTTCATTTGCCATCTTGATCTCTATAGTCAACCTCTGTACTTCTTCCTGAGAGCAAGTAAGCGAGATGGCAGAGGCACCGTCTTCGCCGCCGTCACCGACGCCGCAGATGGAAGAGGCGCCGACGAGGCCGCCAACACCGACCCCGCAGATGGAAGAGGCACCGACGAGGCCGCTATCACCGTCGACGATAATGACACAGAAGTGAGATTGCAGAGGACAATCGAAAATACCTACGGGCCGAGTGGTCATCACGGAGGTTAGTGACTTTGGGGTCCCTCTGAGTCCCAAGAGATCAACGGCGAGATTCTGGACCATCTGCGGGATACTTGCAAGGGAACGGGTCCTCATCACCACACCAAGGTGGAAGGACCTGACGAAAGAAGCGAAAGGCGCGCTGTGGACAGAACTTTCAAAGAAGTTCACTATTCCGAATAACATGTGTAGCGCAGCGTCGACGGACGGCGATGCTCACGATGGGTAAATCGTGGATGACCTTCAAGAGCATTCTTGTCATGAAGTTTGTGAACACGGGTCAGACGCGCTCTTGGCGAATATAGATTCTTGACGCGGAAGCATGGGACACTTTGTGGCTATGAAAACGACGGCGAATTTAATGAGCATAGTCGCGGCGCACAAAGCTCTCGGACACGAAACACTCACCCGTCTGGACTCGGCACTTGCCGGGTGCACGGGTAAATCGAGGAATGGGCGGCGGAGAAGGAAAACCCGTTTCGATGTCACGGACCAGCGTTCCCTAAAATTTGGTTAAAAGCGAGGGCACAAGTCTCGTCTTGAGCGATCTCCTTCACAAACCCGCGGACCGGAAGTGTCCCAGCGTGTGGTAAATATGTCGAACTACTAAGTTGTTAATAAGTCCATAACTTCATAGTGCCTATAATAACGTGATGACCTCTTGCGGCGTGACTTGACCGCCCAAGCTTCCCAAGGCTCCTTCCATGCGGACGAGGAGAAGGATATACTATCTACGGCCTTGGGAAACAAGGAGCACCGGGTCGCACGCGAGGCCTTGGGGTTAACGTGCCTTGGAGCCATGGATTCGTGGGCGACTCTGCGTATAGGACTAGGAAGAGATCCAAGGCGAGCACGACAACCGTTGATCTGAGATGATTACTAACCAATTTCAAATACAAATGGCAGCATTGCGAGTCAAATGGATATACTCATGAGCGGTGATGCAAAGCCGCCCGCTAATTCGGGAGGCGGTCCTCCTCAACGTCGGAGTGGCGTCGCGTCTGCGCATAATTGTGAACATGGCGATGTCCGATTACCGATAAGCGACATCAAGGTAGCGTACATCTATGGAATGCACCAAAGATAGACCTATAGGACGCCTTAGCTAATTGCGTATTGTTTTGTAGGAGCCGACGCCCTGTAAGCTCCAAGTGAGGATGGATGGGTCCCTTTGTATTGAGGCTGCGCAGGGGATGGCGTATCCATACGAGGAAGGGGTCAAGACCTGATGCCGGTGGCGCCGCGCACGTTACGCCAGGGTCAAGGTGGATATGGTACATGTCAATTTCCGAGCCGTCCCGCTGAAGATTTGCCCGAACGAAGAGATCACAACACTAGGGGATGCCGTTCTCTCTTTTATCCAGTGGCCCAAGAAGGACATCGCCCTAGACCCAAAGAAGGCCGCGATCCGACACGACCATTCCTCTCCAACGGGACCCTCGATGACTCCACCTCATGTTTCGCCTCGAAGGCCACCTCTTGATTCCCGTGGAGAAGGCGCCAAGGAACAAAGAAAAGCGTGCCGGCGTGTCGGTTCGAGTCGTCTCATAAAAAACGCCGCCAATCGCTAAGGCCAAATCGAAATCAACGAGCGTTAAGGTGCCTCCCAAATCCGGGAAGTCCGCGATACCCGGGAACTACATCATCGGAAAACCGTTTGCTCCGACGTAGTATTAATGCACGCTGGATTTGCTTGTCAGACTTTGCATACATGGTACTTGGACAAGACCCAAAAGAAGGGTTGCGATCTTCGAATCACCGTCGAATCGAGGACAAGCATTTCTTCAACGGACGAGGTACTTCGTCGTGGGCTTCAACGACTTATATGAACTATTCAACCTCGTTGGCCTCGGCGTCTCGCTTCTCGATGTTGGACAATCTTTGTAAGTGCGTACAATCAAGTTCTACATTCATGTAATACCGATAAATATCACAACTCATTGCTTATGTATAGATACATCTTTGAAAAATGTCAGGAATGGAAAGAACCGGTGGGTTTCCTCGACCCACATGTGGTATCGTTGCAAACCATCCAACAAGACTCGCCCTTCGTCGAGAAATACATAACGAGGTTATTGCTTCGTCAGCATTTAACATGAAGTACATAGTGGTGCCCTACAACCGGGGTAAGTGTCACTACTTGCTATACAAATTTCATTTGTACTTTATCTGCAACCACGAACTTAGGTTTAATGACTATAGCGACATACATGAGTAGGTACCACTGGATCCTTTTAGTTATTATACCCAAGAGGAACCATGTGATATACCTTGATTCTCTAAACCGCAACAAGCACAACTTCAGCATTCTAAGAGGAATACTCGAGAGGTATGCTCATTTCCTCCTTACATAACTCTATTGTAGTCTTCATTCGTTTGAAATGGCCGATGATAACTTTTTCGAATCATGTAGGTCGTTCATCAATTATGTTGCCAACAAAGGAATATACGATGGAAAGAGCGCCCAACTAACACACAGGATGGATCTTCCGGTACGCGCTACAACACGATAATCCTATATCATACTTCATAATAACGCGTCTCGAACTGACTATACCTATATATGTAATTCTATTTTTGCAGTGCCGCCAGCAAAAAGATGATGAGTTATGTGCAATCTACATCTGCTATCATATGCAGCTAATCCTTAGAGCTAGGAAGAAGGATCCTGAGGTTTGTCAATCTCGAAATAATTATTTCCTAATTATAAATTTAAATATATATAGCTTACCACTTTACTCTTAATTGGTAGCGACAGGTCTTGGATTTACAATGTGATTCACTCGTTGCGGAAGAGATCAAGGACATTTGAGGGAAGCTCTGCATATTTATCAACACAGAAATCATTAACGACAATGGAGAGTTTCACTCCGTCGCCAACCGAGAGCATCACCCCGCCGACACCTCTCAACGTAAACAATTGTAATCCAGTTGTAATTATAGGGACAATATTTGAATAAATGCGATCTTTTGTAATTTATTTTGAGTAATGATCACTTTGAGTTGTCAACAATTGATTATCTCTAATGAATATGTTTTTGTGCATGCTTGAATCTGTTTTTTTGCATGCTTGTTTTCAGAGGGCATAGCTAGCAATTCCTGAGGCTAGCCAGGAAAACAGCAAAATTGTGGTCAGGGGAATGAGCTATCACAGACGGTTTTTTGTTAAAACCGTCTGTGAAGGCAAGTATCACAGACGGTTTCTATTGAAAACCGTCTGTGATACGAGAATATCACAGACGGTTATCAAAACAAACCGTCTGTGATCACGCATATCACAGACGGTTCTAAATAAAAGCCGTCTGTGATATTCACAAATCACAGACGGTTTTTATTTAGAACCGTCTGTGATATTCTCGGATCACAGACGGTTTTTAGTCCAAACTGTCTGTGATACTAGCCTTCACAAACGGTTTTTTAGTAAAACCGTCTGTGATAATATCCTGTTATCACAGACCAACAAACATAGACGGTTCGGAAACCGTCTGTGATGACGGTTCCGAACCGTCTGTGATGTGGCTTCCTGTAGTAGTGACACTCATCTCTTATTTGTCATTAACCCCATGGAGTAGAAGATGAAAGCTTCCGTTATTGAGGAGAACGTGAACTTGAGCGATTTCACCTTGAAATATAGCAAGCTCGAGATCCGTGATCCTGTTTGAAGATCTATAGAAGTATTTAAGTACTGGGGGTGCGCAATTGCGCATACATCGCATTCCTTTGGAACTATGGAAGGGTAAAGGATATACGGCATTTGGGCCAAACCAAATTAATGAAAAGTTCGTCTATTCGGTCCTAGCTCGCAGCATCATCATTAGAAATTCAGTCGTTGCGTGCCCACCATTGCAAACTTTGTCGGTAGATGGCCCGAAATCCCCACGACACGAGCATAACGCAACGTCCGTGGTAGACGTGACGAGCGATCGACGGAGCTGCATGCCTACGTGCATAGCATACCGAGCATTCACGTCGATCGTCAAAAGGCCGGCCGGCGGGGCGCGTGGATCGGTTACATGCACGCACCAACGCAGGGAATACGCTGCCTTTTCTCCATCAGATGGCGCCCCGGGCGCGCCCCACGACGCTGACCTTGTCGGCAGACGGCCCGGACGGCCCGGGACACGGCCATGCACTGCGACGCCGACGCAACGTGCCGGGGTCGCCCTCGCGGGCATGGTCCTCGCGTCAAGGCCACTAGTGCTCCAACATTGGTATTAAGTGATGACGGGACAACGACGCGACACAACACGAAGCCCCCCTGCATACCGTCACCATGGCCGATCGGCAGTCGCGACGAGACGAGCGAGAGAGCCAAAGCCTGTGCGCGCAGCGGGCACGCACGGTCGATCGGAGGCCAAAGCCACAGGCTCGGCACGGGACGGCGCCCCGGCCCCCGGCTTCGCGAAAGGGACAGCACGGGGGTTACGTATAGCTAACATTCTTCTTGTAGCCTTTGTAGGCGCTGCACCGCATCGGCGTAGATTGGGGGCTCGGCCAGGCGACGGATCGGACCGGCCGATGGGACGCGTCGCGCGCGAGCGAGACGTACGCGTGGGTCCGCGTCGTGGAGTTAATGCCGTGACGGGGCTGAGGGAGCCGTGTGGAGCCCGTGACAGGCGCGGCACAGAGGGCGCATACGTACGCATGGATTTCGTGGGCGACGGGGCCCGGCATGTCGCGCGTCTGTGAAAGCGGCCGGCCGGCGACGGGTGATCGAGCCTGCGCCCTGCAGGCTGCAGTGGCGCGCGCGTGTACTTCAGCGCGGTCCGCGCGGGGGTTGTCTTGCCCTGCATTATTGGTATCCTCGCGCGCGACGCACGTACGTACCGCGACGTATTGAGGTACTGATACGTATGTGGTACTCGATCGTGACACTGATGGTTAGCACTGAGTGCGATTTGATGTTTTGTTTGCTCATATATGGAACCAAGCAGGATCAGATCGCTAATGTTCTTTCGGCGGCACTGTGGGGTTGGATTTAATTCGCGCAGCTTCCGTCCATTACTTTCAGTGCGACTAGTGGCGGAACCAAAAATTTTGATGATCCATGATGAGGGCTGACCTGTTGTATTGGCTCGGTGGCTCGCCGCGCAATGCTGAGTCTCAGCCTCTGCCCGTGCCACGCCTCAGCCTTCGCCCGCGCCGTGCCTCAGCGCTCTCCTGCGTTGAGCCTCGGTAGTCGACTAGTCGACGCCTCACTGTCTCCGCGCCGTAGCCCTGCGCCAGCGCCGGTGCTCACCCTCGCTATGCTTCTGATTCGCGACTCGACGATCGCATGGCACAAGATGACTCCGCCTCGGCCCACGACCAATTAGGGAATTAGGGATTTATGGTTACTAGTGCATCTGCATTTCATTAGGGATTTGACTTGGGCTACAATTGGGCCAGCTGCAGCTTGCACTTGGCGTGTTTTAGCCCACGGCCAACGCTCAACGCGACGCGACCACGCGGGGACTACGGCACAGCGGCTGTGCGCTTGTGCCCTCATGGCGCCATGGCGGCTTGGCCTTGGCTGGGGTGCCACGGGGAGAGGGGGGGGGGTGATTCAATATATTTAGACAATGCCTACAAGCATTAGGCTATATTCCCTTCTCTAAGGTCTGTTTTGCAGGTGAGCCTTGGGATTAAGTTTGAAATCTGGCCCAGCTATTGCTTACGCAGTGTGATTCAAGCAACGCTGCCCGTGAATTATAACCATGTGATTGTCTAGTGTAACTTCTTTCTTCGATGGGGTTTAGAAACAGACAAACGACGGGATGATTAAGACAACGGATACAAATGATGTACAAACAAAGTTTCAAACATACTACTATAAACTAAGGAGTGCCCTGGGGTAGTTTCGCCAGTGAGTGCGCGACGAAGGGATCCAACTCCTGAGCATACCAGGGACAGGGTTATGATTTTCATTTTGCCTGAGAAGTCTCCAAACTTAATACGTAGTCAACATTGGATTTGGAACTGAAGATACATGGATCAGACACTATCCTTACCAAGCAAAACTCCGGCTGTGCCCGAGTTCATGATAGCTAGAGACTCGACCTAAGAATTTTTAATAACCGACCGGGGGTCCAAACTCCATATGTGTCATATGGTGACACTCCGGTCCATGTGTGTCATATGGTGACACTCCGGTCCATGTGTGTCATATGGTGACATTCCGGTTAGGCAATGATCAGATCATGTAAGGGCAGGGCCATACTGTGGTCTCACGCAAGAATGCAAAAGATCATGCAAGATTCTTATGCCATAAAAAAAAGTGCGCCATCCTCAAATAACGGCGTTATTTTCTCCCCGGGTCGATTCGATCGGACCATTGGAAATTAGTAGCGCGGCCAGGTTTTGACAGGCGAAGAGTAAACAACCCGCACCGCACAGTACGCGTGCATACACGGAGAAGACTTAGACCAGCATGCAATTAAGACTTCTATATTGGGCTGTGTGCATAGTTAATGCAGAGACCGGAAGAGAGTTTTCTCTTCCATTATCTAAAAAAGTTAAGACTTCTATATACTAGCTCCCTTTACGAATACTCAACACAGTTGACTTTTTACGTTCTCTAAAATTAAACTTCGATCGCTATTTTACACTAATATATTTATAAAATGCTGTGCAAGTACTTCTTATGACAAATCTAACAATATTGTTTCAATATAATCTAAATATTTAGAAAAATATTGTTAATTGAAGATTAGAAAGTTTAACTCGTTAAGTCAAAAGGTCAAGTAAATAAAAACATAGATAGTATCAACTTCTTGCGAGCAACCAAATCTTGTAACATATCAGGATGAATAAATTCAGTGGTCACGGGCACTGCTAATGAAAAAGCACACGACCAATCCCTGTTGAATGAACGTGCCTGGTTCAGAACGAAGAAGAGAGGTGTGTGTGTGTGCGCGCGTGTTTCGTGAATAGAATACACAACCATAACTTGTGTGGACGACGGTCAGACAACCACCAAGAACCCATCATGGTAGCTCAGCTGGTTCCCTCGCCACGTGCCATCAATTCAGCTTTTCTGTCAGGGAACAAGTAACCACTCCTAATTAAATTATTGCTGGATATATATCTCTCGTTTGCACCTTTCAAATGCTCCTTATAATCAATATATAAGATCGATGTGCTATAGACGGCAGCGCCCCCATGCAATCAGTGAATCAGATGTGCTACCTCACGACAGAGTCGACGGCATGTTGCTGAGAAACTTGGCTGAGCTGTAGGGCACCTTTTCCTTTTAAGATAAACGACATCGCCGCATGGCCGTGATTGCACCCACCGTGTGGCCGGCCCTCGTGTTTGACTACTACTTCTTCCTTATTTTATATGTAAAGAGGCTAATGCAATTTTGCAAATGGCTCTAGTGCCGGCGCTGTTGCACGTTCCGATCGACGGCTAAAGGGGTTGTTACGATGGTGGCGGTGACTACGGCAACGATCAGAGGCACTAGTAGTGCTAGTCAGCATTTCTTTGCCACAAAGAGAGCGCAGCATTTCTAGTTGGAAGGTTAATGAGAAACTGAACTTCAGTTAGGTGCTTCGCTTATTAATTCGTCCCAGGTCACGGTTGGCCTGAAAATAACCATAACTTGAGCATTCAGGTATTCGTCCCAAGTCACGGCTGGCCTGAAAATAACCATAACTTGAGCATTCAAGCTTACCATGGAAATCTGTACGAGCTGATACGTACCAAGCATAATTTGTTGAAATTTATACACCTGCTTTTCACGGAATTAGCATATTTTAGCCATTTTCATCAGACATACCCCAAAGTAAGCACGAAAGGCTGTTATACCCTCAAGATAGTTATGACTATGAGCTACCACTTGTAACTTCCATCTGAGATTGATGGACGATCGGCCATGCATGTTGCTCTTGAGATTTTCATTTTTTTAGGAATGGAAGTAATGCTCACTTTTTCGGACACCGATACTTTGGGATTGGCTACTCATCGTTCGAATGATTTTTTCATCCAAAAAAATCAGTCGTTTTTCTCTCTCCAACGGTCCATGCCCCGCTCAGCTGTTATACAAAATCCAAGCCAACTCTACAGCAAACTCCTGACACCACCCACGCCGCCTCCTCCCGACTCCACCCACACCGCCACAGATGCCCGTCGGCGGCCGCGACCCCTTTTCCCCCTCTACCACAGTCCGCCTCCTCCTCTTCCGTCATCGTCCCCGTCGGCTTCCAACTCCCCCGTCCCGCCCTTCTTCCCCGTCTTCGACGGCTACCGCCACCTGCCGCCTCATAATGCTCGTTGATTCTCATCGCCGTCCACCGTCTTTCTCTGACCCGCGGCCAGCGGCACCACCGCTGTTTTGCCATCCCGTTGCCGCCACCCACTGTTGATCCACTACTACAAAAGAGACAATACTAGACGCCTCATCACATACGGTTCCCCAGAAACCGTCAATGCTGTAATTATCACAGACGGGTTTACAATTGTGACGGTCTATATTACTAGCGATGGGTAGAACCGTCTATGATACATTAGCTATCACAGACGGTTTTTAATAAGAACCGTCTGTGATAATTCCCAAACGGTTCTTAACAAAAACCGTCTGTGATTATTGCAAACTTCACAGACGGTTTTTAAATATAACCGTTTATGATAAATTAATTTTGTATTACAGACGGTTTGTGGTTGGAAGTGTCTGTGATATGTTCAATGCCTTTTCGGCTCCCACACGATGCGTCTCTTCATCTCGCTCGCCGACGCGTCTCACCGCCCGATGCGTCTCTTTGTTTCACCAGGCGATGCTTCCATATCTATAAGTGAGTTCTTGCTGTATCCATATCACACCTTACGAGTCCATATCTTGCCATGGTGAGGACGCGGGGCATGACGGCGAGGACCAAGGCAAGGAGGTCGACCATCGCCATCGCTCTTCCTTGCGATGTTGTTGTCCACATCATCGGCCTCATGGCCGCGAGCTCTTCTCAGCCCATGGCTGACCTCTGCAGCCTACGAGCCACGTACGTATTTATATACCTACAAAAATACGTACTACTATTTGTGATGGCAACCAATCCATGCATGCATATACATGTTACTAATCTAACTAGCAGGAACGCCCTTAATTTGGCCTTTTAATTTTCTCTTGTGGAGTTGCAAGGCCATGTACAAGGTGTCCAAGGAGTGCACCATGGGTATGCGCGTGGCGCTGGAGTGGGAGAAGGCGATGAAGTGTCTGAACAATGAGCGCTACCTCACCGTCATCAACCACCTGGATGGCGCCAGCAACTCAGAGGCCTACATCATTGTCAGCCTTGCACTCGTTTTCGCGCACCAGGACATGCAGCGTGGCCTCGTGTGCCTCGACCGAGCGGCCGTCGTCGGCCACAAGGCCGTGGCCTACGTGCTCGGCCTCCTCCTCTATATGGTCAGCGAGGTGCACGACGTTAGGAAGCACTACATCAGCTAGGTCGAGGGCGAGCCAGTCAGCGGCAGGTGCGAGACGGTCAAAAGGACCAATCGGGAGTGAAGGCAGCACTGGAGGCTCGCTGCGGACGCGATCCAGGAGGCGACGTGGAAGAAGATGGCCGAGCCGCATGGCCGGGTGTTGGCGATGCCAGAGGACGGCCACCGATGCATGAGCACCAGCTACGACGTGATGGAAGGGTGGGATGACTACGTCGTCTTCTGTAGCGATGGCTATAGGATTAGGCATGAGTACGCCAAGTTCTTTGCACATGTGTTGAACTACTTGTGATCGTAAAATTAGCGGTTTTAGAAAATATTCAAATATAATTCTTTACTAATATGTGAATGTGTCATATGTTCTGAATTTGTATTTATGTATATGAGAATGTATATTATCACAGACGGTTATTTATTTGAACCGTCTGTGATGTGTATTTATCATAGACGGTTCTACTTTAGAACCGTCTCTGATGTCAACCCTATTTATACTCGGACTCTAGGGTTTGTCCGCGCCCCCACTCAAAATGATTAAGTTTCTCCTCCTCGAGCCTGTCGCCACCGTCCTCGACGTCGCCTCCTCCTCGAGTCCAGCGCGCCTCCTCCCCCGAGCCCGCCTCCTCATCCCTGAGCATGAGCCACTGCCTCCACGAACCCGGCGCCCCTCCTCCCCTGAGCCCAGTGCGCCTCCTCCTCGAGCACGAGTCATTGCCTCCCCGAACCCAATGCCCCTCCTCCCCTGAGCCCAGCGTGCCTCCTCCTTCTCTCCCCGAGCCTGCCGCCTCCTCCTCCGAGCGCCACCTCCCCCGAGCGCCTCCCAAGCACCACCAACGTAAGGCCGGTCAACCCCCGGCCATCCCATTTTTTTCCATATCACCTTGTTTATGTGTTGTGCTATTGGATATATTCAATCTGTGTTATTTGTATGTGCCTAGCACTGGAAGATATTGTAAAGTGATTTTTTGTGGGCTCGGTGAATTGATCTATGATGAATTGATGTCACAAATACAATTGGGTGTGATATTATGTATAGATTGTGCATTGAGCTGTTAGATTACCTACTATTATCTATTATTTTGAGCATGCAATTTATACATTCTGATATATTTACTGTCCTGTAGAAGTTTCAGTCTTCCAGTCTGTTTTTCTGTAATTATTTACATTCACTGATCTACATCACAGTTGATATTATCTTGATAGATTTTGGTTGTGTGTACAGCAAAGTTAATTTAGGATGATTTGCTTGAACTAGTTTGAATAGATTAGCAAGTTTTATTTTTAGCTCAAGACCCAATCTATAAATTGTCATATTCATTTTGTGATTACATTTGGCATGAGTGCTGTGATGGCCAAGTTTTAATCTTGTGCAACTAGCCTTCTGAGAGCAATAATCAATCTTCTAAATCTTAGCTTTATGCTGATTTTTATTGTGCACATATTGTGTGTGTTGAGCATATTATTCCTTTTAAATGAGTTGAAGGATTCACATGCTTATATGTTAATTATGTCATTTAATTGGTGCTGGAAATATGCTTTATTTATAATTAATTTTGCAATACAAAAGAATATCATAGAAGACAAAATTTGCTATTTTATTCCTAAACAAGACCAAATGAGTCAAAAACTACTATAAGACCTCTTCACCTGTGTGACGACCAAACCCTGTCATGTACCATAAGAGGTCCGGGAGGACCCCCTTTTTTTTGTCATGTGCCACCACAGAGAGGAGTGGTAGCATCGCACGGTGCATTCCCGAGGAGGTCTGCCAGGACCTCCCAGGAGGTCTTCAGGACCTCCTGGAGGTCTTGACCCGCCACGGACCTCCTAGGAGGTCTTCAAGACTTCATGGAGGTCTTGGCCCGCAAGCCTCGGTAGCACCTCCAGGTACATCATTAGAGAGATCCGACAGGACCTCCCAGGCTAAGTCCCGTAGGACCTCCTGGAGGTCCTGTCCCTGTGCATCCGAGCTAGTCCCAGGACAACAGAAGCTAGCTCGCACAAGAACACAAGCTAAGATCACAACCACGAGGTCAAACAAAGATGAAGCAGACAAATTAAACTTAATATAATAGGACCTTATGGTCAAGCTTGTTAACAAGAGGTCTGCCACTGAGGGCTTACAAAACCAACAAGAACTTACAACTGGGAACAAGGAGCTCTAAGGCTCCAACACCAAAAGCATGCAAAAGCCATCCAACAAGCACCACAGTCATTGGGTGGAGGACGCCCTAGGCAATTGGATCATCAAAGAACTCCTCCTCAAAGAGTGCCTCAGACCGCCTGCTTGGTCATCTTCGTGTCTGCTTTGACACGGGGCTTAAGCCATGAGTACTTTGAATGTACTCAACCAAGTCACAGGAACAATTATGCAATAATATTCATGCAAGGGCTTACCAATTGAGAGTCAGAAGGTTAGTTTGCAAAGCCAAGTTTTGACAATAGTAACAATAATAGATTGAAAAGCAACAATGTAAAACAATAATACATAATACATTTGATGTTGAAAGAGTGGAGTGAGCACCAACTCACATCCACAACAAGAATGGAGAGGTCTGGTCACACCAGTGGCCAGGTCCTCACCCAAAAACCACTCTAGAGCACCCACTCCAGAGGTCCGAACCAGCCCCTAGACCACCATCCGAGCCAACCCTGACCCCTCTGAGCCGGCCAAGGTCTCTTCGAGGCAAAGCCAAGGCTTCTCATGAAGTGTCCAGTGGCTCCAACTTTTGAAACAACTACCCTTGCACCATTTTCACCGAGCATGTCCATGACCAAGGACTTGGCTATTGAATAGATCTTACACTCTCAGAGGTGTACAACTTTACCCACAATCCACGATCTCTCTAGCGGGGCGGGTTCCGGTCACCCTTGCTCACTTCCTAAGGTGAGCAGGTCTAGAGAGCGTGGCAAGGCCTTTACAAAGCTTTGAACTGGCTTGGGCTGCCCGCTAAGGTTTCGTAATCCTCCCGTGGTCTAGAAATCCATGCAGGTTATGGGGTGCCCTCTTGCGCCAACGAATCACACGCTCAAGCACAACAGCCCCAAGCCACCTCATTGCTAATTATTAAGCCCAGACCATTCCCATAAAATGATCTTGTGGTTGCACTGTTTGGCCCAGATCAACAGATACAAAGTAAAGTCCTTAATTGTGCTAAGGCAAGACTTCCACAAACCCAAATGTGCATAGCACCCACTACTCACTCCCTGCCTTCTTGCCTTAGCAAAACCTTTTGTAATTACCCATGCCAAAAGACCACCTAGTCTTGGCATAACAGTTTTAACAAAGTGGCCTCTCACCACAGTCAACACAACTTAGGCATCCTACCATAGCTGCTTAACAGTGGCACCGACAACAAGTTCCATAGTTCATTAATCAAGATTATTAGGGATGAAACATGATTCACAGTCTCACGATTTCTAGAGCGGAGCAATACATAACCTACGGCCCCATGTTGGCACCTAGCAAGAAATACCAACTAAATAACCGTCCTAGGGCTCACAAGGTGAACATAGCAACATGTTAGAGGCAAAGAACAAAGGAGGCATAACAGCAAGTAGGAAAGTAACTACAGCCCAAACATTTTCTTATAAACATAGCCATGCATGATAAAGTAAAACCGAAATACATTTACAAGACTAGGTTCAAAATGATCAAAAGGAGGTCTGTGGCTTGCCTTGGTCAAGCAGTGGAGAGCCTTCAGTAGAGAGAGCTGGGTCCAAGATCTCCTCAAACTCGTGATCTACACGTTCGCAAGAAAACCAAATGAGCAAAACCGCACTAGGCCAAAGAACTACAAAAGAAAACTAAAAGAACTTAAACAAAACCTAACCAAAATCAGATAAGCAGGCGACTCAGGGCAACAAGGGAGGTCCACGGCAAGGGAGGGTGGTCTTTAAGCAAAAGATCAGCCAAGAACCACGAGGAGGTCTTCCGGAGAAGATGCCAACTCCTGTGGCTCACTCTTGGAGAAGCTCCAAGCGCAAGCCAGGAGTGAACAAGGCAGGAGCAAGGTGGGCAAATGAGCAAAAGTTTACAAGGTTTGCCCACCCAGCTATATATAGCCGAGTTGGTGGAGTGCACCAGAAAAAGTTTGGAGACATGTTGGCAATCAGGCAATTTAGGCGTGGCTTGCCCTAAAAGAATTAAAATAAGGTACCTCGGATGTGACTGCATTTAATGTGACGACACCTATTAAATGCGCATGAGTTCTGAGGCAAAAGCAATAATTACAAGGTTGAGAGAGGTGGCAAGTGGGGTCATCAAAAGGGTGCACCACTTGATCAAAGAGGTGGCCCCACCGCATGGGTCATCTCCGATAAAGACTACTGAGAGGTCTGGATGGGAGGTCCAAAGCACTCAAGGGGAGGTCCTGGACAGGAGGTCCAAAACACTCAGGGGAGGTCCTGGACAGGAGGTCCAAAACGCTCAGGGGAGGTCCTGGACAGGAGGTCCAAAACGCTCAAGGGGAGGTCCTGGACAGGAGGTCCAAAACACTCAACCCAAGGAGGTCCTAAGGACAAGAGGTCCAAAAGACTCATGACGAGGAGATCGACACTCGAGATCCTCACGAGGGAGGTTTAGCAGGCGAGATCTCAAGAGGAGGATTTTAACAGTCCAGATCAAAGAGCGCGAGGAGATCTGACGAGTAGATCTCCAAAAGGGAGGTCTAACGGTCAAGATCTCAAAGAGGGGACCTTAACGGTCGAGATCAAAGGGTGCGAGGAGGTCGACCAACAGGATACTACAGGTTAGGAGGTGGTCTTTGCAAAAGACCAAAGAAGGATCGGGAGGTGGTCCTTGCAAAACACCCGAGAAGAGGTCCCGAGAACAAAGGAAAACGACAAAAGTAGAGCCGTTCGATTGGAATCGGGGCGGTCCAGAAGGAAAGGAACGTTCGGACCATCCAAACGTTACCTCGAGTTGAGCCGTCGATCAAGATCGAATGGCGCCAAAACCAAGGGCCGTTGGACCGAGCGAACAAACCAAGGAGACTAGACCGTCTCGATTTAAATCGGACGGCTAGGAGAAAGGGGACGTTCGGACCAAGCGAACGTGCCCTTAGAATCGGGCCATCCGAACAACATCGGACGGTCCTTAAGCGAGGAAGGCAAAGCCTTAAGCGATATGACCACGGGGGCCAACGGTGGGGTCCAAGTGCTAAGGAGGTCTTGGACCTAAGGAGGTCGGAACCTTCAGATCCAACGAAGGGAGGACCTAGATGGCTAAGATCTCCAAAAAGGGAGGTCCTAGTGGCCAGATCTAACCAAGGGGGGGGGTCTGAGCGGTTAGGATCTCAAAGAGGAGGTCCTAACGGCCAGATCCCAACAAGGGGAGGTCTCGGCGGTTAAGATCTCGGAGGGAGGTCCTAATGGTCGAGATCTCAACAAGGGGAGGTCAGAGCGGTTAAGATCTCGAGGGAGGTCCTAGCAGTCGAGATCTCAATAAGGGGAGATCTGGCGGTTAAGATCTCCAGATGGGAGGTCCTAGCAGTCGAGATCTCAACAAGGGGAGGTCTGGCGGTTAAGATCTCGGAGGGAGGTCCTAGCAGTCGAGATCTCAACAAGGGAGGTCCTAACGGTCACCGAGGAGGTCCGTGGGACAAAGGAGGTCTATTTGAACATAGGGAGGTCCAAATAGACAAGGGAGGTCTAGGAAGGTCCCAAAGGGCAGGGAGGTCGGAGGAACTCGGGCGCCCAAGTGAACTCGAGGAGGGTTCAAGGAGAGGTGGGAGGTCCACGGGAAGTCCAAAGGAACAAAGCCAAGCTTGGCTTTGAGAGATCAAAGGGGTTTGAAAATACAAACCCGAGCTGGGTCCTCTGCAGGAAAACCACAGCAAGGGGAGGTCCAAAACAGAGGGGGGGTCTGAGCCTCAAAGAGATTCAAACCAACAAAGGAAATTAGAAGAGAAGAGATAAACCAGGGGCACACAGAGAGGCTTCGGAGGACCAACAGCCCAAGAGCAGCAAAGACACAACAGAGAGCCACAACCGGCAAAGAGCACCAATAAGGAGCTTAGTTAAGGTTTGATTAGTTCAAGTTAAACTCTCCCAATTTTTCAAAATATTAGGTTAAGCTTTGGATTCTCAATAAAGCCAAATGGTTACTTTTGTTTTGAAAACTTGGCAAGAACTTAAGAGAAACGGGACGTTACAACCTGCCTCTCGCCATTCATTTTACCTTTATGCATATGTAACCGTGTTTATCTTAGGCCAAGTTCTCCTCCCTTGTGTCCCGGGTCCTACCATTTCATTCTGATCTCTTCTCTATAAAATCTTCAAGCGAAGGGTTTGCTTGTACCATTAAAACCAAGCTTCAAATATATATATATATATATATATATATATATATATATATATATATGTATGTATGTATGTATGTATGTATGTATGTATGTGTGTGTGTGTATATATGTATGTGTGTGTGTGTGTATACATATATATATATATATATATATATATATATATATATATATATATATGTATATATATATATATATATATATATATATATATATATATATATATAGTAGTCTTGTTAGCTAACTTTCGAGGCTGAATTGGCTAGCTTGCTCGCTCCTTGGCCATTCATCCTAAACGTGCAGGAGAAACCACAACCTACTTCATCGAACTTGACACACTGGAGTGTGTGATTTGTTTCATGCCAATCCTCAAAGTGCTTGTAGAATCCTCCTAAACCACGGCCTCAAAAGTAATAGCAGTAGAACTAAACTTGAAGTTATTAATTACAAGCATGTAACTGTCTTTAAACGCAACAAGAACACCAAGCAACTTGATTTCTGGTTTTTATGTAAGGATGGCCTTACCGTAGAACTTGACATCATTGAATGGTTGGTTGCTAATACATGATGCCACTTCCCAGTTGGAGTACATGCGTGTCCACATGACTTTCTGAACATAGCGACGTTCAATTACCTAACGACAACATCCAAATAATTGGATGTCCACGCGCTCTCCTGGCAGCCATGCTTCTTGAACTTGCAGGCTTGATGAAGTAGGCCGTGGCTACTGTCTCATCCTCCTCATGCTGCGTGGATGACCCCCTAGAAAAATCATGCTTTGTGGTGGGCTTGATTGCTTTTTTAGGCGTATTCGTCATCTTCTCCAAAGCAGTCGCATACTAGAGACATGTCTAGATCTGTCTCTGATACGCGACTGCTTTAAAGAAGATGGCGAATACGCCTAAGAAAGCAACCAAGCCCACCACGCAGCATGAAGAGGATAAGACAGCAGCCACGACCTACTTCATCGAGCCTGCAAGTTCAAGAAATATGGCTGCCAGGAGAGCGTGTGGAGATCCAATTATCTGGATGTCGTCGATAGGTAATTGGACGTCGCTATGTTTAGAAAGTGGCGTGGATGCCCAGGTACTCCGACTGGGAAGTGGCATCATGTATCAGCAACCAGCCATTCCTTGATGTCAAGTTCTAAAGTGAAGCCATCCTTACATATAAACCAGAACTCAAATTGTTTGGTGTTCATATTGGGTTTAAAGACAATTACATGCTTGTAATTAATAACTTCAAGTTCAGTTCTATTGCTATTACTTCTAAGGCCGTGGTCAGGAGTTGGCATGAAGCAAATCACACACTCTAGTGTGCCAGGTTCGATGAAGTAGATCGTAGTTCACCTGCACGTTTAGGATGAACGCCCAAGGAGCGAGCTAGCTAGCTGAATTCAGGCCTCGAGTTAGCTAACAAGGGACTATGAAATACATATATACATACATATATATATATATATACACATATACATATATACGTATATATATATATATACGTATATATATATATATATATATATATATATATATATATATACACACATATATATATACATATATATATGTGTGTATATATATACATACATACATACATACATATATATATATATATATATATATATATATATATATATATATATATATATATATATATATATATATATATATATATATATATATGTGTGTGTGTGTGTGTGTGTATGAAGCCGCTTTTAAAGGCACAAGTACCTTTGCTAGAGATTTTATAGAGAAGAGATCATCATGCATTTATTCTTTAGGACAAACCGTCAGGATATATTATCTATCATGCATAGCTTTCATCTACAAACCGTTTGTGATAGTCAACCATCATAGACGGTTCTGAGTTAATAACCGTCTGTGATGACCCCATGTCATTGCTGACCCGTAGACTCATACGGCTTACGAAACCGTCTGTGATGACGTTTTTGAACCGTTTGTGAAGACTTTTTCTGTAGTAGTGCCTCCTGCCGCGCTGGCCTCCATCTAAATCAGGTCCCCGGTGAATTCCAAACCCTAACTCGGTGAATACAAGCTCTAATATGGCGAACCCCACCCTAACTTGACGCGACCACCGGAGAAGATGATCCCGTCGGCTGAAGCACGAATCTCCAAGCAAATCACAAGCCCTGAGATTCGAATGATTTGGAAAAAAAAATCATTCAACAGATGTACAATAATTATGTACTTTATTAATTGTCTTGGAAAAAATGAACTATATGCTAATCCGTCAGCTTGTATACTTACTTTTAGATGCCCGCACCAAGGGAGACACATCCTAAGTTGATTATCTCTAAACGGTTTGTTTATTCTACATGACACTGCAATTGCAGGCAAAAGTTCTTAAGAACGAGGGGCAAAAGTTCTGCAGATGGAAGCAGGCTGCTTTCAGAATCTAAAAAGCTCCATCTTGTTATCAGTTACCAACATCGCAAAAATGGCAAGATTATGTAGGAGAGACGCAAAACTAGACGCTGATGAGGAAATATTTATTATATTATTAAAGCGATAGAAAAAGAAGTCATCATGTTCTCTCTCAAGAGTTAGAAATTCCCATGTTAATCAATGGAAAAGAGAAACATCTACACCATTGATTATAGTGGATCAAGATGGTAACGATCTAGATTAAACGAAAGAGTTAATGTCAAGTACAACATAGAAATAAGAGTCCATCTTAAGTACAATACAAAAATAACTGAAATTGAATAAAAATAAAATAAAATAAAATTTAAAAATTTAATTTTGATACTAATTCCTAAGTAAAATCACTAGATAAAGGTAACTCAATTTTTTTAAAAAAATAGTAATTGGATCAAGATATGAATTGCAACAAAAAATAACTAGAATTCAAAAAAAATGAAATTAGCAAATTGATTTTGATACTAATTTCTAAGTAAAATCACCAATAATTGTAATAGCAATTGGATTAGTATACTAATTCCAACAAAAAATAATTTAGAAGCGGGATAAAAATAAAATAAAATCTGCAATTTGATTTCCATGTGATTTCCAAAGTAAAATACTTAAATAAAATAAAATTTAACAAAAAATCATCAATTTGATTTCCATACAAATTCCTAAGTAAAATCCTAAATAAATATAACTCGAATAAAAATTAAACCAAAAATAGCAATTGGATTAGTATACTAACTTTAACAAAAAAATTGATTTTGGATTAAAAAAATTAGCATTTTGATTTCGATAGGAATTCAAGTAAAATATATAAATAATTGTAATTCGCATAAAGATTAAATAAAAAGTAATAAGTGGATTAGTTTACTTAATTCCAACAAAAAATAATTGAAATTAGGGACAACAAATATAAGAAAATTTGTAATTTGATTTCCATATGAATTCCAAAGTAAAATATCTTAATAACTAAACTTTGCAATAAATGAAATATAAGTTATAATAAAGATATCGTGAATGGTGTCGGAGGAGACCACTAAAGAGTGCAATGTCATCGATTTGTCCTATAAGAAGACATTGATCCTCAAGGAAGCGAATAGCCAAGGCAGTGGCGACGAAGATGAGAACAATTTTATGCTCCTCACCTTAGCTGTTCAACTAGGACAATGTCGTGCTACTTGCTAGAGCCATTGAAGAGAAAGACCGGAGTCAAAGGAGCCAAGTGCTGTGACGATGAATGGTGAGCATCGACATGGTTAAAGAAGTCAATGGCCAAAGAAACTCGATAATGGGGAAGACATAGCAGAGAGGAGATGAAGCTTTGGATTAAAGATGAGCTATCGACAAAATGTGATCATCGGGTAGCTAGGAGCATGCCATCGTTGGTGAGTGACATGGCGTCGCCGGCGATGGTCAGAAGATTCTCTCTATCGTTAGACAACGACTACAGCAGACATGCCGATATCAATGAAGATAGAAAGTCGTCGCAGTTAGTGAGGAAGCTACATCGTTGAGTTGGACAACTTCGAAAAAGAGAAGCGACCGACACAGGAGAAGAAGACATTGAGCATGAGTATATACATGCATGCATCCTACGTAGAAGCATAGATGCACACAAACAAAGGAGCAAAGAGCTCAGAGTAGAGATAACGCAATGGTACAGAATAGGCTTGGGGCTACTGGATGTTAAACGCATATACGTGTAGATGTTACAACGGTCATCATTAAGCGATAATTGGAGAAAAGTAGAAGATAACTATGTGGTAGAGCATTGCATTGAAAGGGGTAGCAGCTGAGAGAGATCGATCAAGAATTGAGCCTGCTCTTGGGGGTTGAAGCAGAAAATTGTGGCAGAGAGAAGAGATAGAAGATTGCCGGGACCCAAAAATACAATTCTGGACCCTCTGTGTATACTGCACTAGTCCAGGATCACACTAGTGCACACAGTGACAACATCAGTGAAATATCAATTCCATATACAAAGATGACTAATAAATAGACGAATAACAATAAATATCAGAGTAAAGACCTTAAGGTCAAAGCTTACAATTAATGCCACAGAAGGCCAAAAGCTCAATGAAGCTACAACGGAACGAAATAACTTCAGTGAAGCCCATCCATATGCCCACAGGCAATCGGCTGGGGTGCACGACCTACTTCTCCACGATCCTTGAAGTAGACCTTGTTAACTGACGATTCCTTCACTTCTGCTTGATTTATTAAAGCAAACATGAGTACACAACCATACTCGCAAGTCACACCACAAAAATGCAATTATATATGCATGCTTATTCCAAAGGAATGGCATTCTGTGGTTCTTTTGCAGAAATACAACATTTGCAATTTGAATACAAATCATAGATTGAAAGCATAAGTAAAACAAATAAACAATAATAAGTTTTATAGTTTGATTTCACAAAGACACGCAGCCTAAACAGATTATTCACATAGCCATATGATTTAGATCACACAGCTCCCTTCCCAACTGTTTTATGAAAATCTACCCCTCGTGTGAAATCCCCGAGCATGTCCATGATCGCGGACGCGGCTATTCGAATAGATTTATTTAACACTCTGCAGAGTTTGTACACTTTACCCACAAGATGCAATCAACTGGATCAGAGTTGATCACAACAAAACCTTTCAGAAACTTCATCTCAAGCATTGATACTCCCAGTGTGCTTCCAAACCGTTATACCAAACTATACACAGTGGATGGTATGACACACACCGTTGGACAGGGAAGCGGCGAACCGTCCCGCAATGCGACTACATGGTAGCACACACCTCCACCCTTTTCACATAGCCTAACCTACTGCCTGAGCAATCAATGTCAAGAATTCATATCTTACTAAGCTAGACCCGTCCCATAACATGCATGTGGTCATACAGTAAGACTCAGTTCAATGGCGTACAAAGTTCAGTCCTTAATTGACCAAGACAAGACTTCCAATTTCTAACTAAGCCACATAGATTAATATTCCTAAACACATAGCCACCATGTCACACAGTATCCACCACTTGCCTCAGTCTAAACCTTTTACCACCCAGTTGGTTAAGTGCAACACATGCCATAATAGCACATAGTACACACAGATTATCACAAAGTTCCATAGTCACTTAGTCAAATTGATAATTATAACTTTACATGAACAGATGATTCGTGGCATGGCTAAGCAATCTAATTGCATCTAACCAACCCACTTTGGTGCTACAATATTACCAACTAAATAAATAACCAAGCTAGGGTGACAAAAGATTATGACATATCAATATAGACAAGGAGGATATAACAAATTGGATTAATAACTAAACCCAAAAGCATTTAAATAAATACTTAAAGTAAATGCAATAATTTGAATCAATATAACTTTTGAAAACTGGGATTCAATATGATCAAAGGTATGACTTGCCTCGCTATATCAATGATGATCTTATTTAACTTTAATCTTCTACTTCCTTGATCTTCAGCTCCTTCTTGATCAGCACTTCTCGAAGTATCAACGTCTATTCGCAACAAGCAAATAAACCAAATAAATAACTAATAGAGAGCAAACAATCTCCAAAAATTAAATAATAATCTCAGATAAATAGATATTGGATTTAGATGAATCTAGGAATTTGAATGAACTCAATCAGAGTTCGGATTGAAAAGATATGACTCTCGGAAGAATCACATGAAATGATGAAAAAGAATATTCAGATAATATTCCTTCGGATTAATAAAAAGAATTGGAGACTTACAAGCGGGGTCCACTGGTAAGTGAAAGAGGACAAAGGTGGTGAATGGCATGTGGGACCAATTGGATAATTGAATTTCAGAAATTAAATTAATTTTCGAAAAAGGAACAGTGGATGACAGGTGGGACCTATTGGATAATTGAATTTCAGAAATTAAAATAATTCCCAAAAAGGTCAAAGAGGATGACCTGTGGGCCATTGGTCCATAGACCAAGTCCACGGCTAGGGTTTAAGGTGCAAGATGAAATGGTTCACGATAGATTAGGTTCATGGAATAGGCACTGACATACAGGGCCGGCTTGGCATACACTGGGTTCACATAAACCATGTCCATACGGCTTTGGTTTAGGGTTTGGGTAAGGTGGCAGCCTAGATGGCATACACATGACATCCACGTGTACACAGGTGTTTGGGTTTTAGTCTTTAAGTGGATGACATGAGGGACCCTCATATCATTAGGTCTGATTTGGAAACAGCCACATGTGCTGCCACGTGACCGTTGACATGGATGCCACATAGGCAAGGAGGCCTAGATGGACGATGACGTGGCACCTGAGGTGGCCTACCATGGAGGACACGGTGAGGTGACGTGGCATCTGATTAGCGGTTGGCGAGGCCGTGCTGAGGTGTCGGGGTGGCAAGAGATGACGGCTATGCCACATAGGACGACGCACAAGCACAAGGGCCTTGATGGCTGCTGAAAAGGTGATGGCTAGGTGGATGACATGGCGTATGTGGCACATGCACTGTTCTAGCGTGCGGGACCCGCTCACCATAGAGACTAAAGAGAGAGGGAGAGCTGGACGGCCCACATGGAAGACAGACAACAGGAATAGATGGCGAATTCGGTGGCTTGGGCAGATGTCGGCGGTGGCATGGCATCTAGGAAGCCAAGCACACAGTGGCTCTTGAGGCTCGTCGGCTCGCCGGCAGCAGTGGCCACGGCGACGCACAGGGATAGGCACAACGGGATGAGGAGGCGAAGGCGGTCTCGATGACGCGGGCACGGCGGCGAGGGACGATGTAATGTCGGGCGGCGAAGCAAAAGAATGGTGATCATGGCGGTTCACCGTCGACGACGCTGCCATTTACCACGTCTCGGCGAAGTGGACGAGGGCATCGGGTAGAACTTCGCGAGGGGAGTAAGGCGATGGAGTCCAAGTGCAGAGGTGATCGACAGAGGCGGCACAAAGAAGAGATGAGAGGCGGCAGCCGGAGATTGAAGAGAAGATCAAATTCTCGAGCTACGGTGAACAAAACTCAAAATCTAGTGAGGGGAAAGGAAGGTAGGAAGATTAGACACAGGGTGACACGATTGATTTTGAGAGAGGCTTACCACGGCGACGGGAAACGCGAAGCAAGAGCTTCGGGCGGCCGGAGATGAACAAGACGAAGACGGCGCTGGCGGTGGGAGGCTCGAGAGCTCCGGATGGTGCGTGCACCGAGAAGAGGATGGCGGGGCGAGTCTGACGGCGCAAAAGACGCGGCTCGAGCGGCTTCGCTGGTGGAGAACGGCGATGGAGAAGCACGGCACCGGACTTGTGGAAGACGACCTCGGCGGCGGCGATCCGAGGCTTCCCAGAGCGAAGCTAGGGCACGAGGGCGGCGGCGAGAGGGATCTTGAGGCACCCGAGGCGCGCTTTATACTGACCTCGGAGGCGCAGAAGACCCGGACGCCAATGGTTCTTGTGGCGGCGCCGTCCAGCCTGGCGACGCGGTGCAAGGAGGCGCCTGGCAGGGCCCCGGATGGGAGTTAGGGTTGGCGGGGAGCGGACCACGGGCCAATCGAAGCGAAGCGGGCAAGGATGTAGGAAAGGCCTGGTCGGGGCGGATGAGAGAGGAGGAGTGAAATTTGAAGGAAGATTCGGCCCAAAGTTCAAACTTGAGATTTAAACTAGTTTTCTTTTTAGAAAATAGCAGTAAATCCGAATAGCAAATGCACTCGGAAAAATTCTAGAAAATATATCCAAGCACATAGAATCCAAATAAAATAATTTTTAATAATAGTTGATGTTGAGATTAATCATATTAAATTGTTTTTGATTTATGAAAGTCCCAATTAAGCTTTATTAATTCAAATAAAATTGGTGAAATTTTTCAGGGACCTAAACTACTCAAAAGATTTTTGAAAAGCCAAATTTTGGGACGTTACAAAGATACATGGTTCAGTGGGGCAATCGGCGTAATGGAAGATAAGTTCAAGGTAGGTCGCTTATAGTGCATCGGTGTATACGTGAGCAAGGTACTCTAATACCATGTAAACTAATAAGATAATTTTGTTGCACACATAATCAATGTTTTGCTTGAGATTAACAGAGATACATGTGCATGCAAATATTTTGGAAAAAAATTAAGGGCATGCAGCTACATGATGCATACATAAAGGAGGGTGGTTAACTTATTATACTCCTGATTTTCTTCCATCAAACCCCATACTTCAATTACGTTACTCAAGTTGTATTTTTCTTCAAGCTTATATTGTCATTTTCTAATGTTTATGATATCTTAAAGATCTAAATAGCTACAATATACATAAATATATTCTGAAATATCTAAGTTATATCATTTATCACTACAAATATTAAAATAAATCTAGCCACGTAAATGCGGGCTACCCTGCTAGTTTAACGAAAGCTAGTAGCACTAACCTTCCAGAGTGGTCATCGTCATAGTCAACTCCTGCTTGCGCGCCTTCCGACGGCCTGAATCAAACGCCTCTTATCTCTTGGATCCCCCAATCAGAACCTCCAGGGGTGGTCGTACACATGGAAGCGCACGTAGAGATGCACAATCCCGGACAGTGCAGATAAATATGGAGGAAACCGAGCACTAGGAAATACTACTAGCTCGATATATAGCTTTTCCAGGCATTGGAGGTGCTCCGGGTTACATGTTTCTTTCAGGGGAGCCATGCAAGTGCCTGCCGTGATTTTTTTAATTAGATACCATGTGACGGTTCAGTGGTTAAAACAAACTAATGGGGAAGTTTGATATTTTTGAAGTTATAGGGCTGTTTGAAATGCATGAATTGCACAAGAAAGAATTTGATTTTCGTAAAAATCTGCAAGAAAGAATTATAGGAACGAAAGGTCTCGGCACTCTTTAACATCTAAGGTGCCTAGTGTGCATGGACATGCCAGCAAGTAGTATCAGTTCAGGTAGTAAGTGGTTTAATTCGCACCGAACAAAATCTAGAGAAGGATGTTGTACAGATGGAATGGTTCATTTCTGTGACGAAGATTCCAATAGGGGGATATTGCTGTCAAAAGAAAGCAAAACTACTTTGGGTAATGACCAAAGATGTTGTCGCGGTCATTTCTCTTCTGGCTTGCTGTTGACAGGGGGATGCATGTTATACTACATGCCATTATGTATGATGCGATGGTCATCTATACCATGAAACAAACTTCCAATAATGACGAAATTAAATATACAGTGTGGCACTGTATTCAGATTACTCTGAAGAAGATCCATACTTTATGGATAGAACATTCGCTGATTATTTATTTATAATAAGAATAAACTGTGCTCCGTTTGCTACCAATGCCTGCATAGTCCTTTTCGTTCCTATCCGTGCACTTCGGGCTGTTGCTTTCCATATAACAGCCACTGACATGTCAAGCTCAAACAGTCAAGTTCTGACATTTTGCATGACGAACATCTTTTGAATGCGCGATATCTGGTAACGGTTGAAAGAAAAGGGCAAAGATTTACACCTTGCACCAGCAGTGAACAAGCTATGTGACAGTACAAATTTTCCTACCGGTACGTTCAGTTTGATCGAAACGTCAGTGTAACTAGGAGGACAGATAGCGAAACATCACCTTCACTTCGATGTGAGAAACCAACGTTGTCTGTCACTCACACTCTTGCACTCTACGTCGTCCTTTCGCGGAGAACAATACTTCTACTCAATGCCACAGGCGCTCCCGAGCTCGACGCTTGATGCACGATGTAGAGTCCAATCGAGCAAGGAAGTTTCAGGCCCTACGGATCAGGTGCTCTTGGGTTTCTGTCAGGTGTGTGTGCAAACAGTGCATCGATCAACTGATCGATCGGTTTTGCAGGTTCAGAAAGATCTCAATAATAGGTGGTGGCTCCTGCCATGAAGTGTTCCTAGCTGGTGCCTTCAATAATGGGTCCAAATCCATCTCGTGTTTGCTCTCAATTATAGGGCGCAGAAAGAATGATGTAATGATTCGTGGCGTTGTAATTTCTGAACGCTACCACACTACCGTGCATGCATGTAGATGCATGAATGTTCCGTTGCACTCTCAAAATTCAAGGCACCAACCACACTGGCTACTGTTTTATATGTAACTCTCCCTCATTTGTTTTTTTAAGGAAACGGCAGAGTGCCGATATCTATCTATCTATCTATTATATTATTAAAGCGATAGAAAAAGAAGTCACCACGTTCGTTCTCAAGGGCTAGAAATTCTCATGTTAATCAGTGAAAAAAAAGAAATATCCACACCGTTGATTATGGTGAGTCTAAATTATAACGATCTAGATTAAAGAAAGAGTCTATGTGAGGTACAATATAGAAATAAGAGTCCATCTCAAATACAACGTAAAAATAATTGAAATTCAGAATTAAAAATAAAATAAAATTAGCAACTTAATTTTGATACTAATTCCTAAGTAAAATCACTAGATAAACATAATTCGAATAAAAATAAAAAAAATAGTAATTGGATTAGTACACTAATTCCAACAAAAATAACTGAAATTCGGAATAAAAAACAAAATAAAAATAACAAATGATTTTGATACTTAATTTCAAAGTAAAATTCCTAAAAGAATATGTAATTCAAAATAAATTTTTATTAGTATACTAATTCCAACAAAAATACCTAGATTTTGGAATTAAAAATAAAATAAGAAATTTGATTTCAATACAAATTCAAAATAAAAACCCTAATAACTGTAATTCGAATAGTTTTTATTAAAAATAGCAATCGGATTAGTATACTAATTCCAACAAAAAATAATTGAAATTGGGGACAAAAATAAAAGGAAAATTTGTAATTTTACTTTGATTATAGTGGGTCCAGATTATAACGATCTAGATTAAAGGAAAGAGTTTATGCTAGGTACAATATAGAAAAAAAGAGTCTATCTCAAGTACAATGTAAAAATAACTGAAATTCGAATAAAAAATAAAATAAAATTAGCAACTTAATTTTGATACTAATTCCTAAGTAAAATCACTAGATAAACATAATTCGAATAAAAATAAAAAATAGTAATAGGATTAGTACAAGAATTCAACAAAAAATAATTGGAATTTAGAATAAAAACAAAATAAAAATAGCTAATTGATTTTGATACTAATTCCTAAGTAAAATTTGTAAAAATATATAATTCAAAATAATTTTTATTAGTATACTAATTCCAACAAAAATACCTAGATTTTGTAATAAAAAAAAGAAATTTGATTTCAATACTAATTCCAAAATAAAACCCTAATAATTGTAATTCAAAATAATTTTTATAAAAAAGTAGCAATTGGATTAGTATACGAATTCCAACAAAAAATAATTGAAATTTGGGATAAAAATAAAAATACAATTTGTAATTTGATTTCCATATGAATTCCAAAGTAAAATATTCAAATAACTAAAATTTGAAACAAAAAATTACATTATCAATTTGATTTATATACTAATTTCTAAGTAAAATCCCAAATAAATATAACGAATAAAAAATAAACAAAAATCACAATTGGATTATTGTACTAATTTCAACAAAAAATAACTGGTATTTGGAATAAAAATAAATTAAAATTGGCAATTTGATTTTGATGCTAATTCCAAATTAAAATTCATAAATAAATTTAATTCGCATAAAAACTAAATAAAAATTAACAATTGGATTAGTATATGAATTCCAATAAAAAATAACTTAAATTAGGGACAAAAAATAAAAGAAAATTTGAAATTCTATTTCCATACGAGTTTCAAAGTAAAATCCCTGAATAACTACAATTTTGAACACATTAAATATAAGTTATAATGAGGATACCACGAATGGTGTCAGATGAGACCACAAAAGAGTGCAATGATGTCGATATGTCCTACAAGAAGACTTTGATCCACAAGGAAACTGAGAGCCACGGCAGCGACAATGAAGATAAGAACAATATCATGCTGCTCACCTTAGCCGTTCCACAAGGACAATGTCGTGCTACTCGCTGGAGCTACCGAAGAGAAAGGCTGGAGTTGAAGGAGCCAAGTGTTGTGACGATAAGTGGTGAGCATCAGCGTTGTTGAAGAAGTCAGCGGCCAAAGAAGCTTGATGATGGGAATGCCCTAGCAAAGAGGTGATGAAGCTTTACATTGAAGATGAGCTATCGACAATATGGGGTTATCGCGTATCTAGGAGCTACCATCGTTGGTGACACAGTGCCGCCGGCGATGGCGAAAAGATTCTCCATATCGTTAGACAACAAGTAAAGCAGACATACCGGCGCTAGTGAAGATAGGAGGTCATAGCAGTTAGTAAGGAAGCCACATCGTTGAGTTGTAAAACGTCGAAGAGGAGCGACCAACATCGTAGAAGAAGACATCGAGCAAGTACAATATCGTCATGTGTATATACATGCATGCATCCATACGAATATAAACACGAGCGTACATAAACAAAGGAGCAAAGAGCTCAGAGTAGAGATGGCGCAATAGTAAGGAGTAAGCTTGGGGCCACCAGAGAGAGTGCAGAGGGTGTCCCCGGCAAGGATCAGCGACATTTGCACGTATGCGTGTTGATGTCACAACGGTTAGTATTAAACAATAATTGGAGAGAAGTAGAAGATAACTATGTGGTAGAGTATTGCATCAGAAGGGGTAGCAGCTGAGAGATATCGATCAAGAATTGGGCTTGCTATTGGAGATTGAAGCAGAAAAACTGTGGCGGGGAGAAGAGATAGAAGGCACACGGTTCGGTAGGGCAACCGACGTGAGGGAAGATAAGTTCAAGGTAGGCCACCCATGGTGCATCGGTGTATACGTGGGCAAGGTACTATAATACCATATAAACTAATAAGATAATTTGTTGTATATATAACCAATGTATTGCTTGAAATTAACAGAGATATATGTGCATGCAAATATTTTGGAAAAGAGTAACCAGTGGAGAAAAAAATAAGGGCAAGCAGCTACATGATGCATACATGATGGAGAGTGGTTAATTTATTATGCTAGAGATTTTCTTCCATCAAAACTCATACATCAGTTACGTTCCTCAAGTTGTGTTTTTCTTCAAGTTTCTATTGTCATTTCTAATGTTTACAATATCTTAAAATTCTAAATAGCTACGAGATACGTAAATATATTCTCAAGCTTCTAAGTTATATCATTTGACATTAAAAACTTTAAAACAAATCTAGCCGCGAAAATGTGCGGGACACATGCTAGTTATATTATTAAAGCGATAGGAAAAAAAAAGCCACCGCGTTCGCTCTCAAAGGCTAGAAATTCCCACGTTAATCGGTGAAAAAAGAGAAACATCCACACCATTGATTATGGTGGGTATAGATTATAACGATCTAGATTAAAGGAAAGAGTCTTTGTCAGGTACAATATAGAAATAAGAGTTCATCTCAAGTACAACATAGAAATAACTGAATTTTGGAATAAAAATAAAATAAAATTAGCAGCTTAATTTTGATACACCACCGCGTTCGCTCTCAAGGGCTAGAAATTACCACGTTAATCAGTGAAAAAAAAGAAACATCCACACCGTTGATTATGGTGGGTCCAGATCATAACGATCTAGATTAAAGGAAAGAGTCTTTGTCGGTACAATATAAAAATAAGAGTCCATCTCAAGTACAATGTAGAAATAACTGAATTTCAGAAAAAAATAAAATAAAATTAGCAACTTAATTTTGATAAGTATTCCAAAGTAAAATCACTAGATAAACATAATTCGAATAAAAATAAAAAATTAGTAATCGGAATAGTACACTAATTCCAACAAAAAATAACTAAATTTGAAATAAAAATAAAATAAAAATAGCAAATTGATTTTGATACTAATTCCTAAGGAAAATTTCTAAAAAATATATAATTCAAAATAATTTTTTCATTAGTAAGTAAAATTAAGTAAAAAAATATAATTCAAAATATTTTTTTGATTAGTATATGAATTCCAACAAAAATACCTAGATTTCAAAATTAAAAATAAAATGAGAAATTTGATTTCAACATGAATTCCAAAATAAAAACCCTAATAATCAGTAATTCAGAATAATTTTTATAAAAAATTAACAATTTGATTAGTATACTAATTCCAACAAAAAATAATTGAAATTTAGGATAAAAATAAAAGGAAATTTGCACTTGATTTCCATATGAATTCCAAAGTAAAATATTTAAATAACTAAAATTCAGCACAAAAAATGAAATAACATTATCAATTTGATTTACATACTAATTCATAAGTAAAATCCTAAATAAATATAACAAGGAATAAAAATTAAACAAAAATCGCAATTGGATTGTTGTACTAATTTCAAAAAAAATGCTATTTGGAATAAAAATTGGCAATTTTATTTTGCTGTGAATTCTAAATTAAAATCCATAAATGAATTTAATTCGGCATAAAAAATAACAATTGGGTTAGTATATGAATTCCAAGAAAAAATAACTTAAATTAGGGACAAAAAATAAAAGAAAAATTGAAATTCTATGTCCATACGAATTCCAAAGTAAAAATCCCTGAATAACTAAAATTTCAAATAAATTAAATATAAGTTATAATGGGGATACCACGAATGGTGTTGGATGAGACCACAAAAGAGTGTAATGATGTCGATCTGTCTTACAAGAAGACATTGATCCATAAGGAAACAAAGGGGCACGGTAGCGATGACAACGATAAGAACAATTTCATGCTGCTCACCTTAGCCGTTCCATGAGGACAATGTCGTGCTACTTGCTGGAACTACCAAAGAGAAAGTCCAAAGTCGAAAGAGCCAAGTATTGTGACGATAAGTGGTGAGCATCAACGTTGTTGAAGAAGTCAGTGACCAAAGAAGCTTGATGATGGGGAAGTCATAGCAAAGAGGAGATGAAGGTTTACATTGAAGACGAGCTATCGACGATATGGGGTTATCGTATAGCTAAGCTGCCATCGTTGGTGACACGGCGTCGCTAGCGATGGCGAAAAGATTCTCCATATCATTAGACAGCGACTAAAGCAGACATACTGGCATCAGTGAAGATAGGAGGTCATAGTAGTTAGTAAGGAAGCCACATCGTTGAGTTGGATAACGTCGAAGAGGAGCGACCAACATGGTAGAAGAAGACATCGAGCAAGTATAATATCGTCATGTGTATATACATGCATGCATCCATACGAATATAAACACGAGCGTACATAAACAAAGGAGCAAAGAGCTCAGAGTAGACATGGTGCAATAGTAAGGAATAAGCTCGGGGCTACCAGAGAGTGCGAAGGGTGTCCCCGGTAAGGATTAGCGACATTTGCACATATGCGTGTTGATGTCACAACGGTTAGTATTAAATAATAATTGGAGAGAAGTAGAAGATAACTATGTGGTAGAGTATTGCATCGAAAAGGGTAGCAGCTGAGAGATATCGATCAAGAATTGGGCTTGCTGTTGGAGATTGAAGCAGAAAAATTGTGGCAGGGAGAAGAGATAGAAGACACACAGTTCGGTAGGGCAACCGACGTGAGGGAAGTAAGTTCAAGGTGGGTCACCCATGGTGCATCGGTGTATACGTGGCCAAGGTACTCTAATACGATATAAACTAATAAGCTAATTTGTTGTACATATAATCAATGTATTGCTTGATATTAACAGAGGTACATGTGCATGCAAATATTTTAGAAAAGAGTAACCAGTGGAGAAAAAAAATAAGGGCATGCAGCTACATGATGCATACATGATGGAGAGTGGTTAATTTACTATGCTAGAGATTTTCTTCCATCAAAACTCATACATCAATTACGTTTCTCAAGTTGTGTTTTTCTTCAAGTTTCTATTGTCATTTTCTAATGTTTATGATATCTTAAAAATCTAAATAGCTACGAGATACGTAAATATATTATCAAGCATCTAAGTTATAGCATTTGACATTAAAAACTTTTTAAAAAAATCTAGCCGCGCAAATGCGCGGGACACCCTGCTAGTTGCATTAAAGATAGAAGCCAAAGCAAAAACAAAAAAAACATTCAGGTACAAAAAGCCGAAAAAGAAAAAAAATTCAAGAAAAAAACCGAAGGACCTCTCCCCCACTCTCCATGAGCCGGAGATGATCCTTCACTGCCTTTGCTACAGCTGACCCCTCACATCCGTCGCCTTGTCACCATGGATCTATGTCTGTAGTTTGGTTGCCCCACTTAGCGTCCAAACCTTAGCTTCTTCTTTGATGATGGATAGTAACCCTGTTGGCACCTGCCGAAGGTGCTGAAAAATCCTTCTATTTCTTTCTTTCCATATGTTCCACAAGGTCAGAACAATTAGCAATGCCTGGCCTTTTTTTGTCATTTCCTTCCCCGGAGTGGAAGATGTCAATCCACCAGTCAACCATCTTCGGTCAAGATGTCCAATGCGCAGGGTTTAGGTTATCTCATTGGACCCATGCAGCAACTAAGGACCAAATTTGTGCGGCATAGGAACATTCCACGAAGAGGTGCATAGCAATTTCTGGAGTGTTTGTACATAGGGGACACCAGTGATCATTTTGTATGTGCTGACATGATAGGACGTCCGCTGTCGGTACTCGATGTTGAACTAGCAACCATGCGAAATTTTTGCATTTTTGTGGTGCCCAAATATTCCAAAACAAATTTTGGGAAGGAGTCTCCAAAGCTCCCAAAAACTGTATCTGATAAGCAGACTTGGCTGAGTAGCTGCCTGAAGTTGTCCACTTCCAAGTTATATCGTTTGGCACATTTTGAGCGAGCGTGACCTGACGAACCATGCTATAAACTTTAACAAAATCCTACAATAAATGAATTGTAATTTTCCTCCTCAGGTGAGCTATCCATTTGCCTCCATGCATCGCCTCCTCCACCGTTCGGTTTTTCCTTGCTGCAATACAAAAAAGTCCTGGAGCAAGTTCTTTTAGTGGCCTTTCTCCCAGCCACCTGTCTTTCCAGAAATTCGCTTTTCCCCCATTTCCAACGGTTATCATCGTGGATGCTCGAAAGAAGGTATGATCCGTTTCTGAAATCGGCAGTGACATCCCATAACATTGTTTTTCTGGTGTTTTCCATTGGTACCACAGCCATCGGAGGCGGAGTGTGTGACTGAAAGGTACTAAACTCAAAACCCCTAGTCCGCCGAACTTTTTTGGGCAACAAACTAGACTCCAGTTGACCCAACACTTCCCCCGAAAGCAGATGTCATTTCCGGCCCAAAACCACGCTCTTCGGCACTTGTCAATTAGCTTTAACACCCATGCAGGCAATTCTGTGGCTGTATGTGGGTATGGCTGTGATGACCGCATTCAACACCACTAGTCTCCCTGCACGATACAACATGTTCCTTTTATATCCACTCAATCTAGATTCTACCTTATCCCTTATCCAGAAGGGATTGGAACAGGGTCTTCCCCGGTTTTTTGCGCGAAAGTGGTAATCCCAGATATTTGCATGGAAGTTTCATTCGCGTGGCTGGGAAATTTTCCAATATATCATCTAGATCTAGCAATTGGCATTGGATTGGTATGACCGCGCTTCTGGGTATATTTATGCTAAGCCCCGTTACTTCTCCGAATACTCGCAGGATCTCTTTAAGGTTATCTACATCCTCCTTGACTGGCGATAGGAAGATCATTGCATCGTCTTCTCCCTCATTTGTAAACATAAACCCGTTAACCCACCTTTATAATCGTATTTAAAGCCATCATTTCTACTGCAAAGTAAGGCATGGATCGGCCTAACTGTCAGTGTAAGTACCCAGTGATAGCAGCTGCATTTGCCACAAAAGATTGTCTGTCCAATCACCAACTTGATGACCCTAATTACTAGATAGCTAGTACTTTCTAAATGGCAAACTAACTTAAGATCTTTTGAAACTGCCATAGTTTGCATGCCTATCTATCTGCATTGCAAAACCCAGAAGCTAGGTGATAAAGGAGTCTTGGACAGATGGGAATCACAATGCTTCGACAAGAGAACTTCTTGCCGGTGAGCTTGCATGGTCTATTTTGCCCTTCTGTTCCTTCGCTTGTTCTTACTCTAGGTAGAGTTGGCTTGATGGGCCGTGTTGGCCGGGCCGACACGAGGCACAACACTATTAGCCCGGCCTAACCACAGCACGGCCCACGTTGTTCATGGGCCGAGCCGGTCTAGCACGATGGCATGTGCCTTGCTTGGCTGCTACTCCACGCACGGTGGGCGGTCCAAAGATGGCACTAACAATGTCAAAGTGAGCAAAGACTGCACGGAGGAAGAAGGTGCTGGCACGGAGGAAGAAGGAGGAGCCAAGGAGGAGAGGGAGGAGGAGGAGGAGGACAGGACGGCGCTGACACGGAGGAAGAAGGGGCTGATGCGGAGGGAGAAGGAGGGGGGAGAGGAAGAGGGGGAGGCGTTGTGGCACCAGTGCAGAGGAAGAAGGGAAGGGGCCGGCACGGAGGGAGAAGGAGGAAGAGAGGAAGAGGGGGAGGCAACGCGGAGGGAGAAGGTGGAGGAGAGGAGAGGAGGAGCCGGCGCTAAGGGAGGAGGCCGCCCGGGAGGAGAGGAGGAGGCGGTGCAGCGCGGGCCGGTAGACAGTGCGAAGGGAGGTGGGTGAAGGGAGGCCGGTGTGGAGGGAGGCGGGCGCGTGCGGCAGGCGGCCAGGCGCACTACCGCACGTAGCACGCGTGGGCAGGGCAGGGGGATCTGAGAAAGATGAAAGGGGCAGGCAGGCGGTTGGGCGTTGGGCAAAGCAAAATGGGCTCTTGGGCGTGCACAAAGACAAATGACTAGAATCGTCATAGGCGTTTTGCCTTTTTTACCCTTTTTGAATGTTTGACCCTTTAAAAATAGCAAAAAAATTCAAAAAATCCTGAATTCTTTCCCTATAAATAGCCACCATACCCCCTCATTCAGTACCCCCTCCATTCTTCAATCTCTGTTTGAAATTCTAGTGTGCAAATTCATATTCGTTGTGAGATAATTTGGCAAAATTCAAAAAAAAACTTTGCCAAATTTTGGAAAATTCAATTTTCGGTAGCAAGTCATCAACAGAGGTACAATTCTATTTTTTTGCACACTTTTACTGTTAGTACTTGTTATGCTAAGAGGAAAGTAATAATAGTGTTAGTTTTGATTTTGCCAGTTTTCGTTATGGACAGCTACAACAGCTTTGCTCTTGGTGATTACGAACTTTCACTAGAGGAAGTTCATCCATGGAGGCGGCTGCGGCTGCGTCAATCCAACCGGAAGGGCAAGGCGGAGTTCCATCATCAGGCTCCACGGCAGCATCTACGTTGGCGACCACTGGAGCAAAGAGGTCAAGGTCGTTTACATCGGGAGTGTGGGAGAATTTCGACAAGACAATCAAGGCAGACGAACCAGAAAATCAGGTACCATATGCTATTTGCAAAATTTGTCGCAATGAATTGTCTGCAAGGTCTACAAGTGGAACAGGGCACTTGCTTAAACATGCTACAAGATGTCGAGCCAAACAAGGATTGGTGATAAGGAAGACACAGTTGTAGTACAACCCCGACAGTACGGTACGTAGCTGGGACTACGATCCTAAGGTAGCCCGTCAACCTCTCTGCCATTTAATTACTTCTGATGATTTATCGTTAGGCTTTTGGGGGGGGGGTCTACTATATTGTCAAAGTCGTGAAAGACTTTGGTCTTACAGATAAAATATTCTCAATTGCTTTAGACAATGCCGCTTCGAACTCTAGGGCCATGGATAACGATTTCTTTCTTGAATAATTCTAACGTAAGAATGGCATCATATAAGAACTTCTGCAGGGCGATGGCTGTACGTCTAAGAAAGTTCGGTTTGGACATGCGGTAAGATGGAACTCTACTTACCTTATGTTTAAGAGTCTTTTACCATATAAGAGCATTTTTTCTGTTTTTATTCAAACGCGCTATCAGAGCACTAACTGTAGTATACTATTGACTGAGCAACATTGGTTCATTGTTGAGAAGATACTATAGTTCTTAGAATTTTTTAGGAGGTCACTGTTGTTTTGTTTGCTGTCTGCTATCCAACATCTCTTATCATTGTGTATAGTATTTTACAGATTACTACTCAACTGAAAATATATGAAAATGACTTAGTTTTACGCGATGCTATTGTTGCCATTAAAAGTAAATACCTTAAATATTAGAGAGAAATCCCTTTCGTATATGCATTTGCATTTGTTTTAGATCCTAGAGCTGAAATTGAAGTATTTGGTAATGTACTTGATCTTCTTAGTGATGCTATAGTGCTAGATTATACTAACTATTTTGCAGAAGTTTGCTCTCGATTACACGAGGTTTACCAAAGGTATGAAAATAAGTTCCAGGGAGTCCGCTTGCAACGACCTCCAATAGCCCCCGCCTCAAGTAGCAAGAGAAATATGTGGGGCAAGATCTTCGGTGGCTCTTTCTCTAGGTCCAGGTCTTCTTCTTCTAAAGTGTCGCGTGCTCAGCCAAGAACAACCCCAAGGAGTGGGGAACTATCCACTTATCTAGACAGCGATACTGTGGATTTCAACTCAGAAGGCTTCAGAATTTTGCAATAGTGACAAGCCCATAAGTTAACATATCCTGTGTTATCCATACTTGCACGTGATGTGTTAATTATTCCTGGTTCGACGGTTTCCTTCGAGTCTACTTTCAGTCTTTCTGGAAGAATATTGGAGGAGAGAAGAACAAGTCTCACAAGTGAGATGGTGGAGATACTTCTAACTGTGAAGAACTGAGAACAAGTTGATTCACAAACACAACACTCTATGGAAAATTAAGAGTTGTCGGAGATGTTTGAAAATATGTACCTAGACAACGACATGTAGAACACGGGTGTATGTAGAGCTATATGTTGTACTCTTTTTCCTTTGCCAAGGTTTTCTCATATTGAGTTTTTACTTGGCAAAGGTTTTAATGAGGCAGCCATTTGAACATTAATAAAACTCTTTATTACATTTTCATATCAATTTCTGATTCTGAATTATACACATTTTTCTAATTTCCCTGGATTTTTTCTTTCTGGTTTTTTTTCCATTTTTTCGGGCCTAACGGGCTAAGTGGGCTGAAATGGCCTGTCGGGCTAAATGGGCTCATCCCGACACGACAGGCCATCAGGTCGTGCCTAGGCTATCTCCCCGGCACGTAGGACGGCACGACACGACCCACCTATTAGCCAGGCCACGATGGGTGTGCCGAGATGGGCCGAGTCGCATCGTGCCCATGCTAGGCCGTGCCATGCCGCCCATCTGGCTAGCTCTAACTCCAGGGTTGTTGAGATAGTGCTCATATGCTACTTTTTTTTAAAGGACTTGGAGAGGTGTGTTGCAAGAATTACTAGATGAATCCTACTAGAATTAGGATTCTTACTTATCTCTGGAGGACTAGGAGCACTATATAAAGCCAAGAGGGGTGGGCATAGAACCCAAGCAAGCAGCAAGCAAGGAACTCATCCATAGTAGAGGCGCATGAGAAGATTAGATGTTAGATAATTCTTTAGCACTATATTCTTGTATAGGGCAAGGACCCGAGGGTCCTAAGAGGTTCGAGAGGGTAGTGAGAGAGCGAAACCCCTTGTACTATTTTGAGGTCGTGCTTAAAGAATTTGCGATCGGCTTCGCCAAATCTTTCTTTCTCAACGTGGTTATTTCATCGCCGTTATCTCGGTTATCTCTACGAGGTTCATCTGCCTCATTCTTGATACCATGCACGCTCATGATGTATCTCATAAACTCTGATCCGATCCGAGGGCTGCTGCGCGTAAGGAGGGGCATCAGAGTATAACAAGTGGCCAATATCAGAGTCAAGACCAGATTAATCTAATTTGTGAGAAGGTCGGCAAAGCGCTAGGAAGCACAAGACCGAGATCGATGTCTACGATGTAGAGTCAAGTAGAGAAATTTGACGGCGAAGGAAATACCAGCATGTGGCAATGCGTGGTTAAGGATATTCCCATCCAACAAGGCTTAATCGATGCTCTTGAAGGGGACAGTCCAGAAAAGACATTCGATGAAGATTGGAAAGCGATGGAGCGGAAGGTCGTCGGTACAATCCATCCATGTCTCTCTGATGAAGTAAATCACTCGGTGATCAAGGAGAATTCGCCGGAGAAATTATGGAGTAACTTAGAAGAATTGTATATGGTGAAGTCGCTGATAAACCGATGGGTGCTGAAGCGGCAATTGTATAAGTTGCGCATGGAGGAAGGCACATGGTTAGTTGGCCATCTCAATATCTTCAACAAACTTGTCACGCAGCTGACTAGTGTGGATGAGAAAATATAGGAGAACGACAATATCGTCATACTGGCATCATCTCTACTATCATTATAGGAGCAATTGGTGATGAATATTCATGTCAAGAAAAATAGTCTCAACTTCAATGAGACAATTGCATAACTATTAGAGGTGGAGTCGTTGAAGAAGACATCAAAATCTTTATCCCCAGGTGATCAAGCATTGGATGCTGTAGGTGTTGCAAATAAAAGCAGAAGTCATAGGAAGAAGAAGGGCAACAGCAAGCGAACACATGTATGCTATCTATGTGACGAGGAAGGTCATATAATAAAAGTTTGTCTGAGTTTGAAGAAAATGAAGGTGCATACTCAGTGGTGGTAGCGAAAAAATGATTTGGACGTACTAGTCATCAATCAATCAGGTACTTCTCATGGATGGATATTAGATTCGAGTTGTTTCTTCTACATATGTTCGGCGAGAGAGATGTTTGATGAATGATCTCTATGCCCGGCGCACGTAACTGTTCACTTGGCAGATTGCAAGGAGTATGCAATTACTGTGGTGGGAAAGGTTACATTGGAAATATATGATGGAGCACATCGCACATTGGCGGGAGCTCGGTATGTTCTCAGCTTAAAGAAGAATCTAATATTTGTGAGGTTACTTGAACTCAAAGGTTGTGAGATATCACATCGAAGTGGAGACACGGGAGTTACTTGCAAAGGACAGGTAATCATGAAAAGTATCTGGAGCCATGAGGGGTGGCTATTGGAACCCAAGCAAGCAAGAAGCAATAAGCAAGAAACTCATCCATAGTAGAGGCACACAGGAGAATTAGAGTCTAGGTTATTCTTTAGCACTAGATTCTTGTATAGAACAAGGGTCCGAGGGTCCTAAGAGATTCGAGTGAGTTGTGAATGAGCGATAATCCCTTGTACTCTTTTAAGGTCGTGATTAATGAATTTGCAGTTGGCTTCACCAAATCTTTCTCTCTCATCGTGGTTATCTTGGTTCTCTCTACAAGATCTATTACTTTGTTTTTGATACAATACATGCTCGTACCGTACCTAACAAACTCTAATATGATTCCATGGGCGGAGCCCAAGAGGCCCACCCAGTGTCAACTGACACCAAGTCAAAAAAAATTAGTGGAGATCAGGTTATATGTACTATATATGCATCCCCTAGCCCAAAAATTGTGCACCCTAGCCTCTTTTCCACCCACACGCTAGCGGCCCACGCGGCCAACTGCTAGCGACATGCGCGACGCTACCTAACGGCCACGTTCGGTGGGCCCAACGTAACGCAAAGACTTGCGACCACGTGCGATGCCCGTGTGCAGGGAGCCCACACGGCCACGACCCACCGCCTATGACCCACATGCTTGCGGCCATGTGCCCAGCCACCCAGCGCACCAGCAGCCCATGCCCCACACAATGACGCATGCGCCCGCACCTGTTGGCTTTCACGGCTTCATCCCTTCATGATGAGGGCATCCCTACAACACCTTCTTCTCCTCCACTTAATGCTCATGATATACGCCTCGAGTTGCCGACAGGACCAATAACAAGAGCATGTGCCAAGAAACTACAAACTCAGGTGAACTTACTCCTTAATGAACATGTCATTGATTTTAATGAGAATTTTATACTACCTAAAAACAGTGTTTTGCTTGTGCTCTGGTTTGAAGATTCAGTGATAGACTGAGATCAAGGATATACGGCCATCATCTAAGGAAGGCCATTAAATGAGGAGGTCAAGGCGCTAGCCTATAGCCCAATCGGCCAAGGAGAAGAGAGCCAAGGTCTATGCGACCAAGCACAAAGCCCATGTGGAGGAACCAGGAAGGAAGCCCAAGTCCACGACGTGAACAGTAACCAGCCCATGAACAGTAACGGTGCGTGAACAGTAACGGGCCCATGAACAGTGCCAGCTCGTGAACAGTGTCGTCCTGTGAACAGTACTGGTGCGTGAATAGTGCTACCATGAACAGTAGTACCGAATAGTTCTTAGGCTGAGACTATATATTGAGGGGTAGACCCCCATTGTAAGGGCAGACCATACTTTTGAGATAAAGAATAGAACACAAGTTCTTGCTTGTTCTTTCATACCAGAAATTCATGCGAGGATTTCCGAGAGAGAATTAGGCGATCCGTTGTTCATTCTATGTCACAAGGTCAAGTTTGCTTTTTCGCTGGGAATTGAGGGCTTGGCGATCTCCGCTCGTGGTCTAGCGGCGATCATCCTGGTGCGTGTTGGCGAATATCCATAGAGCTGCAAGTCTGTGCATTGGTGCGTGGTATACAGTTGAGCGGTGTTCGTCGTCAAGCGCTATTTATCCACGGTTCTACTCGAGAAGATCTGGCCACCCCGTATCATCGTGGTATCAGATTCCCGGCCACTCGGTAGAATCTCTTTTTACTCGTATTTTAGTAGATTGTTTTTCTGTCCTATACACCGAAAAAGCCACACACAAAAATCATCTTCGCTGTAGTTTAATTTAGTATTTTTAGTGTGTTTTGTTAGGTCTTAATCCACTAGTTCATCATGTTTAGTTGTAGGTCGTGTTTCGTTAGCGTCTATTTTTGTTTTCCCCTTCCACAAATTTTTGTTCTCGTACTTGCTTTCTGTTTTTGTGCAACTAAACATCACTTATATCTAGTGGATTGCACGTTGTTTTTCTTCATGAACCCATCTATCTATTTGTGAATGTTTCATACCTATTGAGACTAGCTCGTTGGTGTGCTCGAGGGACCACTCATAGGATTTTTTGGGCGCCAAGTTTTAGGGGTGGTACTGTTCACGGCCGCGCATTGTTCATGTCCAAACACTGTTCACAGTCGCGCATTGTTCACGTCCAAACACTATTCACGATCGCGCATTGTTCACGTCCGAACACTGTTCACGATCGCACGCTGTTCATGCCCGAACCGTGAGTAGTACTGCTTACTGTGCATTCAAAGGGGAAAAACAGCAGCCTTGTTATTAGTAGTGGTTGGCAGAACAAAAAAAACAGAGGAAAAAAACAGAGAAAAAAACAGAGAGAAAAAAGGAACGAAGGCAAAAGTTTCGACCATAGTATTAAATTCTTTTATTGGAGCTTTGTTATTTTTTGTATCCAATACTGTTCGTGTAGCATAATTTTGAGCAATCTTATGCCCTCATATACAATTTTTGAACACTAGCTAGCGTCTCTCCTTGAACTATTGCAATAGGAGCGTTCGCCTCCATACAAAATTATTCTTTTATCGCTAATTCATTTGATTGCAATGGTCCCATTATCATTGTGCGTGTGTTGCTGTCTACTCCTCACTTATATTTATCGATCAGCAATTAGGCATTGTGAGTCTCGTTTGGATTGCTACCTAGCTCAACAATCTTTAAATTCTGAATTTGTTAGGTTGTTTTCCTCACCTAGCTCCACTAAAAATATCCGTGTTCTGTATTCACTGTCGTTCTTGGTATTCGCTTGCACAATCTTGGTTGGTCGTTCATTGCTACAAGCGTAAGTTTTTGTTGATCTTAATTTACTTCAGAACGGTACAATTTGCTTTGTTTCAGAACAGTAGTTGAGAGATTCTCACTTATTTTCCACATATATTGTCACTTGGTATTTTTGCTACTGTAACTATGTCTGGAAGCGAGCAGGACAAGGATCTGGACGACACTCTTACTGATCTGATCACCAAGATGCACTTCCATACACTTCATGCCACGCTCCGAGACGAGTTTCGGACTGAGGTAGACCAGGTGAGCGGTGACCTTGGGCATGTCCGAAACAACTTGGATGGCCTAGGGACAGATTTTCAGAAGCTGTCCGTGATCGTTGACGACAACCACAAGGTACTGTTTGACGTTATTGCCAAGCTCACCGCTTCGATGCAGCTAGGTACACATGGCAATGAAGGGAGTGTACACCTCTCGTATGAGCCGCGCGACGAGACGGATGCGGAAGCTGCCGCTAGACGGCAGCGCTAGGATAAACCACGCCAACGACAATTTGATGAACAGTCGCGTGTACGTGAGGTGGCGTAACAGCGTTGTGTTGTCGCTGAGGTCGCGACGCGTCCTCCTGCACAAGGGCGCGGTTGTGGCAATGGCGCAGGAGGAGGAGGTGCCTACCTGGGCACCAATGATGGCATCCACAATGGCGCCTATGAAGGCACATATGATGACGCCTTTGGGGGTGCATACTATGGTGCCAATGGAGGAGGCCGTGGCAACCGCCACGCTGACGACGACAGCGACGAGCCCATATTCGACGACTATTTTTCGCGCCGTCAACATAATCAGTACGCACGAAATCGTCGGCGCGATGAGGACGCCGATGATCTTGTTGCAAAGCCCAAGTTCACGATGTTGTCCTTTGAGGGTACTACAGATGTGGAGGTTTATCTTGCATGGGAGCTAAAAGTTGATAAGTAGTTTCGCATGAACCGCTATTCTAATCAGCGCAAGTTGGATCTTGTTGTTGCTGCTTTGGATGGATATGCTGCTACATAGTAGGAGCGTTCTGTGCAACAGCGTATAGAGCGACATGAGCCACGTGTTGTTACATGGGACGAGCTTAAGAGATAGATACGAGCGCGCTTTGTACCTGCACATTACAGGCGCTCGCTACATGAGAAGCTAATTGGGTTGCGACAGGGGTTGAAATCAGTTGATGAGTATTATAAAGAGATGGAGCAAATTATCATACATGCTAATGTGCGTGAGAATAAGGAACAAGCGATGGCTCGCTTTCTTGCTGGGATGAATTATGCTATTCGGCGGATCGTTAATCATCATCATCATGGTTGAGTTGATGCATCAGGCACGTGAGGCTGAGAAGCAGGTAATTGAAGATGCTAAGTATGCTGCACGACAACATTATTCAGCTAGCACGGCACCACCGTACAACACGAAACAATGGGTAAGTCCGCCCCATCCGGGGCAATTTCTGCGACGCCGATTCGCACAAAGAAAAGAAGACGGATAATACGCCGCCATACAAGACGCCGACCACCGACGCCCTCTACTAGCGCGACATCCTTGATGGGTTCTACAGGCTGTTCATGTGATCTAACAAGCTACAAGTGCAAGGGAGTTGGTCATTTTCAGAAAGATTGCCCAAATAATAAAGTTATGATACTTACTGACGATGGGTATATTTCAGCTAGTGATGAGGACGACACTACTCCGTTTGCTGATTTTTGCAGAGGATCCCACATAGGATGAGAGATTGGACTGTAGGCCGGGGTCGCCAGATGAAGAGCATATCCTAATGTGCATACCTCGTGTACTTAGCATGTCATAAAGCTAGTCTACTACACAACGGTGTAATTAGTTTCAGTCATGGGCGACAGTTGGCGGTAAAGTGTGCAAAGTCATAATTGATGGAGGAAGTTTTCATAATCTGGCCAGCAAGGAGATGTGCACAAAATTGGGTTTAAAATATTTACCTCATCCTTATCCTTATCATGTGTGGTGATTGAGCGATGTGGGCGAGGTGAAAGTTGGTCATATGGTGAAGGTGCACTTCAAGATTGGCAAGTATGAGGGTACCATTATTTGCGATGTGGTGCCCATGTCAGTTTGTTACTTGCTGTTGGGGCTCCCATGGCAATTTGATCGCTATGTTTATCATGATGGGCATACAAACTGCTACAAGTTTAAGTGGAGCGGCAAAGATGTGATTTTGTATCCACTTACACCGATAGAGATAGTCAATGCTGATAAGAAGAAAGTTGAGGTGAAAATTGAGAGTACACCAAATAGTGAGATTCCATTTTCGGTGAGTGAGAGCCACAAGCCAAAATTGAGTGGTAAAAAGAAAAGTGAGAGAGAGAAAGGTTTAGTAATGTTAGCCACCAAATCAGAGATGAGAGATTTTGGTGAGAATCCCAATTTGGTGCACTTTGTAGTCCTGTACAAAGATGCTTTGCTTTCTACTGATGACTTGACGTCTCTTCCTAGTGGTGTCTCTCATGTTTTGCAAGACTTCAGCGACGTTTTTTTGGAGGAGGTGCCCGCTGGTTTGCCACCAATCCGCGAGATAGAGCATCAAATTGATTTGATTCCGGGAGTGACGCTACCAAACCGACCACAGTACCGCATCAACCCCAAGGAAACAAAGGAAATTCAGAAAAAAAAATACAAGAGCTTCTTGACAAAAGGGTATGTACGCGAAAGTTTAAGCCCTTGAGCTATTCCTGTTATTTTAGTTCCTAAGAAAGATGGTACTTGGCGCATGTGCATAGATTGTAGAGCGATTAATAATATTACTATTCGATATCGTCATCCTATACCTCACTTAGATGATACGTTAGACGAATTGAGTGGTGCTGTTATTCTCTCTAAAATTGATTTGCGTAGTGGGTATCATCAAATCAGGATGAAAGAATGGGATGAGTGGAAAATTGCTTTTAAAACAAAATTTGGTTTGTATGACTGGTTAGTCATGCCATTTGGGTTAACTAATGCACCTAGTACATTCATGAGATTGATGAATCATGTTTTGAGGCATTTCATTGGGAATTTTGTGGTCGTGTATTTTGATGGTATCTTGATTTATAGCCATAATGAATCTGATCATATTGACCACATTAGACAAGTGCTACAGGTTTTACGCGATGCTAGGGTTTTTGGGAACTTAGCGAAGTGCACTTTTTGCAAAGATCGTGTAATATTTTTGAGTTATGTGGTTTCGACACAGCGAGTAGAGGTCGATGAGTCTAAAATTTAAGCAATTAAAAATTAGCCTATACCTGTGAATGTTAGTCGAATTAGAAGCTTTCATGGACTCGCTGCTTTTTATCGGCATTTTGTTAAGGATTTTAGCAACATCACTGCCCCACTGAATGAATTAAAAAAGGTGTTGAGTTTACATGGGGGGTGGCACAGCAAGATGCATTTGATGAATGGAAAAAGCGTTTAACTGAGGCACCGTTACTTGTTTTACCTGATTTTACTAAGAGTTTTGAAATTGAATGTGATGCTAGTGGAATTGGTATTGGTGGTGTTTTGAGGCAAGAGGGTAGACTGGTTGCTTATTTTAACGAGAAACTCAAAGGTGCAAAATTGAATTATCTAGTCTATGATAAGGAGTTGTATGCTTTAGTGCGAGTTTTAGAAGTTTGGCAATATTATTTATGGCCTAAGGAATTCATTATACATTCTGATCACGAGGCTTTAAAATATTTGCAAGGCCAAGGTAAGCTGAACCGTCGACATGCTAAGTGGGTAGAATTTATCGAGTCGTTTCCTTACATTGTGAAATATAAGTAGGGAAAGGAAAACGTGGTTACTGATGCTCTTTCTAGAAAAAGTGTGCTTTTAAATCACTTAGATGTGCAAGTTCCTGGTTTAGAGAGTTTGCGTGATTTATATGGTAATGACCATAATTTCTCTTCCCCTTATGCGCATTACAAAGATGGAAAAGGCTGTGACAAATTTCACATTCATGATGGGTTTTTATTTCGCGCTAACAAACTATGCGTTCCAGAATCATTCGCATGTTTTTTATTATTGCAGGAATCTCGTGCAGGTGGATTGATGGGACATTTTAGACGTGAGAAAACGTTGTCTATGTTGAGCGATCACTTTTATTGGCCTAAGATGAGGCGTGATGTGGACAGGTATGTATAACGGTGCATCACTTGTCACAAGGCGAAAGCAAAGTTGCATCCACATGGTTTGTATAATCCTCTTCTAGTTCCTAGTGCACCATGGAAAGATATTAGTATGGACTTTGTTTTAGGACTGCCTAGGACTAAGAGGGGGAGAGATTCTGTTTTTGTCGTTGTGGATCGATTTTCAAAGATGGCACATTTTATTTTTTGCCACAAGGGCGACGATGTGTCACATGTTGCTGACTTATTTTTCAGAGAGATCGTGAGGTTGCATGGCGTGCCCAGGACCATTGTCTCGGATCACGACGTCAAATTCATGAGTTATTTCTGGAAGACACTTTGGGGGAAGCTAGGGACAAGGTTGTCATTCAGCACAACTTGTCATCCCCAAACTGATGGAGCTGCACACTTTCGTTGCTGCTAAGGACCATGATCAAGAAAATATCAAGGAGTTGGAGGACTATTTACCACATATGGAGTTCGCCTACAACAGAGCCGTCCACTCTACTACATAGATGTGCCCATTTGAGGTGGTGTATGGTTTCAAGCCTATTACGCCACTTGATTTGCTGCCGCTTCCAAGTCAACAATGAACAAATATGGAGGCATCAAAGAGGGTTGAATATGCGAAGAAATTGCACATCAAGGTGAAAGAAGAAATTGAGCACAAGGGGAAGTACTATGCTGATGTTGGACCCGGGAGTAGGGCTGTTCATTTCAAAACCGAACCGAACAAACCGCACCGAATACACCGAACCGAACCGGTCAACTCGGTTTGACCGATTTTCGGTACGGTTTTTGAAATTTAGGTTTTTTGGGATTTCAGTTTTTTGGGTAAAAACCGGCTGAAAACCGAAAAAAACCGAAAAAACTAAAACATTGATTTTTTCAGCAGCGTCATTTGAATCGGCTGGTTCGGTGCCGCTCATTGGTGCTTTCGGGCTTAGCGCTCAGCTCGTGGAGGCCCATGCGTGCGTGATCGCGTGCCCATCTCGAGGCGGTAGGCGTCGGGCCGTCTGCGTCGTCTTTGTAGCGGTCGTGAAGAGAACAGCGTAAATAAGCAAAGAAGATCAAGAAGGGCCCAATAGCAAGCAGAGTAACGTGCGAAGTTGACCGGCCACACAAACAGACAGAGCCACAGCAGCACACGCCACAGTGCGATGGTGCACAAGAAAGCAAAGTGAGCAAACCGATGCAATCTTTGCTTTCTTGAATTAGAATTAGTATTATTGCGCTTTTTAGCCTTTAGTAATTAGTGCTTCACCGACTCACTCACCGCTTTGTCGCTCACAATTAGGTGTCGTTGCTTTGCAATTAGCGTCAACTTTGGTAAATATGGTATTTACCGATACCGCACCAAAACAAATTGGGATTTACCAAACCGAACCGTATTTTTAAAAACACCGTATTTATCAAGTAATAAAATCAGATTTATCAGATATACCGTATATACTGAACCGAACAAACCGAAAAAACCGAACGAATACCCCTACCCGGGAGTAAACCCCCAAATCCTCTGTGTATTTCTAAACTAGTCCCAAGATCAGTAGGTAGTTCACACAGTAAACAAATATGGTAATATCCATAAATCGCACAATTTTATTAATAATCAGCAAAGTTTATTACAAAAGAGGCCTACAAGCCAACAATAAAGTAGTAGAGTCCAGCTAATCTGCCACGGGCAATTGACTGGGGTAGCGGTCTAGTCATCGAGATCCACACAGTAGCAAAGTCCTTCTCCTCTGAAATTTATTTGCATGAAGCAAGAATGAGCACAACTTCCGTGCTCGTAAGTTACACCCAATAACAGATTATAATGCATGCAAGGACATAACAAAGGAACGCTTATTGGTTGAATTTGCATAAAGCAGTATTTTCTTTAAATACTTGTACTAAGTTCCAAAGCGGTTATTCTATAACTAAAATTCATTTTATAAATTCTCAGTTTTATAGTCAGATAACATTCACACAATAATGGTGAATAATACCCTCCTATCACATGGCTTCCTGCCTAATTTCCCATTTGGACAAACCATTTGATAAAGTCTTTTAAAAACCAAAAACAAAGATCTAACTTGGAGCAGCTTTGCTAGGCATGTCCATGACCGTGGACACGGCTATTCGAATAGTTTTACGCTCTGCAGAGGTTGTACAGCTTTACCCACAAGAAATAATCAACTTGTAATGTCCGTCTGACACACTTCCGAAGGTGTGCGACTAAGAGATTATCACGAGGCCTTTACAATGCACCATCCCAACGTAGTCCCGCCTCGCTAAGGTTTCGCTTTCATTGGATAGAAACCCGCCGGATTTAAGCCCCCTCTTGCGCCAGGTGGGAATACATAAAAGTAGGTCATAAGAGACACCCACACAACCGGATGGCACAACCACGATGGAATGTTGCAAATTAGTTAGCCAAGTCCGTCCCATTCCAGACTTGTGGTAGTACTGTATGGCTTAGCAAAATACACTCGAAGACCGGTCCTTAATTGATTTGGGCGACTTTCCACAAAACCCATGGGCTTCGAATATAGAAATAACTCGATCCTATGCATTAACATGCACCCTTCAAACAACCATTTCACCCAAGTACAAACCATCATTTTATTTTATTTTATTTTTCAAAGTCATTTATAAACTTCCATAGCACACCAATGTCATGGATATAACTTAAACCACATTTGATTTTTGGCTGAAATTCCCCAAATCAAACATTTTTTGGTCTAAGCATCACTAAGCATATTATTTTCAAATGGTCCTAGTTCATACTATCGTATCAACTAGGTTTTATATAGGGTGACAATATGTTTGATTCAATATCAACATTGGCCTTACAAAGAATTTAGGCACAACTATAAATTTAAAACAGGAATTTAAATTACTGAATATAAATAAGCATGCAGTAATAATTTAAAATATAATTTAAATAATTTGAAATAATGGGTTCAAATATGAGCAAAGATGTAACTTACCTTGCTTGATTATTTGTTCTCAAATGGCGTCGAAATCTGACTCTCCGAAGTCGTCGAAATCTATACGCGAAAATAAGCCAAATTCAAACAAAATTCAAATGAACTCCAAATTAAATAATTTTAGTTTAGTTAGCTAGATCTTGAATTTATATGAATTTAGAAAGTTGAATCAACGAAATCGGAGTTCGTATGAAGGAGAACAAACACGGGAAGTTTTAAAACACATGAAATGGTAGAATTAGGAATTTTCTGAATTATTGGATTTATTCTTCCAAAGGAAAATCGAATTAATGCATCATGATGACGTCATCGGCTGATTTTTGTTCGGTTGAAAAAAAAAATCTTGCCACGTGGACAACACGCAAGCAGTGACGGAGCAGCCACGTAGGCGAAATTGGCGACGTGACCGTGACGTGGGGGTGCCACGTCGGCTCTTAGCCGTCGGCAGCTCGGTGACCACCTCGTCGGTGTTAGGGGCTCCGGCGAGGGGTGCGAGTGGTACCAAATGAGAGAGGGCAACGTAGTGATCACGGTGCACACGGGCTGGTCACTTGAGGACACGACGATAGCCGGCGGCGATGTCAGGCTTGCGGCGGCGTTGGGGCTCCAGGGGTCTTCGGGCCAGAGAAGGATGCGCACGGGGACGGCGATGAGGCGACGGTGCTAAAGGTGGTGAAGGCAGCGACAGGGCGGCGTTGTTGGTGCCGGAATCGACGAAGAAGAAACTCGCGGCCGAAGATCTTTGAACGCGAAATAGGGCGATTCTAGGAGGGGAGAGGAGAAATGGGTGGTGGGGATGGAATGAGGGAGAAAGAGGGCACCTCGTGCTCCCTTTTATAGGGGTAGAGAAGGCTGGGAGGAGGAGATCGGTGGCGGAGGTCATGGCGGTGATGGCGCGGGTCCGGCGAACGTGTGCGCAATAAAGGGGAAGATGACCAAAATAAGGGGCGGCGGAGAATGGGGGAGTGAATGCGCGCAACCGCATGAGGAAAGGGGGCAGAAATGGTGGCGGAGATGGAGCTCGGCGGTGATAATGGCGGTGAAATGGAGTCATCATGGGAAGAAAGGAGGAAAGAAGAAGAAGGTCGCGGGGGCCACGCGTCGGTGAGGGGAGGGAGTGGGGAGTGGCTCGCGGGTGGTGCTAGGGGAGGTGTGAGAGAGAGAGAGGGGTGTGGGTGAGGCGGAGCAAGCCGAAATGGGCTGAAGGTGCAAAGGAATAGGTTGGGCCAGTAGATTTCGGACCGAAACCAAATCCCGAATTTAATTGATTTTTCTTTTTAAAATAATCAGTTAATTCATTTTGGTTATAGAAAATAGCAAATAAAATCCAAAAATTCTAGAAAAATTCACAGAAATTTCTAGAGTTATTTTGGACTTAAATAAAATAATTCCAACTTATATTTGGTAATATTTTTTGCAAATAAATTTATTTTGGCTTTAAAAAATTAAAGAAAAGCTCTTAAAATTCCGTAAATTAATTAAATCTTTATTTTTCAATTTAAAACCAAGAAAACTTCAATAAATTTTATTTTTGACTTTTAAAATTTAAGAAATTCAAATAAAGCAATAAAACTCTTTTAAATTTCGGAGAACCCAATAAAATAATAACTTTATTTATTTTTATTTTGGTAACATAACTTTGGGATGTTAGAGCTGACAAGGCGAACAAGAAAAGAAAGAATATGATTTTTTAGCCAGGCGATTTAGTTTGGTTACACTACCGCAAGGATCGCTTTCTAGATCGATGCAAATTGAAGTTATTGCTAAGAGGAGATGGACCTTTCAAAGTGTTTGAGCAGATTAACGATAATGCATACAAAATCAAGCTTCCGGGAGATGACTATGGCGTGAGCTCGACATTCAACGTTGCTGATTTATCGCTGTTCTTCGGTGTTGATGATCTAGCGTCGAGGACGACGCCTTTTCAAGAAGGGGAGGATGATGAGGGCATCCCTACGACACCTTCTTCTCCTCCACCTAATGCTCATAATATACACCTCGAGTTGCTGACAGGACCAATAACAAGAGCATGTGCCAAGAAACTACAAACTCTAGTGAACTTACTCCTTAATGAACATGTCATTGATTTTAATGAGAATTTTATACTACCTAAAAATAGTGTTTTGCTTGTGCTCAGGTTTGAAGATTTAGCGATGGACGGAGATCAAGGATATGCGGCCGTCATCCAAGGAAGGCCATCAAATGCGTTGGCCTATGGCCCAATCGGCCAAGAAGAAGAGAGCCAAGGTCCATGCGGCCAAGCACAAAGCCCATGTGGAGGAATCAGGAAGAAAGCCCAAGTCCACAATGTGAACAGTAACCGGCCCATGAACAGTACCGACATGTGAACAGTAATGGTCCCATGAACAGTGTCGTCTCATGAACAGTACCCGACGCATGAACAGTACCTGATGCATGAATAGTCCCACCATGAACAGTAGTACCCGAATAGTTCTTAGGCCGAGACTATATATTGAGGAAAAGACCCCCATTGTAACGGCAGACCATACTTTTGAGATAAAGAATAGAACACAAGTTCTTGCTTGTTCTTTCATACAAGAAATTCATGCAAGGATTTCTGAGAGAGAATTAGGCGATCCGTTGTTCGTTCTACGTCACAAGGTCAAGTTTGCTTTTCCGTTGGGAATTGAGGGCTTGGCGATCTCCGCTCGTGGTCTAGCAGCGATCATCCTGGTGTGTGTTGGCGAATATCCATAGAGCTACAAGTCCGTGCACTGGCGCGTGGTGTACAGCTGAGCGGTGTTTGTCGTTAAATTCTATTTATCTACGGTTCTACTCGAGAAGATCGTGTAACGTCCCAAGTTTTTCTGAGTTTATGAGTTTTCAAAAAATAAAAATAACCATTTGGTTTGTTGAATATGCTCAAGCTTAACTTAGAGATTTCAGAAAATTTGCAGCGCTTTAACATGAACTATTCCAACTTCAACTAATTCGAGTTTGGTTCTTTTTGAGTTGCTGGAGTTCTTTGGTGTTAGGATCTCCTTTCCTTGTTCGCTCCAGGCCTCCCTCTCAGTCTAGACCTCCCCCTCAGTCTAGACCTCCCTCCTGTTTGGACCTCCCTTTCAGTCCAGACCTCCGGGTGGTCCTGAAGACTTGCCACGACCACCCTCTCGGTCTTTTTGCAAGAACCACCCTCTTGGTCTTTTTGCAAAGACCACCATTTGTGCCACGACCACCCCTTGTGCCGCGGCCACCCTCTTGGTCATTTTGCAAAGACCACCCTTTTGGGTCATGACCTCCCTTTGGGTCACGTCCTCCTCCCTGGTCTCAACCTCCCCTTTGGTTGGACCACCTTTCCGAGTTGACTGGTCCCACTTATCATCTCTATCCACCTTCTCCTTCCTCCCGTTGCGTCACTACTGACGCGAAGGTCCTTCAGCATTAAATGTTGTTGTGTCGCATTAAATGCTGCTGCTTTTTGCAGTACCCGGTTCCCCCTCTTGTCTCCTCCCAGACCTGCTCCCATCTCCTCTTTCACCTACCCTTGACCTCGGGTGCTTCTGAGTTTCTCAGCAGCTCTTTTCGCCTTCCCTGGCTATAAAAGCCTGAGCAGCCCTCTTTCATCACCTTTTCCTCACCCAGCTCTCCTGCTCTCTTGCCCTCACCCTGTGCCTCTGTGCTTGAAGCTTCACCAAGGAGTCTGCTGAAACTACGCCGTCGCCACCTCACCGGCGAAGACTTCACCAGAGCGCCCGCGCCGTTCGACGTCCTCCTCTCATCTTTTCTCTCTCTCTCTCTCTCTCTCTCTCTCTCTCTCTCTCTCTCGGGTGAGTTCCTCCGTGCCTTGTTCTCTTTTGCTCTCACGACCACGTTGCGAGGTTGTATCTCCTTTTACAACTACGTTGCGAGGTTGTATCTCCTTTTACAACTACGTTGCGTAGTTGTGTCCCTTTTACGACCTTGTTGAGTAGTCGTATCCTTAGGATCTCCTCCTTTGGACCTCCTCCTCAGGACCTCCTCCTATGGAACTCCTCAGGACCTCCTCCTTTGGACCTCCTCCTCAGGATCTCCTCCTGTGGACCTCCTCCTTTGGACCTCCTCCTCAGGATCTCCTCCTTTGGACCTCCTCCTCAGGATCTCCTCCTTTGGACCTCCTTCTCAGGACCTCCTCCTTTGGATCTCCCCCTCAGGACCTCCTCCCTAGAGCCCGTTTTTATTTCTGTGCATTTCTTTTGGTTTTAGCTTTTAGTTTTCATTTAGATTTGTTTTACTTATTTAGCTCTTTTCACATGTGTAGATTCCGGCTTCTCAGAGGAGTTCTTGGACCCCGCGACCTCTACCGAAGAACCCCAGCTCTTCATCGAAGGCAAGTCGTAGACCTTTGATCATGTTGTTCCCAATTTACAAAGTTATGTTGATTTATACCAACTTGCATGGCTATTTGTATAAAAATGGTTTGGGAATTAGCTAATCACCTACTCGACAGTATGACTCCTTAAATACTTGTGTTGACATGTTGACATGTACCTTTGAACCACCATAGGTTGGGTAATCCTAGTTGGACCTCTTTGTGATAACCAATTTGGGTGCGTATTGCTTAGACCTGCTGTAGTTATGCGATGTCTCTCGATCACCTATTTCATCATGATAAACTTGACTAAGTGAATATGGAATTGTGGCACGTGTTGTCTTGGCATGTGTTGCCTTGGCATACGTTGCTCTGGCATGTGTTGCCATAAATAAAATTTGTTGTGCCATGGCTAGGGTGGTCATTGGCTAGGTGGAACCCAAACTATTTTCGCTCGGGCGAGTGATCGTGCAGTAAAGGGGGTGCAGGAAGCACACTGGGATGAGGAGGTCTTGCCTGAGCAACTATTAAGGACTTAACCTTGTAAGCTATTGATCCGGGCCATACCGTGCAACCACAAGACCATTATGGGGCGGTCTTTGCCAACTAATTGGCAATGCTTTGATTCGATTCCGTTTTGGTGGAAGTGTGTAAGACATGGAATCGACACGCACACTTGGCGCAAGAGGGGGCCGGGAGGGCGAAACCTTAGCGAGCGGAACCGAGTCAAAGCAGAACCTTGTAAAGGCTTTTTCACGTGCTCTAGCCCGCTTACCTAAGGTAGTGAGCAGGGGCATCGACGGGTTCCAAACAAACTAGAGAACTCGTGTCTTGTGGGTAAAGTTGTGCAACCTCTACAGAGTGTAAATCTATTCGAATAGCCGTGTCCCCGGTTATGGACCTGCCTGGTGATTTCACGCAAGGGGTAGACTTTTCTCAGAACTTGAGTGGTCTGGCTCATGACCAGGGTGGTCGTGAGTGGTCTGGGCCGTGACTAGGGTGGTCACGGGAGATCTGGGAAGTGACCAAGGTGGTCACGAGCTGTTTTCAAAGAACTTGTTTACTTATGTACTACTCTTTCCAACTTGTGCTTTGCAATCTATGTATTGTATTTCATGTCAATTTGGCTTTCTGCAAAGTAACCATAAAGCTATTCCTTGTTGAGCCTTGCATGAATAATATCTGCATACAATCCCCTATGGCTTGCTGAGTACATTCAAAGTACTCATGGCTTGTGCCCTCTGGTTGATCAGCAGTTGAAGAAGACCTCCCAGGGGTGCTTCGAGCTCTTTGAAGAGGAGGTCTTTGAAGACCTCTCGTGCTAGGACGTCCTCCACTCGATTGCCTGTGGGCACGTCGAATGGCCTCCACGTGTTAATTTTTTGCTTTCCACTGTGAGCTTCCTTGTTGTTAGCCCTATGCGGCAGATCTCTGTAACAACTTTGACCATAAGGTCTTTTGCTGTATCAGTGTTAATTCATATGTTTCTTCTTTAGTTTGTTGTATGGTTGTGATGACATCGTTGTTGAGACTGTGCGGACTAGCTACTGATCATAGGACTGGTCTAGTGTGGACAGAGGGTCCCGGGTCGCTACTTGGGGTCCCGACATATCGGGCCACCTCGTATCACTTCAGTTTCGTGACTTTTATCTACCGAGACTGAGAGGCGAGACTAGAGAGCAACGCAAGACCGAGAGCAACACGAGAGCTTCTGAGTTCTGCCGATTGCTGTCACTGCCGACTGCAAATGGGATTTTTTTAACTTGATGATTGTTGTTTTTTTTCCATCAAATGTTAGGGTTATAAACCTAAAATTTATGGTTTCAAATTGGGTTTATCGAAATTGGAAATTGAAATCCCAACCAAGTTGCACATCGTATCATACCATTGTATGCTACCGTGCTCAACCAATGTCAAGTAAGTGAAAGCACCTATTTGCATGTATGTTTGATAATGTGTGTACTTTATTGTTCTTGTTGTTGAACATCGCAATTGCCAACATCTAATTGAGGTTTCAAATAAACGGGAAATGGTAGGCAAATTTATGGAAAATTTTCTGAAGAGAAAAGCACCTGATAGCGCTACTAATGCTAGGAATTCACCTACAAAAGATATCAATTGGGAAGTGGAAATTCAATTTGATCCAGGAAAAAGGAAAATGATAGATGACTACCATCCTAATAAAAAAATGTGGTAAGAAGAAAGTACTTGGATAATGGGCCTTGTCAACCTCGTACTTATGATTTTCCATATACACAGTTTGGGGATAAAAACAGAAGGTTTAATCCTGAATGGTTTGATGAATTTGGGAGTTGGCTTGAATATAGCGAGTCCACAGATAGAGCATATTACTTTTGTTGTTTCTTGTATAGGGACCGCAATAAGAAAGAAGCTAGGCATGAGGCATTTGTTGTAAATGGTTGGAATGGTTGGAACAAAAAAGCTAGACTAAAAGAGCGTGTAGTGGTGTGAATAGCGTTCACAACCAAGCATTGAAAAATCGCGATGATTTATTAAAAAGAGAACAACACATTGATGTTACTATCTATACACAAAATGAAGCTTCGATGCTTGCTTATTTTACTAGATTAAATGCCTTAATTGTCGTTGCTAGAGTGTTATTGAAGTAAGGATTGCCTTTTCGGGGCCATGATGAGTCGAAGGAGTCCTACAATAAAGGGAACTTCGTGGAATTTTATGAGTTCTTAGTAGAGCATGATCCAACTTTAGGCAAGGTGGTGGGTAAAAATACTGCAGGTAATTGTCTTATGGTGTCTCCTCCCATCCAAAAGGAGATTGATCATTGTTTTGCAAAGGACATATTGCATTCTATTCTCAAAGAAACTGGATATGATGTGTTTTGCTTGCTTGTTGATGAGTCCAGAGATGTCTCTTGCAAAGAACAAGTGGCAGTGATCTTGCGGTATGTTGATAGTTGTGGAATTATAAAGGAGAGTTTTGTTTGTCTTGTTCATGTGAAAGAGACTACTTCTGCCTACCTCAAATCTTCTCTTGATTTTTTATTTGCAGAATATAACCTAAGTTTGAAGCAAGTTAGAGGCCAAGGATATGATGGTGCTAGCAATATACGAGGTGAGTTCAATGGCTTGCAATCATTGATCATGAGAGAAAGTAGCACAACTTATTATATCCATTGTTTTGCTCACCAACTTCAATTAGTAGTTGTAGCCGTTGTAAGAAAGCATAAAGGCATTAGTAATTTCTTTAGTATGATTTCTCTCTTGCTGAATGTGGTGGGTGGATCTTCGAAGAGGAGGGATATGGTTCGAGATATCAACCACGAACAAGTGCACAAGGCTTTAGGTTGTGGGCTACTACAAACTGGGACGAGATTAAATCAAGAGCAATGTCTTCAAAGACCTGGAGATACTCGTTGGAGTTCTCATTATAAAACTCTTAAGAGTTTGGTTGACCTGTTCCCAACAGTTGTCACAGTGTTAGAATTTGTGAAAGAAGAAGACAAGGACAGAACAAATAGAGATCAAGCATTAGGTCTACTTGTGTACTTTCAGTCATTTGATTTTGTCTTTTATTTGCATCTCATGTTGACTATGTTGATAATCACAAACACCTTGTCATTAGTACTGCAACGAAAGGATCAAGACATTATGAATGCCATTAAATATGTGAAATCAACTAGGTTGCATTTGGATGAGCTTAGAAGAGATGAGTGAGAATCTGTCCTAGGTGAAGTGCATGCTTTTTGTGAGAAACATGGTATTCCTAAGTTGGAAATGAGAGAAGTTTACGTTAATCCAAAGAAGCAATGGCAAAGAACTATAATTACCAATAAGCATCATTATGAAGTGGATTGTTTTAATGATATTCTTGATTGGCTACTTCAAGAGCTTGATAGTCGCTTCAACGAGACAACCTCTAACTTGCTTGTTTGGTCGTGCGCTTTGAGTCCAAGAGACTCATTTCATGATTTCAATTTAGAGAATTTGATGAGCATAGCTAAACTTTATCCCAGTGATTTTGATTTTGGGGAATTGAGGGACCTTAACCATTACCTTTGCCTCTACATTGCTGATGCGCGAGCAGATGATAGATTCTCCAACATACAGACTATTGGCCAACTTTCTCAAAAAATGGTGGATACAAGGAAACATCTTTGCTATCCTTTAGTTTATTGACTTTTGAATCTAGTACTAGTATTACCCGTCGCCACTGCCATAGTTGTGATGTGTTTTTCAGCCATGAGAATTGTGAAAAATTATTTTTGCGCAATCGCATCAGTGATGATTTCATGAGTGATAGCCTAATTTTCTATGTGGAGAAAGAAGAAATGAAGAAAGTTACCAATGACGTTGTGGTTCATCGCTTCATGAACTTGAAAGAACATAAATACTAGAAGGTATTGTATTTACTTTCATTCGACTATTCTACTTTTTTACTAGATAATTTTAATTCGTTTTGTTCTTTTTTTATAGGTCATTGAGGTCGGATGATGTATTTTGCCAATGTCTACTATCTTTATCTTTATCCATGATTTCGCCCTTAGTTGCTTCACTTTGCTACAATTAACAATATTATTAGTGAGTTTCTTTATGTTGGCAAGCATTTTGATCGCTATTTCTTTAGCATTGTACATTGCTATTGGTTATGTTGAAATATTGATGCTAAAAGTTGTTGGAAAGATTACTATTTAGTATCATGTTGCTCCAAAATTATATATATTGTTACATCTACGGTGAAATGGTGAACTCCAGTCATTTCCATTCTCATTCCGCCCCTGTCTGATTCAGGAGTTGTTGCACGTAAGAAGAGTATCAGTATAACTAGTCAAAGACCAAGATCAGGACCGGCGTGTAGTACAACCACCCCGAAATGGCACACGTGTACCTGTATTACATCGAGTAGAATCCATGTGGCTTTTCTCCCCCGTGGGGCAGAGGCACATGAGTTGCCTGCACCAAGTAGCAACGCGTAGCGACGTTGCTTTTGCGCATCATGGTACTGTTGTCTAACGTCCCTCCTTTGCTTCAGTACGAGAAAGGTGAGCGATTGAGCGAGTCTTCACAATCAAATGCAGGTAGGCTCTCTACAATTTATGGCACGGCTGGGACTTGATCAAATGTTGTTGCGCGTAGTTTTCAAGCGCTCGATAGAGTTTAGACAGGTGCATGTTCCGCCGAGTTATGAGTGATCCGTTTGTCCATCTCTTGTCACACATCTAAACTGTACTCCAGTACGCGCTGGACCATTGATGCGTGCACATGTTTGCGTATTAACATGCAGCTGGAATTACTGCAAAAGTAACATTGTTTCTGACCAATTATTCTATGCAATTTATTATAAAGACATTCAGTGGTGTGGCAGGCGACATGCATGTTGGAGTCCAAAACAGCAATATCTTTGTTCTTGGTTCTTACCCGCTATGCCTTGTGGCCGGGTCCGTCGCCTGTATGATCCCGCTGTCTCCAGGCATATCTTGGTCGGTGATGTGTTCGTCAATTTCTCTGATCTTCTGAATGTTCATCGTTAGTCTCACAATTTGACCAAATCAAAAGGAGATTTAAGGCAAGCTAATCAAGAATAGATGGCAAAGAGTAGACTAAAAGAGATCACATGTGAGCGCTTGATGGATGAAGAAGAGCTCTGAGCTGTAGGTAGCGGTACAGGCGAGGTCGTTGGAGACGGGGTCACTCGCCAGGAAGCGATGCAACTGTCGGCCTTTTCGCGGGCACATACGCCATGGAAGCAACTCGTCCACACGCTGTGTCGGCCACGCGCTGCCGGCGTGTGTGCGTCTGTGGCGCGCTTCGACCGAGACGCTTCTGCGTGCTCGCGCTCATCCGTCGCTTGCTGTAGATGTGTTGCTTACTTGCTTCCCTGGGCTCCTACTGGTCACGTACGCTATTTCTTGGGCGATGAGGTGCAGATCCTGATGTTAGGCCAAGTGGTGCTGAATCGAATAGAAAAACTAAAACTTTTTGTTACTGCCAGAGGAAGCAAGAACGCAAGATCTACCTTCGGCTTCAGGGTTGATTTGCTTCGGTGAATTGGTGAACGATCTTGTTTTTTATTGCATTGACGAGAATTAAACTCTCGATGTATTACTTTAATACATAATAAAATACCATATGTATTCATGATCGTAACCCCTAAGGCTCACGACCTCCGTGGTCATAAGGCTTCCAGAGGTTATTTTGAGGATACCCTGGTCGGACGAGGGCCTGTACCTAGTCTCCGACCAGATGACTGCTCGTGGAAACAGTGAATTGGTATCCGGATCTGACTTCGGGTATATTCCATACCGTGTGATGAATGGAACACATGTCATATTTGGTCCATACTATGCGACGTTTCATAATCTAAAGACACTGATAACAACCACCTTACAGTTGTGTGTCTCACAGGTGCACAACCATCGAACGGTTGATATTTCATCAACCGTTGCATCCCTCCAGCCGGACGCGTCGCTTCCCAACAGGCGCCACTTCTAGAAGTAACTGCCGCCACTTCGTCAACTACTTAAAGAAGAACGCAAGCGGTAGAAAGGGAGATCGGATCCAATTGGGAGATTGAATCCAACTCGAATGATCAACAGACGATTACGCTCAATGCAATTGGGTTAGTCCATGCCTTACAGAAGGCACCCCCTGTAATAGCTAGTTCATAGCAATAAAGAGCAATTCCATTCTCTCCCAAGAAGTCTCTGCCATTTTTTTCTTTTCATTTCGTAAGATCGACGACTTGATCGTCGACAGCTGGCGCTGTCAGTGGGGAAGAAGGCGTTGAGTTCTTGAAGATTATTTCGCTCAAGCATTCCTCATCTACTTCCTTCGTTCCATTATCGCTCATGCGAATGTGGTGGGGACTTGGGATGAGGAAAACTGGTTCGACCCGGCGGACTACTCCAACCTCGACATGGATGCATGCATCCATGCCATGAAAAAAAAACAGGATGTCATCGTCCTCTTCCTCCGCCGGTTCGCCAATCACAGCGATTAACGAAATCGACCGAATGGATGAGGATACACCGCCACCAACAATGGCGCTCTCAGAGGAACCGCTCGTTTCGACCGGTTTAGAACGTCTGAACACCTCTACAAGTCCAGTCGATCCAACCAGCAAAAGCGACAATTGGAGCCCAGGGCGACGGCCAGAGAGTCCAAGTACTCTCGATATTGTCATGAGCGACCAAAATTCGCCAATGGCTCCTACATATTCTGGGGGCCAAACAACACATGGTAAGGGTATCGATGAAGTTATCACCGATCACTGGCCAAGCGGGCATGGTGAAACTTAGCATACGATCGGCGGTCCGCCGGATCAGGATAAATCCACCACAAAGCCCGTCAGAGGCAGTAATCTCTGACCGCTTGTCGGGACCCCAGATCACCAGATCTAGGACCGTCTGTATATATCCGCGCTATTCCCTGGATCAGTAGCTAGTGCACACAGTCGCAACATTGGCGTAATCAAAACCGTACACCAAACTATAGATAAAGCAGACAAATTAATATTTAATAGCAAAAAGACCTTATGGTCAAGTCTTTCAACGCTTGCCACACAGGGCTTAACAACAAAAGGAAGCTTACAGCGGAAACCAAACACCTGGAGGAGATCACCCAATATGCCCACAGGCAATCGAGTGGAGGACGCGACTTAATTCGCATAGTCTTCAAAGTAGTCTTCCTCTTAGAACTCGTTGCTTCCTGGTTCTTCTTCGGTGACTGATCAACCAGAGGGCATAAAGCTGTGAGTACTTTGAATATACTCAGCAAGTCGCAGAGAAATGTATGCAAGTAATATTCATGCAAGGTTTGACAAGGATAGCTTTATGGCTATTTTGCAGAAAGCAATATTTGAAACAATTTTCTTTGAAACAACTAGTGAACATCCTGTTCACTTCCCAACCATCAACCATCTACAAGATTCGATCAACCCATTCCAACATTTTGATAAAGATCTACCCCTTGCGTGAAATCACCAGGCATGTCCATAACCGGGGACACAGCTATTCGAATAGTTTTACACTCTGCAGAGGTTGTACAGCTTGACCCACAAGACATGAATTCTCTAGTTTGTTCGGCACATATCTATACCACCGCTCACTTCCTTAGGTAAGTAGTCTAGAGCACGTGACAAGGCTTTTATAAAGTTTTGTTTTGACTCGGTTCTGCCCGCTAAGGGGTTACCGTTACGGGCCCCCTCTTGCGCCGTTCCCAACCAAACAGAGCCGAACCAAAACATTGCTAATTAGTCGGCCAGGTCTATGCCAGTCTAGACATGTGGTTGTACGGTTAAGGCCCAGATCAATGGTTCAAGGTTAAGTCCTTAGTGGTTCTCAAGCGAGGCTTTCTGCATTCCATGTGCCTCGCGCACCTAAGTACCTTCCGTACCCTAATAATATGCCTCCCGCATTGCCTCGCGCATTCCTCCTTTTCCATCCAACCACTCGCCCGAGCTTAAATCATTTTTGTTCAACCCAGCCAAGAGACAACTGTAACAGCCCAAAATTTCAATTTTGGTTAAAGTTTAAAACTTATTTGAGTTTGTGAATTTCCTGAAATTTTAAAAGCTTTGTCCTAAATGTTTTAAACCTAAAATAATTTAATTACCAAAATTTATTATCAAGTTTAAGTTGGGAATAATTTTATTAAGTCTAAAATGTCTCTAAGGATTTATGAGAATTTTTGTAGAATTTTTGGACTCTTTTTGCTATTTTCTAAATCTAAAAGGAATTAACCAGATTATTTAAAATAGAAAACTAAAAGAAAACTCTTAGCAGTGCTTGGGCGAAACCTAGCTCGGCCCACCCTCTCTTCACGTCTGCTTGCCCGAGCCGCCCACCCGCGCCCCATCTCCTTCACCCCGCCTCCCTCTCTCTCCACCATCGGATGCCCATCCGACGGCCCGAATCGCTCCACGCCTCCCTCTCTCCGCACCGTCGGATAAGAAATCCGACGGCCCCGCGTCATCTTCTCCCCGCGTTCTTCTCCGCGCGGTCAAGCCGCCTCCGCCATTTTCGCTCACGGCGAGGCCAGAGCTGGCCGCCCAACCTCCCACGTCCGCAAGACGTGCGCGCCGCGACTCGGCGCCTCCAACCGCCCTCGCCCCACCTTCTCCCCTCTCCTCCCGCGGATTCCCCGCCGCCAAGCGCAACCGCCGCGACGATCACCACCTCGCGCACGCCGCCTCGGACCTCCCCGGCGCCTATAAAAGGCCGCCTCGGGAGCGCCATCACCCCCCAAACCCAACGCCCCCACTCACTCTCACTCCCTTCGCGTGTACTCGCCGGAATCGAAGAAATTGTCGCCGTCGGTCCCGAAGATCGGAGCTCCAATTCCGCCGCCGTGGACGACGCCGCGTCCTCGCCGCCACCACCATTCGCATCGTCTCGACGCCGCGAAGCTTCTGCGCCCCTCGCCCTCGCCGGAGAACCCCCGTAGCGCCGTGTCGCCTTCCACCGTAGCCGCGCCGCCGCTCTTCGCTCGCCGCCGGCCGCCTCCGTCCCTGCCTCGTCAATTGGGTGAGCGCCCAGAACCCCCGTGATCTCCTCTCTCTTCGCGATCTCACCGCCGCGCCAGTACCTTTGAAGCGCCGGCGACCCTAGGTCCTCGCTACGCGCCGCTTCTCCCACCGTGGCCTTGCCACGCGTCGCCACGCGAGCGCCACGAGCGCGCCACGCCAGCGCCCAATCACGTGGCGCCTCGTGGCGACCACGTCGCACACACGCGCCACCTTCCCGTGCGCAAGCCCCGTGGACTTGGTCCACATGGACCGTGTCTCTGACACGAGGGTCCCACCTGTCAGTTTTTAATTTTATTTATTTAATTACCGAAAACCTCAGGGCTGACGTCACCATGCGCAATAATTAGAATTTCCTTTAGAAAAATAATTCGGGAAATTGATTAAAATGGCAGATTTAGGATTTAAATTGTAAAATTCATAACTTATTCATCTTAGGTCCAAATTAGATGATTCAAATTGCTAAATTCTTAGAAAATTATTATCTAACTAAATAAAATATAGTTATTCAATTTGGAGATCATTTTAGTTCTGTTTTAGAATTTAGAAATTCATTTAAAATCCAAATTTAGATCTAAATGTGTAAAATTCATATCATCGATTTCCAACTCCAAATTTAGTGAATTAAATTTCTAAAATTTTATAAAAATATTATCTAGCTTAATAAATTAAAATTTGTTTATTTGGAATTAGTTTAAACTGTCATTTTAAGTTAAAATTATTTAAATTGCAAATTTAGGATTTAAACTTGTAAAATTCATGTCTTTTATTCCCTAATTCCAAATTGAGTGTTTCAAACTTATAAAGTCTTATAAAATTATTATCTAGCCAAATAAAATATAATTATTTTATTTGGAGTTAGTTTAAACTGTCGTCTTGATTTTATTTGAATTTCAATTGATTTGTCGTTTTTCCACATTTAGAATACGACGATTCCGGGGAATTTGATTCTTCCGAAGAATTAGAATTTCAAGACTTCAGCGAAGGCAAGTTATACTTTGATCATCTTGCACCTACTATTTTAAAGTTATTTAAATTCAGTTTTCAAATTATTAAGTGCATGCATACTTTTATTCAAGTATTTTAAATTCCTGTTTAAATGATTAGATATTCCAACTGTCCTTGTATGGCCAATATTGAATATTGAAATGTCATCCCTTGTCCCCATAGATAAATGGTTTGGAAATGCTTAGCAAATGCTTAGACCATGATTTTGATTTTGGGGAGGATTTAGCCAAATCTTTACAAACTTGTTTTAACTTGAACCTATGGTATTGTCTTACCATAGAATTGTTGTAAAGGTGGTTTTACTAAATAAAATAAAGATGTTTTGGACTTGGGCGTAACGGATGAAAGGTGGGTGCGAGTTTATGCACGGGTTTAATCTGGTTAGGATTAAAGCCGTGGTTTAATTGAAAAGACGCCCAAGTCAATTAAGGACCGCCTTTGGCGTTCCTTTGCTATGCCAAAACGTACCACCACATGTCCTGTATGGGAAGGACTGGCTTAATAATTTGGGATACCTCATCGATATTAGTGCCATGTTGTATGAGTGGGTGTTGGTTAGACAAGAGTCCCACATGGCGCAAGAGGGGCTCCGGAGGATGGTTAGTCAATGGAAGCGAAACCTTAGCGGGCATGAGTATTGTGAGGTAGATCATTGTAACGGCCTTGTGATATTTGCTCTGTCACACGCTTTAGGAAGCGTGGATTGGCCGACACAAAGGGTATAATATCTCGTGTGGGTAAAGTTGTACAAACTCTGCAGAGTAGAAAACTATTCGAATAGCCGCGTCCGCGGTCATGGACATGCTAGCAAGCCACTTTGAGTTAGACTTGTTTTTGGTTTTAAAATGGTTCCAACAAATGTTTTCAGGATGGTTAGTCCTGTGGGAAAAATTGGGCGGTTAGCCATTGTGATTGGAGGATATCCGTCACCTTCTTGGAGGTTATCCACATTATTCAATTGTCATTTACAATATGATTTTAATTAATGTATGAAAATGGCCTTGCAATCTATTATGATTATTTAAATTAAAACTAACGCTTTCATAAAATGACCCCGCCAATGTCCTTTGTTTACCTTATGCATGCATTACAATTCCATATTGGGTGTAACTTGCGAGCACTAGTAGTTGTGCTCATGCTTGCTTTATGCAACAAAATTTCGAGAGAAGACTACTATCGGGGCGGTGAGGACACCGACGCCTAGGTTCGCCCCCTGCGATTACTGTGGCGGATCGTTCGCCTACTACTATCTTTTTATTTCCGCTGTGTTATTTACTTCTTTATTTGGCTTCATGCCCAATTGTATCGAACTCTGATTTACTATTAATGAAATGCGAGATTTGGTTATGTTATCATTTTTGTAACTGTGTACACCGGAAATCCTGGACTGGTGTATGAACACAGAGGGTTCGGGATCTTTCGTTCCCGGGTCCGACAAAAGTGGTATCAGAGCCATGTCGACTATAGGTCGTGGCCTTAGAATTGCCTTAAGGACTTATCTTCAAAAACTAAAACTATTTTGAGTCTATCCAGAGTCATCTCTAAACCTTTCTCTTTAAAAATGTTTACTAACTCCTCTCCTTCTCAAAATTTTAGATGGTTTGAAATCTTGGGCGCTACTTCCCACGGAGCCTTTCTTTGGATCTTGGGCGAGATACTCTGGGAAATGATCTGACACAGGTTACCGAAGAGGCCGACTTTTCAAGGATTCAAGTACCAAGTGGGAGAACAACAAGCGTGGAGAGTAGAAGTGCTCATCTACTCCAATCTCGCACCGGACACCGTCTTCCATGTCTTTGGCGCTCCGATCCGTGCGACACCTTTGATGAGGGCATGCGAGGATGCGGCAAGAGAGGATCCGCCACCTTCGCTACACCTACAATCATCGCCTTGAGGCACGGGTTTCATTACTACCCGATGCACATTCCGACCGACTCGACAAGACTTTCAACTCCGCTAGAGACGAAGATTCCCCAGAATCGACACACACGGTGGATCTGGCTAAGGCTTTGGATTACGCCTCTAAACACCTTGAATGACTTGCTCACCGCTTAAGCAGACTACAAGAAGCGAAAGAAAGTCAAGACCGTAGCTGAGCTAGCTAGCTACAAGGCGGGCGAGGCTAGCTCGATGAGCGGATTATACCCCGATGCTCCATTATAGTTATCTTCCTGTTAGCTCGATCTTTAGTTGCGAATTATGAGCTACTATCTTATTTGTGGTAGCCATAATCTTTGAATAAAATGACTTAATAAAGGAACTTTTGGAAAAATCGCTCTTTGTCTTGTGTGCTCTTTGTGTTCTTGGGTCATTAGAGTTTACCCTTTAGAACTTCCTATCTGTCTATCTCTCCTAAATCTTTGGAGTTCTAGCAGATGGTGACCACCGTCATGCGGCGATGGCGATGTCCGAGGTCGGGCAACGAAGACGCAGATTACAGGGAGGATCCGTGCAAAGAACCACCCACCGCCACCAAAGGACGGATTGGCGTCGGATGATGGAAAACCAGAATCATCGATTAACCTCCTAGCTCGATCCCTCAACAACGTCACGAATGTGCGAGCAACAAATCGGATCGCACCACCACCTCCACCCGCGAGAGATTGACCATGGCGATTTCATGCGCATCGCCCACCGACCTTCTCCAAAGAAAGACAGAGCCGATGGATGCCGATGGCGGATTCGTGCTATCGGGAAGAAGCCGGATATCACTCGATGTCTTGATCGTGAGAGAGTCTGTTTGCCTCTCACCGACTCACGGTCCCGCATCGTAATGGTGGGATAACTACAACATCTCCCATCGCGATGCGAGACTATCTCTTGGGAGGAGTTTGTGCGGGCTTTCCGCCATGCACATATTCCCGAGGATAATGACCTGAAGAAGAAAGAGTTCTCTGGCGCTCAAACAAGGCAACCGCCGGTGGGTGAATACTGCACAAGTTCAACCAAATTGCTCGCTATGCCCCAGCGAGACGTGGCTAGTGATGAAGAAAGGCGAGAAAGGTTCATGGATGGTTTGAGCGATGAGATCTCGCCACTGGTCTCCAATGACTACTGTGACTTCCAACAGCTTAGTGAATAAAGCTTTCGCCAGAGGCCAAACATCTGCGCAGATGGAGAACCGCAAGCGGAGGATGGCGCTCGAAGTTCAACTCGGAGGGCAACCCAAGCCTCGTTTTGCTCGGCCTCGGCCACCTCGAGTGGAAGGTTCGATCTTCTACACCCGAGCTCCAATCTGCAAGACAAGCTCCAACTCTTCCGGCTTCGCAACAATGCATCTGCGGGCGGTTTAATGAAGAACCCAACTTCATCGGCGGCGGGAGTGACATGCTTCCATTACAACGAGATCGACATTATGCAAACAAATGCGAAAGAGACAAAGATCTGCGACATCGGCCGAGCCAAGATCGAGTACCGAACCACCGGCGGCACCCCAAAGCGGGCGGGCGATTCACGAAGGGCGTGTGAATCACGTCCGCAAAGCAGAGAAGCTTCGGCGGCACGGGCGTAGACGTCGCCCCGAGTGCGTTTCTTGTTAATTCGATACCGGCATCGATTCTGTTTGATTCCGAGCTTCGCATTCTTTTGTATCCAATAAGTTTGTGGGCAAAATGGGTTACCTATTTCTCCATTAAGTAATCCTATGATAATCCATTCCCGGGCTCGAAAATGAGAACCGGTTCTCTATGCGAATCTTACCTGGAGATATCCTGAGTGTCCTTCATGGTAGACTTGATAGTCTTGCATTCTCAAGGTGCGGATGTAATACTTGGAGTGGATCGCTAGCCAAGAATCAGGGCGGATAGATTGTGCCAATAGGTCTATTACTCTCACTAATGAGGAAGGAGTCACAGTTGAATTCAAGCCCAAGACCTGCATCGGAGGAAGTTCCATTCTGACCAGCTTGAAGGAGTTAAAGCTTGAAGATATACCAGTGGTGCAAGAATTCCCGGATGTCTTTCCTGATGATTTACCCGGCATGCCACCGGACAGGGACATAATGTTCTTAATTGACTTAGTCCCAGGGACCGCTCCAATCTCGAAGCGACCCTACAGAATGCCGGCCAATGAATTGGCAGAGATGAAGAAACAGATTGAAGAATTGAGGAGCAAGGGATATATTCGACCCAGTTCATCACCTTGGGGAGCACTGCTTTATTGTCAAGAAGAAAGACAACGATATGAGGATGTGTGTGGATTATAGGTCACTCAATGAAGTGACAATCAAGAACAAGTACCGCTACCTAGGATTGACGATCCGCTCGATCAATTGAAAGGACAAGCGTATTCTCGAAGATCGATTTGAGATCGGCTATCATCAATCAAGATCGAGACGTAAGATATTCGAAGACACCTTCACCACTAGATATGGATTATGCGAGTTCACGGTAATGTCTTTCGGTTTGTGAACGCCTCGCTTTTCATGAATATGATGAACAAAGTGTTCATGGAATTCTTGGATAAGTTTGTGGTTGTTTTCATCGATGACATCCTCGTCTATTCAAGAATGAAGAAGAACATGAGAACCACCTCAGTTGATTTTGGGAAAACTTCGGGGAGAACCGACTTTATGCCAAATTTAGCAAGTGCGAATTTTGGCTAAGGCAAGTGGCATTCCTTGGACATATTGTGTCCGCAGGAGGAGTTGCAGTAGATCCAGCCAAAGTCGAAGCGGTAATGGATTGGAAACAACCCAAGTCTGTCACAGAGGTGAGAAGTTTCCTTGGATTGGCTGGGTATTACCGCAGATTCATTAAAGGTTTCTCCAAATTAGCAAGACCAATGACTCAACTTCTGAAGAAGGAGAAGAAATTTGAATGGACAGATGCTTGCGAGGAGAGTTTCCAAGAGCTGAAGACGAGACTAGTTTCAGCACCTGTATTGGTCCTACCAGATATTCATAAAGATTTTGTGATTTTCTGCGACGCCTCTCGTCAAGGACTCGGTTGCGTATTGATGCAGGAGGGCAAGGCTGTATCTTACGCATCTCGTCGATTGAGGCCACATGAAGGAATTATCAACTCATGACCTTGAGTTAGCAGCGATTGTGCATGCATTAAAGATCTGGCGGCATTACCTCATCGGTAACCGCTGTGAAGTTTTCACGGATCATAAGAGTCTGAAGTACATATTCACTCAGTCCGACCTTAATCTCCGACAGAGAAGATGGCTAGAATTGATAAAGGATTATGACCTTGAGATCCATTACCATCCGGGCAAGGCAAATGTAGTTGCGGATGCCCTGAGCAGGAAGGCGTATTGCAATACCATCTTGGTTCGGAGAATCGGCGAGTTGTATGAAGAAGTGAAGCATCCGAACTTGGAGATTGTTGAGCAAGGATGTGTGAATGCTTTGGAAGTTCAACCAACACTTGAGTCGGATCAAAGAAAAGCAATTAGTAGATGAAGACATCAAGGAGATCAAGAAGAATATGAGAAGAGGCAAAGTTTCAGGATTCACCAAGATGAGGAAGGAGCAGTGTGGTTCGGGAACCGCATCTGCGTCTGGGATCAGCAGGATTTAAAGCAGTCGATTCTGAAGGAAGCCCATGAGTCGCCTTATTCCATTCACCCTGGCAGCACCAAGATGTACCAGGATCTTAAGGAAAGATATTGGTGGGTCAGCATGAAGTGGGAAATTGCTGAGTTCGTAGCCCGTTGTGATGTTTGTCAGCGAGTCAAGGCAGAACATCAAAGACCCGCTGGTTTGTTACAACCGTTACCGATCCCCGAGTGGAAGTGGGAAGAAGTTGGTATGGATTTCATCACCGGACTTCCTAGGACTCAATCGAGATGTGATTCCATCGGGTGATAATTGATCGGCTAACTAAAGTAGCTCATTTCCTTCCGTCAAGACCACCTACCCGGCGACAAGTTGGCGAGTTATATATGGCTAAGATAGTGCGTCTGCGGAGTGCCCAAGAAGATCGTGTCCGACGAGGATCACGATTTACATCAAGATTTTGGCGATGCGCGCACGAAGCTTTGGGAACCGAGCTTAATTTCAAGATTGCATATCATCCGCATGACGGATGGCGGACGAAACGAGTCAACCAGATCCTTGAAGACATGCTTGAGCTGCGCCTTGGATTACGGAAAAAGTTGGGACAAGAATTTGCCCTATCAGAATTTTCAGTATAACAATAGCTACCAAGCCGCCTTCAAATGTCCCGTTTGAGGCTTTGTATGGCGAAATCACGAACTCCGCTTCTATGGGATGAAGTAGGAGAGCATCGATTCTTTGGGCGAGTTGATCAAAGAAGTTTGAAAGTAAGGTTAAGGCAATAAGAGAGCATCCAAAGTAGCTCAAACCCGAACCGAAAGAGTTATCTTGATAATCGTCGGAGAGTTGACCTTTCTTTGAAGGAGATTTTGTCTATCTCCGAGTTACTCCACTCAGGAGTAAGAAGGTTCGAACCAAAGGAAAACTTGCACCCAGTTTGTGGGACCTTACAAGATTTTGGCAAGAAGAGGTGAAGTTGCACATCGGCTTGAGCTACCAAATCATTATCCGCCGTCCTAGCGTCTTCCATGTTTCACAGACTAAAGAAGTGCCTTCGAGTGCACGAGGATCGAGACCCTTACGAAAGCATTGATCTTCAAGAGGACCTCACCTATGTGGAGCAACCGATCAAGATTACGGGCGTCGCAGAGCGTGTCACACGGAACAAGATCATCCGTTCATACAAAGTTCAATTGGAGCCACCACCACGAAAGTGAAGCCACTTGGGAGCGAGAAGAAGACATTAAAGCCGGGTATCCCCACCTTCTCTTGATCAATCCCGAATCTCGGGGTCGAGATTCCCTTATGGGGGAGGTTTGTAACACCCAAAATTTCAATTTTGGTTAAAGTTTAAAACTTATTTGAGTTTGTGAATTTCTGAAATTTTAAAAGCTTTGTCCTAAATGTTTTAAACCTAAAATAATTTAATTACAAAATTTATTATCAAGTTTAAGTTGGGAATAATTTTATTAAGTCTAAAATGTCTCTAAGGATTTATGAGAATTTTTGGACTCTTTTTGCTATTTTCTAAATCTAAAAGGAATTAACAGATTATTTAAAATAGAAAACTAAAAAAAACTCTTAATGTGCTTGGGCGAAACCCTAGCTCGGCCCTCCCTCTCTTCACGCCGCGGCCCAAGCCGCCCACCGCGCCCATCTCCTTCACCCGCCTCCTCTCTCTCCACCATCCGATGCCCATCCGAGCGGCCCGCACGCTCCACGCCTCCTCTCTCCACTGACCGTCGGATGAGAAATCCGACAACCCGCGTCATCTTCTCCCGCGTTCTTCTCCGCGCGGTCAAGCCGCCTCGCCATTTTCGCTCACGGCGAAGCCGTGGTAGCCGCTCCAACCTCCGCGTCCCGCGACATCGCAGCGCCACGACTCGCGCCTCCAACCGCCTCGCCCCCTTCTCCCCCTCTCCTCGCGCGGATTCCCCGTCGCCCGCGCAACGCCGCCACGATCACCACCTCGCGCCGCCGCCTCGGACCTCTTGGCGCCTATAAAGGCCGCCTCGGGGCGCCATCACCCCCAAACCGCGCGCCCCACTCACTCACTCTTCGCGTGTACTCGCGGAATCGAAAAATTGTCGCCGTCGGTCCCGAAGATCGGAGCTCAATTCCCGCCGTGGGCGGCGCCGCGTCCTCGCCGCCACCACCATTCGCATCGTCTCGACGCCGCGAAGCTTCTGCGCCCCTCGCCCTCGCCGGAGAACCCCCGTAGCGCCGTGTCGCCTTCCACCGTAGCCGCGCCGCCGCTCTTCGCTTCGCCGCCCGGCCGCCTCGTCCTGCCTCGTCAATTGGGTGGCGCACTGAAACCCCTGTGATCTCTTTCTCTCTCTTCACGCATCTCAGCATCAGAAGTGCCTTTATGCCTTGGCGACCCTAGGTCCCAGCGGCGCCGCCATCGCACCGTGGCCTTGCCACGCCAGCGGCGCCACGCGAAGCGCCACGAGCGCCACGCCACCTTAATCCCACGTGGCGCCTACGTGGCGACCACGTCGCACACGCCACGCCACCTTCCGTCATAAGCCCGTGGACTTGGTCCACATGGACCGTGTCTCGACACGAGGTCCCACCCGTCGATTTTAATTTTATTTATTTAATTACCGAAAACCTCGGGGCTGACGTCACCATGCGCAATAATTAGAATTTCCTTTAGAAAAATAATTCGGGAAATTGATTAAAATGGCGATTTAGGATTTAAATTTTAAAATTCATAACTTATTCATCTTAGCTCCAAATTAGATGATTCAAATTGATAAATTCTTAGAAAATTATTATCTAACTAAATAAAATATAGTTATTCAATTTGGAGATCATTTTAGTTCTGTTTTAGAATTTAGAAATTCATTTAAAATCCAAATTTAGATTTAAATGTGTAAAATTCATATCATCGATTTCCAACTCCAAATTTAGTGAATTAAATTTCTAAAATTTTATAAAAATATTATCTAGCTTAATAAATTAAAATTTTGTTTATTTGGAATTAGTTTAAACTGTCATTTTAAGTTAAAATTATTTAAATTGCAAATTTAGGATTTAAACTTGTAAAATTCATATCTTTTATTCCTAATTCCAAATTGAGTGTTTCAAACTTATAAAGTCTTATAAAATTATTATCTAGCCAAATAAAATATAATTATTTTATTTGGAGTTAGTTTAAACTGTCGTCTTGATTTTATTTGAATTTCAATTGATTTGTCGTTTTTCACGTTTAGAATCTGACGATTAAAATTTGATTCTTAGAAGAATTAGAATTTCAAGACTTCAGCGAAGGCAAGTTATACTTTGATCATCTTGCACCTACTATTTTAAAGTTATTTAAATTCAGTTTTCAAATTATTAAGTGCATGCATACTTTTATTCAAGTATTTTAAATTCCTGTTTAAATGATTAGATATTCCAACTGTCCTTGTATGGCCAATATTGAATATTGAAATGTCATCCCTTGTCCCCATAGATAAATGGTTTGGAAATGCTTAGCAAATGCTTAGACCATGATTTTGATTTTGGGGAGGATTTAGCCAAATCTTTACAAACTGTTTTAACTTGAACCTATGGTATTGTCTTACCATAGAATTGTTGTAAAGGTGGTTTTACTAAATAAAATAAAGATGTTTTGGACTTGGGCGTAACGGATGAAAGGTGGGTGCGAGTTTATGCACGTTTAATCTGGTTAGGATTAAAGCCTGAGGTTTAATTGAAAAGACGCCCAAGTCAATTAAGGACCGCCTTTGGCGTTCCTTTGCTATGCCAAAACGTACCACCACATGTCTGTATGGGAAGGACTGGCTTAATAATTTGGGATACCTCATCGATATTAGTGCCATGTTGTATGAGTGGGTGTTGGTTAGACAAGAGTCCCACATGGCGCAAGAGGGGCTCCGGAGGATGGTTAGTCAATGGAAGCGAAACCTTAGCGGGCATGAGTATTGTGAGGTAGATCATTATAACGACCTTGTGATATTTGCTCTGTCACACGCTTTAGGAAGCGTGGATTGGCCGACACAAAGGGTATAATATCTCGTGTGGGTAAAGTTGTACAAACTCTGCGAGTAGAAAACTATTGAATAGCGCGCGTCATGATCATGGACATGCTAGCAAGCCACTTTGAGTTAGACTTGTTTTGGTTTTAAAATGGTTCCAACAAATGTTTTCGGGATGGTTAGTCCTGTGTGGGAAAAATTAGGCGGTTAGCCATTGTGATTGGAGGATATCCATCACCTTCTTGGAGGTTATCCACATTATTCAATTGTCATTTACAATATGATTTTAATTAATGTATGAAAATGGCCTTGCAATCTATTATGATTATTTAAATTAAAGCTGCCGCTTTCATAAAATGACCACCCAATGTCCTTTGTTTACCTTATGCGTGCATTACAATTCCATATTGGGTGTAACTTGCGAGCACGGTAGTTGTGCTCATGCTTGCTTTATGCAACAAAATTTGAGGAGAAGACTACTATCGGGGCGGTGAGGACAAGCGCCTAGGTTCGCCCAGGCGATTACTGTGGCGGATCGTTCGCCTACTACTATCTTTTTATTTCATTTGTGTTATTTACTTCTTTATTTGGCTTCATGCCCAATTGTATCGAACTCGATTTACTATTAATGAAATCGAGATTTGGTTATGTTATCATTTTTGTAGCTGTGTACACGGAAATCTGGGTGGTGTATGAACACAGAGGGTTCGGGATCTTTCGTTCCCGGGTCCGACAACAACCCTTGCCATGGCACAACAAATTTTAATAGCAACGACATCGCACCACAATTGACACAACGGTAATCTCGCACCACAGTTGCACAACAGTGGTATCGCACCATAGTTCCATATCTCATTAAGTCAAGTTCAATCATTTTTGAGTATGTGATCATGAGACCATCGCATAACTAAAGCATGGCTAAGCATAATACGCACCCATGTTGGTATTGCAATAATGTCCAATCAATAATTAACCATCCTAAGGTGTCCAAGGATTATGTCATTCAATGATACATGTCATTCACAAATTATCAAGGAGGCATAATGGCAATTAGGTAATTAACTAATTCCCGAAACCGTTTATTATAAAATTAGCGATGCATGTTTGTATCAAACAATATACTTTTATAAAGATGGGTTCAATATGATCAAAGGTCTACGACTTGCCTTCGTTGAAGAGTAGAGATGCTTGATTAAATCGGGTCCACGAAGTCTTCCGAAACACCAGAATCTATACGTGCGAACAAAGCTAAATAAATAAAACAACTCCAAATAAAATCCAAATAAATACTAGTAGGAAGACAAGGAATTAAGATGAATTTAGAAATTTGAATCACTCGAATCGGAGTTCGAATGAGGAAGTTATGGCCAAAGGAAGTTTGAAGAACACATGAAATGATGAAATTAGGGTTTTCCCTAATTTTTGGAATTATTTTTGCAAAGGAAAAGATGAATATGACGTCAGCTAACGTCATCAAAGGGATTTTCAGCCGAAATAATTAAAATAAATGAAATTGACATGTGGGGCCCACTGTCAATGAGATGGGTGTATGTGGACCGGGTTCACACTGTTTTGAAGGGTGTTTGGGGTTGGGCGCCCGTGGGCTTCTTGCGAGGCGACCACGTCGACAAAAAGGGCCGAGGTGGCTGCAGACGGTGCCACGGTGGCAACCGCGGACGGACCCGTGGCCTTCGGCGATGGTCGCTAGCGATTAGCGGCGCGGCGACCGATGGCGAGGACACCAACGCGAAGAGGAGCTCACGGGGAGTTGGGTGCGCGAGGTCTTGATGACACGGCGGCACGAGAGGGTCACCGGCGAGGAGAAAAAGCGTGGCGGCGGATGAAAGGCGGCGGGGGCTCCGTGGCCTCCGAGAGGAGAGTCTGCGCACTGTCTTGCCATGACAAGGAGGTGGTGGTGGCGAGGTCGGCGGCGCCGGAGGGGGGCACGGCGGTGGCGGAGTGCGGTGGAAGCGGCTTCGGCGGCGGCAGTTGGAGCTCAAAATCTGGCGAGCTCGAGAGGAGAGAGAGGGAAGTGGGATGAGGAAAGAGAGAGAGAGAGGAGGGCGTCAGATGCTCACTTTATAGGACTCGGGGAGACCCGGAGGAGGAGGAGGAGGAGGGGGAGGAGGAGGAGAGGTTGTCAGCCATTAATGGTAGACGGTGGGTGCCAGCTTGACCCTTGAGAGAAGAGGGAAAGCGGGGTGCAGGTCTGGCGGAGGCGGGGCTAAGCGGTCTGTTGGATGGGACGAGGTAGGCTGCTAGGGCATGGCGAGGAAGTGATGGGAGCCAGCGAGATTCGAGGCGAGGCGCGCGGCGGGTGTGGTGGAGGTTGAAGATGACCAAGAGGCGTGCTCTCGGTGTGGGTGGGGCCATGAGAGAGAGAAGAAGGCGAAGCAGCCTGGTGATCATGGTCGTTTCGATTCCCATCGGACGATGACGAGAGAAGAGCGTGTGTGCGTGAAAGCGGCCAACGCGTGGGCATGCAGGAAGGAGAATGGTAGAAGAAATTCGGTCCAAACGATAGAAGGGAATTTTGAGGATTTTTTTTTAGAAAATACGAGAAAAGCAAAAACCTTTTTAGAAAATAGCTAAAGCCATCCAAAAATTCAAGAAAAGTTCGCAGAAATCTCTTAAATTATTTAGAACTTAGTAAAAATATTTTCAGCTTAACTTTTGCTTTTAGTTTTTTGCAAATAATTATTTTTAACTTAGGGCAAAAGGAAAACCCAATTAAGATCCAACAAAACTCAACTAAACCAACTTTTGAATTAATTGAAGTTGGATTAATTCAAGTTAAATTGCTTTTAAATTCTAAATTTCAAATTAAGCTTTAGCAAATTAATAAAACCAAATGATTATTTTTTAAAAAATTTGAAAATTTTCAAAAACTCAGGAAATTTGGGATGTCACATCGCTCTCCATCGTGGAAGCTCCTTGCAGAAGCCCTGGAAGGCTCTCCCTTAGGTACGACGGGAGTTCCTCGGAAGATCATTGTTGACGCCACGAAGTTAACACAATCAGAGATACCAATCCGGATACCATGGACAGTGCTCCATGGATTAACTCGCCACCACTTGCTGGTGGAAATGGTACGGGTGCTCAAGCGCCGACTACTGGAGGCAACCGAACTGATGGATGTGCATCAGTTAATTCACCTGTTAATAACCCCTTGCGAGTAAGGAATCAGGCAGGGCCATCCGAGAGGTCGAGGGATAACTCGACTCATCGGACGCCCACTGCAAGTGGAAATTTACCACGACCTTCGGTAACTATACAGAATCTGCAACAAGTTCAGGATATCTTGAATAATCCAGACCCTGCTTTGGCAGGAACTTCAGATTATGTTCATCTTGCAGGTCAGATGTCGGAGATCCTCCAACAAACCATGCGGCGTACAGAAATGTACCGGGAGCAGAGGAATTCACAAAGTCACATGATGACCTCATCCCAGCACTCCTCTTTCAGTAGAGGACAACATGGTCGTGCAGAGGATCGAGCGACACCAAGACCCCCTTGTAGGTTCTGACCAGGAAATCACAAGGGAAGACGGCTCTTCACAGCAGCCACTCCGCCTCCTCACCAAGAGGAACGACTACTTGATTCAGCCGATCTTAGGCATCATCTGAACTAGGTAGGTGGTCAAAGGCGTTATCATAACATCCATGACCAGTTTGGTACATCGGATCCTAGATATGCAAATCCGAGGAACCGATCCCCGACTGACTGTAATCCGGCTCCTTTGCAGAGAAGGCGCTACGACTCTCTTACGGGATGGCAAGCATTTTGGCGAGTCTCCAAAGTCATTAGTTGGCGAACGAGTTCAACCGACCAACATAGAGAATTTCAATAGGACTCAGAACCATTAGAATTTCTTCAGATTTATTCTACCGCCATCAAGGCCGCTGGTGATAATCATAACATAATGGCAAATTATTTGCCTACGATCCTTGAAGGATCTGCCCAGCCGTGGTTGATTAACCTACCTGTCGGATCTATCTATACTCGAGAGCAACTTTGCGATACTCTGATCGCCAACTTTCAAGGGACATACGACCGCCCCGAAAAGGAGGATGATTTTCATCAGATAAAGCAGAAGACCAATGAAACTGTTCGATAAAATATCAAAAGATTCAATCAGGTTCGGAATTCCATCTCAGAGATCGTAGAATCTTCTGTCATCCAGGCCCTCAAAGCAGGGCTGAGAATCGCCGGTTTATGGAGGATATTGCAATGAATCCTCCACGAACAATTGTCGAGATTTTCGACATGGCGAACAAATACACGGCCGCTAGCGAAGCGGTTGAATGGTATGAAGCCATTGATCGGAAGGACAAAAATCCCCAGTCAGATATGGAGAAGCAGGAGAAGAAAGGCAAGAAGTCTCTCAAGAAGAAGAAAAATCGCAAGCCCGACAACAAGGAAATCCTTGCGGTTCCAGAGAGATATACCAAGGGCAAGAAAGATTTCACCAGTTGGAACAAAGGTAAGGTTCTGACCAGTGACTTCAAGAAAAGTAAGAAGTGGTGTCCAATCTGCGCACCTGTCGGGCCTAGCAAAGTAAGCTGGAAGATTACTACTCAGGCAAAGGACCCTTCCCCTCCATAATAGAACTCGAAGAATCAAACTCCAAGAAGGATAAAGATGGCGATGAGGAGATGGACTACCGGGAACCGCAACATACAGTGGATATGATCTTTAGAGGATCCTTCTCGTACGATTCTAGTCTGAGGGCCGTGGAGCGAGAGGTCAATCTTGCCGAGTCTCCGATCACTATCAAGCTATCCAGGTGGTGGGAAACTGTAATCTCTTTCAGCAAACAAGACTGCCCCATCCCGTCGACTCGACCAAGTAGGTTTTCTATTATAGTTAAACCTACTATTAACAATTATAAAGTTAATCGAGTCTTAATAGATGGAGGTAGTTCTTTACATATTTTGTTTTGCGGGAGCGTTGGAAGAGATGCAAATCCCAAGGTCCAAGGTGAAACCTGTGAAATATGCCTTCCACGGCATAGTTTCTAGTTCTACCGCCAAACCGATAGGATAACTGTCCCTACCGGTTACATTCAGAAGGCCTAACAACTTCCAGACAGAAAAGGTTCCGTTTGATGTGGTTGATTTCGAAATTGCATACAACGGAATTATCGGTCGTCCGGCTCTAGCAAAATTCCTGATAGCCACGCACTACGGTTATCAGAGTCTAAAGATGCCAGGACCGAAAGGTGTCATCACGGTCTGAGGAGACCGCAAAATGGCTTATGCATGTGATCGGAAGTCCTTAGAACTGGTCAATGAACTTTCGACCAGGGAAACTAACTCGTCACCTATGCAAGTCAAGCACTCAAAGCCAAAGATGGCGCCAAAGCCTTCCAACCAAACCAAGAAGGTACCACTCAGCAAAGGTGCTCCTCCGGGAGGCGTCAACACTCCGTCTGGGTCAAGAAACATTGATGCAACCGACCAAAAGGTACTAGTGTGGTGGATTTTGAATCCGCATATAATTGAATCCTTGGTCGACCGGTCTTAGCAAAATTCTTGATAGCCACGCACTACGGTTATCAAAGTTTGAAAATGCCAGGACCAAAAGGAGTCATCACGGTTCGAGAAGATCAGAAAATGGCTTACGTGTGTGATCTGAAATCCTTAGAACTGGTCGATGGACTTCCGACCAGAGAGGCTAATCCATCTACCGTGTAGGTCAAGCACTCGAGGCCAAAGATGATGCCAAAGCCATCCGACCAGATAAAAGAGGTACCACTCGATAAAAGCGCTTCTCCGGACAGCGCCAAGTCACCACCTGGGTTAGGAAACATTGACCCATCTACCCTCAAGATTCTGGTCGGGGCAAGACTCGACCCCAAATAGGAAGAGTCGCTCGTCTCCTTCCTCTGAGCAAATCAGGACGTATTCACCTGGCAGGCGTCCGATATTCTCGGAGTCCCTCGGGAGGTGATCGAGCACAGGATAGCTCTCCAGCCTGACAAGAAACCGATCAAGCAGAAGCTGCGGCGTTTTGCACCTGATCGGAAGGAGGCAATCCAGTCGGAGATTGACAAGCTCCTCAAGGCTGGGTTTATTCGTGAAGTCGACCACCCAGAGTGGCTCGCCAATGCTGTAATATTTAGAAAAAGCAATGAGAAATGATGAATGTGTATTGACTTCACAGATCTTAATAAAGCTTGTCCGAAGGATGACTTTCCCCTTCCACGCATTGATCAACTTGTAGGCTCCACTTCAGGGTGTGAGTTGTTAAGTTTTTTGAATGCATACTCAGGGTACCACCAGGTTAACATGAGTAAACAAGATGAAGAGAAAACTTCCTTCATAACTCCATATGGCACTTACTGCTATGTTAAGATGCCGTTTGGGCTAAAAAAACGCTGGTGCGACTTTCCAGAGGTTGATGTAGAAAACCTTTAATCCTCAGATAGGTCGAAATCTGAAAGCCTACGTTGATGACTTGGTCGTAAAAAGCATCAACGCTGGCGACCATATTTCTAACCTATACAAGGCTTTCAATAACTTAAGAAGACATAACCTTAACTTAAATCCAGAGAAGTGTGTGTTCAGAGTTTTGTCTAGAAAGCTTCTTGGGTTCCTAGTTTCGGCTAGAGCTATTGAGGCAAATCCAGCAAAAATTTCGACCATCGACCAGATGCGTCCTCCGACCACGAAGAAAGAAGTCCAAAAACTAACTGGCTGTATAGCAATGCTAAGTCTTTTCATAGCACGGTTAGGAGAAAAAGGACTCCCTTTCTTCAAACTCCTTCGGAAACACGAAAGTTTTGAGTGGACTAAAGAGGTAGACAACGCCTTTGAAGAACTTAAAAAGTACCTTACGAGTGCCCCAATCTTAGTCTCTCTGAGATCAAGGGAAACATTGCTAATTTACATGGCTGCAACGCCATAAACAGTTAGTGGTGTGCTGATTATTGAACATGAAAACATCAAACGACCAGTATATTATGTAAGCGAAGTCTTACATGGACCAAAGGAACGATATCCACAGGTACAAAAGCTACTCTATGGTCTCCTTATGGCTTCAAAAAAACTAAGGCATTACTTTTAGGCCCACAAAGTGGTCATACCAACCGGATATCCCTTGGGTCAAGTCCTTGAAAACAGGGAATCATCAGGACGAATAGCAAAATGAGCGGTCGAGCTTGGGGCGTTCGACCTCCATTTTATCTCACGAACAACAATAAAGTCTCAGGCAATAGCAGAATTCATTGCCGAATGGACAAATTCTGAACCCACCCAAGGGCCCGAGAACAAACACCACGATGAGTGGACAATGTACTTTGATGGTTCCTTGATGCTTAAAAGCTCGGGGGCAGGAGTTGTCTTGATATCCCCTACTGGCGAACACATCAAGTACGCCATCCAGTTGAACATCCCTGCTACAAACAATGTGGCAGAATACGAAGGTTTACTGGCATAACTCTGAGCAGCTCGTTCGCTCGGGATTCTAGGATTACTAGTGAAAGGTGATTCTCAACTAGTAGCGAATCAAGTCGGGAAAGAGTATCAATGCTCAAGTACCAAGATGTCATCTTATCTGGCAGAAGTACGAAAACTCGAAAAACACTTCTTCGGTTTTCAGATCCAACACATTCCTAGAAAGGACAACTTTCTGGCGGACCAGTTGGCACGGATGGCCTCCACCAGGTCACCTGTCCCTCCCGGAGTTTTTCTCGAGCAACTCGATTCACCCTCAGTGGTCCAGCTTTTCGAGGACATAGCTGTTCCACTAGAGGTCGTACAAATCGATCCTAAGAACACAGATGCTCCACAGATCGTTGATGGTTGGCGCCGTCACGATCACGGCAGAGAATGGATGACGTGGATCTACAATTATCTTCAGCATGGCATTATTCCTGATGATGATATAGAGGCAGATCGTATAGCACGAAAAACCAAATCATACACTCTGATCGAAAGTACCTTGTATAAACGAGGATATCATGGAGTGTTGATGAGATGCATATCTCAAACGGATGGCATTAAGCTGCTATCTGACATTCATGGAGGAGTCTGTGGAGCACATCATTCCTACAGAACATTGGTCAGTAAAGCGTTCAAGCAAGGATACTACTGGCCAACTGCCCTTCATGATGCAAAAGTGCTCGTGACAAAGTGCGTACAGTGTCAATTTCATAGTCGACAAGTATATCAGCCGGCACAAGCTTTGCAAACCATACCTCTTTCTTGACCTTTTGCAACCTGGGGCCTAGACATTCTGGGACCTTTCCCAAGAGCACCTGGGGGCTTTAAATTCCTTTTCGTCATGGTTGATACGTTTACTAAATGGATAGAAGTTGAGCCAGTTGTTAAAATAACAACTGAAGCTGCTAAGAGGTTCCTCATAAAAAACGTGATCACATGATTTGGCATACCAAGTCGTATAATCACAGACAACGGTACCCAGTTCTCTAGCAAAAATTTTCAGGAATTCTGCGACGATCCAGGTATCAAAGTACACTTCGCTTCTATCGCTCATCCGCAAAGCAATGGAGCAGTAGAGCTGGCCAATGGTGTCATAATGCAAGGAATAAAACGCCGAGTGTTCGACCAGTTAATCAAACGGTCAAGAGCTTGGGTTCAAGAACTTCCTTCTGTGTTACAGGCCGTTCGAACCACGACCAGTCGTGCGATTGGTGAAACTCTATTTTTTCTGGTTTATGGTGCTGAAGCAATGCTTCCTTTAGAATTGAAAATAGGCTCTGCTCGTACTGATTATTTCAATGAGAACGATCAGATTCAACGAAGACTCGACGACATCAATTTCCTTGAAGAATGACGAAACCAAGCCCTCATACGATCGGTGGTTTACCAACAAGCCATGAGAAGGTACCACAGTCGTAAGGTGCAACCTCACAGCCTAACTGTAGGTGATCTGGTTCTACGACGAATTCAAAACCAGGCTAATAGCAATAAATTTTCTCTCAAGTGGGAAGGTCCATACACTGTGGTTGAAGACACCCGACCTGGTTCGGCACGCCTAGCTATGTCAGACGGACGTGTTTTTTCCAACTCTTGGAATATTGACCAATTGCATAAGTTCTTTGTATAATTGTATTTTCCATTATTTCAATTTATTAATAAAGATGCATTTCCTTTACTTTCCGACAAATGATTTTGTCTATATATCTGTCTTTCCATCTGGTTTGCATCCTATTATTGCCTCATCGGTCGGAGGAGACCAAATTCTCTCCGATATCCTTTGTAAAGGATCTCTATTACTCTATGGCTATGACGCACAAGTCAAAAGCCATAAGGGTCCTAGTCGTGACCATTCAGACATTGGTTCTCACACGCGACGAACACTTTTTTCTTAAAGAATTATATGAGTAATGGGAGCAACACACAGGCAACTACATATAGCACTATATATGTTATAGATTTCAGGACTACATTTCTTACCTTCAACAATCTGTTATACTCCTGTTTTGGCTACTAGTCGGGACACGGAAAGCCTCCTAGTCAAAGTCTCTCCTTCTCCGCACGTGGTCCTGCCCATTGGAAGGAGCTTCCTAGCGACAGTCCATTTCTTACGATCCTCGCTGCCAGCCAGAACTTGAGCACGGACACATTTTGCGAAGTGTTTCTTTTAGTTTCTAGTTCTTAGCAACACTTACGACTAGTTTTGGATACGATATATAAACAAATCCATTTGTCGATTTTTGCATACCATCTTATTAATCAATACAAGTCTTAAACACCTTCCATCCACACAAGGTACTTCACAGTATTTCGATTATGGAAATGACCCAAGACTAGTCGAAATCACACGCTGATTCCGACCACATTGATTTCCTAGTGATACTTAGGCCATTTTATGACATAATTAGCATATGCTCTGTACCGTGGTCGTAGCTAATGCTCATTTTCTTGGTCTACTGCTTCTATAGTAAAGTTCTTCTACTAACACAAGCAGTCGGGGGCTAGGAAATATATGAGTATTTGGTAAATTTAGGAAGACAAAACAAAAACTTCATTGATGATAAAAGGTAAGTTTTATTTACAATTGTCTAAATATTACATTCTTTTACTTCTCGAAGTCACTAGACTGATCGCTGCATGGAGACCCAACCTCCATTTCTTCTGTGATCTTATGTCCGAGAGGTGTCATTTCCTCGAACACTTTGGTTGCTTCTTCTCCTGTGTAGTTGAAGTCTTCCTCAACAGCTTGGAGGTTTATGGAAGGGTCGGAGACTTTTAGTTTTGCCAAAGCAAAACTGACTCCATTCTTAACAACATTAAACATGGTCTGCGCATGGTTCTCCCGAGTTGTCTTAAGGGCACCCCTGAGGTCCTCGAGCTGTTGGGCATAGTAGTTGATCTTCTCTGTGGGATCTCCTAGATTGGGCAGTTGCGTTCCCGATCCCATAGCGAAGAGCATCTTGTTGAAGGCTTTGACCTTTTCTTCAAGGCTTTGCCCAAAGGCTGCCTCCTTGCTACGCTCGAACTCAAGAGCCTTCTCTACTCGCCTGAATGCTTGAGTTTGCTTTTAACAAGTAAACCAAAAGGTAAGTACATACGACTAGAAAAAAGAAAGTAAACTGGTCGAGTTTACGACCGGTTACCTTCGTTCTTCTTCTTAAAGGCGTCAAGAACTTCCTTATACTTGATCGACATATATATTTGATCGATCGGTCCTTGTTCTGACAATCTTCTTTAAGCTTGGTAATAATGGATTCTTTAGCCATAACTTCTTCTTTAAGCTTCTCCGAATCTATCAAACAGGACAAAGAGTAGAATTAGTTAAAAGAAAAAGAGCCAAATAGTAAAGAAGGAGAGAAGAAGATACTAAAAGGGTGCTTACATTCTAATTCGGAGTTCCTCTTCTTCAGGAGCTTTATTCGCTGGGTAAGTCCTCCAACCACATCGAAATTCTCTACAAAATGCTACAAAATATAGCAAAACTCCTTTAAGTATTTTCCAAGGGAACAAAGCTATTAAAAGTGGTCGTGGAAGATTACCTCAATTGCTATGTCATTATATTCGGCAAAAATTGAGTCAGCACTCGTCTTTGCCATACGGTCCGAAATTCTTCCCCACGCTTCATTAAGTTCTCCATCTTTGAAGATTCGGAAGCGATAAAGAAAAGTGGCTTTACGAGAAGAACTCTCAGTAGGGGTCGAAACCTGCTGAGGTTCCTCGAGGTACACCACCTTTACAGGTGGGGTTGGCACTACTACCTCCACAGGTAGATTTGGAACCACCACTTCAGCAGGTATGGTCGGAGCCACCACAGGTTCCTAAGTTGGTGCTGCCACCTGCTCGGGGGCTGGCTCAACCTCTTCAGGAGCTTCCTCTTGAAGGGTACTCTAGTCATCTTCGACCAGAATACCAGAGGATCTACTACGACAAGAAGAAAAAGAAGTTCAAGACTCAAAAAGACACCAGAGGTAATTACTTACATAAATCTTTATTTCGTGTATACATACCTGGTTGTTTTCTTGGTTTTGATTTTAAATCGCGCCGACGCAAAATCCGCCACGCTTGCCTTCCTCTTCTTTTCGACCGATTTCACCGGCTCTGGACCGATGGGGTTGGCTAGATCTGCTACGTCCTCCAACCGAAGGTCAGAAGAAATGTTCTCAACCAACTGGTCGAAAACGAGATCCCTGACCATCGAATCGGAGGGTGTGGTCTCGTCGGTCTCCAGAATAGTTGCCACATTAGCAACTATCAGATCATGAATGGTCGTCTTGGAGCCAACGACCTCCGTAGTTTCGATCTGCAGACATTCTTTCTCTCCTGTCTGAAATACAATTCAAAGTTTTAATCAGGCGGTGTTATTTCCCATCTAAATTATATTTTCTTGTTTCTGTGAATGCTCTTTCTTACCTCCAGAAGACCATCGTCTTGTGCGGTCTCTGAGCAAGAATCGGTCGAAACAGTAGTGCAAAAGGAATCCTTGTCGGATTTGCTATACTTCAATCTGACCGACTACATATTAAGAGCAAAGGTTATATACATATCGAAAAATATATAATAGATGAAGGAAAAGTGATTATTTACCTTGAGTTTTCTTAGTCTCTCCTCATCAGAGACAATGGCCAAAATGCCCGACAAAGCAGCCTTGGTATCAGGCTGCCCAACACAAATCATCTTGATCCGCTCTCTGACTTCATCGAAAGATAGGACTTCAAGAAGACAGGGAGATTTCAAGGTTAAAAAAAATCAGCCAAATAAAATATACTGGTCGGAGCTTTCCAAAGACTTACCATCTTTTGAGTCTTTGATCGCCTCATCACGACCGATGTACCAGAGCAACGAATGCTCTCAGAGCTTCAAAGGACTAATCCGGCGTAAGGAAAAGTCCCTAATTATGTGCCAGGAAGTCAATCCCTTGGCACTAAGTTCTTGAATGGCATCGACCACCCTTCCGACCCATCCTTTCTTCTTCTCGGTCGACCTCCACTTTATGTTCTCATTTGCCGTCTTGTCGATGAAGTATAGGCCATCGTCCTTCGTGACTGTCATATAGAACCAATTCTTCTTCGATGACAACCATGAAGATTTTGAGTACATCTGGATGTACTCATCAGCCTTTCCATCATGGAGGTGCAGCGAGTATTCCCCAGGTCCAGCCGCCGACTTCCCCGACTTCGCCATCCGGTAGAAATACCTGAAGACCTTAAGATTTGGTCGGATCCCTAGGTACGCCCCGCATAGGTAGACGAAGATGTTGATGTTGGCGATAGAGTTTGGAGCCAAGTTCACCAGCTCGACTTCATAGTACTCTAGGACCCGAGAAAGGAATTTGTGAGCCGGCAATCTCAGTCCGCACTCGATGTAGGCGAGGAAAATAGGGATTTCCCCTTCCTCATGGCTCAGAAAGTGTTCTCTGGCCGCTGACCTCAATTTGATTAGATTCCTATCTGAAAGCATCTCGATCTCCTCCAAAGCCCTAAGCTTCTTGTCGCTTAGATCAGAAACTAGCCACTTAGTAATTTGATCCGACATGGTTGGGTTTAGAATAGTAGTCAGAAAAGGAATTGAGGGAAAAGAAGAAAGGGGGTCAGAAGAGATTCTCAGCAAGAAGATGAAAAATGTCGGAGGAAAAGCAGAAGGTGTAAAAACCTAAGCCCCGTGCTACGGGATTTTATAGCCGCCATTCTTTAACCGCAACCGGGAGTTACCCAAGAGTCCAACAGACAAAACCTTTTCGTCCAACAGACAGAAAAACTCTTCGGGTCCTAAGGCATTTTCTCAACTTTAAAGTGAATACAGACTACCTCGAGTGTCACAGCATTAAATGAGGGTCTGCCCAGTACGACTTCATCGGGAGATAGTGTTCGCACGACCAATTCACTTAAAGTTCGGGGGCTAGCTGATGAGGATTAAACTCTCGATGTATTACTTTAATACATAATAAAAGACCATATGTCTTTATGGTCGTAACCCCTAAGGCTCACGACCTCCGTGGTCGTAAGGATTCTAGAGGTTATTTCAATGATACTCTGGTCGGACGAGGGCCTGTACCCCAATCCCCGACCAGATGACTGCTCGTAGAAGCAATGAACTGGCATTCGGATCTGACTCCGGGTATATTCCATACCGTGTGATGAATGGAACACATGTACCACGCGACGTTTCATAATCTAAAGACACTGACAACAACCACCTTACGGTTGTGTGTCTCACAGGCGCACAACCGTCGAACGGTTGATACTTCGTCAACCGTTGCCTCCCTCCGACCGGATGCATCGCTTCCCAACATGCGCCACTTCGAGAAGTAATTGCCGCCACTTCGTCAACTACTTAAAGAAGAATGCAAGCGGCAGAAAGGGAGATCGGATCCAATTGGGAGATTGAATCCAACTCGGAAAATCAACAGACGATTGGATTTTAGTAGTATAACAAGTATTACACTCAGTGTAATTAGGATTAGTCCACCGCTTTACAGAAGGCACCCCTTGTAATAGCCAGTTCATAGCAATAAAGAGCAGTCTCATTCTCTCCTAAAAACTTTTTGCCATTTTTCTCTTTTTATTTTGTAAGAATCGACGACTCGATCGTCGACAAGCGTGCACATAGGCCACTTATATAGGGGGAACATAATTGGACGCGGATAATCTTCAGTGCTACAGGGGTATATAGATATGAAAGTGTGCAGACCAAGTACTTCTGAGTTCAGTCCCAACTCCCAAGTGCCTCAGGTGGATCCCCGCTAGTAAATACTCCGGATTTACAGCTAGTTTAGTATGAACTTAAAAAAAGTGAATTAGTATTGGACCTGCTGTTGATTTCATTGTACATTTGTTGTACTCTTTCTGAGGGGTTGTACAATTGTACTTTGGTAGTAAACTAAAAGTAAAGCGAATAGATTAACAAAATTATATTTTTGGTAGAAACGTGTCACGCAACTACAATTCGTAAATAAATTAAAAAAATAAACTGAGATTTTATACATTTGGACCACTATGATTTTCGCATGAGAATGGCTCCAAAATTACCCCCAAAAAAATCCATGAGAGAGGGTCTAATTCTCTCATATGTCCAATTCTCCAAAATTATATATTTGCAACATTTTGTGCACAAAGATAATCATATGTGCACCGAAAAATTCTGAACTGAACACGTGTGCACTTGTTGATTAATGTGGAATTGAATCATTTCCTGTAAAATTATTGTGTTAAAAAATGCCCTAATTAAAATCCTTTCAACCTCTTGGCAAGCTGAACGATAGTAAATATATACAAACGATAGTTGGTTACCTATCTGAATTGGCAATCGAACATCCCCTGAGGGTATATATAATGGTATAGATAACTATTGTCTATAGTACTTTTCGTCGTCCTTTTTAGACAGCACTAAAGACAGTTTCTATAATATGTTGTTTTTTTACATGTCTCTATAGACAGTTTCTATGTATACAATGTGTCTTGTTTCTCGTGTTACAGTCGTCTATTGCATGAGAGATGGTCCAATTCTCTATGTTCCCCCTCTCTCCTCCACAGCATCTTGTATCTTATATATCAAGACTTACAAACAGCTAACGTTACACCTTTGTACATGCTCCGAGTAATGGGAGTTAATGGTTTACTTTTCCTTCTTTGCAAGGGGGTTAACGGTTACCCAGTTTTATTTCGTGCCGGTTGCTATACAAGGAGATTGGAACGCACAAGATTCATGAGTATAGATGTTCTTCCATGCAAAAAATTAACATGAGTTGAGCAGCAAGTTTTTGAGAACTTCCCAAATTGAAATACGCATCAAACAAAAACGCAAGAAGTATAGAGCATTAGGTACATCGGGTCCCAGCCTTCATATAACAAGTTGTCCTGAAATGGAAGGATCAAATGCGTGATCATCTAAATCGTATGCGAGTTCATTTGAACACTCAAAAGCAGTACGCTAAACAGCCGGTAGTTATATGGAGTCCACATCATTTCTGCGACTAATAATACAAAACCAACTCCAATTTAATTCAACAACTATGCAAATCTAAGGACGGGCCACTGGCCTGGCGGTGGGATGGGGGTGTTCGTTCTATCCACCGGGTTGATCTAAGGATCGGTACGGCGTGTCTTATTTAATTAGAATACACGCGTGTATTCAGTGGTAAAGTAGTGTAGTGGACATGCATACGTGTGTGACAGTGAGTGAGCGTGTGTGGTACACTGTGTGCGCCTTTAGTGTACTTAAAAGAACTATACAAAACTTATTTAAAAAAAATCCGAGCACCACAAAAACAAATATGGAAATTACGCGTGCTCTATAGCCGGTATTAATTCAGTAGCATCAGTATTGAGCAGTGGTAGGCCCGGATGACAACCCAGTATCAGTACAGCAGTCCCCATTCTCTCTCTATATAACCCCTCGCACTCGCATATATTTCTCGGTCACACAAACACGCCAATACTGCTTAGGTAGTGGTTAACCACCGAGTAACACCGCGTCGTGACGAACCACGGAGCACAAGCTGCACTAACAACACACACCGTACGCATTGCAGTGCCATGCCGGAAGCACCAACCGCCAAGCCAGCCCCAGCCTGCGGCTACGCCCCCGGGGCGCACCGCGAGGCGCGCGAGTTCATCGAGCACGTCACGGCGAACGCCGGGGAGGTGCAGCGGCGCGTCCTCGCCGAGATTCTGGAGCAGAACGCGCTGGCTGAGTACCTGCGCCGGTACGGCGTCCCCGCCTCCCCCGATGCCGCAGACGCCTTTCGCCGCCTTGTCCCGCTCGTCACCTACGAGGGCCTCCAGCCGGACATACTCCGCATCGCCAACGGTGACACCTCGCTGATCCTCTCCGGCAAGCCCATCTCCGAGTTCCTCACAAGGTACACATGACACGTACATGTACATGTGCATACGTACGCTTCAGTGTGGAAAACCTATCGGACATGGATATATGTGCTAACGAGCGTTCGCGCAATGGGGGTTTATGTGCACCAGCTCGGGCACGTCCGGAGGGGAGAGGAAGCTCATGCCGACCATCGCCAGCGAGATGGACAGGCGGTCGCAGCTGTACAGCTTGCTGATGCCGGTAATGAGCCAGTCGGTGCCCGGGCTCGACAAAGGCAAGGCGATGTACCTGCTCTTCGTGAAGACAGAGTCGCGCACGCCGGGCGGGCTCGTGGCGCGGCCGGTGTTGACGAGCTACTACCGGAGCCGCCAGTTCCTCGACCGGCCGCACGACCCCTACACGGCCTACACGAGCCCCAACGAAGCCATTCTGTGCGTGGACTCCTACCAGAGCATGTACGCGCAGCTGCTTTGCGGCCTCGTGCACCGCGCCGACGTGCTGCGCGTGGGCGCTGTGTTCGCTTCTGGCTTCCTCCGCGCCATCCGATTCCTCGAGAAGCATTGGCCGCGCCTGTGCCACGACATCTGCACGGGCGAGCTCGACCTGGAGATCACTGACCGCACGGTGCGCGACGCAGTCGGGAGGGTGCTCCGCGCCGACCCCGCGCTCGCCGACGAGATCGAGGCCGAGTGCCGGAGGCCATCGTGGGAGGGCATCATCAGACGTCTGTGGCCCCGCACCAAGTACATCGATGTGATCGTGACCGGCACCATGTCGCAGTACATCCCGACGCTTGAGTTCTACGGCGGCGGCCTGCCGTTGACGTGCACCATGTACGCCTCTTCTGAGTGCTACTTCGGCCTCAACCTGAACCCCATGTGCAAGCCCAGCGACGTCGCCTACACGCTCATCCCGACCATGTGCTACTTCGAGTTCCTCCCCGTCCGTAGCAGCAACGCCAATGCCGAACCGAGCCACCGCGACCTCGTCAACCTGGTCGATGTAAAGCTCGGTCACGAGTACGAGCTCGTGGTCACCACCTACTCCGGTATGCCTGATACCTTTGACATGGCGTGTATATTCGACCTGTGGATTGATTAGTAGGACTAACATTTTGTGTATGTGATTGTGACTGCAGGTTTGTATCGGTATCGCGTGGGCGACGTGCTGAGGGTGGCGGGCTTCAAGAACGAGGCGCCGATGTTCAGCTTCGTGCGGCGGCAGAACGTGGCGCTGAGCATCGACTCGGACAAGACGGACGAGACGGAGCTGCACGCGGCGGTGAGCTGCGCGGTGCAGCACCTGGCGCCGTTCGGCGCGTCACTGGTGGAGTACACCAGCTACGCGGACGCGACCACCATCCCAGGCCACTACGTGCTGTTCTGGGAGTTGCGCGCGGGCAGCACGGCGGTGCCGGCCTCCGTGTTCGAGGAGTGCTGCCTGTCCGTGGAGGAGGCCCTGAACAGCGTGTACCGGCAGGGCCGCGCCTGCGACAGGTCCATCCGGCCCCTCGAGATACGCGTCGTGGCGGAGGGCACCTTCGACAAGCTCATGGACTACGCGCTCAACCGCGGCGCGTCAATCAACCAGTACAAGGCGCCGCGGTGCGTGCTCCCCGGACCGGTCGTCGAGCTGCTCGACGCGAGGGTGCAGGCCAAGTACTTCAGCCCCAAGTGCCCCAAGTGGAGCCCCGGGAACAAGCAATGGAACACCAACAAGACGGAGCTGGTCAGCAACGGAGACGCCTAGGCCTAGCTGATGAGTGGGAGCTAGGAAAATGCATCATGCATGACGATGTGTTGCCGTAGGGGGCATGCATGATATTTCGTATTTGAATTTTCTGAGGCAGCGAGGAATAGTATGAAATGATGACTTAGGGTGCCTATGAACATTTGCTTTTTCTCCCCTTTCTCTTCGTTTTTGTAATATTCTTTCCTTTCTTTTTTGGTCGTTTTGCTCTGTGTAGTACATGTTAATTAAGTTTATTATTATATTACTAGCCATATGGCATGGACTTTTCTATGACAAATCAAGAGGGCTTTCAAATTTCTGCACAATGCATGCGAAGCAGATAATGGTCTTCTTCTTTTTTGGATTATTCAGGAAATAGATCACATGGATCTAACTATTTTATATCAATTATATCTTATCATTTTCCATTATGTTATCTCATGTGATTTTGATGCCCTGGAATTAACTTTTCAGGTTAGATTTCTAAAATGATGCGCATGAATTTAAGTCTAGTGTGCGCACTACCATTGTTTGTTTCCGGGAAACATGGCCATCGAAATGGCATAGGTTGTACAGAAGGGTTCCTATTCTAATCAGGCTCATATTGAAGCTTAGTTCTTACTCTTACTTTTGAGTCAACAATTCTTCTTTTAAGACAGCTATGCCCGAATTATGGGTTGGAAATTTCTCGAGATTCATGCATAGTTTTCCATAAGATCAAAATAGTTCATTGTTCGAGTTATATATGCTCAATCAATCTAGTTTTGATCGAACACGTACGTACAATTTCTCTTCTTTTTCTTATTTAACACAACGTACTCATGTGTCTTCTCATTAATTTGGAAAGCTAGTCGACAGAGCGGATCTGCTAAAAAACTATTTAGGGTTTACTGCACCAACCTTAAGTTTTGGTTTGCTCTGTTTGATACAAACTCGATCGGCAGAACTAAATTGTGCTCCCAGCATGAAATAATAATTTGGCTCAAAATAGATTGTGGTATTGGTAATAACTTAAAAGCATAAGCGTTACATAATAAAACCTATTGATGCGTGGTTGGAGGTTATCATAAAAATTAAGAGAGAGAGAGAGAGAGAGAGATATGTTAGAAATTCACACAAAAAAACATCTAACCTTAGTTACAGCTAATCCACAGGATTTGCTACCGTGCAATGCGTGGGCCAAACAATCTTGTTTCAATTAAATTCATGTACAGGGGAAACACAAAACGAACAATTCATTTTGATCTAATTTTCCACACATATGTTAGAATACAAGCATTAATTTCAAGTTTTTATACTAGTAGCTAGCGAGGGTTTAATTAATTAGAGAGGCTTTAAATCAATAGCGATCAAATCCTTGCACTACTTGGAAACAAATAACCCTCTTCAAATACAGATAAAAAATTGATTTTTTTTTCCAAGAAAACACTTCACTATTGCTTTTGAGCTCAAAATACTCCCCCTGTTCGAGAATGTATGACGTTTCAAACATCTATACGAAATCCAACATGCAACTTTGATCACTATCTTTTATATGAATATGTTCATAAAAAGTATACAAATTATTATATTATGAAAGCATGTTTTATGACTAATATATGGCATCGTTTTCGCATGACCAGTTTAAATAGTTTTTCATATATTAGTAATCAAAATTAAACAAATTTGATTGCACGCTTTATAAAATGTTATACATTTCCGAACAAGAGGAGGAGGCGTAGATAGTGTGCTCTCGCGTGGTACAGGGAGCACACTCTCTTTTCGAAGGACCTACAAAACGGTACCCGACCAAACAGCAAGGCCGAAGAGCAATTTTCGCTCCAGCTAGCACTACCCGTCTCAGGCAGGCAAAACTAGAAAGGCCGTATTAATTAAGTGCATACGGCCAATAGTATTTTCTTGCAAAACTTTGATGGAAATATTAATAATGATGCATTGCTCTGATGCATGACTATTGCCTCCACGTATGGATATGGTGCTGCATACACACCAGTCAAAAAGGCAAAATAAAAACAAGAAAAATAATCTTCGACCTATATATTACCTCAACATCTGTCCTAAAATTAAGTAATTGATGCGGTATCAATGAATGATTGGGTGGTATAATAGTCAATCACAATGAATACTCACGCTGTGCAAACATATGTGAACAACCTAAGGCCTCGTCTTGAAAGTGGCAATTTTCTATTGAACTGTTTGTTGTAGGCATACCGTGAAATTCATGTATTTTAAACGAGGGTTAAAGGTAAAGGATGCACGGGATGATCAAATATTTTGCCAATAATTTTAGCATACGGCTGATGTGAACTTTCGGTTACCGCTCCTCACTTTAATTAGCTTTCAGCTTTTGCATGCCACCCGTCATGCAGCTGGATTGGCCGGCACCAGTTACGTTCCGAGAACTGACGACGTGCCCGACTAAAATCTGGCTGACACGATCTCGGTCGGTACTTAAGTCTGACTCGTCGCATGCTGTGCCCAATTACGAAAGTTTGGATTCAATTCGCAATCTATAGTTACGTACAGTTGCTTTCTTATGAGCTGTACTAGCTCCTCCGATCCATCTGGCCGGGCGCGTAATCGATTGGAGACCACGTAGATCAACGGATGGCCGCATTTTCTTTTGCGGTTGAACCGAACTCGGCATGTGTCGGCAACTGATACGTACGCACTGCTACGTAGTGAACTTGTCAGAACGTAGTCTAACCGAGACGGAACTTGAGGCGCGTAGAGCGAGCCGTGCTAAGTCGACATCGATTAGCCACTCTACACGATCGCCGTTCCATCTTTCCTAGTTGGAAAAGTGGTGAGAAGGTCACTGTTATGTTCTGATATCTTGTATGTACCGTATTTCTAAAGATGACAGCGACTACGGAAACAAGTCCGATAGAGTACGCCCGTGACCGTTCAGCGTACTGTAGCGCGGTTGGTTGGGAGTACCGCTAGAGTTTTAGACGTGACATGATCGATATTGCTAGATATTCTTTGAAGCGTGGGGATGTGTGTGCATACATATACGAACTACTACGTCACGTAAACAGTACGCTTTTAAAAAACACATAGAGAGTACAAATTACTATGTGAACCGCAAATTAAGATCATGCTAATTTTGTTCTTACAAAAGAGTACAGGCTAAAAACTACTATACCATGAAGGCACGCCGGTAGCCACAGTGAACAGTTCGAGAGTTACATAAAGACATGGACCACAGTATTTAACTTTTGAAGCATTGGTACAAACGAAGTCGTTAATGTCAAACTGGACCTTCTGATCAATTACTGGGCACAATTAAAGGCATCAAGTAACTCCCAGTAAAAACAGTACGCCGAAGCAAATGACGAGGGAAAACGAGATGCCCTCTGTCCACGGAAGCGGGCGGCCGGCCGGCGATCTCAGAACGGCATGCAGATTGCAGAAGGCAACGGGAGTGACAGCCAAACCAAACCAGGCCATTACAGCGGAACAGGCGATTGAGCACACCGCACCACAGGCAGAGCTGCAGAAGAAAACAAGCAGAAAGGCTGAGTCATCCATGTGGAAGGTACGGTACAAAGCGAACAGCGGGGCCCCGCCGCGGTGGCGCGGCTTGGCGGTTGCGGGAATATCCGACTCCGCGCGCGCGCGCGCGCGCGGCTGCTGGGGCCGGCACCGCATGTGGCTACCTCCGTGCGTGTGTCTGTCGTGCGCGGGCGTCCGTCCGTTTTGACCGCAGAACACAGGTCCCCGGCCGGGGGCGTGCGGCAGCCGGCATTGGCACGCACGGACGTACGAGCCAGAGCGGCGCCCGTCCTTTTGTACGCGGCCCGGGGTGACACGTACCAGTACCGCTAGTTGTGTACAAGCGCGGTTCCCTTTAAAAGCGCGGACGTCTCGGCTCAGGAACCTTGTTCCGGATCGGCTCAAGCGTGTGCGTTAGATCTGCTTCGATCAGGTCTTCTGGTCACGTGAAGTCCTCGATCGCACGAACCGATCTGATAACGCATGTATGTATAGTATAATATTATTCTAAATATACAGCAGTAGGATTAAATATATGATATATTTCAATGAGTTTAATAGATGATATTTTTTATTTTATCGGCATGACCGGCATTGTCCGGTATCGAAACCGACATTACTGGTATCGAGCTAATATGATCGATATTGATCGATATCGAGACCGATACGAAGGTACAGAGCACATAACTATTTTATATCGAGACCGATACGAAGGTACGGAGCACATGACTATTTTATACCGCTTTAGGTGGCTTATTGATTAGTTAATTTCATACGCACCCCGCACTAGAGCCGCACAAGGCACACAGCCTGAGCCCTGAGGTTTGGTTTGGCAGGTGGTTTAATTATTGACCGGACCCAGCCAGTGCACTATGCTGAGCGGGCTACTACTCTAGTCAGGTATACATTGCCTGCAGTGACCAGTCACTGCTCCTTACCAAGACTCGTGTTCAGAAATTTGAGCCCATCACCGAGTCTGGAACTTGGGATTAACCATGTTAATTTGTGTTATTTCTCAGATCAGTAGATAGTACACATAGTTATATTATTGGTTTAAACATATATCACGAAAATACAAAGCTATTGTATAATATTAAACAAAGCATAAATATACATTGTGGCTTTTGACTTGCAGAATGACCGGATAGGCCAAATACTTTTCAGAGAACAGTAGCGGAAGCAAGATCAAAGTGTAACATGTAGAACCCTCACAATATACCCACGGGCAATCGACTGGGGGCTCGCGACCTAATTCTTGACCTTCTTGATCTTCAGTCTTGTTCAACGCTCATAATTGTCCATGTAGTCTTTTTTATGCTTACTGACTAAAAGAATATAAATAGCGAGTATGAATACGCAACTGTACTCGCGAGCCAACATACAATGCAATTACTATATATGCAAGACTAATCAAAGGGAAGACTCGTGGTTCTTTTATTTTGCACAAAGCCATTTATTGAAATAGATTAAGTAGTAACAAATCATGAGACTTAATATTTTACTAACACAAGTTTTATAAACTAATTTTTTTGTTGTAAAGTACTAGTGGAGATTCCATCTCCTATACCATTGAGTGGCTCCGTCCACTCAATGCTCAGGTCATATCCCGTACTTACCACTGGTCCCCCACCAGGTCATCTCAAATCTCTGGGTTTCAGCCTAGCTTTTCATACCACCCACAAATTATTTTATAAAAATAAAAGCTACCTCAAGCAAGTTCCCAGCACCGCTCTTGACCGTGAGCACGGCTATCCAGATAGTTTTCTTACTCTGCAGAGTTCGTACACTTTACCCACAAGAGATAATCAACTCATAATGTCCCTGACACACTTCCATAGGTGTGCGACTAAGTTGATTACCACAAGGCCTTTACAATACCCCGCCTCAACGCAACTCCACACCGCTAGGTATCACCTCCTTAAGGCTTCCACCGCCCACGAGCAGGTCTCCCATTTGCATCGTGCAGTTCCCGTGGCTTCTTCCCCCTTTACCCACATCGCATTCCCCCAATGGCGAAGCCACACCGAGGCGAACAAATTAGTTAGCCAGGTCGTATCCATTATAGACTTGTGGTTACACTATTTTTACATGGGAGATCATCACAAGATTCGCTCCTTAATTGACTCGGACGGTACATCCACATACCAACTTTCTCTCGTGCACCCGGCACCAGCCATTCTTTCCAGCCACCCGAGTCTAAATCTGTTTTTTAGGTTTTATTTTGTTTTTAAACATAACATTTCTAGCCAACATACCAGCCAAACTCCAGCCTCAACTGTCTAATTTCATTTTCAAATGATTTTTAATGATGTCGGGCAAATTACTTCCCGAATGACAATGTATCTAAGCAAAACTAAGTATGACACTTAGATACAAACTTATTACCTAGTATGTTAACCATTAATTCTAGGGTGACAAGGATAGTGTCCAAGTTCAAGGATTAGGAGTCTATATATAACTATTGTTAAGGCATTAACAATGAGCTAGACCAATATAGTTGTATAAATTATAGCAATGCAATTTCATAATTTAAAATAATATAATTTCAAAAAGTAGGTGCAATATGATCAAAGTATTGACTCGCCTTGCTCAATGTTCTGATAAGGCTCAATATTCTGATAATAATCTCGCTCAACGTGCTGGTAATCATCCTGTTCAATGTTCTGACAATCTTGATTTGGATCTTGAATATGATCGAACCCAAGAACATCTGAAAGCATTCAAATGAAATCCAAATACAAGCTACAAAAGGAATTACTTCAAATAAAAGTAAACACATCTAACGACATCTTGAAAGAACGAGATATTCCAGATGAAACTAATCATACCTAATGGAGTTGATGAAGAAAATACTTCAGACGAAGTATATCCAAAGGAGTTGATGAAAGAAATACCGCATACAAAATATAATCAAAGGAAGTTGATGAAGGAAATACTTCATACGAAGTATAACCAAAGGAGTTAATGAAAGAAATACTGCAGACGAAATATAATCAAAGGAAGTTGATAAAGGAAATACTTCAAACAAAGTATAACCAAATACTAGTACAAAAAGGCTAATACTGGACGCCTCATCATAGACGGTTGACCAAAACTGTCTGTATTACATGCAATCACAAACGGTTCATATTGAAAACCGTTTGTGTTACTGGCTGCGCTAAAAACCGTATGTGAAGAGGTAATATTACAGACGATTCATATTAAAAACCATCTGTGAAGTATCACAGATGGTTCTGAACACGAACCGTTTGTGATAATTGTACTTCACAGATGGTTTTTAATTATAACCGTCTGTGATAATATCGCTTCAGCTTAGTGCGTTTCCTCGTCGCCCGATGAGTTTCTTCGTCGTCGTCATCGCTGATGCGTCTCTTCGCTGCATCAATGCCGCTTCGGATCCCCAATGCATCTCTTCGTCTCACGCGTCGAATTTATTCCTTGTTTTTATAAAAAAAAGATGACCCGCCATCGAAGAGATGATCATCTCCACATATAACTTTATACTTCTAAAGCAGAAATATAATATGGCTCCCTCTCAACCTGTTTTCTTGTCGCCAGCATTGATTGCCTACTAGACCATACTGTACGAGCGCCTCTCCGGTCGTACGTTGGCGGATGCTGCGGAAGAACACTGTAATTTCAACAGTGTCTTCACTCCTCTACACGAGGATTTGTCAGAGCAGGTGACGGCCACCTTCCGTTGTCTTGACATCCTCCTCCACCACGTCTTCCGGATGATCTCCCACTTCTGGTGAGTTTACCGCGTCATCGACGTGGTCCTCTACAACGACGTTGCACGTCTCCAGGAGGCTTGCCGTTACTTGGACTACTTAATCAAGGCAGCGGGCGACCGAGTCGACCATGCCGAGACCCCTCAAGCAAGGGAAGAGAGCCTATGGGCTCAATTCTTCTTGATTCAACAGCTAGATGGTCTTCAGGAGACACTCGAACGAGCGCGTCAGTAGGTTGATGTATTTCGGGCTTCGTTCACGATGATCGTGAACCGTCCAATCTTGGCGCTGCCGCCTCTGAAGTTTTGAAGATGAGATAGTGACCTACCTCCGTCACTAGAAAAACTTTGTTTATTTAGGTTTCTACTTTTTTTAATCTTTGAAAGAAGCGACATGCCACGCTGTTTGGCCAAATGAAAATTCCAAAATGAAAAAAAAAATCTAGTTTGGAGGTGAAGTTACTATATTATATGTTGAATTATATATATATATATATATATATATATATATATATATATATATATATATATATATATATGTATGTATGTATGTATGTATGTATATCCGATTTATGATATGTATCATATACGTTAAAGCAAATTTTCAAAGATATTTAAATGACAAAATTGACATATAAACATGTAATTTCTTCATATCATGTAAGTGTATACATGATAATATGCTCAAAAATAGAACTTGAGAATAACCATATCACGAGCGATTCCATAATAGAACCGTATATGATATCTCTTTATTAGTAGGAGCCCGCTAGGATTTACGCCCACCCTAACTCGTCACTCCCCAGCGCACTGACTCTCGTCCGTTCCCCTCCCCACCCAAGTGCCCCCGACCTCGACGCCACCGCCGGTTGTGACACCACTCTGCACTGCACAAGACACTCGTACGATAGGAGTGTCTTGTGCAGTGTCAGGGTTATGCCACAACTACGGTGACGCTGCCACCCAAGCCACTAGGCTTGGCCCTACGTGTCGCCTACGCCGCCACCCACACCTACTGCCTTCCCGCAACCTTGGCTTGGTTCTCCAGCGCAGCCCGTGCCTACTCGACCTCCTGCGCTCAGGCCCTGGCCCCCTGGCTTTTCTTTCCCCATCCTCCCTCTATTCTCCTCTCTGTTAGCTTAATGTCTTTTGTTGAGTTTGATTTGTATACTTGAGCCTTAAGTTGTGTCCTGAAGTTTGTGTGATTTATGGAAGGTGAAGAAGATGGATGAGGGTTGTCTTTGGTGGTGGGGTTACTTGCACGGTGGTTCTTGCATCTTGAGGTATCACCCTCTCTTACTCTCTCTCTGTCTCTACTCCTACTCTGTGATGAAAATGGCTACTTGGCTAGTGCTCTGCGATGGATGCTGAGGGCCACTATTGTTGTGGTGGGGTTGGACACCCTTGGTCTTGATGTCTTGCTGTTAAACTGCTCAATGATGTTAATAGTCTTATGCTGAAATTGAATTAATAATTAGTTTATATTAATAGTCCCTTGCTCGTGATGTAAACTAAGAGCTATTGATGTATGTGCATTCTGCATCTTGCTTAGTTCATCTTGTGGGTTGATTGACAAAAATGAATGGGGCAAAATGGTGGGTTTGGTTAATGCTCTCGATGGATCTTGAGGGTTATTGATGCGATTCTTCGTGCTTGGTTGGCTTACATGGGATGTGGTTGAGATGGGGCTTATGCAATTAACTTTTCAGATTTGTAAAGGTTAGGCTAATTTGTAAAGCTGCAATTAACATACAAATTACTTATTAATTGGTGTGTACTCTATTCAAACAAGACCAAATAAGTCAAAAAAACTACTACAACACCTCTTCACTTGTCTCTCGCCATTCATTTCACCTTTGTCTATGTAACCGTGTTCATGTTGGTCAAGTTCTCCTCCCTTGCATCCTAGGTACGTCCTACCATTCTATTCTGATCTCTTCTCTATAAAGTCTCCAAACAAAGGTTGCTTGTGTCTTTAAAACCGGTTTCATATATATATATATATATATATATATATATATATATATATATATATATATATATATATATATATATATATATATATATATATATATATATATATATATATATATATATATATATATATATATATATATATAACCTCTCACCAAGCAAGTTCAAGAAGTATGGTGCCAAGAGCGTGGACATACAATTACCTGGATGTCGTCGATAGATAATTGGACTTGACATCAAGGAATGGTTGGTTGCTGATACATGAAGCTACTTTCTAGTCGGAGTGAAGTGGCTTCATGTATCAGCAACCAACCATTCCTTGATGTCAAGTCTGTCGAGTCCAATTACCTATCGATGATATCCAGGTAATTGTATGTCCACGCACTCTTCTGGCAGCCATATTTCTTGAACTTGCAAGCTCGATGAGAGGTTGTCCATGGCAGCTGTCTTATCCTTCTCACGACCCCCCGAAAGTGGCCGGAGACTACGAACAATATATATAGTATATATACGAAGTCCGTTTTAAAGGCACAAGAAGTCGCTGCTTGGAGACTTTATAGAGAATATATATCACAGACGATTCTAAACACGAACCGTTTGTGATAGTGAGATAACACAGACGGTTCTAAACACGAACCGTCTATGATAGCTGACTGTCACAGATGGTTCTAAACACAAACCGTCTGTGATAGTCAGATATCACAGACGGTTCGAAAACCGTCTGTGATGACCTCATATTATTACTGATCCATAAACTCATACGGCTCACGAAACCGTCTGTGATGATATTTTTGAACAGTCTGTGAAGACCTTTTTCTGTAGTAATGAAACAAGTTGATGAAAGAAATACTGCAGACGAAAGTAGATAAATCCAAACTCTATTCGTTTGGTCTAGTAATGGGATCTTTGGTTGATAGCCAAGCTTATGGTTAGGTAACTGTTTGATCCGGGGTGACGGCGAGAGGGATCGAGCTCTCGGGAAGTCGGCTGGTGCAAGAGGTTAGGATCCCAACAGGACGGAGAGAATATTCATATGAATATTCCACAACAGTTACCTAGATGGGCGAGTCCTGGCCGGCATGGGCGCAGGACAATGGTGGCGCTGGTGCTGTCGGGTGGGGTAGAGAGGAAGGAAGGAAGTTGCGCTGTGCTGGTTGACCGAAGGGAGTTGGTGCGATGGCAACAAAGTGGTGCTAACTGGCCTGGCTAGAGGAACAACATGGCCAGAGGAACAACAAGGAGGGAAAAACAAAAGGCTAGGATAAAATGGAAATAGAAATAAAAGAATAGAACTTTAGGTTTGCTAAAATTCTGATATTTGCTTTAAGAATTATCACTAGGCTTTTGAACATTTAGAGTATTAGGTTTTGAATTTTATGCTCTCCATCTTGGGGTTTATACTTCACATAATGTTTAAAGGGGCAATACTTTAGGTTTATTTTGCTTTTATAATTTCCAATATTAGGGTTTCCATTTCTTTAGGGTTTTCATTTCTAGGGTTTGTGTGTTTAGGGTTTTTCTTGTGCCAGCAAAAGAGAAAATGTGATTCAAATAATTCTTCAAAAATACAGGCAAAAAGGATGGCAATTGCTATCACATAAAATTTTTTAGAAATCCCATATTTTTTGCATTTAGGAACTTTTGGGATGTTACACTGGTCTCGTCAGAAAGACGCTTAGTCCATCAAGTCAACAACCATATGCATGCCAATCAAACCCATAATATCATGCTTAACACCGACAGGCTAATCTGAAATCGATCCTGATGAATCCTTACGATCATTGTAAATTACAACAACACAAGATATTCTTACGAGAACTTCGGTTCTTGATAAGATCCTTTAGAATAAGCAGTGTGTTAGTACGGTGGTTCATATCCTAATTTATTAGGATTTGGAAATGTGTGCTATAAGTAAAACTAGATAAATCTTAATATGATTAGAACTTCTATTTCTCCTTGGAATAGGATCTTACTTTAATTTAGAGAAGAACTAGGGGACTATATAAACTCATGATGGGTGGCTATAGGAACCAAAGAAGCAAGCCAACCAAGATGAACTCATCCAAAGCAAAGGGCACGAGAGAATTAGATGTTAGATTATTCTTTAGCACTAGATTCTTATATATGGCAATGATTCGATGGCCCTAAGAGGTTCAAGAGGGTTATGAGAGAGCACAATCTCTTGTACTCTTTTGATGACATGCCTAAGGAATTTGCAGTCGGTTTCGTCTAATCTCTCTCTCTCTCGGGGTTGTTGCTTCGTCGCCGTTATTTCGTTTATCTCAACAAGATTCATCTACTTCGTTGTTGATATCATGCATGCTCGTGATGTATCTCACAAACTCTAATTCAATCTGGGGACTGCTGTGCATAAGGAGGGGTATAAGAATATAATAAGTGGTATCATAGCCCATGCTAGATTAATCTGATTTGTGAGAAGGTCGACAAAGTGTCCGATGTGGAGTCAAGTAGAGAAATTTGATGGTGGAGGAGATTTCACCTCGTGGCAAATGTGTGGTGAAGGATGTTCTTGTCCAGCAAGGGTTAATTGATGCTCTTGAAGGTGATGGAGCGAAGATTGTCAGTGCAGTCCATCGATGTCTCTCTGATGAGGTAAAATACTCAGTGATAAAGGAGAAACCACCGAAGAAATTATGTGGTAACTTAGAAGAATTGTATATGGCAAAGTCGTTGACAAACCGATGGATGCTGAAGTAGCAATTGTATAGGTTGCGCATGGAGGAACGCACACAGTCCGTGTACCATCTTAATGTCTTCAACAAGTTTGTCAAATAGCTTATTGGCGTGGATGAGAAAATTGAGGAGAACAATAAGGCCGTCATACTAGCATCATATCTACCACCATCGTTGGAGCAATTGGTGATGAATATTCTCATTGGAAAAAACACTCTTGTCGATGAATTACTATCGATATTTGTGAGTTAAATATTAGGGATGTGACTCTCGAGATCACATAGGAAGAGACATGGATTTTTTAGACAGGTTCAGGCCTTCTCCGAAGAGAATAACAACCATACTCCTGTGTTCTTGTATCTAATGAGGTTAGAAAGCACAACAAGCCACCGAAACTAAGAAATATTGTCAATGACGTCTGTTTGTGTGTTCCTCTCTTCTCCCTCTGTCTATCGGCACCGCCCCATATAAAGTGTCAAAGGGATGACAGTTGTTGTGCTAAGGATACACCTTGACAGTTGCTGAAATCCACACGTTGATGTCGGTTGTTGTTAGTGAGACATGCTCCTTACACGTTCGTCAGGTGGTTATTGCTAGAGACGGAGAGAGGTGCGTGCAGTTATGTCAGAGATATACGTGCATGTGTTGTATTAACTACCACGCATAGTCAAGCGTAGTGTACATGGTCCCTAGTCGATAAGATAGAACCCACATGTCTGTGAGACTTATCGACCATAGGGTGGTCGTGCTTTGACCTGGTCGTAACCTAAACTGGTCATAATATTCCCTGGCCGAGACAAGTATCATCGACTAGGGGTATATTTGATAGCTATTTAGAATATTATTATCCATAATGAATATTATAGATAAATAGCTTCATTAATTGAGGATTATTCAATCCTCGTCTACTCTCAACTTCGATGAGGCAGTTGCATATCTATTGGATACAGAGTCCTTGAAGAAGCCATCAAAACCTTTATCATTGGGTGATCAAACATTGATTGCCATAGGTGTTACAGACAAAAGAAAAAGTCATAGGAAGAAGAATGGCAAGATCAAGGACACACGTGTATGCTATCTATATGGCGAGGAAGGTCATATGATGAATGTCCGAGTTTGAGGCAAATGAGGGGTGCATGCTTAATGGTTGTAGCGAAAGATGATTCAAACGTACTAGTCATCAATCAATCAGGTACACTACTACAGAAAACGTCTTCACAGGCGGTTCAAAAACGTCATCACAGACGGTTTCGTGAGCCGTCTGAGTTTATGGGTCAGTGATGACATGAGACCATCACAGATGGTTTTCGAACCGTCTGTGATGCACAATATCACAGATGGTTATTAACTCAGAACCGTCTGTGATAGCTTAAGTTTCATAGACGGTTCGTATTTGGAACCGTCTGTGATATACTCTTCACAGACAGTTAGTATTTCAAACCGTCTGTGATAGCCTCTTCACAAACGGTTGTATTTGGAACCGTCTGTGATAGCCTCTTCTCTACAAAATCGCCAAGCAGTGGCTATTTTTGCCTTTAAAACTGGCTTCTTTTATATATATATATATATATATATATATATATATATATAGACACACACGAAACCGGTTTTAAAGGCAAAAGCAAACACTACTTAGAGATTTTGTAGAGAAGAGATCAAGAATAGAGGAAAGGGGAGGCGAGCTCGGGGAGGAGGCGGACACTGTTTGGAAAACTCTCACAAGGATTGAGACAAAACTCTCAGGGAAAATATATACTTGAATACAAGTCCAGTGAAACATATAAAATATGTTGAAACATGAATGGTAATAAGATAACAATACATGGTAAGTTGATGGTATCATGTTAGGATGTAAAAAAGAGTTTCCCTTAATGGCTAACTCTCTATCTATAAAGCAGATAAGTGCAGCAATCTGCAGAAACTCACCTCTATCCATGTCGTCCCTGGAGATTCATTTCATATCTCATCAGTGAACACAACTAGTAACATTTGCGGTTTTCATGTCAAGCGGATAAGAGCAGCAACCTGTAGAAACTCACCTATATCCATGAAACACTTACATGGTATTATTTATCCTAAGAATAGATGGTGATTAGACTTACTATTAACAGACAACTATTTATTAAGATCCTCTCCAGGTGCAACCAAATATTGCCTCCCTTAGATTGGCACTTCTTAAAGTTGCATCAATGTGGTTTTTCAGCAGCACGCCCCGCATCATACGTATCGAAAACAAAAAATATCTTTAGGAATATACCATGCAGTAGTCACACCCAAACACAACCCTATTCCCTACCTCCAAATCTATCGATCCATCCATCCAGCGGTCATAGAGGGAAAGACAGCAAGGCCAAGGGTGTCCAAACTAACCATCAAGCTAGCTAGCTAGGTAGCCCACATTGCAACTCGGTTCACATGAATACCAATAGCACAAACCAATAGATCTATCTTACCTCGATCGACATCGCCGGTGTCGGTGGTGAGGTAGCCGAGGCTGAGGTCAGTAGAGCTAGAGGTAACCGGGGGAGGTAGCCGGGGTCACGCACGCTAGAGGGAGGAGGAAGAGGGGAAGGCGCGCAGCGTCACCGTAGTTGTGGCACAACGGTGACACTGCAAAAGACACTCTTATCGTACGAGTGCCTTGTGAAGTGAACCGGGGTGTCACAACCGTTGGCGACGGGAAGAATGGCGGCATCGGCGACGGGGTCACTCGGGTGGGGAGGGGAACGGACAAGAGTAAAGCCACTGGGGAGTGACGAGTTAGAGCGCAAATCCTAGCGGGCTCCTACTAATAAAACAGACTTATCACATTCGGTTCTATTATGGAACCGTCAGTGATACTTATCACAGACGGTTCCACAATGGAACCGTCCGTGATATGATCTCATATCACAGATGGTTCATTATTAAAACCGTCTGTGAAGTATCACAGACGGTTGTTTGTTGAATACCATTTGTGATATTTCAAAATATCACAGATGTTTATTGTTAAGAACTATCTGTGATACTTCACAGACAGTTTTCATAATGAACCGTCTGTGATATTACCTCTTCACAGATGATTTTTAGCGCAGCTAGTAACACAGACGGTCGCAAGACCAAAACCGTCTGTGATTGTATGTAATACAGAAGGTTTTGGTTAACTGTCTGTGATGAGGTGTCTAGTATTATTCTTTTTGTAGTAGTGGTACTTCTCACGGATGGATATTAGATTTGGGTTGTTGCTTTCACATATGTTCGACAAGGGGAAATGCTTGACGAAGGATCTCTACGCTCGGCGCATAAAACTGTTCACGTGATGGATTGCAATGAGTATGAAATTACTGAGGTAGGAACAGTTACATTGGAGATATATGATGGAGCACATCGCACACTGACAGGAGTTCAACGTGTTCCCGACTTAAAGAAGAATATAATATCTGTGAGGTTGCTTGAACTCGAAGGTTGTGAGGCATCAATTCGAGGTGAGTTATGCGAGTTACTTGCAAAGGACATGTAATCATGAAAAGTATCTGAAGTAATGGAGGATATCGATTGATAGGTAAACCTAAAGGAAGGGCAACAAATGGGAGATCTGACAAAAAACATTGGTCATGAGAAGAAAACTGTGTCGTCAGCAGTAGGTACTCATATCTCATTTGCAGTTATGTGCGGAACTGCAATGATGGTTGCAAACTTTGGTAGTCGCAAATACGAATGTGCGAGCTGTTCAAGGAAGGAAGACATGGTGGGGCCAATCATGCGGTTCCAACGAGCAGGTGGAGCTCGAAGGCGATACAAACCTATGGCAAGAAGTGCTATAGGAACATGAGGTGTGGTTAACCAAACTACACATTTAAGGAGCTTTTGGTGGAGTGTCAGAGCGGCCAAGCCCATATACCGACACACATATTGCGGTGATGTCGATGAGCTCCTGTGGGGACACTCCCAAGGTGCGGGGAAAAAAAGGAAAAACAAAAAAGGTAGAGCCGACTTGGAGTGAGTTCATGGAGGAGCGTGATGATTTCAACAGATAATAGTCAAGGTGGAGATTATTGAGTATGATGACTCATATCCTAATCTACTAGGACTTGGAAATGTGTGCTACAAGGAAAGCTTTGTGAATCCTAATAGGATTAGGACTCCTATTTCTCCTTAGAACAGTATAATTCATACTTTAATTTGGAGGGAAAATAAGGAACTATATAAACCCATGATGGGTGGCCATAGGAACCAAAGAAGCAAGACAAACTAGAGAAACTCATCCAAAACAGTGGGTGCGGGAGTATTAGAGGCTATATTATTATTTATGACTAGATTGTTGTATAGAACAAGGATATGAAAGTTCTAAAATATTCGAGAGGGTTATGAGATAGTGACAATCCCGTGTACGATCTTTTGATGTCGTAGTTAAGAAATTTGTGATCGTCTTTGCCAAATCTCTCTTTCGTCGTGGTTGTTTCGTCATCGTTATTTTAATTCTCTCTATGAGATTCATTTACTTCGTTCTTGATAGTACGCATGCTCGTGTCGTATTTCACAAACTCTAATCTGATCCAGAAGCTACTGCGCATAAGAAGAGTTATCAGAGTATTACACAGGAGATGGTGGGGTTGATGGGGCTAGTGGCTCTTTCGCCGCCCTCTCTCCGTTGCTCCGCGACCCCGTCACTCCGTTGCCACACCCTGATCCCTCCCGTCCGTCGTCTCGTCAGCGCCGGAGAAAACGCAACCGCATGCATGCCTGATGCCTCCTTCCCGGCGGCGACAGAGAAGGCCCCATGCTTCCTATGCGCCATTGATGGCCGGCTACCAAAGGTACACTAGATCAATAGGAAGCAGGAAGTCAAGACATCATTTAATCCGTTGTCTGATATATATGTTTGATACTACCCAGTTTCATTTTTTATTCCCGGCCAGTACGTACCGGCCAAAGGCATTAGTGACTAATCAAGTTGGACTGATAAATGACAGAAAATTTGGTTGCTTCAATCACTCCACTACAGCTAGCGATGGCTCATGCTGGAACCATTAAGCACTGTACTACATGCCACTGTGCGCGGATTAGAAAGCAGCGACTCTGTCATCCACAGTGGTGACTTAGTACGCTAGCTAGCCGCGTCAGCATCGGCCGCGAACCATTCGTGGGACAGCGACGCGGGGGGGACATTCCCACCTACCGGCGGGTTTGGCTTCCATCTGGTCGCCATCCTGCTACAGCCGCGCTGCTGGTGCACTGTCTGCCTATGGCAACTGTGAGCAATTCAACTCTCTGCACGCCCTCTCGACACGTCGAGATCAGCCACTGTGTAGTTCCTCTTGCATATCCTAAATCTTGAATGGTGGGACCCTGCAAGTTTGACGGTCAAACTGAAACTAAGTTTGCACGTAGCGGTTAGAAATTTGTGGTGTTTCACTTGCTGCTTCGGAATCTGACCGAAGGCGAAGGTGACTTCAAGCTGCCCTGCCATCGTCAATGCCCACCGGCTGGCAGCCTTGTTTTTTCTCTCTCTCCAGTCCACGTGGGAATTTTTCAGCAGGGTCATGCGGTGAAAGTAGTAAAATTTTGAAATTTTGGTTTAATCAAGGTTGCTATTTAAGTCCCCTCAAAAGAAAAGGAAAAACGAGAAGAGTTGGCTCGCTCAGTCCTTTTGCCGTAGGCTCTCCACGAGTGTGTGTCATGGGGACGAACCAGTACATGAGGTGCAAAATGATATATTTTCGGTGTTCACCCTAGGGATGACAATTTGACATATTATCTAGTGGGAGGGTCCGCGCCTGGCCCCTTCTTTGCTTCCTTAACTCCAAACTAGGCCGAACGGGTTGGACTCTGCCTTCATCGGCTACATCGCCTCGGCCCATCTATAGTAAGGCCCCTCAAATGGCCGTGCTCCACCCACGCGAGGCCGACGATGTCGCCTGCCTAGTCCAGGCGGTCTACGGCTTTGCCTGCAGCTTCCTTGTCTTGTCGCGGCGGCGACTATTCGAGTTACAAAACGCAGATACCATTGCGTACAAGGTCAGGGGGCATCACAATCGATGAAAACTCCACACATCGTTGTGTAGGCTATGTCTTGTAGTTGAGTTGACCAGGCCAATCCTAAATTTCAAGTTGCTAATGGTTATTGGTCAATTGGAAAGATATGAATAAGGGACTACAGCTATCGAGCCATGTCAAGATTTCTCAAACGTCAGATGACTCAGTAAAAGCAATGGTGGCACATGAGCGAGGGGATGAACTCTCTTTTGTAAGAACTTTTATCTGGTTTCTATAAAAGCTGGGTATCCCCGGCCGTTTCAAACTAAAAATGAGCGAGGGGATGAAAATTTGAAAATAGCACACGTAGCATAATCAAAAGACCAACAGACAACCAAATCAAGAAGGGGGAGGGAATTCTCACTTGTGAAATCAGACATGACCCTCTCTGCTGTTCAACCATGTTACATAGTGCAGACAAGCAAATCAAAAGAAGCGAGAGAATTTTCCCACTTGTGCAATTGGATATGACCTTCTCTGCTGCTTAACCATGTTGCTTTCAGGCTGTAATTCTAACTTGGAGGTTTAAACCAAGATAGACAGTTAAGCAAAGACTGCTGCTGCCTTGCGCATTTCGATTCATACATCCGTGTGGTTTTACTTTACAAGTGTGAACATTATTCGAGGTAAGATTGATTCTGACGAAACAGAAGAGAAACAAATTGTGAATCACATGAAAGGAAAATCTTGTCACAAAATCAAAGAATACGTCGGTTGCTCAATTTTACTTTTTTTTACGTCGCGTTGCTCAATTTTACCCAACCATCACAACTACGAGTTCACTATCTCTCAAAAAAAAACTACGAGTTCACTACACCATGTCCAAAATTCGAACGAATCAAACGAAGGGCAATACTAATACTAACATTGCATGAACAGAATGACGAATGAATCAATGGGGGTTCGTGTTGCTGCCATTATTTCTCAAGATTACTACTATGCTCGCCGCGGAGCCATCGAAGGTAGCATTCCTCACCTCCACGACGCGTGACTTCTTGAAGATGGAGGTGACGATGGAGAGATCGACGTGCCGATCGACGGCGAGCGCAATTGCGCCACCACGGCGGACGGTGCGCTCGATCTCGGCCGCGAACCGGGACGGGAAGAGCGCGCCGGTGAGCGCCGCCGGGTCGTCGGAGAGCACGAGGTCGAAGGCGCCGTCGAAGAACGGGAGGTTGTGCGAGTCCGCTCTCCGTACGAGCGGCGGGAAGTCAACGAGATCAACGCCGGTGACGTCCCCGACGCCGGCCACGCGGAGCGCGTCGACTGCTTCCCCCGCGCCGGCGGCGACGCAGAGGACGCGGGAGGAGCTGCCGAGGAGGCGCAGCTGGCGGAGCGGAGGGAACGCGGCCGCGGAGAGGGCCGCATTGCGGCGGCCCCAGCGCGGGGAGGACCGGAGCCTGGCGAGGCGGAGGTCGGGGTCGACGACGCGGCGGGATGCGGCGTCGCAGGAGGTGCGGGGGAATGGCGCCAGCGAGAGGGACGAGTAGGCAGGCGGGCCGGCGAAGCAGGAGGACGACGAGTGGCGGAACAGGTGCAGCAGCGCGGCGGTGGCAACGGCCGCCAGGGCGATCGACACGCGGTTCAGCAGCCGCCGGACGTGGCCGTCCATGGCAGTCTCGAGTCGGTGGAGGAGCCACGCGGCCGAGCAATGGACCGCCCGGTGGTGCGTTCGCGGCCTTTGGGCTCGGTTGGGGTACTTGGGTTGGGTTGTGCTGCTGTGTTGGGCTGGGCCTGGGCTAACCGCTTCACGGCCGAATTAAGCAGTACAGCGGCAATGGGCACGCATCCACTCCCCAAAACCCTCCGCCTCCCACTCCTCTCGCCGCAAACCCCATCCGCCGTTGCGACCATGGCCTCCCCCGCTGCAGCCGCCGCCTCCTCCCGCGCGCACCGCCTCTCCCGCATCTTCTCCTCCTCCTCGCCAACCGCCCAACCACCCAAGCCCAAGCCCACGCCGACCCCGAAACCGCCCGCCGGTGACGCGGACTCCCACTCGGACCACAAGCTCCGGAAGCCCCTCCGCGCGATCCTCAAGGGCATCATCCGGGAGCGCGACCCGGACAAGCTGGTCTCCGAGTTCGTCGCCGCGTCGTCCGCGTCCTCGCGCTTCCGCGACCGGCACCGCGTATACGAGATTGCCGTGTCCCGCCTCGCCTCCATCGGCCGCCGCGACGGCGTTGCGGCCATCCTCGACGCGCAGAAGCCCTTCCTCGAGGCCTCCACCGAGGGCTTCGCCGCGCGCCTCATCCGTCTCTATGGCCGCGCCTCCATGCCATCCCACGCCGCCGCAACCTTCCGAGACCTACCCTCGCAGCACAAGTCCACCATGGCCTTTAACTCCCTGCTCACTGCCTACACCGAAGCCGGAGAGTTCGACGCGCTCGCCACTGCCTTTCAGGAGATCCCAGCCTCCCAACCCTCGATTGTCCCCAGCGTATACTCTTACAACATACTCATTCGCGCGCTGTGCCAGAAGCACGATCTCTCAGCCGCCCTCGATGCGATCGCGCTCATGGAGAAGTGCGGCGTTTCGCCCGACAAGATTTCTTTCAACACGCTGTTGAATGGGTTTTACAACAATGGCCGCATGGATGACGCCGAGACAGTCTGGGAGATGATGAAGGAGAGGAATGTGGAGCCGGACTCGAAGAGCTACAATGCAAAGCTGCGGGGTTTGATTGCGGAAGGGAGGATTGCGGATGCAGTTGCTGTGGTTGAAAGGATGGAGAAGGACGGGCCAAAGCCTGATACAGTGACCTACAATGAGTTGATTCGAGGGTATTGCAAAGATGGGAGGCTGGAGGAGGCCAAGAAGCTGTATGATGATCTGGTAAAAAATGAGTGTGCCCCGAATAAGGGGACATATGAAACCCTCATGCCACGTTTTGTGCAGGCTGGAGAGCTTGATTGTGCACTGAGGTGCTGCCATGAGATCTTCACTAGGAGCTGTAGAGTGGATTGTTCTGTGATGCAGGAGGTAGTGACTGCACTGGTAGCGGCATCGAGGGTGGAGGAGGCTACCAGAATTGTTGAGCTTGGGCGGAAGAACTACTATCCCCGGAAGGGCTTGATGATGCCATATACTGGAAAAGACAACGAAGTAGAAACTGAAACTAATGAGGAAGAATCAATATCAGAAGAAAAGGAGCATGAAGAGGAAGAGGAGTCTGAAAAATGAAATTGTTTGACAAGGATGTACCTTCATAGGTCAGGCTTTGATCTGTCGTACCTACGCAAGCCAAATTTGATCAGTGCCTATTTTACTCTGTTGTTCTGTTGACCAGATAAAACAAAAGTGCAAGTTAAATCTGTCCTTACAATAGTTTAATAAGATAATGCTTTATCTTGCTCCGTGCTGTTGTACCTAGTAATGTTTTTGTGTTCGGAAAACTTCTTGAAGGAATTGTGTACTTTATGAATGTTTTCATCTTTTGGCCCTTGATAATGGCACTGTTTGCTGTGCCATGAAGCTAAACATATATCTCCCAATCTCTTGGTTCTTATTGTTGATTTAGTATTTCCACTTTGAAATATGGGCAATTCAAATGTTACAAAAGGCATGAAGTTAATACTAGGCTATAGATCAGCTTTCAGTAGTTTGTTAAGCTAGACTAGGTGGATTTTAGTTGTACCTCCATAGCAGAATGGATTCATTGGACAGTCAATTGTGCTATTTTCATTTGCTGTAGTGATGCTTGGTTTTTTCTTCTCCTAACTGATCTTCATATTTGATCAGATAACTAGCCATTAGAACAGTAAACTAACAAACAAGTGGGAGTACCATAGGAATTAGGATAGTAGATGAACTACCGATTTCTCACACTTCAGATTCTTGCTTTTAAAGAAGACAGTAGGAGGGGCCCTCCATTTTATTGAGCGAATATCTACAGAATGCACAATAGTATTTATCCGATTGACTTTCCGAGTAAAAGGTTGTGTTTTTGTGTTGAAATGGACTGCAATATGATAATGCTAAGTTTTGAGATGATCCTCAAGATTCTTCCGGGAGTTCAAACTATGAAATTAAGTATGAACGCAACTATGCAATTTTCTGATGAGTCGTGACTCTGAAGGAACAGATTAAATGGAACAGCAATATCATCAGATAGGCAAATTATTAATTTGTAGTAAACTACTAAAAAACTAGATAACAAAACAAGTTATTTATAACATATTTAGTCCAGTGAGAAACCACTCCCTGTTTTCCAGTAAACACAGCGGAAACTGAAGAAGTCCAAACAGAATATTTCATATAGGCTGGGATATCATATCAAAATAACAAAGCAGAATCAGTTTTGTCAAATATTTCTATTGTTACATGTTTTTGCAAATCCCATCTGTAAAATCAAGTATGAAGTATTACCTGAACAACCCCCTAAATATTAGTTGTTCATTCCAAACTCGGCATTTCTGGGAAAAAAAATTTTAAATAATATTTTTTTAAAAGAAAATTACAAAAATATATAATCGCCCCCAACAATTACAGAATTGTGTTCCTGTCGCCAGTTGAAATGGCGACAGGAACCTATCGCCATTTCAACTGGCGATAGGTGCCCTCACCGCTGCAATCGCCGGTCCAACTACCTATCGCCATTTCAAATGGCGACAGTATGCTATGTATAAAATCCCAAAAAATTCCTTCCAAACCTCATTTGAATTCCAGAAAAAAAAACAGAATCGAGAGGAGAGGAAGAGAAAGAAAGATAGCTAAGCTCTGCTTTCGTTAAATCATGGAGGAGATAGATAGAGAGAGCGATTGCCATCTTGTAGACCTGCCATTTTGCGGTATATTTTTCTTGCAATGTTGTATATTATGTCAAATTATGTAGAATAACGACATAGAATTAAGTAGAAATAACGACATAGAATGAAGTAGATTAGCGACTAGAATTAAGTAGAATAGCGACATAGAATTAAGTAGAATAGCGAGTAGAATTAAGTAGAATAGCGACATAGAATTAAGTAGATTAGCGACTAGAATGAGGTAGAACATCGACATAGAATCAAGTAGAATAACGACTAGAATGAAGTAGAATAGCAACATAGAATTAAGTATAATAGCGACATAGAATCAAGTAGAATAGAAGTTATGTAGAATAGCGACATAGAATGAAGTCAAATAGCTTACGTAGTGTAGTTAAATGCAGTATATTATTTGAGATGTGTATAGTGTAGTTTATCGTACATGTTTAGTACTTTTACAATGTATGCACTTAATTTGTAGATATGGCGACGGAGGTCAAGATGAGTTGCTTGACCGGTGATTGACGACATCACCGTGAGCGAATCTTAATACCGTGCTCCCCGGCATGGTGGCGGCCCGATTGAGCTTGGCGTTTTTGGTTGTGCTGCGCTATGAGGGCATGGAGGTCGCCGCAGATGGATTCCGAGGTACGATAGTTTTAATACACTCAATCGCGGTATGACTACTTTGCGTGCATTAACGTTTATTCTTAATCGTTTTGACGCGAGTTGAGCGGCGAGCCTCCTTGCACTAGCGAGGGCGGTGGAGGCGACTTTTGAGGATGATCGGGACCGTGGTGGTGAGTCGTGCGTCAGGCGTTTTCCATACGACCGGCGCCGCTGGCAGCAGCGTTGGTTGACCGCGGAGGCGAGACGCTACGTTCCACCTTCCGCGGGGGAGATAGACGCCGACGCTGCGGGGCGTGAGCTTCTGCTCGGGTTGCCATCGCGCAGCCGCCTGGCGCGCGTCGACGTCCCGGTCATGGCGATCGACCTCCTAGCGAGGTTCCGCGATGTGTTATCGGAGGCAACTTCTACACCGAAGTTCAAGAGCGAATAGCGTTGAAGTGGATCTCGCGGTTCTCGTAAGTATTTGTAATTATTGTCATCTCGCTTAAATTCGTATGTGAACCTTGGTCAATTCTATATTTCTTCTTGCGGCCGGCGTATGGCGCTGACGCAGGCGTGGTTGTTAGGAGGTATTTTGAGGCCTACCGCTATGGTTGTTCGGGTGGGTCATGTTTACGGGTCCCACGGCGGCAGCGTCGACAAGCAAGATACATCCGATGCGCTGCGAGGTGGCCAACATGGAGATTGATGAGATCCTCCTCGCTGGGTCCGGCCGTGCTGCGTGACGTCACAAGCCTTTGTGCGGCAGCGTGCCACCGTACCAGACAACTCCATCCTCTCCGGATGTCCACTCCTTCGCGGTAGTGGTCCTTGGCGTTTCGGACGGACGACCACGGTGGACTTGAGAGCATATCGATCGGCTTATGCGTTGCGCCAACGAGGTGGACCGCCCCACCATGGGCACGGTTTGGTGCCGCCGGAGTTAGTTTTATGATCATTTTTTGTATTGTAATCACAATTTCGTATGCTAAGTTTGCGGTGTTATATTGCACGGTCACCTTCACGCCGATCACTTCGCGAGGGTCTTACGGAGTACATCGCGATGTTCGATCAACCGACCGATGACCGCGTCATCCGGACACCGTCTGATCGAGAGGCTTATCCAATGGGCGCCCGACGGAGTGTCGCTCTGCCGCACGCGAGACTACGATCTTGGTACACGCGAGCCTTGGTACATGATATCCTCGTGGAGAGTACAGTCTGTGGTCATCGCCGATTCGGTCTCTGACGACAGAGATCCCAAATTTGGGGATACGAGTGCGGCGCGTCCATGCGTAAGTTCACATGTTTAATTCTTTCGCACAATGTAATTATGTCTTGAATAAATAATTGTGTTGGTGTCCAAAGGTATACTAGGAAGGAGTACGTGGCGCGATGTCACGGTTGGATAGGATCGGCCTTGGGTCGAGGCTTGGAGTCACGCGCGCTCGGCGATATCATCCATGTGGGGAGGATCCCTCGACATCGAGACGTCGCGGATTACATGGATTGGTACTCTAGTCGGACGAGGCTTGCCGCGTCCGGTCGTGGTCGACCCATCACGACCGCAGGTGCGACGTCCGACCGTACCCTACCCACCGGACTCGCTTTCCATCTCTCGTGCGTATTGTCCTTAATTAATATTTATCTTGCGGTTATGTTTCCAACTTGTTCATTACTTGTGCGACGGATCTACACCGGAGATTCTCGAGGTAGCAACCACCGTCGGCCGAGAGGACGCAGAGGGACGAGAGGGCTTGTGCAACGCATCATCGACCTTGGCCGAGACGAGGCATCCGGATTGCGACTTGTCGCCTGCCGAGGACTTCGGTGGACCGACCGATCTTGGGGCGAGGTCACCTCGGGGCGAGGACGAGCCGGTTCACGTCCACGGGCTCTGCCGGGCGTGGCGGGCGTGTCATCGTGGCACCATGGTGGGAAGCTGGGATGGGGCTCATCGGGCACGATTCGTGCCACGGTATGACCACCTTGCTTGCTTGCGTAACATAATGCTTCTTTCTTTCAACGCCGGTAGTTACTAACGGCAATCTTCTATCAGTCTGAGCTCCACCATCACGTGGGGCGGGGTTCTGTGGTCGTCGGCGCATGTCTCCGGGCGGCGGTATGACCGCCTTGGGATGATTACGTTTCTTTTCGTGTTTTTCGCATGATTCGTTTGTAACATACTACTTCACAGAACGCCTTGGGAGGAAGGTTCATTTCGGACGACGAGGCAAACCTATCGGTACCCCTCGATTACTTCTTCGATGACCTGTGTGACGCCTCGTTGAACTTAGAGGCTTCTCAGCTGCTGCAAAGTGCTCCGCCACCGACCCAAACGACACAGGAGGAGGCCCCCCTCGCGACACCACCTCGGACTACTCGTCTCGGTCGGCCAGTCATCCCGCCTGAGCCTCTCACATACTCGGACCGTCGCAGGCAGAGGCCAGGGGTGACACGGGGAGTGTGCCCCAAGAGGGGCCGCCAGTAGATATTTGGTCCTTCAAATATCAGTCATACTATGTAAATATTAATATGTGAACAACTCTTATTATGCTAGTCTTATGTTTCCAAATCTCTTTTTAGTAGCATGTTTGTTCGGTTCCACAATCTATCAACGTATATCACAACATCATTTTACTGATTCGAGACTTAGGTAGCGAGGCATCATCGTAATATCACTTGGCTTCCTACTTACGAATAATTAATATCTCAAACGTCCTCGTAAAATTCTCTGAAATTCTTTGCACTAGAACAACATCGATCATTATAAATTGTTATTGCGAGATTAATAGATTTTGTACCGTTAAAATTTATAAAAATCATAAGTATGTAAAGTGGATTTGCAAATTAGGGATGGAGAGGAACACATCGCCATTTCAATGGCGGACAGAACCTATCGCCGATTGAAATGGCGGCGAGAACCTATCGCCATTTGAAATGGCGATAGGTAGTTAACCCGCGATCTAGCTGGTGAGGCACCTATCGCCAGATTGAAATGGCGATAGGTTCTATCGCCATTTCAATGGCAGCAGAACACAATTCGTAATTTTTAGAGCGATTATATATTTTTGTAATTTTCTTTTTAAAAAATATTATTTTAAAAAAAATTCGCATTTCTGGTAGCAATTTTTACTTTCTGTGTTCTTCAGGTTGTGAACTTTTTTTATTAATTAACCCCTTTTTTATTTTTATTTTAAAGTTAACCCCTGACGCACTTTATTTCCAATTCTAACCTCTTTGGTCATGCCATCACCCATGACGTAACAAAACAACGCTGTCACGTCATAGAATAAGTCTGTTAAGTATCACTTTTGGTCACGCCACTAGTCGTGGCGTGACCAAACAACACTGTCACGCTATGGGTGGTGGCGTGACAAGAGCTTGCCTAAATACGGGCTGGCGTGACAACGTTGTTTTGTCTAAGAGTGGAAAAAAAGATTGAAACTCGCGAGCCAGCTCGGCTCGTTAAGGGCTCGGCTCGAACTCGATCCTTTAACGAGCCAAGCCGATAATTTAGCTTGTTTTCTTAACGAGCCGAGTTCAAGCTGGCTCGCGAGTTGCTCGTTAAGCTTGTTAAAAAACCAGCACAGTAGAGCAGTAGTACCAAGCAAGCCCAACCCAGCGACCCTTAGGCGGTCCAGAGAAACACAAGCCCTAAAGCTGTGATCTCTTGATTTTCTAAAAAATTTAGCAGGTTTGTTTTCCTTTTTAATGAGCCTAACGAGCTTCAAGTTGTGATCTCTTGACTTTCTTAACGAGCCGAGTTCGAGCTTTTTAACGAGCCGAGCCGAGCCGAGCCTGGTATTTTGCTCGTTAGCTTAACGAGCCGAGCTCGTTTTCTTAACGACCCTTAACGAGCCGAGCTCGTTTTCTTAACGACCCTTAACGAGCCGAGCTGGCTCGTTATCCACCCCTAGTTTTGTTACGCCACGGGTGATGGTGTGACCAAAGGAGTCAGAATTGGAAATAAAGTACGTCGGGGTTAACTTTAAAATAAAAATTTAAAAAGAATTGATTAATAAAAAAATCTCAGGTTGTTGGTCATCATTTATCTGACAACCAATTGGGCACTTCTCTGTCCATGCTAGCATTGAAAGTATTTCCTCTTATCACTATGGAGTGTAGGGTACTTCCATTTTAATGTCATCTGGCTTGGTGTAACTCGTTTTTCCCTTAATTGGCACTGTTGCGCCCGTTTTCGACAAACTTAGCTCTCCTCGCGGCGTATTGTCAAAAATGGTAGCACAGATGTGTCTCCTCCCGCTACATGTCCTCCACCGCTCGCCCCTAGCCTGGACAGCCTTTGTCCATGCTCGCGTGCCTGGACGCGCCAAAATCCGTGCGTCCCTAACACGGTTTCTTCTGCGCACGATATGTGGCTTGTCCGCACTCCACTCGCCCGGACAAGTTTTCCTCCGCATGCCTTGTGACCGGACAAGGCGTTGTCGCACGCCCTACGCTTGGACAAGCCGCTGCCGCACGCCCCGCTCCCGGACAAGCGCTGTCCGCACGTGTGTCACCCGGACATGACGCTGCCACATGCCCCGCACCCGGACGCTCCGCATGTTGCCCAGCCAGCGTGCTCCACCGCCCCTCCCTGTGCTCGGACTCCGCCACGCGTCGCTGGTCCGGTCCTCCCTGCCCCGGACGCGCCTCCATGTCAGCATTTCCGCGTCTGTGTGCGCTTTATTCTCTGTCGCTCGTCCATCACTGCCTTGGTTGTGCATGCATGCAAACCGTGCGCGAGGGAATCCGATTCCTCCCGTCGCTTCGTGGTCGGCCGCGATTTGCGTTGGGCGGTTGTAAATTCGAAGGCGACGCCGAGACGCTTCTCAAAATCTCATCCTCGTTCGCTCGCTCTATCGATTTTGTTTTCGCAGACGATTAAGGATTCTTTAGAGCCATCATTAGCGGCCATATTAGCAGGTATTTTTTTTTCTCGTACGTATTTTCTTTATTAACTATGTAGTTAGTTAATTACTCATAGTTAATTACTCATAATTAATTAGTTGTACCTATTTAGGCGTAATGAATTTAGTCGTTTTCATTTTTCGTAATTAAAGTTGTGTTAGTTAATTAGTTGCAATTAATTAAGTCATAATTAATTAGTCGTAGTTAAATTAAGCTTACGTAATTATTAGTGGCATAGTTAATTAGTTGTGAATTAACTAGTCGTAATTAGTTAGTGTTAGTTAATTAATTAGGCGTAATTAATTAGTTGGAATTAATTAAATCTTAATTAATTAGTCGTAGTCAATTAGTCGTAATTAATTTAGTGCCCTTATTTAGTCATAATTAATTTAGTGTCCTTATTACCTCGTAATTATTTATTTGTAATTGATCTTTACTAATTTAGTAGTATTTAATTCATCGTAATGAATTTAGTCATGAATAATGTAGTTATCATTATTAAGTCATAATTAATTAGTCCTAATTAATTTAGTGGTATTGGATTAGTAGTATTAATTTAGTCACAACTTATTTAGTCGTACTTATTTTGTCACAATTAATTAAGTATTAATTAATTCCTCGTACTTAATTGGCCGTAACTAATCTAGTCGTAGTTAATTAGTGTATATTAATTTGTTGTCTGTATTTAGGTGTAATTTTTAATTTCTAGTAATTCATCATCATTATTAATTTATTCATTAATAATATGTCTTTCATCTCTTGCAAGTCATGCCTCTACCGGAGATACTGGAACCTTTCTACGACGAGCATCATCGGTGCAAGTTGTGGATCACCTGGGACGCGGATAACCCTCCACACCCCCCCCCCCCCCGTGCTTCGGTCAGAGGCGTTCTTGGTAGCTCGGCGCTCACTACGTCTCAATCATTGGGACACAGGCTTGTTACCCTTTGCGAGTCTTCTCTCGGTCGAATGTTATTTCACCTTGGACGACAGTCTGATGTCGGCACTTGTCGACAGGTGGAGACCCAAGATGCACACCTTCGACTTTCGGTGGGGAGAGATGTCGGTAACTCTCTAGGACGTCTCATTCTTGACCGATCTCTCGATCAGGGGTGAGCCACTTGTTACAGGTTGTCCGCCGGTGGACTGGAAGGCACGTTTGGGGCATCGGTTTGGCATACCTATCCTAGACAACGCTCGTGGTGTTCCTCGGACTTGGCTGAGGAATTTCAGCCAATGCCCAGATGATGCACCTGACGAGGTTATAAGGACGCACCTCGTCGCTTACCTTCTTCATCTCTTGGGTTCGTCCCTGTTTCTAACCATACATGGCGATTGGGTGTACCCTAGTTTCGTCCACATCGCCGAGTCTTTGGCTGACGCGGAGGTTGGGGCGATGCCTCAGTATAGTTGGGGATCAACCGTCCTTTGTACCACATACAGGGGGTTGTGTGACGCCGCGACCGACGACACCGTGTGAAATCGATCCTTGTCGTGCTCCACGTGCTCTGTTGCTATGGGTTGGGAGCACTTCCTGATGGGCGGCCCTCGAAAGTAGTGCACCGCCAGGGTTGCGACGATAGATGGGCCCACTATGGGCTATCGGTGAATTTCTTTGCCCGATTCTGTTGGGTCAATGATGCATCGACGAGGTGCTACTGGTTGTTCCACAATGAGTTTGAGTCGTTGCACGACAACGACATCATATAGACTCCATGGAGCCCAGATTTCGTGAAGACGGTAGCGCCACACGGGCTGTCCATGCAATGCATGTAGGACACCGGATTATGGGCAATGACCTGCCACCTAATGTTTACACATATGGTGGAGCCTTACGCGTTGTAGCACGTATTGCGACAATTCGATTTGTAACAGCTTGTGCTCCCTCCCGACGGCAGGATCCTGAAGTGAGCTATCCACCTGTGAGTCCAACTCCATCCGAGTAATATTTACACTTCATACATACATCGATTGTTCTAACATCAATGCTTCTCGAATGCAGGCAATCGAGGGCGAGCCAACATGCTGAGGACTGGCAAGAAAACCAACATGAATGGATTACGGCTTGGACGGAGACGGCGCTTTGTCGAGATCTGAAGGCGAGCGGCGACCATCTGACGTCGAACATCTTGTCGATTACATCGAGTGGTGCGTACCCGCGATCGCGCGCAGACTCACCCATCCTCCACGGGCGTCAAGGCGGGTGACACACCAAAAGAGGCTCTGTCACTCATTCGATCGCCACAACGCTTCGCAGCGTGACGACACCGTAAAACACTTACAACCTTTGCTAGTTTCAGTGATGATATTTGTATTGTTTGTTACTGAACTAGTGTTGTATGTCACTTCCGATTCGGCAGTAGCCGATCGCAAGCGCATCGAAGCCGCCATCCATGACCCGAGCACGCCGTCATCGGCTTTTATGCACTATGAAGTACATCTTCGCGGAGTCGAAGAATATACTAAAGAACATGAGCTGTGGTCATTCGAGAGATGACGTACTACACACCGTGCACCGAGTGAACCGACCGTGCTCACCTTCTAGGTCGGCACGGCCTAGTCAGACTAACGGGCGTCGTAGCGCTCCCCGTCAGTCATCCACGCTGCAGATCGGCGGGGAGGTAAGTTATATACAGATTTATGTCTTGTTTCTTTATTACGCCTTAGGTTTTGCTAACATCATGTCATCCTCCAGCCACACATCCATCGGGATACATCACTTCTGCCATCCGCACCCCGTACTCAAACTGGCGCTCCCCCTTAGTCATCCGCACTACACATCTGGTAGGTACGAGATATTTAGTTTACGTCCTGAATATTTATTTGGCTTAACATCATTCCATCTTGCAGCCATCAGTTAAGCGTGGGGATGATGACCATCCGTCAACAGATGAGGAGACGACCATCCCAGCTATTGCCAGGGAGCAGTACACGACGCTAGGGCTTGGACCGTGGCACCAAGGGCACCCACCCATGTCGTATGTTGACTAGTACAGAGGACCGTACCAAGGGCAAAGCTCCTTTGGGGTCGCTGGAACATCACACAGTTAAGACCAGAGCTCCTCCGCAATAAGGGACTTGCAGACAGCGTACCTGAGGGGTGGACTATCCGGGTGTGGATTTCTCGATTCCTTCATAATGACTTGATTACAGGTGGTATCCAGTTTGGCATGACTTAGTTGGACGACATTGACGTTGGGCAGACTCAGCTGGGCCAGAGTCAGCTTGCTGATGCACCCCCCGCCGATTCAACGATCTCCGTACCCCCTCTGAACCGATACGCACTCTCCGGACCGGTTAACGTATCCCACGGGACATGCTCAACACAAAACCAGGATGCACACGTAGACGCATCGAGCAGAGAATAGCTCAGACGAGTGAGCCATATTGTATCTCGTGTGTAATTACACAACATAGATGTTATGCGCTTTTGTTGTGCTATATTTGTATGCATATTTTGTATGTTGCGTGGTACTGTCAGAGTAGATCGGTTCCGGATTAACTTGAAATCATAAAACACCGAGTTGCAATCTAAAATCTGACAAATAAATTTGACGAAATTTAGGAATACACTTTGACAAGGATCTAATAATCCTCATTTATTTATTTATTTATCTGTAATTCTCATTATAGATGGTAATATCTTTATATTACCCATAAGTATACCCCCTTATTGTTCATAAGGGAAAAAGCTTTATGAAGTAGTCGTAAGTCTTACTACGACCACCCCCTGGTTGTAAGTTTTCCTACGACCAGTCTGTAGTCGTTGGTTCTTCTACGACTAGCTCTTTATTGTGAGACTTGTCTACGAGCACCTTGTGGTCGTAAACTTCTCTACCACTTGATCGGCCATGACCATCCTATAATCTATGGAGCCTACAGACATATGGGTTTGGTCGGTTAGGGAGTCTTATATGCCGTGTTTAACACATGGGGTATTTAATATGCGCTATTATTCTATATGAATAACCGCATGAATCACCTCTGTCCCTGACAATAATTATCTGGTGACGTGGGGGTGTCACGTCCCTAGCGGCAACCTCCATCGGCGGTTCATCATTTAGAATGTTGAGGTGCCTCTTCACCTGAAGGAACTGCCACCTCTTCGTACGCTATATAAAGGCCGAAGTCAGAAGGCAGAGGGAGGAGAGGACAATCTAGAGCACAAGCCCTAGTCTTTCTTTTGATTGTAATCAACACACTCAATACAACCACACAGGAGTAGAGTTATTATTATCTCCGGAGAAGGTCTGAACCTATATAAAATCACTGTGTCATTCTCTGCGTAGCTTTAGTCTAGGAGACCTCCCGAATCAAACAATCATACGTAAGATCGGTTCTAGATCATTGACAGTTGGCGCCAACCGTGGGGATCTTTCGATGATTCCTTGTCAATAAATTCTCTTTTTTTTCCTAATGCTTCCATAGCAGGAGAGTGGAACGAGGAGAATTGGTTCGACTTGGCCGACTACGCAGACATCGACATGGATGCCAGCTTCGACTACGAGCCGAGTATCGTTTCATCCGATGGTAATGACGCCTACAGAGATCATTCACCAGATCCAGGAGCCCATGCCACCGATGGAGTTGAGGAGGGATTCCTTTCTCCCACAATAGTACATTCATTTGAGGGACCAGTTTCCTCAGAGGGTAAGGGTCTATCCGACTACAATCAGGACTGTACCAAGGCAAGCTCACAACATGACGAGGGTTCTCCCTCCAAATATTCGAGTCCGCTTGAGGTAGTCTGACCTGGCGTGGCAACTCCTGGAAGCCATCATTCCGAGACTCAACCAGCATCTGGTGGTCGTAACTCGTTAGTTACCCCCGCAGAGGATACGGGGCAACACACTATTCCTACGAGTTCAACCACACATTCACAGGGCTCACCTGTGGATGCAGACGGTTATAACCTAGAATTCTCCTTTTTGGAGGGGTTTACTCCAAATCGCCAGACGGTGTCGTTTGACCACTTTTCAAGCCAGGAGGCCTTAAGCGCAAGTAGAGATCATATACAAGAGATCTTCGTCCTCCCCTCATATCATGATCTCTCTCCTAGAAGCAGGACCAAGGATGCTCCCCGTCGATCACACCCTACGACCCCTCATGGGAATGGTGAGGAGACCTCTGGCAATTAACGGAATCAACACTCTGATGAGCATGGGATAAATCCTCGAAATGATCGTACTCCATTGAGGCAAACTCAAGGATCAGATGTGGATGATCCTAAGACAACCCGAAGGAGAAGAATTGCGGCTCAGAGAAATTTGCCTGGGTGCGTTCAATATCAGTCAGAGGAAGCTCAGGATCTCCAACATATAAACAATCTACTCGAGAACCCAACCCAAGAACTGGCTCGAACACCATGGTACGTCCTCTTCGCTGAAGAGATCACATGAAGGCTTCAAAGCACGATGGTAAGACTTGAGCATCCTTGCCGACATCATTCTAGAAGTCATAGCGGTACGACTCCATCGACCACCAGTCGTTCGAACAACTCACCTCATGAAGATCGGCGCGACAACAGGTTACGTCATTCCCCTAACCTTAACTCCAGTCGGAGAAGAGTTCTTCAAACGTTTGACGATCGACATGCTCCTAGGGGAGGTGATCATTCACCACTCCAACCCAGAAATCTGCAACAACAGATGTAATACGAGGAGTATTACCCTCGTAGGACTGAGACCTATCTTAGGTCGGGTCCACCTACGACCGGATATTGTCATCTATGATCACCTCGGCCCTTCTTTTCTACAGAAAAGGTGGTATGATGTCATTACCGGATGTCAGGCGTTCTTGCCTGATCTCCGAGCTGTTCGCTGGCCGCCACGGTTTCGACCAGTGAACATGGAGAAATTTGATGGATCACAGAATCCCATCGAATTCCTCCAAATCTACACGATCGATGTCTGAGCAGCAGGAGGGGGAGAGCACGTCATGGCGAATTAGCTTCCAACTGTGCTCGAAGGGCCTGCTCGATCGTGGTTGTTAAGTCAGCCACTCGAGTCTATCTATTCGTGGCAACACCTCTGTGACCTACTGCAGGCCAACTTATAGGGCACTTACAATCGCCCTAGAAAGGAGGATGACCTGCACAGAATGAGACAAAATGACCATGAGACTTTACGCCAATTCATCAGGTATTTCAGTCAGGTTCGCAATTCGATTACAGATGTTTCTGACTCATCTATTATCAAAGTTTTTAAGTAAGGAGTCCGCAGCAGAAGGATCGCGGAGGACATCGCTTTGAATCCTCTGGCTACTGTCGTTGAGCTCTTCGAGATGGCTAATCGATATGGGACTGTTGCTAAACCAGTCGAATGGAACAAAACCATCGATCGTGATGACAAAAATCCTCAAGAAGCGGGCAAAAGCAGCAAAAAGAAATATAACAAGGCCAAGAAATCCAAGAATAAGGCGAAGGGCCAAATGCCTCAAGCCAACAATTTTAAGCAAGTCTTGGTTGTAAGCGATAAGAAACCTTAAAGTTCCAAGCCATACTTCGACCGGGGCAAAGGTAAGCACCACGAGCAGAAGAACGACAAACCTAGGTAGTGTCATTTCCATAAAAAAGAAGGGCATGACCTTTGCAACTGCCGGATTTTCCAAAAAAAATACTCAAGGAGTACTACACCGACAAAGGACCACTTTCTACACTCGAGGAGGTAGGACAAACAAGTGGTCGAAAGCAGTCGGACAAGGACGAGGAGATGTTGTTTCAGGATCCGAAGCACACCATCAACCATATTTTTGGGGGATCTTTGGTGTACGAGTCAAAGCGACAGCTCAAGACTGCCGCACGAGAGGTGAACTCCATTGACCCTCCCCTTGTCAATAAATTGCCGAAGTGGTCGAAGAGCATTATCTCCTTTGAGAAAAATGACTACCCGATCCCTTTCACTCGACCTGGTCGGTTTTCGATTGTGGTCGAGCCAACCATCAACAACTGTCGAGTAAATCAAGTGTTGGTTGATGGCGGTAGTTCGTTAAATATTTTATTTACCAATGTCCTGGATGAGATGCAAGTACCTCGAACCAAAATAAAACATGTACGATACTCATTCTATGGGATCGTACCTGGGTCTCTGGCCAAACCAATTAGCGAAATTTATCTTCCTGTTATGTTTGGTTCTCCAAACAATTTCAGGACAGAAAAAATCTCTTTTGATGTGGTCAATTTCGATACGGCGTATAATGCTATACTCGGACGACCAACTTTGGCACGATTCTTAATTGCTACTCATTATGAGTATCAATGTCTTAAGATGCCAGGTCCCAAAGGGGTGATCATAGTACGATGTGACAAGAAGATGACGCTTACATGCGAGCACAAATCCCTCGAGATGGTTGGTCAGACACCAACTCGAGAAGCAAGCACAAGTCACCCTTCGACCAAGCAGTCGAAGCCTAAAGTTACAACGAAGTGAAACAATGAAGTCAAGGAAGTCCCTCTGAATCCAGAGGAGCCCTCGAAGACTGTTCATGTCGAGGTTACTTCCGACCCCAAATAGGAAGACGCCCTCGTTACTTCCCTTCAAGCAAATGCAGATGTCTTCACGTGACAAGCATCCGACATGTTCGGAGTCCCCAGGGAAGTGATCGAACACATGCTAGTTCTATGGCCTAACAAGAAACCCATAAAATAGAAATTACGGAGATTTGCACCTGATCGACGGGATGTTATTAGATCGAAATTGGACAAGCTACTTAGTGCAGGCTTTATAAGAGAAGTCGACCACCTGGAGTGGTTGGCTAACCCTATAATGGTTAGAAAGTCTAATGATAAGTGGCGTATATGTGTAGACTTTACTGATCTCAATAAAGTTTATCAAAAGATGATTTTCCTTTACCTCGTATCGATCAGTTGGTTGATTCTACTGCTGGTTGTGAAATATTAAGTTTTTTATATGCATATTCTGGTTATCATCATATTAGTATGTGTTTAGATGATCAATAACAAACCACATTTATTACGCCTTTTGGAATATTTTGCTATGTCAAAATGTCATTTGGTCTAAAAAAATGTCGACGCTTCTTTTCAACACATGATGCAAACGACTTTTTCACCTCAACTAGGCCGAAATTTGGAGACCTATGTTGATGATCTAGTCATAAAGAGCATCAAGCGAGTTAATCATATTTCCGATCTTCAAGAAACATTCGACAACCTCAGGAGACACCGTTTAAAACTTAATCCAAAAAAGTGTGTGTTCGGAGTCTCATCAGCAAAATTGCTTGGATTCCTTATCTCCGCACGAAGAATCGAAGCAAATCCTAAGAAGATCAAGGCCATTGAACAAATGCGCTCTCCAACCATGAAGAAAGAAGTCCAGAAACTCACAGGGTGCATGGTGGATTTAAGTTGTTTCATCGCACGACTAAGGGAAAAATAACTTTCTTTCTTTAAATTCCTAAGGAAATATGAGGGTTTTGAGTGGTCATAAGAGGCAAACAATTCCTTTGAGGATGTCAAGAGGTATCTTACGAGTGCTCCTGTTCTGGTTTCTTCGAAACCAGAAGAGACGCTCCTGATATATCTAACTGCCATGCCACATGCAGTGAGCACAGTACTGGTTGCTGAACGTGAAAACGTTCAGTGACCAATTTACTACGCAAGTGAAGTTTTACACAGGCCTAAGGAGCACTACCCTCAGGTCCAAAAACTTCTATATGCCCTTCCCATGTCTTCGAGGAAACTACGGCATTATTTTCAAGCGCACAAGATAATTGTGTTGTATGAGTTTCCCTTAGGAGTGGTCCTCCAGAACAGGGAAATAGCGGGACGCATGGCAAAATAGTCAGTAGAACTTGGGGAGTTCGTGTAACATCCCAAATGTATAAACAGGTGTGTGTTTCAAATGTAAGAAAATGTGTAGAAATTAAAACTTTTTCTCACCTCTTGAAACTCTTGAACTCACCTTTAATTCTTGCCCAAGAGTTGTGGAATCCAAAAACACAAAGCTCTTATTGACTAAAGTCAAACCATTTCCCACTTATCACAAATCTTGTGCCAAACCTTGGGAAATATTTTTTCCAGGTTCTAGGACTGGTGTGTGACCCCTTTGAAAAATTGTCATAAGTTTTAAAACTTGCTTGATAATTTTTGGAGGTAATCAAACCCTAGAACAACCTTGATGAATTTTTGGAGAAAAATGCAATGCACAGAAACCTCTGGAAATTTTATGTAAGGTTAATCCTAAAGTCAGCAAGTTCTAGTTAAAATTTCATAAATTTTGGAGTTGATTTGCTATCTCATTTAAATCTGCAAAGTCTCAGCTGTTAAATTCAAACTCAATTGGATGCCTTTGTTCCTTGGGCTGAGCCATTTTCCATTTGGGTCTAACCCAACCGCATCCCCTGCTCAGCCTAACCTCCTTTTCCCCGCGTGAGGTCGTAGCCGTTGGATTCAGATCCAGTGGCCACGACCTCCTCCACAACCATCGTGGCCCAGTCCTCCCACCTCATCGAGGTCGTAGCCGTTGGATCAGATCCAACAGTCATGACCCCCCCCTCGTTATCTAGCGCACAAGCCCTCCCCTCGCGGTGTGTTGTGCGCCGTTGGATCAAAATCCACAGCCACGACCTCCCCGTGGTGTCACGCGCATCAGACCTCCCACTCGCGCGAGGTCACAGCCGTTAGATAGAGATCTCACGGCCATGACCTCCCTTCTCATCTCGTAGCCGTTGGATAAGGATCCAACCGCCACGACCTCCCTATGTGATGTGTGCAACAGCCATGACCTCCCTCTTTTGATCAGCACCATTGGATGTAAATCCAACGGCCCTTACCTCCCCATGTGTTGTGTGCCCTTGGATTGAGATCCAATGGCCATGACCTCCCTCTCTGTCTTGCGCACCAGCTCAAGACCTCCTCTCTCCATTGTGTGCCTTTGGATGTATATCCAAAGGCCACGACCTCCACATCCTTGGCGATGCTCACCGCAGTTTAGTCCTCCCATCCGATCCACGCCTTTGGATTCAAATCCAACGGCTAGGACCTCCTAGCCCCTTCAGCGCATGACCTCCCTGTTCTTTTTGCAACCGTGCGATGGAGATCGTGTGGCTGTGACCTCCCCTTTTCCTTTGCGCCTCCACGCAATGGTGATCTAAGGGTCACGACCTCCCCAGTCCAGATCCAATGGCTGTGACCTCCTCCCTTTCCATCTAAACCTTACCGTTTCTGATCTGAGGGTTGTGTCCTCCCAGCCTTTCTCATCCAACGGTTGGGGGCAGGTCCTGTTCTTCTCCTAGCTTGGGCGCGCGCGTGCACCATGGCAGTGAGGAGGTCAGTGACCTGTCTTGTCCCAACGGCTCTGAGCTGCGCGCATTTAATGCGTGTCAGTGCTTTCCGCCCTAGGCCATGCTCTAACCTACCCCCTCCCCCAATCACCTCCACGTCCTGTTCAAGCCATGGACCGAGCCATGGGCTAAGCTCACCATGAGATTAACCCTAACTCATGACCTCTTCACCTCTGGCTATAAGACCTCCCTTGGGTTCTTCCCGTGGCTTCCTTTGCACACCATTGAGCTTTGCCTTGCCTCCCTGTGCTTGGCTGAGTTCCTCCTCCACAGACCTCCCCTTGGGTCGCCATTGCTGAAGCTGGGAGCTCCTTGGTGGCACAGTGCTCCAGTGGCCTCGCTTAACCTCGTGCGCCATTTTGGTTCCTTTAACCTCAGTGGGCCTTAACCCTAACTTATTTTGGTCTGCTTCTTGAGGAGCAAATGAGATTGAGCTTCCCTTTCTACCGTGAGCTCCCTCTTGTCTTCCTCAGCCCCGGTAAGACCTCCTCTTTTCAATTCCTCTCTCTGGCACCTCTCTGGAGCGTGTTGAGAGCCATGGTGCTGACCTGGTACTATAACTTTGGACCAGGTCCTCCGCTCCTCATCATCCTCCTCGGCGCCGGCAAAGTCCTCCGCCGCTGAGCTCCTCAGTCCTCCTCGGGTCCTCCCTGCACCTAGGTAACTTTCTAAGTAACCACTAGGAGCTGGGCACTCGCTTGTATGACCGCTGCGGAGCTCTATTTTTGCTTTTGTCATTTGGCAGTGCGCTACCGCGCCGCCCATCTCCGGCTCGTCAGCGTTCTAGGCCGCCGCCGCCATTGAGAGTGGGTCCATTGGATGCGCATGGCTATTGCGGTCCCAATGGTACCCTTGGTTTGCGCCGGTGAGGTCCTCATCGCCGGCGGCGAGCTATTGGGTGCGCTCGGGATTTTTGTCGGACGAAACAACGGTGCTGTTGTCGTTTAAGGACAAAGATCCTCCCTTAAATGCGTCAATCATTGCTAATCTTTGGTAATCATTGGGTTAGCCATTAATGCCTTAGATCTTGTCCCTTGTCGCGTAATTAAGGCCCGCGAGCCTGGTCTCCCCGCGCGTGCGCATCGCTCTGGGACCTCTTTGCCCAAGGACCACCCCGTGGACTTTTGGCAAAACCACCCCAAAGACCTCCCTGGGGTCCTCTTTGCAAAGATCACCCCGGTCTTTTGTAAGGACCATCCTCAGACCTCCTCCTTCTTTATCTTGACCGCTCAAGATCTCCCCATGGAGATCTGAACCGTCCCGGACCTCCCTCTGTTAGATCTTATTGTCTAGGACCCCTCGAGGTCATCTTAGCCGTTGAGGTCCTCCCCAGTCGATCTCGACCTCCAGTCCTCCTCGCTAGATCTGGACCGTCCGGTCCTCCTCGATGGTTTTGGTCCGTTGGATGCAAGATCAACGCCACGACCTCCTTCCTCGTTAGATGCGGCGTTCAGCCGGAGGACATGGACCGTTGGATCCAAGATCAGCGGCCCATGTTCTCTGGACTGCTTGTGGTAGCAAGAAGTTTTTCACGGAGGTCTTGAGTCGTCCGATCTAGAATCAACGGCTCATGTCCTCCCACTCCGTATTGGTTTTTAGAAATTTCCCGGTTGGATTTTATTGCAAACTGAAAAAGGTAATGAACTTGTAAAATACATAAGTAATTGTCTTTAGATCATTTTTGAGTGAATCCAACTGTGTTGGCTTCCTCTGTTAGTGAACTAAATGCTAGTATAGGATTTAGGCATGTCACTATTTTCAAAAGAATTGTGGGTGCATTTTAGTTGTGCTCATTTTCATGTCTTTGAAAAATTATAGAAAATGCATAATAGCTCCAAATGAGATGAATCCAATTGGGTTGTTCATCTTGTGAGGTGCTTGTGTTGCAGTAAAAATTTCAGAAGCACCACCTTTCTAGAAATTTTTGCTAAACAATTTAATTATGTGAGTAGTAGCAGTTTGTATTTTTAGAGCTGAGCAGAATTGTTTTGCTTATATCTTTTGCATTGAGAATCCAAATCAATTGGTTCTTGTTGCTAAATTCTCTAAAAATCATCCTCTTGCTGCTGTAAAAATTTCAGAGCTTTTGGAGCAGGTTTGCTGTGGTGTCTTCTTGGTTTTCGTCGTTCTTATCGATTCTTTTCGCCTTTTCGATTAGGTGTCGACGAGTGTGTTGAACCCGTGAGCGTTAATCTACAGCAAACTTGCATATTCTGTAGGTAAATGTTCATTCTCTACTACTAAGTCTAGGATTATCTTGCTGTGATGTAGAGTTCGATGGATGGACTCTTATCACTTAGTAGTTTGCGTTGATGATGCTTAGAAATGCTTAGATAACGGTAGAGATGGGCGGTTGTCGATATTATGTCGATGACCTTGATCACACAAAATTATTATTCAATTATGTCCATCTTGTGCTTTGTTACTTTGTAAACAAATAAAACAAAAATGAAAACAAAATTGTTATTGACCTGGGCACAATGGATGTTGGTGTGATTGTTGGGTGTGAATGGAATGGTGCCTAGGTCCCCAAGGACCGAGTTACTTGTGTCACTAAGCCAAGCGCTTATGCGTGCTAACCACATGAGGGTATTGGGAACCCTCTTGGCTAAGTACTTTGGGAGGTGTTAATTGTGGGTGCAGTGGTAAAACTGTTTTATAAGGGGAAGAGCACCCTTGATTGCTTAGGTCATTTGGGCGGTGTCTCCTATCCTTCGGGTTGTCGCGACTCATAATTAGCATCATTCATTGGAAATGCCTCGTAGGACTTAGCCGTGCTGGCATACCAAAGGAAGTGTGCTAATAGCTTGGCAAAAAGGCGGTCTGGCGTGTGGGTACATTGGTACAACCCTGCAGGGTTAAAACTATTCGAATAGCCTCGTCCTAGGTTATGGACATGCTTGGTAAGGTCGTGCAAGAACTAGACTACAACATTTAATTAAAACTTGATGGGTTGGTATGGATGGATGTTCATACTATTGTTGTGGTGGCTATTGGGTTAGTCACCTCCAGGATTGTTGTTGTCATCTATCTATTGTTATTATGTTACTTGTCTCGTTGTTACTTGTAAATTAAAATGAATTGCAAAACCGCTTTGAATCTATTTAAATATTGCAAATGAAAACTTGCTTTATGCTAAAATAAGTCCAAAGCCTCATCCACTTAAATAAAGCTTGCATGTAGCTAACTATAGTTACTGTTATACTACACGTCGGTCTTGCGTAGTACATTTTGTACTCATTTGCTTTGCTTAATAACTTTGTTGCAGAGGAGGTAGAGCCCAAAGGGCTTTACTTTTGTGAGATGTCTTCTTTGTTGGGAGTCTAGCTAAGCGGCTTGGTTGGTTGCCTTGTGGGCTAAAGGCAAACTTTGTGGCTCTCTTTTGTTTATCGCCATCTTATGGCTTTTGCTTCCGCTGTGTTATCTTTCTTAGTTGTATTTGGCCGGTCGGCCCCTTTTGTAATAACTCTCTCTATATTATGTATGTTTTTTATTCTTGTCGTGCTTTGGTTCTATGTCTTGAATGGAATTGATGCATGATTTTGTAAAGGGGTGTGTATACTGCATTCTAGGAAGTATACATATCTCGAAGACACGGGTTATTTCGTTTGTAATGCTAGGGTCAATGGATGACTAAGTATTACAAGCCTAATAAACCGGGGTCCTCACAGTTCGACCTCCATTTCATGTCCCGAACGGCCGTTAAATCCCAGATCTTGGTAGACCTTGTCGCCGAATGGACAAATCCTGAACCTGTTCAGAATCCCCAGTACGATTTCCACGACCAGTGGACGATGTACTTCGACGGGTCACTTACGTTAAGTGGCTCAGGGGCTGGGGTGGTCCTGAAATCTCCTACAGGAGAGACCTTAATGTATATTATTCAATTACACTTTTCTGCCACTAACAACGTGGTAGAATATGAAGGTTTGTTGGCTAACATACGAGCAGCGAAAGTGCTCGGGATTCGACAACTACTCGTGAAAGGAGACTCTCAATTGGTCATGAATCAGGTCGAAAAAGAGCACGAGTGCTCCAATCCGACCATGTCTTAGTACTTATCGGAAGTCAAAAAGCTTCAAAAGCATTTTTTTCGGTTTCGAGTTACAATATATCCCTCGAAAGGATAATTTTCTCGCAGACCAGTTAGCTCGAATGGCTTCTTCCCGATCCCAAGTACCAAACTGAGTCTTCTTGGAGCAGCTCTAGAAGACGTCTCTGGTCGAAACACCAGAAACACCTCCAATTCAGACAACCTCTCTAGAATACGAGGATACCTGGATGAATCACATCTATGAATATCTTCAGAAGGGTACAGTACCCGATGATGATCTTGAGGTGGATCACTTACCCCGTAAGGCCAAAATATACACTTTGGTCGAAGGAGTCCTCTACAAAAGAGGCACTCAAAGGGTTCTCATGTGATGCATATCGCAGAAAGAAAGGTTAAATCTCCTTAATGATATACACGGGGGCATCTGTGGAACACATGCTTCTCACAGAACGTTGGTTGGCAAAGCCTTTCGACAAGGTTTTTACTGGCCAACCACCCTCTATGATGCCAAAGAGTTGGTTAAAAAGTATGTACAATACCAGTTTCATAGTAGGCAAATACACCAATCAGCTTAGGCATTACAAACTATACATTTCTCATGGACTTTTGCGACCTAGGGTCTCGATATCTTAGAACCATTCCCAAAAGTACCAGGGGGCTTCGAGTTACTTTTTGTGGCTATTGATACGTTCACAAAATATATTGAAGCCGAACCTATGACAGGGATAACAACGGAAGAAGCTAAAAAATTCATAATGAGAAGAGTAATTACTCGATTTGGTGTTCCAAGTCGAATAATTACATATAATTGTAAACAATTTTCGAGCGCAAAATTTTAGGAATTTTTCGACTAGTTGGGTACCAAGTTATGTTATGACTCTGTTGCGCACCCACAAAGTAATGGGGCAGTCGAAAGAGCGAATGGCCAAATAATACAGGGCATAAAAATCTGAGTGTTCAACCAGCTTGTCAAGCGCTCGGTGGCTTAGGTACAAGAATTACCCTTTGTGTTATGGGCGATTCGCTGGCCGCAAGTCAGACTCTGTTCAGAGATCTAAGCGTCTTTTTCTAGTTTTTGGTGCTGAAGCCATGCTTCCACCAGAACTAAAGATTCAGTCGACAAGGGTCAAAACCTTCAGTGACTCTAACCAGGAACAACTTCAAGCGGATGACATCAACCTACTCAAAGAAAAGAGGAATCAAACCTTAATCCATTTAGCAGTCTACCAACAAGCCCTGCGCAAATACTACGATCGTAAAGTCCAACCTCGCAGCCTTACTGTTGGTGACTTGGTATTAAAGAAGATTCAATCCCAGTCTAATCGGAATAAGATTTCCCCCAAGTGGGAGGGTCCTTATACAATGGTCGAAGTTACATGACCAGGTTTGGTACGACTAGCAATGGAAGATGGCCGAATTCTCTCTAATTCTTGGAACATCGATCAATTACACAAATTTTATGTGTAACTTCTTACTCTCTCAATAAAGTTTCAGTTTCTTTCAATCTTTATTGTCTTACATTGAGCAGTGCTTTGGTAATTTTTCGATCATGTTTTAACACCTCGTTCTCTTTACACCGGTCGGAGGAAGGTAAAATTACCTAGTCGAAGTATTTCCTCCCAGCACGTAGTCTTCCCACTAGAAGGAACTTCCTAGGGTCGACTCGTTCCTACCTTTTGCTGCCAACACAAAAAGCCTAGGTTCACAAATCTGGTTGACATATTTTCAGGCCAGCTTTTTTAACCTTAGTTTATTTCTTCATTCCTTTTGAAAAATTCTCTAAGTGGAGTATACTTCTATAGTTTGTTCAACTACTTTTAGTACACTCAATCCGTTCAATCTGGTTAGAGAAAGATACAACACCTAGTCGAAGCTCTTATTTCTGCATGTGATCCTGCCCACTAGAAGGAACTTTCTAGCGTCGTACTATTTCTAACTCTTGCTCTCAGTGCGAACCTATTGGGTTCACTGGAAAAGGGTGAATGAATTTTTAACGCACTCTGAAAAGTTTATCCTACTTATGTTGACACTCTTGATTGGATTATTATGGTCGAAGAGCGTAGCTTCACTAGTCGAAGTCTTTCCTCTCTGCACGTGGTCCTGCCCACTAGAAGGAACTTTCTAGTGTCCATCTATTATTAACTATTGCGACCAGAACATAACAATCGTGATCGACAACAAAAGTTGGACAAACTGTATTTTAAGCAAAACCCTTATATACAGTATTTACTTAGTTTATATAAATAAACTAAGCAAATAGTCGGGGGCTAGGATAAAGCCATTAATATGACTTCAATTCTTAGTCTTAAATTCAAATTCCTTTTTTCTATTCATTGTCTTATGAGTTACTAACTACTCGACAAGATAATTTGTGGGAAAAAGCAGGTATATATTTATAACCAAAAGCTTGTTTTTACAAGACTCCTATTACAAACTACTCTGACGAAGGAGATCCAATTTGCAACTTGTCGGCGATCGAGACGCCGATCTTACGAAATGAAAAGAGGAAAATGGCAAAGAGTTCTTGGGAGAGAATGAGACTGCTCTTTATTGCTATGAACTGGCTATTACAAGGAGTGCCTTTGACAAGGCAGTGGACTAATCCTAATTATACTGAGTGTAATGCTTGCTATGCTATTAAAATCCAATCGTCTGTTGATCTTTTGAATTGGATTCCATCTCCCCTTCTGCCGCTCGCGTTCTTCATTAAGTAGTTGATAAAGTGGCGGCAGTTACTTCTGAAAGTGACGCCTCTTGGGAAGTGACGCGTCCGGTCAGAGGGAGGAAGTGGTTGACAAAGTATCAACCGTTTGGCGGTTGTGCATCTGTGAGACACACAACCGTAGGGTGGTTGTTGTCAGTGTCTTTAGATTATGAAACGTCGCGTGGTATCGACCAAATATGACATGTGTTTCATTCATCCCACAGTATGGAATATACCCAGAGTCAGATTCGGATGCCAGTTTATTGCTTCTACATGCAGTCACCTGGTCAGAGACTGGGTACAGGCCCTCGTCCGACCAGGGTATCCTCAAAATAACCTCTGGAATCCTGACGACAACGGATGTCGTGAGCCTTAGGGGTTACGACCATAAAGACATATAGTCTTTTATTATGTTTTAAAGTAATACATCGAGAGTTTAATCCTCGTCACATCTCCTCCGCAACCTTTTGGCTGACTGGCTTCACTTCTTTAATCAGCTGAGTTGCTTCTACTTTAGAGCAGTCGAAGTTAGCTTAAGCTTTGCCAAGGCATATCTTACTGCACCTTCGACTGTCTCTCTTATCGAGTCAGCCTGGTTGGTTCTCAGAGTGGCTATCAGCTCCTCTACAGCTCCAACTTGCTTTCTAATGGCACTCGTATGAGCAATCATGGTGTCTTCAAGAGGAGTCACCTCCTTAGCACCAAGTTCTCTGAGTACATTGTTCGGGAGAGATATGTTGTCTTGAAGGTTGATCTTCATCGACTTCATCTCCTCCTGACTACGAGTCAAAGCTTCGTGGAGTCGCTTGATTTCAACTACTTACTCTGAAATAGAGTACGATCAGTCATAAGCATATCCCTAAACAACTAGTAGGCAATACTAGTCGTGGGTAAAGAGTTACTTACCCGCTAGTCGAGAGTCAAGTTGCTTGACTTCGTTGCCATGGGAGGCATCTTTCTTTGCAGATTACTCTTCCCATGACTTTATCTCCTGTTCTTTTTCTTTGGCGATACGGGATAGCTCGTGAACAACCAAAACCTTTTCGTTGACGTCGCTTTGAAGCTTACCCATTTCGACCTCTTTTGCTGAAAAGGAACAAGAGTTAGAAAAAGAACAGAAAATCATTACCATAAGCAGTCCTAAGTTCAGAACTCACTACTTATTTCATTATGCAACTTTTGAGTTGCAGAATGTGCCTCCTGAAGCTTATTCAGCAGGTCCTCTTTTTCTTCCTTTAGCTTTTTCATCTCGATTTTTTCATAGTCGAGTGAATCATCTAAGGATTTTTCGTCACTCTTAAACTTACAAGGGTTCAAAGTCGACATGAGAACTGCACAAGTAGTCGAGCGAAGAACTGACTACGAATAGCAGTGACTTACCATTTTTCTGCCTGCACACAGAGTTCCGCTTTTTGTTGTCGTAGCTGCATGAGTTGTCGATGGTATTCGCCAACAGTGATAATTTGTTCCAAAACCTTCTACATAAAGAAAGACTGTGAGAAGCGAGAAAAAACCACATATGTAGATGTTTGGCATCAAATGCTTACATTTATGCTCGTTCGAGCAAACGTGGAGAATACTCTCATGGAATCCTTCAGTTCATCGATCTCCTGAACTCGGTTCCACCACATCTTTTCGAGACACTCGTCGTCGAAAATATTCCCCCTGTTAGGAATGTCCTTAGGGTGACGAACTCGGTTACGAGACCTAAATGCAGAAGATCGCACAATGGAAGCAAGTCCAAAGAACTCAGCAAAAAAGCTGAGGTACTCTTCTTCTTCTTCTTCGGTGATGACAGCATCGATAGCTACTCCTTGGGGGCCTGGGGGAACGTCTGCAATGACTTCCTTCCCGGCGCGATGGTTGGAAGTTCCGCCACCTTGGCCATATGCTTCCGCTGCTTCATTCGCCGTCTTCGCAACTGCCTTTGTAACCACCTCGGTGGTCATGATTACTTCGGCAAGAACGACTACCTCCACCACAGGGATGGTGGTTGATCCCGTGACCGCCTCTGTGGTCGTAGTCGCTTCAGTAGCAACGACTTCTCCCACCACAGGGATAGTGGCCATAGTCATGACCACTCCCACTACCGTCTCTTCGACTGTAGAAGAAAAGGCAGCGGGCTTCTCAATAGAAGCGTCATTGGGGGCTAGAGGAGTCGGGCTAAGATCACAGAAAGTAAAATTCTTCAAAATTGTAGAAAGCAAATGGTAAATATTGTTCTTATACTTTTGTCTTTTTACATACCTTGATTTTCTGAACTTGATCTTGAATTTAGAAGAAAACTTCCCAAGGGGAGATTTCTTTTGCTTCTTCTCATCGACCACGTCTGGTCAATATTTGAGTTGAGAGATAGGGACCGCTACAACCACGTCTGGTCGTAGGTCTTGAGTGAGAGCTGCCACTCCTTGAGCTTTCTGACTCTCCTGACAGTCGAGACCTATTTCAACCACATCAGAAGTAGTACTTCCCTCGATCATAGGCTTTGTCGATGCAACAGTATCCTTCACAAAAGATACAAAGCTTTTTCAGTTCTTCTTTTCTAGTCGCTTAACAAAGTCATGAGAAGCTGAGACTGAAAAAGTCTTGTCATCGTAATATAATGGTACCTTGATCTTGGGGGCTTTCTGTTTAAGGTCTTCGACCGCTTCGATCGCCTTTGTTTTCTCTGCAGCAACTATGATTGCAAAGAATTTTTCAAAGGGTCTGGTCTAATCGAAACTTGAGCTTGCCCCTTGCTTGTCGACGGCACTTACAAGTCGACGCTTTTTGGCCAGAAGAGCTTTGACTTACTCCACCTCCTTGCCGATGACCATCAGTCCGACCTCTTAGTCGTCCTGACGATCTGCCATACCTACTTTCTGCAAAGGTCAAAAAAAGAAACATTATTTAGAGGTCGCTTCCTACGACTACAAGGGCCCAAAGACGGAATCAATCCTTGATTACCTTTAGACGTTCCTCCTTCTCCTTTACGGATACGATCGCCAGGATTCGAGGAGCCACCGCGTCAAGTAGCGGAGCTTTCTCGCAAATGACTTTGACTCGGGTGTCAATCTCTGTTTGAGGGAGATCTGTATATGCAAATAAAATGTTCAGCAACTGAGCTCAAAATTAACCAAAAAGGGCCGAGTTGAAGAATTATTTACCTTTCTCGAAATCCCTGGTCGAATCCTTAGCACCCCGAGTACCTCCAGATGGGATGTGCTCGTTTCTTCAAAGGGTTAATGCGGCGCGTGATGAAATCCTTCACCACGTGCCATCAGGTGAGCCCCTGTTCCTTCAAGTCTTTTATGACTTGAATATAGGGGGCGATCCGGCCAATATCCTTGCGAGTCGAATCCCAGGAAGAAATCTTCTCGGCAGCCTTCCCTACGAAGGAGAGGTTGTCTTCACTGGTCGTTTCCCAGTAGAACCACTTCTTCTTCCATCCCGGCCAAGACGATCAGGTGAACATTTGGATGTATTCCTTCGTTTTCCCATCGTGGAGCTTCAGACCACAGCTCCTCACGATTCCAGACTGTCTGCACATCCCGTAGTAGTACTGGAAGAGTTGTAGGTTTGGTAGAATTTCTATGTAAGTCTCGCACAAGTATATGAACACGCTCAACATTGTGATGGCATTGGAAACAAGGTTCACCAATTTCACCCCAAAGTGTTTGAGTACGAGTGTGAGGAAAGGGTCAGTAGACAATCGAAGGCCACACTCACAGTACGCTTGGAAGACGGGAATTTGGCCAATTTCCCCTGATGGCTAATATTGTCCCAAAGCTTCAATCCACTTCACAAACTCTTCCTTTGAGATCTTCTCGAAGGTGACCAAAGATTTCATCTTAGCCTCATCCATCTCCGATTCAGCCCACTTAGAAGCGGTTCTGCCCATCTTCTCCAAACGAGGCGGATATGGATTTGGAAAGGGTTCAAGAAAGCGTTCGATCTGGTTAGCGGTGGAGAGCGCAAGAGCTCGACAAACAGTTGAAGCAAATGGGGAGAAGTAAAAACCCTAAGCTACGCCTGCGGTGACTTTTTATAACCGTGCGCTAAAGTTAAAAATCATGGTAACTCAACAGTTGCCACCTCTTCGGGGACCACTCTAACGGGCAGGTTTGTGAGAGTTGATTGAGATTCTTTAATTTGTCTGTTCGAGAAAACCGAGTCTGTCTTTACACCTCAAGTGAAATTACCTTCTTCACCAAGTCTATTTCTGATCAAATGAAATACCAGTCAAAAAGGCTTTACTTCGACCATCATTCTATAACCACCTTTCCAAGTTAGGTACTTTCACTTGAAGCTGTGGGGCTAGATGATGAGGATCTAATAATAATCATTTATTTATTTGTAATTCTCATTATAGGTGGTAATACCTTTATATTACCCACAAGTATACCCCTTATTGTTCATAAGGGAAAAGCTTTACGGAGTAGTCGTAAGTCTTACTACGACCACCCCTGGTCGTAAGTTTTTCTATGACCAGTCTCTAGTCGTAGGTTCTTCTACGACTAGCCATTTGTTGTGAGTCTTGTCTACGAGCACTTTGTGGTCATAAACTTCTCTATCACTTGGTCGGCTATGACGATTCTATAATCTATGAAGCCTACAGACATGTGGGTTCGGTCAGTTAGGGAGTTTTATACGCCGTGTTTAACACATGGGGTATTTAATATGCATTGTTATTCTCGATGAATAGCCGCATGAATCACCTCTGTCCCTGACAATAACTGCCCGGCGACGTGGGGGTGCCACGTCCCTAGAGGCAACCTCCATTAGGCGGTTCATCATTTAGAACGTTGAGGCGCCTCTTCACCTGAACGAACTGCCACCTCTTCGTACGCTGTACAAAAGTTGAAGTCAGAAGGCAGAGGGAGGAGAAGACAATCTGGGGTACAAGCCCTAGTCTTTTTCTTGATTGTAATTAGCACACTTAATATAACCACACATGAGTAGGGTTATTATTCTCTTCGGAGAAGGCCTGAACCTATATAAAATCTCTGTGTCATTCTCTGTGTAGCTTTAGTCTAGGAGACCCCCCGAATCAAGCAATCATGCGTAAGATCGGTTCTACATCATCGAGACACTTTTAATTAGTATTCGCGTTGCATCAACCCTTTCCCCTTGTTTCGTGACTACCCACGGCTGCGGCGAGTGTCGAAGTCATCCATCTTCTATGAGCCGGGTTAGACGATTGCATGATGTTTGCAGACGTAGCGGAAATGCCGACGTGGAGGCGCGTCCGGGGCAGGGAGGACCAGACAAGCGACAAGCGGTAGAGTCCGGGCACGAGGGTCTGGCAGAGCGCGCTGGCCGGGTGACACGTGGAGCGTCCGGGCGCGGGGCGTGCGACAGCGGCACGTCCAGGCGACACGCGTGTGGACATCGCTTGTCCGGGCACGGGGCGTGGGGCAGCGCCTTGTCGGGCCATGGCGCTGGAGGAAAGCTTGTCCGGCGAGGAGGCAGACAAGCCACGTACGCAGAAGAAACCGAGTTAAGGCGACTGATTTTGGCGCTGCTCGGCGAAGGGGCACGGACAAAGGCTGTCCGGGCTAGGGGTGAGCGTTGGAGGACACGTGGCGGGAGGAAGCACATCCGTGCTACTATTTTTGGCAATACGCCGCAAGGAGAGCTAAGTTTGTCGAAAACAGGTGCAACCGTGTCATTTAGACCAAAAACTCTGGTGTAACCATGGAAGATCTTTTACCTTTGTTCAGACGTCAGACTGCTTCCTGAAGCATCATTGGGGATTATGAAAACGTGTCAGGTATTTTCATTCAGGACTTTCGCAGGTGAGTTTCCTGATCTACAATGTCCAAAGCTTGTGCTCTAGCAATTTCCATCTTATCTTTGGGGTAGTTTGCCATCTCTAATCGCTCATCGTAAATAAACTGTTTTTTCCTATTGGTGGTGGTGATGATGATGTTATGTTGCACTGCTTTCTCTGCCATCTTATAGGTTGACTCTGCATCCATTTAGCGCTTCGATATAGGCACCATGCTATTGCATGCAAGAATGCTCCTTTTGCATATAAACTGACATTTTAAGTGTCCGAGATTTCAGCTGTATGCTTACATAGTTACATATATGTTCATAAGTACCTATGAATGTTAGGAAGAAAGGTTACAGGATAAAGTACAAATGTTAACCTGCCTTTGGTCACTTCTCCTGCTAAGTATAAAAAAATCATTTAAATATAATTTTTGTAGGGATTTTTAAATATAGATAATAAGCTCCAAAATTATGAAATTTTTGGTGGAGCCTCCTTACACAGTGTATTGGCTTCTGTAAGTTTTCCAAAAATTTTATTCGTTCTGAATTGTTCTCGAAAATGCATTTAAGTATACTCTTTGTAGGAATTTTTTTAGAACAATTCAAAACGGATAAAATTTTAGAAAAATTATAGAATTTTTATTATTAATTAACCTTTTTTTGAATTTTATTTTAAAGTTAACCCCCGACGCACTTTATCTGACCCCTTTGGTCACGCCACCATCCGTGACGTGACAAAACAACACTGTCACGTCAGCCCATTTCTGATCAAGCTCTTGTCACGCCACTGGAAGTGGCGTGACAGTGTTATTTGGTCACGCCACAACCAATGGCGTGACAAAAAGTGTTATTTTGAGGACTTATCCTAGCGCATGAAAGTGTTGTTTTGTCACGCCACCACCCGTGGCGTGACCAAAAGGGTCAGAATTGGAAATAAAGTGCGTCGGGGTTAACTTTAAAATAAAATTCAAAAAAAGGTTAATTAATAAAAAAAAGTTCAAAATTACACAAGTAATTACACTATGTCAGAAGGCTCCACAAAAAAATTTCATAATTTTTGAAGCTCATTATCTATATTTAAAAATTGCTACAAAAAATTATACTTAAATGATTTTTTTTTAAAAAAAGAATAATAAATTGTTACAAGATCGCCGCGACGATGGTCGTGACGACAGTGGCGCTGAAGAGCCCACCGCACGGTGGCCGCATTTACGTGGCGCTCTGAAGAGTCCACCGCACGGTGGCGTGCAAGAGGCGCTCCCCGCTCGACGGTCGTGCGGCAAGGGATGTGTTGTTCGGGACGCTCACTGCAGACGCGTCAGACGACAGAAAGCATCATTTTTGCAAATTCCGCGCGAAGACGGTCATTCTTGCAAATACGGGGCGAATTTGCATTAGCCAAAAATTCTGTAATTTGCATGCCAATTAGTGCTGGACAAACGAGTCGTGCCTGCCAGGCCGGCCCGAGGCACGGCACTGTAGGCCCAGTCGAGGTATGGCACGGTCCGCACTGTTCATGGGCTGTGCTGGCCCAGCACGAAAGCCCGTGCCGTGCTTGGGCCGACACTCAGCATGGCACTAGAGGCCCGGCCCAAGCACGGCACGACCCAAGCACGGCCCGTGTGACCCAGCACGGCCCGATTACGGAGAGCCATCGAGGCAGAGGTGCCAGCGCCAAGGGAGGCTGCCAGGCCAGCGAGGCAGCGACAGCGAGGGAGGGAGCCAAGGAGGAGCCGAGGAGGGAGGAGGCCAGAGCGGAGGGAGGAGGAGGGCGGGGCGTCGCCGACGCCGAGGAAGGAGAAGCTAGCCCCGATGATGCACACGCGCGTGCACAGCAGGCCCCTCCACCATTCCGTTCGCCGATGCGGTGGCTGTCGCTGACGCGGACGTGGCAGCACGGAGGAGACGAGGCGGCGCGGACGAGGAGGCACGGAGGAGAAGGCCGGAGTGGAGGAGACGAGGCGACGCGGACGAGGCAGCGCGGAGGAGACAAGGCGGCGCGGACGAGAGGAGGCGGCACGACTGGCCAGAGATGAGAGGAGGCGGCGCACGGAGCTGCGAGGAGGCGTGGCGCAGGTGCGTGCGCAGGGCGGCGTGGCGGCACGACGCTGCAAGGTGGGCCGCTTGAGGGAAGAAGAAGGGGTGGGTGGGGGCAGGCTGGGTAGGCGGCGAAGCAGGCCGGGCAGCGGGCCGGTTCATGCTCATGGGCCATGCCTGGCACGACACGGCCCAAAAAATCCGCCCGTTACTGGATTTTGAACGTTTTTGACCGTTGGGGTCTTTAAAAATAGCCAAAAAAAAACAAAAAATCCCGAAATTTTTCCTACAAATAGCCACCATAACCCCTCTCATTCCACACCCCTTTATTCTCCATTCTATCTTTGAAATTGTGTTGTGCAAATTCAAATCTGTGTTGAGCTAATTTGGCAAAATTCAAAAAAATTATGCCAAAATTTGGAAATTTCATTTTTTGGCAGCAAGTTAGCGAAAAAGGTACAATACTATTTTTGTAATACTTTTATTGTTAGTTCTTGTTATGCTAAGATGAAAGTAGTAATAGTGTTAGTTTCGATTTTGTAGTTTTCGTTATGGACAGTCCTTACGACAACTTTGCTATTGGTGATTACGGACTTTCACCGGAGGAAATTGCGTCCATAGAGGTGGCTGCGGCTTCCTCGAACCAACCGAAGGTTCCACCGGAGGAGCAATGCGGAGTTCCGTCAAAAGGCTCTACGGCAACCGGAGCAAAGAGGTCAGGACCGTCTACATCGGGAGTGTGGGAGAATTTCAACAGGACAACCAAGCAAGACGCAGCGGGAAATGAGGTACCATATGCTATTTGTAAAATTTGTCGTCATGAATTGTCTACAAAGTCTACAGGTGAAACGAGGCACTTTCTTAGACATGCTACAAGATGTCGAACCAAGCAAGTATTGGTGATAAGACAGACACAACTGCAATACAACCCCGACAGTACGGTATGTAGCTGGGACTACGATCCTCAGGTAGCCCACTAATCTCTCTGTCGTTTAATTGCTTTTGAGGATTTACCGTTAGGCTTTGGCGAGTCTGTTTCTTTCCAAAATTACATTAGAACTACGCATAATCCTAGATTTTCTTCCGTTTCTAGACACAGAACAACTAGGGATCTAGTGAAATACTATAATGAACATTGTAATAAAATAAATGAAATATTTAGTACGTGCACATTTTCGATGGCCCTGACCTCGGACATATGGAGTGGTCGGGCTAGGAAGGATTACCTTAGTTTAGTTTTGTATTATGTTAATGACGACTGGGTAATGGAGAAAATGATTATAGCTTTAAAATTAATTGATGTAGCATACACGGGTGAGAATATTGTGAACTGTATTATCAAAGTCGTGGAAGACTTTGGTCTTACAGACAAAATATTCACAATTACTTTAGACAATGACGCGTCAAACTCTAGGGCCATGGACATTCTTACTCCAGTGTTGAGTACATATGCCGGTTTCTTCTTGCTACATCAATGATGCGCTTGTCATATTATCAACCTTATAGTCAAATGTGGTTTAAAGAGGTTGAGTCCGTATATTAAAGCTTTTCGCAATGCGATTTCTTTCTTGAATAATTCTAACATAAGAATAGCACAATATAAGAACTTCTGTAGGGCGATGGGTGTACGTCCAAGAAAGTTTAGTTTGGGCATGGAGGTAAGGTGGAAATCTACTTAACTCATGCTTAAGAATCTTTTACCATACAAAACATTTTTTTTCTGTTTTTATTCAAATGCACTATCATAGCACTGACAATAATATACTATTAACTAAGCAACATTGGTTCGTTACTGAGAAGGTACTGTCATTTTTAGAAATTGTTTATGAGGCAACTGTTGCTTTGTCCATTATCTACTATCCAACATCTCCTATCATTGTGCATACTATTTTATGGATTGCTACTCAATTGAAAATGTATGAAAATGACTTAGTTTTACGCGATGCTATTGTTTCTATGAAATCTAAATACCTTAAATATTGGAGAGAAACCCCTTACCTATATGCATTTGCATTTCTTTTAGATCCTAGGGCTAAAATTGATGCATTTGGTATTGTACTTGATCTTCTTAGTGATGCTACGAGGCTAGACTATACTGACTATTTTACAGAAATTCGTTATCGGTTATACGAGGTTTACCAAAGGTGTGAAAATAAGTTCCGGGGAGTCCGCTCGCAACGACCTCCAGTAGCCCCCACCTCGAGTAGGAAGACAAATATGTGGGGCGTGATCTTCGGTGCTTCTTCATCCGAGTCTGCTTTCAGTCTTTTTGGAAGAATATTGGAGGAGAGAAGAACAAGTCTCACAAGTGAGATGGTGGAGATCCTCCTAACTGTAAAGGACTGGGAACAAACTGATTCACGAACACAACACTTTGTGAAAAATCCAGAGTTGTCAGAGATGTTCGAAAATCTGTACTTAGACAATGACACCGATACATGGAACAAAGATGTATCATGTATGTAGCATGCGCGGGACTAGGGGCCGGACGTCCGATCTGAGCATTTGGATCGGACGCCCGATTTCCAATTGGAAATCCCCTGGCTCTTGTGCGTGTGTGCACTTCTAGTCGGTTTAATTTGGCCAAGGTGGGGCCCGGCTCGAGCACCAGAGCACGACACAACGAACAAGGTGATACTAGCAGAGCTCGTGACTTTGAGAGGATTATTTGGGCTTTGTTAAATTTTCACAGGCCCCAGTCTTAATGTCCCCCTAATTAGGGAAATGAAATGAAAATTAAATGGGTGATACTAGCACCCAGACGTCCAATTTGGGTGCTAGGATCAGACGCCCGAGTTCTGCCGCACTGATTTGATCGAGTGAAATCATCCATCGTTACTTGGTTTGAAAACAATGTCAACTCACAAGAGAAGCAAATACTATGGAGTACTAGTACTAAAAAGGGGCAGAAGTACGCCACTGCATGCAACATCCTCCGGACACGGTTGCAACATCTCCGGACAGCGGTTGCAACAACCTAGGACAATGGTTGCAACATCCCCCTAGACACGGTTGCAACATCCCTGGACAACGGTTGCAACATCCTCGGACAACGGTTGCAACATCCCGGACAACGGTTGCAACATCACAAATTAAAAAAAAAAGCATCTGGAAAAAAACGCGTTGGAAAAAATTGTAATATCGTTGTGAACAGTATGCAACATTTTTTTCTACAGATGCAACACTTGCAACATCCCCGAACAATAGTTGCAACATCGTAGTACAATGGTTGCAACATCTCCGGACAATGGTTGCAACATCTCGGGACAACGGTTGCAACATCACAAATAAAAAAAGCATCTCGAAAAAAACGCGTTGAAAAAAATTGCAAAATCGCTGTGAACCGTATGCCCCGATGTAGATATATTGTTGCCTTTATTCTGCATAAGAACTGGATGCGATCGATTGGATCGGTTTCTTCGGATGATGCGGTCGATTGGATCGGTTTCTTCGGATGATGTTCGCTAAGCTGAAAGGTATTTTGATACTTTATCCTCGCTTCTCTGTAATCAGCGGTGAAAAGGTGAGTTTGATCGAGTTACAGTGGGCGCCATGATGTCTTGTCGGCGTAAACCGATCGATATAGCTACGTTGGCTGACGTATGCTGCAGGGCGTCCGAGCGATTGTTTTTTGGTCGTACGTTTGTTGGGTATCATTACCCATGTAGAATTGTAGAGCTATAGGTTGCACCCTTTTTTCCTTTAACAAGGTTTTCTCATTTTGAGTTTTTACGTGGCGAATGTTTTAACGATGCAGCTAGTTGAACATTAATAAAGCTCTTTATTATATTTTCAATATGATTGTCTCATTTTTTTTCAATTTTCATATCTACTTTTGAATTCTACATATTTTTCTAGATTTTTTTGGGATTTTTTTTACGAGCCAAATAGATCACACTTAGCCCGACGGGCTAAACAGGCTCGGACCGGACCGGCACGGTAGAAATGCCCGACGAATCATGCCTAGACCATCACCTCGGCCCGTGGGCTAGCCCAGCACGGCATAAAATAATAGTTGAGTTAGATTGAGTCGTGCCTAAACGAGTCATACCGACTTGGACCCGTGTCGTGCCCGGATTGGCCCGTCCGTTTGGCCAGGTCTATTATTGCCAATTGATGCAATGATAGTGCAGAGTGCAGTCTTTTGAGGGCACCGAGCCCAAGCTCTGCACGACACAGCAACACACGACAAAACGTCCTGATGACAACACAACCTTAGCACGTGGCGCGCCTAATGAGACTAAAACATGCAGTTGGGCAGAGCAGAGACGTGAGTGAACAAAGATGGGTACCGGGCTACTGACTAGGTTAACCCAAGAAATGTTGTCATTTAGGTTGGTGTGCCGAACTTGACACGGACCGGAGCAGAGACGTGAGTGAACAAAGATGGCTACTGGCTACTGCCTACTGCCTACTGACTGGGCTAACCCAAGAAATGTTGTCAATTAGTTTGGTGTGCCGAACTTGACACGGACCGGATGCTCGTAAAAACAAGACTTTCGGGGCATCGTGATTTAGCTTACGACGCGGAGGAAGATGCAAGTCGCAACGCCAGCGAATTGAACACCAGAAGTGTAGGCATGCGTATACGTGCAGTCAATGCGTATGAATGCGGGTTCATGGTCAGCGGAACAGAAATTAATGCCGTGCTAAGGAGTTGGCGCCTGTCCAAAACACGTAAAAACGCACGTCCATTAACTCTGGCGCTTAGCACTAGGAGGAAAGACGGAGTCTGGTCCAAAGATCCACGGGCTGGTTAATCGTGATTAAACTTTTAGTGATACAAGGTCGGGAGTTTTCGAGGTATTCCATCGAGTGGAGACCGTTCTGTACAATAGAAAACACACTGGTGCTTTCAGGGGCTAAAACTAGCAGTCAGAGCATAGTAGTACTCCTACGCACTTCCTCCGGATTAGAATACATGACGTCCGAGTCAGTTTTTATTTGTTACTTCACGTCATGTATAAAAAACTGGAGGTAGTAGTATGGGAGGAGGATATACGGGAGGAACAACCATTGGATAACGGATTTGCTTAGCTTTAATACGATTTGCCTAAACTTTAAAAATAAGCACCCTCAAACTGCAAACTATAACTCTAGAGATTTGTTTGAAAAGCTCATTACCAGACGAGATCCATATAGATGGATCAGAAATTTGAACTAAAATCTTGATTCATCCATGTAGATGAGTAAATATTTTGGCATAACCAAGCTAAGGCTAAACGAGAAACAAACCCTCCTCTCTAGACCATAGTAGTACTCGTATGTAGTAGACGTCGGTTTGATCTGTGCTCCATGGTAGCAAACTAGCAATAAACCCTGTTTAATATAGCTTAAGCTTTTCTGAAAAGCAGCTTTTGGTTGTGCTTTCTGAAAAAACTGCTTTCTAGCTGGGCAGTTGATCTGGAGAAAATTGATGTTTGTCACTGGCTGTTCTGAGTTGAGAAATATCTAAAATACCCCTAAGTCAAATAATGGCTTGTTTGATGCCAAATAATAGACATTATGAGTGGATTTGTTTTAATTTTTTGCACTTTCACGCACAAATGTAATTTTATGCATGAAACACACTAAATTGTGAGCCTTATTGCTAAATGCTGCCTTATAAAAGTATTTGCACAAGGAAAAAAAATCTCACCCGGACAAATACTCCCTCTGTTCTTTTTTATTTGACTTCCTAGAATCTGTGCTGTCAAAATTTTTAAAGTTTGGCCACCAATAGATTTAAAACTATCTAGATTGACTACATAAAAACTATATCATTAGATTTGTTGTTAAAAATACTATCATAATATTATAACTTTATTACTACATCTTAATGTAAAGTTATAAAAAGTAACGGTCAAAGACGCATCTCGAAGACCGCAAAAAGTTAAAAACGTCAAGTAAAAGAGAACGGAGAGAGTATGTTCTTAAAAGAAAGACTCATGGCATACACTCAAATCTCACGAGGCCACACACATACACAATTTCAAGGTATCATACACAACTCTGATAAAATGAGCTACAAACAATACCGGACAAAATGAACAAATATAAGAAATGCTCATGAACTCGGAGTTCATATTCATCAAGGTGACACAAATAACTCATTCGGAATATTTTACCTTAACAAGCAGTACAAATCCACGAGCTCCCATCAAAAGTTGCTATACAGACTATACATGAATTAAATTGAGCTGCAAAAGGGTGACCATTCAGCGAGTCTAGTTACAACCATCCATCAGGTTTGAACAACTTCGCATCTACTTTCTTCTTGGCTTCAAGTTTCAACCTGGTACCTGGAGAAAAACAAGAGAACTTTTTAGTGAAGGGCAAACATAAAACTACAAGGACAACACAGTAAAGATGAATGATAGGAATATCTAAATATCTTATGTGCTATCAGGTTCTGATGGCATGATCCCACAAATGAAATAATTGACATGCAAAATTCCCTAAGCCTTGCTATCCCAGCACTAGAAAGTAATGCAATGTTCAAGCCTGCAATATCATGCCTTGTGCAGGATTAAATCACCAGCATCACTGTGCACAACAAAAGGTGAAAGAAACATCTTTGGCTGATTCTACTCCTATCTAATACTAGTGTATTATCCAGACAACACAATGAACACACAGGTAGGAGCAATTGCTATTGTGTATGTACCAGTGGATTGGTTCTGCACAAGATACAATCATGAAAATCAATGTGGCTGGCAACTACCACTATTTCTTCATGCCATGCTAATTCTCCCTTTTCTCTGAGCGAGCGAGGATGGCATGCTTGTTCCCTTGCCTAACATTTTGATGCTGTTGGAACCCGCGTCATCCCTTTGCACGAGAGAACAATTAAAACAAGCACACAAGAGATACGAGAATTTATTTACGAGGTTCGGCAAAGCCTACATCCCAAAGAGCCGAATTGCGGCGGCTCCATCCGTATGGGAAGTTTTTTTCTTTCTAATTAGGGTTACAAGAGGTCAACGGTATATATTTATAACCCGATTACATGTTCTTAGAAGAAGGCACATAATTCTAGACACAGTTCTTTTCTTTCACCTTGTTATATATAAGTCATACACAATATATGCACACCACCAGACCTCCAGGATACAAAATTCCACACAAAATATTTCATGCTCTTAGAAGAAGGCACATAATTCCACACAAATCTAGAGCCCAAGCACTAGAAATAGCACTACGTTATTGTCTTCTTGTTAGCATCTATCATATGCACATGAAAAAGAAGAAGAAATTTTAGATCTGAAATTTTGTGAGGATAGGAGGTGGAGTGTTACCTCGCCGGAGTGAGGTGGGGTGGCGCTTGGTGACGGATGGAGGCAACACAGATGGGGCGTTGGCGGCCGGGGCGACGCGGAGGGCAGACACCAAGGCAGAGATGGTCGTGACCGAGGCAGAGACGAGGGAATTGGCGTGAACTACGGGATGACCCGGATAGAGGGAGGCGGCACAGACGATGGGAAGTCAGGAAGACGCGGACGGAAGGAGGCAGGAGTTAGCGTCGGCGGGTGGTGGTGTCAAGTGCTCAAAACCCTAACCACCTCCCCGAGTTGGGTGTGGGTGCTGGTGTGTAGAGGTGGCAAAATGGGCCATGCCAGCCGGACCGACCCGAAGCACACCATTGTTGGCCCGACCCGCCACCTAAACGGACCGTGCCAGCCTGGCTTGACGCACTATGCCATGTTTGGGTCGTGACCCTAGCCTAGCGGGCTAGCCTGACCTGACATAAATAGTACCAGGCCTAGACCTGTTCAAATGCTAGGCCAGGCCGAGCTTCGGGCCAGGCTTGAAAAGCCCGGTCTAAAATCGGCAGGCCCGAGCCCGGCCCGGCCCAGCCCGAAAATTTGAATTTCCTATTAAAATGCATTTTTAATCTTTTTTGGAATAAAAAAATATTATTTAATCCATTTTCAGGATTAAAATAATATATTTCCATTTTTAAAATTGTTTTTTGGGATTTCGGGTCGGGCCGGGCTTCTTTCGGGCTGAACTTCTAGTCCCAAGCCTGGCCCGGACATGATCGGGCTCGAGCCGGGCCGCCCATGAATAGGTCTAACTAGACCTAATATGACATGGCCCTGTCCATTAGGCACGTTCATTTTTTAAATATTTATATGATTTTATTTTATTGTTTTTGAATTTTATATAGTTCATTTTATAAGTATATATGATTTTATTTTAGATATTTTCTTGGATTTGTTTACATTTTCTTCAAATTTTCATGCCAAATGGGCTGAATGGGTCGACATCGGCCCGGTGGGCTAACCGTGCCCGAGTGGTGGCCAAATGGGCGGCATGGACCAGCCCGACCCAATAAGGTCCGCGAAGTAATCGGTCCGTGCCGTGCCAGCCCACGGGCTAAGGAGCCAGCCTAGGCACGGCCCAATGGGACGAGGACAACCCATGTAGCCCGTTTAGGCCTGAAAATCCAAAAAAAAACCAAAAAAATACTCTTCCTCTTTCCTTCGTATTCTTTTCTCCTTTTTCCTTCTTTCTACCGCACAACTGCCTTCCTTCTCCTTCTTTCTTTCTTCCTCTCTCTTTCTCTTCCTATCTTCTTCCCTCCACCAGCAACACCTCCCTCATCCTTTCTCCGGTCAAGCGGGTGAAGAATCTAGACCCGCCATTATGTGTTAATAGAGTATTTTGGTTAATTAATGACAAATCTACTTGTGAGACTAACACTTCTATTGATTACCTGTTGCTTAGTCTCATTTGGATATAAAGGTGAAAATCAAAGAGGTATGCATTCGACATCATATTCTTATATCTTGTTGCATTCCTCAGATCCAAAATATAGGATGAAATCCACCAAAAGGTTAACTTGAATATATGTATATATTCCCATTACACATTTGTGTATGCACACATTTAGGGGGAGTTCACTCTATGTTTTGTGGTTTTATCAATATTGATCCATTTTCCTTTGTCCACATATATTTGAGATCTTTACTTTGAATATATCCTCGAGTATATATAACTTGTGTAATTAATATATTCAAATGAGTATATGAGACTTGTGTAGCTCATACATGCTCATATATCCTTTGAGTATATACAACTTATGTAGTTCATATATACTCATACCAATCTATTCATTTACTTGCAATTGAAGTAATTATCATCAATTACCAAAGAGGGAAGGATTGTGGTATCTTGTCCCACCATTATGAGTTAATGGTATGTTGTGGTAATTAATCATAATCATATTATGGAACTACATTTTCCATGAGTTGGATGAATAGGTTATGTTCCACAGTGATGAAGACTTTGGATGACATCATGAGTTAATCGTCATCAAGTCAAGACTCGGGATGAAGGAAATCATCATGTGTTGATGATGTTCAAGTCAAGATCCCGAAGAGAAGAAGATCCTATACTCCAAGCATATCAAGATCTAGAAGAAGAGATGATCATGAGTTGATCGTCAAGAGAAGACCCATCATGTGTTGATGAAGATCAAGTAAAGGATGCATCATGTGTTGATGCGTATCAAGATCTCTAAGAAGAGATGATCATGAGTTGATCATCAAGTCAAAAGAAGACCCCATCATGTGTTGATGGAAGTCAAGTGAAGGATGTATCATGAGTTGATGCATATCAAGTCAATGACCCAGACTTGAAGCGAAGATGTGCATCATCAAGCTTCAAGTGGTTGCTCAAGGCAAAGGTATGACTAGCTAGGGCTAAAGATGTGTTCCTAGTATTTTACCGGTCTTGGTGTTTAGTTGGAAGGCCAGATTGCTAGTATAGGTTGCCGTACTATTAAGAGGGGTCTTTGACTAGTAGCTTGAGGTAGTCATGTGTTGATAGCTCATTGTATTTGCTCTAGCTCTCATTAGCATGTTGCTATTATTTGCGAATGTGTTTTGCAAATAGTTGTGACGCATGTATTATCCTTGTAGCATGTGACTTTAGTTTGCGAATGTGTTTTGCAAATGGTTTAAGTCTATGTACCTTTTTCCTTGTGCCATTGATTCGAAAAGTTGTCAAATGTGTTTTGCAACTTGTTGAGGATCTTGCTTCTGAACCTTTTGTTTGCATCACTTGTCAATTGTCAAATGTGTTTTGCAATTGAATTTGGTTTGGATGCAAACTGTTGTTTTCTCAGGGAAATCGGTAATACCGGCGTGTTACCGGCGGTACGACCGCTCTGCGATACGATCAGATCTTGGTGCGGTATGACCGCACATCGGTTGCTTCGATTTCCAGTTGGCGGTTCGTTTAAAACAGTACCGGTGTTTTTGGGACGGTGCCTTCCCTTCACAATCGGTAGTACCGCGCTCCTTGAGCGGTACGACCGGCCTCAGCGGTTGTACCGCGTGTTGGTTGGCGGTCGTACTGCGCCGATGTCCAATGCCTAGTTTTATAGCCATTGGAGGAGGTGCGGTAGTACCGCTCGGTACTTGGCGGTACGACCGCGCGTGCTGAATTTTCAGCAGTCCTTTGCCCAGCGGCTAGTTTTTGTGTGTGGGCTATAAATACCCACCTTGGCCGTGTGTGGGTAAGTTGCTGGTGCCTCATTCTATTCTCTTGAGCTAAGAGCAAGTTCTCTCTACTCTTGTGTGCATGTGTTGCACTTAGTGAGCTTAGAGAGTAAACCCTAAGTGCATGTGTTGCCTTAGGTAGTGGATTGTGTATCCATTAAGCTTAGACACTTGATTAGGTCAAGTGAGAGTTCTAGGCTTGTTACTCTTGGTGTTTGCCGACACCTAGACGGCGTGGAGGCGTCGTGCGTCGGTGATCTTCTCAAAAAGGCTTGTGAGAAGACCCAAGCTGTTTGTGAGTGGTGTGGTGCTCGCCATCTCCGGAGTGGAGGAAGGAGCAATCTTAGTGGAGCGAGATGTTGGTTCGGTTTGGAACCGGTCCAAGTGGTTGGACTTATCTCGGAGGCGGGAGCTCAATTCATGGAGCCGGTCCAATTGGTTTGGGCTTGCCTCAACGTGGATTAGGGGAGACCGGCAAGTCTCCGAACACCACGGTAAAACATCGCCATGTCTTTGTGGTTTTGCATTCTTGTGCTTTACTATATTGCAATTTATATCCCTTGTATTAAATTGCTTATTCATTGTGTATGAATGCTTGCTTTACATTGTGCAATTTATATTACTTGCATTACATTGCTTACTTGTATGTATGTGTTTGTTTGCTTTCATTCTATAGTCTCATATTGTTGGCGCACTTAGTAAAGAATAGTTGATTTAGGCTTTAATTGTGCAAAATCGATTTGTTTATAATTCTGCATTAGAAATCGGTTTTAGCCAAAAAAGTTTTTAAAACCGCCTATTCACCCCCCTCTAGTCGGCCTCCTCGATCTTACAGCGGGCCCAGATCCGGCTAGAGGTCGCCTGATCTGACCGTCTCCACTGTAATCACCCTCAGCTTCGCCGCCTCCCATGCCATCGTCGCGTCGATGCCGCACGCGCAAGTGCGCAACCTCCTCTGCTGTCGTCGCGCCATCAGCTGTCGCCTTCCTCGTCTCACTGCCACCGCCGCCCGCCGTTGTGCTGGTGTCGCCTCAGCACCGCCGCTCAGCCTCGGCTCTGCCACTGCCGTCAATGTCACCTTCTACCTTGGCGTCTACGCATGCTGTCGACGCATCCTTGGTCGTCGCGTTCACCTCGGTGCCTCTTCTCCCTCCAGCCCTCATTTCCCCCCGGCCCCTCTTCTCCCTCCCCGCACTAGCCTCCTCCTCCTCTGTGCCAACCTCGCCCTGCTGCAGCCACGCTGACCGCGCACCCACCTCGGCCGCCTCCTCGCACGCCCTACCCCCTCCTCCTCGCCCTCTTCACACCGGCCAAGATGACATCTGCGTCTTTGGGCTCGTGTCGTGCCACGCCCGACATCTTGTTAGGAACAGTCTTGGGCGGGCCTACAGTTGCCAGTCGAACCGAACACGGCCCCGGTTGTCGTGTCGTGCTACCCCGTCCTATGAACAGTGCGGGTCCTGCCGTGCTTGCGCTGGGCCAATAGTGTCGTGCCTCGGGCTGGCCCAACGGGCTAACAATGCCCAGGCTAGCCTGACACGGCCCATGAGGCTTGTTGGTGATATGATATGCCCTAGAGGCAATCATAGAGATGATTGTATCACGTCTATGTTTATGAGTTATAAAATAAATGCTATCATATTTATTGGATGAATTGTCATTTAGTATAGATTAACAAGTATGTGACTTGTTGGTGAAACTCTATAAGTTATATGATGTCATTCTAAATGTATCACAGGTCGGTTGTCACTAGTCAGGATACTAGTGGCTTATCGACCAACACATGTATTGATTGATGACCATGTTTCATATGTCATAGATGTAGGGACATTGAATCAATAACGTGAACACATGTTAGAGAACATAGTGTTGGATTGACCCACATTAAGACACTATTGAGATTGTTATGATTTTATGTGTGATGAGCTGGTCTCAAGCAATAATAATGTATAATCCTTAGACCTGAGATTAGTATAGTTTCCTACATATGTAATAGTACACTTAGGGGTTGCCAAATGCTACTCTGTAACTGGGTAGTTATAAAGGTAGTTTTTGAGTATGCTATAAAATATGCGGAGGAATGTGACTGGTCGGATATGAGATTTGTCCCTCCTAACATAACATGAGAGATATCACTGGTCTCCTCGATGTGGTTAGATAAAGAAAGTGCATGGTTGTGCCACTGGTGATCGAGGAGTTGACCACACAACGTTATATATCACTAGATCGAGAAAGTATTGAACAGTCCATAGATGAGAAATATCTCACCTGGAGTTCAACCAGATATTGTGAGGCAAAAGGAGAATACACAAGCAGGTCGTTTAATCTAACCGGATACGAACTGGTCGTATGGAGATACGGACTGACCGTGAGCTGGTCGTACATGATCACTAACTGGTTGGCGCACTGGCCGTAAGGAGTTACGAACTGGCCGTCACTAAATATGAATTGATCGTATGGAGATACAAGCTGGTCGTGAGTGATAAGGACCTAGTTGCATATCATATTGTATATGGTTCATCCGATATAATATTTATATGTATTCGAGAATCGTTATGTCTTGCTAGGAACCGCTAATAACTCTTGATTAGAAAGGAGTTTCTAAGTCACAACCGATTATGTATGAACCTATAAGGTCACATACTTAACGGGTTGGAATAAGCGAGTTCGGATAGGAACCGTTATGGGTTCTTTATAAGGGGATGCATGGAGCTGTTGGGATGTAAGAGTTGCTCCATCGAAACCCTATAAGGTCACACATTTAACGGGTTGGAATAAGCGAGTTCGGATAGGAACCGTTATGGGTTCTTTATAAGGGGATGCATGGGGCTGTTGGGATGTAAGAGTTGCTCCATCGAAACTCTAGCCGCCATCTTCCCTAAGGCCTTGACCTTGTGTGCTAGTGCTAGTACACTGGCATACGGTATTCCATCTCAGGATGTGTGGATACCATAGAGGCACTACTGCAATTGTTGTTGCGCTGATCGAGGACAATCTATGGCCTACGCAAGGAACATGATTGATTGCTAGAGGAGATGGTCAGTATTAAGAACATTGAACGATCGATTACGATCACTACATCGACGTGCTAGACGTTGGATCAGGATGCTCCAATTCTTCTTCCATTGCACTGCGCGTCTCGTAGTAATGATCTATGTTCTCTTACTTGCATGGCTTCTTGGTTTATATTGTAGAATTTTTAAATTTTGTGCTAGTGCAACCTACCTGTATCCCTTCAAGGCTATCGTGCTGTGCTTGGGTCGGTGTCTCAGCCCATTGGCCGCTACAGCCTGGTCTGTCTAAGTAACGGGCCAAACGGGCCCGTGGCTAAATGGGTCGTGCCTACATAGGGCAGTGTTGTGCCGGGCTGGGCCGCCCATTTGGCCGCCTTTACTGGTTTGGGTGAGGGGAGGAATGAGGGTGGGAGTGTAAAGTATGGGCATTTTATACGTGGTACACAGTAGTAATTTCTTGCAACATCCATGGCAAAGATGAATCCCCTTCCGGCAAAAGCCATCAGAAGCAAGGGTAGGGCAGCTTGTGGGCTGTAGCTTCTGGTAGTGCAAACCCGGTTGAGGCTAAGCCAACAAGGCACGTTGGAAGCCTGTTGTTTGGGAGGGTTTTCGGTTTCTATGAAGCAGAAGCTGGTTGGGAAGCTGTCCTAGACGGGGCCATACACGGTGCTCCAGACGTAGCAAAAGCGCAATAGGACCATGGGTCTACTTGGGACGGCTTCAACTTTGGCTTTTCGCTTGGAAAAGCCGGAAGTCGTCTCAAACGGACGGCTTTTTTTCAGCCACTTTTGTCGTAGCTAGAAGCCATTTACAACATGCGGAAGCTGAAAGCTGCCTAGGTGCAACTTCCAACGGCTTCGGCGGGATTGCTTTCCGAGTTTTCCCCTAGAGTTGGGGTTTTTTACCCGCCCCTTGCCACTGAACAAAACCCCTCCTCTCCCTCCTCCCAAACCCTAACCCTAGTCGTCTATGCCTCAGCCCGCCCACCTCCGCCTGCCTGTGTCACCGCCCGCCTCCTCCTCCTGCGTCGGCGCCGCCCTCCTCCCCCGACATAGCCGTAGTCCTCCTCCCTTCTCCCGTGTTGGCGCGGCCTCCGCCTTCCTCCTCCCCCGCAGACGCCGCCACCTTCCTCCCCCGACGCCGCCCCGGCCTCTTCCTCCTCCTGCCTCGTCGTCGTCCTCCTCTCGCCATCGCTGTTGCCAGCTTCATTTTCTTCATTTTTTTCAAATGGTTAATTTTTTCGGATATAGATGAATTATGTATGTAATCATTGAATCGGTTGTCATTAATTGCCGTTAAATGCGTTAATTGTCTTTAAGATTTACTTTATACAAATTGTCGTTAATTGTCATCAAGATTTATTTGTGTGCAAATTATCATTAATTGTCGATAGTTGTTATCAATTGTCGTTAGTTGTCGTTAATTACTGTTAATTAACGTTAAACAACCTCAAACAAGCCATCATTTATCTTATAAACATTATCAATATTTTTTAATTTAAAAACTACGTCTAACCTACCTACGAACCAAACGACATGACAACAAACGTGTCATCCCAACCGTTCAGCCCCGCCGGCCTTCAATCCACCTGAAAAACTGCCTTTGAGAGAAGATACGGTATACCAAAGACCACATGTCGAGCCGGAAAGCCGGCATCGCATCGGTCTGACCTGCCACTGTTGTCGCCAACACCTAGACAGAAAGAGCATTTAATGACCTGTTGAGATGGCTGGAAGCGATCTAGATGTGAAAAGGACGTGCCATTGCTGCACTTGCTCGGTTACTTGGTTGCGGCTTGCGAGTCTCGCGACTGAAATGATAAGATTTGCTCAGAAGTCAGAAGCTTCAGAGCAAGTCAGCACAATTTTGAAAGGATGGCACCGATCGAGAGAATCAGAAGCCATTCAAGAGAGCCGCAGAACAAATTTGAAACATAAAATGGAACATAGTCCGTTCAAAGACGACGACTATGCGAAAGTCAAGGAAACGTGTGATACGATACGACCTCCCCTACTACCTGTAATGATGTACATTTATAATACATCTCAGTTTTAAGTGGGCCAATACATACTTACATAAACCACGAAGGCATACATTGATCATAGATAGAAGCATAGGCAGGTACGTATTTTGACACTACTACTGGTAAATTTTGCTCCAAAATCAGCAGGTACGGCTAAGAGGTTGCAAGCATGCAATGGACGAGGAGCATACTATGCCAGTAGCCAGGCGAGCACGCCTGCAAAGTACTCGTACTTAACCAACAAGGGGTAAGTAACAAAGCGAATCGTTAGTTTTGCTTCACGGTGCATGGCTGATTCGATGTCGCATAGTGAGTGAGCAGCTCGGAAGATGGCGAATCAATCAGCACTTACACGTGAAGGCACCCACGTACATTCACAGGAATATGGACAAATACATCTGATTGATACCGTGTTATAGCTCATACAAACGGTAACAGAGTGGCAGCCGAGACGCACGCGAAAAAAGAATGGTTAATTATTCAATTAGAGTCGGTGTCGGTCTCTCGATCAAGGCTTGCAGATGACCACGAAGCACGGGAGCAGCGCTCCCGGGTTCAGCAGGTAGAGCTCCTCGATGTTGGAGTAGGGCCCGACCTTGCCGGCGAGCGAGTCGAAGCCCGTCTGGCCGACGAACTCCTTGAGGTTGTCGAGCGGCTTGTGCACCCTGCCGGCGATGACCCTGCAGACCAGCAGCGCCTTGCGCGTGGCCGGGTCATCGTCGTAGGCCTCGATGGACTCGAACGCCCGGCCACTGGTGGATGTGGTGAAGACGCCGACGCCAGCCTTGCCCTCCTTCTTGGCGGAGAAGCCGTGGCGGATGATACGGCAGACGGCGCACTTGTCGGAGGCGCAGAGGCTGGAGCCTGCGCCGGCGCCCAGGGCGCACGAGAGCGTGGCGCCGTGGAAACGCAGCAGCTCGTTGCCGTCGGCGAGGCAGCGCGGGTGCTTCTTGGGCAGCTTACTCGCCTTGACCTTCACCGCCTCGCGGTACTCCTCGAAATGGGACAGCGTCCGCTGCGTGTTGTGCACCTTGAATACCCGCTCGATCCGCACGCAGCTGCTCTCCGACTTGAGCAGGCTCGTCCGGCAGATGATCTCCACGATCTTCCGCGACGAGTCCCCTTCCACCAGCTCCGTCACTGAGAGCAAACATATACTACTAGTCAAACTTAACTGATAGGCTTATTGATCGGTGAAAGCTACTGCATGATGCTTGCAAGCATGCTATGAATGGCCTAGTGAACATGGCCAATAATTTCTACTACTGTAAATGGGAGCCATACATAGAAGCATGGAGTTATTAGTCGCCCGCATGGCGCATGCTATATCCTACAATCTAGCAGAATCTGAAGCCACAGGCTCGCAGTTATTATTGTCCAACTTGAAAGCATGGATTCGCATAAAGAGCAAAAAACAGAAATTTGGAGGAACCTAGTGGTGAAACCGAAACCAGGTAAATCCATGTAAACTTTTGAGCTAGAGAAATGTCGCCCAGAACTGCAAATCACCGCGAAAAGTATATTTTGAATGCAAATGGTAGGAGTAATATTTGTGTTCCAACAACCAATTGAGATGAAAAGATTTTCACGGACGCCGTGAGGATCCACCGCCACCGACCGCGGTCTGTACCACCAACACGCCATTCTGTACTATGAGATGCAATGCAAAATTGCAAATGTCAGCCTCACCTGCATGCTTGGAAAGGTGGTGCGCCTCCAGCGCCTCCCACTTGCCGAACTGCTCGCCGCACCTGTGGCAGCTCAACCCGCCGGAGCCCTTGCCGCCGCTCTTGACGGCGTCGACCTCGCAGGACGCCCGGTGGCCCGCGGCCACCACCCCAGGCGCGGCGCCGTCCCTGTCCAGCAGCACGTTCGGCGACCTCGGCGGCGTGCACCGCACGCTGCCCCGGCACGAGCCGCTGTACTGCAGCCCGTGGCTCCACCCGGGGCCCGGCGTGCCCGGGCGGAGCGTGCCCACAAACGACGACACGACGCCGCCGTCGCCCTCCGCCTCGTGCGCGAGTGCTCCCCCCGCCGCGAGGCCGCCGCAGCCACCGAAGCCGGTGATCTTGAGCTCGCATCGGGAGTTGGTGCTGAGCACCACCTCGTGGGCGATGGGGTTCAGAAACTCGCTGCTGCCGATGGACCTCGGGCTGCAGCTGGGCGGCTGCTCTGGGTGGCGCTTGCTCCCGTGGATGACGTCCCGGAGGTTGGCTATCGACCGCGAGCACCCCGACCGCGCTGCGCGCTTCGTCACTATCGCCGACAGGTGTCCACCACCGCCAGCCCCGGCGACGGCACTGGCTTTGGGCCTCGGCACGTGCACCTCCGACGGCGCGGACCGGCAGTGCAGCGACCTCTTCAGCGCGAACCACACCGTCGGCGCCGGCGCTGCCGGCGCCGCAGCCTTCGTCTCCTCCTCACCCCCCCAGCCGCAACCTCCGGCGACAGCGTTCGCACGCCTCCTCCTCTCGCCCATTTCGTTTACCTGCAGGCCACGCGCGGTGGTAGATGGCGCGTAACTGCGTCGGTCGGTCACTGTGGAGTGCGCATTACTTATGGCAGGCGCAGGCGCAGCAGCATCCGGAGCGAACGAGCAAGAGCGAGGCTGGCAGGAGAAGGCAATTAAATCTTGAGGTTGGGCGGTAGTAAAGGCGCACCACCAACCGCTCTGCGCACGCTGAGCTGCTTGGTTGCTGGTTGTTTGCTTGTTCGTTGCTGCTTGCCGAATTTAATGGGAGGTGCTGAGGTGGGTGCGCGCGGACGCCTGTGAGTCTGGCCGCGTGGATAGATACGAGATAGCGAGGTTAGTTTTAAGATTCGGAGGCAAATTAACGAGAGAGACGGGGACCGGGAGGAGGAAGCGATTAAGAACAAATCTCGAATTGCAAATGAGGACGGGGGCGGCAGGGCAGGTGGGGCAGCGTGGGCACTCAAGACAAGGGGGGCGGCCATGATTACGACTTACGGGCAGCCGAAAGAGATCGCCGAGACCGTGATACCAGGGTACACGACACGGGTGTGTACGCATACTCGAGATGGAATTCGGTGCTGTTGCAGCGCTGGGTAGCCCTGGAAAGAGATTTTTTTTAAAAAAAAAAATTTGGACCTGTGGTGCTGCTATCGTAAATGCAAAAATAGCTCTTATGGTATTGTATTTGCGAATTTGGCACCTTCCCGAGCGTGGAAGTACCGGGAGCCGACACGTGCCTCCTTCTGCGGTCGGTGAGCGTAGAAATTGAGGGGTGAGCGGGACCAAGGCCATCGGCGCGGGAGGTGGTTTGGGTGGCCACTTGTCATGGCGCAGCGCAGAGCGCAGCGGGCAGCATCCTATCGATGGCCGAGCACGAAAGAGACCGGATTTCACCACCTTCCACGGCCCCTGAGCGCGGAAAGAGCCCTGGGCCTACCACCTTCCGCTGTCACCGTTGTTCCCGCACTGGGAGAATTGCTGCGCTGGCCACCGAGCTTCCGCGGTCTACGAGCGTGGAAATGGACATGTGTCGTGCTCCGGACATTCCGCGCTCAGGAGGGGGCTACATTTGCAAATACAATACTAGGGGGCTATTTTTGCATTTACGATGGTAGCATAGGGCCAAATAAAAAAAAATCTGGGAAAGAGGCCACCAGGTTACTTTCATCCGTTTCGGCCGGATAGGCTCTTCCAAGAGAATTTTTTGCATTTCTGGCAAATATTTTCAAAACTAGTCCCCTTCCGCCATAATTTACACATTTAGTCCCTATGCAGTGCATCTACCCCGTTCGTGCGGTGACACCGCACATCGCCTCGGCGCTGAAGGCACTGCCGGTGGCGGGCGTGGCAGTGACTGCCCGACCCCAGACGTGGCGAGCCACTGTCCTCAAATAAATTCAAAAAAAATTTAAAAAGGAAATTTTTCATTTTTAAAAAATTTTAAAAATTTACATAAAAATCCAATAAGCTTATTGAATTTAATAAAAATATTATTAAAGTTTATTTTATTCATTGAAAATGTTTTTCATTTTCTCGAATTTTGTAATTAAGCTTTAATTAATCCAATAAAATTGAAATTGTTTATTTTATTTGTACTTTTGGACCGAAATTCCTATGGCGGAGTTAAAGCAAAGTACTTTATGGAGCTTCTACAAAATGCAATTGAAGGGGCTGAGAATGCTCGTTATGATTATGAAGATGCCCTAAAACAGTAGATACAAATGTTGTGGTTGGTTTCATACTCTTCATGCACTGCACAGTACAATTTGGCATACATATTTGGTTCTTTATGCTCTTATATTCTGCAATTTTAATTTAGTTTTTTTCATTCGTGTGAGTGTGTTTGATCCACCTCTCTTTTTCATGTAGTCATTAAAGTTGCATTTAGCTATGCTGACATAGAGGATTCGATGTCGGTGCGTATGGTTCTTTATGAGATTCCACTAGAAGATGCATACTTGCAATATAGGCTTACTTTGATGGCTCAGCGGAGGCATGGAACCAGAACTACATTAGAGTTCTCGGACAGAAGCATGTTACACGTGGTCATATGGCATGATGGTTCGGCTATTTGCTTTAGTCATCCTCGCTACTACTACGATACACTGCGACATAAGCATCCGAACTATGTAAATATACATGCCTTTAGGGGATAGTAAAAAACATGGCGAGTAGGCATGGGGACTACTACGGAATGGTCCGACCTACTATGTGGACTGGGGCCATTTGCCCTTCCTTCCAAGCTTGCCGTTGTACTCCTCGTCGGCCGCCTTGGCCTCGATCGCTATTTCCCTCTTTTTCTCGCGCTCCCTGCACCTGTAGGCCTCGAAACGAGTTTTCTCCTCCCGACGGATGCACTCGTTGTGCTCGTCGTTGCGGCGCTCCTCCTCCCGGATCTCACGTGCCCTTTTGGCATCCCACTCGTCGTAGTCGATTTGCCACTGGTCGTGGTCAATCCACTTGTGGTAGACACATAGCGGATCCGGGGACTACTGGTAGACGAGAGAGGTTGTTAGTGCGTACTTTGAAAGAGAATTGGTAGGGGAAGACACTATAACTAGTCCTTATCGGCTGCCGATAGCTGCTCGTATCCTGACGGCGGTCGGGATAGTCATAGGAGTAGTTCGGATAACCCCAGTAATGCATGCCCAAGCTGAACCACTGCTTGGATTTGAAGAATTTGCATGTGCCCCTGCAACAACAGAGGGGCGGCGTCTCCCCCTCTGGCGGGTGTTGCAGAGAACGCTCGGTTCAGTCGGTTGTAACGTTCTGGTAGGGGTTGCTGCTACGGGGGTGTCATTGCGAATAGCTGCCATCCTAGCACGCTCCTCTTGTTCGACCCAGGCCGCAGCAGCCCTTGCTTGTTTGTCCCGAGCCCCAATAGCCCTTACTAGTTCGCGGATCTCGTCCCATTGCTTCTTCTCATCTTGTCCATCCCGACGTGGAGAAGCAAGCTCTGGTGTAGTGTTAGGTTTGGTTGTGTAGTGTTCTCTCCCAGATATCTTCCACCTCCTTTTATATGCATAGGGTTGATATGGTGTGGTTAATTTCACGTGAGTTTCCTGCGAGGCAGAGTGTTGCCTTGACTTTCTGAAAAGTTGCTGGCAAGGCAGAGTATTGTCGCGTCTTCGTTTGCTGGGAGCTGTCACGTCCTGCTTTGCAGAGTCCTGTCTTTTCAGTCTAAAAACCTGAGGAGGCAGAGTGTTGTCACGTCCTACTGTGTAGAGTCTAAAAAGCCAAGGACATCAGGGTTATCAAGTCGATCTGAAAAGCCTAAACCGTAGGGACCTGCCCCCTGTGCTAGGCGCGGTAGGTGACCTGCACCCTGTGTGGGGGGCGTCGTCACGTTGCATTTCATCGAGTCACTCGCTGTCTGCGTAGGACGAATCTTGGAGCTGCGTAGCATCGTTTTCGCTCAAAGCTGCTTCGTTGGGTCACGTCGCGCACAGAGCTGCCCTCGGTGTGGGTGCGGTAGGGACCCGCCCCCTGTGCTAGGCGCGGTAGGGACGTGCCCCCTCTGCTAGGCGTGGTATGTGACTTGCACCCTGTGGAGGGCGCCGTCACGTCATCATCACGTTGCGTCTCGTCGAGTCACTCGCTATCTGCGTAGGGCGAATCTTGGAGCCGCGTAGCATCGTTTCCATGCAAATCTGCTTCGTTGGGTCACATCGCGCGCAGAGCTGCCTTCGGTGTGGGGCGCGGTAGGGACCTGCCCCCTCTGACAGGCGCGGTAGGTGACCTACACTCTGTGGGGGGCACCATCACGTCGTCGGCATGTTGCGTCTCATCGAGTCACTCGCTGTCTGCGTAGGACGAATCTTGGAGCCGCGTAGCGTCGTTTCCGCGCAAAGCTGCTTCGTTGGGTCACGTAGCGCCCAAAGCTGCCCTCGGTGTGGGGTGCGGTAGGAACCTGCCCCCTGTGCTAGGCACGGTAGGGACCTACCCCCTCTGCCAGGTGCGGTAGGTGACCTTCACCCTGTGGGGGCGCCGTCACGTCGTCGTCACGTTGCGTCTCCCGTGCTCGGCTATTTAAACACGTGGCCACACACTCGTTCTTCACAAGCCTTAGGTCTCACTCGCCGAAGGTCCTGATGGCTGACGTAGAGAATACAATAGGGTATGCTGTTAGCTACAGTAAGGTCTGGCAGGCAAAGCAGAAGGTGCTCAAAGGATTGTACGGTACCTACAAGGAGGCGTACGACCTAGTCCCCAGAATGCTAAAGTAAATTGCGGATGCTAATCCGGGGACATGCATCAACGGGGTGGAGAGGCCCTACCCGTCTAACATCCCACATTCCCTAATCCTTGATCGAGTCTTTTGGGCATTTGGCCTAACAGTCTAGGCCTTCTCCCACTGTGAAAGCATCTAGGCTCCTAAAAAATTGTTTTGGTAATTAATGACAATATGTGAATATGAGACTAACATATTTATTGAGTATTTACAAGGTTAAGTCCTAGTGATGAATATGACAACCTGGATATGCATGCTAAAGGTCAACATGAAGATCAATATGGTTCAAAGACAAGGTACAAGTAGTCTAGGATCATTTTTGTGTTTACCGGTCTTAGGAGAAAAAGGATGGAAGACTAGATTTTAGGTTAAATGCCGTACTATTAAGAGGGATCATGACTAGTAGCTTGATAGCATGTTCTTGTGCCATTTGGATCAATATAGGATCATGCATGCACTTAGAATTTGTTTTGGAAACCAACTATGCATTTTCTCATGAAGAGCGGTAGTACCGATGTGTTGTTGGCAATACTACCGCACAGCGGTATGACCGGGATAGTGGTGCGATACTACCACAACCCGGTCGTACCAAAGATTAGTTGGCGGTACGTGTTTTCCAGAGTGACACCGTTTTGGCTTGGTTGCTCACCCAGTGAGCGGTAGTTCTGGAGATTACTTGGCCGTACTACCGCATCACAGTATGACCGTATTTCTTCAGCAGAACTACCGTACCCCGGTGTTGCCGAAAAATAGCAGCGTTACGTTTTTTCCAGTGAGTGCCGGTTTTGGACCTCAAGTAGAGCGGTAGTACCGCTCTTGAGTTTCGGTATGACCATTCAACGGAACTACCGCATGATCAATGGCGGTAGTACCGTGCCGATTTTCCAATGGCTCTTTCAGAGGCAGTTAATGCCTCTGCGCTAGTTGTTACTGTGCATGTTGGGAAGGTGCGGTAGTACTGGCCATTGAACGGCGATACTACCGCTTGTGCTGAAAAGTTTGGGGTTTTATCCCTAACGGTCGTATTTGTTTGTGGGGAGTATAAATACCCCTCCACTAGCTCAAGGACAAAGTGGGAGATTTCATTTAACATCTTTTGAGCCTTGAGCATTCTCTCTACACCTCCAATACACTTCTTGCATTCATTGTGAGGTGGTTGGGCCAAATTCAAGTGCATTCATTCTAGATTGATCCTTAATACTTGATTGTCATTAAGCGAAGATTATAGTTTATAACTCTTAGTGTTTGCCAACACCTAAACGACTTGGCGAGAGTTTGCACGGTAATCTCTTCAAGAAGATTGTGAAGAAGCCCGGTGCCAAGATTATGAAGTGGTTGTGTGCTCACCATCTCCGGAGCGGAGGAAGAGCAACGATAGTGATCGAGGAAATGCTTAATTTGTGGAGCCGGCTTGATTAGTTCAAGCTTCCTCAATGTGAACTAGTGAAGACCAGCAAGTCTTCGATACCACAGGAAAAACTTCATTGTTTCCTTTGTGGTTTATTCTTGTCTTTACTCTTCCGCACTTACAATTCTAGTAATTTTCATGTGTAGAATTGCTTAGCTAGAATTATATCTAGTTTATACTTTGTCCATAATTATCTTAAATTGATAAATTAGTAGAAAAGTTTTAAAACCTCCTATTCACCCCCTCTAGTCGGTTATCCTTGATCCTACACACTACCGTCCCATCCTGACTATGGATGGTACATTCCTTTGCGGGAAGTACAAGGGCACCATTCTCACTGCTATTGCTGCTGATGGCAACGACCAGTTGCTCCCAGTTGCCTTCGCAATTGTGGAGAATGAGAACACTGAAAGTTGGTTGTGATTCCTAGCCAACATAAAGCAACATGTTTTAAGGAATCGGGCGAATGTGTGCATCATCACCGACCGTCATATAGGGTTGCTGTCCGCGCTGCAGACCATGCAGCATGGTACGAGCTCGCCGTTCCAATGGAACAACATGCACACACGTTGGTGCATGCGGCATCTAGCCGCCAACTTCCACAAGCGCTTCCGGAACAAGGACCTCATGAAGAAGTTAAAGAAGCACTACCTACAAAACCAGAAGCGCAAGTTCGATGCCGTGTGGTAGGAGCTTGAGGTCAAAACCGGGAGTGCAAGTGCAGGTTCTGGGCCAAGCGCACCGCAAAGCGAGTTCGCTGAGTGGATGAGCGTGCATGCCCCTGACTATGAGAAACGGTCCCTTCTTCACGACACCTATGGTGCTCGGTACGGCATCATGACAACCAACATGTCCGAGGTCTATAACAGTGTGTTGAAAGGGGTCCGTGCTCTGCCCATCACCGTTGTTGTCGGCGAAACATAGAACCGTATGGTCGGTTACTTCTTCAATCGGGCAATGATGGCCAAGAAGCATTTGGACCAAGGGAAGTAGTACTCGGAGGTTACCCTTACCTACATGGAGAAGAAGATTACCAAGGCCCGATCCCATGTAGCTCACACAATGGATGACGTGAGGAGGAAGTTCGAGATCCACCCGCGGGACAAGTACATTCGCGGTCACATGAGAGGTGATCGGAAGCATATTTGCACCGTAGGCGATGTGGCACTTTGCACCTGCAACAAGCCTTGCTCCCACGTATATGCTGCATGTGCTGTATTTCACCAATCTTGTAGCATGTATATGTCAGAGTACTACGACATACGTCACTTGTATGATACTTGGAACAGGAAGTTCAACTCCTACGGCGTGGAAGACCACTACAGGGACCTATGGCCAGGAGTAGTGAAGTGGTCACCGAATGAAGCACTGCAGCATCCAGGCCGTAGGAGGCGTCAATCAAGGCGCATCCGCAACGATATGGATGCGAGCCAACGTGGAGACCGGCCAAGACCAATGAGGTGTAGGTTATGCAAGACTCATGGGCACTCGTTCAGGAACTGTCCGAATAGACCTTCTTCCTCCAGCGCCACTTCGTATATGTAAGCTATCTGGTGTATTGAGTCATGTTGGTCGTAGTGATGTGAGTGTTGTAGTGATTTGCGTTGTAACCTGCACTGCTTTGTACGATGTTACAAGTTGTTATTACCGATTTATAAGTACGGATATCTACCTCGTTTGGGTCACGTCCTGCTTTCCAGAAAGTAGTCATTTTCTGCTTTTCAGAGAGTGGTCATGTCCTGCTTTCCAGACTATGGTCATATCCTCCTTTCCACACAGTGGTCTCTTCGTGCTCCCAACGCTATATATAGATGCTTTGGCTGCCATTCACCTCACTCTTCTCTTCCTCTTCTCCTTTCTTCCAGTGTAAAACGGGATGTCTTCGGCCTTATCTAACTTTCGAGTGAGCAGACAATTAGAATCACTATGGCAGTACCTGGTTTTCCCTCGTTGCAGGGATCCGGCGAATGTGTTCACCTCGCATACGCCAACGAATCCATCCCAAGTGTTCATGAAGTGTTCAAATCTTACGGTAACTTGTGCAAAATCACCACGAATGAATTCCATTGCAAATACCATGTTTTATTACTTTCATTTGAAGCTGCAATTCTTTTGTAGAACACAACATGTCGGTTTTGGCAGTGGGCTGATGAAGCCGTCCCAGTGGTTCGAGATATTGTAATGCAATTGCTGCCTTGCAAGAAGACTCCACGGGATCCTCGTCGTTCGCCCCACCGTAGAAATGCTCTGTGCGCGGGTAAGGGTGGACCGCGGAGCGGAAATACGGCCGTCCGACCGCAAAGTGCTCCAATGACCACAATTGTAACAGTGTGTGGCAACTGGAGAGCACCGGCTCTGTTCGTGCAATCTTTGCGGCGTCGCCGACAGTCATGCAGATGCGTAGCGCCTGATCTGGTGAACCCCAACTGTTCTACGACACGTCCTCATCGTCGGAGTCCACGATAGACTCCGCAAGGTGAATATAACTAGGGTACACCATGTCCCCCTGTGTGCTAGGGAACATGACCCACCCGAATATAAATAACAAATATGCAATTAGGTGGCATCAAACCACCTCCTCCATTGCGTCATTTGGGCAATGCATGAATCGTCACAGCCATGCGTGTGGAATGCCCTTACACCTCTCAGGGATAGGCTGCCCAAAGCGATGGCTGAGACGCGCCTTCCAGTCCGGCGACCTTGGAGGGGGAACAACTGTAAGGCCTCGCAACGGTAGGCTGATAATAAAGTTGATGTCCTGCAGTGTCACGGTCATCTCCCCCCACCGGAAGTGGAACGTATAGGTCTCCGGCCGCCAACGATCAACTAGGGCAGAAAGAAGGGAGGTGTCAATCAAGAGGTTCTGCCCCATGTTCAGCATGCAGGTGAACGCAATCAGCCCAGACTGACGAAGCCTCCCAACATACTGATAGTTCAACGGCCAGGTCTTCCCTCGGTCCCCGTGTCACCAAGGTTGGCAACCCATCGCCACCGATCCAAGCGTGATAGCGATGCTGAACGTCCCATGCCTCCTCAAGTAGGGGTGGTAGATTACATGCCATTGCTGCAAATAGAGAACAACTCATAATTAGCGAATTCATTTAGGTGGTAGATTACATGCCATTGTTGCAAATACATTACATGACAGATTGATAGTAAATATGCATGTAACAGTTGCGACTGATATAATGCACGTGCATTATTAAGTAAGTACTTAACACTAAAAATTGTAATAACAAAAATATTAAATACCGCAGGCGAGCGAACGAACAATCGAAATTTGGTTAGCTAATCTAATCGGAATGAGAGCGCTTATGAAAACGTCGGCCGCGCGATCCCTTAAATAGGCACGAAACGTAGCCAACGAATGCTTGACAAGACGCGACGTAAAGGAAGGGAAAAAAACGAAAATCACAATGAGCCAAAATAGCTTTCGGCGCATGGGAAGCGAACTCTGCGCTTTGGGGGCGAGGTGTGCTGTCGCGCCCGCCACCGGGGTAGGTGCTCTGCCGCGCCCGAACATGATAGATGCCTTGTCTGTGACTAAATGTGCAAATTACGATGGAAGAAGGCTAGTTTTGAAAATACAGAAAATTAGGGGGCCAGAGATGCAAAAATTCCTTACACGAGCTATAAATCGGTGGATTTGTCTTCTTTTTTCCTTCGTCTGCATGCATGTCCGAGCACAACGCGTGATTGCACGTCAATGCAAATCTGGCTTATCCGGGAGCCTCGGGGTTAAACGTGCGTGAAGCTATGAAAGTTATTAGTGTGTGATCATCGGATAGATTGCCACATCGGAGTCATGGAGTATTGGTGTTGAAAAGGACACGCCCAGTGTACTAACTACAACAGGTCCGTCTTATGATTTGCTTAACGGAATTAAAACTCCTCTGTCTAGTTCAAAAATAATAATAAGAGCAGGTGCGAATTAGTACTCACATCGGTGCTACCTTTCGAAACGAACTCTTTGTAATGCCGCGAACGTGATTTGATTTATCCCTAGCAAAAAATACTCATTAATTAGGAGTAGTATAGAACTCGGTTCCCATGTGATTTGATGGGAACAATCTGAAGGAACGATCTTGCCAATTTGTCGGTATGGTGGTGTGAATTATTAGAATTATTATTGCAATCATTATGTTGATCAAGGGAGCACTTTATAGTCGCTAGCATACGCGCGGACATAACGCACACCACAGTCCAAGGCTTCTCATAATCAAAGGCCCAAATTCCAGTCTTATAACTCGAATACATCCATAAATGCGCTTTTACTGCCTCACCTAGTTCTCGTAATCAATCGTACACTCAATTCATGGCAAGGCCTGCATCTGGTCGTCGCGATGGTGCACATTTGCTCCTGTGATTGTACAGCGTTTGACTGAACCTGTCGAAGCCTGCCATGGACACGGTGAATGCAATGCTGTAGCTGCGCCCTTGTAGCCACTAGCCAGACGTAGCGATCAAGCGTCGAGGCAAAGCACTGCTCTGTACGCAGAAAAAGTTATCGATGTAGCTGTGTCGTCATCTTTATATATAAATGGAGGCAGATTTGAGTATATATGAAAGTGTGTGAAATTACTACTGCTAAAAAACTCGACAGAAACAGTGCAGGACATTGTAGTGTATCAATGTAGTAGTACAGTAGTAAAACTGTAAGTGGTCCAAGGAGCATCCATGATTATGTTTGTGCTCACGACAGAATGTTGCAGGTTCTGTGTGTCATCCATCGTGCCCAACTGTTTGTCTTAACTCTCCATGTGCTGTGCTCTCGTAAAAACTAAGCACTCGTGAGAGATTCGTATCCTCTCCACATGCCACTGTTAAGATATGAACATCATAAGCTTCGAGGCCGTCGATTGCAATTCATCACTAGAAAGTCTAAAACAGTATTCTCAGTAGGAATCTACTAACGATCGGAGCTCGCTAAATGGTATGGATCAGACAGACCATTCATCCTCGTACCGATGCTGTCACACTGAGGTGCAAAACCTCTGTGTTAAGATGGGTAATAAGGTTATTATTTTCTGACGAAGAAAAGTACTCAAATGTTAGCTAGCCATTTATGTCGAGTTCAATGTGCTCTGCTTTTTATTCACGGTACTAGTACTAGCACTACTGGTGGCAGCACTGCTGCTGTAATTTGGTTTGATGACTTCTGCAGACTATATGGAAACACTTGGCACTGTTTGCAGGTTAAATCATGCAGCAACTTGTTTTTCTCAAATCGCAAGCGACCTGTCTGTGAATTAACAGATTGTACGCACGGAACCCTTATGGCTTTTACCTTTTGATTGGAGTTCGGTACGCGAATTCAATTGGGATATATGTCTTGTTTTTCTTGCATCCCATGTAGGGAATTGGAAAATTATGTCCCCATTTTTCGTGTGTAAAGATTCAAGCTCTAGTGGTACACGCAGGCGGTTTAAGACTTGCTGCGTCGAAGTCATAAGTAAAGGCATAAGAATTGGAGGGAAAGCAGTGAATGCATCTGAACTATTCATATGATTTGCAACGCGCCTAGTATTTCTACACAATCTGCAGCATTTTCTGAAGGACATGAGTCAGCCATTGAGAATCAAATCAGCACCCGTCTGACAATTCGATGTTCATGTGTCTCAAGATTAGCTGTTAAACTAAAATTGGTGCACTGATCATCGAAAAAAAATGGTGCACTGAAGTACTACTATAAAGTTGCCAACTTCTATATTCAGACATTCTTCCCCAGTTTGCATTGATAGTTCAAAAGATATTTTTTTTGGTGAAATGGCGAGAGAATTGCCATTAATGCATTAAAGAAGGAGTTAGTTCACAAGGTACAGGATCAAACCGAAAACAACAACACAGGAAAAACATCAAAACACCGACAGACTCCAGCCCTCTAAAAATCTAAACAGGGAAGGCGGCAATGAAAAACAATAAGAACACAAAGGATACTTCTGGCGATCATACTTGACTGATTAAAAATCCTCCGCGCGCGCTGTAGCTCATCAGAGTTGCCCTGTATCTTCGTGAAGTTATCGAAAGCCTCTTCTGTTCTGTCCCGCTCCAGCCATCTGAAATCTCTGCTCCGTCGAAGAGAGCGGAACCGCCAATGTCCGACTTCCTGGGACAATCAGAACGGAGAAGAGAAGCAACACCAAAAAAGTCGCTGATCGCATTGGCTCGAGGTCGAGTCCAGTTTGTCACTTGAAAATCCAATGTGGTAGCAGACCACATTGCATATTGTTCCAGTCTTGTGGAGCTTCTTGCATTCACGCTTGTATAATTCAACTGCCGCACGCGCTGAATGATTCCATTTCTGCTTTGCGCTTTCCCTGAATCGCAAACATGAACGTAGTACTGTTCTTTCCTTACCTGACTCGCTTGCCCTGGCTCTCCCGAATGAGCTGTGAACAAAAGATAATTGATGGCATTCCTCAAACAATCATTACCTAGTCTGTCATCATTTCAGGCAGTGCTGCCTGGAGATAAATTCGATGAAATTGTCCACCTCTCGAACTCTCCTGAATCAGTGCTTAAAAGTTGTTCCTTTTTTAAGGGGCAGTGCTTAAAGTTCAAAGGCTGCAACATCAAGTGCAATTAGTAAAAAGTTTTGGCCAATTGCCTACGGTCCTTTAAAAGCGGGGTAGGGTGAAGGACTGAACATGGAAAATTTATATTGAAACCGATGGAACTTAGCGTATGCTAGAGCTCCTATCCAAAATTTTTTTTAAAACAACAACAGAGGGAACAAATCACTAGGTGAGATGGGCAATGTCTGCCAATTACTAGTAGAACTTTTGCATCTCTCTACAAATGATTCAGCAAACTGTACGACAAAGTTCTGATTCTTCAGATAGTGGACTGGTGAGTGATCATGGCCGTGGTGGGTAATCTTTGGCACTTTTACCTCCAAATCTCCAATCACCCCTCGCTGGCATGTAACCGGGTCCAGCAGCCCAGCAGGCCCCTCCTCTCCTCCAATTCGCGTCCTCCGGCAACTCCAGCCGCTGCACTAACCCGTGCTTCCACCACCGACCTGCCGGCCAATCTCGACCGGCCGGCAGAGGCGCCCACAGGTAGAGACTGCTGATAAATCGATACGCGTTGGAACTTCACGTTTTCCCACTTATTTCAATGACACCTTTCCGTCTCACTTGACTTAGTTTCATCTATACGCACCGTCTAAGCGGGAAATAAATTCTCTGAGGCCTGGCCTCCGCGAGGCTCCATCTCACCATCCATCAGGGGCCTCGTGCACTGTAGAGGTAGAGAAGATCAAACGGTTTTGGAAGAGAGGTCTCGCGGAGGCTCTCCCCTAGAGAATTTATTTTCGTCTAAGTAGGACTAATACTGCATTGTCACATTTAGCTTACGTGACTAGTTAAGTACCATGAAAGATTGTGCATGCATGCATGTGGCATTCAAAGATCCTTTTTGGCAATCGTCATTTCAGCACGCTGGGCCAACTTTTCCGCACAATAGTATCGTGTACGACGTCCATACAGAGTAAAGATTCTAGCCTAGTCGGTTTCATGCCCTGTTTAGGCTCTAGCAAAGCGTGAACTACAGTTCTTTTTCTTTTGGTTTGGGTGTGACTTTTTGCGTTATTGTGCGTGCATTTCTATTATCACGTCTCATCATAGTTTGCTCCGAGAACAGCTCGCTACAACAGGATGCATCCTCCTTTTTATTTTGGAGAGAGAGATCCGGTGGCGTAGTTGGCCCATGTCCAGGACTCAGGCTGCCCAGCTGTGAAGCTTGAACTGTGCACCACCTCAGAACAACCTTGAAGCCGTTGATTCATGTAACATTTAGACCTGGGCCTTGGACCATTACCCTAGCGCTTGTGGACATTAGTCTATGCTACAGGGCAGGATAACATGCGAGGCTACTTGGAGTAATTACTAGATTAGTAGAATGCTTTCCCTATCTTACAGTATCTGTTTATCGGAGTGTGCTCCGTCTCCGCTCAGCAAGTTGTAACGGCCCCAAAATCTGGGACCATTAAACTCTTCACAACCGCATAGGATGTGCAGTTGCGAAATAAGCAGCGTCTCAAGCAAGCTTTCGATTACAACAAAAATCAGGCTTTTATCACACAAGATTAAGGTTTAACAGCCAGTTTTAACCTGACATGGGCATCCAAGCCCAAAGTTAATATAATAGAAGACAAAAGAACTTCAAACCACAGGCACGCTTGAGCGCGGTTGAGACCTAATAACAGTAGTCGCTGCCATCCGTGAGTCCACCAGAATCCTGCTCAACAAGGTCCTCTGCATTTTCCTAGGTTTCCTCTGTAGATGTTTTGCAGATTTTATAAGAATGAGTACTACTACCGTACTCAACAAACCACATGGAAAAGCTAAATAATTATATGCAAGGAGTTCAATGGATGGTTAGGGTTTACCTTAACAGGTATATGTAGATGCATTTTGCATTTAAAGCAGTTTATCTTTAAAACAGTAAAACAATAATAAATAATAACATCAGAGGTTTCTCAACAAACTCAATTACCAACTTAACATCTCAAAAACTCTACTTATGCCTTTGTATTGGAATCACCTATAACACAACTTTATTAACCGGAAGCACGGCGTATTCGAATACCTTTAGTTATACTCTGCAGAGCTTCACTGAGGTACGTGCTTCTCCTATGGGGGGTTTTTGGTGCGGGCTGAGGGACTTGGGGCCATGGTTTGTGGGGTGGTGGCGTATGGCTGCGAAGAGGAATGGGGGCGGTGGTGGCGGCGCGGTGCTCCGGCCAAATTAGCTAGGGCTAGAGTGAGAGGGAGTGGAGGGGGTGGTTTTGGGGTGTTGGATGGGAGAGGAACGGACGGAGAGGGTGAAATCACCTCACAGGCTCGACGGGGAAGAAGCAGGGGTGGTGGCGCCTCTTGAGATTCGGCCGGCTCCGAAGGAGAAAGGGCGATGGGGGGGTGCTTGAGTGAGAATGGAAGGGCATGGGGGCGGCTTTTATAGCCAGCGAAGAGACGGTGGGAGTAGTGGCGAGCTGCAGGCCTTGCGGTGCGTGGGTGGTGACGTGGGCGGCTGGGAGAGGATTGCGTTGGGCAGGGGCGAGGTGGAGGCGTGGGTGGTGTCGTGGTGGCGTTGCTCCCTCACTGGAGCGGGACGGGAGGCGGTGTGGTGAAGTCGTCGATTGCGGTGCGGCGGGCGATGGAACGGAAGCGACGCAGCGCTGGTGGCTCGGGGCACGTGACACACTGAAGGCGGAGGGGAGGTGGCAGCTGACGGGAGCAAGGAAGGAGGCGGTGGTGACGTCGCGGTCATGACGGAGAAGACGAAGGGGAAGGCGCACGGGGAGAAGACGCCACTGGGGAAATACACTTTCGGCTAAGAGAAGCGAAATTTCGAAAAGGGAAAGTGGGACTTTGGGTTGGGGTTTCTGAAAATGAAAGAATTTCAAAATCAACCAAAAGTTTTTTTAAAATTTTGAAAACACTGAATTTTCGGGCTGTTTCACAAGTCCAGCTCAATATTGACAGACTTCAAATAGGCAGGCCAGCTTAGGCTCAATCTAGTCTCAAACTCCCATTCAGCCCAACTATTATATTTGTTTCTCTGTGAACAAATGCATTTAATCGCTGAAAATAAAATAAAATAAGTAGTCTACAATGACATGGGCTCGGTGAAGGCAATCGGACGTATGCTAAGCCCACACTTAGGCTTAGTAAGTGCGACTACGTTGATTTTTGAGGTTATAGGCCTGACTCAGGCCCAACAAACTGTGAGCTCGCCCTGGCCCAGGAATTTATCCCCAACAGGACTAAAAACCCGAGTGACACGGTACCGACGTGCGGAGGTACTTCCCGCTTCCGTAAGGCTGGTCCTAATGGGTGATTTCTTACTACAGTTTCTTATTGCATGAAAAGCATTTAGATACCACCTTCTCAATGCATGATATCCTAGAGTGTGGTATCCTAGGCCTTTGATATAGAGTATTTACTAGTATTTCTACCTAGGATACTGTGTATGAGTGGTATCTAAATAAGATACCAGTCTGCTCTCTCTCTTCCTTAATTACAATGTCACATCAGACTTTTGTCTATGTGGCAGTCTTAAGAAACTTGCCAAGGTGGAGCATTGGGGCCAGCCTAAATGTTGTAGTGGTAAGATCCGGAGTTTTTGGGGTGGAAGACAAAGAAGTTGAACACATTTGTCGGCTTAAGGGCCGTAACAAGTTGTTCGTCTAGAGTCTTTAATATAAAAGTTGGGTACTTATGTACTCTAATCTTGTGTTATTACTCCCTTCAATCACAAAAGGAAGTTGTTTTGGACATCGATACGGTCCTTAAAATACAACTTTGATAACTCATTTCTATTGTAATATATTTATAAAACATAATAGTATTATAATATTATGAAAGTATTTTTTAGAGACAAATGTTACACGTATCATTTTCTTGTGTCAATCTAAATGTTCAAAAAGATATTAATAGCCAAACTTTATAATGTTTGACTCCATGTAACCAAAAACGACTTCTTTTTGTGACTAGATGGAGTATTAACTAACAAGGTGGTCCGTGCATTTGCGAGGCTAGATTTGTTAAAAAAAAGTTCAATATCAAATGATGCAACTCAGGTGGTTTAGAATATCTTTTATCTAATTTTGGAGATATAGGTCTTTTAAGATGATTTGTTGGGAGATATAGGTCTTTTAAGATGATCTGCTGGGACAACTAGCACATCACACTTAGTAAAGTAAATCAATTCTAAAAACAGAAACAACTCACGAAGGGATGGAAAGAACAACTCAGGATGCACTGGCGGAGTGCACCTCAGAGCAAGAGAGGAGGCGTGTTGGGCTGAAGGAGGAGGCGGCGGCTCGTGCCCGGGGAGGAGGCGGCGGTCTCGGGAGAGGAGGCACACCAGGCTCAAGGAGGAGGCGCCGTCGAGGAAGGCGGCGACGTCTCTCGGGGAGGAGAGGAGGCGCACCGGGCTCGGGGGAGGAGGGGCGCCGGGATTGGGGAGGCGACGGCTTGTGTTCGGGGAGGAGGCGGTGGGCTCGGGGAAGGAGGCGCGCCGGCCTCGAGGAGGAGGCGGCGTCGAGGACGGTGGCGCCGGGCTCGAGAAGATGGGGGAGCCCGAAACCTAGCACGCTGCGACGAAACTTAATCGTTTGAGTGGAAGGCACGGGCAAACCCTAGAGTCCGATTATAAATAGGGCTAGACATCACAAACAGTTCTAAAGTAGAACCGTCTGTGATAATATACATAAATGCAAATTCAGAACATATATGAAACATTCACATATTAGTAAAGCATTAGTTTGATCTCAAAGTCTGATTTGTAGTCATCATATTTAATTAGTGAAGAATATTGGCAAAAAATAGTGAGGAATTATATCTGAATATTTGCTAAAACTATGCTAAAACCGCTAATTTTACGACAAGTAGTTTAATTACACATATGTAAAGAACTTGGCGTACTCATGCCTAATCCTACAGTCGTTGCTACAGAAGACGACGTAGTCATCCCACCCTACATTCATGCCGTAGCCGGTGCTCGTGCAATGGTGGTTGTCCTCCGGCACTGCCAACACCCAGCCCTACGGCTCGGCCATCTTCCACGTCACATTACTGACCGCGTCCGCAGCGAGCCTCCGGCACCGCCTGCACTCCCAGTTGGTCCTCTTGGCTGTCTCGCACCTACCGTCGGCCAACTTACCCTCGACCGGCTGATGTAGTGCTTCACAACGTCGGACACCTCGTTGGCCGTGTAGAGGAGGAGGCCAAGCACGTAGGCTGTGGCCTTATGGCCGGCGACAGCCACCCAGTCAAGGCACATAAGGCCGTGCTGCATGTCCTGGTGCGCGAAGACAAGCGTGAGGCCGACGATGCAGCAGGCCACCGAGTTACCGACGTCAGCCAGGTGGTTCATGAAGGCGAGTGCTTATTGTCCAGCCACTTCATCGCCTCCTCTCGCTCCAGCGCCACGTGCCTCCTTACGGTGCGCTCCTTGGACGCCTAGTACATGGCCTTGCACATGGCTTGTAGGCTGCAGAGGTTAGCCATGGGTTGAGGAGAGCTCGCGGCCACACGGCCGACGATGTCGACAAGGACTTCGTGAGGAAGAGCGTGGCGATCGCCGACCTTCTCGCATTGGTCCTCGCCGTCATGATCCGCGTGCTCACCATGGCGCGCGATCGTCGGTACTATAGCTAGCTGTGTACGTATTGATCAATATCGTACGTCCTCACCATGACGTGCGATGATCATTCTTATAAAACAAGGAGTAACGCCGGCGCGCGAGACAAACAAACGCGATCGCGAGACAAAGAGACGCATAGGAACGTCGGTGTGCGAGACGAAGAGACACATCGTAACGTCAGCGTGTGAGACAAAGAGACACATCGTGCGGGAGTCGAAATATTGAATTATCACAGATGGTTATATTTAAAAATTATCTGTGATGTGTGTAATCGCAGATGGTTCTTATTGAAAACCGTTTGTGATGAGGCCTCCAACTTTAGTTGTAAAGATAGGAAAAGAAGTGTCAACCGTATTTATGAAAAAAAAAATCACGAAAAGATGGTGATGCTTTGGTTACCAACGATTTATTAGGAGTAGATTCTAATAAATCATATCCATCGGACTTTCGTTTTTATTCGTTTAATCTTGCCACAAGTTGTTGGCCTATATATAAAAATAACCATCAGAAGGGCAGAACTACGAAAAAAATCACTCACAAACTTCCCATCTTTTCTTACTTCCATTTCTTCTTAAAGCTCTCATCTCCACACCCTTCTAGTAAGACAAAATTCATGGAACAAATTGACTTCCGGTCAAGTGATCACTTCACTTTCTATGATGTGTAACTTTCGATCAAGTGAAGTACTTCTGCTTTCTTCTATTGATCGGAAGTTACACATCAAAGACAGTGAAGTTACACATACGGAACAAGGTGCCTACCGAATTACATATATTTTGCTTTTTTCTGTTGGAGATAAACTTCGACCACTTCAAAAGATCAATCCCGAGGAACTGGCAGTTGGAATCGACTAACCAGCTGTTTCTCATTACAGATGGTTCCAATAAATAATCGTTTGAGAATTTAGTAATATCACAGACGGTTCTTCAACATGAACCATCTGTGATACAACCTCTTCCTGAGCGGTTTTTAGCGCGAGAAGATAACGCATTTGTTGTAACCAAAAGCTATCGTGGTTGTATTTAATACTAGCGGTTCCGGTAAACTGTCTGTGATGAGGCATCCACTATTAGCCTTTTTGTAGTAGAGAACTTTGGTTCAAAGGTTGTTAAGATTAGTTAGGTCTTAATAATGAATATGAATTATTCTTGAACTTCTATGTATCCCTATGTATGCAAATGATAGCAAAACATGTTCTGCATGAAGATTAAGGACCGTGTGGCTAGGAATGATCCAAGAAGTTGAGTGTAGATCATTGTAGTTAAATAGGTTTTTGTTTGTGCTTTGGCCGCACTATTAAGGGGGTTCGAGGCTAGTAGCTTGAGCTTGGTTATGTTGTTAACTATTTGTGGTGCACACTAGGTCCTTCTACCTCAGTTCTAGTCAGAGAGTGTCAATTACTGAGTTTTGGTTGCGAGGATGTCAAAATCTGAATAAAAAATCAACCAAGTCGGAAAACTCAATGGAGACGGATTATCCGGATCAAGTGTACCATCTGTCCAGATAGGGTGTTTTCTATGTTTATGGAAATTTACTTAGAGGCTCATAATCTGGGTCAACCTGTACCATTGGGGCATACCATTAGTCTAAAGAGGGTGTTTTTGGTGCCCATGAAATTTTATACAAAGACGTATTATCCGGGTTGAGGCGTACCTTTGAGACGCATCATCTGTCCAGAGAGGTTTGTCGATGAATCACTATCGATCTTACGGAATAAATGTCAGGGACACAGCTCTCAAGATTATGCAAGAAGAGACAACCTTCTTTAGATAGGCTCAGGCCTTCTCCGGAGAGAATAACAACTATACTCATGTGTTCTTGTATTGAATGAGATTACAAAGCACAACAAGCCACCGAGATTAAGTCTAATGGTGATGAGGATCTAATAATCATTAATTAATTAAGTTATTTACCTATAACATTTAGAGATAATGATGTATTTTACAACCTTCAAAGGTACCCCTCAATATGAACAATGAGGGAGATCATACACACCCAATGGTCGTAAGTTATTTTACGACCACCCTATATGGTCGTAAGTTCTTGTACGACCACCTTTTGGTTGTAAGTCCTACTACAACCAAACTTATATGGTCGTGAGTTCTTCTATGACCACCCATTAATCGTAAGTCTTACCACGATTACCTCATGGTCGTAAGTTTTTCTACGACTACCCATTAATCGTAAGTCTTACTACGATTACCTCATGGTCGTAAGTCTTACTACGACCACCCTATGTGGGCCCAATTGACTAGGGACATCTGTGTGTTGTGTTTAATACACACAGTAGTTAATATGTGCTGTTATTCCTAAGATAACTCCGCGTATTAAACGTATGTCTCTGACATAACCGCAAGACGATGTGGGGGGATGCGTTTCTGACAATAACTACCATTAAACGTGTGCATTGCATCAAACGACAAGGTGCCTCTTGACGTGGACAACTGTCACCGCTTCATGCGCTATATAAGGAGTAAAGTCGATGGATAGAGGAGAGAGGCGATCAAGCAACGAAAGCGATAGGAGTCATTAGTCCTAGCCTTTGGTGACTTCCCTTCGGTAAACACAATCAATACAACAAACACAGGAGTAGGGTTATTATTATATCAGGATAAGGTCTGAACCTGTATAAAATTTTTGTGTCCTTTTTGTGTGGTTTCGCTCTAGGAGAGCCCCTAGCATTCATTCATAAAGATCAATACTAAACCATCGACAAATGACTTCTATTTCTTTCTCTCTGTTCATCATCCCCCTCTGCCTGCCGGCACGGCCCGTTATAAAGTGTTTGAAAGGGTGGCAGTTGTTGTGTTGTCAAGAGGCACCTCGATGGTTGCTTGAATACGCACGTTGAAGACGGTTTTTGTCAGTGAGGCATCCTCCTTGCATGTTCATCAAGCGGTTATTGCCATAGATGGAGAGAAGTACGTACGGTTACACTAGAGACATATACGCACACGTGTGTTAACTACCATGCATAGTCGAACGTAGTGTACAGGATCCATAGTCGATAAGGTCCACATGTCTGTGGGATTTATCGACCATAGGTTGGTCGTGATTTGACCTGGTAGTAACAAACCTTCCGACCATAGGATGGTCATAACCTGAACTGGTCGTAATATTCCTTGGTCGTGACAAGTATCACTGACCAGAGGTATATTTCATGATTATTTAGAATACTATTATATATATATGAATATTATAGATAAATAGCTTCATTAATTGAGGATTATTCAATCCTTGTCATCTAGCCCTCCAACTTCAAGTGAAAATGACTTACTTGAGAAGAGGTCGTAGAATGGTAGTCGGAAGAAAAACTTTCCAACAAATATTTCTTTTGACCAGAAGTTGACTTGGTAAAGGAGGGTATTTTTATTTGAGAGTATCCATTTTACCATGCGGACGGAAAAAGAATTCGAATTATTGTCCATGATTCTGTCCGTTGGGAGTAGTTCTCGAAGGGGTTCTATCTGTTGGGCTCCCCCACGTTTTTACTTCAAGCCTGCGGGTATAAATAGTCGCCAAGGGTAAGATTAAGGATTTTACTTTCCCCAATCACTTCGTATCCCGTGTGCTCTTGTCTTCTCCGCCACCACCCAAGTCTGAAATCTTTCTCCTTCAAATACAAGCTAAATCTTTTAGAAGAAATGGCTGGATTTGTGTCCTAGTGGGATAGAACGGATATAGATGTAGAGAAGATGACCACATTGGTGGTCGCCGAGAAGATTCCTTCAAGATCTCTGGCGAAGTCGACAAATGTAGAGGGTCAGCACTAGCTGTCATGGGAGAAAGACACGACTGTTGTCCTCCAAGCCTACTACGAGTGCGGACTCAGACTGCCCCGCACCCATTTTTGGCTGAGGTGCTCGAGCACTTTGGGGTGGAATTGGTGAACTTGGTTCCCAATTCCATCACAATGCTGAGTGTATCTGTATACCTCAACGAAGCGTACTTGGGGATCCCCGCAAACCTGGAGTTCTTCAAGTACTATAAGGGATGAGCAAGCAGACGCGTGGGATTGCGGGAAGCTGCTCGATCGAACTCCATGACTTGAAATCGAAGGAGTACATCCCCATGTTCACCAAATCATCTTGGTCTGATTGGAGGAATAAGTGGTTCTACATGGCTGTTACCTTCGAAGACCGACTTTTCTTTGCGAGCAAGGCAGCAGAAAAGAAGAAGTTGTGGGACATGACCTTGACTAGTCAAGGTCGAATTACCCCATGGATCCAAGCCATCAAGAAGGACAGAGGGTTGACCGGATGGCGTGTGGTGAATGATTTGATCACACGCCGTATCAGTCCTTTGAAAAACGAGCACATCCCATGTGGGAGTACTCAGGGGTTGGAGATCCGACCTGAGACTATGAGAACAGTAAGTTTATAAGAAAGTTAGTTCAATAATTTCTGATTTGAGCATGTTTTGATTATATTCTTCCCGTTCGTAGACTTATCGCAGAAAGGGGTAGACGCTCGGGTCAAGTTCATTTGCGAGAAGATGCCTCCGAATAATGACCACTAAATAATCTTCGTTTCTTGAATTTTGTAGCAAGTTGGTGTATCAGGGATCTGCTGAAGACAACTCGGAAGGAGATGAAATCCCTCTAAGTAAAAGACATCGTCTTGTAAAGATGGAGGATAAAAATAAGAAGGTTGGGAGTTCAAGCTCCCTCCTTCCTCCAACCTCCCCAACAACTTGTTCTCGAGCAGTTTCGACTGAAGAGGAATGTCCCGAAGGCTAAGGTACCATTTTATTATGATACTCAGACATTCTCAGTTTCTCCTACACTTACTTTTGTCAAGAAAATAGATAAGGAAAACTGAAAGAACTTTACTTCTTTTGTGAATGCTACTACCTCTCAAGTAGATCTTGTAAAAAGCCCAAGCTCCCCAAGTGATTGAAGTCAGTTCCGATCACAATGAAGGGGAGATTGTAAAGGAGGGTCCTACACAACCTCAAGAAGCTCGACCGGTTGAGGTCGTGCAACCCATGTCCACCTTGACCATTGAAGCTAAAAACCATTCAGAGGCTGAAAGCTTAAAACTGGTGAGGCTGGCCGAAGAAGAGGAGAAGGAGGAGGAGAAGAAGACTAGGTATGTCACTTTAGGCAAGATGTCTTCTAGTTTTAGGATTGTATCCAAGAAACGATCGAGCTATGTAAAATTTCAAGACAAGTAATAATACTTACTTCTTTATTTTACGACTTGATTTTCTAATTCTATTTCTCCCTATGTAGTCCTGCTCCTTCAACCCTCGAGGAGGTTTCTAAAGAGAAACCTACCATCGTCGAAGCTACGACCACTGAGATGATTGTCTCTCCAGTGGTTTTAGAGACAAAGGCAAAAACGGTCGAGGATTCGACCACCTTCTCTGAGACTGTAGGAGAGAAAAACGCCACCGTCAAGTAAGCCATGATTGTTGAGGTGTTGATCTCATCTGTGGTCATGGAGACGGAGGCAAAAATGGCAAAAGACTTTACCACCCCGGTGAAGGCATCTAAGCCCCTAAAAATGATTTTGGTAATTAATGACAATAATGTGTTATGGGACTAACATGTGTGCTAAAAGGGTTTTAAAGGTTTAGTCCCGGAGTTTGAATGATGACATGAAAATAGCAATACAAAAATGATAGAAGATTGACATGGCCCAAAGCAAAGGTATTGTATAGCCTAAGGATCCTTTTGTAGTTTTTACCAGTCTCGTTGTTTGGAGAAATGATCGGATTTTTAGGTTAGATGTCGTACTATAAAGAGGGCTCATGGCTAGTAGCTTGAAAGTTTATTTTGTGCTATTTTGATCAACCAAGAGTTATGCATTGCATTTAGTTTTATACGGAAAACTTTTGATAAAACCGCGATGATCGCATCGAGAAACGATACTACCACAAAGTCTTGATATGACCGAAGTCTAGTTGGCGGTATGTATTTTCCAGAGAGCATGTTTTTGGGAGTTTTTCTTCTCCCCTGAAAACGGTATGACCACATCCTTTGAACGATACTACCGCAATGCGATTGGACCGATGTTTACATGGTAGTGCGTTATTTCCAGAGAGCATGTTTTTGTGATTCTCTGATCCTCTTAAAATTGGTAGTTCCATTCTAGCCGAATGGTAGCACCGGACCTTGTTGGTGTGGTAGTACCGCATCTTTATGTAACGGCTAGTTCAGAAGTATTTAATGAACAACAGTCAACCGTTGAACAGTGAGTGCGATAGTACCGGGTTTCTATAGTGGTACTACCGCATATGCTGAATTTTTTTAGGACTTTGCTTCAAACGGCTAGTTTTATGGTTGGGGGCTATAAATACCCCCTCACCTGCACCAAGCTCAGAACCTTGGACCTCATTGAATACATTTGAGCTTTTAGTGTACTCTCTACTACCCATTTGCTCATATTTCTTATTTTGAGATAGTTGAGAGCATTCAAGTGCATTGCGTCATTGGTTGATCCTTTTGGCACTTGTTTTCTTCAAGCAAAAGCTGTGGTTTATTACTCTTGGTACTTGCCGGCACCTAGACGGCTTGGAGAAAGAGTTTGCGTGGTGATCTCTTCAAAGTAGATTGTGAAGTGACCCGACAAAGAATTATGAAGTGGTGTTGTGATCACCATCTCAGGAGAGGAGGAAAAGCAACTCTAGTGATCGAGGAAAGTGCTCGTGTGGAGCCGACTTGATTCGTTCAAGTCTCCTCAACGTGGATTAGTGGAGACCGACAAGTCTTCGATATCACGAGAAAACATCAGGTGTCTTTATTGTAGTTTTTCTCTCTCGGCATTACGTTCCGCATTTACATTTCTAGCTCTTACTTGTGTAGAAATCTTGCTAGAATTGTTTTAGTATGGTTTTGGGTTGCCTTGGTAAAATACTTTAACATAACTTTTAACTTGTGCTAGAATTCCTTCTTTAAGATCATATTGTTAAAATTATTAATAAGAGCACAAGAATTTTATAAACCTCATATTCACCCCCCCTCTAGTCGGCCATCCTTCATCCTACACTCGGTGATCAAGTCAGTTCTCGAGGACATCAATGTCCATACGAGAGAAGTGGTCGAACAAGAAGCAGCAAAAGGCTCTGACCAAGGCCACCGCATATCGCACTCTTTCGCGCAATACCAATCACCTCGAAGGCCATGCCTCGGTGACTAGAGAGTCTTCTGCCTGGAAGGCTTCTCCTCGATGGGGTGACTTCGCATATCGCGCTCTTTTGTGTAATCCCAATCGCCTCAAAGATCACACTCTTTTCACGCAATCTCAATATTCTTGCAGGGGGCGGTGCTCAATCTTCACCTCCTCCTACAAGCACAAGCGCCCTCCTAGGGAATGCGCCTCGTGCTCTCATCGCGTGTTGGTTTTCGAAAGTAGGGGGACGATACTCAATCTTTGCCTTCTCCTGCAAGCGCAAGCGCCCTTCTCGGGCATGCTCCTTGCGCCCTCGTTGTGCGCTGTTTTTCAAAAGTTGGGGAATGGCACTCAATCTTCTCCTCTTCTTGCAAGCGCAGGCACACTCCTTGGGCATGCGCCTCGTGCCCTCGTTGCGCACTATTTTTCAAAAGTCGGGGGACGACGATTAATCTTCGCCTCCTCCTGCAAGCGCAAACACCCTCCTCGGGTATGCTCCTCGCACCCTTGTCGCGTATTACTTTCAAAGGTAGGGGGACGGTTTTCAATCCACGCCTCCTCCTGCAAGTGTAAGCGCCCTCCTTGGGTATGCGCCCTCGTCGCTCACTGTTTTTTTAAAAGTGGGGGGAAGACGCTCAATCTTCGCCCCTCCTATGCATGCAAATGCTATGCCGCAACAACCCTTTCTGCTACCTTAGGTTGTGTGCACAAACTCCATGTCATGGACAAAAGGGGAGATGGTATCAGGCCTCGTAAGATAACTGTCGATGATCAAGTCGCCGATCTTACGAAATAAAAAGAGAAAAATAGCCAAGAGTTCTTGAGAGAGAATGGGAATGCTCTTCTATTACTATGAATTGGCTATTACAGGGGGTGCATTCGACAAGGCAGTGGACTAATCCTAATTACACTGAGTGTAATGCTCGCTATCTTACAGAATCAGACTTGAAACATGAATCTAATGCCGATTGCTATGCTTCAATCCGATGCCAACTGTCTTCCGTGCTCCATCTTTAAGTAGCCGTCGAAGAGTTAACAGTTGCTCCTTGAAGAGGCGCCTGTTGGAGATAAAGTATCAACCTTTCAGCAGTTGTGCATCTGTGAGACACACAACCGTAGGGTAGTTGTTGTTAGTGTCTTTGGATTATGAAACATTGCGTGGTATGGACTAAATATGACTTGTGTTCCATTCATCACACGGTATGGAATATACCCGGAGTTAGATCCAAATGCCATTTCATTGCTTCTACGAGCAGCCATCTGGCCGGGGACTGGGTACATGACCTCATCTGACTAGGTTTCCCACGATGTAACCTCTAGAATCCTTATGACCACAGGGGCCGTGAGCCTTAGGGGTTACGACCATGAAGACATATGGTCTTTTATTATGTATTAAAGTAATACATAGAGATTTTAATCCTCGTCAATAACCAACACAAACGATTATACCAAAGCAATCATCACATGCAACAAGCCATAATATCGAAACCTTGCCCCGATGTGTCGCCCATCTTGAAGGATACTCCTCGGTGGGGCGACTCAGTGTCGACAGCTTCACTCCAACATGCCCCTGCCTCGAAGAGTCAATGACTTCGTCTCCACAGGCCACGCTCCGACGGGCCGTCAGCCTCGAAGGCTATGCCCCGACGCGTCGCCCGCCTCGAAGGCTATGCCTCGGCGGGGCAGCCCCGCGTCGCCCGCCTTGAAGGCTATACTGAGACAAGGCTACTTCTACGACATCACTACCAGAAGATCCCGAGTATTCCGACTCCCGAGGGGCCCGGGTGAGAACCTATTGCGTCCACTCTCCCCTCGGGACCTCGGAACATGCAGATGAGGGAGTACTATTGTAGCGGTGCCCCAGCCCCTAGGGTCGTCGGGAATACCTAGTAAACCCTGGGGAATATAAATATGTATATAGGCTAGACATATAGCTATACTCGGCAGGAATGTACCAAAATATCCATTTCTCCATCCTTGTAAGGGAAGAGCAAGAAGGTAAATGTCATCCCCTATCCTATATATATGGCCCCAAGAGGGCATGTAAGTGGGCTCTCGGATTCTCACATTCACTATTTAATACACTCATTTCTCCCACGTTCGGCTCCTCCATTGCTTAATCCCCTTATGACAAAACGTATCAGCTACCCTCTGTGATCAGTTTTGTAACTATGACAGGCAGAGACCACATAACACACCAAAACAAACAGCTATTATCAGCTCCCAACAAATCACACCTCAAGATCTAAACACATAAAGCAATGGACCTGAACATGCATCTAACATTCTGATGGCCTGATCTAAAACCTCTCCTACTCACATAGCCAAAACCACAATCCCAAGAGCTACTAGCCCGACTGTGACCTTGCACCGCTTTGCACGTAGCACGGTAGCAGCATCCGATGACATCGACGGAGGCAGAGGCGACGAGGACATCGGCGCCAGCGCCGCGAGTGGAAAATCCGCCTCCACGGACTGCACCATGGGAGCCCTTGCTAGCGCATGTTTAGGTGGGCAGTGCCTCCTCCTGTGCTTCTTGTGCCCTGCATGTCTTGGTGGTGCAGCCGCGGGTACTGGCGCCGGGGACCATGTCCTTGGAGCTGGTGACCATGGCATAGGCGCTGGTGGCAATGGCATTGGCGCCGGTGCAGACCTCCGCTTCGCGTGTCGTGGCAGAGGCAGTAGAGGCAGCGGGCTGGGTGTCATGGGTGTAGGGCAGTCAACGACATCCACCTCCAGCTTCATTCCAGCCAGGCAGTGCCCTGGCGCACCGCAGATGAAGTAGCGCTTCCCCGGCACGGCGAGAACAATGGTGGTGTTGCCGCTGTTGTTGTAGGAAATAGGGTTGGTTGTGGAGCACGCTTCGTAGGTGTCCTTGGTCACTTCCACGACGTTGTGGAACGAGTTGTACTTGAATGCTGCATAGTGTTGGCATGCGCACAAAAAAATAAGCAGGAGAGCGCGGCGCGTAAGTCGGTAGCAATTCTACTAGTTACATGGAATGCAATGCACAAGCACAGCAAGATACATATGTGTACTCAGGGACGGAGCATAGTGAGGGCCAACATGGGCCCTCGCCCCCCAGCTTTTTGGGAAAAAAATTTTGAACACTATGTATGCAGTATGTAGGTGTAGCCTGGAACTCTGTCTTGCCGTCTTGGTCTCTTGCCCCTTGGGCCTTGGCCCTCATGGAAAGTGGAAAGGATGTAGTCTTAGTGGCTTGGACGAGATCACTTCACTATTGAAGACTGAAGAGCTGCCTTGCCTTGGACGAAAGAGCTGTCTTGCCTTGGACGAGAGACGGGGAGAAATCCAGCAGCGGCGGCGGCCAAGCAACAAGCGACAGTGGCGCCAGGGCCGAGCCAACCCTTTGCCTCTTTGGCCCCCCTTACTATTTTGCTCAAGCTCCGTCACTGTGTGTACTGATACTTACTTATGGTGTCTCCTGGAGCAAAGGTTTGGGCTGAAGCCCAGGACTTGTAATCCGTCCTCGCATCCCAGCCGTCGGTTGGGTTGCCAACAATGTAATCGGCAACCGTCACAAAGTGGATCGGTGATAATGCCGCGGCGATGCAAATCGCTGCCTTCATCTCTGCCATCTTCACCGCAGAAGGCATGATCTAGGCAGGGTGTCTGAGGTTGTCGTAAAGGTGTATTCTCTGGGCCGCCATACATACATACATACATACATACATACATATATATATATATATATATATATATACATATATATATACATATATACATATATATATATATATACATATATACATATATATATATAAGAATTAGCGTGTCAGGGACCCTACATGCAAAGGGTACAAAATTCTTGCATGGAATTTCATTGCGACAGATCATGGTGCGCGGAAACAGCCAAGGAGTTGGTAGGTGTCACAGAACAATTGGTAGAGCTGATCGATTTTTGGAGCATGTAACAGTAGTATGCATATACGTCTGTTTCCTGCAATAGCTAAGTTTCTATATATATTCTCGTTGATCGAGTCCATGTGCAAGTAAATCCAGATGAACGGTACATTCCTTGAGCACTCTGCAGTGCACATGTTGCAACACGCACGGCCGCTCGCTGACAAACGTATTTGGACAGAAGGAACGCTCGCCGGCAGCACCTGCACTGGCATTCTCACAGAAATTTCCCATCATGTACGTGCCGGACGGTGTAAACAACGAAATAGTTTTGAGAACCGAACCACGCTCTGTGCATGCACCGGCCGCGCCCGCGCCCGCCGCATGGCGCATTGCGCTTGTCCGCGCCGCGCGCAGCGCCTTTTTGCCATTGCACTGCACCGTTGTCCTACGCATTCCACCGCGACGCGCTCTCCACTAACAGTTCAAAGGCTGAGGGGAAACATTCCTTCCCACTGGAATCTGCTCGACGCAGGATGCAGTCAAGTGAACAGTCCAAGAGTGTAGCATCTGGATAGAGCACTCGGCTGCAGACCGGTCCTGCGCATGTGCGAGCAGGGGCAACAGTTGCATGCATCTGTGAATGAGGCCGTGATGCTCCGTGTTGTGCTCGCACGAGGGAGATGGCGCCAAATGATTGTTCTGGGAGTGCGCGCATTAAAGAGACTGGTGATAGCAAAATTGGCCCATTTTTGCTAAAAGCGGAGGGCACGCTACACGCACCCTATCTGGTGCATGCATGGCGCGCACCGTGCATGTGTCCAACACGCCCAAGGCCAATGGGGGCCAGCCGGACAGGTCACGATAGGAACCCTCCCGGCTGGTTGCTGTTCAGGACTTCAGGTCGTATTTAACTGCGGCGTTTTCGGCGCTGGTGAGCGAGCGTTGATTACCCAACTTTTGCTATGTTCTACACTTCCTTCTATTCTATGTGCTCCATAAGTTTCGTGGGCCTAAGTGGTCGAACTAGCTAGTTTCGATGCCGGCACATCTACATAGCCCATTGAGATGCAAGATGGGCTCATTATGGGTTGTGTTGTGTGTGTTTACTACAGGCCTACAACCTATCTATTGGGCTACACATGATGCACAACAAATCTCAAACAATAGTGTCAACCATTCAGTAGCACATGTGATTTTAGAGAATTCACACCAAGCTAGGAACCGCCCAATTTTCTCCTCTTTCTTCAGCATGGTAGTTTCAAGCCCACGAACCTCGCCGGAACAAGCTATCACAATGGCGTTGAGCGCCAAGATGGCAGCAACCATGAACACGATGAGCGAGACCCTGCCCGACTTCCTGATGGCGCCTTCTATCATGATCAGTCTAACGATCGAAGCCACGAAGCAGGTGACGACATATACTAACGCATTCACGATCCTATGGACTCCCAGGATTATGAACTAGACCATCGACATGGAGGCGCAGAAAAGAATCATGAACATTGTCGTCGCTGACGCTGTTTGAAAAATCAGAACCAAAGCATCAGCAAGTTTGTTAATTGCTAGATAAGCTTGCAATCACTTCTGACTATAGTTCTAAACAAGGCATTAATACCAAGGGAAGTACAAATAATTGATCTTAATTTTGGAGGTACTCCAATGTGGAGTAGGACAGGTTTGAGAAGCAGGCCTCCTCCAATGCCGAAGTATCCACTCATGACACTGGTTAGTAGAGCAGCCACCAGGATGACGTACACCGGCAAACAGTCCAGCTTGCTCTTCAATGAAATTGCCTACATTGCCAAACAAGATCAGCTGTTACCTAAAGGTAGCTAAAAACAAATGATTTGTTTGGAGAATAGTTTTATTTGTCCTAGCATACCAGCTCAACCACTTGGCTGTTTCGAGTTTGCGATTTTCTCTTCTGGTGCACAATACACGTTGTGAAAAGCCATGGCAATAGGGATTTGGGCTACGGTGATGAGCCAGTACACAACTCCACATGGTTTTATGTTAAACGCCCCCCGAAGAAAGCATGTGCCCTTACAAACTTTAACATACTAATTTGGCTCATAACAAAGAATGAATTCAGAATGGGCAAAAACACACATGGCCACCGCCTCCCTTCCGGCCAAGGAGTGCTTCCTCCGTGCCCTCCTCGGTGCTCCCTCCCTCCAGAATCCTTCTCACCACCGTTGTCTCCGCTCGCTACCGCCTCATCCCGGTGCAGAAGGATGAAGAAGGGGAAAGTTGTGCTACAGCTTTTCTGTTTCTTATTTGATAATGCGTGAAAGTGAGTAGCGTTCAGTACTTAAACTCCAATACATGGGCCAGGCCCAACACGATCGCTACTGGATAGCTAACAAACCCAATTACAAAAATGTTCAAACAACTAATGCTCCCTCCTCACATAGCCATGTCTTCAGTCCTGACATTTCCGCCCTCTCGATTACCAGCTTGTCCCCAAGCTGGAGCTCCTGGAAACCACGTACGCAAGACATCATAATCCTCCCAGGTTGACATATCTTTTGGCAACGACGGCCATTTGATGAGCACCTGTAAGAGAGCCGAATTCCCTTTCTTAACCAGTCGCCTATCCAGAATTTCATCTGGTTGCACCTCCTGCAAAGAGAAATCCACTGGATGGGGTATAGAAGCGAAGACTGGTGTATGATCTGGTACTTGCTGCTTCAACTGCAAGACATGGAACACTAGGTGCACAAGTGTCCCTTCTGGTAATTCTAGCAGGTATGCTACTGCTCCAATTTTCTCTAGGATGGTATATGGTCCATAGTACTTATACAACAATTTGGGATAGGGACGATTAACAACGACAATTGAGCATAAGGTTGCAATTTCAAGAATACCTTTTCTCCCGCTTGGAATTCACGCAAAGATCATTTTTGATCTGCATACTGCTTCATCGTCAACTGTGCCTTCGCCAGCTGTTGCTTTAAAAATTCTGAGTATGCTGCTCTATCTGCCAATATATCCACGACAACTGAATTGTGTGCAGTAGTCAAGTCAGGTAGAATGCCATAATGTGGATCAGTGCCGTACAGAGCCTTGTAGGGTGTACATCCTAGAGTGGAGTGGTAGCATATATTGTACCAATACTCGGCCAAGGGCAACCACTGATGTCATTTTGTTGGTGTCTTCTGTGCTGCGCACCGTAAATACATTTCCAAGCATTGGTTTACCCGTTTGCTTTGACCATCTGTTTGAGGGTGATAACCCGAGCTCATCTGCAATTTGGTGTCAAGAAGCTTGAATAATTCCTTCCACATAGAGCTTGTGAATATTCTGTCTCTATCAGAGATTATAGTGCGAGGAATGCTGTGAAGTTTCACAATATTGTTGAAGATAATATTTGCCACTTATAAGGTAGTGAAAGGGTGTTTGAGGGGAAAAAATGAGCATACTTCGTAAACCTATCCACCAGCACCAACACCGCATTGTATCCTTCGGACTTGGGCAATCCCTCAACGAAATCCATTGTCAAATCTTGCCATGCGCCGTCTGGAACAAGCAGAGGACATAGCAATCCAGGAAGTTTGCAATTCTCATGTTTGGCCTGTTGGCAGACTTGACACTGCTTAATGAAGTTTTCAACATCTTGCTTTAGGCCAGACCAACTGAATAACTTCTTAACCCTTTGATAGGTGGCGTGGATGCCCGAATGTCCCCCAATTGATGAAGTGTGAAAGACTTGGATCAGTTTGGTTTGTAGGCCTGCATTAGCTCCTACCCAAATCTTGCCTTGATGTCGAAAAAGACCTTCCTTTAAAGAGTATCCTTGATCATTAGAGTTATTGAGTGCTAACTGTATCAGCAAGTCTTGAGCCTGATGATCCACCTCATAAGAGTTTATGACTTCTTGAATCTAGACTGGTTGTGCCATTGAGATTGCTTGAATGTTGTAGAGATGAACCACCCTGGACAAGGCATCAGCCACCTTGTTATTTTCTCACTTCTGAAACTGAAATTTTTATTGTAACCCAGTCAGTTTTGTCATAGCTTTCTTCTGCAATTCTGAATATAAAATTTGATCCTCTAAGTTACATAAGCTTTTGTGATCGGTTTTAATGATAAAGGGTCCCTTTGTAAGTATTGCCTCTATTTATCCACTGCTATTATGATTGCCAAGAACTCCTTCTCATATACGGAGAGTTTCCGATTGTTCACTCCAAGAGCCTTGCTGTAGAAAGCAACTAGGTGTCCTTGTTGGCTCAATACTACTCCTATGCTTGTATCACAAGCATCAGTTTCAACAGTGAAGGACATTTGAAAATCTGGTAATGCTAGCACTGGCGTCTGACTCATCACTTTCTTTAGCTGATCAAATGTTGTTTGTGCTCTATCATCCCACTTAAATACCTTCTTCTGTAAGAGTACAATTAAAGGTTTGGCAATTATTCCATAGTGTTTAACAAACTTTCTGTAGTATCCAGTAAGCCCAAGGAAGCCTCTCAACTCAGTAACAATAGTTGGTACCGGCCAATGCATCATTGCCTTTGTTTTAGCTTCATCTGTAGCTACTCCTCGATCAGAGATGATATGGCCAAGATATTCCTATTTTATTTGAGCAAAGTTGCATTTGCTTCTTTTGGCAACTAACTGGTGATGTCTCAATGTGTCTAGCACTGTACTGAGTTGTTTCACATGATCATTTAAGTCTTTGCTATAGATTAGAATGTCATCCATAAAAACCAAAATAAATCTTCTCATGTAAGGTGCAAAAACAGAATTCATTAGGCATTGCAATGTGACTGGAGCATTTGTCAATCCAAAAGGTATAACTCTAAACTGAAATTGGCCATGATGAGTTTTAAATGTTGTCTTATGTTCATCATTCTCCACCATTTGAATTTGATGAAAACAAGATTTCAGAACTAGTTTAGAGAAGAAGCTAGTACCAGCTAATTCATCTACAATGGACATGGGAAACTTACTTTTCACTGTTAATGCATTTAATTTTTTGTAATCAACACAAAATCTCCATGTGCCATCTTTTTTCTTCACAAGCAGAACTGGGGAAGCAGAAGGGCTGAGACTTGGAGTTACTATTCCAGCTTGAATCATCTCAGCCACATGCCCTTCAATTTCATCTTTTTGTAGTGGGGAATACCGATAGAGTCTGGAGTTAACTAGAGTTGCATCTAGAAGAAGGGTGATGGCATGATCATACACTCTGTGAGGATGTAATTGTTTAGGATCCTGAAATACATCCTCATAGTTGAGCAAAACAGACTAAACTGCTTCTAGAATCATTTCTTAATCTTGCTCCTGAGATTTCTCAAGCACTATAGTGGCCCAAATTTCATTTCCTTTATGCCATTGTTCCACGTTTTCCACTGATATCTCTTGTAAGTCTTCTGACATTTCAGGATCAGTGACACCTTGTAGTCTGATTGTTTTGCCGTTGTGCTCAAACTCCACCCATTTCTCCCTCTAGTGGCATCTCATGATTCCATAATTCTCTAACCAATCTGCCCCTAAAATGGCATCATATTCACCAAGGTTTAACACTTTCATGTCATGATGGAAAGTATTACCTTGTACCCACCAGCTCATCCCCATCATAACCTTATCACTATACAGTATTTCTCCATTTGCCACTTTAACCGCCATTGTTCTGACCGGCACTAGTTCACCTCTGATTCTCTCTACTAATTCTACATTGACAAAACTGTGAGAACTTCCAGAGTCAATTAACATCAACATCACTTGATTCCCTACCAATGCTCTAACTCTAATAGTTCTTGGATGATTTGACCCTGAGACTGCATTCAAGGACAGATGCATTTCCACTTCTTCGTCTTGTTCCTCAATGACTACTGCATCCAATACTTCATCAGATAGAACTTCTTGTGCTTGAATTGCCTTAATTTGTCCTTGCTGTGATTTCTGACAATGGTGTGCAGGAGAATATTTGTCACCATAGCGAAAGCATAACCCATTGGTTCTTCTATACTCTTTCAGTTGTTTGGCCTTCCATAACTCCCCTTTCTCAAACCTTGCTATGGTACTAACATCGCCCCCTTTACAGTTTCCTTCAGTTTTTCTAGAATGTACTGTATGACCAATACTTCTGCTCTGATGCATGTATTTGCTAGTCCTTTCCATCACTCCTTCTTGCACACAGCCAAAGGTCACTGCCATTGCTACTGTAGTTGGCATCTGAATTTCAACTGCAACTCTCAATTCCTCCTTCAGTCCCAAAATGAACCTGGTAACCAACATCAATCCTCCAAGGCTATGATCATACAACCTAATCTGATATACCAGAGAATCAAATCTTCTCTTGTAATCCTCTACAGTACTAGTTTGTTTTAGTAGCAATAGTTATCTTATTCGATCTCGTTGTGTATTTTCCTCGAATTCGGATACCACGGCTTCCCTGAATTGCTCCCAATCATGCCAACCTGAGCTACCTTGTAAGCCTGGTACCAATGCACCGCACTATCATGCATGTACATAGTTGCTGCCGCTACCTTAAATCCTTCGGGAATCAAGTACATTGCAAAAAAATGTTTGACACTTATCAATCCAAATCCTAATATCAGTTCCATCAATTTTTAGAAAATCCATTTTAGGCATCCAATTTCGCCTCCCCTGATCCTGATGCCCTCTGCTAGTCTCTTGTACCTCCGATATTACTGGTGTAAGGGGAGGGAACTTTACCTGTGGCGGGAGCCCTTGCTGTGGATTCGGCGCTGGGGGAATGACAGGTAACGCTGCTCTTTGAATCGCGGATTCTCTAGGTCTCATTCCCACTATTCCTGCTTCATCTCTGGTTGGAATTACCAAACGAGGTGGTGGTGCTGTCTTGAGCGTCTTCGCCACCATCACTTGTTCCTGTTGTACTTTACCGATTGAATCCATTACCATAGTCACCTTCAACTGCATCTTGTCTATTCTCACTCCTTGCTGGTCTAGACATTGGTCTACCATCATCATGTGGGAGCTCATCTCTTCTTGCATCATTTTCATTTCGGTTTTCCACAACTCAACCGACCGTGCCTCCATCCCTTCCATCACCGTCACGACTTGACGGACTTGGACACCCTGCTTTGCTGGAGCCATGGTGTTCCCACTCTAAACTGACCGAACCTTGGGTTGGGAATTATAGCAATCGCCAGAGCAATCGCTAACCTTCCCTCGGAATTTTACCAGTCAAGGCCGCGAGGATCCAGGAACAACTCGTCGGATCGAGCCTAGCTCTGATACCATCTGTCGTGGCCTCGTAGCCAGCAAGATGCCGAGGTCGAGGTCAGATGATCTTCACTACCATTGTGTTCGTCAGAAGGGAAAGCAGAAGGATGAAGAAGGTAAAAGTTGTGCTACAACTTTTCTATTTCTTTTTCGATAATGCGTGAACGTGAACAACGTTTAGTACTTAAACTCCAATACATGGGCCAGGCCCAACACGATCGCTACTGGACAGCTAAAAAACCCAATTACAATAACGTTCAAACAACTAATGCTCCCTCCTCACATCGCCATGTCTTCAGTCCTGACAACACGGCGAAGAGCGCGGTGATGACTGAAGAGCTACTCCGGGAACATGACGTTGCACACCACCCCGATGCTCACCCCCAGGAGCAGGCATGGCTACGAGCCACGGCGATGTTGTAGTCGATCAGCAACTGGCCATTCGGCTTGGAGCCGCAGAGAAACAGGGTGTAGAGCACGTTGTGTTGGAATTGGGCACATATGTGTAAATGCACATTCATTCCTAAAATTCCAAAGCATGCAATTTCTTAGACCAGTAGTCTTAGACCAATGTGGTCGAAGTCAGTCTTAGACAAGTGTGGTCGAAGTCAGTCTTAGACCAGTATAGTCGAAACTGAGTGGTCGAAACACAGGGGTCGAAACTGTATGGTTGAAACTCAATGGTCAAAACTGTTGGGATACGGGTAGGCTACGATAGCAACAAATCAAAATTTTCTACCACGTAAACCAGGAAGCCAAGCAAGTAGATGATCACAGATCGTTACCACCAGACGCGCAAAGCAGTGGAAGAAGGGTTGGAGCAGTCTGGTCTAACGTAGAGTGCGTCGATGTAGTGGTCGTAGTCAATCGTCCAGCGTCGAGCATGTCGGTGCGGTGGTTGTGGTCGATCGTCTCCTCCAGCAACCTCTGCAGTTCCTTATGAAGATCGCGGATCGTCCTCAAGCGCAACAAAGAACCGCGATGGCGCCTCTCGATATCCACACGTCCAGGGAAGGAACAACCATGCGCCGGTGTGTAGCACCAAGTCGCACGACAGAGCTCTCAGGAAGATGGCGGCTAGGGTTTCGGTGGAATAACTCAACTCGTGACTTTCGTGTGTCTCGTTTGTTACGTTCACTTCTCTCCCAACAGCCTCATGCATACCCTTATATAGTGCTCGTGACGAATTCTATCCGAACACGTTTGACGAATCGTATCTGTACTGGTTTGTTCCAACCCGTTAAGTGTGTGACCCTGTAGGTTCATGCGTAATTGGTTGTGACTTGGAAACCCTTCTCGATCATGAGTTATTAGCGGTTCCTAGCAGGACATAACGATTCCTGAATATACACAAATTAAATCGGACAAACCTTAGTGCAATATGATCTACGACCAGGTCCCCATCACTTATGACTAGATCCTATCTCTATACTACAAGTTCACATTTGGTCACGATCAGTTCGTAACTCCTTACGACCAGGTTTTGACCACTTTGTGATTTCATTCGACCAGTCTGCGACCGGCTCATATCTCCATATAACCAATCCGTAACTGGTCGAACTAAGTGACCTACTCGTGTATTCTCCCTTTGACTCACGATGTCTGGTTGAACTCCAGGTGAGATGTTGTGTCATCAATGGACTGTTCAATACTTTCTCGATCGAGTGTCGGATAACTTCACGTGGTCGAACACTTCGACCACTAGTGGCATGTCCATGCACTTTCTTTATCCGACCACAATGAGGGGCCCAGAGACATCTCTTCTGTTATGTTAGGAGGGGCAAATTCCATATCCGACCAGTCACATTCCTCCGCATGTTTCATAGCATACTCGAAAGCTACCTTTATAACTACCCAGTTACGAGTAGCGATTGGCAACCCCTAAGAGTGTTATTACACATGTAGGAAACCATGCTGATCTCAGGTCTAAGGATTATACATCACCATTGCTTGAGACCAACTAACGACACATAGAATCATAACAATCTCAATAGTGTCTCAAGGTGGGTCAATCCAACCCCATGTTCTCTAACATGTGTTCACATTATTGATTCGATATCCCTATATCCATGACCGGTGAAACATGGTCATCAATTAATATAATGTGTCGGTTGATAGAGTCAATAGTGTTCCGACCATTGACATCCAACTAGGGATACATTTAGAACGACATCATACAAGTTAAGAGTTTCACCAACAAGTCACATACTTGTTAATCTTCATAACCAATGATTCATTCAAGGAACAGGATAACACATTATCCAATATTATGAACATAGTGAAATATAATCATCTCTATGATTGCCTCTAGGGTATATTTAGAAGTGCAATGAGTAGACTGCTGTTAGTATCGATTTATGCATCACTAGTTATTTGTGATCTTTCCCTCGTAATCAAATATGGATCTAAAAAGTTGTCCTCTTTTCCAACAATCCAGAAACCTTATTGTGGACATTTTTATGATTCATTAATGGCTGGTGTTTCTGATGCTCTATGAAATCTGAGAGGTTTTCTGGTCAGAACTTTCGTAGATGGCAAGTTTTGAATCATGTCTTTGGGGCTGTGGTGGGTGATCCGACCACAGTATCCATTAACGAGTGAACAGAACATGCGGTTCGACACAGATAACAACATCGCTCTTGGATGCATATTTACCATACTGGCTGACCGACTCTATCATGTGTACATGGACTTCAAGTCCGCCACAGAGTTGTGGGATGCACTCGAGCACAAATATGCCGAAGCTGAGGCTGGTCGTTGGCTCGATATGTGCGAGCAGTTTCTCAACTACAGCATGGAAGATGCTAAGTCGATAGTTGCATAGGCTCATGAGCTTTAGCTACTGGTCGGAGAGATTGTGCATCTGAGAGGTTGTTTAGTTCGATCAGATACGGACTAGTCGTATGGAGATACGAGCTGGTCGTAGACTAGTCAAATATAATTACTAAGTGGTTGAAATCTAGTCGTAAGGAGTTACGAACTGGTCGAGACTATATATGAACTGGTCGTATAGATATACGAGCTGGCCGTTAGTGACAAGAACCTGGTCATAGATCATATTGTTGCCAAACTTCCTGCTTCATGGTGGGATTTCGCCACTGGCTTAAAGCACAAAAGGGAAGAGATATCTATTGAGGATCTCATTATTGCCCTTGATGTGGAAGAAAAGTCAAGAGCAAAAGATGCATCAAGCACTTCTAGTTGGTTGAAGTCTTAGACCAGGGTGGTCGAAGCCTTAGACCAGTGTGGTCGAAGGCATAGACCAGTGTGGTTGAAGGTATAGACCAGTATGGTCGAAACCTTAGACCAGTGTGGTCGAAGACATAAACCAATGTGGTCATAATAATGTGAGGCCAATATACAACATTCTCATTTTTGTCATATTGGTTTTGATAGTGTTGCTCGAATGTCGAGATTAGATTTAAGTCCAAAATATGAAATTGTCAAAGGATCAAAGTGTCAAACTTGTGTGCAAGCAAAACAACCTCGAAAACCCTTTAAGGGGTTATAGTAGGAAAAGAACTTGGCACCTTTAGATCTTATCCATTCTGACTTATGTGAGATGAATGGATTGTTGATAAAAAGAGGCAAAAGATATTTTCTAACTCTAATTGATGATGCATCTCAATATTGTTATGTGTATCTATTGAAAACAAAAGATAAAGCTTTAAATTACTTTAAAATTTATAAGACCAATGTTGAGAACCAACTAGAAAAGAAAATTAAAAGACTGAGGTCTAATCGTATTGGAGAGTATATCTCTCATGAATTATCCCAATTATGAGCTAAACATGGAATAGTCCATGAAGTTACACCACCATACTCACCTCAATCAAACAGGGTGGCTGAAAGGAAAAATCGGACACTAACAGACTTGGTGAATGCCATGTTGGAGAGTGTCGGTATGCCTAAGATGTGGTGGGGAGAAGCTATATTGACAGCAACTTTCGTCCTAAACAGAGTAATCACTAAAAGGTGTAAGATTACTCCGTATGAGGGATGGAAGGGGAGAAAACCCAATGTTAATTTTCTACGAACTTGGGGGTGTTTGGTAAAAGTCAATATACCATTGCAGAAAAAGAGGAAGTTTGGACCTAAAACAGTCGATTGTGTCTTACTGGGATATGCTCATAACAACATGACCTATAGATTTTTAGTAGTAAAATCATAAACTTCTGAGATTATTGTTAACGCAATAATGGAGTCCAGAGATGCGTCATGTTTTAGGATATTTATCATGTGAGAACTGCAGGTAGTACTTCTCGATCTGAGTATAATCAAACTATAGATAATAGTAGTTTTGAACCTACCACCATCTCTGAACCAATGAGTGATATACTACCAGTTTGTGATATTCCTAAGGAATATAACAATTTAGTCGAAGAGGCTCCTCACAGGAGCAAGTGACAAAGGGTTGAGAAAACCTTTGGAGAAGACTTTATTGTATATCTCATTGATGATATGCTAAACACTCTTTTAGAGGCTTATGCATTACTCGATGCTGAGTATTGGAAAGAGGCAGTCTATAGCGAGATGGATTCCATCATGGCTAACGGGACTTGGGAGATCACTGATCGTCCTATCGGGTGCAAACCTGTTGGATGCAACTGGATCTTTAAAAAGAAATTGAGGCCTGACGGTACTATTGATAAGTACAAGGCAAGACTTGTGGCCAAGGACTATACCCAGAACGAAAGTGAGGATTATTTTGATACTTACTCTCATGTTGCCAGATTGGCCACCATTCGAGTGCTCATTGCATTAGCTTCTTCCCATAGTCTACACATTTATCAAATGGATGTGAAGACAGCTTTCTTTAATGGAGAGTTAGAGGAAGAAATCTATATGAAGCAACCGAATGGTTTTGTGATTTCTAGACAGGAAAGTAAGGTATGCAAATTAATCAAATCCTTGTATGGTCTAAAGCAAGCACGTAAACAATGGCACGAGAAATTTGATAAAACTTTAAGTTCTGCTGGTTTTGCTGTGAATGATGCAGAAAGTGTGTGTATTATCGTTATGGTGGGAATCAAGGAGTTATTTTGTGTTTGTATGTCGATGACATACTTATATTTGGGACAAACACTGTTGTTATTGACGAGGTCAAATCTTTCTTATCTAGATGCTTTGATATGAAAGATCTAGGAGAGACAGATGTTATTCTGAATATCAAATTGATAAAAAATGAGGATGGGATCACTTTGTACCAATCCCATTATGCTGAGAAAATCTTGAGCCGGTTCGGTTTTGATAATTGCAAGATTTCCCCAACTCCTTATGATGCTAGTGTTAAGCTTCGAAAGAATAAGGGATTAGAAAAGATCAATTGAGATATTCACAAATTATTGGGTCCCTTATGTATCTATCTGGTGCCACAAGACCAAACATATCATTTATTGTGAGCAAATTAAGTCAGTTTACTTCTAACCCAAGAGATGATCACTGGGAGGCACTTGAGAGAGTGTTGCGCTACTTGAGAGGCACAACCTTATATGGAATTCACTATACTAGGTATCCATCTGTATTAGAAGGATATAGTGATTCAAATTGGATCTTTGATGCAGATGAGATCAAAGCTACAAGTGGGTGTGTGTTTACCCTTGCAGGTGTTGCAGTTTCATAGAGGTCGTGTAAACAGACCATATTGACGAGGTCAACCATGGAAGCAGAACTTGTAGCACTAGACACAGCTACTGTTGAGGCTGAATGTCTTAGATAGCTTCTATTGGACTTACCACTAGTTGAGAAACCAATACCGGCAATCCTAATGTACTGTGATAATCAAACAGTGTTGATTAAGGTTACAAGTACTAAGGATAACATGAAGTACTCCAGACATGTGAAGCGTAGGCTTAAATCTGTCAGAAAACTGAGGAACTCCGGAGTGATTACTGTGAATTATATTCGCACTGAGAAAAATCTGGCAGACCCTTTCACAAAGGGGCTAGCATGGAAGGAGATTTCTGTTGTGTCTATGGACATGGGTATGAGACCCATTGGAGTTACAACTCAACAGTAACCCATACCTTTTTTGATCGGAGATCCCGTGACTTAGGCAATGGAAAAAACAAGCTGATGTTTGAACAGAAGAGTACATTTTAATAAAATATGTACCTGTATCCTAATAGACAAAATACTCTCAACTGTATGGAAGAGGATGACTTAAAGCCTTAATTTATTCTAGTGTCCAATGAGGGAAAAAGTCATTAGCCTACAGGATACCTAGAATGAATACACCTACTTGAGCTTAACTGAGGTCGCAGTTCATGAGAATAGGGGCATTCTCTAGAAAGCTCATGAGCAGAAGGGAGCATGACCAAATAAAGCTCTGGTTATGCTTGGTTCTTTGACAGCCTAGTATCAGTTGGGATTTCAAGTAAAATCTAATCACGAAATACTGTGAATTCAAGGCATAGTCCATTCATCAGTTGTGAGAAAATGAATCTTGTTATTCTAGGTGCAAGTTCAACCCGTACGGGACTTACACTGAAAGACTGGTATATCAACAACTCTTCAGCACTGTAATATTTATCATTCCTTTTTTGCTGCTTGCTTTGGAATTAGTGGGGGATTGTTGGAATTAGGCACATATGTGTAAAGGCTCATTCATTTCTAAAATTTCAAAGCATGCAATTTCTTAGACCAGTAGTCTTAGACCAATGTGGTCGAAGTCAGACTTAGACAAGTGTGGTCGAAGTCAGTCTTAGACCAGTATGGTCGAAACTGAGTGATCGAAACACAGGGGTCGAAACTGTGTGGTCGAAACCCAATAGTCGAAACTGTGTGATCGAAACTCTGTGGTCGAAGCAATAGACCAGTGTGGTCGAAAGCCTAGACCAGTATAGTCGAAATAATCTGATCGAAGTCATAGACCATTGAGGTCGAAGGCATAGACCAGTATGGTCGAAATCATCTGGTCAGATCCTTGGACCAGTGTGGTCGTAATACACTAGTCGAAACTGTAGATCAGTGGTCGAAGCTTTAGACTAGGGTACAATCAGGATCAATAAACAATGCTTAATGACTATTAACCGGCTTTGAATTAGCCGTTACTAGTGGTTTAGTAACTGTCTCGACCATAAATAGGATCTGGAGATCTTTTACATTCCAATTATTCTTCTTCTTTCTCTCTGTTCTTTTTACTGGAGGGTTGTGCTGTTTGAACCAAGCTGTCCTTTCTTCTCGGCGTGCACCGGGAAGGAGGGTGAGCGGTATCTCCGAACCATTGTCGCAGAGTTCACTTGCACGGGGCGGAAATAAGGTTTCTGGGCGGCACATCTGCGCCACCGCTTACTGCACTGCGGCCACGCTCAACTGTAAATTGGTCTTACGACCAGACTATTCTGCTGTAAATATTTTATTGTGTATATTTAGAGGTGCAATGAGTAGCCTGCTATTAGTATCGATTTATGCATCACTAGTTATTTATGATCTTTGCCTTATAATCAAATCTAGATTTAAAAAGTTGTCCACTTTTCCAACACATTGGACAGCGTGCTGCCGATGACCATGAACGTCGAGAACGCCGTCGCCGTCTTGAGGCCGAGCCCGGCGACGATGTTGAGGGTCGGGACGTACAACGAGCCACCGCCGACGCCCCCGGCGCTGGAGATGGTTGCGGCCAAGAAGGAGAGGATGCATGCAAGAACTGTGCCGAGGTTGCTCTGAAAATAAGATTCCATTTCCATCTGCCGTGACCTCCATTGGGATAGGTAGATTGTTAAGTTTGTCGCTCTTGCAGCTGTGAGGAGTTGTGAGGGAATATCTTTGTCAGTGTTTCGAAGACGAATTGTGGATTTCGGTGTTGGCTTATTTGCTTTGTACTAGGTAGGTGTGTATTTGTCTCTGCGTAGATGCGAATGGGCGACAGGAACAAAAGAGCAGGATTTGAATCTGTCAAATAATAAGACTCACTTACTCCTTGAGATGTGGAAGGTTCTATTGTTTATCTGTAGTTTAGAGGTTTCTGACAAACAACAGTTGTATATGCTGTTAATTAGCTAACAGTTTAGTTTGGTCAGCTATGTATTTAGACGTTTTATAGGTGCTTCTTGTTTCCCAAATTCAAAATGGAGATAGAAGGAACATTGATCAGTTGGTGCATACAATTCATAGAACTTATACAATTACACCAGATCTAGCCTAGCTAGTTCATACTAGCGAAACTAATATTGTAATTCTCAAGTGTAGTAAGTCCTAAAAATCATCGCTCATCCACTCTTGCTTTTAATTATGGTTGATGGCAATCAACTGCCCGACATAATGCAAAGCTATCTTGTTGACTCATCTTTGTACAGAACTAATCAATGTGTGCATGCAAAATGTCCCCAATTTGAACATTCAAATAAGTAGCTCATAACATTCAAATTAAATAATTCAGAAGTTGTAAATCACTGGTGAACAACTTCATGCTAAAATGGAACACTTTACAATATGCGGATGGCGACTCACACTAACATCCGAATTTGTAGAAACTCAATCAGTAGCTTGTTGAGCAGTGGCTCTTCAGATTTCCAACTGTGTTATTTGTATCACTAGATCAACCATTTAAAATTTTTCTTCTTTGGGAAGCTTGTGATCATACTAGTCGAGTTGACCGCTAGTCCGCTATGCATGCAGCATACCTGATTCTTTTGGGAGGCTTGTGCTCCTAATTAAGAACGGATTACTCTAAAGATAATAATAGTAATGATAACTAAAGATGGATCACCCCTCGCAAAATAAAAAAACAGAAAAAAAAAACCTAAAGACCGATCACGCTATTTAGACGCTTCACTCTCTAAGGGCATCTTAATTTGGATGGTGTGAACTCTGCTCTACCGGATAATTTGCCTTGCCAGATGCTAGCAGGAGAGAATTCGGTTTACTTTCTGAATTTGATGGCACAGAACTGGAACAATAAATCTCTTTGGAGAAAAACTAGGAAAGCTATTGCAAAAGAGATTAAAAACCAGGTTTTATTAGTTACGCTTCTTTTCAGAAAGCTCATCAGAAAGGGAAATTTATTTCAGAGAAAATTCTGCAAGCTCCAAAATAGCCATTACAACATCAAGAACAAAAACTTCCTTCAGAAAGCCATCGAGGCCAAGACAAAAGAAGCCAATAACAAGCACCTCTTGCAGTTTTGCTCATGTTTTTCTATATGTATAGTTCACCGAAAATGTCAGAAAGGTAACATGAAGCCCAGTGTATGCTCCACTAGAGTACTGCATCCAAACATCTAGTGCTCCAAAGCAGGTGACTATCACAGTGCTGAGTGCCATGATACCAGCTACCGAGAACACGATCAGCGAGACCCGCCCGGACTTCCTGACGGCTCGTTCATCACAACAATCCCAACAACTGAAGCAACAAAGCACATCCCTGCATAAACCAAAGCCTCTCCGATTCCGTTCATGCCTAGCAGAATGAACTGAACCATCGACATCGATGGGCAGAATAGGACCATAAACGAAGACATCGCTGCTGCAGTCTGCAAATCAAGAGTTGACGATACAGCAAACATTATTGTTGGAATCAACAGCAAACTGGTGATACCTTGGTAACTAAAGAACAGTAACATGATAATTTGTATTACGCTATATACCTGAGGGGGTATCCCAATCTGAAGAAGAACAGGGTTCAGAAGTAGTCCTCCCCCAATTCCAGAGACCACTCAGAGCCCCGGTCACATAGCCAGTGGGAATGTAAGTGACGGCAAGGTTTGCGTTTCACTCAGTGTCGTGCGGATTTGCCTACATGACCATGTGATGATCAGCACAGTTGCTTTGTAAGCCATGCCACAAGAACAATCAAAATAGAAATTGGTTTACCTTGCCAGTTGCCATCTTCTTGGTTATGTAGAACTTGTTTCTTTTTCTTCGCGTATATAATATAAGCTGTGAAAGCCACAGCGAAAGGAACCTGGGATAGGGTGATAAGCCAGTATGCTACTCCACAGGGTTTTATCCTGATCATACCCTGAGCAGATAAGAACATTATCGAAATCACATATATGTTTCATGTGATCATGTAAATATCTTACTGAGGACTTGTAACTTTGACTATCCTATGTGTTGCCACTTGCCAGTTCCACTGACGTCTTCAATCTATTGAACTCGTATACACTTAATTAATGTGGAGAAGCACAATGGTCTGATTCCAAGTATAAAGAAAATGTTCCAACCCATTTACGCGGCTTTTCAATCAGCACTCCCGTTTTCAAGGGAAAAAATCGCCTGCCTGAAACTACCATTTGGTGCTGTCCGTTCATCAGACTACCGATGAGACATGAGTTTAACAGGGTATTCCTGGATACTTGACTCCTAGATCCGGTAGATTCTGTTGAGGAACCGTCGCTGTCGAGTTCAATCCGAACGATTACTTCGTAGACAAACTCAGAATCGTAAGAACAATGCAAGAACACAATAACATAATAGTAGATTAAACACAGAGATATGAGGAGACTTCTGACTTCTCTTTATTGCTCTCCTGTAAAACTATATACAATGGTTGGGGTCCCTCTTCCTTTATATAGGCTACTGGATGGATGAGGAGTTCATCGTGGGCCAGGACTACCAGCCTGGGCCCGGTTTCTTAACACTCCCCCTTGGACACTCATATGTCATGTTCATGCCTCATCAAAACTTCATAAAAAATTAGTGGGAAAATTTGAAGAAAGAGTACATGAAACACGTTCTACCATACTGCACGAATTGCCTCATTAAAAACCTTAGCCGAAAAACTTCAGAAAAACTCGTCAAGGAAAAAAGAGTACAATCCACCTAATTTCATTTAACTCCAAGATTTATTCTTTTGGTACTCGATCTTCGTGATCAAGCTTTAATAAAGAGTTTGTGAAGGTTCTTCCCCTAAATTCTGCACTTCTCTAAGTCACATCATTCCAATTTCACGTATGTATCTTTCAAAGCTAGACGCTGGAAGTGACTTAATGAATAAATCTGCAAGATTTTCACAATACTTAGTATGCAGTACTTTAATTTCATTCATCTTTTGCAATTCATGAGCAGAGAAGAACTTGGAGTTGACATGCTTTGTGATATGACTCTTCACATAACTCATCTACACTTGTGCAACACAAGCTATATTATCTTTATAGATAATAGTGGGGGTTTGCACGGTATTCAATCCACACGACTGCTGAATGTGGTGAATCATCCGCCAAAGCCAAAACACATTCTCGTGAGGCCTCGTACAGTGCTATTATTTCCGAGTGGTTCGTCGAAATTGATAGAAGACTTTGCTTAGACGATTTCCATAGAATTGCAGTTCCACCACATATGAATACATAGCCTGTTTGCGACTTGGCTGTATACGGGTCTGACAGGTACCCATCATCTGCATAGCCAGTCATAGTTAGGTCTTGGTTTTTTCTGTAGAATAGAGTAAGATCTTTGCTTCCTTGGAGGTATCGGAAGATGTCCTTTATTCCCTGCCAATGTCTTTTGGTAGGTTCTGCACTATACATTACTAGTAGGTTCACGACAAATGTAATGTCCAGTCTAGTACAGTTTACTAAATACATGAGTGCTTCTACTGCGCTCAAGTACGGGAATTCTGGTCCCAGAACTTCCTCCCCCTCTTCTCTAGGTCTGTACGGGTCCTTGCCTTGCTACAAGAATCTCCCGACCATCGACACTTTCGAAGGGTGTGTCTTTTCAAAGCCAAACCTTCCTAACACCATCTGAATGTAGGTTGACTAATGCACTAAAATCCCTTCAGGGGCATGCTCAAGCTGCAAGCCTATGTAATATTTGGTTTTACCCAAATCTTTCATTTCGAACTCCGACTCCAGGTAAGAGCTTGCTTTCTTAATATTTTCTAGGGTCCCGATGATATTCAGATCATCTATATATATTGAGATTATACAAAATCCATCCTGGGATCGTTGTATAAATACAAAGGGACAATCTTCATTGTTCATGTAACCTTTCTTACAGAGAAAGTCGCTTAAGCGATTATACCACATTCTACCTGATTGTTTCAGTACATATAGTGACTTTCTGAGTTGCACACTGTATAGATTTCTATTTGCTCTGTCTTGGTTCGGGACAGGGATACTTTCAAGTACCTTCATATAAATGTTTGAATCCAAGTTTCCATAAAGGTATGCAGTTACCAAATTCATCAATTTCATTTCTAAATTCAGGTTTACTGCCATTGAGATTAAATATCTAAAGGTAGTTCCGTTCATGACCGGGAAATAGGTTCCTTCATAATCAACTCTTGGTCGTTGAGTGAAACCTTGTGCAACAAGTCTTGCTTTATTTTTATTATTTTTATTTCTCTTTCGAACAAATGCCCACTTATGCCCTACAGGGTACACATGGGGAGACGTGCGGCTTACAGGCCCAAACACATCTATTTTATTCAGAGATGATAATTCAATTTCTATTGCCTTCTTCCAATCTTTCCAATCTGATCTTTTCTTGCATTCAGCGAGCGATGTAGGCTCTAGATCAAGATCGGTGATTATGGCAATTTTCTTTGCAAAATAAATATCGACATTGACTGTTGTCATATTCATAGATTCTCCTGTGGTCACATAATTTATAGCTATTTCTTCATGGGGTGATTCTTCTAATGTTTCTACTTGCTCACCGCTGCTTCCAATTGCGGGGGCAAGTCCCTTTAGTTTTCAGCTCCGATATGTGTGCACACATCTTTGCTGATGCCTCCCTTCATGGGAATGTTCAAATCCGGTATGCCTTTTTTGAAGGTTCTATACTTGTGATAGGTCTCAATTGGCTCCCCTTCTGGTTCTGAGGAACTTCTGTGATTGGCTGTGTCAAGTCCTTCTTATCCTTTTTCACCAGGCGTCCCCGGTTACTTTGGATTCGAGGGGCCAGAGTTCTTGTTCTTTCTAAGGCCTTAGAACGGGATTAGGGGTACCTTTATCGGTATTTCAACCCTCTCTGGTGCATTGCATACAGGCACATGCGACTTGGTCACGCTGTTCAAATCACTAAAGTGGTCAGGCAGTTGATTCACTAATGCTTGCAAATCAATTATCTTCTGGACTTCTCTATTTGATTCACTAGTGCGTGGGTCATGTGCATGGATTCCCGTGACTTGCCACATTATTTCACGATATTTTTTTTATCAAGTGGTTGATTTCCTCCCTTTAATGATGGGAAACTATCCTCATCTAATATACTATCAGCGAATCGGGCAGTATGCAAATCTCTCATCAAAGGGTCCAAATACATGATTATGGATGTTGTCTCATAACCAACGTATATCCTAGACTTTCAGAAAAGGTCCATTGCAGTTCGCTGTGGCGGTGGTATAAGTATATAAATCTTGCAACCAAATCTTCAAAGATGAGAATTTTTCGTTGCTGACCCTTACACTAGTTGCATAGGTGAATGAATGTTATATGTCGACGGTCTAAAATTGATGAGAGTTACTGCGAGCAGGACTGCGTGTCCCCAACATGTAGTTGGTAAATTACAATTTTGCTAAAGCAGTCAGGCAATAAATTTAACTCGTTTAATTAACGCCTCTGCTAATCCATTCTCGGTGTGGATATGTGGTACAGAATGCTCAACGGTAATTCCCAGTGCCATGCAATAATCATCGAATGCCTTTAAAGTAAATTCTCCGGTGTTGTCCATTCTGATGGACTTCACACGATGATCAGGGAAATTATTCTTAATTTTAATTATCTGCGAGATCAGCTTTGCAAAAGCATGATTTCTCATAGACAATAAGCATACATACGACCATATCGAGGAAGCATCGATGAGCACCATAAAATACCTAAATGGGCCTAACAAGGGCTGTATAGGACCGCAAATGTCTCCTTAGATACAGTCCAGGAAGGCAGGGATTTCATCCTCCACTTTCAAAGCAGAAGGTCTAGTAATTAACTTCCCGGTGGCACATGCGGGGCACACAAAATCTTCTTGATTCGAAAAATTCTTTACATTGATATTATGTCCCTGAGAATTATTAATTATATTTCTCATCATCCTAAGACCGGAGTGACCTAATCTATCATGCAAGAGACAGAAAAATTCAGAGCTTCTAAAAGTGATTTTCAGGACAGCATAGACTGCATGTGCCTTACTGTTAGTGTACTATAGCTCAGATTCATATGAAGGAAGTCGTTCTAATACTTATTCACGCTTTGTAATGAGCAGCTATTCCTTGCCATACTCTTCTTCAGTCTCTACGTGGAGACCGTTAGTGCCAAGGTAGTTAAAATCACGATCCTACTCGTAGAGTCTTATGATTCTACGAACCAACGATAGCCTATCGATCCAAATTGCACTGTGAATCGGAATCAGGTAGAATCGTGGTAGAGTCGTGATTCAAAGAGTAGAATCGTGTAGAATTATGGTAGAGTCGTTAGAGACTTAGGGCATTTTTTTTTGCAATTTTTTTAGAGGCCAGACTTTGCTGATTTAGAGCAAAATTTGTTGATATTAATTTCTAAGAATGAAACTATAAATAAACAAGGAGCATGCAAAAAATTATATTAGTGTGGTAATGCTAGTACAAATATCTATATTATGTCACGATCAATCTTGAGCTTGATAATGATAAGCTATTTTTATTCCTAGAGTATGTCTAGCTGCTTTTAAGGAACATGCAAGCGTTGCAATTAGATATTGATTTACAAAAGTTTTGAATATTTCTCATGTAATTGTAGTAAACTAGTCATGGTCATTGGCTATTCTCCTGTAGTTCAGAACTATATCACCCATCATGTAGTACCATTATGCTTTTCTATTGTGCGATAAAAAGTTCTTTGTCCCTTTTTCGGTTATAAGTAAGTGGTAAGCCATATAAGAATCATACAAACTTATAGTATATATGTTAAATATGTGTATTTTTACAATTCCGTAGAATCGCCGATTCTACGATTTGATCCTACCGGAGGCAAATCGATCCAACTTAGGATCTCGACTCTGACTACCTTGGTTAGCGCGAATATCTTTAAAGCTTAAGAGAGTTCTAGTCAATTTCGGATACAACAAAGCTTCTTCAGTAGCCAATGTTTTGCCCATCGGGAGTATAATTGTGGCTCTTCCTTAGCCTATTATACTCGCTTCCTACGATTGTCGTAAGACTACCAGCATTCTTGCTAATCGACTGAAAAAATTTCGTCTCTCTTAAGATAGTATTAGTTGTGCCGCTATCTGCTAAGCACACTTCTTCCATAAGGCACCACACGCGTTCTGATATATAAAGTATTTATTAATATGGGGTAGGAAGCAATCCACACATAAATAAAATACTCCAAAACAGAACATAACTTGCAATTATTAATATGGAAAAAAGTCTTGCAGGACTCATCATAAGAATTTAATACTTTTGCTATCCTAGAGCTTGCAACCATTATTCAATAATTTAACGTTCTATCACAACCATAAACTGCAAATGACTATAAAAATCTAAGTGCAATGTGTGCACTAGATTGAATCAGCGAAGTATGAAGAAACTTATGTCTGAATCTGCTCCATGTCCATATTTTCTTCTTCGGCAACTACAGCTGCTGCCACTGCGATGTCTAAAGAAGGGGTGATGGGGCTACTGTTGGGCTATCTACATCTATGGGTGCAACCAATGACTGTGGATTCTCTGTGCCTGTAATGGCGAGTTGTGCCTCATGCTGTCATTTGCCTTTCTTCTTAGTCTTGAAAACATCAATCACGTGCTGCGGCTCACGGCAAACACGTGACCAATGTTCCCATGTGTCACATTTGTAGCAACTTTGGTCCTGCTAGCCATAGGGCTTCTCATCGCGCTTCTTTTGTTCGCCCTTCTTGGCTTGATAATTCTGCTTGGTCTTGCAACCCATGACCTTACCCTTCTTGCCTCTTTCATTCGAGTGAGGCTTCCTCACATTGTAGCTGCTAGCATTGACTTTATGGTCAACTTTTCTACTAGATGACTGTGAGATGTAGTTCTTCCTTAGAACCTCATCTTGAGCTTCCGCAACTTGCATGATGTCAATCAGTTCGGCATACTCCTTGTAGCCATCTTGACGATAGTTGCGTGCGGATTGCACCGCATTCGGGTGAAAGATCAAGAGGGTTTTCTCAATCTTCTCCTCATCCGTGATTGCCTTACCACAGAGCTGAAGACTAGTACAAATTCTGTACAAAGCAGAGTTGTACTCCCCACGGTCTCGTAGTCAGTAAAACGTAGTTGGTTCCATTCCTTCTTTGCACAAGGAAGAATGGTGTACTTCAGCTTCTCGAACCGCTTCTTCAATGCGGTCCATAAAGCTAGTGTGTTTTTCTCCGTCATATACTCATTCTTAAGCGTTAGGCAGAGATGTTGTCTGAGAAAATAAAGTGCCTGATTATTTTCCTCAGCAGTTGGAGTGGCATCCCTCAAGGTGCCAAGTCCGATAGCAGCACGAAGCTTCTTGGCTCCCAATACGATCTCAACATTTGATGCCTAAGTCAAGTAATTCTGGTCATGTTGGGCCATCTCTTCGAACTCCCGGTTCATAATGCCAGTCATCTGCATATTCATGCAAAGAGTTTATAAGATTACTACTGGTAATTTGCATAAAATAGTTGCAAAGATTCTCATAATGTTCTTGTATTTTTTTCTATGTATTTTTCATGATTTACTGTTATTTTCAGTGATTAAAAGCAATATAAACTCAAAACAGTAAATATAATAAATAAATTGCATAGAAATAACAATAATAAAGTTAAATATGCTTCAAAAGCTTAAATTATTCAAAAAATTGAATTCCCGAGACCCTATTCTGCTGGAATATGAATTTTCGACGGATTTTGCAATTTTCAGGGGTTAAAACGTGAAATTTCAGTTCTGAGAGAAATATTCCCCCTTTTTTCGGATTTATCTCCGACCGAGCTTTCCTTTTAGGCCCAGTTTTTGGCTTTCTTGGGCCGGCCTTCCCCTTTGGCCCATTGGAGCCCAACTGGTGGCCTACTAAAACCGGTGCTAGGGTTTCCCCTAGCACCGAGTCCCCAAAGGCGGCGGTGCCCATTGCATTCATGGCCGACGATAGGCATGGCGCCTGTGTGGTCTCCAGCGACGTCGTGCCGGCTTGGTGGCACAAAAGCGGCAGCATGGCACTATATGAGCGTGAGAGAGGACAGTAGGGGCTTCAAGTGGGACGCGGCGGCGCGTGCTCCAAGCGCCGTGAGCAGCGGTTCTAGCGGCGTGGGCGTGCAGTCTTGGCATTGAGGCGGCGCCGCTTCAAAGGCGGTGGCACGCAGCCGGCGGTGCGGCAGCTCAAGCGGGAGGGCCTTGTGCGCGCCGACGCCACCCATCCTCCCTTCTTTTTTTTTTGCTTGGACGGTGTGGGGCCGGCGGTGCATGCCGGCGGATGCGTGTCGGAGGTGGCGTCCGGGGCTTCAAGCACCGGGGCTCAGGCGGCTTCGGCGCTGGGTGGTGCAATGGCTGGCTGCCGGCCGTCTTGAGGCAGAGGCACAACTTCTGGCGGCGACTGTGGCCGCGAGGCCGTCATTACCGACGTTGGGAGGGCGCAGCGTTGGAGCTCAGACGAGCCCATCTTGGGTGGTGCGCCTCTGGTACTACTGGCTTCATGGCGTAGCGTGGTGGCTGGCGGCTTCGGGCTGACTGCCATGTGCTAATTCTTTTTTTTTCTGTATTTACTGTTCATGCAATGTGTGTACTATTCATTATTCATGCAACGATCTATAGTGCAATCAACATCCTCTCTTTCATGCGATCTACCGATCAGCTTGGGTGGCGACTTCAAGTCGACTCGCGATAGATCACAGTTAATTTGCACTGTAGAAAACAATCTATAAAGCAACAATTGCGGAATTGAAAACAATCTAGAAAAAAACGATTCGATCTATGAGCGTCGTTCTTCGACGGTTACCTTTCAATCCGAGGTGAGTCGATCGTGCTGATAACGTGTTGAGGAACCATCGCTGGCGAGTTCAGTCCGAACGATTACCTCGTAGACAAACTTAGAACCGTAAGAATAATGCAAGAACACAATAATATAATAGTAGATTGAACATAGAGATCTGAGAAGACTTCTGGCTTCTCTTTATTGCTCTTCTGTAAAACTATATACAATGACTGAAATCCCCCTCCTTTATATAAGCTACTAGATAGATAAGACGTCCACCGTGGACCAAGAGTACCGGCCAAACCTGGTTTCTTAACATATTCTTTGCCATACTGGCCGACTTATATGACGTGTGCCGTCTATCTAGAGATGATTTTGGACGTCATCGTCAAGTGATGCCAAAAGGCATGTGGTGAGGTGCGATAAGACCTTCCTATCAAGTAGAATCGTGATCTCGCACGCTCGCTCGATACCAATTGTTGGCCCAGCTCCGAAGATAATTCAACCGATCCAACGCAAGACAAAACTCACGCTCGGCGAAGATTTTCGGCAGAACACTCGGAAGAAAGTTCTCGCTCGGCAACACACACATGCACTAGAACACACGCGACGCAAGATATGCTGGAAGCAATAAACACATGCGCAAGTGAAGTCACGTACGCAATGCAAAAGAAGATACAAGATGTATTTTTTGGTGCTGCGCTACAATGCAGCTTTTCTCTGATTTTCTTCCTCTATTGCTTCTAAAACTCACATTGTATTGCTTGTTCTAAGCCAAGCTTTATACATATGCACGCAGGCACCAGTCGGGAGTCAATCGACTCGGACTCAAAGTCATACACGGATACGAACTCAACACCTAAACTGACTCAAAAATCTAAACTTAGAAACTAATACAAAGATTACCTAACAGACCCCGGCGCGGCACTCTTCACGGTGCAGAAGGCGAGGAACAGCGAGAAGAGCACGGTGATGAGCCACTCCGGGAACATGACGTTGCACACCACCCCGATGCTCACGCCGAGGAGCAGGCACGGCTAGAAGAGCAGCGCGATGTCGTAGTCGATCAGGGCCGCGTGCCTACCGGTGCGGCCGCAACCGCCCGTGCAGAGGAGGTTGTAGAACACGTTGGAGGCGGCGCCGTCGGTGACCATGAAGGAGGAGTAGGCGGTGGCCCGCTTGAGGCTGAGCCCGGCCACGAGATCCAGGATGGGGAGGAACAGAGACCCGCCTCCGACGCCGCCAGCGCTCGGTACGGACGCGGCCAGGAAGGCGGGGAGTCATGCAAGGACGGTGTTCAGGCCGAGGCCATGCCCATGCGCGGTGCCGAGTTGCCGACGTGTGAGGAGTGAGGACGGGTCGACCATGCGGTGCTCCCGCCATTGCGAGAGCTGGTTGAGGAGGCTTTGGAGGTGGCCGTGGTGTGGCGAGGTGGAGTTGTACGCCGCTGCGGCGGAGAGGAAGGAGATGGAGGTGGCGGCGACGATGAGAGGGAGGAGTTGGGTAGTCTTCGTCATCTTTAGCCTCTGCTTCTCGGAGCTTGTTTTCGCAGTTCTTGCGAGGGGGGTGAGGAGAGATGCTTGTGACTTGCAGGTTCTATATGCAAGTTTTTTTTTTGTGTGTACACGACACAAAAAGATTGAGTTACCAAAAAGGAATAATTAATAATTTGCCATTGTAATTCAAAATTTACCACTCCACGTGTTCCGGAGCTACATATCATAGATGTATGAGTGGCAAATTCTGAATTGCACATTTTTGACAGTGGCAAATAATCAAATCTCCTGTGAAAAATTGGTTTGACATTGTTATTTTTAGAAAGAAAAAAGGTTGAAAAAGCCATGTCTTTGTCATTTTATTATGCATCTGAAAGGCTGCATATAACTGTTCTTTGGGGGGAGAAATGTTTTAGCAAATCACTTGCTCAAAATGAAGAAGAAAGAAACAATTAAAAAAGGAAGTTAGCAAATCCAACTCAGCTTGGTCCTGGGATAAATTTGGCCCACGAAACCACTGTTTTCGCACGGGTACCCTTTTACTAACTTAATTTCCTTTTTTCTGGTCAATTTTCCTACCATCAATTGTTCAATTTAACTCCTGAGATGTTATTCTTGGGCAATAAAATAAAATGGATATATACAGCAAGCTTAGTTTGTACAGATCTATCCTAAGGACCATCGACACTACTTTAGGACCATGAACAAAAGGTTCGAGCGTATTTTGAATCTTTTTTTTTTCTATGTGAGCCAGTCAAACAGGGGCAGACCCCTGTGCCAACTGTCGACGCTTTAAATATATTTTTTTTGTAAATTGTACGCCGACCTACTTAAGGGCTTCTTCAATAATGTATTTATCGTCGTCTCTTAGTTATACCATGTCAACAAAATCCTACGTGAAAGAGAGGGAGAAGAGAGAAAGCATAGGTCGTGTCTTCTCGAAGAGACGGTCGTGCACACGAAACAAGACATGATACATTAATCTACTCTAGTTGACATGTAAGACCGTTTCAAGGGAAAATTATAAAATACAAATTTTGGAGAGTATGCTAGAGACTATCTATTGAAAATGTTGTCTCTAAAGATGATGTAACATATATTAAAAACAAAGTTATCTCTAACTATTGGAGATACCCTAAGACAGTCAGGCAGGCAGAGGATATACTTCCCAATTAAAAAAAACTATGCAATTATCTGCAGATCTTATATGAATGCCTTCATTGCTTAATGCTTGTGGCCGTTGCTCTTTCAGGACAAAACGTGTTTATTGTGATACCTGATTCAGAGCTTAGTATTGATAACTACTGTCTATAATAACTCTCTATGTTACTTATAGATAGCACTATAAACAGCTTATACAATAAGTTATCTTTTCACTTGTCTTTATAGATAACACAATCTTTTAATGCTTTTATAGACCTAAAATATTTCCTCCTTGATTCTGGTGATACAGTTAGCTACAAGATTATAGACAACACATTTATCTCTCTTTATTCTCTTTCATCCACATCAGCTTACATTTTACGTAACAAAAACTATAGATAGCTAAAATAAACCTATTGTACACGTCCTTAGGACCCGAGACAACGAGAAAAGGAAAGGGGTCTTTCTCGACCGTGTAAATGGCTGCTTATACACTTCATCCGACAGGCGTCAGAAAATGCTAAGTTCTTAGAAACTAACCTTCCCTTGTTTGACCTTGCGAGTATTGATGACACAAAATAAAAGGTACAGAATAACATGTGCAATTGGTCCAGTTGCAACGAACAAAGGCGACAGCATATCTGAGCCAATGGAAGATCTCTAGCTGAAGTTAGCATGGACACATGCATTTAAATATTCACAGATTAAGAGCTATTATTGAAATGCAATGAACAATCTGGTTATGTACAAATTCTTGTAAGATAGAAACCCAAACTTCACAGCACCGAACTTCCATACTTCACAGCACCGAACTTCCATACCCATAGGGTATTTTTTTTATCGGTAAAATTGTCATGAATGCTTATAAATAGTACTATAGAAGAGAGGCCAAGAACTCCGGATTGGAGAAATGAAAGAATAACAGCTACACACGCACAATGAAGACTTCGGCGATCAAAGCTCCTCCATCACCAGTGATCATCTGCAAGGCATGTCAAGATCCCATGACCATGACAATACCAAATGCAATAGTTCAAGCAATTTCAGTCCCCCCAAAAGAACACCAGCAATAACAACATATGTATAGCATGTCAGCCTTACATATTAGTGGTCCAGAAGAAAGGCTAGGAAAAATGTGATAAGAATTGAGATCTACATCAGCACCCAAGCTCACTAGCAAACCAATCCAAGAATGGGTGGTTCACTAGTTATTTGCCAGGTAGGATAGTTCAGACGCAATGCAATGCAATGCAATGCAATACACTACCTCAGAAGTTTCAACGACAATATAATATGTATGCCCATGCTTACACAGAAATGCTGCAGTGCTTACCTTTGATCACGGTCACTATCACAAGTCTGGGAGTTGTTCTCTATCTTCCGTCCTTTTTGCTATTTAAAAATCCGAGCTGGGTCTCTGTGTTAAGGCTCTCAGTATTATTTACAAGCTCAGCATGGCGGTTAACATTTGGGTTCTTATTTACAGCAGCACCACTATCTTCTACTAAACATGACTGAAACCATTATCATCAGTGCTATTAGGGCCTTCAGACATGCAGTCCAAAGAACTGCAACTGCTTCTGCAAGAGAGTCTACCATCTTCTGAAAACCCAGACTTCTGTCTCTGCAGCAATCCATATCTGTTACCGTCAGGTGTGCTCACCCTAGAGAGAGAAAAGTTAGCACAAGATAAATATAATCAAACAAAAAATATCAGCAAGCCTTTCTCATTTCAAAGATGAAGATTTGAAGTATCTAAGGAACATCGATCAGGCTTTATAAACCAGATAGATGTATTACATTAATGACTTAATACTAATCACTAACGTAAAGTGCTCAGCACAAGCTTAGATCATACCTTGTCTGTTGAAACCTAGATGTATGAAGAGAGTCAAAGACCGGTATGAGATTCTTTGACCTTGATTCTATATTACAAGTCTGGACTTTTTCTATTTCGATTTCCCCTGAAACTTTATCAGTGTTGTCTGCTTCTAAAGTTCCATTCCCCATTACTTGAAAGTGTATCTGGCCACCAATTAAAACACAGGTGTTATGAATAAAAACATATAGAAGTCAAACAGACAAGACAAATATGGTATTGAAAGGGCAAAGGTGAAAGAAAATACCCCAGATCTTGACCAGAGTGGAATTTGCACAACATGTGTCTGCAGTTCGCTCTCGGAAATATAAAAGTTGTGATTTTCATCAGCACTAAGCTTCATTGTTTCAGCAGCAGCACCACTGGACGGGTAGATACTAGTTCCTTTCTTCACCACTTTCTGGAAAAGTTTATTGTTTTCTCCATTGTCAAAATCATTATATACATAACTCTCAGCAGTGTCTCTTCTATTTCTTTTATGGCAAACATCCCACTTCTGAAGAGCTTCTATAACAAACTTTGTGTCAGTTTCTCTTTGTGACCCATAAGAAATGGCACCTGAGGGAAAATCGATTCCAGAATCCTGTTCAGCTGAGCGATGGAGAACATACTGTATGATGCTTCCAGATGGAGAAAATACTAATAAATAATACTTCATGCAAAGCAAACTGCCATCTGAGTTAGGGACACCACCCTTGCAGTTGTGAAATGTTGAAGCAATAGCACTGGAAATTGGACTAGAAACAACTGCTGCAAATGCTGCAGCTCCATGGACAGCACCCTTCAACAAGTTATTCCCATTTCTTATTCTACTAACAACAGACAATGTTACAGGGGGGGCAGATACGGAAAGCATCTTCTGATTGAGACTCAAAGAGGGAGTTGAGTTTTGGGACCAATGAGCAGCATGCTTAACTGATGAATCCACAACATAATTATCTTCTGCAAGGTTGTTATCACTATAGCGAAAGCTTGTTGATCCACTATATGGAGATATTGCAAAGAAATGACTTGTTCCCCTTGAAGAGCTAATCATTATCCATTCACTATCGTCGCTAAAACTGATGTCTTTTATGACCTATCATAAAGGTGATATTATTACAAGTCATCAAACATTAGAGATAATGGTTAAAAACTATGTATGCCAGCTTACCGCATTGGTGATGCCTCTTTGCAATTTGTACAGATGAACATAGGTTCCATTTGGACCAGCTTCTGGTGCACTCCCATGTGAAGAAGGCATAATGCGAAAAACATTGATGCTTCGGCCATTAATAGAAGCTGTCACCAGCAAAGTTCCACTCGGATCAAAACACAGTGCTGAAATGGGACTAGTATGTGCCCTGAACTGAACTATCATTGATTTAGAGACAATATCTCGAACAATGACCTGTCATTGGAAAGGGAACAGACTACATGTCACGGTTCCATGAAATAGGCAAGACATATACAACATACAAAATTATAGTGAGATAATGTTATTTATAATATGCCAAAAAATGAACATTTGTTTGCAATTAATCACTATTACTAATCCAACTTAATCAGAGGGGTAAGTTTTGCCGTGCATCATCATCAGTCTACTCTATCTTTGAACACCAGACCCAAAGCAGGAGGGGATTAACTTTCCACCTGTCCTACTACATCTTTTTTATCTAGGATAAAACTAGACATCCACTTTGCATATATTATTGATGGATAACAGTAGTTATTATTAAGTCTTTTTGATAGAACAGATTAACATGGACATAGTTTTTTGGGTGTAAGCAAACAAGTAAACAAAAATGTCTTGTCTGTAAAATGAAATGGTAAATAATCTGCCACAAGCATAATTTTTGTACTGCATCTACACAGGGTAGAATGGGGCAGATCAGCCTCCTGAGCAACACCAACCACATAGTAAGATTGTTACCCAACTGGTCAGGTGGATTTGGAGGTCCCTAACTGCCATACAATTTGTTGACTGTAATTTAGCATATAGAAACAACATAGTAGAGTATCGACAAGGTGGTAAACAATTTGCCACCTTTGGGATAACAAAGTTAATGATGAAGATATGTACTGTAATGAAATATGTACCATTCCAGCATATTCACTATCAATAGTATGCCCATTTGTTGCTCCATTTGCTTTGAAGCCAGAATTCCCTTGCTTTATAGTACCATTACCGTTTGGAATTAAGTCTGAACAATACTTCGATAGCTTCTTATATCCAACATCACCAAGTGTTACAATGCCAGCAGCCAATTGCTTGCTTGATTCTTTTGCGTAGTATGCCACCACACTGTCATTCGAACCAGGAGGTGGAACTAAGGGAGACAGGCTAAGAAGCTGAGGGCTAACGCGGCCCATATTTGGAACTGGAACTGGTCTCCCAGCATATGCAATCCATCTATGACCCAATGCAAGTGGGCCATAACCTGAAATTGATGAAACTATAGGGCTGGTAAGAATCGTATATTCCCTCTCCAATGTCGCGGCATCAAAACAATGTATCTGCAAAAGGTATTTATTTTCCATCAGGATCAATCATGATACAAACACCAGTTAGAACCATCAAACATGGCATACCTGAGCAGCCTGAGAAACAGCTACAACTCTAGGACTGCACCTTATGGAATAGACAGCTGATCTGAGCTTCATTGTATGCACGTAATCATGGACCTTCAATGAATAAAAGCGAAGGACAGTTGGAAGATTTTCACTGCCAATATTATGGTAAGTACCATTAGTTCCATTGAAAACAGGGCCATTGGCATCATGGCTGTTTGCACTTCCTGTGCTAGATCCACCACCAGCAAGAGCTAGCAATGGACGCACATCTGCAAATCTGTCTTCATCTTTCTTTGAGGCAATTGGTTTCTTTAGCAGTTGTATGAAAGAAACAGCGCCATCATGTCTGGATTCTAGCTGTCTTACATCATCAGCATGTTCAACATCCCATACTTGGAAGCCAGATCTGTAAGCCAGCAGCAAAACCTGTCGCAGCATGTCACCCCCACATTCGAGTTTATCAAATTCAGCCCATTGTACCTGCAAATCATATGACATATCAGGCAAATATAAGCACATTTTTACATGGAGATATTACTTGCAAGGATTACAAAGAATAATGTCTTCAAAAACTGAAAATTAGGAGCCTATACACATCATTTATCTATAAGATTTATACACGCTTTGCATGACTGAAATGCTGAAGATTAACACACGGACAGTATTCTTTCCTTTATATTCCAAAATACAGTGATACTTGTCAACATGGGGCTGTAATCATCAAACTCAAGTTTCAAGATCATAAACAACCTTTTTCTTTACATACAGTATTTTTGCTATACAGACCATGGTGAAGTTCATGGTTAATGTTCAGCAAACTTGGTGGTCGGCCTTTTCTTATGAAATGGCATGTTATAGTGACAAAAAGGAGATCCTTAGCTTAAGAAATCAGAGTTCAACTTCCATGCTCTCATCTTCTAATTATAGTAACATATCATTAGAGGGAATAGGAAGGATGTATAATATGCATTGTCATAATGTCCTGACCTGGACAAACAGGAACACTTTGGATACAGAGAATTACAACAAGAACTCAAAGCTAGCTTGTCTAATAATGATAACTCTACGGTTCCATTTCTGCAGCTTGTCTTGATAACATTCCAATCATCTCACCACTTTGCCTTACTGCCAGACAAACTAGCTACTACAATATCATACCAAAAGAGTAGTACTATCTAGTTCAAACATCAGCAACTGGGTATATGATGCTCAGCATAAATGCATCAACACTAACAACAAATACTAATATTGCCACATATGGTGTGCATCTCGGGGGCAGAAACAAAATTGGCAGTGCCTTCCGACCATTACTAAACTTTTGCTCATTTTGCATCAGTTACCACTAATGCACACGTGAACCAACTAAAACCATCTCCAGTATCCAATTATTGCTATACTAAAAACACACACAAAAAAAAAACTTTTTAAACAAGTAGAACAACCTGGTCACGGCTCCCATCCTCGTCTTGGCTGGCGATCGAGTTCACCAGCGACGCGCCCGCCGACCGCAGACTGGAGGCGGCCGTGGACGCCCCCGACGACATTATCCGCATGTAGTTGGGCAGCGACCGCGCCGAGAAGAACCCCCCGCCGCCGCCCCCGCCGCGAGGAGCCTGCGCACCGTTCCGCATCAAGCCAACCCCCAAGGACCCGTGCACGCTATCACCACAACCACTCCTCCTCCTCCTTAGATGCAAAACCGAGCCTTAGCCTTCAAGCTAAAGCAAACCGAAACGGAACCACTACACCGTTTGCCTCGCCACGCCTCGGCGCTCCGACGATCGAATCAGCAACTCAGGTCTCCCGGGCTGTTTCTTTTGGGACTCGGAGGGAGGCTCTTGCAAGAAACAGCCCACTAACCGTATCCTCAGGTGAGTGACATGACCGCGGGAAAGCTCGGGGGGGCGAGAGGCCTAGATCATCCGGCGACGCGCGGGAGGCGACTGGTGGTGGGGAAGGCGGCGAACTGGTGGTGCTCGGGCGAGCAATTCGATCGGAGAAAGCGAGGGGTTGCAGTTCCGGGCCCTGTTTTGTTTCCCCTGGCCGGGGAGGGTGGGGGCCGATGGGATTAGGTGAAATAGATAGAGTACTAGGAGGAAAGGTTGGTTTATGTCTCTTGAGACGAAATGACCGGTTGCTGCTTTGTGTGTGTGTTTTTGCGTCGCTTCGTGTGGAGTTTTAATGCGGGAAGGAAAGAAATGGAAGAGGAGGCGGCGAGGAAGGAAGGAAGGAAGGAAACTGAGGTGGGCCGTGGGTGGCGTTCGCTTCGTTGCTCCCGGTCCAAGAGTATTTATAATGGTGTGATGTTAGTTATTTATAAATTTTGATAAGTATAATATAAAATAATGTGAAATAGAGAGGAAGTGTATAGATAATTGAACCATCTCTCAGAGCATGTACAAAAGTAAGATGTTAACTGTCTGTAAAACTTTTCACGTTGGATATTGGATAACGTGAATGAGAGAGAGGAAGCATAGAAAATTGGATTGTCTCTCATGCAGTAGTCGACTGTAATACGAAAAACAAAACAAATTATACATGAAAGAGTTGTCTATAGAGACAAAAAAAAAGATAACATATTATAGGAATTGTCTTTAGTGTTGTCTATAGATGATATGGAGAGGTACTATAGATAACAGTTGTCTATACCATTGTACATGCTCTCATACAATAATCAAATATAGCACGAGAAACAAGATATATTGTATATAGAGAAGTTGTCTATAGAAAATATGTAAAGAGACAATCTATTGTAAAGTTATCTTTAGTACTGCCTATATGATATAAAGAGATAATATAGGCAACAATTGTATGGCCCTACTGTTTGCTGCTCTCGTGCGGTTCTCCTTCCTATAGCTTCCCCTCTACTTTATGCCTCGTGCATCACATCGGGCCGGAGCAGGTAGGTCGTACTGCTCTTTTTTCTGGGCCGGCCGAGTGCTCGGGCTTACACTCTTAGGCTGCTCCCAGTGCTCCACCCTGGCTGGTATCTTAAACCTGCCATGTAGGCAAAATGATGATGTGGCACCATAGTTAATGAAGAGAAAGGGTACTCTAGTATCTAATCTGGATACCGGTTCGGTCTCGAAATCCAACGCATAAAATTTATTGTGATCGATTCCGTGCATTGGGAAGATCATGCATGCATTGTTTTAGTACATGCCACAAATAGGCCACAATGCTCAAATACTAGTAAAGATCATGTATGTAATTAAATAAAACAGCCTAAGATATTACACCATAAAAAACCATGCATTAGAAAGATAGTATCTTAACACTCCTCATGCACTAAAAAAACTACACTAAGATGCTGTCCATTGGGAGCAGCCTTAAAGACTTAAAAGCTAAAGGATACAACTAAAAAACCCGTTAAATATACCGTTGGTTTTAATAATACGAGTATCGTGCTGTCAAACAAACTTAAGAGTAGAAAAGATCAAAAGATAAAAATAGAGGACGAAGTATATTTTTTAATGAGAAATCTATGTACCCATAAGTCACGCACTTTTCTAGTCTGCCTAATCTCATTTTCGTTTAAGCGTGTTTTATTTGTACTGAAATCGCTCAAATTATTTTTACAGATAGTAAAATCACTCAAATCATTTTAACAGATGTTGAAATCACTTAAACAAGTACAAAATGATTCAAACAAGTCCTATAAGCCATAGGTTATGGATTCAAATCCTAAAAAATCATATCGTAAAGTCCATATAAATAATCTACTCAACCCGTGGTTGGTGGAATCGAACTCTAATTTTTAACTAGCCACAACGTTAGGCTATTAAGCGGCATAAAGTCTATAGTGTTATAATTGAAGTTAGAAGATTAGCTTAACTATAGAGATGAATGCTAAAATACTAACGTGATGATGCCCAAACTAAGGTTAGAGTGGATTCCTCTCCAACCCCCCCAAAAAAAAAAAAAAAGGGCCACTACTTGAACTTTTTTGAATTTTATTTTAAAGTTAACCTCTAACACATTTTATTTCCAATTCTGACCCCTTTGGTCACACCACGGGTGGCGGCGTGACAAAACAACACTGTCACGCGTCCGGATAAGTCCTCAAAATAGCACTTTTTGTCATGTCACTGAAAGTGACGTGACAGTGTTATTTTGTCACGCCATGGGTGGTAGTGTGGCCAAAAGAGTTAGAATTGGAAATAAAATGCGCCGGAGGTTAACTTTAAAATAAAATTCAAAAAAAGGTTAATTAATAAAAAAAAATCCACTAACGCTGATGAATAGAAATATAGTCTATACTAAAGCATGATGATAAATCTAGACAGAGGATGAAGCTTATTAAGTTTGGTGTTAAAAATATGATATGGAAATGGCATACTAGATATATAAGAAATTATGCACGTAGTTCTAAGAATCGCCAGTCTTTGCCTCTTACGATCTGACATACAATAATCGAGGTGTAAAAACACATTACAGTTGTCGGACGGGTTAGGGTTAGGTTAGGGTTTCGATCGATAATCCACGAATTTCGTAGTATTTTAAAATATAGCAAATTAGTTTCTAAAATTATGAAAATTTACGTGAATGTTCGTAACACAATGTACTTTCTTGTGTAATTTTTTCATAATTTTCGTCGTTCTAATTTTACCTCGCAATTCCATTTAAGTGTAATCATTTTATCCCACCACGTGTTACCCTTTCCCCCTCCCACACGCATGGCCCCCCTCCCGCCAACCCTGCTCTCCCCCTCCCACATGGCCCCCTCCAGTCCCATATTTTGAACCGTCCATCTTCCTCCTCCGCACATCTGCCGACTCATGGCATGTCCCTTGCCAGTAGTCTTTGTACAGAGACAACGCATCCAAAATTCCCGACACCAACGCAGCGGCTCCTCCTTCACTCGGCTATAAATACCGAAATCTCATAGTCTCTCTTCGTTCATCCTAATTGTGTTTCGCTTCTCGTTCTAGTGCTCGTCGCTGAGAACTCAGAGAACTTAACATAATTAATTTTTTTAAGATCAAGTATTTGCTTGCTGCTCGTTACTTGTCGCTCAGTTTTTTTATAGCTTACTGCGAAGGGCAGGTAATTTGTCGGATGCTTTTGTCGTTATTACCGTAATTAGTTAGTGTACTAGTTATTAATTAGTTATGAATTGTTTAGTTTACTGGTAATTAATTAGTTTAGAGGTAATTAGTTAGTTCACTGGTAATTAATTAGTTAGTCGAAATTAGTTTAGCGGTTATCGGTCATGCATATTAAATTAGTGTGAATAAACTACTCATAATTTATGTAGTGGTAATTAATTAATTAGTTGCAATTAGTTAGTTTAGCGGTAATTAAATAGTCGTAATTAGTTAGTTTAGTCTCTGTTAATTAGTTTAGTGGTAAATAATTAGTCATAATTAGTTGTATCTAATTACACATATGTAATACATCACTTGCATGCAATTTGTTGTATCTAATTACACAAATGTACCGCAGATAGGGTTGTTGTGGCATTAGGTAATGTCGAACATGCAGGATTTATATGTTTTTTATGGCGATGGTCTCGTACGGGTCAGACTCGGCGGGTTGGACCTGTCAAGATGCCAGTACAAGGTCTCCGGGCAGAGGAGCTTTGGAGTTGTATCCGGAGGGAGTTCATCATGAAGGTAATGAGGAAGAAAGTTGTGATCGAGAGGATCGCCTGCACAAATGATGTGTGGGAGTTCGTCAAGGTGGCTAGAAGCGTAGCATGGAGCCAGTACATGCAGATTGCCTCCCAGCTCGAGACAGTCATTTACGGGAGGCCGATGGCGTACGTGAATTTCGCACCCAGGGCACCGGGCCACCTTGATGATGCTGGGGCCTCTACAAGCGGGTAAGCGTAGCTTGAGCCTGAAGACGGTAGCATGGAATGTGCTGCATCGGAGGATTGTCCCGCACATAATTTTGTGCAAAATGAGGAAGCATAATCATGGTGGTCGGTCTGCATTGACTGCTACGAGTATCTACCGGACTAGGTTCTCGCGTTGGAGTCTCACGAGGACGCCAACCCAAGCTCGGATGGTAGCGATGATGACACACACCAGGCCGGTGGTCCAACCCGGGGAATTGTGTCATCGAAGGTGCCTTACGTGGCATCGATACTTGATGATGTCGCAGTGCATTCGCTCGTACTGCCGCAAGAAGAAGGCTCCCACTGGGGGTTTGATGCCGAGACCTTCTTAGTAGAGCAGTGCTTCCTTAGCAAGGAGGTCGTGCAACAAGTTATAACACGATACGCCTTATCCATTACCCGTGTGTACCGAGTGCACTGGTCCAACCCCCAGACATTATGTAGTAAGGTGCATAGTGGAAGGCTGTCCTAGCAAGGTCAGTGCTCACCGAGCAAAGATCTTCGACTCGGTATTCGCGGTCAAGACAGTGACCGACCACACTTGTGAGCTTAGCGTGCCCCTGTGGTAGCATCGGAACGTGACTTCCGCATATGCGATGAACCTCATCAAGCACCTAGTTGCGGCGGACGTGTTCATCTCCCCCAAGCTACTGATGTCGGAAGTCGCCAATCAGGTTGGCTATCCAGTCAGCTACAGCAAGATCTGACGAGCCAAGCAGAAGGTCATCTAGTCCGTGTACGGGACATACGAAGAGGCGTACAATCTTGTGCCGAGATTGCTTCACCAGATTGCCGAATCAAATCCCGGCACGTACATAAACAAGCTTGAGTGTGAAGATGCCGAGAAATGGCCCAACCGCTTCATATTGGACCGGATGTTCTGGGCTTTCGCTCAGGCCATCGGGGGCTTCCAGTTCTGTCATCCCGTGATGGCGATGGCTAGCACTTTTCTCACGAGGAGGTACAAGGGCACGATCCTCACTGCGGTGACGGCCGATGCGAATGACCAGCTTTTCCCTATGGCATTTGCCATTGTGGAGAGCGAGAACACATCCAGTTGGTTGTGGTTCCTCTCGAATGTTAAGACGGCGGTGGTGGGAGACCGGTGCAACGTATGCCTTATCACAGACCGCAATGCTGGGTTGCTGGTAGCCATCAACACCATGCAGGATGGGATGGTCCCCCTTACCAGTGGAACGATGTGCAATCCAGGTGGTGCATGTGACATCTTGCATTTAACTTGTTCAAGCAGTTCCGCAGTAAGGATGTTATGAAGACGTTCAAGGCATTGTGTCTGCAGAACCAGAGGCAGAAGTTTGACTCCATCTGGGGAGACCTTGAACACCGGTCTACGAGGCATACAAGAGAGTCCACTCCGGAGGTACTGGAGGGAGAGCAACCCGATAGTTCCATAAGTTTCTCAGAGTGGATTAATAGTCATGCTCCTGAATTAGAGAAATGGTCCTTTCTGTATGACACAAATGGTGCGAGGTACGAGATTATGATGACCAATATGTCCGAGGTGTACAACAGTGTTCTCAAAGGTGTGCGGTGCCTCCCTATCACCGCGATCATCGAGAAGACATGGAATCACACTGTTGGCTATTTCGTCAATAGAGCCACTGCAGCCAAGCAACAGATGGAGGATGGCAAGCAGTGGTCCGAGAACATGTAGAGGCACATGGACAAGAAGATGGAGAAGGCCCGGATGCACGACATCCGGGTGATCGATGGCCTCAGGAGGAAGTACGAGATCAGGCTTCGGCAGAAACACGTCAACAGTTATGCCAGGGGGGAAATAAAACAGGCATGCACTCTGGGTGATGTGGCGATATGCACCTGTAACAAGCCATGCTCGCACGTGTACAAGGCGTGTGCGCAAATGAGGCAGATGTGTATGCCGTACATCTCCAAGTACTACAACACGCAGCACCTTTTCGGTACATGGAGTGCAGAGTTTCACTCGTACGGCTTGGAAATAAAGTACAAGGATCTTTGGCCAAACATGGTGCAATGGGGCCCGAACAAGGACTTGAAGGCAATAGCAAAGGGGCGACAGCAGATGCAGTGCTCCCGAAATGACATGGATGCCAGCCAACGTACCAGTATTAGCCGCACAAACAAGTGCAGGATATGTAAGACCCCTGGGCACTCAGCGAAGGATTGTCCCAATGCATCGAGCTCGTTCGTCGTTATTCAAAGGTCGTAATGTAATGTTTTCTCAGCCTTATTTTCTTATGTAAAGCGAAACTTGTACGAGTTATGCATAATTTGCATCCTTGCTACGTTCTTCACTGTACGGTGCATTGACATCCTTGCTACATTTTTGTTATGTCGCAGGAAGGCAATGAATGTGCTACTGGCTTGAAGAGACTGCAAACACCAATCAACTTATTCGAGGATGAATGTACTTTCTGCCATTCATTTAGAATAAGTTAGATAATACAATAGAATCATTTGCATCTATTAAGTCAAAGGTGGTCTGTTCAAGTCTTCTTAGTTCTTACTGTTATGAACTTAGAGTCAGAAATCAATCGTGCTTCAAAATTCCCTATTTCTCATCACTATTGTAATGTTCTAACATGCCTATTTTTTATGCTATAGGATAATGGTCATGTTTTGTGCCCTGAACATGCATCGAAGGTGCTACTATGTGATGACACTACTACAAAAAGGCTAATACTGGACGCCTCATCACAGATGGTTGCCCAAAACCGTCTGTATTACATGCAATCATAGACGGTTTTGGTTTTGTGACCGTCTATGTTACTAGCTACGCTAAAAACCATCTGTGAAGAGGTAATATCATAGACGGTTCATGTTAAAAACCGTCTGTGATATTATTAAGTATCACATACGGTTCTGAACAACAACCGTCTGTGATACTTCACAAATGGTTTTAATAATGAACCGTCTGTGATATGAGACCATATCACGGACAGTTCCATTGTGGAACCGTCTGTGATAAGTATCACTGACGGTTCCATAATAGAACCGACTGTGATAAGTCTCTTTATTAGTAGGAGCCCGCTAGGGTTTGCGCTCTAACTTGTCACTCCCCAGCACCCTTACCCGAGTGACCCCATCGCCGATGGTTGTGACACCACAGTTCACTGCACAAGACAGCTGTACGATAAGAGTGTCTTTTTCAGTGTCACCGTTATGCCACAATTACGGTGACGCTGCGCGCCTTCCCCTCTTCCTCCTCCCCCCAGCGTGCGCGACCCCGGCTACCTCACCGACCTCCCCCGGCTACCTCTAGCTCCACCGACCTCAGGTTCGGTGAGGTAAGACAGATCGATCGATCTATTGGTTTGTGCTGTTGGTATTCATGTGAACCAAGTTGCAATGTGGACTACCTAGCTAGCTAGCTTGATGGTCGGTTTGGACACCCTTGGCCTTGCTGTCTTGCTGTCTTTCCCTCTGTGACTGCTGGCTGGATGGATGGATAGATCTGGAGGTGGGGAATGGGGTTGTGTTTGGGTGTGACTGTTGCATGGTATGTTCCTAAAGACATTTTTTGTTTTCGATACGTATGATGCAAGGTGTGCTACTGAAAAAACACATTCATGCAACCTTAAGAAGTGGCAATCTGAGGGAGACAATTTGGTTGCCTCCTAGAGAGGATCTTAACAAATAGCTGTCTGTTAATAGTAAGTCTGATCACCATCTATATATTCTTAGGATAAATAACACCATGTAAGTGTTTCATGCATGGATATATGTGACGTGGACGCGCATATACTCCGACTGGGAAGTGGCGTCACGTATCAGCAACCAGGTAATTGGATGTCCTAACGCTCTCTTGGCATCCGTGCTTCTTAAATTTGCACGGGCTCGATGAAGTTGCCTGTGGCTGCTGTCTCATCCTCCTCATACTACGTGGACAACCCCCTAAAGTGGTGGGGACTAAGAATATATATATATATATATATATATATATATATATATATATATATATATATATATATATATATATATGTCGGTTTTAAATGCACAAACAATTACTTGCTTGGAGGCTTTATAAAGAAAAGTCATCACAGACGGTTTCACCACAAACCGCTCTGCAGTGATAGTTAGCTATCACGAGCGGTTCTCGATTAATAACCGCTCAGGATAATATGCATCACAGCGGTTTGAAAACCATCTGTGATGACCTCATGTATAAACTCAGACGGCTCACGAAACCGTCTGTGATGACGTTTTTGAACCGTCTGTGAAGACCTTTTTTTTTGTAGTAGTAGTGTGAGGTGAACTCAGCAAGAAAAGAGATTGCCGCGGAGACTAGTTGCACACACCTATTTTTTTTATGCTACAGGACGCTCTTTGTTAATTTATCAGTTTTCTGTGGATGATATTATTTAATATTGTATTGTACCACAGGCTAGATAATATTACGCATGAACCAACTGAGGAAAATACGTGGCGTGCGGATCATATAACGATGTACCGTAGCCTTCGAAACACACACGAGTCGAAGGTTACGGTACATTGTTATATGATCCGCATGCCACGTATTTCCCTCAATTGGTTTATGCACATCCTTATCTAACCTGTCGTACAATACAATATTAAAGAACATCATCCACATTGACCCGATAAATAAACAAAGAATATCCTATTTGATCGGGTTACATGTGATAATACCCCTCCTCCTACATCCCGATTGTAATAAACTCGCGCGTGTTTCATGTAATGCTTGTAACGCTTGAAATGTCGACAATTATCTGTATGAAAACGTACATTGCAAACCCTAATTCATTGCAAACCCTAATATGCCTTGCACGTCTGCAGAAGGCAACATATTATACATTATTAAAGAACATCATCCACCATTAAACCGTAATTATCTTTCACGAACACTAACAGAATATTTGTTGGTGAGTTAGTATCGAAATCTAAGAAAGAGCCGTGTTAGAAACACACAATTGGGATAAGCGAAGAGCGAATGCAATATTTCGGTAGTAATATCATAGATAGTTGAAAAGGTGGCCACCGGAGGGGGTCCGTGCGGGAGGGGGGGAGAGCAGGAGGGGGAGGGGTTGACACGTGTCGGGATAAAATTAGTACACTTAAATGAAATTGCAAGGTAAAATTAGAACGAGTAAAATTATGTGGAAAATTACACAAGAAAGTATACTGTGTCGGAAGTATTCACATAAAATTTCATATTGTTTTGAAGTCATTTGCTATATTTTAAAAATAGAACGAACAGAGCAAAAACCCTAATCCGCGAAACCATAACCCCCCGAAACCCTAACCCTAACCCCCTAACACGTGGCGGCCGGCGGGGCGACCGCACAGCGGTCGTGTGGAAGCGGCGCGTGGCGGTCCGGGTGCTAATTTTGCCAAAAAAATTTGGATCCAGCTATTTTTGTAAATACGAAACGAAATTACGCTAATAAGGGCAAAAATTCGTGTGCATTCACCTTGTACACTGTACAAAAAGAGAATACCGATGTATAAACAGTCGCTGCGAATTTCTTGGTTTCCAAGACACCTCGATAGAAAAATAAAAAAATAAACTGGAAGATAGCAAGGTTAGACAACAAACTTGCACGATGGACTGAGTACCACATGATTTTCTCCCTTGACACCCAATAACTGGGCTATGACAGTGACATAACAATAGATTTTGCTCTGTGCAACACGCTATGGTTTAGCATAGAATCACGCGACAATGCCAAATTAAGGAGGTTGGTACGTTCTTCCACTCAACAAAACTTGTTTCATTTTAAGGAGGGCCAGGTCTAACTTTTAGGCCTAGAAGTAGGCTGATTCATCATGAACCGAATGAGTGGGCAGCTTAGCAGGCTGATGTAGCGTAGGCTCATCTTGGGCCCATAAATAGAAGAGTTAAGCTAGGCCAGGCGTCCACCTTTAGAGAAAGGGCCAGTCCAGATTAGGTTGGGGTTGGTGCGCACTTCTGCCCTGGCAGACAAGGTGTGCCGACAATAGGTTGCTTTGCTGGAGAACCGGGACTGGGTGTGCAACCACGAAGCGCGGTGTTCTTCGGCGTCCGGTCTCCGCCATGGCTGAAAAGGTGCTCGCGAGTCGCGAGAGGCATTTCGCCGCCGTGTAAGTGTGTCACCGACTTCACTGTCACTGTTATTGCGCGCGGAACGACCAGTTCGTTGGCGATTGCTCGCCGTGCCAACTGCCAAGGCACCCGCGACAGGTCGTGGCTCGTGGGGTGAGAGCGCGGCACCCTCGCGTCCGCTGCTCCGCGGAACACATCCCACCCACCCATGTTAATTGCATTTTCCCCGCTCGCTCCAACGTGGCTACTGACTACAATGCGGCCGTCAGCGCAGATGCCTTACGTACACTGTATACACATGATGTAAAGGGGTAACAAAAAATCTTCTACACCTTGCCAAACCTTGAAGCCTGAAGGCCACGGCGAAGGAAAAAGAGATGACTTTTTACATACATACACAAATTCTTTTCGGTGGTAAGAAAATTTCGCCGCGTGGCGACGTCAATCCCCTAACCACCTCGATAGAATAATGCAAGTGTCTTGTGGCTGGCTCCCACAGCCATGGCCGCCACATGACGATCCATCGAAACACTTGCACCAACTCACATCAACTAACCAAACCAACCGCTAGTCAGCGTACGCGCCACAGATCTCCCTGATCTCCCCGTTGTCGCCGGTGAGCACCTCGATCCGGCCCATGTTGATCATGGCGGACGCGTAGTCGCTGAAGTACTCGTCCGGCGACTCCGCGGCCGCCATCCTCGCCACGTACTCCCTGGTCCACTTGTCGTTGAGGAGCGCCTGGTCGGAGACGAACAGGCCCATGTTGTTGTACACGTTCCGGTAGTAGCTCAGGTCGAACGTGTACGGGCTCCCCGTGTCCATCTCCACGAGCGTCGTGTCGTTGGCGTCGCCGGCCTCGCACTCCTTCCGCAGGTCCGGGGCGTACGTCTTGTTCAGCGACGGGTCCTGCACCCCTTTCCCGCTGTAGTTGTAGAGCCGGTCCTCCGCGAACGTGGAGCACTGCGCCGTCCCGATCGTGTGGCTTCCTGCAATAAACATATATACACGATTCAGCAGAGATTAACGAAGTTAATGAATCGATCAATTATTGAAACTTGAGTACTTTGGTTCCTACTGGACAAATTGATTGCGTTGCTAAGTGCTACTCCTACCTGATAGGACGACGAGGTCCTTCCATCCCAAGTTCTTAACGCTCAAGTAGGTCTTGAGATCGACAATTTTGGAGCCCGGGGGCGGGAGATCGTTGTTGGCGTCAAAATCTACGGACACCTTGCCGTCCCGGCGTCCGGTCTCCACCGGGTACCGTGGCCCGTTGCTCTGGAAGAAGGAAGCCGCTTGTCGTCGGGGACGGGGAAAAAATAAACATCACGGCGAACTCACGAACGCATTTCACCGATGCTAAAGGGAAAGGGCGAATTGTATGCTTACCAGGTACACGGCGTCCCGCGCGGCCATGACGATGATGTCCGCGCACGACACGGTCAGCGGGCACTCCGCCTCCAGCTTGGCCTTGATCCTCTCGATTTCGTCGTAGCCGCGGAGGCTGTAGCTCGGGTAGGCGTTCCTCTCCCCCGTCCCGTTCCGCGATATCAGCATGATCGATCCGTCACAACCCTGAACATCACGCATCCAAACACAAGCAGGCCCCATCAACCACCACGGCAACGCAACGCAACGACGTACACGACTCGTGCACGCGACGCGACATGAGAAGCACGCACGGATAGCGCGCGCGCGCGTGCAGAGGGAACGCAACGCAACGCACCCGGACGAAGCAGTCGTGGAACTGAAACCGCAGCAGCGCCGGCCCGAGGGTCTTGTCCTTCTGGACGATGTCCCGCATCTCGGCGAGCACCAGGTCCTCCGCCTGCGGGCACGTCTCGTTGTAGAACCCGATCGCGAGCCCAGCGGCATCCGCGCGGACCGGCACCGGCAGCCCGCTCGCCATGGCCGCGACGATCAGCAGCAGCCTGACGAGGACGCCCAATGCCATCCAACCGGACGGGAAGAAAGAAAGGACCGAAGCGCCGGAAGTCGTCGTCGACGTTGCTTACGACGAAAGGAAGCAACTCAAGAACGTTGAAACCATCTCTTGCCGGGAACTCCGGAAGGAGAAGAAGACGGGGCTGGAATGGAACTGGATTTTAAAATTGCTGGCATCTATCGATCTCCCGGGAATAAAACTCCCTGAAATGCGAGAATAAAGAAACGATGGGAAGTCTTTGCCGAGAGAGAGAGACACTGGTAGCGTGGTAGGTAGGATGGCTATCTCTTTCGAGAAGCTGAGAATTCGCAAATTGGTTAAAAACCGAAGCTGTCAAAGTCTAGCTGGGACTGGGAATGGGAATGGGGCGCTGGAGGATACGCGGAAAAGGGGTGAAAAAAAGTCGAAGGGAACACAATTTCCCATTTCACACACGACAGGAGGCGCGAGCAGATAGGTATACGGACGGCGGTGATGGGGTCAACGCGTGCCTTTCACACACTTGAGCCGACTACCAGAGTACCGGAGCCTTGTCAACACTAGTGGCCTGTGCGTACCGCCTGGCGTATCGAGAAAGAATATTTTTTAGGTATAAGGTATGAACAGTTTGGTATACACATGAATGGTTTTTAGAATTAGAAAATCTGGGATTTTTTTTTGTGTTAATTGTATTAGAGAGTTTAATATAGTTTGAATGTTGGTGTGCATAATAACGACGACGTTAGTTGCAGTACCTAATATGGCACTGAAAAAGTACAGAAGAACAGAAACATAGACAATTCAGTTATCAGTAGGAATTTTAAGTTTGAGAGAAAATTTGACTGCAAACATATCGCAACGATGTACATTTGTAAAATGAGGAACACTATTTTTGATAGTAAACTATTGTGTTGGTCCATTTGTTTATTTATCAAACCTGAAGCAGGTTATTATAGTCTAATATCACACAACTATAGGTTTGGACCCAGTTTGCATGCTATATTCCTATACAAACAAAACAAGGTATCAATTACCACAGCTCGCAGACTTACTCGTGCACATTCTAATGCAAAAAAATAAGTACACCGTAAACTATCTCTCGCACAAACATTTCCGTGGAGGTACATAATATGGTGTGAGGTCAATTAAAGAAATAACCTCCCATTCTTCACAGTTCTCGATGGACTCATACGCAATTATGAATAGCTTCACCTTCGCAAGACCTCTTCCAATTACATTGGTGGCTTCTCGTCAATATCCGGATTATCAAAATTCGCATGGTACTGCTCAAACTCAATGCATAAATAAACCCACAGAAACAAATACCATCAGGAACCTCACAAGCACACTCAGATCTGAGAATTTTGCAAACTCCACCACAGTGCTGTTCGATCTCCTTCACAAGGCCGCTTAGAGTTCCGATCTAACAATTTTGCAAACGGCCATAAAATTGAATTGTATTGACAAAATTATCTTAGGTACGGCAACTTAGATTAGATTGTATAGCTATGAACACTATGATATGATCAAATCACAAAGCAAAATGGAAGCAAGGCATCGTTAATTCACGCAATCCTAACGCTAACATTGACGCTTCAAAAACTAAACACTATTGTTGTTTCATGTAATGGTGAATTTTAAGCAGTGGAATCATAAGTCATGCTAACCTCCAAGATGCCCACGTGGTGGCCTCGGAGCCCCGCCGAGTCCGACGTGGGGCAAGAGTTATATGGCTGTCTTAGGATGGCAGTGGCGGCGGACGGCCTCAGGCAGACAGCGGACATAAGGCAGTGCAACATGCAGAAAGGCTCCTCAGCGTACAACAAAGTGTACTTGTCATTGTCCCAAATTCAACATGACTAATTAGGATCCTAAATGCTATGTCACTCTATGAGCAAGAGATTTAAGGCTCTAGATGTGCTCTCTAATCAGGACAAACCTATTCATTCTAACAACTTGAAACCACAAACACATAATTATTGAGCTCGTGAGAGGAATTACATAGGAGTTATGACGAGGATTAAAACCTCTATGTATTATTTTAATACATAAAAGACCATACGTCTTCATGGTCGTAACCCCTAAGGCTAACGACCTCACTGGTCATGAGGATTCCAGATGTTACACGATGGGTACCCTGGTCGGACTAGGCTTCGACCAGGTAACTGCTCGGAAAAGCTATGAACTGGCATTTCTTACCGTATGATGAATGGAACACGTGCTATATGTTCCAAACCATGCAATGATATACAAGACACTAACAGTAAACCACCCTACGGTTAAGTTTTTCACAGGCACTTAACCGCAAGGTAGTTAACACGTTGTTAACTGCCTTAAACCTCCGACCAGTCGTAACGTTTCACCAAGGACACCTTCTCTAGGAGTAACTGCCGCCTCTTCGGGAGTTATTTAATGGTGGAACGCAGAAGACGAAGAGGAGGACAGAAGACCAGGGTTCCAAATTTCGTCAAAATTTCGCGAAATTTCGCGAAATTTCGCACATTTCGCTCAGATCCGAAATTTAGGCCTTTCGAGCAAAAAAATTCGAGGCCATTTGAATCTTGCTTGACTGCTGTGCAGCCTCTCCCCCACGGCCCAAAAGCCCACCAACGCCGCTTACTACCCTCCGTGTCGCCCTAGCTACCTCCGTGCTCCAAATCCAAAATTCCCAACTTCTTTGGTCCGGCGCTGGCAAGGCTGTGATGACAGCGGCAACATGAAAGCACGAGGTGGCAAGTCTGACGGCGGAGTGGGAGGTCGGGAGCACCAGGCGGCGGCGTGCACTCGCAACGCTGCGATTTGGCAGCAACATGAAAGCACGAGGCGGCAGCATGGACGGCGGGAGTGGGAGGCTGGGAGCACTAGGCGGCGGCGTGCTGCAGCTGCTGCGTGGGGGGGAGTACAAGGCGGCGGTGATGCTGGTCAGCAGAGCTTGCGACTGCGGCAGCGTCTGCTGCGGACGGCGGAGTGGCGTTTTGGACAATTTCGGTCAAATTTCAAATTCAGATTTCGCCATTTTGGACGAATTGAAACCGAAAACTTCGAAATTTCGCCAATTTCGCCAATTTCGGTTGAAGCCGAATTTTTAACCGAAACGAAATCCAAAATCCTCGCCCAAATTCCTGTAATCGCTCATGCGATTATGCCCGGAGTTTTCGATGAGGAGAACTGGTTCGATTTGGCGGACTATGCCAACCTCGACATGGAAGGATGCATCTGTGCCATGCAGGAGAATGGCATGTCATCCTCCTCCTCCTCCTCCGCTGGTTCGCACATCGCCGACGTCTGCGAAGTCGACCCAATGGATGAGGATCCACCTGTACGAAAGGTGGCGGTTCCAGCCATTCCGATTAGCTCGGAAGGCCAGGGAACTTCCTCAAGCCGGGTCGCTCTGACCGGCAAAACAGGTGAAGAACTTTCAGCACCACAAACCGAGAATCTCTATACTCGGCGAAATCATGGTGAAAGATACTCACCTCGGCTTCGCAATTCCAGAGCGAACCGACACCGTAACAAGGTCGGCGAAGCCTCCACTGGTTATAGGCCAAACGGAGATGATCAAACTCTGCATACGATCGGCTGTTCGTCGGGTCAGGCTGAGTTTGCCAAGAAAACCTTCAGAGGTGCTCATCTCCAACCGCTCTCCGTCGTGGAAACTTCTGGCAAAAGCACTGAGAAGCTCTCCATCAGTTACGATGGAAGCTCATCGGAAGATCGCTGCTGGAGGCATGAGGTCAATGCGATCGGAGATGCAAATTCGGATGCCTTGCGCGATCCTACGCACTCTGCCACGCCACTACGTGTTGGTGGAGATGGTGCGGGCTGTCAAGCACCAACTTCCGGAGGCAACGAAGCTGATCGACGTCCATCAATTAACTCACCTGGTGCTGCCCACCAAGAGTAATCGACGACAAAACAAAGGTCGGTCGGAAGGTTCAGTCTGCGTACACCTCACGACCGCCTGAACCCCTTGAGACCTTCGAGAATCAGACTAAAACTTGCGACGTGTGCAAGATATGTTAAATAATTCTGACCCTGTTCTAGTAGAAACACCAGGTTTTGTACAGCTCGTAGGCCAAGTATCAAAAATTCTGCAACAGACTATGCAACGAACGGAGGCGTATCAAGAACAAAGAAGTCTGGGAAGTCAAACCATGACTTCATCTCAACGCTCCTCCCTTAGTAGAGGGCAACATGGTCAAGTTGGGGAACAAACGATACCGAGCCCTCTCGGCGATTCGACTTAGGAGTCACGAGGAAGAAGGCTATTTCAGATGGCAACTCCTCACCACGCCGAGAAGAACAAACGCTGAACCTGACGATCTCGTGCACCGCTTGAATCAAGTAGGCGGTCGGAGACATTATACAAATGTCCACGATCGATCGGCTCATCGGGCGCTGCGTTCCAACCATAGGAACCAGCTCCGACCGACATAATCCGCGCCATCCCGAGAAGGTGCCATGAACCCATCACAGTTGTCGAGCCTTCTCTGCGGGGCTCCGGGCTATCGCTAGCCAAACCGGTTCGGCCGCTAATTTGGACAAATTCAACGGGACTCAAAACCCACTAGAATTTCTCCAAATATACACCACCGCCATCAGAGCTGCAGGTGGTGACGAAAATGTAATGGCTAACTATTTACCCACCGTGCTCGAAGGGTCTGCCCGGTCGTGGCTATTGAACCTACCGGTCGGATCAATATATACTTGGGAGCAACTCTGTGATCTTCTAATTGCAAACTTCCAGGGCACGTACGATCGCCCTGGAAATGAGGATGATCTCCACCGAATCCGGCAGGGCTCTGATGAGACTTTACGCCAATACATCAAGAGGTTCAGCCAGGTTCGTAATTCCTTACCGGAAATCGTAGAGTCATCGGTTATTCAGGCTTTTAAGGCAGGCTTAAGGAACCAGAGGTTTACGAAAGACATGGTAATGAACCCTCCACGAACCACCGTCGAGCTTTTTGACATGGCCGATAAATATGCCACCGCTAGTGAAGCAATTGAGTGGTGTGAGGCCATCGATCGGAAAGACAAAATTCCCCAGCCTGGACTGGACAAACCAGAGAAAAAGAATAAAAAGTCTCTCAAGAAGAAAAAGAATCGTAGACCCGACGATAAGGAAGTCTTAGCGATTCCTGAAAAATTCACGAAGGGTAAGAAAGACTACACCGGTCGAAGCAAAGCAAAGGCTTCAACCGAAGGATTCCAGAAAAATAAGAAGTGATGTCCACTTCACCAGCAGGCAGGGCATGATCTGCGCACTTGTCATGTCTGGCAAAAGAAACTGGAGGATTATTATGCAGGTAAAGACCATTTCGCAATCTGAGAACCCGAGAAACAAGCTCCAAAAAAGACAAGAATGGCGACGAAGAAATGGAGTACCAGGATCCCCAACACACAGTCAACATGATTTTTGGAGGATCTTCTTCATACGAGTCCAGGCGTCATCTGAAAGCCATGGAGCGGGAGGTCAACCTCGTCGAATCTCCGACCGTCACCAAGCAGTCAAGGTGGTCGGACACGGCAATTTCCTTCAGCAAAGACGACTGCCCCATCCCTTCGACTCGTCCGGGTAGGCTCCCTATTGTTGTTGAACCAACTATTAATAATTGTAGGGTTAATCGAGTCTTAGTAGATAGAGGTAGTTCTTTGAATATATTATTTGTGAGAGCTTTAAAAGAGATGCAGGTCCCCATGTCAAAGGTGAAACCAGTGAAATATGCTTTTCATGGCATAGTTCCTGGCTCCACCGCTAAACCGATAGGACAAGTTTCCCTACCGGTTACGCTCGAAAGCCCGATAATTTCGAACGTAAAAATTCCATTTGATATTGTAGATTTTGAATCTGCATATAATGGAATCCTTGGTCGACCAGCATTAGCAAAATTCTTGATAGCCACGCACTACGGTTATCAAAGTTTAAAAATACCGGGACCAAGAGGAGTCATTACGGTTCGAGGAGATCAGAAAATGGCCTTTATATGTGATCGGAAATCCCTAGAACTGGTTGATGAACTTCCGACCAGAGAGGCTGACCCATTTACTGTACAGGTCAAACGCTCGAGGCCGAAGATGACGCCGAAACCATCCGACTAGTCAAAAGAGGTATCGCTCGACAAAGACGCTTCTTTGGACAGCGCCAAGTCACTACCTGGGTCAGAAAATGCTGACCCACCTGCTCGCAAGGTTCTGGTCGGAGCGAGACTCGATCCTAAATAGGAAGAGTCGCTCGTCTCCTTCCTCCGAGCAAATCAGGACGTATTCACCTGGCAGGCGTCCGATATGCCCGGAGTCCCCCGGGAGGTGATCAAGCACAGGCTAGCTCTCCAGCCTGATAAGAAACCGATCAAGCAGAAGCTACGGCGTTTTGCACCTGATCGGAAGGAGGCAATCCAGTCGGAGATTGACAAGCTTCTCAAGGCTGGATTCATCCGTGAAGTCGACCACCCTCAATGGCTCGCCAACCCTGTAATGGTTAGGAAAAATAATGGGAAATGTCGAATGTGTATCAACTTTACAGATCTTAATAAAGCTTGTCCGAAGGATGATTTTCCCCTTCCGCGCATTGATCAACTGGTAGATTCTACCTCCGGGTGCGAATTACTAAGTTTTTTAGATGCATATTCAGGGTACCACCAGATTAACATGTGTAAAGAAGATGAAGAGAAAACTTCCTTCATCACCCTATATGGCACTTACTATTATGTTAAGATGCCATTTGGTCTAAAAAACGCTGGTGCAACTTTTCAAAGGTTGATGCAAAAAACCTTTAATCCACAAATAGGTCGGAACCTTGAAGCTTACGTTGACGATCTGGTCGTAAAGAGCGTCAACGCTAGTGATCATGTTCATGACTTGCAAGAAGCTTTCAATAACCTAAGAATGCATAACCTCAAGTTAAATCCGGAAAAGTGTGTGTTTGGAGTTTCTGCTGGAAAATTGCTCGGTTTCCTAGTTTCGGCTAGAGGTATCGAGACAAACCCAGTTAAAATAGCGGCCATCGACCAGATGCGCCCTCTGACCACAAAGAAAGAGGTCCAAAAGCTAACCGACTGTATGGCAGCGCTAAGTCGTTTCATGGCAAGGTTAGGTGAAAAAGGATTACCTTTCTTTAAGCTTCTTCGGAAACACGGGAGTTTTGAGTGGACTAAAGAGGCAAACGATGCTTTTGGAGAACTTAAAAAGTACCTTATGAGTACCCCGGTCTTAGTCTCTCCGAGATCGGGAGAAATATTGCTGATTTACGTGGCTGCAACGCTACAAACAAGCGGTGTCTCGGTCGAGAACGAGATAACATCCAACCACCAAGATATTACGTGGCGTTTAAGTCTTGCATGGACCAAAGAAAATATACCCACAGGTACAGAAGTTGCTCTACGGCCTCCTTATGTCTTCAAGGAAGCTTAGGCATTACTTTCAGACCCACAAAGTGGTCGTACCGACCGGATATCCCCTTGGTCAAGTCCTTGGAAACAGGGAATCATCAGAACAAATAGCAAAATGGGCGGTTGAGTTAGGGGCGTTTGACCTCCATTTCATTTCATGAACAACAATCAAGTCCCAGGCAATAGCAGAATTCATTGCCGAATGTACAAACCCTGAACCCACCCAAGGGCCCGAGTACGAACACCACGATGAGTGGACAATGTACTTCGATGGTTCCTTGATGTTAAAAGGATCGGGGGCTGGAGTGGTCTTGATATCCCCTACTGGCGAACACATCAAGTCGCCATCCAAGAATTTTTCCGCCACCAATAATGTGGCGAGAATATGAAGGTTTATCGGCAGACTCGAGCAAATTGCTCGCCGGATTCGGGATTAGATTACTAGTGAAAGGCGATTCTCAACTAGTAGCGAATCAAGTAGGGAAAGAGTATCAATGCTCGAGTACCAAGATGTCATCTTATCTGGCGGAAGTACGGAAACTCGAAAAGCACTTCTTCGGTTTCCAGATCCAACATATTCCTAGAAAGGAAAACTTTCTGGCAGACCAGTTGGCACGGATGGCCTCCACGAGGTCGACCGTCCCGCCCGGAGTTTTTCTCGAGCAACTCGATTCACCCTCGGTAGTCGAGCCTTCCGAGAACATACATGATTCTTTACAGGTCGTACAAACCGATCAAAGGAACATGGATGCTCCACAGGTCGTTGACGGTTGGCGCTGTCACGATCAAGGTAGAGACTGGATGACATCGATCTACAATTATCTTCAGCATGGCACAGTTCTGGAAGATGATGTAGAGGCTGATCGTATAGTACGAAAAGCCAAATCATACACTCTAATTGAACGCACCTTGTATAAACGAGGATCTCATGAAGTGTTGATGAGATGCATATCTCAAACGGATGGCATTAAGTTGCTAACCGAAATCCATGAAGGAGTCTGCGGAGCACATCATTCCTACAGAACACTGGTCGGTAAAGCCTTCAGTCAAGGATACTACTGGCCAACTGCCCTTTATGATGCGAAGAGCTTGTGACGAAGTGTGTACAATGTCAGTTCCATAGCCGACAAGTACATCAGCCGGCACAAGCCTTACAAACAATTCCTCTTTCTTGGCCTTTTGCAACTTGGGGACTAGATATTTTGGGACCTTTCCCAAGAGCACCGGGGGGCTTCGAATTCCTTTTCGTCATGATTGATACATTTACAAAATGGATCGAGGCCGAGCCTGTTGTTAAAACAACAACTGAGGCTGCTAAGAGATTTCTAAGGAAGAATGTGATCACACGATTTGGTGTACCCAACGTATAATCACGCATAATGGTGCCCGATTCTCCAAAGATCAATTCCAAGAATTTCGATGAACTTGGTGTTAAAGTTCATTTTGCTTCATTGCTCATCCGCAGAGCAATGGGGCAGTTGAGTGAGCTAATGGTATCATTATGCAAGGGATCAAACGCCGAGTATTCGACCAGTTAATCAAACGGTCAGGAGCTTGGGTTCAAGAACTCCCATCTGTATTATGGGTCGTTCGAACCACGACCAGTCGTGCGACCGGTGAAACGCCATTCTTTTTGGTTTATGGTGCTGAAGCCATGCTTCCTCCAGAACTCAAAATTGGCTCTGCTCGAACTGATCATTTTAATGAAAATAATCAGAATGAACGACGACTCGACGACATCAATTTCCTTGAAGAATGATGAAACCAAGCTCTTGTGCGATCAGCAGTATATGAACAAGCCATGCGAAGGTGCCATAGTCGTAAGGTGCAACCTCGCAGCCTTGCTGTAGGTGATCTGGTTCTCAGAAAAATTCATAATCAGGCTAGTCGCAACAAGCTTTCTCCCAAGTGGAAAGGTCCTTACACTGGGGTCGAAGTTACCCGACTAGGTTCTGTTAGACTCGCCATGTCGGACGGGCAAATCTTGTCAAATTCTTGGAACATTGATCAATTGTGTAAGTTTTATGTCTAATTATTTTGTACTTTATTTCAATTCTTAATTTAGTATATTCATTCATTCGTTTTCGACAAGTGATACAGTTTATATATCTATGCCTATATCCTGGTCATCTATTATTGTTGTTTAAAGTGGTCGGAGAAGACGATTTTTTCTCTTCGATATCCTTTATCGGGATCTTTGTTACTCTTTGGCAAACGACATCAGTGTCATACGCTGTATAGGTCCTAGTCGTGATCATTCCATGAATGATTCCACGCGCGACCATACGAGTAAACAGAGCATAACACAAGCAACAATGTATAGTTCATTATGCTATTAAGATTATGAAGACTATATTTCTTCATTTCAACATTCTATTTACTCTCGTTTGGCTACTGGTCGGGACACGGAAAGCCTCCTAGTCGAAGTCTCTCCTTTTTCGCACGTGGTCTTGCCCACTGGAAGGAGCTTCCTAGCGACGGTTCTTTTCTTACGATCCTCGCTGCCAGTCGGACTTGAGCTTGAACATGTTTTGCGAAATATTTTTCTATGTCTTCTATTCTTATTAGTTTTTTCCGACCAGTTTTAGGTCGTATATATAAATACGATCACTTCTCTTCAATTGCATACATTCTTGCATTTCTTCTTATGTCAATACAACAAGTCTTTTTTCCGACCATGTACAACTTTTGATTGGTATTTCGATCATGACAAATAAAGATCGATAACTAGACGAACTCATAAGCTTGTTCCGACCACAGTGATTTCCTAGTATTGCTACGATCAGTTTTGTCTTCATATCGGCACATACCTTCAAAACAATGGTTTCAAATTTCATTCTCTATCTTAGCTACCTGCTTGTATAGTAAAGTTCTTCTACTATAAAACAGTCGGGGGCTAGGAGGTATACGAGAATTTTAAAAGTCAAACGGAATAAACAAAAGCTTTGTTGATGACATAAAAGGTAAGTTTTATACATTATTTTCAATATTCTTACATTTGCAGGGGTCTACTCTCGAAATATCTCCAGGTTAATTACTGCTTGATGGAGATCCGACCTCCATCTCCTCTACAACTTTATCTCCGAGTGGCCTGAGTTCTTCTATGAACTTGGTCGCCTCGTCAGGTAGGCAGTTGAAGTCATCTTTAACAGCTTGGAGATTAATGGAGGAGTCGGAAGCCTTTAGTTTTGCCAAAGCAAAACTAACTCCACTAGCAACGCCGCCATGGCTCGGGCATAGTTCTTCCGAGTAGTCTTGAGCAGATTTTAAGATCCTCTAGAAGTTGACCCAAATAGTTTATTTTCTCTCGATCTCTTAAAGTAAGGTGCTTGATCCTCGATCCCATATCAAAGATCATCTTGTTCAAAAATAGAATCTTTTCGTCAATGTTTTGCACAAGAGCCGCCTCCTTGTCTTGCTCAAATTTCAGAGTCTTTTCTGCTCTGTCTAAAGCTTGTTTTTGCTCTGCAAGAGTAAAACAGGTGATAAGCACAAAAATAATTGGAGGAAGATAATAAGTCAAGTTTACGACCTGTTACCTTCAATTTTCTTATTAAGTTCTTCCTTGCTGGTCGTCGCTTCGGCGATCGACCGGTCCTTAGCTTTGATTTCCTCTTCAAGCAGAGCTGTCTTGGCTTTCTCAACCATAGTATCTTCTTTTATTTTCTCCAAATCTATCGAATGCGATAAGGGAGAATAATTAGAGAATGGTAAAGTTTCGAAGAAAGAGAAAAAGTTAAGTGGGAATTTGTTACTTTCCAATTCGGAGTGTTTTTGCTTCAAGTCTTTAATTCATTGGTCATCCTCCGACCACAAAGAAAGTTCTCGACCGAGATGTTTGTGCAAATATTATTTTTCTCTTTAAGTTCCTTGTAAACTTTTGAGAAGTACTATGGAACCGGTCGAGATACTTACCCGATCGCCAAATCATTATAACCACCAAATATTGAATCAGATGCATTTTGATTTGATGATTCGATATTTTTCCCCATGCCTCGTCAAGCTCCTTATCCTCAATAAATCGGGGGCGAAAAGGAACTTGTCGTTGAAAAGAATTACCAACATCGGTCGGAACCTGTTGAGGACCTTTAGGGGCATCTACCTCAGTAAGGAGTTAGAACCACCATCGATCCAACTCGACCGCTGGCCTTAACATCTCGCTTCGGGGCTTCTTCGATCACTTTTTCCTCAGAGTTCTACCTGTGAAGCACTCGTCGGGATCTCCACGAATGCTCGGTCTCGGAGGAGTCCGGTCGGAAACAACCGGAACACCCGAAGACCTACGCAAAGCAAAGAAGGAAGTTCAAAATCAAATCATCAATAAATCATTAGAGGCATGCGCTTATACGACCATTTTTATTTGTACATACCGTTGATTTTCGAGATTTGACTTCAATCGCGAAGGGTAAACTCGTGGTCGCCACCCTTCCTTTTCTTTTCTCTCGCTTTTTTTGCCCAAACCGGCAGGTTGGTTAAACCCGCTGCATCATCCAACAATATGTCGGAAGCAATGCCTCGACCAACTCGTCGAGGGTTACGTCTTTGACCATCTGGTCGGGCGGAGTGATTTCACCAACCTCTAGATCAGTTGTTTCACTAACACCTGTTCGGTCGTCAACAACCGGTCTGGGGTTTATGGCCTCCGCAGCCGCGCACTGCTGGCCTTCAGCCTTCTCCACCTGAACCAATAAACGAATTTGGTTAGGTGATGAAATCTTTTATCTAAAATACATATATATATATATATTCATCAGAAATGTTCTATTGCCTCGGGAGATTCATCTTCTTCCAGTGCATCAGGGCACGAATCGGTCGGAACCACGGTGGGATGTTGACCCTCACCCTGAATAATTCGTAATCCGACCAGTTGCAGAAATAGAACATAATCAAAAATTTGATCGGAGAATATGTATACATGATAAAAGAAGTTTTTTGATTATTTACCTTAAACCTTGCTAGTTTCTCTTCAGCAGGAACTATGGCCAAGATCTCGGGGAATCCGGCCTTCTCACCAGGTTCCCCAGAGCAGATCACCGATCCGCTCTCGATTTCCTCAGAGAAAGGGCTTTAAAAAGCAAAAGAAATAATGGCAGATTTTAAGGTAGTACTATAATCAAAAACAAAATATCGGTCTGAGTTTCTCTCAAGACTTACCACCTCCCGAGATCGCTTCATCACGACCAATGGACCAAATCAGGAATAAGTCCGGCTTCAAGCTAATCTGTGCCCGTGAAGTCCCTCACCACATGCCAAGAGGTCAAGCCCTTGACTCGCAGGTCATAGATGGCATCCACCCATCTTTCGATCACCCCTGTCTTCTCCACGGTTTTTCTCCACTTGGGATTTTCATTCGCTCTCATCCCGGCGAAGTAGAGGCCATCATCCCTCATAACCATCATGTAGAACCAGTTCTTCTTCCATGACGACCATGAGGTTTTCGAGTACATATGAATGTATTCATCGACCTTCCCATCGTGAAGGCGCAATGTACATTCTCCAGGAGTTTTCGTGGTTCTCCCCATCACCATTCGGTAGAAATACCTGAAGAGCCTCAAACTCGGAGGCACTCCCAGGTATGCTTCACACAAATATGTGAAGATGCTGATATTGGCGATGGAATTTGGAGCCAAGTTCACCAATTCCACCCCGTAGTACTCAAGAACACGAGGAAGGAATTTGTGTACCGGCAACCTCAGCCCGCATTCGATGTAGGCGAGGAAAACAGGAATTTCCTCATCTTCGCGGCTTGGAAAGTGCTCTCCAATCGCCGGTCTCCATCTGATCAAATTCTTGTCCGGGAGCATCCCAACCTTCTCCAATGCCTCAAGCTTTTTCTTGCTCAATTCCGAAGGCAACCACTTTGTGATTTGTTCCGACATGATGAAAATCCTCAATGATAAGTAGTGTTCGTAGGAGATTTTGTGGTTGGAAGAACAAGAAAAGGGGACTGAAGATTTTCTTTCTCGGCAAAGGGGATCTGAAAGCGTAAAAATTCCAAAAGGTCTAGCGATGGGGATTTTATAGCCTCAGATCTTTAAATTACGATCGGATGTTACCCACAAAAGTCTAAACGGCAAAAAGCTTCTTTTTCGCCCAACGGACAGAGGAACTCTTCGGTTCCCAAGGCAAGTTCTCAACTTTAAAATGAACATAGACCACCTCGAATGTCACGGCATTAAATGGGGGTCTGCCCGATACAACTTCATCGGAAGAAGGTGTTCACACGACCTGTTCATTTAAAGTTCAGGGGTTAGCTGACGAGGATTAAAACCTCTATGTATTATTTTAATACATAAAAGACCATACGTCTTCATGGTCGTAACCCTATATAACGACCTCACCGGTCGTGAGGATTCCAGAGGTTACACGATGGGTACCACGGTCGGACTAGGCTTCACCAGAAATCGCTTCGGAAAAGCTATGAACGGCATTTCTTAGATGATGAATGGAACACGTGCTATATGTTCCAAACCGTGCGATGATATACAAGACATCGACAAGAAACCACCATACGGTTAAGTTTTTCATAGGCACTTAATCGCAAGGTAGTTAACACGTTGTTAATCGCTTTAAACCTCCGACCGACCGTAACGTTTCACTGTGCACGCTTTCTAGGAGTAACTGTCGCCTCTTCGGGAGTTATTTAATGGTGGAACGCAGAAGACGAAGAGGAGGACAGAAGACACACAGAGCAAGGCAACACAGAAGCCAAAGCAGTAGCATTCAATACATTCGGTGTAATTTGAGATAGTCCCTAGTCAGGTCTTGTAATCCCAGTTCATATTAATAAAGAGTAGCCCCCATTCTCTTCCAAGATACTTCACGTCATTTTCCTCTTTTTACTTCGTAAGATCGGCGACTCGATCGTCGACAAGTTATGTGCAGCATTCTTGAAGAACTCCGCTTCTCTCGACATGAATGTGTGGTAGTCACGATGCTTCAGAATCGTCTCGCATAACAAGCTGCAGCCAGTAAGACGTCAGATATGACACCCAAACAAGGTACTAAAGAGCAGATATTAGGATAAACAACACCCAACCCACATTGAGTATCTCAGGAGGATGACATACAGGTCGAGGAGGTTCTTCTCATCACGATATATCTTAGCCAGCGCAAACCACATAAAAGCACCAAAATTTAGCACAATTTGAGACCAAACTCAATCGCGCTCTCATTGATTGCGTAACAGGACAATCCCCAATTCTTCAAATCGCATCAAAGAACCAAAGGAAACTACTCTCAGTTGCGCAACTACATAACTACAGTGCTAACAATTTCAGCAAAAGAAGGCGAGATCTGGAGGCGCAGGAGGGATTACCGCGTGGGGAATTCGAGGGAGGCTAGGGATTGACTTGGCGGAGGAGGGTGCCATCACGGAAGTAGTAGGGAGGCGATGCGGTGGTCGACGGTGATTGGTCACAGAGGCTCGATGTTGATGCCACCCCGGTGGCCGGTGGCCCCATGGCCTTCTCCCAAGGCGAGCTCATCCCCTTCTCCAAATGAGCTATTGGCGATGGGGAGGGACCCATGGGGGAGGAGGAGGGGGGGGCGAGAGGCGAGAAAAGGGGCCGGGCATAGGGCGAGGGAAGGGCCGCAACAAGGGCGTGGGGGAGGGCTGCGTGGGGGCATGAGTCACAGACGAAGAGGGGCCAAGGGGGGGCGAAGGGAAGGGGTCTGGGCGCAGAGGCGGAGGGAGGGACGGTGGTCGGGCGGCGTGGGGAGGGGGCAGCGGGGGCGTGGGGGTACGGGCCGGGGCGGTGTGGGGAGGGGGCGACACGAGCGGGGGGAGGTGGTCACGGGCGTGGGCATGGGGGTGGTGAAGAAGGTGAGACGCGTCCAGGAGGTTCTCTCTGTGAAGACCGAAGAAGCAGACACGTGTTAGAGAAAACCGGGTGAGCGATGGATGGCACGCAAGAAGCGCGAGGCAGCATCGGACGAACGAAAAAAACGAATGACGTGGCCTGTGTCTCCGCGCTCTCTTTTCCCCCTCCTTTATACTGGAGGATTATAGATAGACTTGTCTGCCCATCTGCAAGCATGGTACGAAGGTGGCACATGAAATTTTAACCTCATACATATATAGACTTGCAAGCATCTTATGAAAAAAATTAACTAACCAAAGGAAGAACCAAATGAAGAAACATTCAGGAGCTAGCGTAGATTTTAACTCGTTTGGTTGGCTGTGCTGACCAAGATGGTTGACGTCTAGCACACCGGAGGCCAAGCTATGCAAGCCTATGGTTTTTAAGCTACTCCACCTGAGATGGTTGCTGATAAGATTATCCAGGTGCCCCTCAGTAGGCAAGGTAGTGAAGATTTAGCTTCATGACCACATACAAGACCTAGGTCTTACACAATATGTTCTGTATATATTTTTAGCTTAGACAGAGGGCTTTTATTCCTCTCGAAGCAGCTCTGGACGTGACCTCTCCTCAGCGTACGGCACAAATGAAAACATTAGAAGACACTCTAGGCTATAAAGGCACAGAACAAGATGAAAATTCTATTGTGGCATTTCGCACATGACTGCTTTCGCTGATCTAGTATCGATCTTACGAATGAATATTCGGGGGTCTACTAGAATTAGAACCATGCAAAGAAAGACATGGTGATTTAGACAGGTTCAGGCCTTCTCCGGAGAGAATGACAACCTTACTCCTGTGTTACTATTTAACTATACTGATTACAATCAGGAAGAAAACTAACATCTAACGTCTAATGTCTCCTTCTCCTGATCTACCCCAATGTCTACTGACTTTTGCCTTTATATAGCGCATGAAGGGGTGACAGTTACTCCAGGCCAAGAGACGCCTCAACGTTTGATGTAATACGTATGTTGATGGAAGTTGTTATCAGAGATAACACTCAACGTCGCCTGACAGTTATCATCAGAGACAGAGGCGTAATGCATGCAATTATCCCAGATGATAATAGCGTACATATTAACTACTCTGTATTGATCTACATAATGTATAAGATTCTCTAATCAATTATGCCAACAGGTCTGTAGACTTTACTGACTATAGGGTGGTCTTAATTGACTTGGTCGTAGAAAGGCTTACGACCATAAGGTGGTCGTAGAAAGGCTTATGACTATGAGGTGGTCGTAGAATATCTTACGACTATACATGGTGGTTGTAGAATGGTTTACAACCAATTATCTTAAGCTTCTCCCTTATGAACGATAAGGGGTATACTCAAGACTATCATAAGGATATTGCTATCTATAATAACAATTACAGATAAACAATTAAATTAATTGAGGATTATTAGATCCTCGTCATCTAGCCCTCCAACTTCAAGTGAAAATAACTTACTTGAAAAAGGAGATCGTAGAATAGTAGTCGGAAGCAAAGTTTTTCCGACTAGTATTTCATTTAATCAGAAATAGACTTGGTCAAGAAGGTAATTTCACTTGAGTTGTAAAGACAGAATCACTTTTTCCGAACAGACAGAGTAAAGAATCTCAATTGATTCTCACATACCTGTCTGTTGGAGCGGTTCCCGAAGAGGTGGCAACTGTTGAGTTCCCACGATCTCCAACTCAGGCGTGTGGCTATAAAAATCTACTACAAGTGTGACTTAGGGTTTTTAATTTCCCTATTTGCTTCGACTGTTCTTCGATTTCTTGTTTTATCCGCTGCCAACCAAATCACAATCTCTCCCAAAACTTTTCCAAATCCAAATTAATCTCACTTAGAAGTGATGGCCGTAACCTCTTCTAAATGGGAGAAATTGGAGATGGATGTGGAGAAGATGAAAGCTTTGGTCGCAGTGGAGAAGATACCGAAGCGAGTCTATGTGAAGTGGATGGAAGCTGCTGGACAGTATTGGCCCTCGGGTGAAGAGGGCACTATTCCAGTGTTCCAATCGTATTGTGAATGTGGCTTTCGATTGCCCGTTCATCCTTTCTTCACACTCCTACTTTAACACTTTGGGGTAGAATTGGTAAATCTTATTCTCAATTCCATCACAATGTTGAGTGTGTTCGTCTACCTGTGCGAAGCCTATCTGGGAATTCTCCTAGATTAGGAGCTCTTCCAATATTACTACGGAATGAGCAAGCACAACGGAATCGCAAGTAGGTGCGGTTTGAAGCTCCACGACGGGAAGTCAAGGTAGTATATTCAGATGTTCAACCGGTCCAACGAGGATATAACAATCCTCATTTTATTATATATCTATAATTCATAGTATGGATAATAATGACGTCGTGTAACTCTTGAGTATACCCCTTAATACCCCGTACACGATGATGACTAGTGGTAGGTGGACTTCACCTATGATAGGTCTCAGTCCTACGAGGGTAATACTACTAGTATTCCATCTGTTGTTGTAGATTCCTAGGTATAAGTGGTGAACGATTATCTTCCCTAGGAGCTTGTCGATCACCAGGTGTTCAAAGAACTCTTCTCCGACTGGAGTTACAGTTAGGAGAGCGTCCGGACCTATTGTTGTGTCGTTCTTCATGAGGGGAGTTATTCGGACGACTAGTGTTCGACGGAGTTGTCCCGATATGACTACTAGAATGATGCCGATGAGTTTTCTCAAGCCTGACCATTGTGCCCCGAATCGTACGTGCGATCTTTTCAGCAAAGAGGTCGTAGCCTGGTGCTTATCCAAGTTCTTCAGTCGGGTTCTCGATCAGGTCATTTATACGTTGAAGTACTTGAGCTTCCTCTGACCGATATTGAATGTGCCCAGGTAAAGTTCTCTAGGCTGCAATTCCTCTTCTCCAGATGGTCTCAGGATCATCCATATCTGATTTTACTTGGAGTTTGTCTCAGTGGAGAGCGCCTAGGTAAAGTTTGGCGTGAAGTGAAATTGGAGTATGGCTTCCATCTCTACCGCGAGACGTTGATTTGTGCTAAGTAGTGGCTGTTCAATTTCCTGGAACGTTCCTCGGTTCGGGAGGCAATGGTTCTTGCTGTTACTCTGTGGTATATTTGGGAGACCCGTAATGGTGCACGAAATGATGAAGGTTTGTTGCATCCTGGAAGGGTGGCTGCGAACGTTAAAGTTTATGTTGAGTTGATAGTGTTGCATATTTTTAATCCGGATCCAGGTCATAGGCGTGAGTCCTTGCATTCAGTCCCTAAATGGATTCTGCTGTCGGCAGGTATGGTCCTTATTAATATCGATGCAACACTATTTGCTTCTTCTCATCGAATGGGGGTTGGCGTGGTAGTCCAAAACCACATTGGTGAATGCTTGGCTGCCTGCAGCAAGCGCCTTGATGGGATCACTACTTCAGAGTTAGCAGAAGCATTGGCTTTTCGTTGTGCAACAGCCCTCGCCCGTGACGAAGGATATCAAAATATCATCCTTGCTTCTGACTACTTGTCTGTGGTGCAACCGTTAAATTTGTCGATGCAAGATCGACCCTCTGTTGGAGCGGTTATCTTAGATATCAAGTCTATGGCAAATGGTTTTTCCTCAGTTGTTTTTCGTTATGTTAGTCGTGTGGTGAATGTGACGGCACATACTCTAGATAGATCTTATGAGCACTCTGTTAGCTCTTTTATTCGTAATGATGTACCGGAGGGTATCCGGGAGACTCTTCGTAACGATATTTTGTGATCAATAAATTACCGGCATTTTCTAAAAAAAAGAAGCAACTCTGCCTGCTGGCCTACTCGTTGGTTACATGTACCAGATTTTTATTCTTGTAAGTAATTGCGCATACTAGTACTTGTCAAAGTCAAAGGGCCTATTTGGGTCGGTTTTAGCTTCTGGCTTTTGCTCGGAAAATCCGGAAGCCGTCCCAAATAGGAGGCTTTTCACATCCGCTACGAAGACGCTTCCGATAACAGCTAGTTTAAAAAAAAGCCGCCACGAGGAGCTTCCGCAGCTTCCCGCACCCACCATTCCCAAATTACCCTTGATGTTCGGGGGTAATTACCTGCCGATTGCCACCGCATATAACCCCCGCTGGTTGCTTCCCCTGCCCCCTCCTCCTCCCCGCATGCAGCCGGCTCCCTCCTCCTCTGCCTTGCCTCCTCCTCCACGACGAGGCCAGGCCTCCTCTCCTCCTCCCTCCACCCCCGACACGCAGCCTCCCTCCCCCCATGCCCCCTCCTCCCTAGAGCCGCCACGCCTTCTCTCCCGCCCAGATCTGGACGCCTCTACCTCGGCCCCTCCGCCTCACCTCCGGCCTCCTCCTCCTCTGTTGGCTCACGCTGTCGCCGTCCTCCTTCCCCTAAGCAGCGCCTCCTCCCCTGACATGGCGTCTCCTTTCCCGATGCCGACCTTCTCCTCCTGCTACCCCGACACCCAACTCCCCTACCCTCGGTCCTCCTCCTCCCCCCGCAACGGCCGCCACCATCTCTCCGCCACGACGCATGCAGCCAAACCCCAGCCATTATGTTTTTCTTTATTTTTTCTGTTGTAATTTAATTCTTTTGTAATAACTGTTTATTTTAATAATTGTTTACTGTAATAATTAATCATTGTAATAATTGTTTTTCATAATTATTTATTCTATTTATTTATGTAATATTTGTTTGTTGTAATAATTGCCGTTAATTACGTTAATTGTGGTTTATTGTTCTAATTGTGGTAAATTGCAGTATATTATGTTAATTGTTGTCAAATGCGAACAATCGCGTTAATTACGGTAGTCGTCGTCAAATGCGATTAATTGCGGTAATCATCGTAAAATACAATCAATTGCGCTAATTGCAGTATTCGTCGTCAAATGCTATCAATTGCGCTAATTGCGGTAATCATCGTCAAATGCAATTAATTGTGCTAATTGCGGTCGTCGTCATTAATTATCGTTAAATGTCATCAATTGCGCTAGTTGTTGTCAATTGTGTACATTGTTCATTGTCTTTAAATGCCGTTAATTATGTTTAGCGTCGTTAATTATCGTCAGTTGTCGTTAGTTCTCGTTAAATGTTGTTAATTGTGTTAAACGACATTAAACAAGTCGTTACTGTTCTTAGGGGCATTTCAGACATTTTTCAACTCGGAAGCAGCAGCCGGTCTACCTAAAAGCGAGACAACTAAACACCAAATCTTTTCAGCCCAGCCGTTCAGCCCTGCAGCATAGCCAAAAACTGTTCTTCAGAAAAGCACAACTGTTCCAAACAAATCCAAAATACTGCATTTGACAGAAGATAATTGTAAAATCAGACAGCAGTGCACTGCAAACAGGTGGCGTTTGTTCGACTGAGTTCTGTACTGAAGCAGTTGCCATGCTACAATTCAGGCTCCTGTTTGCTATAGCACATGCCCGCTAGGTTGTTTGTCGAGGACCTTGCTCTAAAGAATGTCGTCGTATGAGCAAGATAATTATCATCATACTTGGTTATACTGATACTTCTGTTGCTCGCAAGACTTAGCGAACCAATATCGATAAATCGTATGACTTGTACGTCTTGCGGTTGGACCGTTGGTGTGTCAAATGTCAAATGCCGCGGGGATCAATTTATATCACGGCAAAAGTGCGTGGACTCGTACAAAGAAACGCTTAATCCCCGAGGCGCTGTCTGAAACATGAGATGAGAATTTTAGCAGTAAGAATTAAACTGTTCCACGTGAAATTCATACGTTCTAAACCGGTCCATTTATCTCCGTAAGGTCTTGTTTGGATAGAAAAGGATTAGAACTAATTTTTTTAGGTTGGAAGAGATTTTAGTTTAAATTCTGAGTTAATTCGAAGGGAATGAGTCAATAAAAAGAGTCCTGATTCCTTGATAAGTGAAACGTACGAGTGTATGACCATCCTTCGATCCCTTACCTTCTCACGCCATAACCATCTATCGCCGCTGATGTATGACAGTATGAGACTGGAAATGAAATGATAAAATGAATAGTGTTACGTACTTAGGTGTGCTCGGTCGAATACTCGAATCGCACTGACATAATCATGATTGGCTGGCCGGCCCAATATGGCTAATGTGAAGCTCGTGCCCGGCCAGATCTACAATACGAGGCCCAAGGATAGGTAAAGCACCAAGTTAGACCACCAGTAAAACACGGGCTGGGCTTTCAATGGGCTAGATGAGACGTCGGCAAGTGTTTTTTTTTTCGAGAGGGGAGATTACTGAGCTAGTACTGGCTACTGGGCATTGGCCTTGGGCAATAGCGTAGGTGTCGGTGTGTTCCAGAAGATAGCGCTAGCTTGTGGCTGGCTGTAAAATGTTAGGCTGCTGGATTACGAGAAAAAGGTTGGCCGGGCAAAATGTTGCCATATGGACTATTACCCTATCAAGCAGTTCCTTAGTATTTTCCGAACCAGAACTGCGACATGTGCGGAAAACATTCCAAGTTTCCATGCTGGTCCGCCCACCTGAGCCGCGCTCTATAATCCAGAGAGAATTGGCTCCTTGGCCCACCGGTCAAATCCCAAATTCTAAAAATATCATCAAAAATTAACTAATAGTATAAATGCTATTGCTTTCATATAAGCTTCTAAAAATGTCATTGCATCCGTAAAACTTAACTGTAAGTACCACTTTGACATGGTGAAAGGGGTTTTGACTATGCCATAATGGCCATTTTACCCTTTCACATGAACTCAATTTTCGGCACAATACCCTTTCTTTGTTGTAGACTCTTATTTCATCAAGCAAGTTGTGGGCAAAAACCCAGATGACAACCGGCGCTCGTGGCCACGCGTGTAGCAAGAGGCCCAATGGTTGGTGGTGCTTGCATGTGAGGGAGCCTACAGGAGCGCCATGTAATAGGATTGAGAAGTGGTATGGAGGACGAAGAAATGTGTAAAGGTAATTTTTGGTATTTTGCAAAGGATGTCTATTGTAAGGGTATATTCAACAAGGTTATTCAAAAGTAATGACATATTTACAGTTAGCTAATTTTCAATGGTATTTTTAGAATTTGAGGTTTGAACAGTAGCATGAAGCCATTTCACCCTATAATATATCACCACGATCCCGAATTACTACTCTTAATTCCTGAACGAAAGGGCTGCATCTCGCACCCTCCACGTCATCAAGAAAGGCCAACCGTCGGATGCGCGCTCGACCATGTCCGGCCCGTCCGATCGACTTCGCTCGCGTGCCTGCCGTCTCCGCTGTCGGATCGCGCCTACTCGCTTGTGGTCCGTCCTATCAGGGCCCACTAGTACAAACAGGCTCATCACAGACGGTTCGAAACCGTCATCATGGACGGTTTTTGACCCGTATGAATTTGTATGTCTGTGAAAACAAGCGGTTATCACAGACGGTTTTTTGTTGAAACCATCTGTGATACGGCATAACACAGACGGTTTTTTTTGTTGAAACCGTTTGTGAAGTGCCAGTATCACAGACGGTTTCCACCAAAAATTATTTGTGATACGTAGGATATCACAGCGGTTCTATTTACAAACCGGTCAGATTGGAGATATATCACGAGCGGTTTGTAAATAGAACCGCTCAGGATATCCTCACGATCACGCAGACGGTTTGTACATAGAACCGTCGGTGATACTAGACCTTCACAGACGGTTACAACAAAAAACCGTCTGTGATAGTTCTTTATACCTAACTAATCTTTGTTTGATTTTCGGCTAACCTAAGATATTGCTAGCCATGCCCTTTGAAAACAAGCATGCAGAAAACAGGTACATCACAGATAATCAATTGTTAATAGCTCAAAGTGATCATTTACAACTCAAAATAAATTACAAAAGAATTTGTTCAAGTATTGTCACTATAGTTACAATTGGATTACAATTGACTCAATTGTTTGAAGGTGGTTGAGAGGTGTCGACGGAGTGAAAGTCTCCATCGGCATTAATGATCTGTGTCTTGATGAAGGCGTAGAGCTTCCCTCGAATGTCCGCGATCTCTTTCGCAACGACTGCATCTAAATCTATGTATAAGCCCTGTCGCTAGCAAGAGTAAAGTAATAAGCATATATATTTAAATTTATAATTCGAAAATAATTATTTCGAGATTGACAAACCTTGGGATCCTTTATCTTAGCACTAATCATTTTCTCCATATGATGGCAAACATAAAATGCACATAGGTGATCTTGTTTTTGCTGGCGGCACTGCAAAAATAGAATTACATATGTAGGTATAGTCAGTTCGAGACGCATTATTACGAAGTATGATATAGGATTATTGTGTTGTAGCGCGTACCGGAAATCACGTCCTGTGTTGCAGTGTGGCGCTCGATCCCTTGTATGCCCATTCGTCAGCAACATAGGCAATGAACGACCTACATGATTCCAAAAAGTTATCCTCGACTATTTCAAACGAAGGAATACTACAATAGAGTTATGTATGGAGGAAATGAGCATACCTGTCGAGTATTCCTTTCACAAAGGTGAAGTCGTGCTTTTTGCTGATTAGGGAATCAAGATATATTACCTTGTTCCTCTTTGGTACAATGACTAAAGGGATCCAGTGGAATCTACTCATGTATGTCGCTATAGTCATTAAACCTAAGTTCGTGCTGCGTATAAAGTACAAATAAAATTTATATAGCAAGTAGTGAAGTACTTACTCCTGGTTGTAGGGCACCACTATATAGTCCTTGTCGTCCTGAGCAAGCAATCCCGTCGTTATGTATTTCTCAACGAAGGATGCGTCTTGTTCGATGGTTTGCTTAGAGACCACATGTGGGTCGAGAAAACCCATCGGTTCGGACAATTCCCGGGCTTTTTTCATAATGTATCTATACATAAGCAATGAGTTGTGATATTTATCGGTATTACGTGAATGTAGAACTTGATTGTACACACTTACAGTGTCCAACATCATAGAAGCGAGACGTTGAGGGCACCGAGGTTGAATAGGTCGAATAAGTCGTTGAAGCCCACGACGAAGTGGCCCGGCCCGTTGAAGAAATGCTCCTCCTTGTATCTGACGGTGATTCCAGTATCGCACCCCTTCTCTTTGGTCTTCCGCATGTACCAGACATGCAAAGCCTGACAACCTTCTCCAGCGTGGGCTAATACTGTGTCGGTGGCCAACGGACTTCCGGTGGAGTATTTCGAGGGCTTGGGAGGCGTCTTAATGTTCATCGATTTCGATTTGGCCTTAACGACTGGCCCGCTACACGTCTTCCTATGAGACAACTCGGGAACCGGTACGGTGGCACGCTTTTCTTGTTCCTTCGGCGTCTTCTCCACGGGAACCGATGAGGTGGCCTTCTGAAGCAAAGGCTAAGGTGGAGTCATCGTGGGTCCCGTTGGAGAGGAATGGTCATGTCGAGATCGCGACACTACTGGGTCCGGCAATGTCCTTCTTGGGTCACTGGATAAAAAGTGTGCATGGCATCCCTTAGTGTTCTGATGTCTTCGTTCGGGTGAATCTCCAGCGGGACAGCCATGAAATTGTCATGTACCATGTCCACCTGGACCCTGGCGTAACCTGTGCGGCTACCGGCACCGTCTTTGCCGTCCCTTCATGGTATGGATACACTATCCCCCACCCAGCCTCAATAGAAATGGACCCAACCATCCTCACTTGGAGCTTGCAGAGTGTCGGCTCCTATAAAATGATACACAATTAGCTAAGGCGTTCTATAGGTCTATCTTTGGTTCATTCCAGAGATGTACATTACCTTGATGTCGTCGATAGGTAATTGGACGTCGTTATGTTCAGAATTTGGAGTGGACGCGACGCTACTCCAATGTTGAGGAGGACTGGCTCCCAAAATAACGGGGGCGGCTTGCGACTCGCTGAGGAGTTGATTCATTTGATCCTGCAATCTTGTTATCGGTCCTTGAAATTTTGCAATAAGCACCTGTTCCAACTGGGCGTCGTGCTCGGCCTTGGATCTCTTCTTACTCCTATACGCGTCGGAATCCATCACTCCAAGGTATGCAAACCCCAACACATCGCGTACAACCCGGGTGCTCCTTGTTTTCTAGGGCCGTAGATAGTATATCTTTCTCCCTGTCTGCTTCGAAGGAGCCTTGGGAAGATTCGGTAGTCAATGCATGCTGTAAGAGGTCATCATGTTATTATAGACACTATGAAGTTATGGACTTATTAACAACTAGGTAGTTCGATATATTTACCAGACGTTGGGACACTGCCTCATCTACCGGGTTTGTGAAAGAGTTGCTGCCTAAAGACGTGACTTTTGCCCTCGCTCTTAACCAGCTTAGGGCACGCTCGTTTGCGATCCCAGCAAATGGCACAGTTGTGTTCTGGTCCTCCGCCGCCCATTCCGTGGCTTCACCCGCGTACCCAGCAGTGTCGAGTTTGTGGGGGTGAGTGTGTTGTGCCTAGAGAGCTTTGTGCACCGCACTTTGCTCCTGAAATTCGGCCGTCGTCTTTATAGCCACAAAGGCATCCCATATTTCCCGTGACAAGAATTGATACTTCATGAAGGGCGTTCGACCCGTGTTCACGTATTTCGTGACAAGCGTGCACTTGAAGGTCCTCCACGCGTGTCCCATCGCGAGCAACGCCTGCCGTTCTACGCGTGCCTGGTTTGCTTTTGGGATAGTGAACGAGCCTAAAAGTTCTATCCACAGCTGGCCTCTCGGTACGTCCGTCAGAGACTTCCAGCTTGGTGTGGTGATGGGGACCCGTTCCTTTGCAAGTATCCCGCAGATGGTCCAAAATGTCGCCTCTGCCATCTTGGTACTCAGAGGGACCCTAGAGGCACTAACCTCCGTGATGGTCAGTCGGCCTGCAGGTAATTTCGATATTCCTCTGCCATCTCGCCTACTTATCAGTTTTGTCGGACATCCAGACGCATACGGCGACGTTGATACCGGCGGCGAAGACAGTGCAAACGCCATCTCGCTTACTTGCTATCTATATAAGTTACCCAACCAGTTAACTAAAATTGCCTTGTAAACACATTAATTATATAAACAAATAGAAGTTACCCATTGAACTTAAATATAGAATACATAGTAACAAAAATAGAAGGTACCCAAATAGTGAGTTGTGAGAGTGAAGGGGATAAGGGGAGGGTAGTATGGTCATGCACAGGGCAAGGCAAAGAGTCACAGTCGAAAGCCTCAACATTAACATCAGAAACACATCAATAAACAACACAAAGCACAGATGATTAATGATAGTGTGTGCTCTCAGAAGGAGAGTTACAAAAGAACAAGTCTTTGCCATCTGAACCCTATTGTCTATACTCTTCATAAATTAAACATGACAATATAGATTCAAAATTTGAGCTCTAAATAATACTTTCTCGGATCACAAATGACCTCAAAATCAAAAGATCACAGAGTAAACTTTCGGTCAAACAGGGAACCAATGTTGTTTATACACAGAACTTGAAAAGTCTTAGTGCAACTGAATACAAAGCACAAGATCAGCAAGTCTGCTACTTGGACAACAGAAGGTCTAACCAACAGACTGCTAATAACCACTAGAGCCAAAATGCTTTACAACTAGTTCCACTCAAAGGTGACAGATTGACAATAGATCAAGATGACAGCAGTAAGTAACAAAGTAGAGCTCAAATATGAATTGTTTATCAGTTCAATTTCAGTATTTGACCATCTTCATCATAGAGCAAAAGACCCACCATCACCCTCAATGCCCAAGAACACCCACCATGTCCATAATCTCATCATATCTAGCACAAATACCATTAATATTGAAGAATTTGCACATAATATGGAAACATATTTTATACAAAAAATAGAAGTTACCCAACCAATTAACTAAAATTGTCTTGTAAAAATAGAAGTGCTATATATAATTAACACTGCTAACTATTCATGCAAAGTATCTATTACTCAAATTGTATCAAACGATACATTCACATCAATAGACAACAAATGGAAGCATACATAGTTCGTACTACTCAAGGAAGTCTCAAATATAGCACTAACATTCTTTTGTTCATTCAAGCAAATATAAACAACATACTTTGAATCAATGTATCAAACAACTGGACAGCAAAGTCAATGAAACAAAAAAAAAGGATTTTAATAAACACTGATATGATTTGCCAAAAGAACATACAGTGACAAAAATGGCACTAAGCGAGACACTGATTTAGAAATAACATGCATAAACTTAATATTCTTACCACAAAAAAGTAAATCTAAAATCTAAAATACAGTCTAAATATTATTCTTGACACATATCAGTAGGTTAAACTACATAAAACTTTATATGCATTCATCAATCAGCAACATAGTATCACATAGAACATTCAAACTGCATTCATCAGTTAGCAACATAGTATCACATAGAACATTCAAACCCTAGCTACATAGTATCAACAAAGCAATGAGGAAACGCACCGTCAGCTGCTAGAGAGGAGGGAAGCTGGAGAACCGGAGGAGGCGATAGAGTTGGCGGCGCGAGGGAGTACCGGAGGAGGCGCTGGAGCCGGCGGCGCGAGGAGGGAGCTGGTGACAGGCCAGAGAGGAGGATGGCGATGGGCAGTGGAGGAGGTAGTGCTTCAGTGGAAGAGGAGGTGACGGACTCGTCGAGGAGGAGGCGGCCGCCGTGGGCCGAGTCGAGGAGGATAGCCAGTGGCGACAAAGCAGGGGGCGGCCAGGTGTCGGTCAGGAGCAGCCGTCGGGGGAGGAGGCTTCAGTGGAAGAGGAGGCGAATGGGTGCTTCAGTGGAAGTGATGATCGGTAAGGGCAAAAACCCTAGCGGTTCCCTCCTTATAAAGGGATATCACAGAAAATTCTATTATGGAACCGTCTGTGATAAGTAATCACAAACGGTTCCATAATAGAACCGTTTATGATAAACTCATATCACAGATGGTTCCTTAACAGAACCTCCTTGATCCCCTTTCTCCACAAACTCCAAATGGTTTCCCCTCTCGTGCCGGCTGTATTGGCCTATATTGTGCTTGTTTACTCACACTTCTCTGGTCGCAACCTGGCCCAAGCTGTGGACAAGCCTTCCGTTCTCAATGCCATTCGTTTTAGGCCCTCCGATCTATTGGAGACCATAGCGGCCATCATCTGTCGACTGGGGCTCTCCTTAGACGGACCAATGCGAGGGTCTGCGGCATCCAACGAGTAAACCTCATCGTGGAGATCGTCCTATGAAACTACTTGGTCCGCATCGAGGATGCAGCCCGGAGAGTCGAGGACGACATCCGAATTGCAGGAGAGCGGGTCGACCTCGCCGAGAAGGAGGAGACCAGGGTTGATGGCCTCTGGGCTATATGGGGCTTGGTTTCGGAGTCCGAACGGCCACAAGCATGAATCGAGCGTGCAAGGTCGTAGGTGGAGACGTTTGATCTGACAGTCGTTGATCCCGCCACCATTGAAGCCGACGAGAAGGCTTACGAAGATTTGAGGCTAAGATAGGATCACTAATCCTTTTTTTATCGTCTGTGATGTAAAAATGATATGGTCTTTTTTTATCATTTGTTTATTACAAGTGCATAATATTATCATTCCACATTACAGTGAAGTCCACATTGATATCAAAATCAGAGATGACAAATCCATAATGCATGACAATTCCACATTGACATCAAAATAAGACATTACAAGTCCATAACACATGGCAAGTCTACATTGACATGTCTCATGTTATGGAATAAATTACAATGGAGTAAATTCTTAATTAAAATATAGCCCTTCATGATGATCGACGCGCATATAGCTAGCTTCCTCACTGGGTTCTTCCTCGAGCCTGATGCCATCTCCGAAAGGAGGCAACTTGTCAAATTGATTGTACTCTTCCTCATCCACGGCATTCTCAACTCCGACAATCTTTCTTTTTCCATGAAGAACTAGTGGCGGTTCTTATTTGCTGGGTCCGTTACATGAAAAACTTGAACAACTTGCTTAGCTAGTACGAATGGTTCGTCCTTATATCCGACACGTTTGAGGTCCACAGTAGTGACGCTGTACTTCTCGACCTTCACACCTTGCGGAAGTTTAACCCAATGGCATCGAAACAGGGGGGATATTGAAAAGTACGTAGTCGAGCTCCCAAATCTCCTCTATGAACCCATAGTAGGGATTCAACCCACGTGGCCCGGCGGTATTGAACTGCCCATGAAACGCATCTATGCGGACACCGCTGTTCTGGACTGTGCTCTTCCTATCTTGAGCTATCGTATAAAATGTGTACCCATTTATGTCGTATCCTTGCCACGTCACAATTGTAAATTTTGGCCCTTTTGCCAACCATAGCAACGTATCATCATTTGATGACCTCCCAGTGAATCGCACCTTTAACCATTCGTTAAACCGATGGTTGTGCTCTCTCGTGATCCAAACCTCCGACTGGTCTGGATTCTGTTGGCGTACCATGTCTTTGTACTCGTCAATGTACGGGGACACTTAGGTCATGTGTTGCAAGACCGTGAATGGGCTTGAGCGTACGTATCCAGATCGAAAGTGATTGATTTCCTTCTGACTGTTCCGATTCCCTCTAGTCTCCCCTCATGACGAGATAGAGGCACACCTATCGGTTCCACCTGAGCCATGTAGTCGACGCAGAACTCAATGGCCTCTTCGGTTGCATAACCTTCGATGATGTTGCCCTCCGGTCGAGATCGATTCCGTACGTAGGACTTGAGAATTCCCATGTACCTCTCGAACGGGTACACATGACGTAGGAACACAGGGCCGCATATCTTTATCTCTTTCACAAGGTGAACAATGAGATGTGCCATGATATCAAAAAATGACGGAGGGAAATACATCTCAAGATGATATAGAGTCGTCACCACCTCGGTCTGTAGAGCATCTAGTCCTTAGGGATCGATGACCTTCTGAGCAATTGAGTTAAAGAAATAACACATCCTCAAGTTTGCCACTCAGACCTTGTTCGGTAAGATACTCCTAATTGTAGCAGGAAGCATTTATGTCATCAGCACATGACAATCATGAGACTTCATACCATTTAATTTTAAATCTTCTATAGAAACAAGTTTCTTAATGTTAGCGGAGTAACCGGACTGAACTTTCACACCATGCAAGCTCTGACACAGTTTATTTCTCTCGGCCTTGGACAGAGTATAGCAAGCTGGGGAAAAGTATGCTCATCCTTTATCGGTCTCTTTTGGTGCTAACTCGGTCCTTATGTTCATATCAACCAAGTCACGCCGAGCGTTAACACCATCCTTTGTTTTGCCACTAATGTTCAGTAAGAGACCAATCAAGCTATCACATACATTCTTCTCCACGTGCATGACATTGATGCAGTGGTGAACTTCTAAGTGCTCCCAATAAGGCAAGTCCCAAAAAATTGACCGCTTCTTCCAGATGTTCTTCTGACGGGTTCTTAATTTACGTCCCTTCCCAAGCACAACATTGATATCCTTAACTATAGAATAGACCTCTTTCCCTCTAGAAGCCCTTGGAGCTAAACCGTCCTTCTTATTTTTGTCGAATTGTTTCTTCATCTTGCGGTATGGGTGAATCCTAGGAAGAAACCTACGGTGACACATATACACAGTTTTGCGCGAGTTGTTCAGCCATACACTCTCCGTACCATCTAAGCAGTGCAGACAGGCTTTGACTCCTTTTGTACTGAAACCCGAAAGGTTACCAAGGGCAGAAAAATCATTGATGGTGCAGAACAACATGGCGCGTAAAGTGAAGTTCTCTCGTTTATACGCATCCCATACTTGTACCCCTTTGTTCCATAGTGTCACAAGATCTTCCAGCAATGGTGCTAGGTATACATCAATATCATTCCCAGGTTGCTTCGGCCCTTGGATAAGTAATGACGTCAAAATGTACTTCCGCTTCATACACAGCCAAGGAGGAAGGTTGTACATACATAGATTGACGGGCCAGGTGCTATGTCGGCTGCTCATGTTACCGAAAGGATTCATTACATCTATACTCAACCCTAACCTTATGTTCCTCGGTTCCACACTGAACTCTTCGAAGCTCCGATCGAAGTTTCTCCACTGGGCCGAATAAGCTTAGCTTTCTATCTTTCTTACGCTCCTCCGAGTGCCAACACAGCAATTTTTCCTCCTTTGGGTTATAAACAATTCAAACGTAGGATCATAGGCAGATACCACAATATCTTAGCAGGAGATCCTTGCTTCACCTTATCAGTATTCTTATGCTTGTATCGGGGTGCTTTGCACACGGGACATACATGCATATCTGCATACTCTTTACAGTAGAGGATACAATCGTTCGGACATACATGTATTCTTTCTACTTCCATCCCCAACGGACAAAGAACCTTCCTTACTTGGTAGGTGGTGCTGGGCAACACTTTTTCCTCTGGAAGGATGTCCGCAAGGAGACCTAACAACGCCGTTGACGAGGATATAACAATCCTCATTTTATTATATATCTATAATTCATATTATGGATAATAATGACGTCGTGTAACTCTTGAGTATACCCCTTAATAGCCATAAGGGAGAAGCTGGAGGTCATAAGTTCTTCTACGACCACCTAGCAGTTGTAAGTCCTCTTACGACTACCCTATAGTTGTAAGTCCTTCTACGACTATCCCATGATCGTAAGTTCTTCTACGATCAGTTTGTGGTCGTAAGATCTTCTACGACCACCACCTGGTTGTAATCTCTTCTACGACCAGTCCCTAATCGACAGGGTTTACAGATTTGTGAGGCTAGTCGATTAGGGAATCTTTCGCACCATATTCAAAATATGGGCAGTAAATTACGCGGTTATTCTCTGGAATAATGGCACGATTTTAACTCCTTTGTTATGGTGATAACTACCTGACAGCATGTGAATGTTACCACTCCCATAATAACCTCCAGTAACGTCTCAATAATCTGGGACATTAAGGCAGTCTTTACACTGGATGCGTAACGGTACACCTTGAGGACTGTATAAAAGGCAGAATCATCAGGACAATCGGGGCGATCCAGAGATCACGAGAAGTACAATTCTCTAGTCTTTGGCTCTATCTTGTAATCCAGCATACTCAATACATACACACAGGAGTAGGGTTGTTATTCTCCCAGGAGAAGGGCCGAACCTATATAAAAATCCCCGTGTCTCCATCTCTGTGTGATTTTGAGCCTAGAGGAACCCCCGTATCAAACAATCTTTATGTAAGTTCGGTCCTAAAACACAGACAGTTGGCGCTGACCGTGGGGATCTTCGAGTCATTAGCTTTCCTTTGTCTTTCCAATTCTCATGCTCTCATGGCAGGAGAGTGGAACGAGGAGAACTGGTTCGACTTAGCCGATTACGCGGATATCGACATGGATGCCGGTTTTGACTACGAGCCGAGTGATGCATCATCCGATGGTGGTGTCGCCCCGGAGATCTTTCTCCAGGAGACTTTTGTTGGACCAAAAAGGCGACTAGAGGGGGGGGTGAATAGGAGCACAATCTCTTTTTCACCTTGATCGAATTCAATACGATTTTCACTCTAATAGCTATAAAAGCTATGAAGATCAATATATAAGCACAGTGGAAGACTTGTATTGAATCCAATCAAAACCCAGAAGCAAATAGACCAAAAACATAAAAAATCAAAACCTAAATGAGTTGGGCGGTCTGACCTCCAACTAGAAATCGGTCTAACCTCTCAATACATGGCGGTCAGACCTCTAGGCTAATGAACAGTGAATTAGTCTGAAAACCAAAACTCAAATCGATCTAACTTTTGATCCGTAAGACCAAACCTTACCAAATTTGAGATACACCTTGTCTAAGATATTGGGAACCTATTCCAATCAAGGATCGCAGAGATCCATGCCAAAATTCCTATCTTTTTCAGATTGAATGAAGTGTGCACCAAAACCAAGTCAAAATCGAAATATGATCTAGAGACTTGCTCGTGGGTAATTGATGATCAAGATGATCCTAGATGGGTTCCCACATGTCACAATAAGTTCACAGTAAGAGAACAAGCAAAAACTCGTGGAACAAAGAAAGACCACAAATCACCAAATAGAGAGAAAGAAAACAAATGGACTCATTTTTGGCCCAGCTCCAAAATCCAAAATCTCATAAAGGCCGGTCTGACCGATTTCCCAAAGCTGGTCTGACCACCCCCCTGGCCGGTCAGACTGCCACCTGGACCGGTCAGACCGCCACTTGCCTGACAGTAGTTTGAACTTCGCCGAAAACGCGTGAATCGATAAACCTTAAATGACATTGCCAATTGTAACATCATCCTAAGATCTTAGGCATATCCCCATGATATCCACAACTTTCCACCAGCGGAGTTGAGGAGGGATCCTTATCCCCCACAACGATATGTCTAGATAGGGAACCAGATTCCTCAGAGGGCAAGGGTCAATCCGACCGCAATGAGGGCTATCCCAAGGCAGACTCAGAACATGGCGAGGGTTCCCTCTCCAAATGTCCAAGTCCACCTAAGATAGTCCGACCTGGCGTGACAACTCTTGGAAGTCGTAATTCTGGATCTTCATCAGCATCTGGTGATTCTCTCTCTCCGGTTAGCCCAGCCAAGGAGGCGATCGAACATGCTCCTCTTGTGAGTTCGACCATCGCAACGCAGGACTCACTTGTCGACGGAGACGGTTATAACCGGGAATTCCCCTTCCTGGAGGGGTTTGCTCTAAGTTGCCAGATGGTGTCATTCGATGACTCCTCAAGCGAGGAGGCCTCAAGCACAAGTGGAGATCATCAACGGGATGTCTTTGTCCTGCCCACAGGTAGCAATAACTCTCCTAGAGACAGGGCTGAGGACGTTCCCCGAAGATCACAACCTACGACCGCTCGTAGCAATGACAAGGACACCTCCGGCGATGAACAGAATCAATACTCTGATGAGCGTGCGGAAAATTCTCGAGATCATCGCACTTCACTAAGGCAATCTCAAGGATCAGGTATGGATGATTATGAAATAATCCGACGGAAATGAGTTGCGGTTCAGAGAAAATTGCGTGGGCGCACCCAATACCAGTCGGAAGAAGCTCAGGAACTTCAGCATATCAACGATCTGCTCGAGAACCCCTCTCGAGAACTTGCCCGAGCACCAGACTACAACCTCTTCGCTGAAGAGATCGCACGAAGGCTGTGGAGCACGATGAGCAAGCTCGAACGACCCCGCCGACATCATGCTGAAATTCATGGCAGTATAACTCCATCAGCTTCCAGTCGTTTGAATAACTCACCGCATGGGGATCACCGCAAGGTGCATCATTCCCCAAACCAAAAAAGAGTTCCTCGAACACCTGACGATCATAAAGCTCCTAGGAGAGGTGATCATTCACCACTTCGACCAAGAGGTCTGCAATAGCAGATAGAGTACGAGGAGTATTACCCTCGTAGGATCGAGACTTACCATAAGTCAGATTCACCTGTTGCTGGGTATCGTCGAGTACGATCACTTGGCGACGTCAACCCCTCTTTTTCTACACAGGAGGCGTTACGACATAATTACCGGATGTCGGGCATTCTCGCCTGACCATCGAGTAGTTCACTGGCTGCCGCGGTTTAGACCAAGGAACATGGAGAAGTTTGATGGGTCTCAAAATCCCATCGAATTCCTTCAGATCTATATGACCGCTGTTCGAGAAGTAGGAGGAGGAGAGCGCGTCATGGCAAATTACCTTCCGACTGTGCTCGAAGGGTTTGCTCGATCGTGGTTGTTAAACCAACCAGTCGAGTCGATCTACTCGTGGCAACATCTCTGCGATCCATAGCTGGCCAATTTCTAGGGCACCTACCATCGCCCCGGAAAGGAGTACGACCTACACAGGATGCGACAAAACGACCATGAAACACTACGCTAATTCATCAGGTGTTTTAGTCAGGTTCGCAATTCGATTCCTGAGGTTTCTGACTCATCTGTTATCAGAGCCTTCAAGCAGGGAGTCCGCAGTAGAAGGATCACAGAGGACATCGCTTTGAACCCTCCTGCTACTGTCGTCGAACTCTTCGAGATGGCTGATCGGTACGCTACTGCTGATGAAGCAGTCGAGTGGACCAAAATCATTGATCGTGATAACCAGCACCCTCAGGAGACCGGCGAAGGTGGCAAGAAGATGGATAAGAAAGCCAAGAAATCCAAGAACAAGGCAAAGGGCCAAAAGCCTCAAGCCAGTGCTTCTAAGGAGGTCCTGGCCGTAAGCGATAAAGAGCCACGAACTGCCAAACAACACCCCGATCGAGGCAAAGGTAAGCGCCCCAAACAGAAGACCGATAAGCCTAGGTGGTGTTCTTTCCATAAAAAGAAAGGACATGACCTTCGCAATTGCCGAGTTTTCCAACGAAAGCTCGAGGACTACTACAACGGCAAAGGACTACTTCCTACTCTCGAGGAGGTAGGGCAAGCCAGTGGTCGTACACAGTCGGACGACAATGAGGACATGCCGTTTCAAGATCCCGAGCACACCATCGAGCACATGTTTGGAGGATCATCGACATACGAGTCAAAACGATAGCTTAAGACAGTCGAACGTGAGGTAAACTCCATTGACCCTCCTCTTGACAATAAGTTATCGAAGTGGTCGGAAGTCACCATCTCCTTCGAGAAGGTTGACTGCCCGATCCCTTCGACTCAATCGAGTCGATTTCCGATCGTGGTCGAACCCACCATCAACAACTGTCAAGTAAATCGAGTGTTGATTGATGGTGGTAGTTCGTTGAACATTTTGTTTACGAACACCCTGGACGAAATGCAAGTCCCTAGGACCAAGGTAAGACTGGTAAGATATTCATTTCATGGTATTATACCGTGGTCTTCGGCCAAACCCATTGGTCAAGTTTCTCTTCCTTTAACATTTGGTTCACCAAGTAATTTCAGGACGGAGAAGATCTCCTTTGATGTGGTCGATTTCGATACGACATATAACGCCGTACTCGAACGACCAGCTTTGGCAAAATTCTTAATGGCAACTCATTATGGGTATCAATGTCTTAAGATGCTAGGTCCCAAAGGAGTAATCATAATTTATTGTGATAAGAAGATGGCGCAGACGCAGGACCACGATCCTCGAGATGGTAGGGCAGATACCAGCTCGGGAAGAAAAAGGGCAGCCTTCGACCAAGCACTCGAAACCTAAAGCTGCGCCCAAGCTGAACAACCAAGTCAAAGAGGTTCCCCTGGATCAGGAGGAGCCCTCGAAGACTGTTCGCATCGGAGATACTTCCAACCCCAAATAGGAGGACGCCCTCATCACTTTCCACCGAGCAAACGCAGATGTCTTCACGTGGCAAGCATCCAACATGCCCGGAGTCCCCGAGGAGGTAATCGAGCACAGGCTAGCTCTACGACCTGACAAAGTACCCGTAAAAAAATTACGGAGATTTGCCCCTGATCGACGAGATGCTATAAGGTTAGAATTGGACAAGTTACTTAAAGCAGGTTTTATAAGAGAAGTCGACCACCCAGAGTGGTTGGCCAACCCTGTATTGGTTAGGAAGTCTAACGGCAAGTGGCGAATGTGTGTAGACTTCACTGATCTTAATAAAGCTTGTCCAAAAGATGATTTCCCTTTAGCTCGTATCGATCAGTTGGTTGACTCTACTGCTGGTTGTGAAACATTAAGTTTTCTAGATGCATATTCTGGCTACCATCAGATTAATGTGTGTCTAGAAGATTAAGAGAAGACCGTATTTATTACTCTATTTGATATATTTTGCTATGTCAAATTGCCATTTTGTCTAAAAAATGCTGGCGCTTCTTTTCAACGTTTGATGCAATCGACTTTTTCACCTCAGCTAGGTCAAAATTTGGAAACCTACATTGACGATCTAGTCGTAAAAAGTATCAAACAACTTGATCATATTTCAGACTTGCAAGAGACATTCGACAACCTCAGAAAACACCAATTGAAACTCAATCCTGAGAAGTGTGTGTTTGGAGTCTTTTCGGGAAAATTACTTGGATTCCTGGTCTCTGTACGAGGGATCGAAGCAAATTCTGAAAAGATAAAAGCCATTGTTCAAATGCGCCCTCCAACCACGAAGAAAGAAGTCCAAAAGCTCACAGGGTGTATGGCGGTTTTAAGTCGTTTCATAGCACGTCTGGGAGAAAAAGGACTACCTTTCTTCAAACTTTTAAGGAAGCATGAGGGTTTCGAGTGGTCGAAAGAGGCAAACGCTACCTTCGAGGATGTTAAGAGATATCTTACGAGTGCTCCTGTTCTGGTTTCCAAGAAACCAGAAGAGACGCTCTTAATTTATCTAGCTGCCACGCCACAGGCAGTGAGCGCAGTACTAGTCATAGAACGTGAAAACATTCAACGACCAGTGTACTATGTAAATGATGTTTTGCACGGACCTAAGGAGCGTTACCCTTAGGTCCAAAAGTTTCTCTATGCCCTCCTCATGTCTTCGAGGAAACTGCGGCATTATTTTCAGACGCACAAGATAATTGTGCCGTCAGAGTTTCCCTTGGGAGTGATTCTCCAGAATAGGGAAGCAGTGGGACGCATGTCTAAATGGTCAGTAGAACTTGGGGAGTTCGACCTCCATTTCGTGTCCCGAACGACCATTAAATCCTAGATCTTGGCAGACTTTATCGCCGAATGGACAAATCCTGAACCTGTTCAGGATCCCCAGTACGATACCCACGACCAGTGGACGATGTACTTTGATGGGTCACTTACTTAAAGTTGCTCGGGGGCTAGGGTGGTCCTGGAATTTTCTAACAGAGAGACCTTAAAGTATGCCATACAGTTAAACTTTCAAGCTACTAACAACGTGGCAGAATACGAAGGTTTACTAGCGGCATATGAGTCTGCGCGCTCATGATTCGACCACTACTCGTGAGAGGAGACTCTCAACTAGTCGTGAATCAGTCGAGAAAGAGTACCAAGGTTTCTAACCCGACCATATCTCGGTACTTATCAGAGGTTCGAAAGCTTGAAAAGCATTTTTTCGGTTTCAAGGTACAATTCATCCCTCAAAAGGATAATTTCCTCGCGGACCAATTTGCTCGGATAGCTTCTTCCCAATCACAAGTACCAAAGGGAGTCTTCTTGGAGCAACTCTAGAAGCCATCTCTAGTAGACACACCAGAGATATCTCCTATTGAGACAGCCTCTCTAGAATACGAGGATACTTGGATGGATCCTATCTACAAGTATCTTCAGATGGGTTCCGTACCTGATGATGATCTCGAAGTAAATCGTTTATCTCGAAAGGCCAAAATGTACACTTTGGTCGAAGGAGTCCTCTATAAACGAGGTACTCAAGGGGTACTCATGTGATGCATACTGCAGAAAGAAGGACTAAACCTCCTTCACGACATTCACGGGGGCATCTGTGGAACTCATGTTTCCTACAGAACGATGGTCGGAAAAGCCTTTCGACAAGGATTTTACTAGCCAACAGCCCTCTACGATGCCAAAGAATTGGTTAAGAAATATGTGCAATGCTAGTTTCACAGCAGGCAAATACACCAACCGGCTCAGGCATTACAAACAATTCCTCTATCTTGGCCTTTTGCGACCTAGGGTCCCGATATCCTAGGACCGTTCCCAAGGGCTCCAAGGGGCTTTGAGTTCCTTTTTGTGGCTATTGATACGTTCACAAAATGGATCAAAGCCGAACCTGTGGCTGGGATAACAACGGAAGCCGCAAAACTATTCATGATGAGAAGCGTGATTACTCGATTTGGAGTCCCAAGTCAAATAATCACATATAATGGTAAACAATTTTCGAGCGCAAAATTTCAGGAATTTTGCGACGAGTTGGGTACCAAGCTCTGTTATGCCTCTGTCGCCCATCCCCAAAGCAATGGGGTAGTCGAACGAGTGAATGGCCAAATAATGCAAGGAATCAAAACTCGAGTCTTCGACCAGCTTGTTAAGCGTTCGGGGGCTTGGGTACAAGAATTACCCTTAGTATTATGGGCAGTTCGCACGACCGCTAGTCGGGCAACAGGCGAAACTCCTTTTTTCCTAGTTTTTGGTGCCGAAGCCATGCTTCCGCCAGAACTAAAGATCAGGTCAACAAGGGTCGAGAGTTTCAATGAACATCTTCGAGCGGATGACATTAACCTGCTCGAAGAAAAGAGAAATCAAGCTTTAATCTGCTCAATGGTCTACCAAAAAGCCTGCAAGCAAATACTACAATCGAAGGTCAACCTCGCAGCTTCTTTGTCAGAGGTGACTTGGTATTGAGAAAAATTCAATCCCAGTCTAATCGGAACAAATTTTCCCCTAAGTGGGAAGGTCCTTACACAGTGGTCGAAGTTATGTGTCCAGGTTCGGTACGACTGGCAATGGAAGACGGCCGGGTTCTCTCTAATTCTTGGAATATCGACCAGTTACGCAAATTCTATGTGTAAATGACCAACCATTTAATAAAGCATTAGGTTCTTTCTATCTTTAGTGTTTTACTTTGAGTAGTGTTTTGACAATTCTTTCCACCATACCCTAGTCGAAGGTCCGTCTTCGACCAGTTCCTAGTTGTGAGCTTTTCCACGATAATACACTGGTCGTAAGACATCCTATGACCAGTACCCAGTTCATCTTTACACTGGTCAAAAGGATGGTAACATCACCTAGTCGAAGCCTTTCCTCTCTGCACGTGGTCCAGCCCACTTGAAGGAACTTCCTAGAGTCGACTTGTTCCTCCTTTTTTGCTACCAACACAAAGAGCTTGGGTTCAAAACATGGTCGAAATAATGTCAAGCCAACTCTTAGTACCTTAGTTTATTTCTTCATTCATCTTTTTGAAAAATAAATTAAGCCGAGTATACTTTTTAAATTTGCTCGACTACTTTCGGTAACCTCAGTTTGTTTTAACTAGTCGAAGGAAGTTGCAACACCTAGTCGAAGACTTTCCTCTCTGCACGTGGTCCTGCCCACTAGAAGGAACTTCTTAGCGTCATCTTGTTTCTAACTCTTGCTACCAGAGCGAACCTATTGAGTGCATTGAAATAAGTAGAACAATTTTTTTAAAGGAACTCCAGATGTTTATCTAACTCAAGCTGGCCATTCTTGATTTGATTATTCTGGTCGAAGATGGTAACATCACCTAGTCGAAGTCTTTCCTCTCTGCACGTGGTCCTTTCCACTAGAAGGAACTTCCTAGTGTCAACTCGTTCCTACTCTTTCGACCAGTGCATGATAATCATGATCGAAAAACTACAAGTTAGCTAAACCTCTCTCTTTTACAAAACCCATTTAAACACTATTTACTCGGTTTATCTAAATAAACCAAGCAAATAGTCGGGGGCTAGGATAAAGTTATTAACTTAACTTCAATTCTTAGTCTTGCTCTTTTTTCCATTCATTATCTTATGAGTTACTAACTACTCGACAAGATGATTTTCAGGAAAAAGGAAATGATATATATATCAACATCAACAAAAATTTGTCTTTACAGGACTCAGGACTCTGGTACAGACTGCTCTGGTGAAGGAGATCTTATCTACATACCCTCCATGATCGCCTCGTGATCGGTCAAGCGAGTTATCATTAATCGCTTAATACGCTTCGCTTCAGGCGCATTTAAGTCGTCTATGACAGGTTGCAAATTAAGGTTGGGATCACGGGCTTTAAGTTTTGCCAGGACAAATCTTATTCCTTCTTCGATCGCATCCTTTATCGAATCGAATTGGTTAGCCTTCAAGGTAGTCACCAACTCTTGCAAAGTTCCGACTTGTTCGCCAATGGCACTTAAGTGGGCAGACGATGTGTTATCTCGAGGAGTAATCCCCTCAGCATGAAGCCCACCGAGTACATTGTTCAGAAGTGAAACGTTGTCTTGAATATTGATCTTCAAAGCCTTCATTTCCTCTCGATTACGAGTCGAAGCCTCGTGGAGTCGTTTTATTTGTACTATATGTTCTGAAAAGAATGAGACCAGTCAGATAAAATGACATCGAGAGGAAAACACAACTAATCGTAGGTAAAGATTTGCTTACCAACTAGTTGAGAATCTAACTTCTTGACTTCATTGGCGTGAGCGACGGTGTCCTTGAGGTAGCGCTGCTCCTACGTCTAGACCTCTTGGTCCTTCTCTGTAAAGAAATAAGATTCAGAAAAGGAAAAGAAGGTTGAAGGCGGTCTTAAGTTCAGCACTTACCGCTTAGTCGTCCCTACAACTTTTGGTTTGCAGAGTTTGCCTCCGAAGCTTCTTCTGGAGGTCTTCAATCTCCTCCTTTAGCTTTTTCGTCTCGGCTTTCTCATAGTCGAGAGAATCAGCTAAGGTCTTCTCATCACTCTTAAACCTGCGAAAGGAAAGAGTGGACGTCAGCACCAAACAAGTGGTCATAAGTTCTTCCACGACCAAGATCTAGTCGTAAGTCATTCTACGACAAAACCCTGGTCATAAGCTCTTCTACGACCAGTACCTAGTCGTAAGATCTTCTACAACAAGCCCCGCAAGTACTGTGTGAGTGGTCGAAACATAAAAGACTACGAAAGCAGTTACTTACCACTTCTCTGCCTGCTCGCAAAGTTCCGATTTTTCCTGTCGCAATTGGACAAGTTGCCTGTTGTATTCAACAACAGTAACAATTTGCTCCAATGCTCTCTGCATAGAGAAAGACAGTTGGAAGAGAGAAAATATATGAGAGCAAATACCGAACAACAGGTACTTACATTCATTGCCCTTCGTGCAAACGAAGATACTACCCTCGTGGGATTCCTCAGCTCATCAATCTCTTGCACTCGGTCCCACCACACCTCTTCAAGACGCACGTCATCAAAAACATCACCTCCATCAGGAATATTTTTGGGGGTGAGGAACACGAGCACGAGGTCTGAGAGCAGAAGATCCCACATTGGAAAGATGGCCCGAAGAACTCAGAGGCGAAATTAGCATATTCTTCCTCCTCTGATTCGGTAACACCAGCTCCTCCTTGAGGACCTGGGGGAAAGTCTGCAACGACTTCCTTCCCGGGGCGATGACCTGATGCCTCCACGGTATCAGGCATTGTCTTTGCCTCAGTCTCTACGACCACTCCTATGGTCGTAGCCACTTCTGGCCCAAAGACCGCCCCGGTGGTCGTAGCCACTCCAGCACTAACGGTACCCTCCACCATTCGGACGGTGGACGACCCTTCGACCACTACCATTGCTGTTCCTTCTCCTGCCGGGGAAATAGCAGTGGTTTCCTTGACAAGAACGTCCTCGAGGGTAACAGGTGCCGAGCTAAGATCGTAAAAAGGAAAGCACAATTAGGTAGTAAAAAGGAAAAGGTAAATGTTGTTCTTACACTTTTGTCTCTTTTACATACCTCCTAGTGCCAGACTTGATCTTGAGTTTGGAAAAGACCCTCCCTAAGGAAGGTTTCCTCGACTTTTTCTCAACCATGTCTAGTCGAGACTCAAGTTGAGGAACAGCTACGACCACGTCTGGTTGTGGGTCTTGATCGAGCGCCATCGCTCCTTGAGACTCTTGGCTCTCTGGACGGTAGAGACCTGTCTCGACCGCCTCAAGGACATCGCTACCCTCAATGACAGGTACTGCTGGCGCAGCAGTTTCCTTCACAAAAGACATAAAATTCTTTCAATTCTCCTTTTCTAGTCACTTGACAAAGCCACAGGAAGCAGAAACTACGAAAGTTTTATTGTTGTGATAGAAGGTTACCTTAGTCTTGGGGGCTTTGCGCTTGAGTGGTCGTAAGATCTTCTACGACCGCTACCTGGTTGTAAGCTCTTCTACGACTAGTCCCTAATTGATAGGGCTTACAGACATATGGGCCTAGTCAATTAGGGAATCTTCCGCACCATATTCAATATATGGGCAGTAAATTACGCGGTTATTCTCTGGAATAATGTCACGATTTTAACTCCTTTGTTATGGTGATAACTGCCTGACGGCATGGGAACGTTACCACTCCCATAATAACCTCTAGTAACGGCTCAATAATCTAGGACATTAAATCAGTCTTTACACTAGAGGCGCAACAGTACACCTTGAGGACTGTATAAAAGGCAGAATCATCAAGACAATCGGGACGATCCAGAGATCATGAGAAGTACAATTCTCTAGTCTTTGGCTCCATCTTGTAATCCAGCATACTTAATACATACACAGGAGTAGGGTTGTTATTCTCCCAGGAGAAGGCCCGAACCTGTATAAAAATTCCTATGTCTCCATCTCTATATGATTTTGAGCCTAGAGGAACCCCCGAATCAAACAATCTTTATGTAAGTTCGGTCCTAAAACACCGACAGCCGTGAAACTCTTGTCGGACCAACCATTGCTTGCCTTCAATTTCAGCAGTTCAAGCACGGTTGACATCCTTGTGTATTCCGGCTTGTAGCCAGGGAACAAAGGTCTCACCGAGTCCTCCATTAAGCCCTCGAATTTTCAAAACTCTCTCTCACTGTAGTTCTGTTCTGCATCGCGTAGCATCTGATCCAGATTGTCATCGTGCAGCCTATCCTCATCAAAAGCACAGTCCACATCCGGCATATCGCTGACTTCCTCCACGATGTCGTCATTATTAACTTATTGTATAGTCTTCTCTTCACCGTGACTGGTCCAACATGTATACCCTTTTTTGAAACTCCGTCAAATCAAGTACGTTTCGATCTATGTCGGGTTATTAAATATCTTGAGATTATCACAATCAATGCATGGACAATACATAAATTTTATCCCCTTCCTCAACATATCTTGCTCGGCGGCTCTTCTAAAAGCAAACACGCCATTAATGTACTCTTGAATCACTCGGTTCGCACTGTACATCCAGTTTCGGTCCATCTATGCTACAGATGTAACAAATTAGTGTCAAATTAGATTAACAAATCACAAGTACGTACTCTTCCTATTGACCAAACATACTTATATTGATTAGTGATTAACTTATAGCAAACATAAAAGGGTTATAGATTGTTACCCTCGGAGCTCACGATGAAAATACCAAATATTCCTCGAGATTCCTCTCCTTCTCCTTCTCCTCCCTTCCTCCTTTCCTTCTCCTCCCTTCCCTTCCTTCTCCTCTCTAAGCTGGCGCAATGGGGGAGGACCTGGGTGGCGGCACGAATGGGAATGGGAAGAGGGGTCTGTCGGGACCAGGTATTTATAATGCCAGCCTATCACAGACGGTTTGTATCACATACGGTTTTTTAATAGAATCGTCTGTGATAATTCTCAGATGGTTCTTTTTTAAGAATCGTCTGTGATAGCGGAGATTATCACAGACGGTTCTTTTTAAGGACCGTTTGTGAATTATCACAGACGGTTCGAAAGGAACCGTCTATGATAAGTTCAACACAGACGGTTCCAAAGGAACCGTCTGTGATGAGGCATCCACTATTGCCTATTTTGTAGTAGTGGCCTTCAGCGCTGACCCTAATCCCATCCACCTAGACCTAGCTCTCTCCTCCCGTCTCCACGCTTGCTCCATCCCGTGCGCCGCTCCTCCCCTCACTCCATGCCCCTCTACCTCCTAGCCCCTCCCTCTTCCTCTCCCGCCGCCGCCCGCTGGGTTTCCCTCGCCAACCGCAGCTGCTCGCTCCATCTTCCCCCTTCCTCCACTACCGCCCCCTCGGTCTCCCTCCCCAGCCGCCGCCGCTCCCTTCCTCTTCCTCCTCTGCCGTCCTCTCGGTGTTGCCCCTCACCTCCCTTCCATCTCCTCGCCTCTCCACCAGTGACATCGGTCTCTCCCTCTTCCTCCCCTGCCGCCTTCTCGGTGTTGCCCCTCACCTCCCTTCCATCTCCTCGCCTCTCCACCAGTGACGCCAGTCTCTCCCTCTTGCTCCCCCGCCGCCCCCTCGATCTCTCTCTCAGCCAGCACTGCCCGTCCCTCCCTCTTCCTCCCCTGCCGTGTCCTGTTCCCCACGCGTTAGTCGGATTAATACTATTTGCTCTGTTGTTCGGTTGTTCCTGACATGTTTGATTAAACTGATGGAAGTATCTACTGTCTATTGTGTGATTTCGATGATAAATACACACTTTGTGTCATGAATTTGGTGAACAGCTGTTAAAAATGCAACCTTGGTGAACAAATGTAGTTTCAGAAGTGAAATCATTTTGACATTTGTGGTTTTGTGATTGTGGTTTGACAATTCTGATCTAAGTTTGGTTTTAGTTGGTTCCACCTTTTGTGCCTGTGGAAATTCCTTGGTTTACGTACTTATGTATGCTTGATTTAGAACCAATGTGTGGTATCTTTAGGTCAAGATCTGATCTTTCATAATGAATTATGCAGGCTGATCAAAGAACGTGTGGGAATCGCCATTAGGATTTCTCATGTTCTCTTTCACATCGCAGATGGGGGATGTGCAGAAGCTGCCTCTTATGCAATATGTCGTTTGCCTTGCCATAACTGAAGCCATCGAAGAACTGTGCCGTGCTAGGGTGAGGATTTAGTGCAGTATCATCATGTTTCATGTTTGTTATTCACATGTGTTGTCCATTGATTGCATTATGATTATTTCCCTGAGGCTGACTATTTGGTTATGGCATCATATATTGTCTATGTAATAAAACGCATGGATTACCAGAACTTGATGTAGGGATAAAATGGACCAATGATCTCTATTTGAAAGGGCTAAAAGTCAGCAATATTCTTTGTATCTCATTATATCAACCAAAAATCTACAATATTTGTACTGGAATCATGCATTTTGATTGATGTCGATACTTGATACTAAATATTGAGGATCAAATGATATTAGGTAAGGCAGTTTTCAAGACATTCGTTGTGATAAACTTCAATTCCTTTTATTCTTTTTTAGGTACTGGTTTAAATGTCGATAATGAGAAGCCTACAACATGTTTGAATGCTGCACTTCAATAAGTAAAGGCTAATTCACCCAGGCTAAAACGAGAAGACATATTGGCATCCTTCTTCAACAAATTTGAAGTTCTTTTTGAGATTTTCTCAAATCAACGTAACTTCGGTGGCATTATTTTCCCTCCTTTACTTTAGTATTGGAGCATATGTTCATTAGCACAGTAGTACTTGATGTGTATGCATAGAGGATTTTTTTTGGTTGCTCATAATTTTAACTTATGATACATTTCCTTTGCCTTAGTGAGTGATGAATTCATGAATCCTTATTTCTTATATGTATGATGACTATATTTGCAATTTAAGGTGAATTTCCCAATTTTTGATGGGAAAGATAACCAAGGTCAAGAAGTAGCGCCTGAGGAGAATAGTCGTATTCAAATCAAAGAAGAAGAGCTCGGAAAAGAAGAAGTCACAAAAACATGTAGAGATCAACATGCACCTTACTTTCAAGTTTCATTTTAGAGTCAGAGCAAATCATGTTTCAGCTAGGCAACTGCTAATTAATTAAGGTTTTTAGTGAGGCTACCCTCACTCTCATGTCATATTTTAAGCTTGGACAGCAAATAGACCAAAATCTTGACATGTTGTTATTGCTTATTAGTAGTAATTAGTAAACGAAATCTTGATACAAACAGTTTAGTTCAGGCAATGTTAGAAGCTTCATCATTTTCTCTTGGAAAACAATAGCATTTTCTTGTGAAAAAGGGATCTCCCTTATACATACATTTTCTTAGTTTCTCTTCTTCCCATCTTAGAGTTGAAGCATACCTACAAAGCTCATATCCATGCCATAAAACTTGATTCCCCCCCCCCCCGGAATGAACTGTTATTTATATAATCATGTGGTTCATTGCTGAGAGGCCAAAAAAAGGCCACATAGCATAAAGTAAATCAATGACACATTGAAGGTTTTATAGTAGGAGTATTTTCGGAAGACTTATTAGGCGCATATGCTTATTGTTTGCACTTTATTTTATTTATGTCATTGATTAGCAAGCCATTGATCACCACACTAGAAGCAGTACCGATTTCATATAGGAGATATCCTTTGGACAATGTAGTCAGGAGAACGCACGGTATTACTAATCGTACAGATGTGCATCCTAAATCCAAATGGTAATTTTGTGTATGCTTTGACTGCTTCTTTCCAATAGAGATCGAGACCTATGGATGAGATTTAATGGTATTGATAGGAATGTTTGATATGCAAATAGGATTTGAGAGCCCACCCGGACGCTCTCAGATCGTGATCGAACGTTTCACGAGCACCTCTGGGGAATTCATATACGTAATTCTGTATACGTGCTTAGTATCATATTACTAAGTGTCCGGCCAAGCCCCTTAGCTTATATAAAATTAGTTACATGTCGCAATCCAGATACGTAATTTCGTAGTTTCCCTGTTTATTTGCACCTCAGTGGACACATAAAATCATTTACTTCACTTTACACTTCTACTCCTTTTCAGGATTTTCAGATTTACGTGCTTAGTACGATGCAAATTCAAAAGAAAATGCATGTTTTATGTGTCAACAGATAGTAAGTTTCGTTTAATAGTCATGTCCTCCCACAGTCAGTTAGTTCTTGTATCCGTTCACTTTACATTTGCTTCCTAATTAGTTCAATGGGTTTTTCTATTATGGTTCCGATATGGGATCCTATTATTTTTTGGTTTGTGTTGCATGCAAATTCTCACTTAAATATTGTCCTCCCCTAAAATGAGAGGTATATATGATGGTCCAACATGGCACTACAACTAAAATTATTATGTTAGTTCTATTCTGTTGTCAGATGTAGATTTTGTGCCTCTAAAATGAGAAACACATGTGCTGCTCCAGCATGTCACTATATGTAAAATTACTTTATTAATTATGCTCTGTTGATATTTGTTATATGCATCTTTTGTTTTGTGAAGATTTGTCTTATGCGCTATGGCATGTCGAATCCTAATGTTCAAAAATAAATAAGATCGGTTAGAACCTTCTCACCCATGTACAATAGCCACAGCCGCGCCATTTGGTGTGGGTTGCTTTCTAGTGATGGATAACGAATGAATGAAAGAAACCATTCCTGACCGAGCTTTGCTTAAACAAAATGCCACAACTCACATGTCTTATTCCTTTTCCTGGACGTGACTTGTATATCGGGTGACATATGTAAATTTCCGGTCATAATTCCAAAATCTTCTTCGAGGAAAAAAAAGAGGAAAGAATTTGTTACGAAACATTGGTACGAGAAAAAGATTAAACCACTCCTAAGGGCTTTCACTCCTTTGAGCTATAAATATAAGGACTTGTACGTGATACAAACATATTAATAAAGATTACAGATCCTCCTCTATACCCTTGCGTTTATTGTGTCTCTTTGTGTTCATATGATTTTTTCTTGTGTGATTGATCTATGCCGATATTACGATGACTACCGCTATTTCTCAACACATTATCAATACGAATTGCTCTACATGGCCGAATCAGTATGTTGTTTGGAATTCCATCTTTTCAATCCCTAGTTTTGATGCTAGATTAATCTGGTAGATTAATTTACGAACATGAGATTAGATCGGTTTTACTGTTAATCGTAATTTGTGATCACTTCTCACCTATCATGGTGGTTACTATTCATTCTCACTTTTCTTTATGTTTTTTTATGTTTAGAATTTTTTGACGATGGCCATGGTGGTCGGCACGTTGCTGCCTTCTAGTGATCGCCATTGCTCATTGCGCCTCGTCTTGGCGTCGCAGGCCGTGCATGGCAACTAGATCGGTCAGCACTATCGCTCGCCCATCGCACAGACTGCACTGTGGGTCGAGCCCATTGTGTGCGGATCGCCAGATGTCAGCCGCCGAGCGCCGCCTCCAGCCATGTGCACCTCTGTAGCACCCCATTTTGGGGGCTGTTTGTGTGAATTTCAAATTTGAACTTGAATTCAAAATGCAACTCAAATTCTCCCAATTTCAACTTCCTTGTTCTTTTCCTCTTCGGGCTCAGCCTGCGTGCAACTCGTGCGTGCCACGCGCTGCCCCGACCCATGTATAAATTATTGGTCTGAGTTGTTCTATTAAAGTCTTATCTCCTGCTGAATAGTTGATTAAATCTACTTAATAGATCATATTGCTAGTCGCATACCTTACTCGTAGTAAACTAATCTTGCATGGAATAAGTTTATAAACCATATGCCTGGAAAATTAAAAATATTTTGCCACGCCTTGCTAACAAAATATTGGAAATATGCTCTTGATATCTAATAAGCCTCAATTCACTAACTTGTAGTGCAGAGATGCTTAGAGGGTAAAAGGGAAACTATTTTTTCTTAGTAACACCAGAACAAGCCTAGTCATTTGTTGATCTTTGATGGATCATTTTGCCTAGAAAAACGTCATATTTCTCAAATAAGTACAAAATAACTTCAGCCCTAAGACTTGTAGTCTATATAACACTATCCTCCACCACACTGATTTCTTATTTGAAGAACTTTGTAAGCAGAATGTTACAGAGTATCTATTGGTTTCACGCCAACAAAATTGTACTCCTGTTGAAGTATGATTGCAAATCTTTAACTCCAAGTTGATTTCAAGCAAATGCCTGATGCACACACTATCACTTGGGATTTTATAGTTGGCATGAAAAGTGTGATTGCAAATCTTTAACTCCAAGTTGATTTCAAGTAAATGCCTGATGCACACGCTATCACTTGGGATTTTACAGTTGTCATGAAAAGTATGATTGCAAATCTTTAACTCCAAGTTGATTTCAAGCAAATGCCTGATGCACACGCTATCACTTGGGATTTTACAGTTGACATGAAAAGGGGAGGAAATTGGGCATGTGTGGGATATTGGAAGATAAGAGGCATAGAAAACATTGTTGGTAGGCACAGTCCTAGGTCAAAGCCGGAAGCAAATTAGCCCGAAGCAATAAATTAATATAGTTTATTTTGGGAGATAATTAAAGTAAATTGCACGATTATTATCCTAATCCAGTCGATATGGAAAATGAAATTTATGACATTGCCGATACCCATGTTGTTGGCAACCACAATAATTGATGCCCATGAAAGGCAATTAATTTGTGTCTTCAGCAATATGTTAACCGTCAGTGAGCGGGAATACACACGGCAAATCAACAACAGCTTGATGCAGTTGCACATATGCTACGTTTGGTTATGCATCGAAGCATGCCATACTCATCAGAAATGACACATGCATAAATTGGTAAGTGTAGTCTGTAACTGCATCACCACCAGAAGTCATATCACTTGCTTGAAGCAAATATAGATCTCGAAAGAAAGATGATCTATTGGACTCTGTTGATCATGAATAATCTAAATTTGGCCATGATGATTCTGGCATTACAAATTAAAATAAGGCATACAATTTATCACCTTTAATTAAATATGTTCATGTCGAACAATAAATATTACCGTCGAATAATTATACTATTACGGTGATTCAACTAGATTTGAAGTGCAGAAGAAAATCTAGTATTTCCGTGCAGATTAACTATGATAAAATATTTTATGTTCCAACATTATATTTATGTTCCTGAAGAGCATCCTGTAGTTTTATGCTGTTAGAACACACTGTTTATGACTATAAGAAAATATGTTGTGTGCTTATAAATTTGAAGTTTAATGATCCAAATTATTTGAAATAAGGTATGAATAATTAGATCAAAACTTGGACAAATAATAAAGAAGCAAGTCTAGATAATAAGTCTGTCAACTCTCGGACCCTCGTATAGGACCTTCGTCACAAATTAATAATCAACCAAAAGTTGGAATATTCTACAGAATATTAGGATCATGCAGTTTTCTTGCCACTGCATTGATAAAAATCTAGCTCACTGCATATAATTATCAAACCCCTTATTGAAATAAGTGTGTGTTGGAGGAATCAAACATTTTCCACATGTTATCACCACTATAGCATACACCTTTGGACCACCACCAGTTGTTGGATATCATGTTTGAATATGAAATTCAATCAATCATGTGCCCATGATAGGAGAATTTTGTGGCATTCTATTAATAAAGATCGAATCTCGACATTAAGGGAGAGAAATGCCTAGAAAGTTTGAATGCCAACGTATTTTTCAGAATGAAAAGATCTTTAGTACGAAGATACACACACTAGTCAAGCTAAACTTAAGGTTTAGTTTATACTCCTATGCGCCAGAAGTGGGGAGTCTGCCAGATACATTATAATTATGGAGGAGTTACCACAACGTACTTGCAGTGTTGCCAAGAGTGGAATATCCTGGGTTGAATAGTATATCCACCTATGCGAAATTAACTTATTGGTTCTGAACAAAAATATGTGGGGATGCCTGCGGGTCTAAGATCTAATGACACTAGTCAAATCAATTAAAATCAATTATTAATCACTCTTTTAACTCTCTTGAAGAGAACTTACCTTGAAGATGAGATACCTCATGAAGAGGTTCATCATGAAGATGAAAGCCCGAGCTATTTGATGTGCACATATTACAATGCTGGGAATGCAGAACGACTAAGAATCTTTTGTTTGGGAAATGATAAAGATCTGGTTAACACTGAAATACCCTCAATTTGAAGGATATGGGAGAAAAGTTATCAGCAATCATTTTGCCTCTACAATTGCTAAAGTTTCTCTTATGAGAACATAGATCCGGAACCAAATTCCATGGTCGAGCGTTTGAATCGTTCATATCGGGTCACATAATGAAAGCATATGAGGCTGAACCATAATTGCTGAATAAAAGTCTTGGAAGCAGGTAGTTCAAACTTGATGGGTCATTATGAATATAATGAAGTGGTGAAAGCTATGGTTCAAAGATCCGCATATAGACCGCTACTCTCCATTATGAATGATATAATGTTCTGCTGTATAATAATTCTGGCAAATGGCATGAATAAATAAATAAAATATGCAGTCAATGGGTTCTGAAAATCCTTAATGAGATCCTCAAAGGATTCAAAATTCCTAGTGAGAAAGGAAACAAAATCGCAATATATATATATAACTCATACCCAATAGTTTCTTACTTGTAGTAAGAGCATCTCCCGAAAGAGAGCGCATCTCCCGAAAGCGAGAACATCTACCTGAAGGAAAATTATCTTACCAGTCGATCTCTTAATCACACTAATGATTACATGATCCCTAGAAGTGGATAAGGACCTATCAAGACCCGAAAGAATGTAATGAAGAACCTAAAGACCAGAAGTGCGCCACACAAGCACTTATAAAGTTTACGTTCCACCAGAAGCTCATGGAATGATGGTTTCCTCTAGTACCATGATAATACGACATATATTGGTGATATTGGTAATTAATCCCTTAAACACCAAAACTGAGACTGGTCATATTTACTCTTGAGTGGTATAGCTATACTTTATAGTTCTGCAGAACAGACTAATCGTTGTAACTTTAACCACCCATAGATAGCTATAAAATGTTAAGACCCTTTAAGTCTTTGATAAATCGTATCCGAAAGGCATATGACTTTGCAAATAGTATTACCCCATATCCTCTGCAAGAATAATATACTTGTGTTGCATAATTAAATAGTGGTATTTGATAAGTTAAACATATTACTCTCGAATAGTGTTTATCCTAAACCTCCAGATGAGTAATAGGATATTCGTATGTAAGACTCTGCATTGTGGTAATCCAGTTGATTTGATCACAGTATTCTTGCCTATGTTCATTTTCAAAAAATGCATGAAAGGTATTGGAGCAATAAGATTTTAGCGGAAGTTGTCTTCTAGAGGAGCATATGCTAAACACTGATCATCATACTTGAGATTTTGAAAATCTTACTCAAGCCTAGAAGGTATTGATACAATGATCACTGATTAAATTCACCTTGAAAGTTTTACCATTTAACAGTTTAGATTCAGTTGGTCGACAATACAAAAATCATGAAGATCATGCATAGATCCCGATGATCATTACTAAATCCTGAAGATATACTGATTATCTGTCAAATATCTATAGTACAAAACCCCATAATGAATTTATATTACTTTGTGCTGGTGATGCCATCTCTTGGCGGTCATCTACGTAGAGCTTGGTAGCTGTTTCTACCAACCACTCAAATATTATAGTACTATATGAAGCCTCACTTGAATGTGTTTGGCTTAGACGTGTGATTAATCACATCCAGAAGTATTGTGACATTAATACCGTCAATACCCCCTCAATTATCTATAAAGATAATGATGCTTGTATTACACAAATATAAACGAGTTATGTCAAGAGCAATATCACGAAGCACACTACTCCTAAATTTTTTTCCATCCTCATAAAATCCAGAAGAATAGTGAGGTAAAGACCATGCAAACAAAGTCTTGTGAAAATCCAATTGATTTATTCACTAAGTCGCTTCCTGCATCCAGTTTTCAAAGATACATTCATGACATTGGAATGAGACACTCTTAAAGAGTTGCAGAGTTCAGGGGGAGTAAATCCTTCAATCATTACCCTTATCAAATCATGGAGATTTATCTAAAATCTTGAAGATTGAATCATGAAGATTAAACGTTATACTCTTTTTCTTGATGAGTTTTTCTGAAGTTTTCTCACATGAAAGTTTTTAGTGAGACAATAAATGTAATGTAACTTATGAATGTAATGTACTCTTTTCTCTATTTATTTGTTTCCCATGGGTTTTTGGAATGAATTTTTGATGAGACATTTGCATATAGTTGTCTATTGCCCAATGGGGAGTTTTACGAAACCTTGGTATGAGTAAAAGACTAAACCATCTCTAGAGAGTTTTCACCCCTGTGGACTATAAATATGAGGACCTCCTATGCACATGATACACACAGATGAATAAACATTATAGATCCCTTTCTATAAACTTATGTTTATCGTGTATCTTAGTGTTCATACGATTGTTTCTTGTGTAATTGATCTGTACCATATCACGACAACTAATGCTGTTCTCCACATAATTCTCTTTGCCCGCCCACGCCCCACCCGTCGCGACGTACGGTGTCTCCCGCCCCGGCGCGCCGCCCATCTCTCCACCCGATTCTGGTAAGCGGCCGCCGTCCTCTCCCCTCCCCTGTTCGGTTGTTCGGTCAGTCCGCTCGTTAAAACCCACGCAGCACTCACGATTCCTCCCATTCTCCTCCGTCGAATTCCTGTCCGTCTCCGCGCGCGCAAAGCCGCGAGAGTCAAGAGCAACGACCGATTCAGTCTCGGCGACGACTCCTCCCTCCTCCACACGGTGCCAGTGCCACCCGACCCCCTGTCGTATGTTCTCGCATTGTTTTTTCGGTCGCTGAAACTCGTCGAAGCGGGCAGAGGAGAAGAGCGGCGGAGAGGTGGCTTCGACGGCGCCCATGGACCTCGTCCGCCGGGAGACGGCAGACCGGAGCGCCACCCCGGAGTTCGTCGCGCTGGACGTCATGGGCGAGGCGGAGAGTGTAAGAATCGTTGCTCGACTAGAATTTGGTTTGTTCGCTTCGTAATCTTGCTCTTTCTAACCATCTTGTTGCAATCGATTCTGGCTTTGGGCTGAGAAGACGATGGAATCCTCTTTCCCTGGGAAGAGTCTCGAGCGGGAGAGGAGCGGAGACGCCAATCCTTCTTACACCGGTTAGTTCATCGTCCTGCTCCATTTACTCTGAATCATGAAACAAAGCTCATCCAATTCCTTCCTGGTTCAAGTTTGGTGTATTAGATTCTTTAGCCGATTTAGGATTTTTCTTCGTGATAAATAGCTTTGTTTTTTCTTCTAAATTCGCGAACTGCGTCACCGGATGTAGGTGAGGAGTCCACGTACACGGGGGTTTGCGTGGGCTTTGTCAAACGCAGCCCCTTAAATCGTATGTCATGTCAGATGCTTTGCATGAGATGGCTGCATTCTAATCCGATCCTTGGAAACAGACGTCGTTGTTACTAGCCCCCTACTCAATGCGTCACGAAACGTGGCTGCGCACCACACCGTGCTGTAGTACCACTGTACGACGTAACACCAATCTCTGGGTTGTTCCTTCGTTACAACATACGGATTGAAGTTGAAATCATTGGAGAATAAAACAGTAAAATCGCCAACCTTAGCCAATGCAATGTTCCCATCAACAAGCTAGTTTTTTATACGAGTTTACTTGATGTAGTACTACTAATACCAGCGGTACTTCTAATTAAGTCAGAAAACATAGCGTTTGGTGTCTCCAGTAACTCTTCGTTCTGAAATACTACAAGTCATCATAAAATTGACGAGGGGCTTATCTGGCCGATATGACTTCCAGAATTTCTTTCCGAAGTGATCAAACACTGTACATGTATCATCTGGGCCTCCCCTCGTGTAGGTGTGTCATCGGATCAAATAGGAACCGAATAGCGTATTCATATTTTCTAAATGAATACGAATACGAATTTGAATATTTTCAAATACAAATATGAATCGAATGTTGTAACAAATACGGATATATACGAATCGAGTACCTACTCAATTCAGTTGGATTCGGATATCTTCATAACTTACTTAATGGCAATATATTTATGATACTTTATCCTCGTACATAGCACACCTAATCATTCTAGTTTATCTATTTCACATCAAAACATGAATTCATATTAAACTAAAAATATTCATCTAACTAATTAGCCATATTGCAATAAACTATGTATATTGTTTTATCAAATTCAAATACAAATACAAATAGTGCGAATAAAATAACATTTCGGATGACAAAAGTCTATACTATATTTGTTTGTTTTTTTATCCGAATGTGAATACGAATACAAATAGGAGAGAAATTGTTAATATCGGATGAAAAAAAATCTAAACTATATTCGTATCATATCAAATACGATAGTCGAATAAAACAAATAATTCGCATCCGATTTACATCCCTACCCTTAGGCCTCATGTATGTATGCAGTACGGCTCAATAATGCACAGGTGTGGACAGCGTGTATGAGAAGCAGGCGGTGCCAGTGCACGTCGACGGCAGCCCAAGGGAGCAGTTGCACCCCTCGACGCCAACAGCCGGCGGAGCGAAGCGCCGGCGCGCCGGCCGGCGGGTTCCGGGGTGGCGCGACCCGAGGAAGATCCTGTTCGCCTTCGCAGCACTGTGAGTGGACTGAAAGCTTTTCCTCCCTTCGTGGTCCATACCGTCATACGTTCTCTTCTATTAACACTCTTTTAATTCTTCCTGTCATACGAGCACTACATGATTAAAGTACGAAAAGACGGGGGCCTTGCCGGGCCAACCATGTGCGTTGCGTTTATTTGTTGCCTTGTACGTGTCACGGCCAGCGGTTTGGTGAAAAGCTCTTGACAGGCTGCTGTCTGGTAGGACGTGGCTGTTCCGTCTGACTATGTGCCTTAGATCTGTCTGCTCGGTTTGTGTTGGTCATCACTCATCATAATATGTGCAGGAGCTGATCTGCAGGCTAGTACATGATTATAACATTCTATACATGCCTGTTGTTTTATGACATGCTATATGTCCATAGAGTTCATAGAGTAGTAGATGATGAGAAAATAATCACCAAATGTGCTTGACATTGCCTGTTGTTTTATGACATGCTATATGTCCAGTTCCAGTTAGGTTTTAGGCTAACTGTCAAGAACTGTAGCTCCAACTGCCTAACCCAAAAGTTCTTTATAAGATGTTCCTAAAAAAAGTTCTTCAGAAGATAAATTGTTAGCGATGTTTTTTTTTCTTATTCACTGTGTTAGACCAAAATGCGACCAGAGGGGATGAATAGGAGCCCACTCGTTTTTCACATACGGTATTCAATTTCCTTTTCACTCCAATAGCTATGAAAGCTATAAAGATCAAAGTCTCAAGGCCACAACAGAAGTTTTGAGCTGAGATCGAGAAAACCCAAGCTCAACCACCCTCAACCTGTCTGACCGCCAGCACCGATCTAACCGTTGGTGAGTTCGGTCTGACCGCTGACTAAAAATCATCTTGACGATGGATCCACAAAACGTTCGAACTTCTGACCTAGTGATCCAAACCGCATGAGATTTCAAAATAGCTCAACAAGAAGGTGAGGAGCCTATTCCAATCGAAGATCGAGACTATCTTAGCTAAGGTTACACGAATTTCTTGATTGAGGGCAAGAAGGCTCAACACCGGGGGGAAACCTAAACTTGATCCAAAAGCTTGCTCGTGGATGAAAGATGATCTTAGATGAGATTTCACAAGGCCTGGCAAGCTAGATCATAACAAAAGACCCAACTAAAACCCATAGAACACAAAAACCACAAAATAAAAAAAGAGCAAAAATAAGAGAGAACTCATCTTGAGACAAACTTGATTGGATTGATTAGAGGGATTGTTGGTTTATAGCCACTCTACCATGGAGGACAAAAGCTCACTCATGAGTACCAATCTCTCAATACATCTCTCTCAAACCATAGCCTTCTTTATTTTCTCCACTTTCCCTAAATCTCATATTAGGGTTTTCAAGGCTTGGTTGTGCAAATCCTGCGCCAACCCTTATATAGTAGAGGTTAGGTCTAGAGAGAAAATCCTAACGATTACCCGTTAAGCCCACACAAATGGGTCTACACTCACACATGCTTCTCAAAGCGGATGATGATCCGGGTCTCCTGAATCCGTCTCTTTGTGATCTTCTCCTTCTCTTGACATAAACCTTTTCTCCTTTGCATCGTCTTGCGCCGTGGTTTTCAAAAGGTCATCAACCCGGTATTTTGGTGAAAACACCAAAATACCCCTTCTCGGTCATTCTCCATGACCGAGTCCAATCACCGTGAAGCAATCACATGCTTCGCCACGCGTAGGTTCATCAATGGCTTTTCTCGTACCGGCAAGTCTCTCCCATCCGGCTCCTGCCGGAGCACCTTGACACTTGCAACAACCCCCAAGACATTTGATGCAACCCGTTGCATTGAATTTCCTGTTCAATCGTTCTTGTCCATCTTGCGTCGTGCTTGAATCCAACCACGTCACTTGACATCATTGATCATTCTGGACCTCAGCTCTCTTAGCCTAGTTCCGATTATCCTCACCGTTGACCGTAGTTGACTCCAAGCGCCCCTGCACAACAATACACCAGGAAATCGATTCCAGACATAAGTTCTTCGCAACTTGACCCACGTTAACCAAAACATGTATCATACAACACATATGCACTGAATCCTATGACTTTAACCAAATCCACAAATTCAGCACACCCACTGTGCATGAATTCACCCTTGCTAGCCAGACAGTCAGCTCCGGTAATAGGGGACCGGTCTGACCGCCCACCGGTCTGACCGCCAACCTCCTACCAGTCAGACCGCTTCCCAAATCCGGAAAACACCCTCTTTGAACTTTTCTTCAAAACTCTATCTAGTTTTGCGTCCAGTCTCCATTTTCAGTGACACATGATGCAAACTCACCCCCAAACACTCCCACACAAGTATTTGGTGCGCAATCCTTAAAATCCCATACCGCCGGTCAGGCCGTCAGCAACCTGACAGCAGCTCCGACAAAATGCTAAACCAAGGGTTTCTCCCCAAACACCTCAACACCGATACCAATTGTTCAACACCAAGATTTGGACCATGCCACATGGTCTCCTTACATTGGTATTCAAATCTCTTGGCTGTGGTGCAACCATTGTAATCCTTTAGCTGCTTGGCATGATATGGCTTTTGCTGCTGTTTGTTTTTCAACCGTACCCAGACCAGGGATGGGAACAAGCTATTCCCCGCCAGCATTCAATTCCATCCCATCCCAATTTAGCTAACGGGGCCAATTTTCCTCCGATTTCCTACCGAGGATTTTGCGAGAAACAGTCCAATAAGTACCCAATTCAAATAAACTTGTGTTAATTTCATAAGTTTATGACATGGATAAGTACAAGGGCGTACCAGCCCATGGCCAGGTCTCGGACCAGTCCAGCCGTGGCCCATCTCATGGTCTCCTTCACGTAGAAAATTTTGGTTTTGTTCATCAATTTCACATGGGAATTTGAGACTGGGCCATGGGCCATTGCCCCGGAGGCCTGAGGACCGAGGCCAGCTCGGTCACCGGATAAGTAGGTAAATTTAATAATACAAAATATTCTAGAATAACACTAAATGAATTATATGCTATAGATTATATAAAAAATATATAATGCTAGACACAAATTCACATGTTTTAGACATGTAGATGTACACATCTACGTGCATATAAGTATGTATCGGGGTGCCGTGTAACAACGATAGATTCTCTCCATACCCATCCACGGGTTGCCGGGAACGACCCCGTTGCCGTGCTCCGTATCTACCCAGACGGCAGAGGAAGACCAGACTGAGTCTCAAAACTCTGAATCTGTCCTCTTTTTAGGGCTGACAGCGTTGTGCGGGCCAAACTCTTGTTTGTGGTCGCCAACTTGGGACCTTCATAGACAGACAGACTGCGTACACCCAAACCTGCAGTACACGACACGCACAAAACAACTAAAGGTTGGATTATTTTTCTGAAACAATGATTAATCATAGCCCCACAAAAAAGGAAAACTCAAATAATGGCAACGAGTCCATATTGACACATAATTAGGCAATGTTGCATATCCGCCTTAAGATAAGAGATGTAGTTCTTTCTTCTTCTTTTTTGCGAGGATAGTTCTTTTACATTGATGTGTACAAAGTGCATTGCTTACCTTGGCATATCTCGTTTTATAATTTTATCCACAGGTCCAGCGTGGGCACGTTGATACTGCTCTACTTCACACTCTCTATGGGGAAGATGACCTCCGGTCAAGCTGATGGCGAGTGACGCCGTATGACCGTACTTTGTGTCACTTTCCATAGATTTCTAATGCTTGTACAGAACAAAGGAGCTGCTGTCAGTCAGACAAAACTGCATAAATCACCATGGATTAGATGTTTGTACATACATATATAGGATATGTTAAACAGACTAAACAGAAAGGGAAAAACGGGGAAAGAAACATGTAGTCGGTGAATCCTTGAAGTGTGAACATCATACTGGACGTTGATGGTAGAATAAAATGGCAGGAAAAAAAGCAATGTCGTTATTGCGATCGAACATATGTTTTGAGTTTACAGATAACGTTATAAGAGATAAGTTTTCGTTTGAGGAGCATTGAACCGTTCCTCCTCGCTGGTTTGAGATATTCAATCTCCACTCTCCAGTTGAATCCATGCCTGTTTGTTCCCAATATTTAAGTGAGTGAAGCGATATCTCCGGCCCCTTGTGATGAAGTCAAACGGTGCATTACATGTACGTCTGATTATATATCTCTGCGCTGCGCGGTATGTTTTTATTACTTGTAATTAATTTATATTTGTACTGTCTCTCTGTTAACAAAAGTTTGCCACCATGCGAAGTGCACATTTTGATCTTCAGATCTTCGAATATGGTATTAGCATCATGACTACATGGTTGCCCATTTGGTCATATTGGATACTAAATTACTAGTAGTCGGCAATTTGTTTAGGTGCAGGCATACCTGGGGATTTCTGTTTCCCAAAAAGTCAGCCAGATGCCGCGTCATGACTCAGGAGGTAGGGCCGTAGAGATGTTTTCCACGTAACCTTTCCCTTGCCAGGAATTTGTAATCTCATTGACATTTGCCGCGTCAGGACTCAGGAGGTAGAGATGTTTTCCACGTAACCTTTCCCTTGCCAGGAATTTGTAATCTCATTGACAATTGCCGCGTCAGGACTCAGGAGGTAGAGATGTTTTCCACGTAACCTTTCCCTTGCCAGGAATTTGAAATCTCATTGACAATTGACATAAGCCTTATTTTGCACAATGAGATGAAGCTTTGATAGTTTGATGTTCTCTTTTCCTTAAAAGAAGCATGTCTGATGAACCTTCCGGTTGCAGTACTTTAGGAGTTAGTGCCTACCTCGAGGCTCGAGTTTTATACGCCACACGCCCTAAACGCGAGTCGTATTTTAAGGTCCATCATCGCTGCAACATCATGTCATGCATGCCAGATGTGCTCTCTTGAGAAGAGCATTTTTTTTGTCGCTATGGAACTAGTACCCTGTGATGTGATCACCGTTGCATCTTAGAGCTTTGTTATTTTTTTAATCTATTTTTTAAAAAATATTTTAAAGATAATATCTCCTTAACTTTATTTCTAATACTGACACCTTTAGTCATGTTATGACCCGTGACGTGACCAAATTTACTGTCATACCACCGACCGCGGTGTGGTTAAATCTACCACGATAGCCATCCGAGCTAACACACATCCATTTTTGAGCTAAGTTCTGTCACGCTAAGAGGAGTGACGTGACAGCACTCATTTGCCACGCTGAGATCTGTGACGTGACAACGTGCTTTTGCCACGTCACGCGTTATGGCGTGACCAAAGGTGTCGGAATTGGAAATAAAGTTAGGGAGATGTTATCTTTTAAAAAAAATTAAAGAATATTACCAGATACTCCGGAAGCATAGACAAATGGCCTAAGAAAGTGAGAATCATGTCCCCACGGGCCGGCATTGTGCAAATCCGTCGCAGCACCGACAAGCTAAACTGTTCATTTATTGTCTCCTCGTCAATTTAGAAGATCCGGATCCTCCACGGTACTGCAGATCTACGTATGAACAGTGTTCTGGTGTAAAACTGTAGCAATGGTGGAAAAGTACTGTAGCAAGAACAACTGTACCTCTTGATCGCGTTCTTTTCTTTTTGATCGGACGGTGTAGCATCAGCAGCTCCCAGCCTCACCCATGCCCTTTGGGCTCCTCCGGGATCTGGCTACCGGCAGTCGCTCCCTCGCCCCCCTAGCCAGTTCCCTCCTCGCTGCTCGGACCTCGGCAGCTCCCGACCTCCCTCGCCTCCGCCTCTGATCGGAGGAGCCGTCGCCAGCTCCCTCGGCCCTCGAGTGCGTCCCCCCCCCCTCCTCAAATCCTCCCGATTGGAATTTTGGATTTTGGAATGAGGAACGAGTTGAAGAGGTGGGGACGTGGGATGTGGTGGGATTGGTGGGAAATGGACACTCAAAGGAAGCAAGTATACAAGAAGAAGAATGATTGGAACAGATGAGTTTTGACACTATTTTCTCATTCCTTTCTCCAAACATGCATACATACATTATGTTACAACATGACATCCTATCTATTTATAGGCTACACTAACCGACCTACTTAGCACCGACTCAAGCAAAAAATTATTTTAGTACTTGTACAGCTCAAGTACTCTACCATGCTGACTAAACATCTAGCTAATCCATTCACCTTTACAGCTCCTGATCACTTGTTGTCCTCTGCCGACTTGCTCTATACGTACACAACTCAACACATAATTTATCTTATATCAACTAGAAACTTCAAGTGCCAATGGTAGCTACCAACATCGACATAGTTGGTTCATGTAGTTATCTACTTGTCAAGAAAATAAATTAAGTATCCAACAAACTCTCCCTTTAATTTATTTTCTTGAGACACCAATTAGTTCTCTGTTACGAATAAAATTTTCTCTGGACAAAGCCTTTGTAAAAATGTCCGCCATTTGTTGATCTGTACGACAAAATTCCAGTTTAATCTCTTGGTGCTCAACTGCTTCTCGAATGTAGTGGTATTTAATTGCAATATGCTTGGTTCTACCATGACTAACTGGATTCTCACTTATTGCAATGGCAGATTTGCTATCACAATAAACTGTAATTGGTTGATGTTATTTTTCACCGATATCTTCAATTATTCTCCTCAACCAGACTGCTTGTGAGACAGCTCGGGCTGCTGCCACATACTTTGCTTCAGCTGAAGACAAAGCTACTATATTATGCTTCTTCGTTGACCAAGAGCATATACCTGAACCAAGCGAAAAAAACATATCCCGACGTACTTTTCATGTCATCAAGACATCTTGCCCAATCACTATCTGTGTATCCGATCAGTCTTGAATCTTCTACTGGCTTATACCAAATGCCATAATTTGATGTTCCTTTGACATATCGCAAAACTCTTTTTGCAGCGGAAAAATTTAATTGACTTGGGCTACTCATGTACCTTGATAACAAACTGGCGGCGAACATAATATCTGGTCGTGTCGTAGTCAAGTATAACAAACTTCCAACTAAACTTCTGTAAACTATCGAATCTGCTCTATTTGCTCCATCTCCTATTTTCTGTTTCTCATTTGGCATCAAGGGGGTTGTAACTGATTTGCAGTCATGCATTTTGAATTTCTTCAAAATACTTTCTGCGTACTTTTTCTGAGATATGAAAATGCCATTATCATTTTGGCATATTTCTATATCTAGAAAATAATGTAGCAAGCCGAGATCACTCATTTCATATGTCTCCATCATATTCTTTTTGAATTCTTGTATCATCTTTTCACAATTACCTGTATATATCAAATCATCAACATATAATGAGATAACTAGTATATCCATACCTCTTTTATTGATATATAAGGTAGGCTCGCTCTTGCTTTTCTCAAATTCTTTCTACATAAAGTACTTGTCGATTTGACTGTACCACGCTCTCGGTGCCTGCTTGAAGCCATACAATGCCTTCTTAAGCTTTGTTGTAAGAATAATTCATCCATTGCACTAATGGGGCCCGCCTTGCAGAAGACACTCATACTGGTCCAATTGATGCAGCTATACTCATAGAAGACTGTAATACCCCTCACTTTGTACTCATAGCGTAGCCATCCCCTAAGGGGTATTTTGGTCATTTGTACCGGCTGAGGAGCCTATAAATACCCCATGTATCCCTCCTTTCCAAAGGATGGCTCTCTTGAGCAATACATACAAGCAAGTCACTAGGTGAGCCTTCGGAGGGCTCCTCGAACCCCCGCAGGCCACCGACAGGAGTAGGGCGGTCCTCTCGGACCCCCGAACTTGTATAAATCCCCGTGTCATTTTTTACTCTCGTGGACGATGGCCCGTCAGACGGCCGACGTCCACCCCCTCACTCGTGTTTGGTTTTTACACCTACAACATGCTTGAACTCCTTGTTTTCTCCCCCTTCAACTGAAAATCCTTCTGGTTGCTCGACATAAATCTCTTCTTCGAGATAGCCATTTAGAAATGCCAATTTAATATCAAGTTGATATAACTTCCACTTCTTTTGAGCTGCTAGAGCAATAACTGTTCGTATTGTCTCTAGCCTTGCAACTGGAGCATATGTCTCATAGTAGTCAACACCAGGCTTTTGCTTAAAGCCTTTTGCCACAAGTTTTGCTTTATATTTTTGAATTGAGCCATCTGGATTTAACTTTGACTTATAAACCCATTTGACTCCAATAACTTCTCGATTCTTGGGTCGATCAACTATCTCCCAAGTGTTGTTCTTCTCAATCATATGAATCTCATCTTCCATGGCTTTTACCCAATTTTGGTGCTTTTCTACTTTTTTGAAGCTTTGTGGTTCAACAACAGAGTAACCACATGACTCATATATTTCTGCCAGACTCCTTACTCATCGTGGAGCTGATTCTGGCGTACTCAACTACTCACTAGCACTTGGGCTTGAGCTAGAACTCGAGTTTGAACTCGAACTTGAGTCATCTTGACTTGGAGCATCACCTTGCTCCTGTTGCTCAACCGAAACTTGCGGTTGGCCTAGTGAGATAACCGTTGTTGGTATTATCTAATTCTTTTGAATCTTAGCTGCTTCCCAATCCCAAGAAGCCTTCTCATCAAAGATCACATCTCTACTGATTATGATCTTCTTCTTTTCCAAGTGATAAAGCCGATATCCTTTAGTGCCATCAGCATAGCCGACAATATATACAACGAATACTCTTATCATCAAATTTAACGCGCCTTTGCGTTGGTACTTGGGCATAACAAAAAGAACCAAATACCTTTATATGACTAATTACTGGTTTCTGATCATACCATGCTTCAAATAATGTGTAATTTAGAACCGCCTTTGTTGGGGCTTCTATTCAAAATATAAACTGTTGTATTCACAACTTCTGCCCAAAATGATTTAGGCACACCTTTCTCTTTTAACATAGAATTTTCCATATCATCAATTGTCTGATTCTTTCTTTTGGCTACACCATTTTGCTGAGGACTGTAGGCTGGTGTTAATTGCCTTCGAATACTAGTATTTTCACAATATTTCTCGAATTCTTTTGAGATATACTCACCACCTTGATAACTGCGAAGTACTTTAATTTTTTGGTTGCTTTGATTTTCCACCATAGCCTTGAATTTCTTAAACACTTCTAATGCTTCTAACTTTTCTCTTAGAAAATAAACCCATGTCATCCTTATATAATCATTAATAAAAGTGATAAAATACCAATTCTTACCTTCTGACATAGTTGGTATTTTTTCGACAATATCACTGTGCACTAACTCCAAAGTGCACGTGCTCGCCAAGCTCCTTCATGTGGAAAAGATGCCCGAATTTGTTTGCCAAAAATACAACCTTTATATGGATCAAATTTCAAATTAATGAATGGTAAACCTTGTACCATACCTTTGGTTCTAAGCAGCTTCAAGACTTTGTAGTTGAGATGGTCGAATCTCTTATGCCATAATTCAGAGTTATCACCAACCTCACTTCGTAAAGCCTATTGAGTATGATAACTTATTTTCAGAGAAAAATTCCTATTTTTCTCCATATCTACCTTTGCTATAAGGCGGTTCCCTTTCTTGCAATCCAGGATCTTGCAAGAGAAATCTTCAAAGTGAACATTATACCCATGTTCTAGTAGTTGCCCAACACTTAGCAAATTCTGCTTCAAATCGGGTACCAATAAAACTTCTCGAATAAATTTTTGACCATCTTCCATTTGGACAACTATATAGCGTTACCTTGAGATTGGGCTAAAGAACCATTTCCCATGCGAATCTTCACCTGATATGATGAGTCAACATCTTGAAATATATCCCGATTGGAAGACATATGGTTCGTGCAACCACTGTCCACAATCCAAGTATCAACTTTTTCATCTTGTGCAATTTGGCAAGAATAAACTGCTCCTTCTGAATTATCCTATTCTTCTGAAAAACTTGCCCGATTGTTCACTCGGGTTCTACAATATTTGGCAATGTGACCTTGCCTTTTGCATTTATTGCAAGTCATCTTCTTCCAGCACCTATATGTAGTGTGACTGAACTTTTTGCAAATATCACACCAAAATTTAGAACTAGTCATACCTTTTTGTCTTTTATCTTCGGCTGGCTTCTTTTGCATATCTTTATTTGGATCATCTCTTCTTTGACAATTTCCACCATTTCTTGAATTGTAGGATTTGAAACTTAGCTTTGATTGGAAGGCGCTTTCAACTAAACTCCCTGCTCGCTGTAGCTTCCTCTCTTCATGAGGTTTTAGTTGTTGCACAGTAAGGGTCGCCAAATCCTTCAACTCCTCAATTACAGCAACAATATACTCAAACTTTTCTGGTAAACTGATCAAATTTTTTTCAACAATCTTTTGATCAGTAATCTTTTCACCGTATGTGCACATCTGATTCACCACCTCGATGACCCTCGAGAAGTAATCCTTTATCTTCTCGGACTCCATCATCTGCAGATTTTGAAACTGCCTTTGCAAAGTTTGTAGCTTTATAGCTAAAACTTTTGCAGAACCTTGAAACTCCTCCTTTAGCTTGTCCCAATCTTCCTTTGACTTCTTGGCGCCGATAATCTGCAGAAACAAACTTTCCGCAAAACCTTGTTGAATCAGAAACAAGGCCTTGGCGTCCGTCATCTGGTTCTTAGCTAGAGTTTTCTTCTGCTCTGGTGAAAGAACATCTTCAGTAGCATACTCTTTGTAGCTATTCTCCACAATATCCCACAATTCTTGTGATAGTAGCAGTGTCTGCATCTTGATGTTCCACATATCGTAGTTCTCTCCTGAGAATACGGGAATCATCGACTGCGCTATTCCGACGTCCGAACTCGAAGCCATAACTTCGGCTCCAACAAATAACACGAACACACTACGCTACTCCGCTATGCCCAACTCGAAGCTGGGGCTCTGATACCAGTTGTTAGGATTGGTGAGAAATGGACACTCAAAGGAAGCAAGTATACAAGAAGAAGAAAGATTAGAACAGAGGAGTTTTGACACTATTTTCTCATTCCTTTCTAAGCAAACATGCATACATACATTATGTTACAACATGACATCCTGTCTATTTATAGGCTACACTAACCAACCTACTCAGCACCGACTCAAGCAAAAAATTATTTTAATACTTGTATAGCTCAAGTACTCTACCGTGCTGACTAAACATCTAGCTAATCCATTCACCTTTACAGCTCCTGATCACTTGTCCTCTGCCGACTTGCTCTGTATGCACACAACTCAACACATCAAATCACTTGTTGTCGTCTGCCGATCGACTTGCTCTGTATGCACACAACTCAACACATCATTTATATCAACTAGAAACTTCAAGTGCCAATGGTGGCTGCCGACATCAACATAGTCGGTTCATGTAGTTATTTACTTGTCAAGAAAATAAATTAAGTATCCAACAGGATGGACGTGAGGGAATTGGCGTTGTGTGCTGGAATCGCCCCTGATCTGTTGTCCGCAACTGGGACCGTTAATCGTCTCCAGAGCATAATTAATCCCTCTGGTCATGGACTCGTGTTTTCTATTGTAAAATGCGATGCACGACTTTCATCCTGTCACTATCGGCCCAGCTTGCCACTAGAATTCCATTTCCTAGCCAACCGGTAGACGGCCGCACATCGAACCCTTTGTCTGATGATCATAGTTTGTATGTGGATTTTTCAATATGATTTTCTTAGTTCTGAATATGTAGTCTATTTGTGTCGAAGCTTAAGGTGGTTGTGCCAGCTAATTGTCCTCGGTCTCAAAGAGAATTTCATTTCTACTTCTGTTTGATGTTTCTCTCTCTCTCTCTCTCTCCATTTCTAAGAGAGAAATATCCTCCCTAATAAATTAACAAGCTCCAGAAGCTTCTACCGGGTGGTTCCGATCAATGCTAATTCCACTTAACTCTTGTTTACAAGCCAATAGTTTGCTAGGCCAATCGTAGAGTACGTGCGGCTCAGCACCCGAGACTCCGGTATTTAGACGTCAAGCCACAGCGGCAAGTACGACAGGTTACACCCACACAGGTACATGGAGGCTCCTGCGGCGAAGGCTTGCAAGCACATCGTTCTGGTCCACGGCGCGTGCGTCGGCGGCTGGTCCTGGTTCAAGGTGGCCGCGCGGCTCCGGTCGGCCGGGCACCGCGTCACAACGCCGGACCTCGCCGCGTCGGGAGTCGACCCGCGGCCGCTGCGCGAGGTCCCGACGTTCCGGGACTACACCAAGCCGCTGCTGGACCTTCTGGACTCCCTCCCGCCCGAGGAGAAGGTGGTGCTCGTCGGCCACAGCCTCGGCGGCGTGAACGTCGCCCTGGCAGCCGATCTGTTCCCGGAGAAGGTCGCCGCCGCCGTGTTCCTCTGCGCCTTCATGCCGGACCACACGTCGCGCCCGTCACACGTGCTCGAAAAGGTGAACCACGTATCCGCTGAAAGCTACTCTTAGATTTCCTGACGTACGTGCCGAAATGTTAATGAATCAGCACAACCGAGACGATAGTGCATGTCCTTTTCTTGTTCTTGTGTAGATTCGGAAGCAAAAACATGTAGTTACCTTGGCATGATTTTGTGTATACATGAACAGAACCTACGTGGCTCATCTGAATGATTGTTCGATCTACTCATGTTCTTTTATTTTTCCTCAAAGTTTGTGGAGGGGAAATGGCTGGACTGGATGGACACGGAGATGAAGCCCCAGGATGCAGAGGGCAAGCTCCCTACCTCCATGCTGTTCGGGCCGGAGATCACACGAGCCAAGTTTTTCCAAATGTGCTCGCCGGAGGTACGTCGTCCTACCTGTCACCTGTGCCTATATACAGTTTCAATTTGTTGGTACACTACGTTGACTAGTACTGTAGTACATGACAGATGAAATGTTGTCCACTAGATAATCGGGTCACGTCCGCGGTCCACCTATTTAGGCCTCCCAGAGGAGGATGACAAGCACTCCTTGCCAACACCAGTGTCGGTGTCGTAAAAAAAACGAAATACGGATAGTGTACCGTCAAACGATTAATAGGAATATAGATGATTAATCAAAATTATACGAACAATTTAGCATTCACACTTATATATTTGATGATAAGATTAGTTTCAAAGATATTTAAACACAATATATTATCAATACTATCAAAGAAACTTATATCACCTTCCGATTGTACATGATAACTTCATTACTAACTTAAAAGATTACAAGATTGATCGGTGGACTATTATAGTTTTGCACCAAAGTACGATTTGCAACGATTTTAAGTAATAGATTAAAAGCATACATTGTCACATAGATTAGACTAACTTAACACACTGACAAGACGACGACCAAAAGAACTAAGTTTTAAATTTAAGTACACAAAATGACCCACAACTATAAGATAATCCGTTACTCTGAATCATTCTCAATAGTCTGGTTTTGTGATGGTTATATATGAATCAATTACTCTGAATCAAGTGTTTTGTGCTTGAGTATATTAAGATTCTAACTGGGCTGCTACTGGGTTAGTTGTAACGGGCTGAATTCTAACTTGACTGAAGGGTTGAATTTGGTCAATTAAACGGATTATATGGGCGATTATACGAAAACGGCCGACTAATCGGACAAGGCGGCCGATTTGGCGTTCACAAACGTTAAATGCGCTCCGATTCGTGTATACGTAACGTTTTGCCTGACGACTCCACGTAAACGGCCGATTAATCGCCGTTCCGACCGTTTTTTAGGCCAACACTTTGAATTGACTAAACTGTACCTAAATGGTTAATTTCCACGTGCTCCTAAAGGAGAAACCATGTGTAGAATTAGAACAGATGAAAACTAGACACCTTTTTTTTTCCGGCGCAATCCACAACCTTGACAAATGCAAGTAAGTGCTACTGGAGTACTAATTAAGCACTGCATGCATGCTGAAATCATTTGGCAATTGGCAGGACCTCACACTCGGCAGATCCCTGATGAGGGTCAGCTCAATGTTCGTGGAAGACCTGCTAGTCCAGCAGCCGTTTTCCAAGGGTCGTTACGGCTCGGTACGCAAGGTGTACATAGTCTGCAAGCAAGATTATGCCATCGTCGAGAAGTTCCAGCGCTGGATGATAGAAAACTACCCGGTGGAGGAGGTCAAGGAGATAGATGGCGCAGATCACATGGCGATGCTCTCATCACCGAACGAGCTGGTGCAGTGCCTCGTTGAAATCGCTGAAAGCTATGCTTGATGGATGCTGCGTGCTAATCTATCAGTTCTCTGTTCTTATCATCTTATTGTCACTTGTCAAATTTACTGTTGTTGTCTTGCATGCCTAAAGTTAAGGGTGTTTTGTACTTTTGTTGCGTTCAGTTTTTTTAGATTTCTGTTGTACTCAATTTGAAATCGGTGGTAATTCAACATTGTGGTGTAATTGCCTCTGTTTAATCATGAAAACTGACGTGGGTGAGCATCTGCATCCACACGCAAGACTATACCGTACGTGCATTGAGTTCCGATGTGAATCTGTAGGGTGTATTGTTTAAAGTACCGGACGGTGAATGAATCATCCGGTTATAACTCCGAATCTAACCCGCTTATATGGTTTGAGAAATGGAATGAGTTGGTTCATCACCATCTCATCTCTTATAAACACATATCTAGCATAAAATGAGGGATTATATTATTTCACTAAATTTTTAAGATAATTCTACAATGAACCAATCTATCCTGGGACGAAGTGATCCCTCGAACCAAACATCTTATCTCTCCCGGGTAAACATTACTATCTCGCTGTTGATCCATCACGATGAACATTGGAGTAACCTACTGCCGGTTCGAGGTTTTTTGGGGGCGAAAACGTGTCCCAGGCTCCCAGCCCGCAACGTAAATCCGGCGGCCCTGCTACTGCTCGTGTCAGCCTGAGGCGGAGGCAAAGAATGGTGCGATGTGATCCATTTGGTTCGGTCGGCGGAAGCGCCGCGGTTTCCGCTGCGCGGCCACGGGAGGACGACGTCGGATCGCCTTTCCTTCACCGAAAGCAATCGCCGGCTTTCGGTTAGTGGTCGAAACTCTTCTCCTCTCGCCTTGTCGCCTCGTCAGCCTGAGCTCAACCTGAATCAGAAAATTCTTACGTACAGGGTACCAAAATTTATTTTGTTGATCACATAGTTTCTCCTGTGACGCTTCAGAATCTGCCTAGACAAATAAATTTCGCCCAAATGTTTGCTGTGTCCTCTGCCACCATCCGTGGATTATTTGCGTGCATCTTCCGAAGGCAGCTAGTAGGGGCCAGTATTTTTCTTGCATTAATGACGAACGTGCCAAATACCTAGACGCATCCGTAAAACAAAAGGTTAAATTCGAGATGAAGGTGCGATGCAACTATAGGAATAGGATCTCTCATATGAATGAAGAAATAAGACCATCAATCTTACATCGGACCCAAAAAAGAATGCCAGCATTATCATAGTCCAACGATTAATTTTTTAGACTAATGATTAGATTTTGCCAGTTACTATGCACCATCATGCACAAAAACGCAACCAGTTTTAGGTTTAGCTATTGATTTACAATGGGGTTGGTTCATATTTTTTTAAAAAAAAAAACACACAATTAACATATCATAAAAAAAGAGAGATTCCTTTAAAAAAACACACACAATTAACATATCATAAAAAAAAGAGAGAGATTCCTTTCGCCGCTTTCTTCCCTGCTCGGCTCTTCCTTTTTCTTCTGTTGAACCCCCTCTGCTTTTCCTCCCGCTCCGCCCTTCCGTCCGTGGCTCCACGCACCGGCGGACGCGACGCGATGGGCGTGCGATCTACGCCAATGGGGAAAATAAAATGCAAAGCGAAGCAGCACTTCATCCGACTATACAAATCGTTTAACCCATACAGCCATGCGCAAACGCGGCGCCTACAAATAGCCGCGCGCGGAGTGTTTCGTGCTCCGTCGCAGCTGCAACAGCCAACAGGCGATCACCACAACACGAGAGCCAAAGCCCATAGCTAGACAGACGATGGACGGGCAGGGAAAGGGGGGTAGCAACAACGGGGGAGGCAGCGAGTGCGACGTTGTGGCCAGGTCCTTCGTGGAGTACTACTACCAGACGTTTGACACCAACCGCGCCGCGCTCACCGCGCTCTACGGCCACACCTCCATGCTCTCCTTCGAGGGCCACAGGGTCGCCGGCGCCGAGGAGATCGGCCGCAAGCTGGCCCAGCTGCCCTTCGAGCAATGCCGGCACTCCGTCTGCACGGTCGACTGCCAGCCCACGCCGTCCTTCCCCGGCGGCATGCTCGTGTTCGTCAGCGGCAACCTCCAGCTCGCCGGCGAGGAGCACCAGCTCAGGTTCAGCCAGGTAAAACCGATCTTGGAATCCATTAGCACGTACTGATCACTGATCAGTCATGCCTGATCTCAAGCACACCTCCTTTTGCAGTGATAGGAACACGAGTTCGTTTTCTCTCTTATTAAGTTTGGAAACTGTTTGATTTGGAGTTTTGATATGGTTTGATCTTTGAGTACAGATGTTTCAGCTGGTGCGCAACGAGCAGGGAAGCTTCTTCGTGCAGAATGACATATTCCGGCTCAACTACGGATAGCAGCAGGGTAGCGTGTTGTTGCCGAAAGGAAATGGATGCTCGCCGCCCCCCCTCTCTGCTTTCATTCTTCTCTTTTATCTCACGTTCGTGTAGCATCCTAAATAAAGTTGGGCGATGGTTGTGCTGTACGTCAAATTGAATTGCCACCTTTATTGTAAGAGGCGAATGTTCGCCGCAAATTTGGGAGAATTTCAATGTGCTATCGGTTTACCTGTCCCTTCATTTTGATGAGAAGAGGCACTTTGGTACTACAGATTCTACAGTGGAGAAGGTACTAGTAGATAATTGATTTGGTATTACAGATTCTGCGTTATCCCATCAACATAGGTCATATATCACTACTCGGTTCCCTCCTATCTCATCAATTACCATTTGTGAATTGTAATACTCTTGTCTATGTAACCAATTATGCAATGGGACTATATATTCATAAGGTGACTGTAATTTTTTTAAGCATAAGTCATCTTTTTTATCATTGGATCCATATCTAATTATATGACATACCAATCTCTATACAAATTCAATAGTCACAACAAATGATTTAAACTTAAGAAAATTTCAAACAACTTTAAAATAGCAAGACTGTTTTGGCAATTACCGTATGTGAATTGTAATACTCTTGCCCATTGGTGCCTTGGTGGCCTATATGTACAAGTGTTAGTACCTTAGTCCCACCTTGAAAGTATGCTGTCACAGGAATTTCGCATGAACCTTAGCCGCTGGGCGTGCAGACTGAGGCCCGGAATGCAGACTGAGGCCCGGAATTGTTTCCCTTGTTCCTTCGGGAAATAAGCTTAGAGCTGGCCAAATGGGCCGATCCGAAGCACGTTACTGTAGGCTCGATCCAAGCACGGCACGACCCGTACTGTTTATAGGCCGTACCGACCCGGCACGAGACCCCGGGCCGTGCCTGGGCCGCCACCTCGGCATGGTGGGCTAGCTCGGCACGCACGACGGCACAAAGACGTGGCACGCAGGCGGCATGGTCGCGAACTGCGGCGAGGGCAGCCGGAGGCGAAGGCGAAGGGTCGCGGGCGGGCGGCGGCGCCGCAGTCTTTGTCGGAGCGGAGGAGGAGGAGGTCGCGGGCTCGCGGCGCGCGGTGCTGCGCGGGCGGAGGAATGAGGAGACGGGCGAGTAAGCGCTGCGGCGCGGTGCAGTCTTTGCGCTGCGTCGAGCGAGACGGACGAGGAGGCGATAAGCGTCGTCGGCGGCCGCGCGCATGGTGTCGTCGAGCGGTGGCGAACGCGCGAGGTGAGGAGGCGATAAATCGACGCCTGGGAGGCGAGGAGGCGGCGGGGTTGCTGCGTCGGGAGGCGAGGAGAGCGCCGTGGGGAGGCGAGGAGTGAGGACGGAGGAGGCGGTGGTGGTCAAGCAGGCGAAGCGGCCATGAGGAGGTGAGGACGGGGCGGCACCAAGGCGGCAAGAGGGAGAAGAGAAGAAGACGGGCAGGCGGTCGGGCTAGCAGGGCCATGTCAGTGCGTGGGTCGTGCTCAAGATGGCACGGCCAAAAAAAATCGATCGTTTTTGACCGTTGAGTGATTTTTTTCTTGTTGGGGCTTAAAAATAGCAAAAAATTAAAAAATTCTAATTTTTTTTTCATAAATAGGCATCATACCCCCCTCATTCAGCACCCCTTCATTCTCTATTCTCTTTTTGAAATTGTGTTGTGCAAATTCAAATCCGTGTTGAGCTAATTTGGCAAAATTCAAAAAATTTGTGCCAAAATTTGGAAATTTTAATTTTCGTCGACAAGTCAGCGAAAGAGGTATAATACTATTTTTGTAATACTTTTATTGTCAATTATTGTTATGCTAAGATTAAAGTAGTAATAATGTTAGTTTCGATTTTTGCAGTTTTCGTTATGATAGTCCTTACGATAGCTTTGCTCTTAGTGAGTTTGGACTTTCATCGGACGAAATTGCGTCTAAGGAGGCGGCTGCGGCTGCCTCAAACGAACCGGAGGTTTCACCGGAGGAGCAAGCTGGAGTTCCGTGATCAGGCTCGACATCAGCATCAGGCTCCACGGCAACCGAAGTAAAGAGGTCGAGATCGTCTACGTCGGGAGTGTGGGAGAATTTCGACAGGACAACCAAGCAAGACGCAGCGGGAAATGAGGTACCATATGCTATTTGTAAAATTTGTCGCCATGAATTGTCTGCGAAGTCTACAGGTGGAACGGGACACTTGATTAGACATGCTACAAGATGTCGAACCAAACAAGGATTGGCGATGAGGCAAACACAGCTGCAATACAACCCTGACGGTATGGTATCTAGCTGGGACTACGATCCTCAGGTAGCCCGCGAATCCCTCTGTCGTTTAATTGCTTCTGAGGATTTACCGTTAGGCTTTGGCGAGTCTGCTTCTTTCCAAAATTACATTAGGACTGTGCATAATCCTAGATTTTCTTCCGTTTCTAGACAGATAACAACAAGGGATCTAGTGAAATACTATAATAAACATCGTAATAAAATAAAGGAACTATTTAGTACGTGCACATTTTCGGTGGCTTTGACATCGGACATATGGAGTGGTCGGGCTAGGGAGGATTACCTTAGTGTAGTTGTGCATTATGTTAATGACGACTGGGTAATGGAGAAAAGGATTATAGGTTTGAAATTAATTGATGTAGCACACACGGGGGAGAATATTGCGAACTGTATTCTCAAAGTCGTGGAAGACTTTGGTCTTACAGACAAAATATTCGCAATTACCTTAGACAACGCCGCTTCAAACTCTAGAGCCATGGACATTCTTACTCCAGTGTTGAGTACATATGCCGATTCGTTCTTGCTACATCAACGATGCGCTTGTCATATTATCAACCTTATAGTCAAATGTGGTCTGAAGAGGTTGAGTCCGTATATTAAAGCTTTTCGCGATGCGATTTCTTTCTTGAATAATTCTAACGTAAGAATAGCACAATATAAGAACTTCTGCAGGGCGATGGGTGTACGTCCAAGAAAGTTCGGTTTGGACATGGAAGTAAGGTGGAACTCTACTTACCTCATGCTTAAGCATCTTTTACCATACAAGAGCACTTTTTCTGTTTTTATTCAAACACACTATCCTAGCACTGACGGTACTTTGCTATTAACTGAGCAACATTGGTTCGTTGCTGAGAAGGTACTATTATTTTTAGAAATTTTTTACGAGGCAACTGTTGCTTTGTCCGCTGTCTACTATCCAACATCTCCTATCATTGTGTATACTATTTTACAGATTGCTACTCAATTGAAAATGCATGAAAATGACTTAGTTTTACGTGAGGTTGTTGTTTCCATGAAATATAAATACCTTAAATATTAGAGAGAAATCCCATACCTATAAACATTTGCATTTGTTTTAGATCCTAAGGCTAAAATTGGTGCATTTGGTACTGTACTTGATCTTCTTAGTGATGCTACGGGGCTAGGCTATACTAACTATTTTGCAGAAATTCGTTCTCGGTTATACGAGGTTTACCAAAAGTATGAAAATAAGTTCCGAGGAGTCCGCTCGCAACGACCTCCAATAGCCCCCACCTCGAGTGGGAAGACAAGTATGTGGGGCACGATCTTCGGTGCCTCTTCCTCCAAGTCCAGGTCCAGGTCTTCGTCTTCTTCTTCTTCTGCACTAGTGCCTGCTCAGCCAAGACCCGCAAGGAGCGGGGAACTATCCACTTATCTGGACAGCGATACAGTGGATTTTAACGCACAAGGCTTCGACATCTTGCAATGGTGGCAAGCCCATAAGTTAACATATCCCGTGCTATCCATACTTGCACATGATGTGTTAACTGTTCATGTCTCTACGGTTTCCTCCGAGTCTGTTTTCAGTCTTTCTGGAAAAATATTGGAAAGAAGAACAAATCTCACAAGTAAGATGGTGGAGATCCTTCTAACTGTGAAGGACTGGGAACAAGCTGATTCACGAACACAATACTCTGTGGAAAATCCAGAGTTGTCGGAGGTGTTCGAAAATTTGTACTTAGACAATGACACCGACACATAGAACAAGGATGTATCATGTCTGTAGAATTGTAGAGCTATAGGCTGTACTCTTTTTCCTTTGCCAAGGTTTTCTCATTTTGAGTTTTTACTTAGCGAAGGTTTTAACGCGACAGCCAGTTGGACATTAATAAAGCTCTTTATCACATTTTCAATATGAGTGTCTCATTTTTTTTTTCAATTTTCATGTCTATTTTTGAGTTCTACACATTTTTAATTTTTCTGGATTTTTTTTGGATTTGTTTTGGATTTTCTTGTTCTGATGGACTAAACGGGCCACATCTGGCGCGACAGGCCAAACAGGCTCATACCGGCCCAGCACGACACGAATACCCGTCAGGCTGTACCTGGACCGCCACCTCGGCCCATGAACCGACCCGATACGACACGAATAGTATACGGACCATAACAGGTCGTGTCTAAATAGGCCGTGTCTAACTGGATCCGTACCGGGCCGGGTGGCCAGGTCTGAATAAGCTGATTGACGTGAAATTCCACGTCCAAACATGGCATGAACCATGTGCTATGCCTATCAGGCTGAGGATGGAACGTCCTCTCGCATGAACCTGAATCGACAACCCGTCAAATCAAGTTAGCAAAGACAATTTGTAGTGGATTCTGTGCAGCCCGTGTGCTTACTGCGTGGAAATCTCTTCCTAGTGTTAGAACTTAGACGTACGGCAATACTCACATCAAGTTGTCAAAAGCATTCGGATCTTCGTAGCATGAAAGGGAGCTTGGCCAATTGACTATGTATGTACGAATTACGATGGTCTATGCATCCTTGTCATATGACGTCCTCATGGTGCCAAGAGTAGATCCGTTTGTAGTTTACTTGTGTATTAGCACAACTGCATTAGGGGTTTGCACGGAATAGGGGCCGTTGGATTGGGCAATCAACAATTTGATCAAGACATCTAGAGTGTATTTGGTAGGGTGTATAAGACGTGCAGAATCTTTTTGGTTTTGTATGTTTGGATGGCTGCACACGTAAAATAATCTGACTGAGCAGATGCAAAAGGTGTTTTCGGGCTAGGCTGGGCAGGAACGTCTAATTTCTCCGTTTCTCCAGATGCAGACTCTGCTAATGGCGTTATTAAGAGGTGATCAGTGCATATTAGGTAGTATTAGAGTGAATTAAAGTGAGTTAAGGTAAAATGAGGGCTATTAGAATATATTAAGACAAAATTAAAGCCATGCTAACATTTTCTTTCAACCGTCTCTTGCATCTACGCTTGCAGTCAACGTTCTCATGCACTCAATCAAACAACATCTCAGCATAGCCTGGCCCAACAGAAACAACCAACCAAACAACCTATATTGCATCTACGCAGCCTGCCTCGCTTCGGCCTGGATGACCCGTACAGGCCAGGCTAGGGTATGCACGAACCAAACACACCCCTAATGACCTGAATGAACATTCTCTTTGGAACCGAAGCCGAGCCAGTTGGTATTGAAGGCACTTTTTCTATGGGACCGGCCCTCTAGGGTGGGTTTGCATCATCCAACTTCGGCGACTCATAGCCAGGGAAAGGGTCATCATCCACCGACGAGGCAACACATTTCAGGATTTTTTTTGGCAGTATTAGCATGATTTCTCTTCATATTTGCAGAAATGGCCGCCGTATATATTTTTTTGCAAAAATAGTGGTCTGTCGCACAGCCACCGTGCAGCAGCCGCTCCCCGCCCGCCACGTTGCCACTACACGGTCGTCGTGCGGTGGCCTGCCTGGCCGCCACGTGGCCCCCCCCCCCCGAATTAGGGTTTCAGCCGCTGTTCGTACCATTTTTAATTATAGCAAATGAGTTAAAATAAAATAAATTTTATGTGAATGCTCCTAAGATGGTGTACTTTCTTGTGTAATTTTTTTTCCATAATTTTACTTGTTTGATTTTACCTCGCAATTTCTTTTAATTGTTATGATTTTATCCCGCCACGTGTCACCCCTTCCCCCTCCCGCATGCCTAGCCCCCTCCCACCACCTCTCTCCCCTCCCGCATGGCCCTCCCATGTAGCCACCTTCGAACAGTCCATCCTCCTTCCAACGTCATTGACTCTGACTCGTGTCCCCCTTGCCCACAAGGTCGCGAGATCATGCATCAAAATTCACGGTGCCAAGCGGCTCCTCCATCGTTCGGCTATAAATATCGAAATCTCACAATCACTCTTCGCTCATCCCAATTGCGTTTTGCTTCTCATTCCGCTACTCGTCACTGAGCACTCAAAGAACTTAACATAATTAATTTTTTTGGAGATGAAGTATTTGCTTGCTGCTCGTCGCTCGTCGCTCGGCTTTTTTGATAGCTTACCCCCCGAAGGGCAGGTAATTTGTCGGATGCTTTTGTCGTTATTAATTAGTTTAGTGGTAATTAGTTAATTCACTGGTAATTAATTAGTTAGTTTAGTGATAAATAATTAGTCGTAATTTGTTTAGTGGTTATCAGTCCTACATATTAAACTAGTGCGAATTAACTATTCGTAATTTATTTAGTGGTGCATAATTAGTTAGTTTAGTGGTAATTAATTAGTCATAATTACTTAGTTTAGTCTCTGTTAATTAGTTTAGTGCTAAATAATTAGTCGTAATTAGTTTAGTGGTTAGTAGTCCGTCATATTATATTATTGCAAATTAACAACTCGTGTAATTAGTTAGTCATATTATATTAGTGCTAATTAATCAGTCGTTATTAGTGAATTTATTCGTAGTTAATTAGTTCAGTGGTACATAATTAGTCGTAATTAGTTTAGTGGTTATTAGTCTAACATATTATATTAGTGCAAATGAACTACTAGCAATTAGTTTAGCAGTAAATAATTACTTGTAATTAATTTTCAGAAATTGTTGGTTATTAATTAATTAATCCTATTTAATCGCGCATATGTAATCCATCACTTGTATGCAATTTGTCGTATTTAATTACATATATGTACCACGGATGGGTTGTTGCGGCTTTAGGTAATTTCGAACATGCAAGACTTGTTAGTGTTTTATGGCGATGGTCTCGTACGGGCCGTACCCGACGGGTTGGACCTGTCGACATGCCAGCACAAGGTGGTCCGGGCAGAGGGGCTCGACGCGATGAATATTCACAAGCTTTGAAGCTGCATTCGGGTGGGAGTTCGGCACAGAGGCAACGATGAAGAAAGTTGTGATTGAGGGGATCACCCGTACGAATGATGTGTGGGAGCTCGTCAAGGTGGTTGAAAGTGTAGCATGGAGCCAGTACATGCAAATTGCCTCCCAGCCCGAGGTGGCCATTTACGGGAAGCCGATGGTATACATGAATTTCGTACCCAGGGCGCTGGGCCACCTTGATGATGTCGGGGCCTCTACAAGCGAGCAAGCGCAGCCCGAGCCTGAAGATGGTAGCACAAAATGTGTTGCCTCAGAGGGGAGACCCGCGCATAATTTTGTGTGAAATTAGGGGGCAAAATCGTGGTGGTCGGCCTGCATTGACTGCCACGAGTATCTACCGGACCAGCCTCTCGGGTTGGAATCCGACGAGGACACCGACCCAAGCTCGGATGGTAGCGACGATGACGCACACCAGGCCGGTAGTCCAACTGGGAGAATTGTGTCATCGGAGGTGCCTTACGTGGCATCGAGAATTGATGATGTCACAGTGCGTTCGCTCGTACTGTCACAAGAAGAAGGCTCCCACTGAGGGTTTGATGCTGAGACCCTCTTAGTAGGGCAGCGATTCCCAAGCAAGGAGACCATGCGACAAGCTATAGTATGGTACGCCTTGTCCATCAGCCATGTGTACCGAGTGAACCGGTCCAACCCCGGACATTACGCAGTGAAGTGCGTAGTGGAAGGCTGCCTTGGCAAGGTCAGCGCTCACCGAGCAAAGATCTTTGGCTCGGTATTCGCGGTCAAGGCGGTAACCAACCACACTTGCAAGCTTAGCGAGCCTCTGCGGCAACATCGGAACATGAATTCCGCATATGTGGCAAACCTCATCAAGCACCTAGTTGCGACGGATGTGTCTGTCTCCCTCAAGCTGCTGATGTCTGAAGTTACCAATCAGGTTGGTTATCCAGTCAGCTACAGCAAGGTCCGACGAGCCAAGCAGAAGGTCATCGAGTCCATGTACGGGACATACGAAGAGGTGTACAACCTTGTGCCGAGATTGCTTGAGCAGATTGCTGAATCAAACCCCAGCACGTACACAAACAAGCTTGAGCGTAAAGATGCTGAGAGAGGGTCCAACCGCTTCATACTGGACCGAGTGTTCTGGGCTATCGCCTAGGCCATTTGGGGCTTCCAGTTCTACTGTCATGTGCTCATGATGGATGGCACTTTCCTCACGGGGAGGTACAAGGGCACCATTCTCGCTGTAGTGGTGGGTGACACGAATGACCAGCTTCTCCCGATGGCATTTGTCATTGTGGAGGGTGAGAGCACATCCAGTTGGCTGTGGTTCCTAGCGAACATGAAGCGGGCGGTTGTAGGAGACTGGCGCAATGTATGCCTTATCATATACCGCAATGCTAGGTTGTTGACGGCCATCAACACCATGCAGCATGGGACAGAACCCCCGAACCAGTGGAACGACATGCAATCTAGGTGGTGCATGAGGCATCTTGCATCTAACTTATTCAAACGGTTTCGCAGTCAAGACATTATGAAGACGTTCAAGGCATTGTGTCTGCATAACCAGAGGCGGAAGTTTGATTCCATCTGGAGAGACCTCGAACCCCGGACTACGAGGCATACACGGGAGTCCACTCCGGAGGTCCTGGAGGGAGAGCAACCCCGCAGTGCCATTAGTTTCTTGGAGTGGATTAACGGGCACACTCCTGAATTGGAGAAATGATTCCTTCTCTATGACACTGACAGTGCAAGGTACGATATTATGACGACCAACATGGCCGAGGTGTACAACAGCGTCCTCAAATGTGTGCGGTGCCTCCCTATCACCGCAATCGTCGATGAGACATGGACTCGCACTGTTGGTTATTTCGTCAATAGAGCCACTATAGCCAAGAGACAGATGAAGGAAGGCAAGTAGTGGTCCGACAACATGAAGAGCCACATGGACCAAAAGATGGAGAAGGCCCGGATGCATGACATCTGGGTGGTCGATGGCCTTAGGAGGAAGTACGAGATCAGGCTTCAGCAAAAATACGTCAACAGTCATGCCAAGGGGAAAAGAAACAAGCATACACCCTGGGTGATGTGGCGACATGCACCTACAACAAGCTGAAGCTCTTGCACAAGCCATGCTCATACGTGTACAAGGCGTGTACGCAAATGAGGCAGATGTGTACGCCGTACATCTCCGAGCACTACGACATGCAACACCTTTTCGATACATGGAGTGCGGAGTTCCACTCGTACGGCTTGAAAATGAACTACAAGGATCTTTGGCCAGACATGGTGCAATGGGGTCCGAACAAGGATTTAAAGACAACAGGGAAGAGGCGACGATAGACACGGTGCTTTCAAAATGACATGGATGCCAGCCAACGTACCAGTATTAGTCGCACAAACAGGTGCAGGATATGTAAGACCCCTGGGCACTAAGCGAAGGATTGTCCCAACAGTCCGAGCTCATCTGGTCGTTATTCGGTGTCATAATGTAATGTTTTCTCCGCCTTGTTTTCTTATGTACAGCGAAATTTGTACGAGTTATGCATAATTTGCATTCTTGCTACATTCTTCACTATACGGTGCACTTACATCCTTGCTACATTTTTCTTATGTCGCAGGAAATGGACGACTTCGAGAGGGGAACTACCCTCATGAACAACATGTTTAAATAGGACGCTCTTTAATACTATATTGTACGACAGTCTAGATAAGATTGTGCATGCATGAACCAACTGAGGAAAATACGTGGCGTGCAGATCATATAACGATGTACCGTAGCCTTCGAAATGCACACTAGTCGGAGGTTACGATACATCGTTATATGATCTGCGTGCTACGCATTTTCCTCAGTTGGTTTATGCACAAGCTTATCTAGCATGTCGTACAATCCCTCTGACTCCCTGCATTTGTTCGGGTTACATGTGATAATACTGTTGGTGATATGCCCAAGAGGCAATCATGGAGATGATTGTATCACGTCTATTTTTATGAGTTATTGAATAAATATTATTCTATTCCTTGAATGGATCATTGGTTATAAAGATTAACAAGTATGTGACTTGTTGGTAAAGCTCTTTTAACTTATATGGTGTCATTCTAAAAGTATCCCTGGTCGGATGTCACTGGTCGGAACACTATTGACTTATCGATCAACACATGTATTGATTGATGACCATGTTTCACCGGTCATGGATATAGAGATATCAAATCAATAATGTGAACACATGTTAGAGAACATGGGGTTGGATTGACCCACCTTGAGACACTATTGAGATTGTTATGATTTTATGTGTCATCAGATGGTCTCAAACAATGATGATGTATAATCCTTAGACTTGAGATCAACATGGTTTCCTACATGTGTAATAGTACACTTAGGGGCTTCCAAACTCTACTCCGTAACAGGGTAGCTATAAAGGTAGCTTTCGGATATACTATGAAACATGCGGAGGAATGTGGTTGGTCGGATATGGGATTTGCCCCTCCTAACATAATAGGAGAGATATCTCTAGGCCCCTCGATGTGGTCAGATAAAGAAAGTGCATGGTCATGCCACTAGTGGTCGAAGTGCTCGATCACGTGAAGTTATCTGATACTTGATCGAGAAAGTATTGAACAGTCCATGGATGACATAAATCTCACCTAGAGTTCAACCAGATATCGTGAGGCAAAGAGAGAATGCACGAGCAAGTCTTTCAGTTTGACCAGATACAGACTAATCGTATGTAGATACGAGCTGGTCGTAGGCTGGTCGAACATGATCACTTACCGATCGTGAACTGGTCGTAAGGAGTTACGGACTGGTCATGACAATATATGAACTGGTCGTATAGAGATATGAGCTAGTCGTAAGTGATAAGGTCCTACTTGTAGATCATATTGCATTAATGTTCGTCCGATATAATTCGTATGTATTCGGGAATCGTTATATTCTGCTAGGAGCCTCTAACGACTCGTGATCAGAAAGGAGTTTCCGAGTCACAACCGATTACGCATAAACCTAACGAGTCACATACTTAACGGGTTGGAACAAACGTGTTCGGATTGGATCCGTCATAGGCACTATATAAGGATGTGGTTGAGGCTATTGGGGAAGAGGTGATACACATGAGTGGCTCCACCGAAACCCTAGCCTCCATCTTCTTGAGAGAGCCTTCCCGTCCAACTTGGTGCTAGCACACCTGCATTCGGTGTTTCTTCCTTGGACGTGTGGATACCGTGGAGGCGCTACTACGGTTGCTGTTGCGGTTGAGGACGATCCACTACTTTTCAAAGAAAACGATTGGTTGCTGGAGGGGTCGATCGACCACGACCACTACATCGATGCGTTCTACGTTGGATCAGGCTGCTCTAACTCTTCTTCTGCTGCACTGCACGCCTAGTAGTAACGATCTATGGTCTTCTACTTGCTTGGCTTCCTAGTTTACGTGGTAGAATTTTTTTTGTATTGCCAGCTAGTGTAGCCTATCTGTATCCCTTTCAATAGTATCAAAGCCATCCTGCATAGTTTTTTGATCTAGATCGATCATATATACTTGATATGTGGCAGTAGTAGATTAGATCTATTACTGGTTTGGTTTGGTAACCCAGATCGCTCCATATAGATGGAACGGTCTAGGCACTGGTCGATAAGATCAATTGGATTTTTCGGCGGTAGTAGATGGCTCTACGAGGAGGTATGAGCACCAGATGGTTACTTTGCTTATTCACGACCACGCTGCATGATACTCCTACCGATCGGAATTCCGCCATCGGAGTATACCGTTATGTGTGGTCGTATCAAGGTAATGATTAGATTGGTTCGGAATAGGGTTAATATGATTAATCCGGTGATTTTTGAGGCTCGGTTACGTGAATAAGATTCATGTCCCCGAAAAAAATTCCGAAAGCAATGCCCTCGACCAGCGAGGGGCACTACCCCTTCGAACGCCGCCCACTAACTGGCTAGTGGGACCACTGTGGTCGTAGCCGCGTTATATAGTAGTATGTGTTCACGTCACCCGATAGAATTGGATTCTATGCCTAACTCATTTTTGCAGGGATTGATGTGAATAGTATGGCCCATTGTGTATGTGATGCATGAATGGATTTTCATGGCATGCATGTCATGCTGTGAGATAGCCATCGAGCTACATGTTATTGTATAACGGTCTGCGTGCTGACATGTGATGCTTGATATTCTCGTATGTAATTTATTACAAGATTTTAGGAGTAATTGATTAGTAGATGATTGCAGTCGGAGATTTCAAGCATGAGGGTCGGAGGACAAGAAGCATGGTAATGAAGATCGTCATGATAAGGGCCATACTATTTCACAGTTTAATATGATTATCTATGAATGTTTGTGTTTATTCCTATTATGCTATTTAGTCATGTTTTATCATTAGATGTTTTAACAGGATAGAGTAGTATCCCTCAAGAAAAATTAAGTAAAATTGATGCCTTTCCAATTGATGCGCCTATCACGATTTTGATCGTTAATTGGTGGATTGGATCTACCAAAGTAGGGTGCCATTAATTATCTTAATAAGATAGGGTGGGTGTCGAACACTCACATGCATAGTGTTGGTGTAACTTAATGAGGCTATCAAAACAATTTTGAGCCTTGGGGCATAATATTGGTTGCCGGGGTATAGAGATGCCGCCCAACAAATAAGAGTCATATATGATATGATTGGCAAGAGGTTGTCTACCTAAAATCACTAGGTTTCTAGCAGTGATGCCAAAGCTCACTAGGACTTAATGATTTTTAGATCTTGAACTCACTATATGATGTTTGAGGGAAACATGGTTTAGAATATATAGTGGAAGTATCTTTTATTGGTTGTTGATGATTGAGTTCGACTAGGTATGAACTAGTCGACCAGATTTAGACTAGTCGTATGGAGATACGACTAGGTAAAGACTAGTCGTATAGAGATACGAGCTGGTCGTAGACTGGTCGAACATAACCACCAGCATGAGTGTTTAATAGAAGATCTTATGTTTCTTACATAAACATAGTGCTAAATTTTTGCATATATTTCTATTGTAAATCATGGCACCTACTACTTCTTTCGCACTTACCTTTAATTTGTGATCTATTCTTGAGAAAGAAAAGCTGAATGGAACCAACTTCATTGACTGGTTTCGTAATATGAGAATTGTTCTCAAACAAGAAAAGAAATAATATGTTCTAGAGGGTCCCTATCCCGCGGAACCAAATGCAGATGCAACTCGAGCTGAAAAGAATGCTTATGAGAAGCATTGTAATGACGTAGTCGATGTGCACTGCCTTATGCTTTCAACCATGAACTCTGAGCTTCAGAAGCAACATGATATCACAGACAGTTACAATATGATTGTGGGTCCGAAAAGTATATTTTAGGATCAAGCAAGGGCAGAGAGGTTCAATACCTCCAAGGCATTATATATGTTCTTGTAGGCTGTCGGAGGGCAACCCGGCAGTCCTCGTGTGATCAAGATGATTTGTCACATTGAGAGGTTAGAAAAGCTTGGTTTCCTCCTTAGCTAAGAGTTGGCTACTGATGTGATTCTCTAATCGCTCCTTACGAGCTTTAAGCCTGTCATATTGAATTTTCATATGAATGGCATGGATAAGTCAATGACCGAGTTACATGGCATGCTTAAAGGTGGTGAGCAAAGCATCAAGAAAAGTTTCAATCATGTGACGATGGTTCAAAAGACTACTAGCTTCAAGAAGAAGGATAAGTCGGGAACAGGAAATGGCAAAGGAAAGACTCAAGATGAGATCGAGTGTCTCAAGGCTAAGCTTAAGAAGCTTAAGCTGAGTCCTAAGCCTGACATAGAATGTTACCATTTTCATGAGACTAGGCATTGGAAGAGAAACTGCATGAAGTGCTTAGCAGAGATGAAAAAGAACAAAGGAAGTAAGACTTCCAGTTACGGTATAAATGTTACAGAAATTAATCTTGCCACTTCTCCGACCACTTCTTGGGTATTTGATACCGGATCAGTTGCTCATATTTACAATTCGATGCTGGGACTGATAAGGAGTGGAAGTTTGACAAGAGGAGATGTTGACCTTCATGTGGGCATTGGAGCAAGAGTTGCTGCATTAGCTATTGGCACTTTACCATTAGCTTTACCCTCAGGATTAGTTATGGAACTAAATAATTGTTATTATGTTCCAGCCTTAAGCAAAAATATTATTTCTACTTCTTGTTTAGGAGCAGAAGGTTATGAGTTCAGAATAAAGAACAATTGTTGTTCAATTTATTTTGAAGATATGCTTTATGGCCATGCTCCATTGGTGAATGGATTGTATGTTTTGAATCTTGAGAATATGCCTGTCTATAACATAAATGCTAAGAGACTTCGACCTAATGATATGAATCCCATTTTTATTTGGCATTGTCGTCTAGATCATATAAATGAGAAGCGCATGATGAAGCTCCATAAAGATGGTCTTCTAAACTCATTTAATTTCGAATCATTTGAAACATATGAATCTTGTTTACTTGGCAAGATGATAAAGACGCCTTTCACGACCAGAGGTGAGAGGACGAGTGACCTATTGGCCCTCAAACATACGGATGTATGTGGTCCGATGAGTTCTCCGACCAGAGATGGTTTTCAGTACTTCATGACTTTTACTGATGATTTCAGTACATATGGCTATGTCTATTTGATGATACATAAGTCGAAATCATTTGAAAAGTTCAAAGAATTTTAGAATGAAGTGCAGAATCAACTTGGCAAGATAATCAAATATCTACGATCTAATTGTGGAGGTGAATATTTGAGCCATGAGTTAGGTGATCATCTAAAGAAGTGTAGAATTCTTCCACAATTCACTCCACCGGGAATGCCTCAATGGAATGGGGTGTCAGAATGACAGAATCAAACATTGTTGGACATGGTTCAATTAATGATAAGCCAATATGATCTTCTATTGCAATTCTGGGAATATTCTCTAGAAACAGCGGCTTTCAGTTTAAATAGGGTTCCATAAAAAATTATAGAGAAGACACCACATGAGATATGGACCGGGAAGAATCCTGGATTGTCTTTTCTTAGGATATGGGGTTGTGAGGTTTATGTAAAACATTTGACGTCTGATAAACTCACGCCCAAGTCCAATAAGTGCTTCTTTGTGGGGTATCCTAAGGAAACTAAAGGATATTATTTTTATAATCGGGTTTATAACAAAGTGTTTGTTGGCGGTAATGGTGTCTTCTTAAAGAAAGAGTTTCTTTCCAAAGGAGTCAGTGGGAGCAAGGTGCAACTCGAAGAAATTCGGGAATCATCTGAAAATGTTTCTAAGTGTTACGAGCAGATATCAGTCAGATCCAGGTGAAGGTCACTAGATAGCAGTCAAGAATATCCTTAAGTACTTGCGAAGGACTAAGGATGCATTCCTTGTTTATAGAGGTGAGGAAGAGCTGATCGTAAATGGTTACACCGATGCTAGCTTCCAAACTGACAATGATGATTTTAGATTGCAATCTAGGTTTGTGTTTTATTTAAATGGAGGAGTACATTACTGCTTTGGAAGCTGCAAAAGATGTCGTGGTTTCTAGTGCTTCCAGTCCAATAGATCTCTTTTGTGATAATAGTGGAGCTATTGCACAAGATAAAGAGCCTAGATTGCATAAAAAATCCAAGCACATAGTTCGGCGATACCACATCATTCGTGAGATTGTTGAGAGAGGTGATGTGAAGATATGCAAAGTGCACACGGATTTGAAAATTTCTGATCCATTGACAAAGTCTCTCCCGCAACCTAAGCATGAGGCACACAAGAGCAATGGGTATAAGATACCTATATGATGGACTCTAGTGCAAGTGGGAGACTGTTGGTGATATACCCTAAAGGCAATCTTGGAGATGATTGTATCATGTCTATGTTTATGAGTTTTTGAATAAATATTATTCTGTTCCTTGAATGAATCGTCGGTTATAAAGATTAACAAGTATGTGACTTGTTGATGAAGCTCTTTTAACTTATATGATGTCATTTTAAAAGTATCCCTAGTCGGATGTCACTGGTCAGAACACTAATGACTTATCGACCAACACATGTATTGATTGATGACCATGTTTCACCGGTCATGGATGTAGAGATATCGAATCAATAATGTGAACACATGTTAGAGAACATAGGGTTGGATTGACCTATCTTGAGACACTGTTGAGATTGTTATGATTTTATGTGTCGTCAGTTGGTCTCAAGCAATGATGATGTATAATCCTTAGACCTGAGATCAGCATGGTTTTCTACATGTGTAATAGTACACTTAGGGGCTTCCAAACGCTACTCCATTACTGGGTAGTTATAAAGGTAGCTTTCGGGTATACTATGAAACATACAGAGGAATATGATTGGTCGGATATGGGATTTGCCCCTCCTAACATAATAGGAGAGATATCTCTGGGGCCCTCGATGTGGACAGATAAAGAAAGTGCATGGCCATGCCGGATAAAGAAAGTGCATGGCCATGCCACTAGTGGTCGAAGTGTTCAACCACATGAAGTTATCCTACATTTGATCAAGAAAGTATTGAACAATCCATGGATGACATAGATCTCACCTGGAGTTCAACCATATATCGTAAGGCAAAGGGAGAATGCACGAGCAGGTTTTTAGTTTGACCAGATAGGGACTAGTCGTATGGAGATATGAGCTGGTCGTAGGCTGGTCGAACATGATCAATTATTGATCGTGAACTGGTCGTAAGGAGTTACGGACTGGTCATGACAATATATGAACTGGTCGTAAGGAGTTACGGACTGATCATGATAATATATGAACTGGTCGTAAGGAGTTACGGACTGGTCATGACAATATATGAACTGGTCGTAAGGAGTTACGGACTGGTCATGATAATATATGAACTGCTAGGAGCTGCTAACGACTCGTAATCAGAAAGGAGTTTCCGAGTCACAACCGATTACGCATGAACTTAACGGGTCACATACTTAACGGGTTGGAACAAACGTGTTCGGACAGAATCTGTCATGGGCACTATATAAGGAGATGCTTGAGGCTATTAGAGAAGAGGTGATACACGCGAGTTGCTCCACCAGAACCCTAGCCTTCATCTTCTTGAGAGAGCATTCCCGTGCAACTTGGTGCTAGCACACATGCATTCGGTGTTCCTTCCATGGACATGTGGATACCGTGGAGGCGCTACTGCAGTTGATGTTACACTTGAGGACGATGCACTACTTTTCAAGAAAAGCGATTGGTTGCTGGAAGGGACAATCGATCATTTACTACTACATCGACGCGTTTCACGTTGGATCAGCCGCAACTCTTCTTCGCTGACGCGCGCCTAGTGGTAACGATCTATGGTCTTCTACTTGCTTGGCTTCCTGGTTTACGTGGTAGAATTTTTTGTATTGCTAGCTATTGTAGCCTACTTGTATCCCTTACAAATACCCCTCCTCCTTCATCCCGATTGTATCAAACCCGCGTGTGTTTCATGTAATGCTTGTAACGCTCGAAATATTCACAATTATTTGTATGAAAACGTACATTATAACTTCATTGCAAACCCTAATTCTGTTATGACCACTTCGTGTGTGAATTCATGAAGCCCTAATTAGGACGTGACCTCGCTCTGCAAAGCAGGACGTGACCACACTCTGCAAAGCAGGGCGTGACCCGACGAGGGATGAGGTAGCTTTGCGCAGTGACGTGACCTAACGAGGCAGCTTTGCGCAATGACGTGACGCAACGAGGCAGCTTTGCGCAGCAATGTGACCTGACGAGACAGCTTTGCGCAGCGACGTGACCAACGAGTCTGCTTCAAAGGGCACGTCACACGGTCGTGAAACCCATTCGTGCCTCATCGCAATGGAGCCGCTACAGCTGCGTCCGCTCCCGCTATCAATATAACACGACTCAGCCAGGACCTCCACACCAACAACACTACCTAGATAACGTGGACAAGGAGAAGGAATGGAAGCGCAACCACGAGCTCTTGAAGGGCTGGGTGGGTCCCGAAGAGACCACCGCTCACCATAGGGCGTATAGTCAGCAGCCGTACACACACCACCCACCTTTCGGATCAAGCCGCGCCCCCTTTTATCCTCGATGAACGCCCTCCAGAAGGGCTCCCGACGGGGGTTGCACCACCCCTTTGCTAGTGTCGAGACGCCTGCAAGTGCGTCAAATCAACCGACGAGTGGACCATTGGGCAGCACTATTGATGCTGCCCAAACTGCTCGTGGACTACCCCGACCGTAGGTTTGACACGCAAAGTCACAGGCAGCCGGTAATGAAATCGCATTTCAGTGCACACCACTATTTTGCTTCCCGTTACGCCATAACCATGTCTCTCTTCCCACTGTAGTCTCCACCGCGCCTATGCGACTTCAGCCAGTGGATCGACGACAAGATCCACCCCTACAACATGTCGATGCTACTGACACGGAAGAGCTGGGCCAGGGAGGACTGGGAGGGCCGTGAAAGGCACCTCGAAGAGCTGTAGGCTGAGATGGACAGGAAGGAGAGGCAGGAGAGGCTGCGTGAGCATGCCAGGAGACGCGAGGGTGAGAGGGAGCAGAAGAAGGCCATCGCGGCGAGAGCTAAGGCGCAAGGCAGGGAGTACAACGCCAAGCTGGGTCACAAGGGAAAATGGTCACGTTCCACGTAGTAATTCGACCCTCTTCGTCCATATGTCCCATGTATTTCTAATTCCCTAAAGTCATGCATCTACCGTCCTTGGTTCGTTAGCCTGCGTGCCATGTAACCCCCTTGTCGGATCAACTGTTGTGTTGTTATCGTTGCATCATTTCTCCAAAGTTCTCCAATGGAGTTGCAATGCAGCTAATTTTTGGAGCTCATTCATACATTAGAGTCCTACCTGTCGTCAAAATCACTATTCGCCATCTCATCGGCCAAAGATCGTCTCTAGAAAGCTATGCATTGTCCTTGTTTAATAGAAGATGTAACCCAGGATGCTTATATACAAGCATGTCTCCAAAAAGCTGTGCATTGTTGTTGTTTAATAGAAGATAAGTAGAGAAAAGTATAGCATATTTAGAATATCCCACAACCTCCTTTAGACCGCTAATATACCTTGCGAGAAAATGTAGGGAAAAGTATAGCGTGAGGAGCCTTAAAAACTTCGTACTTTTTGGAGCTCATTTTCAACATTTACAAATTCGTACAAATAGTACACTTACATGAAATTGCGAGAGGCGCCATATAAAATTTCATAATTTTTTGAACTCATCTGCTACATTTAAAAAATCCCTCGACCACAGCCGAAACCGAAACCCTAATAGAAACCCTAATCGGGGAGGTAAAATCAAATGAGTAAAATTATGGAAAAAATTACACAAGAAAGTACACCGCCTTAGGAGCATTCACATAAAATTTCATTTTTAACTCATTTGCTATATTTAAAAATAGTACGACCAAGCAATTAAACCCTAATCAGGGGCGACGTATGGCGGCTGGATGGGCCACCGTGACGAGCAGTGGCAGGGTAAAGCACCACATCGCACGGCGGCCATATTGGTAACGCCATCAAGATGACGGCTATGCGACAACAAGGCGACGTATAAGGGGAGCGATCAGCGCTATTTTTGCAATATATATATATATATATATATATATATATATATATATATATATATATTGGCCATTTTTATAAGTACGGTGAAATCATGCTAATATCGCCAAAAACTCCACATTCAAGGAGCTGGATGTTGCAGAAAGAAATATCAAGACACTTATACATACATACTCCGGGTGTAGTTACTCCTATTCCGTATCTCGCAACGAGGGAGTATCTTATGCAACCGAGAGTATGTATGTGTAGTATACTGAGTATATAAGACCACCTAGGTAGTATTCACACCTTTTCAGAGTGATATGTACAATTTTTAGACATACTCCTTTTTATGTGACATACTCCTTTTTATGTGCAAATATGAAGGTATTTATAAAATATGCTAAAAACTATAGACTCTCTTGCAATTTTTTTCGTGGTTCACATTGGAGTATCTTATAATTAGTATATAAGTATACCTAAAGTGATAAAAGAGTATGTCAAGTTCTTTTAGGTGGTATATCAAAAGTGAGTAACTACACCCGGAGTAGAAAGTATTTTTCCTATATACATATATACCTATACATATATACATACATATATATATACACATATATACATACATATATATACATACATATATACATATATATATACATATATATATATATATATATATATATATATATATATATATGAAGCCTTTTTACTACTCCTGTGTGTGTAGTTACTCCCATTATATCCACCGTCTAGTTGCCTCGGAATACCATTTACCTAATCGGGTTATTGGGTCAGATACCACCACTAATCATCCGAAGCAAACCAACACATACCACTAATTGTGTGTAATTATCTTCAAGAAAAAAAGATGACAAGATAATTGCCGAACTTATTGCTGGTTTCCTAGGATCGTTGTGCATGCACATACCACGGTACCACCTGTCTTGTATGGTGTATAAGACGTGCGGTGCCGATCGAGGAACGTTAGCTTTGAAAACTCGTCTGTGTAGACGCACGTATGCGTAGAAAGCTGTGATCGGTTGGAGTATGGAACAACATATGTTCATGGGTTTCATATGGCAAGGGTCAAGATGGATCTAACAAATCATACGTGTATATGTACTTAGATAGTACATATACCTATGGGAGTATTTTAGTACATGTACTTAGGTAGTATGTATACCTAAGGGAGTATTTTAGTACATGTACTACCTAAGGGAGTATTTTGGTACATGTACTTAGGTAGTATATATACCTCGGGAGTATGTTAGTACATGTAATTGAGGAGTATATACTCCTACCTATGATAGTATATTAGTACATCTGTACATGGATTTTGGAAGGGAGTATTTCATGTATGAATGTACTTTATGGAGTATGTTGATTGGTACATGCGTGCCATGGTATGGCAAGAATCAAGAAAGGCAAGCTCCATCACCGTATGTGCATACGTGTATATGGGTTTCATCTGTACATGGTATGGCAAGAATAAAAAAAAGGCAAGCTCAATCACCGTATGGCAAGACCAAAGCATGGAATAGGGGCGGTGAACAGGAAAGATTCAATCACCAAAATCCTGGAAAAGTAAAAAAAAAAAGGCAAGATCTCAGTCGGTTGAGGAATTTGTTAGCAAAAAAAAACTCCCGGAAAGTTAGTTAGGATTAAACGCCAGATAGGTATTGGTTCAGGTCTCTCTCCTATCTGTGATTTTCAGGCCCGTTAGGCTCAGAAAGATGCATGGATCTCATTGAGGATTAAAGGGTGGATGGAGAAGGAGTAACTACACATGAGAGCAGATAATAATTTTCATACACACACACACACACACACACTCTGATATACCACCTAAAAGAACTTGACATACTCATTTATCACTTTGGGTATAATCATATACTAATTATAAGATACTCCAATGTAAACCACACGAAAAAATTGCAAGAGTCCATAGTTTTTAGCATATTTTGTAAATACCTTCGTATTCACACATAAAAAAGTATGTCTAAAAAATTGTACATACCACCACTAAAAAGGTGTAAATACCACATAGGTGGTCTTATATACTCGTATACTACACATACACATTATCGGTACGACTGGCAATGGAAGACGACCGGGTTCTCTCTAATTCTTGGAACATCGACCAGTTGCGCAAATTCTATGTGTAAGCAACCAACCATTCAATAAAGCATCAGGTTCTTTCTATCTTTATTGTTTTACTTTGAGTAGCGCTTTGACAATTCTTTCAACCATACCCTGGTCGAAGGTCCACCGTCGACCAGTTCCTAGTCGTGAACTATTCCACGACAATACACTGGTCGTAAGACATTCTACGACCAGTACCCAATTCATCTTTACACCGGTCGAAAGGATGGTAACATCACCTAGTCGAAGCCTTTCCTCTCTGCACGTGGTCCCGCCCACTAGAAGGAACTTCATAGAGTCGATTCGTTCCTCCCTTTTTGCTGCCAACACAAAGAGCTTGGGTTCAAAACATGGTCGAAATAATGTTAAGCCAACTCTTAGTACCTTAATTTATTTCTTCATTCATCTTTTTGAAAAATAAATTAAGCTGAGTACACTTTCCAAATTTGCTCGACTACTTTCGATAAACTCGGTTTGTTTTAACTGGTTGGAGGAAGTTGTAACACCTAGTCGAAGACTTTCCTCTCTACACGTGGTTCTGCCCACTAGAAGGAACTTCCTAGCGTCATTCTATTTCTAACTCTTGCTAGCAGAGCAAACCTATTAGGTGCATTGAAATAAGTTGAACAATTTTTTTAAGGAACTCCAGACGTTTATCTAACTCAAGTTGACCGTTCTTGATTTGATTAATCTGGTCGGAGATGGTAACATCACCTAGTCGAAGTCTTTCCTCTCGCACGTGGTCCCGCCCACTAAAAGGAACTTCCTAATGTCGACTGCTCCTACTCTTTTCACGTGGGCATGATAATCGTGATCGAAAAACTACAAGTTAGCTAAACCTCTCTTTACAAAACCCATTTAAACACAATTTACTCGGTTTATCTAAATAAACCAAGCAAATAGTTGGGGGCTAGGATAAAGTTATTAATTTGACTTCAATTTAGTCTTGCTCTTTTTTTCCATTCATTATCTTATGAGTTACTAACTACTCGACAAGATGATTTTCGAAAAAAAGGAAGGGATATATATATCAACATCAACAAAAATTTGTGTTTACGTAACTCGTGACTCGCATGCATCGCCTCGACGAAGGGGATCTTATTTGCATACCCTCCGTGGATCGCCTCAAATGATCGGCTACAATGTTATCATTAATCGCTCGCCTCGCTTCAGTATGCATTTAAGTCGTTTATGACAAGTTGCAGATTAAGGTTGGGATCACGGGCTTTAAGTTTTGCCAAGAAAAATCTTATTCCCTCTTCGATCACATCCTTTATCGAGTCGAATTGGTTGGCCTTCAGGGTAGTCACTAACTCTTGCAAAGTTCCGACTTGTTCGCCAATGGCACTTAAGTGGGCAGACAGTGTCATTTTGAGGAGTAATCCCCTCAGCAAGAAGCCCGCCGAGTACGTCGTTCAGGAGTGAAATATTGTCTTGAAGATTAATTTTCAAAGCCTTTATTTCCTCCTGATTGCGAGTCGAAGCCTCGCAAAGTCATTTTACTTGTACTACTTGTTCTGAAAAGAATAAGACCAGTCGGATAAAATGACCTCGAGAGGAAAACACAATCAATCACAGGTAAATATTTGCTTACCAACGAGTTGAGAATCTAACTTCTTGACTACTTTAGTGTGGGCGGCAGTGTCCTTAAGGTAACGTTGCTCCCACGTCTGGACCTCTTGGTCTTTGTCTGAAAGAGAATGAGATTCAGAAAAAGAAAAGGAGGTCGATGGCGGTCTTAAGTTCAGCACTTACCGCTTAGTCATCCCTGCAACTTTTGGTTTGCAGAGTTTGCCTCTTGAAGCTTCTTCTGGAGGACTTTAATCTCCTCCTTTAGCTTTTTCGCCTCGGCTTTCTTATAGTCGAGAGAATCAGCTAAAGTCTTCTCGTCACTCTTAAACCTGCAAAGGGAAAGAGTAGACGTCAGCACCAAACAAGCGGTCATAAGTTTTTCTACAACCAAGATCTAGTCGTAAGTCATTCTACGACAAAACCCTGGTCATAAGCTCTTCTATGACCAGTACCTAGTTGTAAGATCTTCTACGACAAGCCCCGCAAGTACTGTGTGAGTGGTCAAAACATAAAAGACTATGAAAAGCAGTTACTTACCACCTCTCTGCCTGCTCGCAGAGTTTCGCTTTTTCCTGTCACAATTGGACAAGTTGCATGTTGTATTCAACAACAGTGACAATTTGCTCCAATGTGTTATGCACAAAGAAAGGCAATGAGAAGCATGAAAAGGCATAGATGTAAATACCAAATTTTAGGTACTTACATTCATGGCTGCCCGAGCAAACGAAGACACCACCCGCGTGGGGTCCCTTAGCTCATCAATCTCATCGACTCGGTTCCACCATACCCTTTCGAGACGTTCATCATCGAAAACATCCCCTCTGTTGGGAATATCCTTAGGGTGAGGAATGCGATCATGAGATCTGAACGCACGGGAGCCCACAACGGTGGTAGGAGCGAAGAACCCGAAGGTGTGGTCAAAGAGCTCGAACTCATCTTCTTTCGGGGTAGCAAAGACCAAAGAGCTTGGCCTTGGAAGTCGGGAGGATCATCCACAAGAATCTCCTCCCCAAATATGTGAATAGATGTTTCACCCCTATGGTCGGATGTCTCCGCCGCTACCGCCTTTACCCTGCTTTCTACAACCGCCCAAAGGGTCGTGAGCCGCTTCGCTTTCACGACGCCTTCAAAGGTTGTAGCCGCCGCTTCTACAACCACTCCTGTGATCATAGCCATGGCCCTACGACCGCCCAATAGTCGTAGCTGCCGCTTGTAACTGCGATCTTCAATACTTGGACGGTGGATCTATCTTTCGACCACCGCCACTATCGCTCCTCGCCGTCAAGAAACTACAAGGTTCGGCAGGAACATCCTTGATGATGAGAGGAGCCAAGCTGAGCTAGGATCGTAAAAAGGAAAGCACAATTAGGTAGTAAAAAGCAAAAGGTAAATGTTGTTCTTACATTTTTGCCTCTTTTACATATCTCCTAGTGCCGACTTGATCCTAAGTTTGGAAAAGACCTCCCTAAGGAAGGTTTCTTCGACTTTTTCTCGACCACGCCCGGTCGAGACTCGTTGAGAAATGTACCACCACCACGCCCTGGTCGGGGTCTTGATCGAGCGCCATCGCCGTTGAGACTCTTGGCTCTCCGGACGGTCGAGACCTATCTCGACAGCCTCAAGGACATCGTTACCCTCGACCACAAGTACTGCTGGCGCAGCAGTTTCCTTCACAAAAGACATGAAACCCTTCCAATTCTCCTTTCTAGTTGCTTGATAAAACCGCGAGAAGCAGAAACTACGAAGGTTTTATTGTCATAATAGAAGGGTACCTTGATCTTGGGGGCTTTGGGCTTGAATACTTCAGCTATTCCTGCCGCAATTGTTTTCTCTGCAGCAATTATTTCAGCCGCAAGATTAGCCAAAGGTGCAGATGAAATAACGGAGCTCGAGCTTGTGCCATCCTAATCAACAGCCTGCGCGAGCTTCCTCCTCCTGGTCTGAGGAGCATCTGCTTGCTCAACAGCAGGGCTCAAGCTTGAGCCTCCCTTGTCGGTGGCTTTAACGAGCTAACACCTCTTGGTGGGGGAGAAACAAGTCGCTTTCATCAGTAACAAGACCGACGACCATCGCTCGACCTCTTCGTCGCCCTAATAGCTTCTCCATGCCTACTTTCTGCAGAAATCAGGAAGAGAGACATTATGAAGTGGTCGTAAGTTCTTCTGCGACTATTTACCATGTCGTAAGCTTTTTCTACGACAACCCCCCGGTTGTAAGTTCTTCTATGACCAGAACCTGATCGTAAGTCTTCCTACCTTGTCCTCTGGGGACAGGTCAGCCAAAATCGGAGGTGCCACCACATGGGCTGGGGGCTTCTCACAGATGAGTTTGACCCGAGCATCAATCTCCTCTTGTGAGAGTTCTGTAGGGATAAGAGAACCTTCAATAAGCCAATTTTGAAAATAACAAAAAGAAAGCTAAGCTTGAAGTTTACTTACCCTCCTCAGAGTCTCGGCCTGCCCTTTCACCTGCAATACCTCCACATTGATGCCTTTTTCTTCAAAGGGTCGATGTGGCATGTGATGAAATCCTTCACCACGCACATCTGTGAGCCCTCTTCCTTCAAGTCTGCAATAGCTTGAATGAAGGGGGTGATCCGGCCGAGATCCTTAGAGTCGATCCCAGAAGAAACCTTCTCACCGGCTTCCTAACGGAAGAGAGGTCAGTCCTCATTGGTTATCTCCCAATAGAACCACCTCTTCTTCCACCCGCCACGCACGATCGGGTAAACATCTGAATATACTACTGACTTCCCGTCAGGAGCTTCAGATCGCATCTACTCGGCAATTCGACTAGTCGAGTCATTCCATAGTAGTACCGTAACAACTCTAAATCACCGAATCCCGGTATGCCTCAAGACAGCAATACCGAACACCCCCAACATTGTGATAGAATTGGGAACAAGATTCACCAACTCCACTGAAGTATTCGAAAGTACCAATGTGAGGAAATGATGTGCGCAATCAAGACCACATTCACAAAGCCCTAAAAACGGGATTTTTCCAATCTCCTCGACACCAATGTCGCCTAACGGCCTCAATCCACTTCACTTAATTCCTTCTTCGAGATCTTCTCGAGTCGACTAAAGCTCCAATTTTGGCCACATCCATCTCCGATTCAGCCCAAGGGGAAGCGGTTCCGGCCATTTCTCCCAAAAGCCAAGGTTTGATTTGGAAAGATTGGGGAAGAAGGCTCGATTTGGTCACACATGAGAACTCAAAAGCTTGAACAACAAGAGCGATTTGGGGGAAGGCAAAAGACCTTATCCTCACCCACGGTGGAAATTTATAACCGCACGCCTGAAGTTGAAAAGACATGGCTACCCAACGGTTGCCAACACTTTGGGAACCGCTCCAACAGACAGACTTGAGGGAGTCGATTGGGATTCTTAAATTTGTCTCGCCGAGGAAATCAGTCGGTCTTTACACCTCAAGCTTAAATTACTTTTTGACCAAGTCTTTTCGTCAAGTATAACAAATGATTGGAAAGATTTTACTTCCAACCACGGTGCTGCGACCACTTAGTGTTCAGAGAATTTCTTTACGACCACCTTGTAAGTCACAAGATTATCCTATAATTTTCTTGACCAAGTAAATTTCTGGTCAAATGAAACACTAGTCGAAGAGTCTTTCCTTCGACCACCTCTCTACGACCATCTACTGGTCGTAAAACCATCTACTGCTCCTTCTTCAAGTAATTTATTTTCGCTTAAGCTGGGGGGCTAGATGACAAGGATATAACAATCCTCATTTAATCATTTATCTATAATTCATATTATGGATAATAATGACGTCATATAACTCTTGAGTATACCACTTGATATTCATAAGGGAGAAACTAGAGGTCGTAAGTTCTCCTACGACCACCCTGTAGTCGTGGGTCTTCCTACGACTACCCCATAGTCGTAAGCCCTTCTACGACTATCCCGTGATCGTAAGCTCTACTATGATCGATCCGTGGGTCGAGGCTCTCCTACGACCACCGCCTCGTCGTAAGTCCTTCTACGACCACCCTTAGTCGACAAAACTCACAAACATGTAGGCCTAGTCGATCAGGGAATCTTATGTACCGTATCTAAGGATATGAGCAATCAATTACACTGGTATTCCCTGGAATAACAGCACAATTTAACTCCCTATTATGATGATAATTGCCTAGCGATGTGGGGACATTGCAACCCCTATAATAACCTTCGGTAACAGCTCCACGATCTGGCGAGTTAATGCAACCTTTATTTCGAAGATCCAACGGTGCATCCCGGAGACGATATAAAAGGCAAGGATCATCAGGACAAAGGGAGAGGTGATCCAGAGGCGATCAAGAGATCATTAGAAGGACAATTCTCTAGTCTTTGGCTCCATCTTGTAATCCAGTATACTCAATACATACACACAGGAGTAGGGTTGTTATTCTCCCAGAGAAGGTCTTAACTCAGATAAAAATCCCCATGTCTCCATCTCTGTGTGATTTTGAGCCTAGAGGAACCCCCAAATCAAACAATCTTTACGTAAGTTCGGTCCTAAAACACCGACACTATGTTCAAAGAATTGAAAAAGAATGCCTTTCATTGGGGACAAGATCAGCAAGAATCTTTTGATAAGATCAAGGAGTTATTAACCAATGCACCAGTTTTGGCCTTGCCAAACTGTTCTAAACTTTTGTGTTGGAAAATGATACAAGTTGCTATGGATTGGGAGCTATGCTAATGTAGGAGGGCTGACCTTTATCTTTTATGAGTAAGGCTATCGGGCCAAAGGTAGCGGCTATGTCCACATATGACAAAGAGGCTATGTCAATTTTAGAGGCTTTAAAGAAATGGAAGCATTATTTGATTGGAGCAAGTCTCATCATCAAGACTAATCAACAAAGTCTTAAATATATAAATGAACAGAGATTGATTGATGGAATCCAACACAAGCTACTGATTAAGTTGATGGGGTGCAATTACAAAGTAGAGTACAGAAAAGGTAGAGAGAATAGAGCTGCTGATGCTCTGTCCAAAATCCAACACTCACAGCAACAATGGCCCTCACAGTGGCCATCCCTCATTGTATCTCTGAGATTTTGTTGAGTTACCAAGGTGATGAAAAATGCAAAGAGATAGAAGAAAAGTTAAGGATTGATGCTAATGCAATTCCATCTTTTACATTTCATAGTGGAGTTATTAGGTACAAGGGAAGGCTCTATGTGGGCACTAGTACCAATTTGAAAGAACAGTTATTGCAATCATTCCATGCATCAGCATTAGGGGGCACTCTGGAGAAAGAGCAACATATCAAAGGATGAAGTTAATTTTTTTATTGGCCAAGAATGAAGCTCATGGTATCTGAATTTGTCAAGCATTGTGTAGTGTGCCAAAAGATAAGGATGAGTAGTGCATATCTTCCCCCAATTAGATGGGCAAACAGAGAGAGTTAATCAATGTTTTGAGAATTACCTAAGGTGCATGCACTACTACAAAAAAAGGTCTTCACAGACGGTTCAAAAATGTCATCACAGACGGTTTTGTGAGCTATCTGAGTTTATGGGTCGTTGATGACATGATGTCATCACAGATAAGCAAACCGTCTGTGATGCATACTATCACGCATTTATTAACTAAGAACCGCTTGATAAGCAATCGTCACATTTGGTTTAGGATGAAACCGCTCAGTGATGACCGATATATCACGACGATTTATGGATGAAACCATCGTGATGATCGATATATCACGACGGTTTATGGCTAAAACCGCTTATGATGACTTTTCTCTATAAAGCCTCCAAGCAAAGGATCGCTTGTGCCTTTAAAATCGGCATCATATATATTATATATATATTTTCATATATAGACCATGCAGGAGTTTACCGCCACCAGCGTGACGCCATTTCCCGCCGGCATATGCCCACGCCACTTTTTGAACATACGCTTAAGAAAGCGACGGAGGCGAGGTACCCGACCGAAGTGGCGCCACGACGCTGAACTGTAATTGGATGTCCTGATGCTCCCGGCAACAGTGATTCTAAACTTGCACGGCTCGATGAAATTGCCCGTGGTCGCTGCCTCATCCTCCTCATGTCATGTGACGACCCCCGAAAGTGGCCGAGGACTTAGAACAATATATATATATATATATATATATATATATATATATATATATATATATATCTTAACTACTATAATTCAGAGTTTAGTCCGCAGATAGAACAATCGTCCCACCCACGTACGACTACAGGTTCCGAACCGCCGCCTGATTCAGAGTTTACCCCCGTAGGGGCGGGGCGTCGTCCCACCTCATCTTCCCCCCATGAGTAAACCGCCGCAGGGACGATCGTCCCGCCCGATCCCACACCACGCCAAATTGTCCGCACCAAACCGCCGCCCTCGTCACCACGAACTGCTCGCATCATCTCGCTCTTCTCTCCATCCTTCATAAAGACCACCGTGTGGTGCCGGCCTTCACCTTCTTGCCCTCGTCCCCTCCCATTTTTCTTCCTCTCTTGCGTCCATGAAGAAAAACCAATCCGAGCCATCGTCCACCATTGTTCCGGCCGCCACGCGCCGCAGCTCCGGTGAGCTCAGGCCTGTGCCATCATGCTCGCGAGCATCACCCTCGTGCCCTATTCCCCGCGCTCGCCCTCTTTATCCCTCTCTACCGACGGAGCACTGGGAGCGTGACCATCTTCTTCCTCCTCTGCGTTCGCGGCCGCCGCTTCTACATGGCGTTCCAGACGACCCCAGTAAGCTCTCTCAAAATCACCTATGTCACGACGCGTTCTAGCCCTCAAGGACACCTCCCCCCAATCAATTTCGATCTTCCACCACCAGAGCACCGTGCGCCACCTTCTTCCCCATGTACGGCCGAATCTGCTGCCATCGCCGCCATCTTTGCTCCGGTGAGTCTCTCCCCCCAATTACCTCCTACCAGAGCGCCCTCACACTTCCTTCAACCTTCCCAAGCATCGGATCTGAAGCCTCTCTCACCCGGTCGCCGCCTCCACGGTGAGCCGCTGCCGCCTCGCCTCCCGCCGCCAGACGCCCAGCCCTCACCTCCATCGCTCGCTTGGTGAGCTTCCTCAACTCCTCTCATGCCCACGCTCACTCCTTTTTATCCCCTCTTTCTCTCTGGCGCCGCCGCCACTTCTCCTCCCAACGTCGGCCGCCGTGCTCTACCGCCCGCCCGCCCTAGTGCGTGCCAAGCCACGACACCGCCTCTTGCGAGGTCACCTCGCTGCCCTTGTTCTGTTTTGCTTATGCCCAACCCTCGCTGACGCTTACGCTTATCTCTGAATGCATGGACCACGCTTACGATGGAATATGCAGGTTTTACTGATCAAACTGACGCAATAAGTTCTGGTCAGTTTATATGTTGAAGCAATTACCATATAAACTGAGATATCATATCAGTAATTCAGAGATAACAGTGTCTGTTTGATTAATATTATTTCTGCAATTACCATATAACCCGACGCAATAAGTCCTGGTCAGTTTATATGTTGAAGCAATTACCATCTTCACTAATGAGTTTTGCACAATTGATAGGAGTGGAGGGATGTTTTACTGATCAAGAACCTGAATATGATGAGACTTTTGAAATTGTTATCTTGCCTGAATTTATCTCTCTCCCTTTTCCATCGGTTGACTTGCTAGAGAAGGTAAATTTTGTGTTTTATGTAAAAGATTGAAGTCACATATGCATGGTTATTTATCGACTATAAATCTGCAGTTAGGCTTGCGCTGATAGAGTTAAACTTGTTTAAAGTGCCGATAGAAAACAACAACTAGCTTCTTGGGTTGTCGATAAGAGGAACATCACCATATGCTATGGAGTCAGCAAAGAACTAGACAATGGTGTTATTGTGCCTTCTCATCGATGGAAGTGTAGCAAATGTGATAAAATTGAGAATCTCGTTAAATTTAACTGCCTTTGTCGTTGAACTGCTTAATGATGTTAATAGTCTTATGCTCAAATTGAATTGATAATTAGTTCATATTAATAGTCCCTTGCTCTATGATGTAATGATGTTAATAGTCTTATGTTGAAATTGAAGTGATAATTAGTTCATATTAATAGTCCCTTGCTCGTGATGTAATGATATTAATAGTCTTATGTCTGAAATTGAGTTGATAATTAGTTCATATTAATAGTCCCTTGTTCGTGATGTAATGATGTCAATAGTCTTATGCTGAAATTGAATTGATAATTAGTCCATATTAATAGTCCCCTTGTTCATGCCGGTCAAGTTCTCCTACCTCTTGCATTAGGTACGCCCTACCATTCCATTTATAATCTCTTCTCTATAGTAGCTTCAAGATGGTGCTTGTGCCATTAAATCGGCATCATATTATATATATATATTTATTCATAGTATATGTCGAATTTATCTTAGTAATTAATTTTAGCCAACAAGAACACCAAGCAACAAGTTGAGAATTCTTTTGAAATATGAGAATGGTTGCTTGGTGTTCTTGTTGGGTTTAAAGACGATTACATGCTCAAGAATGGTTAGTTGCTAATACATGATGCCACTTCCCAGTCGGAGTACCTGCGCATCAATGACACTTTCTAAACATAGCGACGTCCAATCCAGGTAATTGGATGTCCTGACTCTCTCCTTGCATCCATACTTTTTATACTTGCAAGGGCTCAATGAGGTTGCCCATGGCTACTGTCTCATCCTTCTCATGTTGCATGGACGATCCCCCCAAAGTGGCTGAGAGACTATGAACAATATATATATATATATATATATATATATATATATATATATATGATGCCGGATTTAATGGCACAAGCAGCCACTGCTTGGGCCTTTATAGAGAAAAGTCATCACAGACGGTTTGTTACATTAAACCGCTGGTGATAGTATTATCACGCACGGTTTGTGGTCAAACCGTCTGTGATATGTACTATCACGAGCGGTTTCACCATAAACCGTATGTGAAAGTATGATCACGAGCGGTTCAAAACCGCTCGTGATGACCTCATGTCATCATCGACCCATAAACTCGGGCGGCTTACGAAACCGTCTGTGATGATGTTTTTGAACCGTCTGTGAATACCTTTTTTGTAGTAGTGATGCATGGCGCAGAATGGACAAGGATGGCCGAACGGGCAGTTCAGTGCGACGGGTTGGATCAAGCGGCGCAGGGGTCGGTGCAAGTGCCTTGGTGGTTTCGGTGGGAGCTGGATGGGAGAGACTTGTCGACATGATGAGAGCCGTTGATCAACCTACACGTGGCGAAGCAGGCGATTGCTTCACCAAGATTGGACTTGGTCTTCGGAGAAAGATCAAGAAGGGGTATTTTGGGTATTTCACCTAAATACCGCCTTAGTGACCTTTTGGCTAAATTGCAGCGCAAGACGACGCAAGGAGAAGCGGTTTAGGTCAAGAGAAGATGAAGACGGCGCTTTAAAATACGTGCGTGTGTTAAACCCGTTTATGTGTGGGCTTAACGGGTGGCCATTTGGAATATACCTCTAGATGCTAGCCTCCACTATAAATAGGAGAGGGTGTTGTCCAGCACCCCCGAGGTCTTGAGTTGAAAAACCCTAATATGTGTTGTTAGGGCTAGGAGAGGAAAGTGGGGTTCTAGGGTTCTAGAGGGAGTGAGTTGATTGTGTGCTCATGGATTGAGTTTTGTCCTCCAGGATGGAGTGGTTGTAAACATCTATCTATCTCGAATCAATCCTAGTAAGGTTCCTTAAGATGAGTTTGTTCATGTTCTTGCTCTCTCTCTTTTATGATTTGAGTCTTTTGTTGATTCGTTGATCTTCCCTCAAGTTCTTGTGTTAATCTAGCTTGCTGTGATATGTGGAAGTGCATCTAAGATCATCTTGATCATTCTTTACCCACGAGCAAGGTTTAGATCATGTTTTGGTTTTTGACTCGGTTTTGAAACTATTTTCACTTAAATCGAAAAAGGTTGGAACTTTGTCATGGATCTACTCAATCTTTGATTGGAATAGGTTCCTAACCTCCTGAGAAGATATGTTTCAAGTTTCATGAAGTTTGGCCGAACGGATCAAAAATTGTGCCAATTTTAGATTTGGATTTCCATCTGTCAGGCTGAACTCCAGGATAATCGGTAGTACCGCACATTACATTGCGGTAGTTCTGATTATTGGTAGTATCGCATTTTGTGTGGCGGTAGTTCCGATTTCCCTGATTCTTCAGCACAACTTTGTGATTTCTGTTGCCGTGCTTTGGGGGTTTGGAGTGGATTCAATACAAGTCTTCCGCTATATTTATATATTGATCTTCATAGCTCTCATAGCTATTGAAGTGAAAATATTATTGAATCCAATCTAAGGGAAAAATTGATTGTGCTCCTATTTAGCCCTCCCTCTAGTCGTCTTTTCGATCCTACATAATTCATAGGTACGGTAAAGTTTGAACCAGTCAGACCGGCCCTTGTGGTAGTCTGACCGGCTAGAGGATGGCGGTCAGACCGATCGATTATGAAAAAGGTGCATTATGGAAAACTCCAAAAATCATGTGTAGGGTTATGAGGTGATTTGCTTGCACTAGATCTCATTGAAAATGAAGTTTCAAGAAAAACTAGATAGAGTTTGAAATATCTAGAGAAGATGCGGCCTGAGCCTTAGGAAAATTTCCCAAGCAGTCTGACCACCCATTTGTCGATGGTCAGACTGGCCAGGTGGTCGTCAGACCAGGGTTGCTGGCGGTCTAACACCAGGGTTGATGGTGGTCTGATCGGCCAAGCCAAGTGTTAAATGCTTGTGGATTTTGTTGAAGGTTATGGCAATGATGCATATGTGTTGGATGTTGTGTTTATGACTAATGTGGGTTAGGTTGGAATGAACTTGTGCCAGAAATTAGTTTGTTTGGTCTATCGTTGTGTAGGAGGTTTCGGAGTCAACTGTGGTCAACGCACGAGGAAGACCGAGACTTGGTTAGGAGAACCAAGGTCCAAAGCGGTCATGGAGGCCAGGTGAGATAGTCGGACTCAGACAAGGCGCAAGATGGACAAGGACTAGGGAAGACACAAGTGGTCAAGGTCAAGCGTGATATGTGGTGTGCTAAATGACTTGGGTCCATTTGCAAGCGAGAATGGTTCGATGGGATCCGGACATGTGAGAGACTTGGTGGGGAGTCATTTGAGCCACATGGAGGATGATGAAGCACGACCGATGCTTCAAGGAGAAGGAATTGGGAACTGACGGTGGAGGGGCAAAATGGTCATTTGTCCAAAACCAAAAAAGTAAGCAATTTGCAAAACTACGGTGGTGGCCTAAGTGGATTAGGTCAAGGAGATTTCATGGAGGACATGACATGATGATTTCGGGCTATTGAAGCCAAGGGTGGAGAACAGAGCTTTGAAAAGCGCGCGTGAGTGAAAAAACCGTGGTTGTGTAATGGGTTAATGGTTTCTCATTGATGTGTGTAGTGGATATGATCCACTTTGTATTCAGGTTAGGTTTTCTTGTAAGCCTTCACTATATAAGAGGGCATTAGAGAGAGAAAATTAGATTTTGCACTTAGTCTTCAAGACAAAAACTAGGGTTTGATTGAGAGAACTAAGTGTTGCTCTTAGGGTTGTGTCCTCCTGGTGGAGTGGCTGTAATCCTTCCTCTTCAAGTGGTAATTGAAGATAAAACTTGATTCTCTATGCCTTATTTGTGTTCTTGTTTGATTCTCTTGCCGTCTTGAGATGTTCTTGATGATTATTGGTTCCATCTTATTCTAGCGTGATTTGTACTAAGATATAGCTTGCTAGGGCTTATAGGAACTCATATAGAATCATCTTCATTGCCTAGGGGTGTGTTTGGTTGGTGGGATGAAGTTGAATGGAATGGGATGGTACATGATGGATGTGATGATCCTAAATGGAATGATACAAGTAGTGTGTTTGGTTGCCTGGATGGGATGATACAAGATATTGTTTGGTTTGAAGGATGAAGTTGGGCACACAAAGAGACACATAGAGAGAAGGGAGGCCAGCAGAGAGGAAACAGAGGAGGCGCAGAGACGGCTCGGGCGGGCTTGCCGGCAGCGAGGGAGCTGTCGAGAGGATAGGGCGACCCCAAAAATGGGTGCCCACGGGGAAGAGGAGTCCAGTGGTGGCGATGGCGTTGGCGTGGCGGAAGACAGACCACAACAGCGGCACAACTACTCCAGATGGTGGCAACACTGGATGGAAGGAGGGGGAAAGATAGCACACACACGGGTGAGAGGGAGGTGAGGGGATGTCGCTGGTGCAGACGGTAGGGACGGGGGTGGACCGAGTCGGGCCGACGACGGGAGCCCATGGTGGCGCTACGGTGAGGGGGAGGGGGAGGGGGAGGGGGAGCTGGAGCGGGTGGTGGGGGAAGGAAAGGGTTGGCCTGGGGATGCTCAAGTAAAGAAGAATCGAGAAGGGGTTCACCGGGTGACGAACGACAATGGTGGCGGCAGTTTTGGCCGGTCGCGAGGAAGAAGACCGTGACGCGAGATCCCGTGGACGATAACCGAAATTGGTTGAGGGTTTTGCATGGCGTACTCGGGAACACGAGGTGACGTGGGTGGCAGTGGATGAAGCTCGCCGGGTTGGTCAGAATGACACAGTTGATGCAACGGTGGCTGGCGCGAGCGTTGACCAGCAGAGCAACATGATGTGGGATCACCTGGTTCGGCCGATTTCATTTGAATGGGATGATACATCATAAAGGGGAATATTCTCTTAGCTCAAACCATCTCATTCGGGATCATTTGTTACGATTCAACCAACCAAACACTTCGATGGACTCATTTCTTGAACCGAACCATCCCGTTCCACTTCATACCTCCATCCAAACACACCCTAGATCTCACGAACATGAGTAGATCAAGTTTTCCCTCTTTTGCTCTGTCTTTTAGTACTCTTCCCTATGATGGATAAAAGTGGAAACATTGACAATGATTCTTGAAATTGTTGATTAGAATAGGTTTCAAACATCCTAGGGTAGCTATGTTTCAAATTTGGTGTGATTTAAACAAGTAGATCAAAAGTTAGGTCAAATCCTCATTGGAAGTCTTGTTGTTTTCAGTTCATCGGCGAGGCAGTCGACCGCCCACCACCGGGCTAGGCAAGTGGTGGTTCTTTGGTCGAACCGCCTCCAGATTGGCGGTCGAGGCCGGCTGAAGGTGATTGTGTAGTCTTTTGTTTTGGGTTGTTTATTCGTGCTTGCAAGTTTAATCTTGATCTTCACAGTTGTTCATAGCTGTCGAAGTGAAAAGATTGTCGAATACCGAAGGAGAAACGTTCTCACACCCCCCCCCTGACTACCATAGTTGATCATACAGTTATATATTAAAATTTGATGGCATAACTTTAGTAGTTGCTAAGAAAAAAAAAGAAATGTGCTAGATATTCTCACAAAAAAAACACCCAACTCTTAAATTGGTGGACCCTAATTTTAAAGGCTTAGATTCAATAGTTGTCTTAGAGATATATTAATTTGAAAAGTATATAAAAAAATCAAACCCTTAATTTAGTGTACTTTAATTTTAAAGGCTTAGATTCACTAGTTGGTTTAGAGATATATAAATTTCATATAAAAAAAAAAGAAAATAGGTAGCACCACGTTTAATTCAAAGTTGAGAGTATAAATTTTCTCGATGGACCCATCTCTCAATCCTCTCTTTCACACATAAGGATATAGATCTCAAAATAAAATTTGCTAATTATATGTGAAATCAAACATCCCAAATTTAAATTTAGATTGAAAAACATAAATTTTGAAATTTGGAATTAGGTAAAGTTATAATATACTACACTCAATCACTCAATTGAGTGGGGCAATCGGCTAGATTAGAACAAAAATAACAGGTTCCAAGTTCCAACAGGAAAATTAATACATCAAAGCAGTAGGGCATGCGTTACTGGGGTTATCCGAACTACTCCTGTGACTATCCCGACCGCTGTTGGGATATGAGCAGCTATCAGCAGTCGGTAAGGACTAGTTACAGTGTCTTCCCCTAACAATTCTCTTTCAAAGTACACACTAACAACATCTACCGTCTACCCGTAGTCCCTGGATCCGCTATGTGGCTACTGCAAGTGGATCGACTAGGAGATCCATCCACACGACCAGTGGCAAATCGACTATGACAAGTGGGATGCCAAAAGGGCACGCGAGATCCGGGAGGAGGAGCACCGCAACGACGAGCACAACGAGCGCATCCGTGGGGAGGAGAAAGCTCGTCTCGAGGCGTGCAGACGCAGGGAGCACGAGAAAAAGAGGGAAATGGTGGCCAATGCCAAGGCAGCCGGCGAGGAGTACAACGCCAAGCTCTGAAAGAAGGGCAAATGGCCCCGGTCTACACAGTAGGTCGGGTCATTCCGTAGTAGTCCCCATGCCTACCCGCCATATTTTTTTACTATTCCGTAGTAGTCCCCATGCCTACCCGCCATATTTTTTACTATCCCCTAAAGGCATGTATACTTGCATAGTTCGGATGCTTATGTCGCAGTGTACCGTAGTAGTAGCGAGGATGACTAAAGCAAATAGCCAAACCATCATGCCATATGACCACGTGTAACGTGCTTCTGTCCGAGAACTCTAATATAGTTCTGGTTCCGTGCCTCCGCTGAGCCATCAAAGCAAACATATATTGTAAGTATGCATCTTCTAGTGGAATCCCATAAAGAACCATTCGCACTGATATCGAATCCTCCGTGTCAGCATAGCTAAATGCAACTGTAATGACTACATGAAAAAGAGAGGTGGATCAAACACAAGCATGTGAATGAAAAAAAACTTAAATAAAATTACAGACTATAAGAGCATAAAGAACCAAATATATATACCATATTGTACTGTGCAGTGCATAAAGAGTATGAAACCAACCACAACATTTCTATCTACTATTTTAGGACATCTTCATAATCACAACGAGCATTCTCAGCCCCTTTCAATTGCATTTTGTAAAAGTTCCATAAAGTACTCTGCTTTAACTCCACTATAGAAATTTTGGTCCATAAAGTATAAATAAAATGAACAATTTCTATTTTATTTGATTAATTAAAGCTTAATTGCAAAATTCCAGAAAACGAAAAACATTTTCAATGAACAAAATAAACTTCAATAATAATTTGTTAAATTCAATAAGCTTGTTGGATTTTTATGTAAAATTTTTAAAAAAATTCCCTTTTTAAAATTTTTTCCGGAATTTCACTAGGAGCAGGTGGACTGTCACGCCCGGAGCCAGGGGCAGGTGCTTGCCACGTCCGGGAATTAGGGCAAATCCCCTGTCGTACCCGAGAACGGGGGTAGGTGTACTGTATAGGAGCTAAACATGTAAATTATAGCGAAAGAAGGCTAGTTTTAAAAATAAAGAACATCAGGATGCCAGAAATGCAAAAAAACGTAGCTAGGCCGGGCACACCTTCCCCCTCTGCATATAAGAACCCAGTCTCGTCGTCGGCCACTATCTCACAAGTTCACTTCTCATCCGGTACTAGGACAGTAGACACCATGCGTCACAGCAACGAGCCTCTCCTCTCGTCTCCCACTCAAAGAAACGCCTACTACCCATGCAAAGTTCTCTTCGTCGCGCTACTCTCTTTAGCCACTCTGCTTTGTGTCGCGGCATTCCTACTTGTTAACCCCACGGCACCGAACCTCTGCACGAACTCCCCGGACCAGGCCTCGTGCCACGCCATCGTCGCCGACGCCGTGCTAGCGTCTCCGCACGTCCACGCGAGCCGCCCGGCGCAAATCCTCCGCGCCATCATGGCCAGGTCTCTTGACCAGCATGATGCAGCGGCCGCCGCGGTGGCTGTCATGCACCGGCGCGCCAGTGACCTGAGGCAGCGCTCGGAGCTCGCGGACTGCGTGGAGCTGATGGGCCTCGCGCGCGACCGTCTCTCCGACGCGGTGGGCGCCGCGGTGGCGGCGCCCGACGACGCGCGCACGTGGCTCAGCGCGGTGCTGACCGACCATGTGACGTGCCTGGACGGCCTCGAGGATGGGCCGCTGCGCGATGCCGTGGGGGCGCACCTGGAGCCACTCAAGTCCCTCGCGAGCGCGTCGCTAGCGGTGCTCAACGCCGTCTGCTCGGGCACGGCCTCCGGTGATCCTCAGGACCTGCTTGCCGAGGTTATCGACAAGTTCCCGTCGTGGGTGCCGGCGCGAGACCGTACGCTCTTAGAAGCAGTGGGTGCCGTTCAGGCGGACGTGGTGGTGGCCAAGGACGGGAGCGGCAAGTACAAGACGGTGAAGGAGGCGGTGGACGCGGCCCCGGACGGCGGCAAGAGACGGCACGTGATCTACGTGAAGAAAGGGGTGTACAAGGAGAACCTCGAGGTGGGGAAGAAGAAGCGCGAGCTGATGATCGTTGGAGACGGCATGGACGCGACGGTGATCACCGGCAGCCGCAACGTGGTCGATGGCGCCACAACTTTCAACTCCTTCACCCTAGGTGATGCTCGCTAGCTCTGTAGTCTTTGTCTCTCTTTACTTTTTGAGATTCGAATCGAATATATACTCATTTCCATCCACGACTACGATTGCACAAACCGCATCTTACTATGTTCAATTCAGCTCTAATTCTTTTCCCCTTCCTACCCATCAAGAACTTAATCATCTGGTGGTTTCCAGTTAGGCCCCGGCATTTTAGTACGTTGCCGTGACTTTGCAACGTTCTAGTGCCATGGAGACGATCTCGCGTATCACACACAATATCTCTCGGTGTGTCTATTTCTATGGTAACTTATGGTCTCTTAAGTATTAAGTTAAAATATTGAACTACTGGAGCAATCTAGAATCAGACACATGCACCTCTCAAAGCTAACCCTAAGGCCAACAAAATCGCGCAACTTAAACATCAGCAAAAGATCATACAATTTACAAATAACAAACCCGATACCTTTAATTTGCTGGTCGTTAGTACTATGAAGTGAAGTGTTTTCTTCAGATAATTATTTACGAAGGTTTTATTTTTTGGGTAAAGGACATGCATACAAAGACAGGTTGCGTTCGTTTAGCTCAACCAATACATTGATTGCTGGCTATACACCAGTCATCTAAATTTAGCTGGATAAGTGGTACCTGTCTGTCTATACGAGGTGCAGCACTAGTGTACCGATTTTTAGCCAAGCTCCCAACGCTAGGTGCCATGCAAGATGGGTAACTAAACAGTTGGCACCAAGCCACCAACTTCAAACTACCCGGAAAAGAATCAACAACGGGGTGTCATCTCACAATCTAAGTGATGGACGAAACAGAGAAAAATACTACTCCAGTAGTCAGTGTGGTGGGCTACATGTGCCATAGGACGCGCCCATGCGGAAAAGGAATATTTGATTATTTGACACTCTAAAAATATGTAATTCAAAATTTAGCACTTCATGTGTGTATGACATATAAATCATCTTTAACAGTGATAGATAATCAGATCTCCCTACGAAGAATTTCCACCAACTAAAAGCTTTTGTGCTGTGCTCAACTAAAAGCTTCCGTTTCTACTACTACCATTCAGTAGTCAGTTCTCCCAAGATAAGGCAAGATAAGGAGTGAAGTCGTTGGCGTCATGGCGTGGCTGCTGGCGAAAAAACGACAGTAGTACATTACATAATGCGCATAGTTAATTTTGCACATGCACACACTAAAGGTCTTTACTGATGCTCCAGTCAAAAGTGGTTGGAAGCAATCATGTGCAGTCACTGCTTCTGCCTGCTTTTGTCGAATCTTTAGTAGTGGCTTCCACAGTTCCACACTTTTCCACGCTTTCATCCTGCGGTACGGAATATCATATCACTTGTACTGACTCTCAGGTTGCACCGAATTTTTCGTTCAGTTGTTCTTGTACACTATGCTTGAGTCCAACCACTTCACCCCACTTCACTCTGCATCTTCGATCATTCTGGGCCTCAGCTTTCCTAGCCTAATTACGATCATCCTCGCTATTGACCGTAGTTGACTTCAAGCCACCTACATAATAATAAACCAAGAAATCAATTCCGAACACAAGTTAACTTGACCCATGTTAACCAAAACATGCATCATACAACACCTATACACTAAAACCCATAGCTTTGGCCAATTCCACAAAGTTCACCACCTTCCCGGTTCATGAACTCCCTTTGCTCGGTCAAACCGCCTACCAATGGCCAGTCAGACCACTCCCAAATTATTCCCAAGTCATCAAAAACATCCTCTCTGGACATGGTGGTTCCGGTGGGAACCGGATGGGAGAGACTTGCCGATATGAAGAAAGTTATTGATGAATCTACGCGTGCCGAAGCATGTGATTGCTTCACGTTGATTGGACCCGGCCTTTGGAGAAAGATCGAAAAGGGGTATTTTAGTATCTTCGCCAAAATACCGAGTTGGTGACCTTGGAGAAACCGGAGTGCGGAACGACGCAAAAGAGATGCAATTTAGGTCAAGAGAAAATAAAAATCACAAAGAGATGGATTCGGGAGACCCAAATCGTCATCCTTTTTAGGAAGCATGCGTGAGTATAGACCTGTTTGCGTGTGGACTTAACGAATGCCGATTAATGTTTTCTCTCTAGACCTAGTCTTCACTGTAAAAGGGGAGGGTGCATGATTTGCACCTCCATCCATCCAAGCCTTGAAAACTCTAATTTGTGATTTAGGGAAATATAAGGAAATAGAGGATGCTAGGGTTTGAGAGATATGGATTAAGAAATTGGGTGATCAAGTGTGAGTTTTTGTCCTCCATAGTGGAGGATCATAAACCTTCAATCCCTCTAATCAATCCAATCAAGATTGCCCCAAGATGAGTTATATCTTGTTTTTGTTCTCACTTTGATGTTTTTGTGTTCCGAGGGTTTTGATTGAGTCTTTAGTTGTGATCTTGCTTGCTAGAACTTGTTGGATCTCATCTAAGGTCATCTTGACCATCTTCCACTCACGAGCAAGTTTTTAGACAAGTTTTGGTTTTCTACGGTTTTCGTGCCTTCTTGACCTCAATCAAGAAATTCGTGGAACCTTGGCTTCAATCGTCTCGATCATCGATTGGAATAAGTTCCTGACCTTCTGATGAGCTTTGATCGTCCCGATCATTGATTGGAATAAGTTTGTTGATTGAAATATCAGGGGATTTGGATCTCGGAAACAAAAGTTAAAATGTTTTGGAGATCTTTTGGGTTGCTGTTCTTGCACCGAGTGGTCAGACTGGCCAGGCAAAGGTGGCCATATCGACTGAGAGGGTTTGTCCTGGGGTTTTTTTGGTTTCAACGCAAGACTTTCTCTGTGTTTTTGTGCTTTTGATCTTCGTAACTTTCATAGATATTGGAGTGATAAAGAAGTTGAATACCGCAGGTGGTGAAAAAGATAAGTGCTCCTATTCACCCCTTCTAGTCGCTTATTCAGTCCAACAATTTTTTTTCATTTGACATAGAAATGTAAATCTAAGCGTTAAACGTAATACATTCATAATTGCCAAGTAGTAAATACAAAATGGTACATATATGTGGTCCTTGCTTTGATCTTTCGCCTATCCATTCATATTAGATGAACCAAAAACACTACTATATAGTTTAAAGTATCGTCATGCTACCAAAGTCATTGCAACAGCGTCATGCAGGTCAGCCATGTCAACATCATCCATAGCAGCCACAACATGTTGTTCACTGAGGTTGTTCGACATATCCCCTTCAGTGTAATCTTCAAACCCCTCTATAGTAGCGAAATCTATATCAAGCAAGCAATGTCTCGAATGGAATTATGCAAAGCCATCGTTGCAACAATAATTTTCTTTTGCTTGTCTTCCTGGTAACTTGGAAAATTCAAAAGAATATGCCACTTCATCTTCCAAATACCAAATGAACGATCAATGATATTTCGAAGGGAAGAGTGATAAAAAAAATAATGTCAAGCTTGTCATCATGCTGCTGGGCCCATTTATTGAACTTGCCGCGATAATTATTGAACTTGCCGCAATGTGGCATGGCCTGCAATAAAGTAAGACAAAAATCCATTAGTAAGTTGGAACAATTGAATTCACATACACATACAACAACATTAAAGATTGTATACCTTAATTTGACCAGCCCCCATCACTCGTCGCTTGCTTTAATGGATCTAGTCTTAGGATCGCTTAGGATCGATCCCTAGCCCCGATGCATGGAGCTTCAATGTGTTCCAATTGGAACGGTCCCTTTTTCAAGCTATCCCAATGATTCGGCAATTGCTTACGGTTGTATTCTCTCTTTGTGCATTCTTTGAAGTTGGTCGTAAGGTTGTGATACCCTTTGTTATTCAAACATTGTTGGGGCCTATTTTTTTTATGCGACCTCTTCCACACAAATATCAATGAACACTTTATTTGTAAATGCATCCCATATTGCAGTGTTTGAGGACTATCCTTTTTTGTCTATAAGTATGTATGCATATCAGTAAATATCTAACTATAACATGGAAATCACTAATATAATTTGCCAGCCATGTTCACTGCTACAAGTAAATCATGGAATAATGCATTAACTATTATATACCATCATGTTCACTGCTACAATGGAATCACTAATATAATCTCACAAGTCACAACCATCCCCGTGCTAAGTTGAAAAAAAGTAGCAAATTGTTAATGTACGGAAACAATGAACATCACAGATCTATTCTTAGTCCTAGCCTCAAATTTATAACACACGAACATATCACAAAGGTAGTACTACCTCCCACTGTCTAGGAGCACACATTGCTTCGTTCCAACAAAACATTCGCACAGAAGATGGGCAAAACGAAGCACAAAAATGCTAGATCTGAACGAATGAGGGGAGGTGATGGAGGATTATATACTTCATAGTGGTAGGAGTCGGCGTGGTGAGGTGACAGCAGACGAAGGAGGAGGTGATCTTGGCTCCACACCAAGGAGGTTAAGGTGGTCTTGATGCAGGAGGCGGGGGACGAGGAGGTGGCGTCGGCATCGAGGCGGAGGTGGTGGTCGAGGATGAAGGACGAAGGTGGTGGTGTCAGGCAGAGGTGGCGGAGGTAAGCGGTCCAGCGCGGGGGACGGAGGTGGAGGTGGAGACCAGGGCGGAAGTGGCCGAGATTGGGAAGGAGGCGGGGGAAACCGGGGAGGAGACTGACGGAGAAGGCGGCGGAGACTGGGGAGGAGGCGGATGGCGCGCAGGAGGTCGCCACCGATGGGCAAAGGCGGCGCGCGACGACACAAGGCGAACACAGCTCGGGGGCGCTAACCCTAGTGCTGCCGCTCTGTCCATTCGCATGGCATGCAGATGGAAGAATGGGGTGAGAGAGGTGGGATTGGGTATTTATACCTGATATGAGGGGTGTAATTTTCGTCAACTCTAGTGGCAAACATGGAACTCCAACCCATAAAAATCGTGGGAAACTACCCAAGCCGACTTCCAGCTTTCAACTTCTCCATGTATGAGGCCGACTGTAGCTTTCGGTTTCTCCTCACGAGAAAGCTTGCTGTTTGGATTACGAAGCAAAAGCCGGTTGGGAAGCATCCCTTTCTCAAGCCAAACGGGGCCTAAGCCTGGTGGTCGGGTTGGATGAGTTGTTGAAAAGCAGAGACACCCATATTCGCTTTTTCCCTGTTGCATAAGGATACCATGGCCCATGGAATATAATGCAGCGACGCGACAGCAATTCAGTCGCTTTCGGTATTGAAAGTGAAATCCATATGCATCACCTCCAGCTCCAGTCCATGGTGTTGGACGTTGGTTTAGAATAGTACCCGGGTTAATAAACTTTGTAAAAGGAGAACGTGATGCTTCAACAAGATAAAGAGAACCAGCGAGGCGTGTGTGGTTCACGTAGATAATATATATAAAGTAGTAGCGAGTGAGCAAGAATATCAACATTTGCACGTGGCGAAGGATATATGGTAGGAAGAAAATAATAGCGCATCGAGTCCAAAAGGGTGGCCGTGTTTTGACGAATGACGACTGTGACAGCCGGAATTACAGTGCAAAACGCGCGCCCTTACGGTACGTAGTCTAATTTTAAGCGGTCAAAGCTGACACGATAAATGTGCACCTTTTTATTAGTTTGTTCGATCACTTTCGAGTTTTTAATTTGCATTAAAATTGTCTTCTCGATGCAAGCGGTTAACCAAGAATTAACGCTCGCTCACGATGTCCACGATGGTGCAGCCGTGGCGGGCGACGGGATCATCCTACAGGACCTCAGGATCGAAAACACGGCGGGCCCCGAGAAGCACCAGGCGGTGGCCCTGCGCGTGAGCGCCGACCGCGCCGTCATCAACCGCTGCCGCCTCGACGGCTACCAGGACACCCTCTACGCGCACCAGCTCCGGCAGTTCTACCGCGACTGCGCCGTCTCCGGCACGGTCGACTTCGTCTTCGGCAACGCGGCGGCCGTGCTCCAGAACTGCGTGCTCACCGCGCGCCGGCCCATGCGGAGCCAGAAGAACGCGGTCACCGCGCAGGGCCGGGACGACCCGAACCAGAACACGGGCACGTCCGTGCAGAAGTGCCGCGTCGTGCCGGCGGGCGACCTGGCGCCCGTGGCCGCGGCGTTCCCGACGTTCCTGGGCCGCCCGTGGAAGGCCTACTCGCGGACGGTGTACATGCAGTCGTACCTGGACGCGCACGTGGACCCGAGGGGGTGGCTCGAGTGGGACGGGGACTTCGCGCTCAAGACGCTCTTCTACGGGGAGTACCAGAACGAGGGGCCCGGGGCCGGAACGGCGGGGCGCGTCAAGTGGCCCGGGTACCGCGTCATCACGGACAGTAGCGTCGCCATGCCGTTCACCGTCGGGCAGTTCATCCAGGGCGGCAACTGGCTCAAGGGCACCGGTGTCGATTACGACGAGGGGCTCTGACCATCTGTACGTGGTTTCGTTTGATGGTGGTCTAGCCTCGGTCAGTTGTGTCGATTGACCGTTTGTCACCACGACATCCTAAATAAAAGTGAGCTGCCAGGCCACTTTTGGTCTTGTACGGAACGTCATTGACGTCTTCTCTCAGCTCTCTGTGCCTGTGGAATTAGAGTCGGAAAAGTGAGTATTAGTACCAGTAGTAAGTCGCAACTCGCAAGTCAAATCTGATTGGAAGGTGCATGCATTCCAAGTTCGTTCGTGTGAATCGTGAACTGAACGAATAGGCGGGTGGTACATTGCTTGGTACGTGAGCGAAGCCCATTCCAACGCAGCAAAATTTCCTATGCTATGGGCTGTGAGAGTAATGGACTGTACTACCAAATTTTACTGGGCTGCAAAATGCATTATAGCTGAAGCGTAAATTTCTCGTCTGGGCCATGCTTCTGTACTATGCTCCAGCCTGGCTGGAATTATAGGCCAGCCCAGGAACAGTAGTACAATTTCCGGCCGAGCTTACGAGGTCGAGTTTGTTTTAAAAAGGTCAAAAGTCAAAACCTTATACGTGCAATTGAGGCGTCCGGTCGACTCAAGGACAACGTATGCGATGGAGAGCTGGAGGCTGTCATGTGTCGAACGACGTAGCAGTTGATCGATGACTATACAGGAGACAATCGATAGAGAGATAAATAACGGAGACACAATATCAAAAACCTTTTTATTAATAGATTGATCTACAATGAGGTTCTATTTAAAGATGAAAACCTACCGAGGGCAGTTTCGGTATTACGTCAATCAACCCTTAAATAAGAGTTTCTCAACATTCCCCCTTGGACAAATACTACGTCATGCACATGTCTCATTAAAATCTCCTCCCAAAACCCAGTGGGAAAAAAAGGATCAGAGAAAAGAGTACATTACATCCACAAGTTGTATTACATTGTTGCCTTGTTAAAAACCTTTATGTGAGATAGCCAGCATTCGTATATCCCACCATGGTCAAGTCTTGGTTCTTCCGGAAAATAAGCCAAGATCTTGTGTACCTCGGAGATATCTGAGAAGCGTCTTAACGCCAGCCTAATGTCTTCTTGTTGGAGAGGCATTGTGTCTAGCCAATAAGTTGGCTGCGAATGTAGTATCAGGCCTGATGCAATTCGCAAGGTACATCAATGCTCCTATAGCACTTAAGTATGTAACTTTTGGTCTTAAAACTTTCTCGTTTTCCATCCTAGGTCTGTAAAGGTTTTTATCCACATCTAGGGATCTTACTACCATGAGGGTCTTTAAAGCATGAGATTTATCCATGTTAAATTTCTCCAATACCTTCTTGGTATAGGTAGATTGGTGTACAATGATTCCTTCAGGAAAGTGCTCTAGCTGCAGGCCTAAGCAATACTAGGTTTTACCCAAGTCTTTCATCTCAAACTCTGTCACAAGGTAAGAACTTGTTTCATTTATATCCACTGCAGTTCCGATGATATTCAGATCATTGACATAAACTGAGATGATACAAAATCCATTCTGGGACTTCTTTATAAATACACATGGACAATCATCATTATTTGAGGAACCCTTCTTCAGGAGAAAGTCACTTAGTCGGTTGTGCCACATTCTTCTCGACTGTTTCAATCCGTACAGCGACCTCTGCGGTTTGACGCTATACATGTTGTGATTAGTATTATTAGAATCCGAAGTTTTGATTCCTTTAGGGGCTCTAATATAGATATATGTATCCAATGACGCATACAAATATGCGATCACTACATCCATCAAATGCATTGTTAGATTCATGCAAGATGTCATTGATATTAAGTATTGGAATGTGGTTCCACTCATCACAAATGAGTAGGTTTCATCGTAATCGATGTCAAGTCTCTGCGTGAACCCTTGTGCTACAAGCCTCGCTTTATATCTTACCACCTTATTGTTCTCATTTCTCTTCCGAATGAAAACCCATTTGGATCCTACAGGGAACACTTTAAGAGGTGTTCGGGCAATAGGACCGAATACTTCCCTTTTATTTAGCGAGTGCAATTCTGCCTCAATTGCTTCTTTCCATTTGACCCAATGTGAGCGGTTCTGACACTCGGCCATGAACTTTGGTTCTGAATTCAGTTCAAGAGTTTTAGCAATTTTAGATGACTATTCTGAGTCCACATAATTTGTGGAAATTTCTTCATTTATTTCTTCCAGCTCCTTGTGATTTCCCACAATGGTGGAGTCTGGGTGTTCCGATCTCCCAGCGTTAGATTATGCGCACAAATTTTCGTTGGGGGTTACCATCCTCAGGATGGATCACCTCAGGGATTTTCTCAACATCAAGTTGTTGTTCTTCAATTGTCTTATGGAGTGATTTGTCTTGTTCGGTCCTTTGTTTCTACGGACGTCTCCGTGGAATTAAGTCTCGTGTGCCCAAAGGTCTCTCCCTCTTCTTTGCATGAGGGGCATGAGTGGGTTTAGTATACTTCTGGGGTACTTCCACTCTCCCCGATGCATTTACTGTAGGTATTTGTGATTTTATCACTCCCTTAAGATTAGTGAAGACATCTGGCAGATTATTAGTTATTTGTTGCAAATATATTATTCTCCAAACTTCAGTTCTAAGTTTTTGGTGCGTGGATCTAAGGACTAAATGTCAGTGACATTCCAATCTATTTCTCGACATTCTTTAGAGTGGTACCTCCCTCCCCCGAATGCTAGGAAATTGTCCTCATAAAAAATACAATCAGTGTATCGAGCCGTGTGCAGATCCCCTGTCATCGACTCTAGGTATTTAATAATTGATGGTGATTCAAAACCTACAAAGTCCCCCAACTTCTGGTGAGGGACCATGGTTGTACGATACGATGGTGAAATACTTGGTCCTTTTCCACGCACTAATTGCAAGGGGAAATCGGATGATATGCAGTTGGTCTGAGTTGGATTAATGCAGCAGCGTATAGCACTGCGTGGCCACAACAGCTGGTAGGCAACCTACAATTCTGTAAAAGTGGCCCAGCAATAAGTTTCATTCTTTTAATTAATGACTCTATGAGGCCATTTTGAGTGTGGACATGTGGTACTGAATTCTCTACTTTAATGCCCAAAGCCATACAATAATCATTAAATGCTTTTGAGGTAAACTCGCCAGCATTGTCCATTCGAATGGAATTAATCTGTTCATTTGGAAAATTGGCTCTTAATCTGATTATTTGTGCAATTAATTTTGCAAAAGCATGGTTCCGTGTAGACAGCAGGCAAACATGGGACCATCTAGTAAAGGCATCTAACAAGACCATAAAATATCTAAAGGGGCCCGATAGGGGTTGGAAAGGTCCACAAATATCACCTTGAAGTCTTTCTAGGAAACTAGGTGATTCATCTCTTAATTTCAGATAAGAGGGTCTAATAATCAATTTTCCTTTGGCACAAACACGGCACATGAAATCTTCAGGTCTAGGAAGTTTGTAGTTTTTATGTTATGGTCAACGGAATTATTATTAACTTTTTGCATCATACCCAAACCAGGATGACCCAAACGATCATGCGAGATCTTAAAATTTTCTAGGCGTTTAACAATTGTTTTCATCGCAACATAAACTTCAGGTTTTATATAACTGTAGTATAATCCCGATGAGAAAGAGGGGAGTTTTTCGACCACTTGCTTCCGGCATACATTAGACTTAGTCATGAGTAAGTATTCTGTACCATTCTCATTATCGGTTTCTACGTGACATCCGTTTAGACAAATGTCTTTAAAACTTAAGAGGGTACATTTATATTCTGGATAATATAAAATTTAATTATTTTCCTTGAATTTTTTGGATTTATAAGGGGTTTCCCTATTATTTTGAAGCAAAAAATAAATTTATTTGCAAAGCTAAATACCAATTTTGAGTTGTAAATATTTTATTTAAGTCCAAAATAACTCAGGGAATTTATGTCAATTTTTCCATAATTTTTAGACTTTATTTGCTATTTTCTAAAAAGCCTAAGTAATTTAACTGAATTTCTGAAATTGTTAAATCGTTAAAAATCCAGATTTGCCTTTGGGCCAAATCTCTCTGACCCATCTCTCTGTCCAACTGCACCCAGCCCATTCCTGTGGCCCAACCACCGCGCTAGCCCAACCCGTGCCTCTCCTCTCTCCACTCATTGACACCTAGGACCCACCCTACAATCTCTCTCTCTCTCTCTCTGTCGTGTGGCCCCACCCTATCAGCGCCTTCCCCTTCCTCCCCTTCTTCCACCCGTGTGAAGCTCTTCAAAGACGGTTGTAACAGCCCGATTTCTTCGCACTTGCATCGTCATCCTTATCCCTTCCCCACTCCGCATCCATTTCGACGTTGGTTCCACCCGTATTGCTGCCAGACTCCGCTTATCTCGTCATCGTTTCTGAATTAGTCGCTTAGGTGCCGTACACCCCTCGATGCTCCCCTCGCCCTATAAAAGCCACCCCCGGCATCACCTTCACCTCCTCAACCCATCCCAGCCAACCACTGCACTTCTCTCCGCCTCTCGTCACCAAAATTCACGTTTGAAGCTCGCCGGCCGCAAGCTCCTTCGCTGTTATTTGCGCTACCGTCATCAGCGCCCTGCTACCATCTTCACCACCACTGGCTTCTCCATCCCACATTCTACCTCGGGCGCACCTCAACGTCTCCGGACGACCACCAGAGCTCCATCGTCGCCACCGACTGCATCTCGCCGCTGGCAACTTCGTCAAGCACCTCTGCCACAACTGAGTGCACCAGGTTCACCGCAACCTCCTCTTTTGTTTGGTGCCCTCACCGGACCTCACCGTGGCTCATACCGCTGGTGACCTTTGGGCCTTGTGCGTCGCCACCGTTGGGTATAACGTGGCAGCCACCAGGCCGCCACACCAGCGCCACATCACCCATTTAGCCCACGACATCACCTATGTGGCACCTTGTGCTAACACATGCGTCAAACCCACACTATTTCGTAAACCTAGTTCACCGTACACCAAAGCCTTTTCGTGGACCTAGTCCATAGACCATGGGCCCAATTGTCAGTGTCTCATTAGATTTTCTAGTAGGAATTTAAATCGGCCGAAAAAGGAAATTCAATGCTGACGTCATGCTTGCGTCATAAATATATTTTCCTTTAGTAAAATAATTCAAAATTCCAGAAAATTAAATTTAGTTTAATTCTTTAGTGTTTAATCTTCTAAGGACTCGTTCTCCTTTATACGAGCTCCGATTTCAGCAATTCAAATTTCTAAATTCCTCTAAAATCAATATCTAGCTATATGTACTAGGATTAGTTAATTTGGAGTTCATTTGAATTTATTTGAATTTGGGTCATTTTCGCTTATAGATTTCGACGACTCTGGGGAACCTAAGTTATTTGACGAAGTAGACCCATAAGCTTTTGAGCAAGGCAAGTTACATTCTATGGTTATATTTGTTCCGAGTATTTTAAATTATTTAAATTCTATTTTAAATTATTGCATGCTTATTTATATTCCAGTTATTTTAAATTTCTAGTTAATCATTTTCCTTTCTATAGCCAATTTAGATATTTAATTAGCCATTCCCTTGTCACCTTTGTTAAAAAATAAATACCTTTGTTAAAAAATAAATTAGAAAACTTTGTGCTTAGTCAATGCTTAGATAAAGAATATTGAATTTGGGGAATTTAGCCAAAATGTTAAATTTTGATTTAAAAATAAGATTATGGTATTGTTTTTTCCATAGAAATTTTAGAAAACGATTTGACATGCAAAATAAAATAAAACTGGTTTGGACTTGGGCGAACTAGATAGTTGGTGGGTGTAGGTTTATGCACAGGCTCAATTCAGTGAATGATTGAGGGCCACAGGTTGTTTTGAAAGTCGTCCAGTCAATTAAGGACCGGTCTGCAAGTTGCAGATTTTTAAGCTATAATCGTACCACCACAAGTCTAGCATGGGACAGACTTGGCTAATTAAACTATAATATTTCACCAAAGTTGTGTCATTCAGAGGTGTGGGTGCCGTGAAGACCTATTTTTAATACCCACATGGCACAAGAGGGGGTTAGCATTTGGCGTGAAGCCTATGGTAGTGAAACCTTAGCGGGCATAACTATGTTGAAATAGTCTAGGGTAAAAAGCCTCGTGATAGTTGCCTAGTTGCATGCCTTCGAAAGCGTGTCTTGGTCGATATGTTAAACAAACTATCTCTTGTGGGTAAAATGGTACAAACTCTGTGTAGTATTAAACTATTCAAATAGTCGTGTCCGCGGTTATGGACATATAGAGCAAAGTCGTTCGTGTATTAGACTTGGTTTTGTTTTAAAAATAATTTTAAACTCAGATATTTTTGGATAGTTTATCCAATTGGGAGATTTGGGCAGAAAGCCTGGTGTAACGGGGTTAGTCCTTCACCATTTGTGTATGGAGGTTTATCCTACACTCAAGAATTGATGATTAAAAATTAAATTTTATTTTATTTATAAACTAAATTGCTTTGGAACTTAGTAAATCTATTTAAAATTGAAAATATGGCTTTGTGCAAAACTCAGCAATATAAGCCATTCTTTGACATTACATGCATGCATTATATCTGTTATTGGGTGTAACTTGCGTAGTGCAATTATTTGTACTCACTCTTGCTTAATAAATTGTTGCTTAAAGGAGTTCTACATCGACGGTGAGGACTTTGAGGACTAGGCCGCGCCCCCAAACGATTGTCTGTTGTGTATCGTGTGGCCTACTTTATTTATTTACGCTTTCTGTTGTACTTTTCTTTTGGCCTTATACCCTTTTGTAATAAACTCTAATTATTATGAATAAATTGTGCGGTATGAATTTGCTATCATCTTTTGTTTGACTGTGTACACTAGCTATTCCTAGACTAGTGTGTGAGACACAGAGAATCTGGAATCTTTCACTCCTGAGTTTGATAGTAGATGATGCTGTTGTAACATCCCAAATTTTTTATTTTGCTTCAAAATAAAATTTAATTATTTTCCTTGAGTTTTATGAATTTTCTAGAATTTTAAAAGCTTTTTTCTATTTATGTTAAAACCAAAATAATTTATTAAGAAAAATTAGTTACCAATATTGAGTTGGAAATATTTTATTTTAAGTCTAAATTGTCTGAAGGAATTTCTGTGAATTTTTCCATTATTTTTGGACCCTATTAGCTATTTTCTAAAACCCTAAAGGTGTTATTTCAATTTCTGAAAATGATAAACCAAAAGAAAATTCCCAAATTGAATTTGGGTCGAATCTCCATTGGCCCATCTCTTTGTTGCATGTGCACCAACCTCCGGCCAGCTCCTCCGCGTCGGCCACGTCCCCGCTTCCTCTCTCATCGACGCGGGTGGGCCCGCCTGTTAGTGGCGCCTCTCTACTCTTCTTCTTGCTTGCCTACACACGTCGCACCCACGGGGCGCCACTTCTCTGCCACTCTGCCCATACATCGCAGCCCGCACCTCCCCGCCTGCCTGGCACTATCGTCTCGCCCGCTCCGCCCTCGCCCATAAAAGCCGACCTTGCTCCTCCTTCTTTGCCCTCCCCCCTTTCTCTCTTTCTCGCTCGGAGCTGCACTGCCAATTTTCTTGCATTCTTCTTCAACGCTGGCAGCACCGCCTCATCACCGAAATCACTTGGTGAGGCTCACACCACGAATCTGTGTCCTTTGTCGCCCTCTTCCTCCTCTATCCATTTCTCCCACTCACTTCTTCCCTTTTCCCCTATCCTCACCGATTTTTGTCGTCAAAGCACTACGGCCGGAGCTCCATTCTCCGGTGATTGCGCCGCCCTCGTCGGTCCGTCGCCACCGTCATCGCCACCCTTGGCACCGCGCTTCCACGATCTACCCCGTGCCTCCCTCCTCCTTGCCGACGCGCCACCGGAACCTCCACGCCGTCGCGAGCCACATCGAGCCGCCGCCTTCGTGCTCGCCACCGGCAACCACCGCGTCCCTAGGCGACTAAGACACGCGCATGGATTTCCCCGCGCCCTTGTTTCTCCGATGAGCCCCTCGCCGCCCTCCGCCATCCGTCCCTAACGCCCGTGACCCTCACCGGCGTCACAGCGTCGGCGCGGCGTGGCACTGCGCGCGTCGGCGCCATGTCCACGCTAACTCAGCCACCCTGCATGCGTGGCACACCCGGGTGGCAAGCCCATGTGGCAAGGCCCTATTCCGTAGGCCCCACATGTCAGTGGTTCAAGCAACTTTTTCAGTTCAAAAATAATTCGGCCAGAAATATAATTTCCTCGCCGACGTCAGCATGATGCATTAAAGGATTTTTCTTCGAAAAAAACAAATCCGAAAAATCCGGAATTTCCTTTTTCTATTATTTCATGTAATTTTCAACTTCCGAGAGCCCGTTCTCCTTCATACGAGCTCCGATTTCAGTGATTCAAATTTGTTGATTAGGATATGACTAATCTGAGGAGAATGAGAACATGGACGACTAGGCTATACCCCCAGATGATTGCCTGTGGCAAATTGTGTAGTCTACTATACTACTTTTGCTTCCGCTGTGTTTTACTTTTGGACTTATGCTCCTTGTGTAATAAACTTGAACTTTTGTGAATATATTCATTATTTGCCCTTACTTAGATCCGTTTTTAGAATTTACACTCCTTTCTGACGTAATACATTTTTTGCCCCTCACTTAGTCTGTTTCTTCGCTTTTTGCACTCTTCACATTATTTTAATAATATCTAGCCATTTTCCCCGTTTTGACCATACGAAAATACAACTTTGCCCTTGCCCTTGCTCATTCTTCTCCCCATCCTGTTCCTGGTTCTTCTCCTCTCCCCATTTTTCTTCTCTCGATTGGAGTTGCTCTGGCGAATCGCGCCGCCCCGACCTGCCCTTGGCTCGGCCCGGCCTTGCCGCCGCCCTTCTTGCGACCACGCTCGGCTCCTCCCTGCGTTCGCGCCTCCCTCGGTCGATGACCGGTGTTGCCATGGCGGCGGGAGCTGCGTGGGCGCTTCATGCACCAGCTTGCAGTGTCCGGCGGCGGCGGTGGAGAAGTTGAGCTTAGCCCTAGAGCGCGGATGCTGCATGTGAGTCGTCGTGGCGAGGCCACGTCCTCGGCGGTGGGAAGGTGGCGAACTAGACGTGGATGCCCTTGATGGGGTCGCGGATCTCGGCGACCTACGCCCCCACTTCCCGGGCGGACGCCAGATACTAGATGGGCTTCTGCGGCGGTGGGGGCCGTCTGCTGCCACGTCATCCTCCTGTCGGACGGCTTCTTGGAGGAAGCGCGGAACACGAACGGCTTTCTCTCGGCCACCTCCTCCACCATCGCCATCTCGTCGTCCTCCTCCTCAGAGTCCTTATCGAACTCCCGGAACGCCGCCTTGAAGTTGTCGGTCGCCGGCCCCTTCTGCTGCTTGGCCTTGGCCTTGCCCTTGCCAGGCCAAAGGAGGCCCGTAGTGACGCGCCGCGCTAGCGTGCTCGGTATGAGCTCGGCAAGGATCGCACCGCCGCACATCTTGCTGTCTCTTTCCTCTCCTCTTACACTCCCCTCTCTTACCAGACCAAGGCCGGAGGTGGCGCCGAGTCAGAAGAAGCCCCGCGTGTGTGTAACCGTGAGGAGATAAGAAAGAAGGGGTAAAAATGTCTTTTTGCATGTCTTGTAATGGAAAAACAGACAGATATTATTAAAATAATGCAAAGAGGACAAAAAGTGAAAAAATAGACTAAGTGAGGGGCAAAAAATGTATTACGTCAGGAATAGGGGTAAATTATGAAAACGGGTCTAAGTAGAGAGCAAATAATGAATTCCCCCCACACAATATGGATATGTTATCACCTTTTGTTTAAACTGTGTACTCTAGCTACTGATCATGGGACTAGCGTGGAATACATAGAGGATCCGGGATCCTTCGCTCTTGGGTCCGACAATCCTGGATCCGACAGCTGTAGAAGAAGACCTGGACCTAGAGGAAGAGCTACCCCAGATCTTGTCACACACATTTATTTTGCTACGTGAGGTGGGTGCTACTAGAGGTCGTTGCAAGCGGAATCTCTAGAACTTATTTTCATATCTTTGGTAAACCTCATGTAATCGAGAACAAACTTCTGCAAAATAGTTAGAATAGTCTAGCCCTATAGCATCACTAAGAAGATCAAGAACATTAGTAAATGCTTCAATTTTAGCTCTAGGATCCAAAATAAATGCAAATATGCATATAGGAAAGGGATCTCTCTCGAATATTTAAGGTATTTAGCTTTCATAGCAACAATAGCCTATCGTAAAACTAAGTCATTTTTACTACATTTTTAATTGAATAGCAATCTGTAAAATACTATGCATAATAATCAAAGATGTTGGATAATAGACAGCGGACAAAACAACAGTGGCCTCATAAAAAATTTCTAAAAACTGTAGTATCTTCTCAGCAACGAACTAATGTTTCTCAGACAATAGTACAATACCGTCCGTGCTCGGATATTGCGTTTGAATAAAAACAGAAAAAGTGCTCTTACATGGCAAAAAACTCTTCAGCATTATGTAAGTACAGTTCAATCTTACCGGCATGTGCAAACCAAACTTTCTTGGATATACACACATTGCCCTGCAGAAGTTCTTATATGCTGCTATTCTTACGTTAGAATTATTCAAGAAAGATTTCGCATCACGAAAAGCTTTAAGATACACATCAAACCTCTTCAAACCACATTTGAGTATAAGGTGAAATATGACAAGCGCGTCGCTAATGTAGCAAGAAGGAATCGGCGTATGTACTGAAAATTGGAGTAAGAATATCCATGGCCTTAGAGTTCTCAATGACACTATCTAGAGTAATTGAGAATATTTTATTTATAAGACCAAAGTCTTCATCGACTTTGATAATACAGTCCACAATATTCTCAGCCATGTGTGCTATATTAATTAATTTAAAACCTATAATTCTTTAATCTATTACTCAGTCATCATTAACATAATGGGCAACTACACTAAGATAATCCTCCCTAGCGCGACCACTCCATATATCCAAGGTTAGGGCCACCGAGAATATCCACGTAGCAAATTTATCATGATATTCATTGTGGTATTTTACTAGATCCCTAATTATTGTTTGTCTAGAAACGGTAGAGAATCTAGGATTATACGTAATCCTAATATAAGTTTGGAAAGCAGTAGACTCCCTAAAGCCTAACGGTAAATCCTCAGAAGCAATTAAATGATAGAGAGATTGATAGGCTACCTTAGGATTGTAGTCCCAGCTATGTACCATACCGCCGGGGTTGTACTGCAGTTATGTCTACCTTATCAGCAATCCTTGGCTTGGTTGTCCTGTCGAAATTCTCCCAGACTCCGGATGTAGACGGCCTCGACCTCTTTGCTCTAGTAGCCACCGACGAAGATGTTGTTGTAGAGCCTGATGACAAAACTCCTCCTTGCCCTTCCGGTAAAACCTTCGGTTGGTTTGAGGCAGGCGTAGCCTCCTCTATGGATGCAACCTCCTCTGGTGAAATTTCGTACTCAGTAAGAGAAAAGATATTGTAATTTTCCATAACGATAACTATAAAATCGAAAGTAATACTATTATTATTTTCATATTAGCATAACAAATAAAAAAATATGCAAAAAAAATATTGTACCTCTTTTGATGACTTGCTGTCGAAATTTGAATTTTCCAAAATTTGGCATAATTTTTTGAATTTTGCCAAATTATCTCACAACGAATTTAAATTTGCACAATAGAATTTGAAAGAGAGATTGAGGAATGGATGGGTGATGAATGAGGGGGTATGATGTCTATTTATAGAAAAAAAGGATTTTTTTTTGCTTTTTTAAAGCCCCAAACGGTAAAAAAAAAACCATTCGGCTTTTCAAAAAATCTGAACGTTACAGGGCAAAATAGGCCAAATGGGTCATGCCACAGCAGTGCACAGCACGACCCTCTAGGGCCAAAATAGCACAGAATGACCATATTCCCTCGATGCATCTTGCAGTGCTAGGCACGGCCCGCGTGCCTCTTCCTCTCCCTTACCCCTTCCCCTTTCTCCTCCCGACTCCCTCCCGTCCTGAGCTCGCCGCCTTGCCTTCTCCTCCCTCCACCCGTGCGCCCTGCCGCCTTCTCCTCCCTCCGCGTCGGCCACCAGCACCACCCTGTCCTCCTCCTCCTCCTCCTCATCGCTGCATCCGTGCGTCCTTCGCCTCCTGTCGCACTGGCCACCGGTGCCACCCCGCCCTCCTCCTCCTTATCACTGCGCTCGTGCGCCCCTTCACCGCCCCTTCTCCTTCCTACACACCGACGCGTCGGCGCCACTCCTCCTCCTCCTCCTCACTCCCTCATCGGCTAGCTTCATCCTTCCTCCCTCGCCAGCTCTCCACCATGGCCTCTCCGCACGTGGGCCAAACGGGCCGTGCCGGCTTCGTGATGTGCGGGGCTGACCCATCGTGCCAGAGGTGCAGCCTTGAAAGCATCTAGGCCCCTAAAAATGATTTTGGTAATTAATGACAACAATGTGTTATGGGACTGACATGTGTGCTAAAGTGTTTTAAAGGTTTAGTCCTGAAGTTTGAATAATGACATGAAAATGGCAATGCAAAGATGATGAAAGATCAACATGACTCAAAGCAAAGGTATGGTCTAGCCTTAGGATCCTTTTGTAGCTTTTACCGGTCTCGGTGTTTGGAGAAAGGACCGGATTTGTAGGTTAGATGCCGTACTATAAAAAGATATCATGGCTAGTAGCTTAAAAGTTTATTTTGTGCTATTTTGATCAACCAAGAGCTATGCATTGCATTTAGTTTTCCTTCTAGAAAATTTTTAAGAAAAACCGGTAGTACCACATCTGACAAACGGTACTACCGCCATGCGGTATGACCAAAGTCTAGTTGGCAATAAGTATTTTCCAAAGAGCATGTTTTGGGAGTTTTTCTTCTTCCCTGAAAATAGTATGACCGCATCCTTTGAGTGGTACTACCACAGTGCTGTAGGACCAATATTTACATGGTGGTACGCTATTTCAAAGAGCGTGTTTTTGTGATTCTTTAATCCTCTGGAAATCAGTAGTTCCGTTCTAACCGAGTGATACTACCAATGTGCGGTAGTACCGCACCTTTATGTAACGACTAGTTCTAAAGCATTTAATGAACATTAGTCGACCGTTAAACAGTGAGTGTGGGTTTCTACAGAGGTACTACCGCATATGCTGAATTTTTTAGGACTTTGCTTCAAACGGCTAGTTTTGTGGTTGGGGGCTATAAATACCCCCTCACTTGCACCAAGCTTAGAACCTTGGCCTTATTGAATACATTTGAGCCTCTAGTGCACTCTCTACTGCTCATTTGCTCATATTTCTCATTTTAAAGTAGTTGAGAGCATTCAAGTGCATTGCATCATTGGTTGATCCTTTTGGCACTTGTATTCTTCAAGCAAAAGTTATAGTTTATTACTCTTGGTGCTTGCCGGCACCTAGACAACTTGGAGAAGAGTTTGCGCGGTGATCTTTTCAAAGAAGATTGTGAAGTGATCCGGCAAAGAATTGTGAAGTGGTGTTATGATCACCATCTCTAGAGAGGAGGAAGAGCAACTCTAGTGATCGAGGGAAGTGCTTGTGTGGAGCCAACTTGATTTGTTCAAGTTTCCTCAACGTGGATTAGTGAAGACCGGCAAGTCTTCGATTCTACGGAAAAAAAACATCAAGTGTCTTCGTTGTGGTTTTTCTTTCTCGACATTACGTTTCCGCATTTATATTTCTAGCTCTTACTTGTGTAGAACTCTTGCTAGAATTGTTTTACTATAGTTTTGAGTTGCCTTAGAAATATACTTTAACATAACTTTTAACTTGTGCTAGAATTTCTTCTTTAAGATCATAATTGTTAAAATTATTAATAAGAGCACAAGAAGTTTATAAACCTCCTATTCACCCCCTCTAGTCGGTCATCCTTGATCCTACAAGTCCAAGCATGACAGACGCCTTCGTAATGGTAATAGGTGTCGATGCTGGGCCAGAGCCAACGATGTCGTGCCTCGAATTGGCCCGGTAAGTCTGACCCATCGGCCATCACTAGTGATGGCAATCCCAAGAGATCTAGACTCCAGGCTAATCTTCGCGTCGATCAACCAGGTCAGGTAGTTGTTGCCATTTAGGGCAAGCTCAATAGATTCTTTCTTTACAATGTCCGACGTCTCCTACACTAGGTTCATGCAATTATTCAGTTTTACTACAAGTAAAATAGAATCTAAAAAATGAATATTGCAAAATAAGGAACGATTGGTTTAACATCTATTCAGCAGATATTTTTATGAATTTTCCTAAAATTTCCTAGCAATTATTATGAATTTGTGATAATTAATGAGGTCTATGGATAATTGTCAGAATTATCAATATGACAGAAAAACAATTCAGCAAATAAAGCTAGCAAAAATAAAAACCTATTGATATGAAGCTTCGAGGTGTGCTAAGTCTAAGGTTTCACAAAATTATGGAAGCTCATATCGTAATAAACATGTTTCTAGGATTATTTAAGGTTATTGCATAAAAATAAATAATATTAAACCAAATAACCATAAACCGATGGTCTAAAATACACAATAACCCTGAGATATACTAATCTGTCGCAAAACTCGGATCCCCGATGGGTTATTCAACAAGAATATATAAAAATCCGAAATTTGATATGAATTTCCCAAACTTTAGGGGGTTTTATGCAAAATTTCTTTATCCGCAAAGGTTTCCTTGTAATTTTTAGAACTCCGAGGGTTTATTTGCAAATTTTTGGGATTTTCTTTTTTCTTTTTTTGATTTTTTTTCTTTTCTTTACGATTTTTGGGCGCGCCCTCCTTTTAGCTCCACTCCTACCAATCCAGGCTTAGGATTTTAACCCTAGGCATGTCAGGCTCCTTGCCTTTACAAAAAAGCGGTAGCTAGCACAAGTCTGTGAGCTAAGCGCGGCGGCAAGAAGAAGCAGGCGGCAGACGAAGGCTCATAAGCGCGCGCGCCATGACGGCCGAAGCCACGCGACGGCGCGGCAAGCGGCGGCGGCGGCGGCGCGAAGTCTCGATGGCGGCGCAAAAGGCGGCCGACCAACGGCGCATTGGGTGCACACAGCGTGGAAACAGCGTGGCGGCGCATCACGACTTCGTCTTGGCGGCACGATTGGCGCTATAAGCGGCACTCTGCGACTTGGCGGCGCCGATTTGGCGCATAGTGCGGCGGCGCTTCGGCGCGCAGTGTCGCGGCTAAAGCGGCCAAGCAGCGCGCAAACAACGTGCGGGCGTCGGCTCCAGGCCGGGCCAATTTTTTTCTCTGTTGCGATGAACAGTTACTATTAGATCTAATCGATAGGACTAATCTCGGTTTTAGAACGCTAATTAATATCGTGGCTAATTAGCAGTTAACAAATCTAAACAGATACATGCAAATTAATCTACCAGATTAATTCATAGCGAAACTAGAGAATGAGATATGAAATTCCGACGACATACCGATTCGGCCGTGTAGAGCGACTCGTGCTGATAACGTGTCGAAAAACGTAGTAGTCGCAAGAATTCAATCAACCAATCACCGCACAATAGACAATCGATAGAGAGATGAACAATAGAGACACAATATAAGGAACCTCTTTATTGATATATTAATCTCCTTCTGAGTACAATAAAATTCTATTTAAAGACTAAAACCAATCTTTCGGTAATACGCCCATCAACCCTTCAATCAGAGTTTCTCGACATCTTGTTCTGTTTTCAAGGCAGTGAAACTAGTGACGGCCATGCTTTGTTGTAGTTCTGACTAAGCATTGCAGCAGGCAAGCAGAGCACGGCTTTCTGTGAGTAATTGATACCGTCAGACGTCAGACTCCGATCTTATCCACTGCTCTGATCCTTCATGAATGAGGATCTATAAATAGAGTCCAAAGACGAGAAATTAGCATAATCTTCGTAGAGAAAAGAGGAAAAGATTAGCTAGCATCTGCCGATCAGACCGTTCGATTGAGTAGTTGATACTGTCAGACACTCAGACTCGGATCAACACACTTACGAGTAAAGAGATTACCACTGCTCTGATCTATTCATGAATTGTGAATCTATGTACAGTCCACATCAGAAAAAATAGCACCATCTTCTGAGAAAAAGAGAAAAGGACAAGTTTAAAAGATAATTTTAAAAAATAGTCGACAAAAAAATTATAAAAAATAGGCTACTGTCGCTATTTAGAATGACGACAAGCTCCTATCGCCATTCCAAATAGCGACGGGGACCAATTTACTGCCAGTCGACGTTCCAACTGTCTGTCACTATTTCAACTGGTGATTTGCATTGAAGAATGTACAAATCGTCAGTTAAAATGGCGACAGGAACCCACAGGTTCCTATCGCCAATTCAACTGGTGACGGGGTTCGACTATATATACCCCAAAATTCGGTGGAAAAGTCATTTTAATTCCGGAGAAAAGAGAAGAGGGAGAGAGATAACAGGGAGAAGAGACGTAGTGAAGCCCTGCTAGTTCCGAGCGGACGAGAGAGAGACGAAGCAGCAGATCCGGCTGCCCATTTTGCAGGTAAATATTCTTGCAACTTTGAACATAAATTCGAAACCTAGTAGCTTAGCAAATAAAAATGGCTGCATAGAATTCAACGAATTAGATAATTTCAGTTGTATTGCTGTTCGATGTAGTACATCGTTTTAGCTGTGTATAGTTTAGTTCATTGTATAGATATTATTTACGTTGCAGTACTCGAACGATTTAGAATAAATTCGCAAAAATACTAAGAAAACTTTGTAGGTTTTCATTTTTACACGGTAAATATTTTGTTAATGCCAAAAATATTTTTGAAACTAAGAAAATAGAAAGACACAACTAAAAATTATATAAGAAATCCAGAATAGCTACATAGAGCAGTAGAACTGAATTAAAATATTGTGAACTTAATTTTTGTTTCTATTTGTACAATGTAAATATTTTATAAATGTTGGAGACGCATTTAAACAAGGTAAATAACAAGATACCTATTAAAAATCTATAAAAAAAATGCAGAGTAGCTAAATAGGATACGTAGAGCTTAATCACAATAATCCCAACTTAATTTTGGTTTTCATTTGTGCACGGTAAATATTCTGTTAATGCCGAAAATACTTTTTAAACTAGGAAAATAGAAAGACAACTCTAAAAATTGTAAAAAATATATATCCAGAGTTGCTACATAGGGTATGTAGAGCTGAACTAAAATATTGTGAACCTAATTTTTGTTTCCAATTTGTACACGGTAAATATTTTGTAAATGCTGGAGACACTTTCGAAACAAGGAAAGTAGCAAGATACCTATAAAAAAATCTATAAAAACTACAGAGTAGCTAAATAGGGTATGTAAAGCTTAATCAAAATAATCCCAACTTAATTTTGGTTTCCATTTGTGCACGATAAATATTCTATTAATGCCGAAAATACTTTTGAAACTAGAAAAATAACAAGACACCTCTAAAAATTATATTAAAAAAATCTAGAGTTGCTACATAGGGTATGTAGAGCTGAACTAAAATATTGTAAACCTAATTTTTGTTTCTATTTGTACACGGTAAATATTTTATAAACGCTGGAGACACTTTCCAAAGAAGGAAGGTAGCAAGATACCCTATAAAAAAATCTATAAAAATTACAGAGTAGCTAAATAGGGTATGTAGAGCTTAATCAAAATAATCCCAACTTAATTTCGGTTTCCATTTGTGCACGATAAATATTCTGTTAATGTTGTTTCTTACTACTTTTTGAATATGTTCGTAGTATTTACAATGTATATACTGAATTTTTAGATGTGGCGGACCTAGGGGACGCTACGTAGTGGCCGTACGAGCTACTTAACCCGGCCATTCACGCGCATCACCGTAGCCACCTCAGTACCATCCTCCTTTAGGAGGGCGAGGCGGTGATTGGGCTTGGCGTGTTGCGGCTACGCGCGCCCATGAGGGCATAGAGGGTGGACCCACGTTGGGTTTGAGGTACGTGCAGTTATGACCTTCGTGTACTCACATTGTTCTTAATCCTTTCGACGTAGGTTGAGAGTGGCAAGCCTCCTTCTACTGGCGAGGATGATAGAGGCTACGTGGGAGGACGACCAGGACCGCGCGGGCAGTGGTCGTACGTCGAGGCACTTTCTGTACGATCGGTTCCTCCTAATGGCACTGGTTGACTGGTGGAGGCCGGAGACACACATGTTCTACCTCCCGTGCGGGGAGATAGCACCGACGCTTCAGGACGTGACCTTCCTGACCGGGTTGCCTTGCGTGGGCTTCCCGTGGCGCCTGAGTTCTCGCGAGGTTCGAGGATCTTGTCGCCCAACACCACTCTGAGGAGTTCAAGAACACCCATGAGCCGTCGCTAAAGTGGATATGTCAGTTCTACGTACGTTTTTGTAACTCTTGTCCTTCTGCTTCAATTGCTTTGTGCAACTTAGTGAAGTCTTCTTGCAGCCAGAGCATATGACAAAGGACACACCTGAGTACACAGTGAGAAGACACTTCGAAGCCTACTTGCTGTGGATTTTCGGGTGGGAGATGTTCCTAGGGTCCCAAGGCGACAGCGTCGACAAGCACATGATCTGAAATGCGCACGCCTTGGTGGCGGACTTGGAGGTGGAGGCAATCGACCATATGCACGGGGCCGGCGGTCTTTGTCTTGCGATATAGCGCGCTCGAGCGACGCGTCCCACTGGGTTCGGGACAGCTCCACCCTCTCCGGATGGCCGCTACTTCGTCAGTTGTTGTCCTTAGAGCATTTTCAAATCGGACGACCACAACTGGACCTGGGAGCCTACACCGTCGCCGTGTACGTCGGTGATGACGACGTGGACCGGTCGACCATGGGTACGGTGTGGTGTCGCCGACGGGTAAGTTTTTCGAACATTTATTCTTTTTCGTAATATAATTCTATTTCTTGTGTTAAGTTTCCGTTGTTCTATTCCACATGTCACCTTCACTCCGATCACTACGCACGCGTCCTACCTGGACTACGTTGTGATGTTCGACCAGTTGACGGATGACCGCATCATCTAGACAGTGTACACTCCCGATAGGGTGTACGTGTGCGCACCCTGAGGCCTGTCGAGCATGTACACGCGAGAGCACGCGTCCTAGTACACGCGGAGGAGCTTGGTGCACGATGTCTTCATGGAGGAGTACCACGTGCACCAAGTGATGCACCAGTTTGGTCTACAGCAAGAGGTCCTAGTCCCCTAGGGGCAACGTTTGGCACCGAACGTTCATGGGTAAGTTCACGTTTTATTTCTGTCATACCATTTGCCTTGCGTAACTACGAAATAATCGTTTTGCCTTCTACAGGTACACTAGGAAGGGAGTACCTGCTACGACTTCCTGGGCGGACAAGATACTCCCTTGGGTTTAGGGCTGGCTCCACGCCTTGAAGGACGTCGTCCAGGAGGACGCTCCCTACGACTCCGGGACGTACAGGGAGTACATCGAGTGGTACTCTAGTCAGACGAGGGTTCGCTGCATCAAGGTCGTGTACGACCCACTACGACACGAGGTCGTGACGTCCGACACGTACCCCACCTAACCGGAACCCACAATCCATCGCGTGGTACGTATTGAACGGTCCTTACATCTTATTTGCTTCACAAGTTTTTTGTTTCTAACTTGTTAATTATGTGTACAGGTCGATCTACAATGGGAGATGCACGAGTAGACGGCCTTCGTGCGTCGTATGACGCTCGGGGAGTGCTTCAGCATGACGGCGCGGGAGATTAGAGAGGCCATGTACCATTTCGCCGAGAAGACGAGGTAGGGCATCTAGCTGGCGTCTTGCCTTAGGCTGAGAGAGGTGGTGGACCACCCTATGCGTGGACGGGGGGTGAGCCACGGTGTGTCACGCCCCATGGCTCCTCACCCGAACGTGGCGGGCTGGTCCTCGTGGCACCGTGTTAGGAGTACCACGGCACAGTTCGCAGGTCAGTATGAAATACTCACGTCTGGTTGTTTATTTCGAACTCCACTAGTTACTAACAGCAATTTTCTCTGACAGGTCCTGAGTTCCACCCGTACACAGGACAGGAGTATGTGGAGCGGTCCGCTACCTTCGTGCGACGATATATGTCTATCTTGTTTGCATGCACAACATACTATTTCATCATTTTCGCCATGTTTACATGCACAACGTATTGTTTCACAGCTCGTACAACCCTTTGGAATGAGGAGCTGGTATTGCACGAGGAGTCACGCTCCGGGGACTTTGATTTCGACCCGGGTGGCGGTGGGCCTTCGCACAACGAGAGCAGCTAGGTCTCCGTGGGGCTTCACAGCTACACAGTGTGCCCGAAGCGAGCCAACCGACACAGCACCCTCTCGTGACACCCCTTCAGGCTACTCGCGCAAGTAGGGTGCCTCGGTCGTTTAAGCCTTTAACCTACTTGTACCAGCGCCCGCATGAGCCCCGGACGAGGCTAGGAGCCACACGTGGGGTACGCCCCAAGAGGGCATGTGAGTAGATATTTGTTCTTGTAAATATCAACCATGTCATGTAAATATAAATTTATGTACAACTTACATTATGCTAGTCTCGTGTTTCGATACTATTTGTTCTTGTGTGTACAGGTAACCATGTGAGGGAGTCAACATCGCGGCACCCCACCTTTTCAGACCTTAAAGACCGTACCCGGTCACGCCACACACTGCCACTTTTGCAGAGCGAGATGGCGCACTTCGCGACGCTTCTGTTTGAGCATCAAAAGACCGCGACTCGACACGCCACCTTTTCAAACGTTAAAGACCGCACTCGGTCACACCACACACAGCCACTATTGCAGACCGAGATGACAACATACTACGATGCTACCTTTTTAGACTGAAAAGACTACACACCATCACGCCACCTTTTCAGACTGAAAAGACCGCACCCTGTCATACCACACGCTGCCACTTTTGCAAACCGAGATGACAGCACGCCTCGACGCTACCTTTTCAGACAAAAAAGATCACACTCCACCACGCCACCTTTTCAGATTGAAAAGAACGCACCACGATACGCCACACATTGCCACTTTTGCAGACCAAGATGGCACCACACTGTAAGCCTACCCTTTCAGACCAAAAAGACCACACTCCGACACACCACCTTTTCAGACCAGAAAGACCCCTTATAAAAGGAGGGAGAGAAAACTGGATGAGAAGAGAGCTGGAAGAGAACACTACACCACTACACCTAGGGCTGGAAACGAGCCGAGCTCGGCTCGTTCGAGCTCGATTACAAAGTAGGCTCGGCTCGGCTCGGCTCGGCTCGGCTTGAAAAAAAGCTCGAGCCGGCTCGAAAAGCTCGTTCAAGCTAGTGACCCCCAAGCCCAGAAACAGAGGCAGAATGTGATTATGTGAACCATTCATCCTAAATTTATAATCCAATCATCATAAACAATAAAACAAAGCCAGAAACATAACAGTCCATAATCCATACAAGCATTCACCATAGATTCATTCATTCATAATCCATTCAATTGAAAGACTGCCAGAAACATAACAGTCCATAATCCATACAAGCATTCACCATAGATTCATAATCCATTCAATTGAAAGACTAACACTTAATATTTAACAGTCCATAACTCCATATATATAACAGCCCATAACTCCATTGTCCATATAACATAACAGTTCATCCATTGAACCATCATCCATATAATAGTCCATGGATCTATGCTAAGTAGTAAGCACTAAGCACTTAATGTACAAGAGTTCAACATAACAGTCTAAAGTCTAAACTCCAAAATAAAAGGTCCTCTTGGCGATGTCATGGCGTATTGGTGCCATCTTGTCATCAAAGCATCCAATGATCCTACAAAAACAAAGTCAACATTGGTTCATTGTCAGTTGCCTAAAGTGAGCTTAACACCAGCAAAGAATCCATTTAAGTGGCCAAGTTTCGGTTGTTCATTAACATGCTATTGTCAATCAATTCTCCATGTCAAGTTCTCGCCATCGTTTCCTCTACTAGCAATAATACTCATTTGGTTTCAAGAAGCCTTGAATATACACTCATCGCACCAATTAAATCGAATCAGCGTATGAGTATGACATGATGAAGTGGGTGGAGTGGGCGAGGGAAGCGGCAAGGGGCGGGTGGAGGAGGTGGAGGCGTGGGTGGACTCCTGAAGCATGTTCGGCTAGTGGTCTGTGGATAAGGCAAGGGAAGAGATTGGGAGTGGAGGAGGGATGGAAGAAGAAATGAAATGGGGGAAGAACTAACAGAGGGAGGCAACAAAATGGAATGGGGAAGAATTAGAAGTCAAGGACTCGGGAGAAATAACAGAGGGAGGCAACGAGCCAAACAAGCCAAGCGAGCCGCTCGCGAGCGGCTCGAGCTTGGCTTGAAAAAATCGCGAGCCAGAAGCAAGGCTTAGCTTGGCTTGAACAATTGCGAGCCCGAGCCGAGTCGAGCCGAGCTTGATTCGAGCCGAGCTGGCTCGCGAGCCTCGAGCTATTTTTCCAGCCCTAACTACACCCCAACACTTCACCAAAGCTTGGTTCACACAACAGAGAGGAAGGAGATGTCGGACTCATTGGCGAACTTCTACACGAAGATGCTACGGAAGCATAAGTGGCTTGCTGAGAGGGCTAAACCCTACCTGGATTATTCTACGAAGGATGCACCGATACCACCGGAGTTCCCACGCCCGCAATGTTTGTGCGAAGAACTAGCTAAGATCATCCAGTCCACACAACTGGCGACGGCTGCCCGGACATACTACATGTGCAAGAACGTCCTCGTAAGCTAATCTTGCACACAACTAGATTTTTCACATCTTACGTTCTATTCCACAAATCCCTAACTACATCTGTGCATAATGGCAGCCGGAGATGCGATGCAACTTCTTCCATAGATCGACGGCCCGGACATGTACGATAGGGCGTTTATAGAAAAGAAGTACATGTTGAACTATGCAATGCGAGCTGAGACCTTCAAACACTGGAAACCTTACGTACCCAACCCTACTGAAAAGGCACTAGAGGAGCCCATAAAAGCAGGGTGGTGGTGGAGGACCCCCGAACAGGAAGCTGAGTACGATCGGGCCGAGCGCACGGCGGACAAGAGGAAGGCTCCTGCTAGTGAGACTGACAGTTGTCCTAGCGTTCCCTATCACCCGGGCGCAGTCCGGATCAAAGAGGTAAGTTATGTAGTTTGCATCCTAATTATTAATTTAACCCCACGTTCTGCTATCCTAACATCATTCAATTGTCCAACCTGTCTCGCAGAACATGGCTGACTTCGAGACTAGCCGTCGCCACGAGCAGTCCAAAGACAAGTAGAAGGGACCGATGGGCCGCTAGGACTAATTGATTTCATTCCAATCAACCTTTTTGGATTCCAAAAAAGCGCGCATGTATCGTAAGTGTATTTCGGTTTGTTGATTCGTACATGTTAGTGTTTCTAATGTACGTAACTAGACCCGGCGCGTCATGTAATTCGCAATTAAATTATGAAGTCTTTCAAACTTAAATATCGTTTCCCAAATATTTCTACTATTAAATATTACGTAATCCTTTTACGGAGGAATCAGTTCCACGAACAAAACAATCAGGACAACAACGCGCATGGCAACGTTAAATCCAAATATTTTTTTTCATTTCACTCTGAAGGGGGGTGTTTGTGTTATTGTGCCACCGAACTCGTGTTCCAAATTGTGCCGCCGATCTTGCATTCTCTACTTCACATTTTGTTATCTTCTCCTATTTCTGATTCCAAACTATGCGGATACTTTAAGGTTTTACCAAAAAAAAATTGTGAAATACACTAAATCTTTATGTTGAATTCTCTACACATAATTAAAAAAAGAATCATGTTGTCATTCCAATTGGTGACTAGGTCCGAACGCCAATTGAACTAGCAACAGGATCCTGTCACCAGTTGAATTGGTGAAATTGTATTGTTACCGATTCAATTGGCGACAGAAACCTCTCCACGCAGTTCCAATTGGCGACAGGGATACTGTTGCCAATTGGAATGACGACAAGAAAATTCCGTCATTCCAAATGGCGACAGTGGTCTATTTTTGTAAAAAAAAAACTAACTATTTTTTAAAATTATCAATCAAATTAATATTATTTAAAAAAAATTGTTTAGCTAGCATCTGCCAATCATGCTGTTTTGGCGATCCTGATTCCTGACACCTTACAAGTTTACAACTCCACCCACTACTAATGACATTGCTAGTTCCTGCTGACACACATGATTAACTGATTACATATGCGTAGAACATGGGCTGTGCAAAATGACTAGAATCCCTCAACTTGTAGGAGTATAATCATACAAGAGAGATAACACAGCCCTGAACTGCACAATAATCAGACAAGCAACACTATGCAGATCTCAGACTAGCAATGAGGGGAGGGCGCAACAATCTCTGAATTCAGTGCAATCTCTGCCATACATGAGGGAAAGAGCAATCTCTGAACGAATATAACATAGTAACCAGAACTGAATTCAGTGCATTGGCTGGAACAGTGGCTCGAAACACGCTTTGACTTCCTCATCATCCCACTCCAACCCATCCCACCACTCTCTTGTGCATTGTATTGCATTCAGCTCTGCAGCAGAGAGTTTCAGCTTCTTAAGACTTGGGCACTCAACAATATTCAGATTCTCTAGTGACGGGAACCGCAGCATGCATGTGCTGCTGCTCAACGTCCTGAAGTTTGCCAAGCCAAGGAGATGCAGATCTTTGAGGTTAGGGAAGGGTGTGATGACTTTACACATTCCTGCAGCTTGTTCACCACTGCTTTCTGCTGTTTCTTGTCCTTCATCACTGAGAGTAATCAGCTCCTCCAACCCATGGCAATACCAGATGAACAATGATGCTAGATTCTGGACACATCCACCTTTGTAGATGATCTTTACCTTCTGCAGGCCTTGAAGGATGACATCGTGCAGGTTTGGAAGGATTGGCTGCTCGTCATCGACACGTTCACCCCACCTTGGCACAAAAACATTGGGAAGTGCGTTGCTCCTATCAGTTTCTTTGCTACCACCAATAATTACCTCTACTAGATTGCTGCAGTTTAAAATCCACACTCTCTTCAGGCTGGTCATGTTCTTCCAGAGGTTACTTGAAGGAAGCTCTATCTTTGTCAGGCTGGCACATGTCTTTATCAGTAGATTCCTGGTGGAACCAGCAAGGCGGTATGATTGTGACAGCCTCTCCAGGGCCTCAAGTGATTGTATTGTGATGTCAAGCGCCTTGAGCCTGCGCAGGCTCTCGAGCTCCTGAAAATCAACACCATTTCCACTTGCACCGACTTTCCAGTCTCCATAACTGAGATCCATGTACAAGACTTGCAGCATTGTGAGGCTGCCCATAACACCACTTGGGATCATTTCCAGCGGCATATTTGAGAGAAGCAGGAACCGCAGAGTCACTAGTGCTCCTAGCTCCCTTGGCAATGACTTGATGTTTGTGTTATACAAATCAAGGTACTGCAACTCAACCAATGCACTTATCCCTGAAGGTAATTCACTGATAGAAGTATACGACAAATCTAACACCCTGAGAGAAGGCATGAATTGGAAGAAGCCGTCACATATCTTGTCCAATGCAGGGTTGCCTTGTAGAATCAAGGTCTTGAGCAAAGGGCAATTAGGCCTCTCATACAGCTCAAGAATGTTGTTCCGCATGAAAGAAATCCGCTCAGCGTCACTCCACTTCTCTGCACCCGGTGCCTCCTTCAGCCCAACTCCGGCACGGACAAGCCATTTGGTCTCTTTTGTGCCGAACTCTGATGCTATCCATAGAGCCATGGCACGGACCATGGGATGCATATTGATACGATTCTCATCTTCACCTCTCTCCAGCAAAGAGGCAATCTTGAGATCACCAAGAAGGTCATGCCCCTTGTTGTATATCTCATCCATCTCAGTGTACAAGTCATCAATGAAACCTTCACCAATGCAGTAGCCTATGACCCATTCCTTAGAAATGGAGAACTCCTCTGGGAATAGTGAGCAATACAGAAGGCAGAGCCTTAGCTTGTCACTGGGCAAGTTATCATAGCTGTTCTTGAGAGGCACAAGAACGTCTATCTCCATGCCAAGAAGTTGCCATGGGGCAATCTTTAGCACAGTGATGGCGTGCTTCCACTCTTTTGCGGTGCGCTTGCTGGCCATCGCCCTGCCTACAGTGATGAGTGCGAGGGGTAGCCCGCCACACCTCATGGCCAGCGCCTTCGCGTGGTGCTGAATCTCCGGGCTAGCATGCATCAGGTGCTCGCCGACCTTTTCTCGGAAGAGCTCCCACGCTGGCTCCCATGGCAGGCACTCCATCTTGAGCTTGCGGCGGACGTCCATTCGGTCGCACACATCCTCGATCCTCGTTGACAAGATGATCTTGCTCTTGGAATTCTGCTTCGGCACCGGGATGCCAAGCATCCGGAAGTTGAGTGGCTCCCAGAGGTCGTCTAGCAGCAGCACAAAATTCATCTTGGTGAGAACCCTGTATAGCACCCCCGCACGCTCCTTGGGCGTCCTGTTCTCCCACGACACACCGAGCCGGTCACCAATGATCTTCTGGATGTCGTCAAGATTGAACTCCTTGCCGACCTCGATGTAAATGGCGACATTGAGGTCCTGCGAGTTTATGAGGAACTCGTTGTTGAACTTGTTCAGCAGCGCTGTCTTGCCGACCCCGGCCATGCCGTAGATGCCGACGACGCCAACGTCACCGCCCCGGACGGACGCGTGGAGCTCCTCGAGCAGCGCGTCCATGCCGACGACGGGCGCGCTCGGCATCTCCTCGAAGCGAACCTGCACGAGCTCGTCGGCAACCTTGTGGAAGGCGCCCTTCTCCTTGAGGCTGGCGGCCTCGGAGAGCGTCTCGTCGGCCTTCTGGCTGAGGTGGTAGGTGGCTCTGACGCCGGGCGCCTGGTCGGGCGGGAGGTGCCGGCGCGCCTGGTACTCGTCCTCGATCCGGGCGGCGGTGTCCTCGAGCTTGGCGACGCACTCGAGCCACCACGTGACCTGGCTGGTAGCCTCCATGCCCTGGCGCTCGGCTGCGTCCACCATGCGCTTGACGTCGTCGCGCTTGCTCTTGAGCTCGTCCATCTCGTGGCCCAGCGCCTCGATGTAGTCGCCGCAGGACATGACGTACCCGAACGTCCTGGCGAAGTAGTCCTTGAGCGGCCGGAACACCGCGTCCATGATGGACGCCACGAACTCCATCTCCGCGGACCAAAAGTCTCGATCTTTACCAAGAAAGGTCCGATCTTTGACGGCGCGCAAGGCCAAGAACTCAATTTGGGAACGAATTGAAGGATCCGGGAGCCGATGGGAGGGGAACTGAAACCGAATGGGGGCTAATTTATGAACTGGGTGCGCGTAGGATCCGCAGAGCGAAGGAATCCGACAAGATGAAACTGGTGGTGGGCATCAGCAGGGTATTCTGGGGAACTCAGAAGGAACGGACGAGTTGGTTGGAGGTTTTTGGAGAAGCCATAGGAAATGGACAAATTGGTAGCCAGGTTTCTGAGCTCATAGTATCCTTAGCAAGGAAGAAACACAGAGGGGGAAGAAATCAAGAAATGCATACCCGCGATGTGGAAGAAGATGGCCTCGCTGACACAAGCGAAGACTTCTACAGTTCGACTAAGAAGAGTGCGAGTTCGGATTAATGCGAGGGAGGTGGTGAGCGGTAGAACCGGCAGTCCGGCCGTGCTTTTTCGGGCCCGGCACGGTCCGGCAGGTGGACGACCGACCTGGCATGGTACAAACGGTGGTTGGGCTGGGCTTAGAAAGTCGGCCCGTCGGACGGCCCCGCCTCGCGGTCTTAAGAACCTCAAGATGATCGTGCCGCTGGCAAAGGCATTTGTCGGGGGGGGGGGGCATCGCCGAGGAAGGCGCCAGAGGTGCTGTCGCCAAGCGTGCTCGACTTTCCGTCGCTGGCGCTCAGTCTGGTCACGCCGCGTCGCTCCGCCTCCCCCCTCGGCCTTGCGCGCCTCCCGCCACGGTTACCTCGCACTCCGCCATGGCTAGGCCACTGGGAGTGGGTGCCTGGGTGGTGGTGGGGATTTGGGGGCCGGGGGCGTTCAGCTTAGTGAGGACTGAGGAGAGGCCAAGAGGATTAGAGAAAGAAAGAGAGCATGGAGATGAAACTGAGTACTCTACCTCCCTCCAGTGTTGCTCTCTCTAGCTGTTCAGACAAAGGGAAACAGACTCTTATCATTGTCTTTTGTTTTTTTATTTATTATGCAAAAACAATTTATGCCCTTAATTTAAGCTAGCTCAGCTTCTTGTCCAACACACACGGAACATTTTAGCTCTTTACGTATGTAGGAAAAATATATAAAACTATAAGACAGACACTTGCTATGGTCCTTCTTTGTTTTCGGAATTGGGACCATTCAAGCAAAAAAGGGTGTTCAAACAGGCTATCATCGTGAATAACAACATATACATCACGCAGGATGGCAGGAGTGGCCGACAGGCTGTGGGGTCACTCAAATATCCATCAGTCCATGTGTGTTGTGACTTTTCGGTTCGATCGGCAAGAGAGAGACTAAGACTGAGAGAGGGAATCAGGGAAAAGAGAGAGGAAAGTTAGATAGAGGGAGAAAGGGAGTGGCTGGCGTATGGGTACATGCATGGACTGAGAGAGGGAATTAGGGAAAAGAGACCGGACAACGGTCATTAGCAACGTTCGGGAGGTGCAGACAACGGTTATTAGCAACGTTCGGAAGTAACAGCCTTCTTCCTGATGGATGGCTATAAAATCAACTCATCCATTATTCTACCATCCACTCTCAGCTCTCCTCATTTATTCACCATCCACTCTCATTTATTCATCATCCATCTACTCTCGGCTTTCCTCATTTCTTTATCATCCATCCACTCTTCTCATTTCTTCAACATCCATCTACTCTCCCCCGTTTATTCACCATCCATTCATCCATTATGCTACCAAAGAGTCAGAGCACCAAGGAGCTCCCGAGTGGTATGCTACCGAGGAGTCATAGCATGAAAAGGGCAGTAGGGCGACTTAATGTAAGCTCTCGCCGCCGCTCCTCTAGTCCTCCTCCGGCTCCAACTCCCGTTGATGCTCGTCAGCTCTCGCCACACATGGGAGACTATGGCATGGATGACCGTCATATGGACGGTACGGAGGGCTACGAGGAGTACCAGGGCGGTCCGGAGCCAATAGGGACACTAAAGTTCTCTCCCCCGTCCATGGACGACAACATTGGCGGGTCTAGATAAAGAGCGAATTACTGGAAGCACATGACCTGGAGCTAGGAAATCCAAGACAGCTAAACGGTAGAGTTCACAACTTGTAATTATTGCAAAGCTAAATTAATCGTTCGTACAGTTGTAGGGACAGGGCACTTGAACTTGCACTATAAAGCATGCTTGCGCAAGATCGGGGCGTAGAGCCGAGGGAGAGAAGTACAAACACATTTAAACTTCAAGGTCGATGGCTCTGTAAATACTTGGGTATAGAACCCGCTCTCTGCCCATGAGGAAATTACTAGATATATTGTTGCGAAAGATCAACCGATTAGGATGGGTGAAAATCGCGCGTTTGAAAGAATAGTCCAAAGCGGCTTTTTCCCACAGTACCAACATGTTAGTAGGAGAACCATTACATCTTATATTTTACGGATGTATCATAAGGAACTAGCAGAGCTAAAAGAACTATTCCTACAAGTTCAGTTCTCTTTTGATGTAACTTCAGATATTTGGACATCATCACACCAGAGAAGTGCCTACCTTAGTATTATAGCTCATTATTTAGACGACAATTACAAGCTAAATAAGAGAGTCATAGGGTTTAAGGTAATTAATGAATCACACACGGGAGAGACCATTGTCGAGCGTATACTATATATACTTGATGATTTTAAGATAGATAATAAGATTGCTTCTATAACTCTTGATAACGCATCAACAAATACGACTACTATGAACATCCTCACCCCAAGATTGCAGGTGCATATTGGTAGTTATGTTCTCCACTAGAGATGCGTATGTCATATCTAGAACCTTATTGTTCAAGACGGTATGCAAGTGATTGGCGAATATTTGAACAGTGTTTGTGACGCTATTCGCCACCTCACAAATTCCCCACAAGTGGCAGCCAGGTTCATGGAGTACTGCGCAGCCAATAGGAAGGAGCCAAGAAAATTCGGTCTTGACATGAAGGTGAGGTGGAACTCGACATACATCATGTTAAAGAAATTAGAAGGGTATGAACATGTCACGTCCATTTTTGTCAATGCTAACTCTCAAAACAATGAATTGGTAGTTATTAATTCAGATTAGCAGATTGCTAGTCATTTTTGAGAGTTTTCAAGACCTTTTTATAAAGCAACAAAGATTCTATCTGGTGTTTATTACCCTACCTCTTCCTTAGTTATAGAATTTATTTGGTTAATTGCAGACAAGATTGCCAAATCTAGGGATGGTCCCCTTTTAGGTCATGCTGTCGTATTAATGGAGGAAAATTTTATTAAATATTTTGGTTCTATTCCACACGTATATTGCTTTGCTATCATTTTCGACCCTATGAAAAAGTTGTCAAGTTTGTAGATCGGTATGGAGGGAATATGTGAATGCTTCGGTCTTGATTACTCGGAAGCTTTCGCACATGTCAAAGCGGAGCTTTTTTGTATTTTCCGTATATATCATGACAAATTTGGCAGCAGTGCAAGATCGGAGGCCTCACAGCAGATGCAACAAGGAAAGACAAGCTTGACATCCCACTTGTAGAATAAGCTAAAGGGCAAGTCCAGTTCTTCGTCCTCTTAGTCTCAAGTAACCCCAAGTGGAATTCTGCCTCATAGCTAAACCAATACCTGGAGCATGATTTTGCAAAAATCGATCCTAATCTTTTCGGTGGAAAGATAGACTTGCTCCGGTGGTGGAAGAACAACAAGCGGATATTTCTTGGGTTGTCACATTTTGCACGGGATGTTCTGCTGGTGCCGGTGTCCACTGTCTCTTCAGAAACAACGTTTAGCATGGTAGGAAGAATAATTGAAGAAAGAAGATCATCCTTCACGCCTAGAATGGTGGAGGCAATCACATGCGGCAAGGACTGGGAATTGGCTAAAGAGCGACAACAGCATCAACTGAAGGATCTTAAGATCGTGCAGGCGTACGCTGACCTCGAACGCATGAACGATCTCGATATTGATGAGTAGTTGGTATATACGCATGTTGTTACTGTACTCTTTTCCTTACTCGGGGAACCCCACTCTAAGCGTAAGGTTTTTAATGAGCCAGTAACATTGTATCCGTAAAATACTAAGAAAATTCCACTTTTTCCCCAAAATATTTACGTGCTCATGTTTTTACACAATTAATTCAATTTTAACTAGAGTTTTAACGAGACGGGCACGAGAGGAATGAAGATGGCAGTCGTCGCCACCATCATCGCCACCGCCTATAGTTATTTAGGGTTGAATTTGGACCAGCACGGCACGGCCCCCCGCACAACAGGCCTTAGACCATGTCTGAGTCCAGCTGGAGATGAGACGGCACGACACGGTACGGTAAGGTGGCCGAGCGAAGCACGACGGACCGTGTCGTGCGTGCCATGGCCCAATGCCCCGCTCTAGAACTGAGCGGTGGTGGAAGTACTTGACTTCGCCACAGTCTCATTGGCGCCACGGCGAGCGGTTTCTCAGGCTTGTCCTGGCGGAAGGGAATAAAAGAATATACAGCTAGGTAAGCTGATAAACGTGATACGATCTGATCTTTTACCAGGACCATCGATAGGCAGGTTTTTAAAGTTCTGAAGTGTAAAGTGTAGACAAGATGCTAGTGGTGCGTGCATAGTGCGGAATTTTTAGACCAAAACAATGGCCTGGGAAATCCTGGAGACTCAGTGATGGGCCAGCTCAGCTCCTTATCTGGACTCTGGAACTGGAAGGGTGATCCACTGGAGCACAGTGAAATGCAACAGCTGGCTGCCCAACAACCTCAGCGGAAGGCTCCGCTTGTTTGGACCGCATGTCGGTTGTCACTCGTGAGTTGTGACTGAGTGTTTGTACGGTTATACCCTGCTGCTAAGAACAATAGGGCCAGAAATAATGGCCAGATTGAGCTGAAGAAAGGCCAGTCCTGCCTGGCCCAACCGAGCTTTTTGTGATACAAGTGGAGCTGGTCGATCCAAATGATGAGTCTTTGAACATTGTTGACGGTCCTAATACCAATTTTAGCCTTTTTTCCGATATCATTACCAAAAATAGTACTATGGAACTATCAGCGCTTGACACCTCACCAAGTCCGATCCCTAAGGAGCCAGACCCCCTCCACCATGTCCCAAGGGCACGCTACTGTCTCCCCGCGCGTCATATGTCAAATCCAGCCCTGAGGCCATACCTAGCTCATTCGTGTTCCTAGGGTTGGACCTAGCTAGTTCGTGCTCCTAGGGGAACGGTATTGCCAAGCACAATGCTCTTGGGGCATGGTATTGCATTTGCTATTGCTAATTAGAGGATGGTCGATGAGCCAGCCAAATGGATGGATTAGATTACCATTCCAGATGCGCCATTACAGAGAAAGCATGGATGGCAATAGTAATTGCAATACCGTGCCCTGGGGCATGAACGAGCTAGATCCGGCCCTCAGAGGGCTGGACTTAGCGAGATGTCTAGCGGCGGTAGATCCGTGATGCCACTTTTAGCATTAACGTCGAGAGAATACTAAAATTGCTATTACGGCTGTAATTTGGACAGTCCGGATGCGGCCCAGAAAGAGCCTAGTAGTAGCAGTCCCTATTGGTCTGCAAACAATCAACCCAGTGTGGCCTACAAAACGTTTGAGGCCCATCATGCAAACCCTTGCCCTGGTCTATTAGGAATTTGGGCTACAACAGGCCGAGACCCTCTTCATGTGAACTAGCTCGCAAGGCATGAATATTCGTCAACACGTAGGAAGCAAAGTATAGCTTCCTATTCGAAAAGCGTGTAGGCCAGCAAAGCAAAGCAAGAGAGAGAGAGAGAGAGAGAGAGAGAGAGAGAGAGAGAGAGAGAGAGAGAGTGAGTGAGAGAAACAAAAACCAAATTCACATCATGCAGCATATGACACGTCCAGAACATAAAGCGCGCAAATATACCTCTTCTCGGCGGTCACGTTCCCTAGCTTTTACGAAAAGAACCGTTTGTACGAGCGCTTTGTACACGTATATAACCATCCCGATCGATCGAGCTCAAACCGCCTCGATCGTCCCGTAGTAGCTAGCACCCAGCCACCGAGACGAAACACTATCTAGTGCGCGCAAGTTTTCTCGCCGTGCGCGGGGCGATGGCACACGGGAAATGTTGCTTGGTTTTGGCGTGCCTGGTGGTGTCGGTGTCCGCCGCGTCCGCGTTTGTGTTCAAGGCCGGAGGCACGGGCGAGTGGCGCATGCCGGGCGAGTCCAACGCCCGCGGCAACGGTAGTTCATACAACCGGTGGGCGGAGCACACCCGGTTTGGCGTTGGTGACGCCATAGGTATGGCTGATTTCGCTTGCCGATCACCTTACTACTAATTAAATGAACTGCGTATCCATGGCTGGGAATGGCCACGTTTATAGTACTGCATTAATGAATGGGTCTTCATCAATCCATGTACGTTCTTGGTCAGAGTATAGTAGTACTGCTATATCTGCAAGGAGCCAAGAACACATCATGCGCATTCACGTAGCCGGTTGTCACATAGCGATCGAGGCTAGGATATGCACCGAACTGCACATTTTAATGTGCTAGCTCGATCGTACTTTAATTTCCCCTTTGGCTTCTTTCTATGTTTCAAAGTTGGATGTGCTTCATTCATTGCGACCTTGGGCTGCCAGGATGAATGCATCCGTTTGAATCAATGCACTCTTATTAATTTGTACTGGTTTGCACCGTCGCACGCTTGCATGTTGACTCGCCTTGCGTATTGTTGTGCCTGCAACGGCTCCACCTTGAATGATCTAGCTATAGGACGCAAGCACATCTCACAATAAGTGTTATCTTAAACGCTAGATGTTCATATATATCTGCGCTAGCTTACGTCCTTCTATCTCTATCTCCCCTGCACGCATATTGATGAACTGGTGGTGTTCCATTGAACCTTCCCCGGAACAAATTCCATGCTTCCACTGAGAGATCCGACCAAATGCAAGATAGAACGACGTTTCCCTTTGGCTGCGTTCTTTAAATGCGTCCATGGAACATATCTGCTGCATTTATCATGCATATGCCTTTATTGCCCACAACATCAAACTGCGTTGAACTGGTTGCACTAATTATGTCTGTAATTAACTAATGATACTGTCGCACTGTTCAATTTACCCCGATGGTAGAAAGTGAAACATTACTTTTGCAATTACGATAAGCCTCACTGATTATTGGATCAACTTCTGGTTAATTAGTTGCATGCATGCATACATGCAGCGTTCTCTTACCAACCCGGCAACGACTCGGTGCTGCTCGTCGACAAGAAGTCGTACGACGCCTGCGACGCGAGCTCGCCGACCGACACGTTCGCCGACGGCAACACGGTATTCACCTTCACCCGGTCCGGGCCCTTCTACTTCATCAGCGGCAACAAGGACAACTGCAACCGCAACGAGAAGCTGGTCGTCGTTGTCATGGCGAAGCGCGACGCCAACGGCACGGCCACGGGGATGGCGCCGTCGCCTAGCAGCAGCCCGTTCTCGCCGCCGTCCCCGCCACCTCCCTTGGGCTCCGAGATCTCGCCCACGGCGAACCCACCGCCGAATGCCGCGGCCCCGAAGGCAGCAGGCATTGCCGGCACAGCCGCGCTTGCCATTGGGATGCTGTTCTACGCATTTGTTTGATACGTTTTGTCGAAATGATCGTATATACGCATGTGGATCGAGCATGACACGAGCATATGGACCGATTGGTTCGATCAAGTGTGATGTTAATTTGTCGTATAATAATGTATCAAGTGTTGCTGGACGTACTGTTACTATTTATCAATGTGATGTAACTGTCGATACTATTTTTCGTAAGAACCTATTGATCAATGTGATGAAATACAACCGAAATGATTAAGTTTCTCGATACTATTGATCAATGTGATGTCACAGGTGTATACTTTTTTTTCGTAGAAACATCTAAATGATTTAACTCACACGAGAAAATACTAGCATCGGTCCAAATATAAGCACATATAGAATAACCCGATAAAAAGGATAAAAAGATCAGTGCACTTGCTTTAGGGCATGGCCTAACTAGTGCGGTACCTGTCTCTATTAGTTATCTTTGTAACATCCCATTTCCAGGTTGGTTGTTATTTGGATTTCAGTTGAGTTGGTGTTTCAAAATTTTATTCGAAGCTAAGTGTGTACTTCCAAAAACCTTCCCTTAAGCTTCAAAGTTGGTTTGAATTCAAAAGCTTATTTAAAAAAATTCTTTTGAAAGCCTCTTGGGCCGGCCTAATCCTTCCTCCGACCCCTCTAGCCCCTCTCCTCCCCCTGACCCTTTCTTTCCTTCCGACCTTGTGGTCGAAAGTTTCTTCCGACCACGTGCCTGCTCTGTCGCGCCCTCGCGCGCCTTGTCCTCGCCCGGCGCCCTCTGCTGTCACCTACCCCTCCCACCCACTTTGACTCGGGTGCCCCTCTTCCCCGCCTAGTCTTGTTACCAGAGCGCCCCCTCTGTGCCCAAACCGCGTTGTGCGCGCCAACGCCCCGCTCTATCCCGTCGCTCTGTGTCCGCCCCCGTGCTCTCACCTGCCACCCTCAGGACCGCACGAGTTTCCCTATGCCTTCAACGACTATCTCCTCTCCTCTCCTCCAGGCTATAAAAGAGCCCGAGCAGCCCCCCTCATCTCCTTTCCGCCACCCAGCTCTCCCTCTTTCTCACTCTTGTTGTTGTGATTTGCCCGAAGCCCCGAGCTCCGAGTTCAAGCCGTCGCGCACCTCCTCTCAGTCCTCGCCGCACCAGTGCAGCCCCCTCTTCTACCCACACTACTACAAAAGGCTATCTTCGGCGCCTCATCACAGACGGTTGACCAAAACCGTCAGATATATGCAACTACCCTGAAGGTTTCTATTTAGAGACCGCTTGCTTTTCTCGGCTGCGCTTAAAACCGCGTGAAGAGGTAATATCACGACGGTTCATAACTAAAACCATCAGAAATTATCACGGCGGTTATTGTTAATAACCGCTCGTGATAATTCTACATATCACGAGCGGTTTTCAACAAAGAACCGTCGTGAAACTTCCTGAGCGGTTCTTAACAATAACCGCTCGTGATATTACTACACATCACAGATGGTTTTTGTTATAACCGTCAGGATAATATCGCTCTGACTCGATTGAAGCCGGTGAGTTTCTTTGCGCCGATCGTCTCTTCGTCACATCAATGCCGCCGGCTCCCCGATGCGTCTCTTCGTCTCACGCTCCGAATTTATTTCTTGTTTTATAAAAAGGATCATCCGCCATCGAAGATGATCATCCCCACATATAGTTCTAGTACTTATAAAAAAGCGAAATGGTTGCCTCTTCGCTTTCGTTATGCGCCAAATTGATGACCTACGACCGCACTATACGAGCACCTCTCTCAACAGATGTTGAACCATCTTTGCGGAAGAACACTGCTTCAATGATGTCTTCACTCTCTGTCCGAGAATTTGCGGAAGCGGTGGCGGCCACCTTCGCCGTCTTGACATCCTCCTCCGCCGCGTCTTCCGAGTGATCTCGCACTTTCGGCGATTTTACCGCGTCATTGACGTGGTCCTCCAAAACGACGTTGCACGTCTCCAGGAGGCTTGCCGTCACTTGATCGCTTAATCGAGGCGACAAAGCATCGAGTTGACTAGGTCGAGACCCTCAAGCAAGGGAAGAGAGCCTATGGGCTCAATTCTTCTTAGTTCAACGATCCGAGGGTCTTGAGAGACACTTTCGAGCAATGGCGTCGTGGTGGACACATTCGAGCTTCGTTCGATCACGAACTGTTCGCCCCCGACGCCGCCGCCTACGAAGTATTGAAGACGGAGATAGCAGCCTACCTTCACCACTAGAAAAACTTTGTTTATTTATAGGTTTCTACTTTTTTAATTTTTTTGTAAGAAGCGTTGTTTGGACATATGAAAATTCAAATGAAAAAAAAAATAGTTTGGAGGTGAAGTTTATATATATATATATATATATATATATATATATATATATATATATATATATATATATATATATATATATATATATATAATAAGTCTCTTTATTAGTAGAAGCCCGGCCGCTAGGGATTTCGCCCGCTCTAACTCGTCACTCCCTAGCGCCACTAGGGTTTGCGCCTACCCTAACTCGTCACTCCCTAGCACACTAACTCTTGTCCGTTGCCCTCCCCACCTCGATGCCGCCGCTGGTTGTGACACCACTCTGCACTGCACAAGACACTCATACGATAGGAGTGTCTTATGTAGTGTCAGGGTTGTGCCACAACTACGGTGACGCCGCCACCCAAGCCACTGGGCTTGGCCCCGCGTGTCGCCAACGGCGCCATGGATTGGTTCTGCTACTCAGCCTCTTGCGCTCAGGCCCTGCCCCCTGGCTTTGCTTTCCCCCATCCTCCCTCTATTCTCCTCTAGATCTATTAGTTTAATGTATTTTTTTTTGTTGAGTTTGATTTTTATGCTTGAGCCTTAAGTTGTGTCCTGATGTTTGTGTGATTTATGCAAGGTGAAGGAGATGGATGAGGGTTCTGCCGGTGGTGGGGAATCGCCACCGTGGTTCTTGTTAGATTGAGGTATCACCCTACCTTACTCCCTCTCTGTCTCTAACCCCCTTGCTTTGTGATGAAAATGGCTAGTGCTCTGTGATGAATGCCGAGGGATATTACTAGTGTGGTGGGTTTGGACACCCTTAGTCTTGCTGTCTTGCTGTTGAACTGCTCAATGATGTTAATAGTCTTATATTGAAATTGAATTGATAATTAGTTCATATTAATAGTCCCCTTGCTCTGTGATGTAAACTGAGGGCTATTGGTGTATGTGCATTAACTCTGTGCATCTTTCTTAGTTCATGTTATGGGTTCAGATTGACAAAAATGAATGGGGGGCAAAATGGTGGGTTTGGTTAATGCTCTCTGATGGGTACTGAGGGTTTTTGATGCCGCTTCTTTCTACTTGGTTAGCTTACATGGGATCGATGTGGTTCGGATGAAGCTTGGCTGCAATTAACTTTTCAGATTTGTGTCCCAGGTACGTATATGTCCTACCATTCTATTCCTGATCTCTTCTCTATAAAACCTCCAAGCAGTGGCTGCTTGTGCCTTTAAAACCGGCTTCATATATATCTATATTATATATCGTTTGTAGTCCCTAGCCCGTTCGGTGGGTCGTGAGGAGGATGAGACAGCTGCCACGGGCAATCTCATTAGTCTGCAAGTTCAAGAATACAAGCTTCAAGTATCACATGGACATACAATTACTTGGATGTCAAGATAGGTAATTGGACTTGACATCAAGGAATGGTTGGTTATATGTACATAAAGCTTTCTATCAAAAGTGGCTTTATTTTCTTGAATTTGCAAGGGCTCAATGAGGTTGCCCGTGGCAACCTGCTTTATCCTCCTCACGCCCGTAAAGTGACTAGGACTACAACATATATATATATATATATATATATATATATATATATATATATATATATATATATATATATATATATATATATGAAAAATACTTTCTACTCTCGGTTTAGTAACTCCCACTTTTGATATACCACCTAAAAGAACTTGACATACTCCTTTATCACTTTAGGTATACTCATATACTAATTATAAGATACTCCAATGTGAACCACACGAAAAAATTGCAAGAGAGTCTATAGTTTTTAGCATATTTTGTAAATACCTTCATATTCGCACATAAAAAGGAGTATGTCTAAAAAATTGTACATACCACCCCTTGAAAAGGTGTGAATACCACCTAGGTGGTCTTATATACTCGTATACTACACATACATACTCTCGGTTGCGCAAAATACTCCCTATGTTGTGAGATACAGAATAGGGAGTAACTACACCCGGGAGTAGGAAAAAGGCTTCCTATATATATATATATATATATATATATAAAAGACGGTTCTATATACAAACCGTATGTGATAGTCGCATATCACAAACGGTTCTGAGTTAATAACCGTCTGTGAGTTAATAACCGTCTGTGATATTATGCATCACAGACGGTTCCAAAACAGTTTGTGATGACCTCATGTCATCACTGGCCCATAAACTCAGACGGCTCCAGAAACCGTCTATAATGACGTTTTTGAACCGTATGTGAAGACCTTTTCTGTAGAAGTGCCACATCGATTCATGCCCCAGAGCTCCTTAAAGCAATCCCCTCACTCTTTTTCGATTGCATTTCAGAGCCGCCGCATTTCCATTTCTCCTTGATCCGGTGACCGACTTTGACCCTTCACCGTCGTCCTCCTTCACCTTCGACTGTGAGCTTCCCCACCGTCGTTCACTGTCCACTGACCTCCTTTGGCCTCTCTCTCTCTGTCCTGGTGAGTTTCTCCATGCCCTGTTCTCTCCCTGGTTCTTTCGACCACGTCGAGTAGTCGAATCCTTTTTTGTTCTTTCGACCGCGTCGAGCAGTCGAATACTTCGTTGTTCTTTCGACCGCGTCAAGTAGTCGAATCCATCTTTGTTTTTTCGACTGCGTCGAGCAATCGAATCCTTCTTTGTTCTTTTGACCACGTCGAGCAGTCAAATCTTTCTTTGTTCTTTCGACCACGTCGAGCAGTCGAGTCCCTTTCTTTCAACCACATCGAGCAGTCGAATCCTTCTTTGTTCTTTCGACTGCGTCGAGCAGTCGAGTCCTTTTATTTCGACCGCGTCGAGCAGTTGAGTTCCTCTTTTATTTTGACCGCATTGAGCAGTCGAATCCTTCTTTGTTCTTTCGACCGCGTCGAGCAGTTGAATCCTTCTTTGTCGTTTCGATCGCATCGAATAGTCAAATCCTTCTTTGTTCTTTCGACCGCGTCGAGCAGTCGAATCCTTCTTTGTTCTTTCGACCACGTCGAGAAGTCGAGTCCCTCTTTTCTTTCGACCGCGTTGAGCAATCGAGTCCCCCTTTCCTTTTGACCGTGTTGAGCAGTCAAGTCCTTCATTTGAGTCCTTCTTTTCTTTCGACCACGTCGAGCAGTCGAGTCCTTCTTTCGACCACATCGTAGTCGAGACTAGTTGGTTGAAACATCCTTCATTCGACCTGATAGTCGAAACTTTTTTTCGACCAGGTAGTCGAATCCTTCTTTTCCTCCGACCACGTCGATTAGTCGAATCCATCTTTTCCTTCGACCACATCGAGTAGTCGAATCCTTCTTTCCCTCGACCACGTCCCATAGTCGAACCTATTTTCAACCACGTCCTGTAGTCGAACTCTTTCCGACCACTCGTGTAGTCGAACCTCTTCCGACCACGTGAAGTCGATGATCAGTACTCGAAACCAAAGTTTCGAGGACTCTGTTCTCCTCCGTTATAACTTCGATTTTAGTGAACTTTGTTCCTAAATTCATCTAAATTCAAGATCTTACTTTTGGCTCTAGTCCTATTTAATTTGGAGTTCATTTATTTTTTCTTGCGTATTTATTGGTTCCCTCTGCTTGTTTGTTCCTTTTTCTTGTTCGTTCGTTCGAGTAGAGTTCGAAGAAGCGGAAGATCCCCGGTTCGATCAAGCATAAGACTTGCAAGACTCTCTTACCTTTAACCCAGGCGAGTCAATACTTCGATCATTTTGAACCTACATTTTTATGCAAATTATATTCCTTTAAATTACCAAGATTGCATGCTTTAATTCTTTAAGCAAATGTATGTTAACTCCTAAGGTAGTTAAATACCCATTTGTTGGTTAATTAATTATTACCCTATCCTTTAGCGATTGAATCCATTATTGCATGTCACTCTAGTAACTATGTGGTAAATTACTACCTATAGGTTGTACTTAAGCGACATGCTAGTCTTGCTTAAGTACCAGGGCATTAAAATGTCCCAACCATCATCTCTTAAAACATGGAAATGATTTGGGGTAGTCGGGGAGGGGGGGAGGGGAGGGGTACACGACTGCAGTATTTGAGATAAATTGGTTTTCCTCCTCAAAACCCCAAACTGTTATACCACATCTGGGTGGATGGTATGTTGGTGGGTGCGGATATAGCACGAGAATGGTGGGAATATGGTATGAACCGCCCAAATGACATTAAGGACTTAATCCGGTGGTGATCTCCCATTGTAAAACATGTGCAACCGTAAGTCTGCAAATTTCAACTTGGCTTAGTAAATTTATTGAACCCTGGAAATTATCTCATGGGTAGAAGTACAAGCAATTGGAAGCAATCCAGCTTGAATGGGACACCAAGGGGAGGGTGAAGTTGCCAGCTACGACCAGTCGTAGGGGTGACATCCCGCACAACTTATGGGACCCGCTGCAAGTGGGAGAAGCCCATATGGGTGAGATGACGGAAGGGGTGAGATGATTTGAAAAGTTACTGTGATGGTCTCTCGATCACATGACTAAGGAATCGTGTGGGGCTATAAGTTGATTATCTCTTGTGGGTACATTGCACAAACCTTTGCAGAGTATAAACGGTTTAAACCGCCGCGCTTACGGTCAAAAGCGGACATGAGAACTTTACTAGAGTAAGTTCTATTTCAAAAACCTTTGTGGATGGGATAAAAACTTGTCGGACGGATGTAACCCGGTATTTAGATTTTTCCTGGGAGGTCGTACCCAGTGCTGTTAAGTTGCGAATGTAACCACAATCAAAATAAGCATAGGTGGAGGTAGTCTCTGCTGTTATGTAATATTGCACAATTACTCTCTTTACAACATACAATTTGGTTAAAATGCTAAGTGATAGGACTTTACTATTATTGATAATTGAAAATATTGCTTTAGCAAATAAAAGAACTAGAGCCACCCTTGTCAAGCCTTGCATGTATATTATTGCATATTGTGTGTTGGCTCGCGAACACGGAAGTTGTACGCAATCTCGCTCTTTCCCCAACCCTTCAGATCCTGCGGATCATGGAGACTACGACTACTACGAGGACCTAGAAGTCGATGGGCAAGGCAATGACGAAGAGTAGTCTAGTTTCGAGTAGTCTTGGTCTCGCCTCAGTCTAGCTGGCTCGTCGGTCCTTGCGTACGACCGGTATTGTCCAAGTCCTTGGTTAATACTAGTCGTACACGAGTTGCCCCAGTTGCTGCCTGTGGAGAGATGTGTTCTGCCCCTTTTGCTTCCGTTGTAGTTTCCGCGCTAGGTGGTCGAAACCCCCTTTCGACCAAGTGGTCGAAACCTACTTGCTTCTGCCGTTTTTGTGATGAAATCATTTGGCCTGCTCGGCCCTTATTGTAAAGCCTGACTCGATGTGGTCTATGTAAACTCTGATGTGTTAAAATAATGAATGGCTTTGTTTTACGACTTGTATGAATTGATTCAGTGATGTATTCTGTTAGTGCTATCTACTGATCCAGGGAATAGCACAGTGTTTTCATAGAGGATTTGGATTTGTGAAACTCCGGGTCCTACAATCTTTGGCTAAAATGACAATTTTTTAAACGAAATAGCAAAACTAGTCTCTCGGCGAACGACATGACAAAAATGACACCCCTACCGTGCGATTTTGCTGTGAAAAGTCATGTGTCTGCGATCCTGCATCATGAGAGGCGTCGCGTCGCTACTACGGATCGCGGCATGTGTCCCGCCACAGACACAAATAATGGCAGGAACATGCGCAGGTCACCTGTTGTGTTGGCATGTCGTCTTGCTGTTTACCGTTGCCATCCTGCCGCTGACTGGGTGCCAGATCGTGGCATGTGGCTTTTCGGGGCAAAACCGCGCGGTAGGGGTGCTATTTTTGTTATTTCATTTAGGGAACATGTTTTGCTATTTCATTTCAAAAAGAGGCTAAATGGGCCAAAAACTCCCTTAGTTATCCTAACGACCGGCCCAAATACAAGCAAATATAGTATGGTCCAATAAACAAATTGAAAAGATAAGTGCACTTCTTTAGTAGCGTAGCCCAACTAGGTAATATTGTTGTAGCTCGGTGGATATCCTTGTTGGGCGGACACCCTGGCGGGTGCGAGAGGGGGAGGCGAGCCCCCACATGGTGTTCGCCTACTTTTGACAGCAAGTGGGCTTTAGTTAATTACTAATAGGGTGTTCGTGCATTGCGACGGAATCCCAAATAAACCAAATTGATTTTTTTTTTCTCTATGTAGTTGTAGTACTAAAAGCAACAAATGTGTTACAATTAACCCAAATGATGTTAAGCAAATTTATGTTGACTACATATCAATATTTCTTTTCTGATAGTAGGGTGTCCATGCGTTACGACGGAATCCCAAATAAACCAAATTGATTTTTTTTCTATGTATTCGTAGTACTAAAAGTAACAAATGTGTTACACTAACCCAAATGATGTTGAGTATATATCGAGCATTTCTTTTCTGAAAAGTGGGACACCCCATTCCACTGAACATAAAACTGAACTAGGTGATAATGCGCACGTTGCCGTGCCGGTGAGCATAGATCATTATGACCAGAATCATATGTTTGAAATCTTACATAGTTTTTTATTTATTTATAGGATCTGTTATGTTCTAACGATGTGCAAAGCGAAGCAGAAGCAAGAAAGATGGTTGCCCAATGAAAAGCTAAACAGGAGCTTCCATGGTGGTTATATACAGTTATAACATAGTCTTGATTATGTACATAACGGTTAGGAAATTCACACAATATAGAAACATGGTCTCCTAAAAACCAAGACAAAGCTATATAGTTATTACATGGGTAATTTTTTTTTGCTTGCCTAGCACAACTATAATACAGACAGTGGTCCGAGATTCGTCGTGTAAACAACAACACTATTGCAAGTAAGACACGAACGTTTATAGACATCAAAAGGGTGTAGCAGCAAACAAAGTAACGTAAGTGGAGTCCCTTTCTATGAAGAGCGGTATTAGGGCAAAAGGCTTATATCAGAACGGTAGTACCGAGGGGATAGACATGGTAAATGTCCTGCAAAATAAGGGAGGTTTTAAATGTAGCAATGGTAAGTATTTTATAAAGCAGTGGTAAGATAATGTGATGTAACCTATTGGTTTGGGTTCCTCAAGCTAGAGAAAATATTTGTATTTATTAGTATGTCCTAGAAGTTAGTAGTTTGTCCTAGAAGTTTGTGGTTTTGTACAAATTGTAATACACAATGGCAGCTGTGAAAGGAAGCTAATTTAAAAGTAGGGGCGATTTCTAAAATTGAAAATACAAACTTGGGTAGAAACTGCTAAAGCATCTGCAAGCAAAGATACAGCAAGCCATACTTGTAAACAAATCTGATGAGTTGCCATAGCTGTTGGGCCTTGTCGAGTAGCCATTGATGTACCCACGGTCATAGTTAAAAGAATTGAGAGGGTTGTTCGTAATAGCTTGCCACCTAAGCATCTGAAATACATTGATAATTGAATTAAAGCTGCGGGCAAATAAAGACAATAAGAAGGAAATAGGGAAATATAGCATGAGTGCGTTAGTGTAGGGAAAGATGGCATGTGATCTCCAAAGACTGCATCTCTTAGACTTGTATTTTTATCTGCTGACCAGCTCACGACAACCTATGGCCTTAGCACATGTTGGCTCTTGTATTCCTAGTACTGAACACATGACTACATTAACTAAAATGGCATCAAAGTAACAACAATAAGGGGGAAAAAGATCTTTTGTTACAACGCTCATTGGTTAGATCACAGATTATGTGTCATAGAGAAGATATGAAGTGGCATGAAAATGAAAGTTTTTTCAATTTATGAATGACAAGTTGGCAGTCTTATTTGACAAATATACCAAATCAATGGCTATCTCTTTTTTTCCTTTGAATGAACTTAGACTCAAGTAGGACCAAATTAAATGCGTCATGGAGCCAGAAATGGAATGTTTAGCATGACAAACTTTTACAAATTAACCAAAATAGCTCACAGCTCCCTGGAAAAAAAAATCCAGACTCCAGTAAACTGCAGTGTGGAATGAACAAAATCCATTCTCTGAAGGCCAATAAAAATAGTGTATAAAGAACTTTGATCTAGCATGCACCACAACTGAATATAATGAAGGAATAGGACAATAGCATCAAAGACTCACCATATTTTAGATACCCACTAAAATATAACTGGTCCATCTTTGGAGGAAGTAGAACAACTCTTTTACTAAGAACAAAGAAGCAAAATTGTAATATTGTACCTATATCATGAATAGAACGAAGTCAGGACATGTGGAAGACACAAACTCACATTGTAACTATAGAAAGGATTAGGCTCCCAACAGCCCAAAATTATGAGTATTGCCCGGTATCTTTTGATTGTTAATTTGACAAGGGTAAAAATATAATGAATAAACTACATGGCACACTAGCAAAGGATGTGCTAACAATTAACAAAAAATACTATCATAGTACCTCCAAAACCAGAATCACATATGTTTTTTTTTCAATTTAAATGTATGTTGAATTGTTGTAAGTGCTAAACATACCATAAGAACAAAGCAGATCAGGAAAACTGAAGTTTAAAAGTTTAATAACAAATAGTTGTTGCCTTTAATTATTTCAGCAACATGCCTATAACAATTGGTATGTTGAAACCAAACTGAGACATTGTTGGTATGTTGATATGAAATGTGTATTATTGTCTTTCGTAATTATTGCTGTACTCAGATTATATGGAGCTGGGTAATAATAGAAAACTTACTGGGATGCACTCTGGTAAACTGCAGTGTGGAATGGGAAAAATCCATTCTCTGAAGGGCAATAAAAATGTGTATAAATAACTTTGATTTAGAATGCACCACAACTAAATATAATGAAGGAATAGGATAATAGCATCAAAGATGACCATATTTACGATAAACGCCGACAGTAAGTAGTAAACTCTTAAAATCCAATTTTACAGATCAAGAGTGCACACCTAGTACCATGACTTGGGCGGTAAGTGGTTATCTCACCAATACTAATACAATTGAAGATACTATGAAGGAGGCTTACCGTGTTCACAAAGTCAACAACCCTAGCATCCTTCATTGCATCCAGATAATTCTTTGCAAAGGCTTGCAAGTTCAATTTACTTATTCCGCAATTGCATGCTATACATTAGATTGAATGACCAAGGTAAGATTACAAAAAACTTTCAAATTTTGCAAGGAGATATAACCACTCTTGTTTGGACCCAACAATTCAAACTGCTCTTTTAGATAGAAGAGTTGATTTGTTGTCTGTGTCTTAGCTAGGGCCTGCAAAATGTACAGGGATCCCTTAAAATGGCTCATTGGTAATGCTATCGGAGTCCAAACATAATGGTATGAACCTACTAATTGTGCAAACAAAAGGCATTAAGGAGTACAAAGTGGGGAAGGAGGGTTCCCTAATAGTACTAATAGAAGTGAAAGGAACACACAAGGTATAGCCATGTCAACTGGCACATGAATTACTCAACACACCTAAAAATTCAAATACAGATTAACCATTTGCAGGTAAAGAAGAATAATTAATAAGGGAATACATTATGTAGAGCAATTTTGCAAGAAACATGGTACATGCCAAAATTAGAAGTTCACATCTCAAGCCATGTATAGCATTAATTCAAGATGAAGATAAGCAAATAGAAAAGCCATCTATAGACCAACATAAGTGTGGATATCATGGGGATATGCTCACGATCTTAGGATGATGAAACAATTGGCAATGATTCTTAAGGTTTGTCGAATCTTGTGTTTTTAGCAAAGTCAGTATTATCAGTAGTACCCGCAAGTAATGTGCGGTATGACCGCAATGGTAGAGCGGTAGTACCGCAGTGTGGTAACACTGGTTGATGGTGGTATTTATTTTTCAGAGAACGTGTTTTCTTGGGTTTTTGGTCTTCTGTGAGAATCGGTATGGCCACAGTTATTGGAGCAGTACTACCGCAGTGCGGTAGTACCGGTGGTTACATGGCGGTAGTACCGATTGCGTTCTGAATGTCGACTGACTTGGTGAAATGGTTTTTCGTTAGGTCAAGTTTATGGGTTTCAGTGCATATGTGTTGCATGACACATGTTTTAACTAACGTGGGTCAAGTTGCGAAGAACTTGTTCCCGAAAATGATTTCTTGGTCTATTGTTGTGCAGGTTGCTTAGAGGTCAACGATGGTTAATGGCGAGGATGATCGGGACTAGGCTTGAGAGCTGAGGTTCAGAATGATCGAGGATGCCGGGTGAAGTCAATAGACTCAAGCATGACACAAAATGGACAAGGATGACCGAACAGGCAGTTCGGTGCGACGAGTTAGATCAAGCGGCGCGGGGGTCGGTGCAAGTGCCATGGTGGTTTCGGTGGGAGTCGGATGGGAGAGACTTGCTGACATCAAGAGAGCCATTGATCAACCTACACGTGGCGAAGCATGAGATTGCTTCATGAAGATGGGACTCGGTCTTCAGAGAAGGATCGAGAAGAAATATTTTGGTAACTTCACCTAAATACCACCTTGGTGACCTTTTGCTAACTCACGGCACAAGACAGCACAAGGAGAAGCGGTTTAGGTAAAGAGGAGATGAAGACGGCGCTTTAAAATACGTGTGTAAGTGAAACTCATTTGTGTGTGGGTTTAACGGGTGCCCATTAGGGTTATTCTTCTAGAAGCTAGCCTCCACTATAAATAGGGGAGGGTGCTGGTTGTGCACCCCCAACCCTCATATCTAAAAACCCTAGGTTGTGTTTTAGGGTTAGGAGAGAAATAGTGGAGAGGTTAGGGTTCTAGGAGAGTTGGGTTGATTGTGTACTCATGTATTGAGTTTTGTCCTCCTTGATGGAGTGGCTGTAAACCAATATCAATCTCAAATCAATCAAAGCAAGATTCCTCTAGATGAGTCTATTCTTGTTCTTACTCTCTCTTTGATGATTTTGGGTTTTTGATGATCCATTGGTTTTCCTTTGAGTTCTTGTGGTGATCTTGCTTGCTGTAACATATGGGAGTGCATCTAAGATCATCTTGATCATCCTTGACCCACAAGCAAGCTTTAGTTCATATTTAGGTTTCTAACTCGGTTTTGAAGCAACTCTTCTTTAAGCCAACAATCTTCACAATATTTGATTGGAATAGGTTCCTAACATCCTAGGGAAGGCTTGTTTCAAGTTTCATAAAGTTTGGAGCTGTGGATCAAAAGTTGTGTCAATTTTTGATTTCGTTTTCACGCTATTTTCCTATTCATCGTCTGATTTTACTATTCATGCGGTACTACCGGCACTGTTCATTCGGTAGTTTCGATTTTCGGTACTACCGGCACTGTTCATAAGCGGTTTTTTGTGTCTTTTTGTTGTTGCGCTTGGGGGTTTGAGTTGGATTCAATATAAGTCTTTCGCTATGCTTACTTATTGATCTTCATAGCTCTCATAGTTATTAGAGTCAAAATCATATTAAATCCGATCAAAGCAAAAAATATATAGGGCTCCTATTCACCCCCTCTAGTCGTCGTTTCGGTCCAACAATAAGAATCCTACACATCTTTTTTCAAGTATGATTAAGTGAATACCCTCAAAGCAGACTTTCGTAATGAAGATGAACTGATGTAAGCTCTCATAAGCTTGTAGATTATCATATCTAAAGGAATCTTCACTTGTTGAGCATTACAGATCCATGGATGACCTGCAGATATCATTATGTAAGTAAGCGAGCAATCAAGAAGGAAGAAATTAGTATGTACAATTCTGAATTACCGTTTTCATGTATAGTTTTATTTTATCTCCACCAAAGCCTGGCAAGGCGATATTCTAGCTTCTCTTTGCAGTAGATGGTACTAAACTATAACATAATTTCTATTGGAAGACTATGGTAGGAAAGCATTAGCACAAATATTTAGAAGAACAATAATATTTTCGTTACCTACATGGAGTACATCTTTTGCTTCCAAAGTGCCTGATTTTCTATGCTTTGCTAAAGAACAAGCAAATGTCGTGACCTGCTTAAAACAGTTATCAGCAAAACCTTTAAATAGCTACAAAAAAAGGTCTAGGATATGTAAGGGTAACACATTTCAGAAGTTGACATATCTGCCAATCCACGGCCCTTTTTGTAAATAAGCTCCTTCACATTCTTCAAATTTGGGAACCTATTGTTACACAACAGTAAACAAAATTTCAACACCACAAACTACAAATTAATTAACAAAATGATGAATCACATTTTTTTTTTAAAAAAAAACAGTGCAATAGAGAAGAATGTTTGCATTCAGTTACCCATAAGCGACAAACAGTTCTACAACAAGAAGCCTCTTCAGAGTTGTCTCAATGGCCTTTAGGAACACGAAATCTTTCTGATGTGCGAATGCAAGTCGGTAGTGCTACAATTACATACACCAAACCATGTTAGTAATTGTCAAACACCATCACCAGGCAGAGAAATAAACTTTGCAAGGATAAAAAAGGTAGAAACTTTGCATCCTACTACTATTGAGTACTGTGGATATCATGGGGATATGCTCACGGTCTTAATGTGATGGTACAATTGGCAATAGCTCTTTGGGTTTGTCGAAACGATCGTTTTCGGTTTTGTTGAAATCCTGTTTTCAGCAAGTGTCAGGATAATCGGTAGTACCGGCGTGTAATGCGCGGTACTACCACGATGCGGTAGTACCGGCTTGTGTTTGACGGTAGTACCGCTGGTCGGTATTATCGCAAGCAAAGCGGTATGGTTTTTCCAGAACGAGTGTATTTTGTGTTTTGGATTTCTCGAGGAGCGGTAGTACCGTGCTTTGGTTGCTGCTGGTAGTACCGCGATGATTTTAACGACCGCGTGTGAGCGGTATGGTTTTTCCGAACAAGTGTTTTTGGAAGTTTTGGATTTCCTTGAGGAGCTGAATGCGATCGCTAGATTATGGTGCTTGATTACTGCTAGTCTTGATAATCTGAAGCCATAACATGGCAAGAGTACCGATTTGGTTTCGAGTTTCGTTTAACTTGGAGAATTGTTTTTGGGTTATGTCATTTCCATGTTTGTTAATGCATATATGTTGCATATTGCATGTTTTGAGCTAACGTGGGTCAAGTTGTGAAGAACTTGTTCCTAAACGATTTCTTGGTCTATTGTCGTGCGGGTGGCTTGCGTGTCAATGACGGTCAATTCGGCGAGGAGGATCGGGACTAAGCTAGGAGAGCCGAGGTCCGAACGATCATGGATGCCGGTGAGGTCGTGACTCAAGCATGGCACAAAATGGACGAGTGGATCGAACCGTAGTTCGATGTAAATTGGTTGGATCAAGCGGCGGGGTCGGTGCAAGTGCCTTGGAGGTTCCGATGGGATTCGGACGGAGAGACTTGCCGACATGATGAGAGCCGTTGATCAACCTACACGTGGCGAAAGCGGCGATTGCTTTCGACAGATTGGACTCGGTCCATGGAGAAGGATCGAGAAGGGGTATTTTGGTAATTTCACCAAATACCACCTTGGTGACCTAATGCCAACCCGCGGCTCAAGACGGTGCGTCAAGAAGTGGTTTAGGTCAAGAAAAGTGAAGACGGCGCTTTAAAATGCGTGCGTGTGTGTCCCGTTTGTTATTGGGCCTAACGGGAGCCCATTAGGGTTAAGTCTTCTAGAAGCTCTAGGCCTCATATAAATAGAGAGGGTGCTGTTCACAGCAGTCCAAGCACTTCATTTGCAAACCCTAGTTTGGTTTTTAGGGTTTAGGGAAGAAAAGAGAGGCATAGGCTCTAGAGAGATGGATTGATGTGTATGCTCTTGGATGGAGCTCTTGTCCTCCTTGAGGAGTGGTCAGTAAAAGAACATCATGAATCAATCTATGGATGTTCTTCCAAAGATGAGCTCCCCTCTTGTGTTCTTCCTTCTCTTTTGATGATTTTAGGTGCTTCCTTGATCCATTGGTTTTTTGTTGTTCTTGTGCACTCTTACTCCTTGCTGTGACATGTGGGAATGTATCTAAGGTCACCTAGATCATCAATCTCCCACGAGCAAGAGTTGGATCAAGTTTTTCGTTTTGCTCGGTTCTTTGCCCTTCTTAGGTAAAACTGAAAAAGATCGAAACTTTGACGTAGATCTGGACGATCGCCACTTGGAATAGGTTCCTAATACCCATAGGAAGGTGTGTTCCAAATTTGGTGGAGTTTGGCCTTACGGTTTAAAAGTTACGTCAATTTTCGATTTTGTTTTCAGTCGCTTCGCTCATCGTCGGGACAATCGGTAGTACCGCACTTTTGCTGAGGTAGTACAAGACATTTGCTCATGTAGTACCGCACTTACAATAGTGGTAGTACCTTTGTCCCCGATTTTCGAGATTTCTTGAGGAGTTCTTCGCTATGCTTTGAGGGTTTAGGAGTGGATTCATTCAAGTCTTCCAATGTGCTTAAGCATTCATCTTCATAGCTCTCATAGCTATTGGAGTGATTTGCGATTTGCGAGTTGAATCCATTATCTTTGCAAAAAAATTTGGTGCTCCTATTCACCCCCCCTCTAGTCGCCTTTCCGGTCCTACAAGTCCGAGAAATCTTGACTCGAGGATCAATTGCAAAGAACAACTTGAGCCGAGGCTCTCGGTGGGCGGCGGCTATGGACCTTGAGGCGGGTCCTCATTCGCAGAAGTCGAGCTCTTTGTTGCGGAACTCCCTGAGAAACCCCTTGGGCCGCTTGATGGCGCCCTTGCCGTCGTCGCGGTGGTGCTGCCTCTTGGCCAGCTGGTGCTCCTGGTTCTTGATGGCCCAATCCTCGTTCACCTTCCGCTTCTTGACTGCCTCTCCCGCACAAATGGCGGGGGGTGGGGGAGTCTTGAGGTGGGCGTGGGAGCATGAAGGCGTCGGCCAGACTGCAGCGTCTGAAGGGGAGGATCTGGCGGCGGGGCTTCAGCGGTGGAAGCAGAGGTGTCGGGGGGCTGCACGTGCGAAGGGGAGGACACGCCCATCGGGGGCTTCGCGGGTGGAAGGGGAGGAGGAGGTGGTAGGAACGGCGCTGGCGAAAGGGAGGAGCCGTCCGGGGGCAGCACGCGCGAGGGGCGATGGCGATGCGCAAGCGAGAGGAGAGGGGCAAGCAGCGATGTCGATTGAGGAGAGGAGCTGATTGTGGGGAAGGGCGAGAAGAATCGAGAGGGGACGAGAGGAATCGCTGGACCGCTCGAGCCTCACGCTGCCGCTACCCACGATCGGACAGCTAGGAAACGGAGTTAGCGCCGACGTCGTGATCGAAGGGCGGAACCGTGCAAGACGCAGCGATCGGACGGGCCGGAAATGCGGGCGACGTGGGCACGCTAGGAGGCCGTCATTTCCACGAGCTTTAATAAAAGGTAAGATTAGAAGAAAGTAGAAACAGAGTTTGCAAAAACTACAAGAAGATAACCAAGAATGGAAAGCTCCTAACTAACCATGCACACGCCAGAGCAGTCTTCATGTGGATGCCATATTATGGCTTCAAAAAAGAAAAGATGTTACTCACTAATGCTCGTGCTTTCATCTGCTGTCGTAGCTACTTGAAATTTCATTGCTCCTACTCATACCTTTCTGAAGCACATCTCTACTATGGTTGTCACCCCTCTATAGTTCATCTTCTCTCTCTCCACAAGTCGAACCGAGCTCGCCTCGCCGGCTGTCGCGTGCCACTAGCACATCGCCATGGTTGGCTCGTCAAGAACCTTGTTCCCATAACAGTCAGCGACATTGAACCAAGAATATATGGAAGGTAAGCATGGAATGGCAAGTGGTAATTAGTGGCGTGCTAATTTTTCTACAGTGCTCACCATCCATGAATTGTCGGAGGAGTAGGTCTTGAGGATAAGAAGGTGAGGTCAGCAATGATCTCTCCGATGGTGACTCGCCGTCACCGCCGCACATTGGCGGAACCACCCCCGGGGCAAGCCGGGGCGGCTGCCCCGGGTCTCTCGGGCGGAACCACCGCCCCCGACCCCACAGATTTTTCTCCTCCCCCGTGCGTGCGTACGTAGGAGTTGAGTGCGGACGAAGCCGCGGTTGCGGTGCTTGAAGTAGGAGGAGGAGGAAGTTGGCGGCGGCGGTCGAGGACGAGCGAACGTGTTCTTGGCGCCGCCCAGCCGCGATGGCGCTGTGGCGGTCGTGACCATGTGGAACGTCTTCGCCATTTAACGCACGATGGCGCCTCGTCGCCGCCGTCGGTGGCTCGAACTGTGGCCCTTGCACTCGCTGCCCATGAATGAAGCTAGAACATATAGTTCCTCCCAGCCGTACGCGTGCAGAACCGGATAAGAAAGTCGCTCGCTTTTCCTCGCTGCTCGGTGTGGACTTGAGATTGAGCGAGCGAGTGGACTTGAATCCACTTTAGTATATTCATATGTGGGTTGAGTACTGCAGCTACTGCTTCACTAGCACATCTCGTGATTTAATCCCTAAGGATTCAGGGCAGGAAAGCAGAAGGCATCAAAACAAGCCAAATGCACACTAGCTGTCCAGCTATCCCCTCCATAGCTTCACACTCCACCGTGCAGCCGCAGCAGCACGACGCGGGCTGCGGCGCGGCGTGGGTGGGCACTAGGCACGTAGCCGCACCAGTGAGGGGGTTGCGACGTGGCGCGAGGGCTACAGCCTGCAACACGAGCGCGAAAGCGCAGCAGCCGAGGCGCTGGCGTGGGGGGGGCTAAAACGTGACGGGGCTAAGGCACAAATGGGGCATGGTCTGGAGGCTAAAGTTGCGGTCGCGCGCGTGGGCGAGGTCGAGGCGCAGGCGTGGGGGCATGGCGCAGTGCGAGCGAGACTTGAGACACGACCGAGGAGCACCGAGCCAACACAAGATGGGTCGATCTCGCCCGGGTCTTCTAAATTCCTGGTTCCGCCACTGCCGCCGCACTAATCACAGCTCCCGAGTCCACCATCACCGTGCTCGCCAAAGGCTGTCGCATGTGCTCGTCTCCTGGGCCACGCTGTCGTTGTCCTTGTCGCTTTGGTCATGTGCTTCTAATGGCATGGACAGAAATTCGCGTAGACAGCAGCTGCAATTGCGATGGCCACCTCGTCGCCCGTCCCCGTCTGCCATTGGCTTCAATCTACGTGACGTCGCGGTAGACTCGGATCCTTGACGCCGCTATCAATGTCTCCACGTCAGGGATTCAAAAATCGTCGAAAATCGGTTTACCGGTGGGTCTCGGTAGAAGTTCAAACCGGCTCCGAAAATCTCGGTTTGGATAAATTTCGTCCAAAAAATTCGAATTTGACCGAATTTTGTCCGAATTTGATTTTTTTAAAAAAAAAATTGAAAATTTCGGCCGAAATTTTCTGATTTTCGGTGGAATCGGCCTTACCGCCCCCCGCCGTTAAATAAATCTCTGCTCCACGTTGCTGCTTGCCTTTGGTCGTTGTACCAGGATGAAAGTATCAAACCACGAAGAAACTTCTCAGTTATATACAAAACAAAACCATCCAGTATATTGGAATGCTTGAGCTCATCTCTAAGCATCTAAGTATCAAGACCTGGATGTATCATGTACTGGCACAATCATGTAGTTGACAAAAGAAACAAAGTAAAAAAAAACTAATTTAGTCAAATGACAATTAGCCTAATGTCTGCGAAAAAAGTTCACCCAAATAGGACATGTGGTAAGTATTTTAAACGTGATTCTAATTGTATCTATCAACATAAATGAAACATCTCAAGCACGATCAAAGACGACGAACAAGAGGGGATGGCATTACAGCGATGGGAGAGCCATTGTTGAGCACGCACAAGTCATGGATCCCCTCAGTCCGGCCGTCCATGGCGATGGTGCGCACCATGTTCACCCTAAGATGTTGCACCACCTCGAGCACACGGTGTTCTCGTCGAGCACCTCCAACGCCGTCGTCAAATTTAATCTGTATTAGCAAACCTCATGAGATGCTTTGTTGCGCATTCAGCAATGTAAATTGCAGGATAAAGTCTTAGCAAGGAAATCTAGATTTATTTGATGAAATTTTATACAAGTTCCATACTCGTACTCTACGTACTTTTTGATATGATTATATGCAACCGACCGGTTATTCATCTCCGATAATTCTCTTTTCTTTTCCTTTTCAAAAGTATGCACTACAAAGATTGTTGATTTGTGTTGATATTGAATAGCCGTAAATAAATTACATCAAGGCTGGTTCCCCGTAAAAACATTTTCAATTGACAGATGTAATTAACCGCTAAGATATGTGAAGCGGAGCCACTTAATCTGTCGGACTCGGATTCTGAGAATCCAAATCATCTGTGAAAACATTGTGCTATTCCCTGCTTCAGTAAATAACACTCACAAGCACATTGCTGAATCAATCTTACATGACGTGAACTAAAACATACAAATATATTACAAACACAGAGTGACATAGACCACGTCGGGTCGAGTTTTACAAAATGGCCGAACAGGCCAAATGGATTGCATTACATGAAGCAACGTAAACTACAGCGGAAGCAAAAGGGAAGTAGAGCTCATCTCTCCACAGGCAAGCGACTGGGGTAACCTGTGTACGACGGATATTAACCAAGAGTTGAATAATATCAGTTGTACGCAACTACCAATGAGTCTATTAGACTGGGCGAGACCTAGACTATAGAACTACACTACTCTTCATCGTTTCCTTGTCCATCAGCTTCTGGGTCCTCGTAATATGCGTAGTCTCCTTGATCCACATTATCTGAAGGGTTTGGAGGAGAGCGAGAATGAGCACAATTTTCGTGCTCGTAAGCCAATACACACAATGCAATAAAATACATGCAAGGCTAAATAAGGATGGTTCGGGTTCTTTTATTTGCTAAAGCAACATTTTCAATTATCATATTTACAAATTCCTATCACTTAGCATTTTAACCAAATTACATTTTATTAAAGAGAGTAATTTTGCAATATTTGTAACAGCAAAGGCTACCTCCACCTTTATGCTTATTTTGATTTGAGCTACTTCCACTCATTAATACCACTGAGTTTGAAAACCCAAGAAAAATCCAATCTCAGGGCTAGGTGAGCCCAACACATTTTTCATACCACCCACAAAGTTTTTGAAATAGAACTAACTCTAGCAAGTTCCCATGTCCACCTTTCACTGTAGGCGCAGCTGTTTAAACAGTTTAGATTCTGCAGAGGTTGTACATTGTACCCACAAGAGATGCCCATACTCATTACCCCCCACACGATTCCTTAGTCATGTAGTTGAGCGACCGTCACAGTAACCTTTCAAATTATCATGCCCCTTCCATCATCTCACCCATATGAGGTTATGCCCATACGTTATGCGGGATGTTTACCTCAGTGACTGGAGTAGTTGGATTCCACCTCTACGACTGGCAACCTCACCTTGTATCGGTGTCCCATTCAAGCCAAATGTATCATGTGATTGCACATTCCCGTTATCCATCCAGCGAGATGACATCCAGGATTTAATAAATTTACTAAGCCAAGTTGCAGTTTGCAGACTTGTGGTTGTACTTGTTTTACATGGGAGGTCGTGACAAAGATTAAGTCCTTAATTCATCCGGGCGGTTCATACCACATATCAATTACTCTCGTGTTTCGTTAGCACCCACCATCATTCCATCCGCCCAGATATGGTAATAGCAAGTTATTAGAGTTTTGAGGAGTAACACCAAATTATCTCATTCATTTCAGTCATGGACCACCAATAACTACCCAAAACTATTTCTTGTTTGAAGAGATGATGATTGGGGTATTTAATACCCTGGTACTTAAGCAAGACTAGCATGTCGCTTAAGTACAACCTATAACTAGTAGTTACCACATAGTTACTAGGGTGACATAGAATAATGGATTCAATTATCAATGGATGGCATAATAATTAATTAATCATCAAATGGGTATTTAACTACCTTAAGCTTTAACATATATTTGATTAAAGAATTAAAGCATGCAATTTTGGTAATTTAAATGAATATAATTTACATAAAATGTAGGCTCAAAATGATCAAAGTATTGACTCGCCTTGGTTATAGGCAAGAGAGTCTTGATATTCTTGTGCTTGATCAACCTGGAGATCTCCCGTGTCTTCGAATCCTATTCGGACGAACATACCGGGAAAAGACACAAACAAGCAAAGAGAACAAATAAATACAAAAGAGATAACAAATGAATTCCAAATTAAACAAGACCTATGCCATTAGCAAGATCTTGAATTTACAAAATTTTAGAAATAAATTTCATAATTTTTGGAGCTATAGCGGAGGAGAACGGAGCTTCCGAAGTTTCAATTGGAATAAATCGGAAAAATTGAAAAGAGAGAGAGAGGGTGGCCCACTGACATGTGCGGCCCATGAATAGTGCATGGCTAATGTGCATAGTGCATGGACCGGGAGGTCATCATGCACTGTGCACCGATCCACGGTGCACCGGGTGCATACTGTTCCTGGGACCCACCTGTCGGTCAAAGGGGAGGAATGAACCGGGTGATTTAAATGAATGGCGTTCATTACTATTCAGCGGGCCCACTAGCAATGAGAGCAAGCTGGCTGATTAAGGCATCATTAAGAGCTAATGATTGTTGAGGGTTATTAAGACAACAATTAGGGTTAATGATGGATGAACAGTCGTTGTCCGTGTGTGACAGCACAGGGAGCTTCACGGGCGCTGGCAGCCGGAGCTTGCCGCTGGCGAGGGCGGGCATGGCAGCGGCGGTCAAGCACCAAAATGAGAAGGCCTCGGCGAGGGGAAGCCGATGATGGGGGTGGCGCGGCCGGGGGATGGCTGGAGCGGCGGCACGGTGGAGATGAGCAGCGACTGCGGCTTGGCTACGGCAGAGGAGGAGTTCCGGCGGGGCCCTGAGCCGGGGGAGGTGAGCACGGGGAAGAGCTCAGCGAGGCGGACCTACTGGGTCAAAGATGGGGACCGGAGACGGGTGGTAGAGAAGGTGGCGGCCGGAGTTGGGGGAGAAGGTCGAATCCGGTGGCGACAGAGAACCAAAGCCGAAGGGGCTTAAGGGGAAATACTCATGGACGTCGGGCGCCAAAGGATGGGCGGCGTCTGAGGTGGCACCGAGCGGCTAGTCAAGCGATGGGCGGCGGCGAAAAGAAAGAAATAGGGGATTCCTTCAGTGGAGCTTACCAGGGGCGATGGGGCGGCGTGAGGGAGAACAAGGGGGCACAGGGATCCTTTTATAGGCGGCCAAGGGGCTTGGAGCCGTTGGGGAGGGAGCTCGGTCCCGAGGTGGCATGGGCGGCTCTCTGCGCACAGAGGCGACAAGTGCGAGAGGTAGGTGGCGCAGGCGATGCACAGCGAGGGGGCGAAGACCTGGAGCACCATGCTGATGCGGTGGCGAGGGTGGTGACGCGGGCGCAGAGCTTGGACCGGGTGGTCGAGGGCGGTGAGGACAGGCGTGGCGTCACGGCCATGGCGGCTTGAGGCGACAAGGCGAGGGGAGGGCGCGGAGGTCTTCGGCTGCAAAGGGGCAGGCAGGAGTGGGTGGCGGTGTAGAGGCGGAGCACGAGGCGGCGTCAAAGGAGCAGCATGGGGGTGGCGTCACTTGGCGCGGTGGCTGGTAGAGCGCACGAGGGAGAGAGAGAGGGCGAGGGAGGCACGGGCGAGTGGAGAAGAAGGCGTGGGAGATAGGCCAAGGCAGGCCGAGAAGAAGGAAAGGCCGAGGAGGGCTGTGCCAAGAAGAAAAAAAGAAAAAAAAAAAGGTGGGGTGTCTTTGGCGGGTGGGCCAAGAAGAAAAGGAGGGTTAGGGAGCGGGAAGGCCCAAGAAAAGAATAGGGCTGAGCCCAAGAAAAGGAAAGGCCAAATTGAGAAAAAGGCCCGAAATCCGAAAAGAGAGAATTCAAACTCAAATTTGAATTCCGGAATTGCGAAGAGGTTTGAAACACAAACCCGAGCTTTAGCTAAAAGCTAGATGTTTTGAAAATAATTGATAATTCGAAATACGAACGAAAACCGAAAACCAGATAGTAGTTACTATTCACGTCCGAAAACGGGGACGTTACATAACCATTACTTCGTTGCTTATAATTAAGATTCAGTAAGATTTGCTTACTCTTTCCTTATCTCGCTCAGTACATTCGTACATTTGCACGATGCATGGGTGGCTGGGTGCATTGAGTCGCAGCTAATTGCTCTATCCTTCACGCAGAGCCTCCTTATAAGCATGCATTTTTAGTGTGAAGAAAAAAACAAAAAAATCAGCTAGAGATTCCCTATATCTTTTACCTTGTTAAGGAGCAATGCACTATCAATTTCTCTTACCTCTTTAGCGGGAGTTACTAGTGTGTGAAACCAACAAAAAATGTGCACATACAGCACGAGGTCAATGTAAGGACGACAGATAACACCAATACTTTTTTCGAGGGCAACGTCTTTAAATAGAGGCGAAGGCAAGGGCAAGGGGAAACAGAAGAGAACACACAATTTACAAGCCATGGATTTCAATCCAGAGCTTGGAGTGGATCAACCTGTTGAGGGCAGCCCATCTTTCATGGAGATGATCGCTAGTGCTGTTGGTGGTGGGCTTTCAACAAATTCGGTAATCTTTCTAACAATTGCTAGTTAAAAAATTTCTTGGCTACTTTCTCCCTTGCTCCAAAGAGTTGTACTTCTGTTGTTCTTACAAGAAAGATTTTAGCAAAACATGAGCATAAAATGGCATGATTCTGTTAATACAATTCTTGCGAGCATCACATTTTTATGGTTGAATATCTTCTGGAGATATTGAAGTATATCTTGCAGATTCTGTTTGTTTGTTTTTTTGTGTTTCGCTTACTTCGTGTTTCCTTTTGAAATACTTTGTCTAGTTTCACAGAAATGCTATATTGAATTGTTTGTTTTTTGTTTTTTCACATGAACAAGATATAATGGGCTCCCTTGTAGTCAGAACTTCTCATTTTAGTCATCGTTTGAACAAGTTACTGTTCTCCCAAACTTATAAATAATCCTCTTTTTTTTTTTGTATTTGATATGTCTCACTCAAATCTTCATATTTTTTATGGCTAAATCCGTACTGTGTAGATTGATTTCCTTTTAAGAAGTAGATGTAAATGATCCCCCACTCTTTTTTTTTCAATACACACTTAAATAAGAACTTGAAAGACTAATAGTACCACATCTTGTTTGCATTTTTATTGGGGTCCCCAAACTTGAAACTATTTCATTAAGGTCGTTTGTTTGGATAAGTAAATTTTATTGGATCCAAATAATTATTTTCCGACAGTTTTGTTAACTAAGATGCTGATGTTGGGTTCACCGTAGCAATGTACCTGTTTCAGTAATCTATATGCATGGAAAAAGTAATAGATAAGAATAACTGCGTGGCATCCTGCAAAAAAAAGGTCATGGTTTTACATAATGCTAAAATACATAAGCATATTGAAAAAGAACCAAAAGAATTACTAACTCCAATAAAAATAGTCATTTTAGCTACTTTGTTTTGGTATGAATATACTGGTTATTTTGATTTTTCTAGGTATTAATCGCCACCAAATGCCCTTATTACATATTGATCGGTATTAGTATATGGAAGAGGTGTACACACTAATAGAGCAACACATGTAAAAAAGGCGTTAGTTTGTTTCTAGTTCCAATATGTACCTAAAACTTGCGTAATTCAGAGCGGAGGGAGTAGAAAAGCAAACAATTTCCAAATTAAAATAAAATGAATTGTGAAAAATTGTGGTTCTCAACATGTTATGAGAAGCCTTGTGCACGATCTCAAAAAAAACAAAAGAGCCTGTCTACCGTCTCAACACCCACATCATTATCTTCTTTTTTTTTCTGCACTGATGGAAATTAAAAGTTAGTTGGTCTAAAAAAATAGGACCTAACTGTTAGGGACTTACGGTCTAGATACAGTTGTTTGGAAAGACATGAATCTATCAACCCAATTGTACGTAGGTACTGAAAGTTTGGGGATCTACATAAAGATGTGTACAAGTATGTAGAAGCGTGAGAGTTACTTTAATCATAATACTACATTTGAAGTTTTCACTGCTTTACTTTAATTTGTGCTATACTTACAATCCAACTTTCTGGGCTATATTTTTTATTTTTGAAACTATTAATTTTTAAGACGGAGTGTAAATCTAACAACGAAAGTATCTTTTTTATCTTTAAGCAGAATGACATGTCACAGAATCGTCAAGCACGTGACAAGGAACAAAGCTGGAGTAATCAGTCCAAAGAATTAAATGCAACAGATGATGATGATGCCTTGCAAACCAATGAGGTTGACTCAGGCGTACCGCCTACGCCTAGCAACAAGAACACTCGTGGAGAGATCCCCACTGATGACCAAGACGTCCAAGACGGCATTGAAGGCCCACCAACAAAGAAGAAACGTCTACAGAGGCTCACTAGCCAGCAGGCACAGCTACTTGAGGGGTATGGTTCCTAAAGAATACCACCATTGATTGAAAGTTAGTAATTCATTTAAAAAACAGCAAATCATTTGTTTGATCCACAATATCGCTTTCCAACTCAATAAAGTGTTTTGTTGAAACTTTAATCCAACCTATTTTTCACAGTATGGTTTATCACATGACCATGTAAATGCATATCCCTTGTTTGTTCCCTTTCTTTCGTTAAATATACCTATCTACCTATAAATTGTAAAAACGGAATAGTTAAAAGTCGCACATTCCTTGAGTTTGTTTTAATAATTGAACGGCACTCATTCTTCTTATCATTTAGCATTTTTTGAAGGAAAAATATTATCACTTGGCTTGTCTTTATTTTTGTCTTGAATGAACAGGTATTTCAGCATTTGTGTGCACCCTGATGACAATCAAAGGAAGCAGCTGAGTGAGACAACGGGTCTTGCTGTACAACAAGTGAAGTTTTGGTTTCAGAACAAGAGAACGCAAGTGAAGGTCTGGTCTAAAACATTGATAACTTACCATCTCAATGATACAGTTGGTCATCATCTAGTTAACCATTAAGTATGCATTCCATTAGTTTAACTAGCACTCTTTTGGTTTACTAGATTGTCGATTTTTGCCAACAAGAGAACTTCTAACTTATGCCATTGAAATCTGTCTAATTATGCACATAACAGTACTACCTTACACCTTCCTATCCTTTAGGAGTTGCCCCCCCCCCCTGACATGCTCACCATTCAAGACTGTTATTACTACCCAGTCATCTCCACTTGTTCAGCTATAAATGTATATATTTTAATACTTTTTAGTCTATGTAGCAAAGTAGGAACTGAGAAAATTATCCACGTGGAATTACTAACCATTCTTTGTAACTGTTCCATGACACAAATTGTAGCATCTAACTGGAAAGGAAGATAACTATAGGTTGAAAGTGGAGAATGAAATACTGAGGGATGAAAACAGGAGGCTTAAGCAGGCTCATAGCACTACGTTTTGCCCCAGTTGCAGTGATTCAGAAGCACAGAATCAGCTTGCCGCTGAGATGGAAAGGTTAAAACAGCACAACGAGTGGATGCAGCAAGAGGTACAGCATATGAAGAGGTCCTTTCAATTGAATTTCAATACGTTTAGTTACATTTGTCAGATTATGTTTCAAGTTCAGTAACTTGAAACAAATGCTAGCCTACCATCTATGTTCAACTATTTTCTCAAGCAGACTCTTTTTCCGACATGACCTACCTTGTGATTTATCAATTTGCATCCTGTAGATTGTAATCCTTGTCAAAGAAAAACTTCTAACTAGTTTCTGCAGAATTATAACACAACTTACAAAGTCTTACAAAGATTTTATCTCGAGGTCTTGTTTTCTTTCTTTTGAGATGATTGTATCTCGAGTGCTACTAATGTTGTATTCTTTGGTCGGCAGCTTTCACGGTTTCATGCTGAAACACCTCCGAATTCAAACATTGCTTTCCAACTTGACTCGTCAGCAGAAAATGTTATTGAAAGACAGAATGACACACAGATGATTGCTGAACTAGCCAAGAACGCAATGCATGAGTTGGTCATTTTGGCCGAGTCCCATGGCCCTTTATGGTTGCCTATCCCCGGTGGTTCACTTGACATATTGAACAAGATGGCTTATGCCCAAAAATTTGCTGGAAAAAACCGTGCAAATGTCATAGGATTCAAGACAGAGGCTACTCGCGCCGATGCTGTGGTCATGCTGGACCCCAAAAATATTGTGGATTTTCTCATGGATCCTGTAAGTGGTATATATATTTTGATAAAAGCTAGGTAATTTAAACGTTCATGTCGATGATACTTCAAGTTGCAATCTGATCTCAATGTTAAATGACTCTGAAGGAGTGCTATGGAAGTTTCTGTCCTGGACTTCTGTCCGGTGCAAAAACCACCAAGGTTTACAAGCGGGCTACTAATGCCGGTTATGACGGGGCTATGCAATTGGTACGTATGACTCGTTTATTTACGACTTCAGCACAGAGTTGTTTTGGCGTGAGTGCGAAATCTGATCAAAAACAAAGTATATGTGAAAAATACAGTAGTGGCAAAACTAGCAGTGTCCTAAGGTGAAATTGTTGTGCTTATTATTCACAGTTTGCCTTCCTTATTTGCCTTGAAAACAACAGATGACTATTGAGACGGTGTTCCCATCGCCCCTGGTACCGGCTAGGGAATGCACATTCGTGAGGTATTGCAGGGAGCTGCAAGAGGGAACCATGGTCGTCGTCGACGTGTCTTTAGACGATGGTAATGGCGCCTTCTTCAAATGCCGCAAATTGCCATCAGGAGTACTAATTCAGTCCATAAGGCCCAACAGCTGCAAGGTATGACATACGCACGAAAGACTGAACAAGAACGAATTTTTATTATATATGGTACCTTAATCCCATGCTTGATTTTCTCCGAAATCTTCCTTGACAGGTCACTGCCATAGAGCACGTTCGAGTAGATGATGCCGGTGTTCATGAGCTCTACCAGCCATGTCTGAGTGGACTCTTCTTCGGAGCTAGGCGCTGGGTGACGAGCATGGCGCGGCAGTGCGCGCGCATGAGAGACGTATTCCATGTTACCAGCAGCCCTTTGCGCGGTAATGGCAACCTGCAAATCTTTAATACCTGAAACTCCGAACATAATTAAGAGGAGACATTTCCTTACACCTTCGTCCTTGCTTTGTTTCAGTCAGTTCAAAGGGGAGGAAGACCCTCATGAAGCTAGCGGACGGCCTGCTCGTGAGCTACGCCGGCAGCATCGCCGCTACCCCTGCGGAGTCATGGACCGTTCTGCGTGGCACCGGCACAGAGGAAGACGTCAAGATCGCGTACAGGAGGAACCACGACGAGGCCAACACCGCGATCGTGTCCGCGAGCGCGTCGTTCCGGCTGCCACTGACACTTAGGAGGACGTACGATCTGCTCAGGAACAACCTGCTGCGTTCAAAGGTAAGTAAACGAAATAGCCCGCCTCTCCGATCACATGCACGGCCGCATGTGTAATTCTCTCTGAAGTCAAGTACTCATTGTGTGCCTTGCTCACACATGGCGGGTGATGGTGGTATGCAGTGGGATGTGATGGTGAACGGCGGCGTCGTGAAAGAGGAAGTCCGCGTCTCCAATGGCGTAGGATGCGACGACGCTGTCTCCATTCTGCACGTCAAGGTACCAAACACATCTAGTTTCCACCGGCAATTCCGCATCTCACATTCTCACTCGACTGACTCGAGTATATATGTATGCGATTGATCAGCACGGCAAGGAAAACAGGGAGAAGATGATGATCCTCCAGAACAGCTGCTACGACGTGTCAGGCTCTTTTATGGTCTACTCCCCTATCGACAACAAGCTGATGAACACGATCCTGAGCCCGGGTGACCTGACGGAAAGCAATACGTCCCTCTACCCCACCGGCGTTTCCCTTGTTCCCGACGGCGCGGCGATGCACGGTGGCGCTGACCTTGGCGAGGATGGGGGAACTCTTATGACCGTGGGGTTCCAGATTCTGCTGAAGCTCGCTCGTGGGACTGGCCTGTCCCCTCGGTCAGTGTTCTCGGCGATCAATCTCATGTCTGATAACATAAACACCATCAAAGAGACGCTGATCAACAGCCACCCCATCTTCCACAAGAAGAACAAGTCTGCGACCTAGAATGTATCAAAGGTATTCTTTGTTGATAAGCGACCTATTGAACTCCGACTAATTTTTCACCTGGTTCATGATGTTAGTTTGGCGATGACTTGTTGTTTTGTACAGGGAGAAAAGGGAGGTGCTATGCTTATATGTGGAGGTTAAGTCAAGAACTGCGAGGAGAATTCATCAACTCAAATCACCTGCATTTCTCCCGGAATTATCCCCGTAATAACAATTAGCTATCGTTTCCTTCTACTATTTGCAACTTTCAGCTTATGGCGAGGGCCTGTAATAATGGTTTAAGACCAAAAATATTCCATATCGTCGCTGCAGTATGCTTGCCGACTGCCATGCAACCATGCATTGCAGTTTGCTTGCGGATTTGGTATTGTATTGTGTGGATGCTATTTTCGGACCTAAATTTGCCTTTTTATTTGGTACTGTGTGGGGGTGCTATTTTAGAACCTCAATTTGCTTGTTGATTTGGCACTGCACGAATGCTATTTTAGGGTTTTGAAAACCTTTACTACACAAAGTTGGCATACCACTCCTCTGCTAGATAGCCTATAGACCAATCCAGTCTCTAGAAGTTTGAAGAGAACAAATCCTACTGTGAGCCTGGATACACTTCGCATATCTTGGGATCACCTCGACTTCAATTTTAGAATCAGCTCCAGTTTTAATGTCATTGTGTTTTATCAACTCTGGTGACTTTAATTTTAGAATCAAGTCCAGTTTTAATGTCAGGGTGTTTTACCATTTCTGGTGGTCATTCCTGCTTTCATTTTTCCACACTACAAGGGAGCACCCACTTGTGAGTTGCTTACTACAGTCCGTACTTATTGTCCATATGAACTATTTTCGTAGGAGGATCGATAACAGAAGCTCATTTTTCATGTAACAGTAAGCAGGAAGTGAAAGCATTAAACAAATAACTAAATGGGCCAAATGAACAAAAACCTGGCAGGGCATCTCATATTGTTTAACACCACACCAACTATGCATTCCATGAGAAGTTTGTCAGGAAAAAGTTGTTATTAACTCATTAAAGAAGCCCTTAAAGAATCTTACATGGGTTTGGAGGTTAGAACAGGCTAATCCAAAAAAACTAGTAGTCTAGTACAAAGACTAGTCAGCCTATAGAGAAACATCTATTCCTAGAAATAAAATAAGAGAAGAAAAGTGCACCAGTTTGCCTAACCTTGTTACAAACTTATCACGATGAGGGATCAGAATACTGTTTCCAGAGGAATCCTGCCGGGCGGTCGGTAACGGTTACCGGCGGGTAAGCGGAATTCCCGGAAAAAAAACTCGGTCAAAATTCGTCCAAATAAATTTGAATTTGAGATGTTTCCGCCGGAATTTTGAACTTGAAGTTTTCCGGACGGTATTTCGAATCCCGGTTACCGCCGGTAACCAGCGGGAACCGGCCGGGTTTTTCATCCCTGACCACGATCACACATCTCCCACACTTGTTCATGTCTGAAGGTTCTTTGTTTGCTGCAGCTTCCAAAAAGATTTTGGAATGTCATCTCACAGAAACATGCGTCATTAAATTCAGCCATGATAGGTTGCAATGTTATGCATTAAGACCAGCCCAGTTCTTGAATGCAATCAGAGCTTCCATTTTCCTAAAGTTCTGCTTTCTCAGCTTCGTCACTTTCAGTTTCTTGTGGGTTTCCATGAATGCTTGTTTGTGCCTCCACTTATCCACAAATATTTTCAACTCTTGTGCCTTCTCAATAACCTGCATTGCCATATCAAAAAATCCACCCTTGACCAAAGCATACAGAAAGACATCAATCAACTCATGGTTGAAATCGGCCCCCTTCCTCCTCACTTCAGTCCATAGAATGAGCACACTAAAATACTTCTCGGCAGAGAGATACCCATTGATAAGTGAAAGGTATGTCTGATTATTCGGTTCAAATCTCAGGAATACCATCCTTCGGTATGTCCTTCGAGCGTCCTCTAACCTCCTAACCTTGCAAAAGGCATGTATTATTGAGTTCCAGTCGTGTGTAGCAATCTCTATTCTCGGGTCATCAACCACTGAGTCCAAGAATGATGCCATGAGCCCAGGCCGGTTGTTCTCTGTCAAGCCTGTCATTATAGTAAGATAGCTTGTCCTAAGGTCTGGTAGCCTCGCCTCCCTCATCTCCTTGAAAAGAGCAAATGCAGACTGGAAATCATGGGCTGTCATCGAAGCATCAATAAGAGCATCATAACTTCCAGCATCAAGCTGTAGCCCTGCTGCACTAATCTCCGCCACAAGCTGTGCAGCCTCTGCAGTCCTTTGCTCCTTGCAATACGCTTTCAAGATTGAGGAGTATACACCAAGCCCCACAGACGCTCCTTGAGCAGTCATTTCATCGAGTATGCTATGAGCCTTGTTCAATAGGCCAAGCTCAACACAAGCATTGACAATCCCAGACCCAACAGAATCGTCAACTATCAGTGATTGCTGCGTCAACTCAATCTCCTGTGCTCGGATGATCAATTGAGCTAATTCCCTGACCCTTCCATGATCAACAAAGCACTGTGCGACCTCATTATAGATTTCCTCGTCAAATGTGTTTCCATCCCCAACTCTTCTCTCCCCAACAGCACGAAGAATGACCGATGAAATTGACTCGAAGCTGCAGCATTTCAAATACCCACTGACCAAATTCCTGAAAAATAACTTCTTGCTGAAGCCCAGAGCATCAAACAAGTTATCAAGCTCATCAACCCGGCTTGGAACACCCCTCCAAGCATACAAGAACGCAAGACATCCAAAGCTCTCCACGTCTGGAGACACCCCAACAGCTGACATAATCTCCAAGACCCTCTCAGCATCTGTGACTGAGCCGAGCCGGCGGCAGCATCCATCAAGAACAGAATTGCAGGCAGCGCGGTCAGGCCGCATCACAGCCGCCGAAGATGGGGACTTCTCCTCCACCACGAGCTTGCAGGCTTCGTCGAACACTTTCAAGAAGGACGCAAAGGCAACTGTGTCAGTGCGGGTGAGCTCTATCAGTGGAAGGCCCCAGGCGGAGAAAGCCGGGAGGCGGCGCCCGCAGCGGAGCAGAGCGCGCGCGAGGCCCAGCGCCGGGGCAGCGGAGCCCGCTGCGGCGAGGGAAGAGAAGAGGGCCTCGAGCGCGGCCTCCGGGAGGGGGGAAGCATGAGGGCTCCTCTCCAGCAGGAAGACGGCGGCGGCGAAGGCGCGCTTGAGGCCGAGGCGGTGGTTCGCCGCGGCGGCGGGAGGCGAGGGCGAGAGGGAGGCCGCCGCCAGGGACTTGAACGCGAGCCAGGCGTCATCCGAGCGGTCCTCGGCGACGGCAGCGACTAGGTCTTCCTCGAGCACGGCGGCGTCGGTGACAGATAGTGCCTTTGGGGCGGGGTCCGGGGCGGGAGGTGGAAGCGGCGGCGGTGGTTGGGTTTTGGGGCGCGGCGCGAAGATGGAAGGCTGGAGGAAGGAGTAGACAGTGGGGATCTCGTGGGATCCGGAGGAGGGCCTCGCTTTTAGGGGCAGAGGCAGCCGGCGCCGGAGGCGGAGGAGAGCACGCATCGGCGGAGAGGTTTTGCCGGTAAGTTGTTCGAGCGTTTGCCCAGGAAGCGAGGGAAGTCGCAGTTCGCGTGGGATGAGTGCCGAGGGATGGCAGTCGGGCCCGGGGAGTGCCTTCCCGTATACATGCCCGTCAGCCTAAAACTTTCATGTTTGCCAAAGGTAGTGCTGGCCAAATGGGTCGGGTCAAATAGGCCAAAGACGAAGCCCGCCATCAGACACAGCACGAGCACGGCCCGACGCATTGTTCATGAGCCGTCTTGCCCGCAAGACAAGACTTCGGGCCGCGCCTAGGCCGCCACCTCAAGACGGTGGGCCCAAGACGGCACGCAAGACGCCTGTGCCAGCAAACCCGCGGCCTGAAGCCAGCAGCGCCAGCCAGTGCTGGGGGGGACCTGATGGCCGGAGGCGGAGGCAGAGGGCGGCCGAAGGAGGAAGGGAGGAGGCCGTCGCGGGCTCATGCGCACGCTTCTTCTGGCCGGAAGCGGAAGAAGGAGAGAGAGGTTGTCGCGGGCTCATGCGCAAGACGATTCTGAGCGGAGGAGGAGGAGAGAGACGGCGAGGCGCAGAGGCCGCGCCACGCCAGCTGCAGTGAGGCGAGAGTCGACGCTGCGTGCATGAGGAAATGGCGAGGCCAGCGAGTCCTGAGTGGCGACAGCGAGGACGGAGGCGGGCGACGCAAAGAAGAAAGACAAGCGGAGAAGACGGATGGGAGGAGAGAAAGAGAAGAAGCGGGCGGGGAGGTCGGCCAGTGTCGTGCCATGGTAGGTGCCCAAGACGAAGACGCCTGAAAACTTTGCTTTTTTTACTGTATGTGAATTTTTGACCGTTGAGTGATTTTTTTTTACCGATGGGGGCTTAAAAATAGCAAAAATTTCGAAATTTTTTCTATAAATAGGCATCATACCCCCTCATTCAAGACCTCTTCATTCTCTATTCTCTCTTTGAAATTGTGTTGAGCAAATTCAAATCAGTGTTGAGCTAATTTGGCAAAATTCAAAAATTTGTGCCAAAATTTAGTAATTTCAATTTTAAATCGACAAGTCGTGAAAGAGGTACAATACTATTTTTGTAATACTTTTATTGTCAATTATTATTATGCTAAGATTAAAGTAGTAATAATGTTAGTTTCGATTTTGCGTTTTCGTTATGGATACCCTTACGATAGCTTTGCTCTTAGTGAGTTCGGACTTTTATCGGACGAAATTGTGTCTATGGAGGCCGTTCTGGTGCCTCAAATGAACCGGAGGTTTCACCGACGAGCAAGTCGGAGTTCCGTCATCGAGGCTCGACATCGAGATCGTGCTCAATCAAGAACCGAGCAAAGAGGTCGAGGCCATCTACATCGGGAGTGTGGGAGAATTTCGACAGACAACCAGCAAGACGTGGCGGGAAATGAGGTACCATATGCTATTTGTAAAATTTGTCGGCATGAATTATCTGCAAAGTCTCTGGTGGAGCAGGGCACTTGCTTAGACATGCTACAAGGTGTCGAACCAAGCAAGGATTGGCGATGAGGCAGACGCAGCTGCAATACAACCCCGACGGTACGGTATCTAGCTGGGACTACAATCCTCAGGTAGCCCGCCAATCTCTTTGTCGTTTAATTGCTTCTGAGGATTTACCGTTAGGCTTTGGCGAATCTGCTTCTTTCCAAAATTACATTAGGACTGCGCATAATCCTAGATTTTCTTCCGTTTCTAGACAGACAACAACAAGGGATCTAGTGAAATACTATAATGAACGTCGTAATAAAATAAAGGAACTATTTAGTACGTGCACATTTTCGATTGCCTTGACCTTGGACATATGGAGTGGTCGGCTAGGGAGGATTATCTTAGTGTAGTTAGCATTATGTTAATGACGATGGGTAATGGAGAAAAGAATTATAGGTTTGAAATTAATTGATGTAGCACACACGGGAGAATATTGAGAATCTGTATTCTCAAAGTCGTGGAAGACTTTGGTCTTCTGAGACAAAATATTCGCAATTACCTTAGACAACGCCGCTTCAAACTCTAGGGCCATGGACATTCTTACTCGATAGATGAGTACATATGCCAATTCGTTCTTGCTACATCAACGATGCGCTTGTCATATTATCAACCTTATAGTCAAATGTGGTCTAAAGAGGTTGAGTCCGTATATTAGAGCTTTTCGCGATGCGATTTCTTTCTTGAACAATTTTAACGTAAGAATAGCACAATATAAGAACTTCTACAGGGCGATGGGTGTACGTCCAAGAAAGTTCGGTTTGGACATGCCGGTAAGGTGGAACTCTACTTACCTCATGCTTAAGCATCTTTTACCATACAAGAGCACTTTTTCTGTTTTTATTCAAATACACTATCCTAGCACTGACGGTACTTTGCTATTAACTGAGCAACATTGGTTCGTTCTTTGAGAAGGTCTTGTCATTTTAGAAATTTTTACGAGGCAAGCTGTTGCTTTGTCCATTGTCTACTATCCAACATCTCCTATCATTGTGCATACTATTTTCTGATTGCTACTCAATTGAAAATGCATGAAAATGACTTAGTTTTACGTGAAATTTGTTGTTTCCATGAAATCTAAATACCTTAAATATTGGAAAGAAATCCCTTACCTATATGCATTTGCATTTATTTTAGATCCTAGAGCTAAAATTGGTGCATTTGGTACTGTACTTGATCTTCTTAGTGATGCTACGGGGCTAGACTATACTAACTATTTTGCAGAAGTTCGTTCTCGGTTATCCGAGGTTTACCAAAGGTATGAAAATAAGTTCCGAGGAGTTCGCTCGCAACGACCTCCAGTAGCCCCCACCTCGAGTGGGAAGACAAGTATGTGGGGCACGATCTTCGGTGCCTCTTCATCCAGGTCCAGGTCTTCGTCTTCTTCTTCTTCTGCACCAGCGCCTGCTCAGCCAAGACCCACAAGGAGCGGGGAACTATCCACCTATCTGGACAGCGATACGGTGGATTTCGCCTCAGAAGGTTTCGACATCTTGCAATGGTGGCAAGCCCATAAGTTAACATATCCCGTGCTATCCATACTTGCACGTGATGTGTTAACTGTTCCTGTCTCTACGGTTTCCTCCGAGTCTGCTTTCAGTCTTTCTGGAAGAATATTGGAGGAAAGAAGAACAAGTCTCACAAGTGAGATGGTGGAGATCCTTCTAACTGTGAAGGATTGGGAACAAGCTGATTCGTGAACACAACACTCTGTGGAAAATCCAGAATTGTCGGAGGTGTTCGAAAATTTGTACTTAGACAATGACACCGACACATAGAACAAAGATGTATCATGTATGTAGAATTGTAGAGCTATAGGCTGTACTCTTTTTCCTTTGCCAAGGTTTTCTCATTTTGAGTTTTTACTTGGCAAAGGTTTTAACGAGGCAGCCAGTTGGACATCAATAAAGCTCTTTATTACATTTTCAATATGATTGTCTCAATTTTTAAAATTTCATGTCTACTTCAATTCTACACATTTTTCTAAAAATTTTTGGATTTTTTGATTTTTTTGTCTAATGGGCCAAGCAGACGCGTCTGCCCGACAGCCCAAACAGACTCGTGCCCGGCTGTGCAACACGAATGCCGTCGTCGGGCCGTGCTCAGCCGCCACCGGCCCATGGGCGGCCCCTGCAAGACGAACAATACACGGCCGAATGGGGCGTGCCTAAATGGGTGTGCCTAGCCAGGGCCGTCTTGCGTCTTGGTAAGGCGGCCCATTTGGCCAGCACTAGCGAAAGGTGACAGGAGGAGAATTTCGTTTATACCTATCGTCCGTGGGTATCTGTCGCTCGCCATACGCCCACATCTTATTGGTGGGCGTGAGGAGGGACAACCAGAGGACGAGGGCGGAGGTGGCAGTGGGCGAGATGAGAAGGATTGGGTTGGGGATGGTGGCGGCATGGACAGGGGTGTGAGGAGGAAAATCCAGAGGAGGAGAGGAGGGTGCGGACGGGTGGTGGAGGACAGGGCAAGAGTAGCAAGAAAACTCACAAATCACATACTCAAATGGGAGATGGATGAAAGTGTGGGGCATGTACCTCTTCCGGTGGTGGCGAGCATGGATCTACCGATGGCGTGGAGATTGGCGGCCGCATGGAGGATTGGCGTGGGGGACGAAGCGGCCGCAGGAGGCCACTGGAGGTTGGAGCGACCGCAGGATGTCCCTTATCTTCAGTTCCTTCCTCGCGAGCGTCGACAGGGCATGAGGAGGGGGTGGTGCGTCGGGTAGGAGGACAGGGGCAGCGGCGGGGCATGAGGAGGGGGGCAGCTAGGCGTGAGGATTGGGGAGTGAGGAGGGGTTGGCGACGGCTGGGCTTGAGGAGGGGTTGATGGCGGCTAGGCGTGGGGAGGGAGTGCTGGGCATAAGGACTAAGGAGGGAGTGATGAGCGTGAGAAGGGAGTAATGGGTGTGACCACGTGAGGTCATGACTGGAGATTTGGGGTCGGGCCTACTTGTCGGCGTGGGTTAATGGGTAAACGGGCGAGATGGGCACAGGGCGAGCTCACCCATGCCTGTGCTCCTTTACCTGATGGGCAGAGGATTGCTCCTATTTTCATGTCCGTGGCAAAGAAAGCACCCTATGCTCGGCTCCATTAGGGCATTGCCTACGGGTACGTGGGTAATCGAGCACAATTGTCATCCCTAGTGCCAGGGGATTTTATAATAAACGCCCTGTGGCCCCTTTGAAGTCAGTTTTGCAGAAGTGGCACCTAAATCATTTTATTGGCGATCCGAATTTGGTTTCACCTGAACAGCCAGATCATAAATGTGAGATCAGATCGACGTAGAGCAGAGGTGACAGGTGTGTTTTTAAAGAAAGACCCTTTAGATAGTACATACTCTATCACTTTTAAAAAAATTATTATTTTAAAAGATAATTACACAAATATATAGTCGCCCCAAAAATTACAAAACTAGGTGTCTGTCGCCAGTAGGCTAGTGTCGCCAGTTCAACTGGCGACAGATACCATGTTGATCTCGTGTCACCGGTCCAACTCCCTGTCACTAGTTCAACTGGCGACAGAAAGTGAACAGTCGTTCTGTCGCCAGTTCAATTGGCGATAGCAACCTGTCGTCAATTCAATTGGCGATAGAAACCTGGCTATATAAACCGCAAGAAATTAGTCGAAATGTCATTTTAATTCTGGAAAAAAAACAGAAGAGAGGAGGAGAGGGAGAGAAGAAAGGTAGCGAAGCTCTGCCAGTTCATTACGGAGGAGAGAGACAAAGCATCAGATCCGGTCTACCATCTTGCATATACATTTTTTTTGCAACTTTGTACATTATGTCAAAACCTTATCGGTTAGCAAACCAAAATAGCGACATAGAATTAAGTAGATTAGAAGAGAAATAGGAAGCCGCCTATTACAAATCTGTAAAAATTGTGGAGTAGCTAAGTAGGGTAGGTAGAGCGTAATCAAAATAATCCCAGCTTTATTTAGCTTCCCATTTGTGCACGGTAATTATATTGTTAATGCGCAGTAATTATTTTGTTAGTGCCGAAAATACTATTTAAACTAGAAAAATAGCATGGCACATCTTAAAATTGTAAAGAAAATCCGAAGTTGCTACATAGGCTACGTATAGATGAATGATAAAATTATGAACTTTCTTTATTGTTTTTATTTGCACTCGGTAAATGTTTACAAATTCTGTTAAAATTGGAAGACCCTATTATAAATCTGCTAAAATTGCTAAAAATTCTTTTTAAAGTTGGAAAATAGCAACATTCCTATAAAAAAACTGTAAAAATTATAGAGTAGGTTATTAGGGTATGTGTGGCTTAACTAAAATAATCAGAACATAAATTTGGTTTCTATTTGTGTCTGGTAATTATTTTGTTAATGCTATTTCTTATTACCTTATGTACATGTACCTACTAGAAAAAATAGCATGACACATTTTGAAATTGTAAAGAAAATTCGGAGTTGCTACATAGGCTACGAATAACCAAAATAATTCCAACTTAAATTTGGTTTTTATTTGTGGCTGGTAATTAATGCCGCTTTCTATTACTTATGTACATGTTCTGTAGGCTTTACAATGTATGTAGTGAATTTTCAGGCATGGCGGGCCCAGGCCACGCTGCGCAGTGGTCGTACGAGTTGCTTGACCCGGTGATTGATGCACATCACCGTAGCTGCCTCAGTACCATCCTCCCCCAGAGGGACGAGGCGGCGATTGAGCTTGGTGCGTTGCATTGCGCCGCCCATCGAGGCATGGAGGTGAACCGATCTTTGGGTTACGAGTGCGTCTGTTCACGATCTTCGTGTACTCATTTGCAGCCAGACTACTTCGGGTGGACTAACGTTTGTTCGTAACCTTACCCGACGCAGGTTGAGGGTGGCAAGCCTCCTTCCGCTAGCGAGAATGGTGGAGGCGACGTGGGAGGATGACCAAGACCGCGGTCCTAGTCATATGTCCAGGTGTTTTTCATACGACCGGGCCCTACTGTCGGTGCTGGTTGACCGTTGGAGGCCAGAGACGCACACGTTCCATCTTCCGTACGGGGAGATGGTGCCGACCCTTCAGGACGTCACCTTCCTGACCGGGTTGCCCTGCGCTGGCTTCCCTCTGGCGGCGTACGAAATCCCATCCGCGTGGTGCACGAAGTTGCTGGCAAGGTTCTAAGATGTGCTGCCGCCGGGCAGCAGGTACAGAGAGTTCAACAGCATCCACAAGTCGACATTGAGGTGGATCTGTCAATTCTACGTAAGTCTTTGTAACTATTGTCCTCTTGCATCAATTCATTTGTGAACCTTACTGACGTGTACATGTCTTCTTGCAGCCTGAGCATATGGCGGCAGATGTAGACGGCAACATTGTTAGGAGGCACTTCGAGGCCTACCTGCTATTCGGGTGGGTCATGTTCTTGGGGGCCCACGGCGACAACGTCAACAAGCACTACGTCCGGTATGCACTTGAGCTGGCGGATTGGCGATGGGCGAGATCGACCCTCGCTGGGTCGGCCGTGCTATGTCTGACGTCTCACGCCTTTAGGCAACGCGTGCACGGGCCCAAGACAGCTCCATCCTCTCTGGATGCCCGCTACTTCTGCAGCTGTGGTCCTTCGAGCGCTTCCTGATCAGACGACCGCAGCTGAACTTAAGAGCATACACGGTTAGCTTGTACGCCGAGGACGATGACGTGGATTGGCCAACCATGGCCATAGTGTGGTGCCGCCGACGGGTTAGTTTCATGAACATTTATTATTTTTCATAATGTAATCACGATTTCGTGTGCTAAGTTTCCGTTGATCTATTCCACATGTCACCTACACGCCGATCACTATGCAGGGGTCGTACCCGGACTACGTTGCAATGTTCGATCAGTTGACGGATGATCGCGTCATCTGGAGACCATACACTCAAGAGAGGGTGTACGCGCGCGCGCCCGGATGACTGTCAAGACTGTGCACACGAGACTACGTGTACTGGTACACGTGGAGGTCCTTGGTGCACGAAGTCTTCGTGGAGGAGTACCAGGTGCAGTGGGTCATGCGCCAGTTCGGTCTGCGACAGGAGGTCCCAGCTCCCTGGGGGCAGCGGGTGTCAGCCCACATCCATGGGTAAGTTTATATTTTACTTCTCTTTGTACAATCTGCGTTACGTATTGACCAAATAATTGTCTTGTCGTCCACAGGTACACTAGGATGGGAGTACATGCTACTACCTCCTGGGCGAAGAGGATGTTCCCTTGGGTTGAGGCCTGGATCAGCGCCTACCGCGATGTCGTCTTGCAGGATGCTCACTACGACCCTAGGGAGTACGCGGAGCACATGGAGTGGTACATCGGTCGGACGAGGCTTCGCTACGTCCGGGTCATGGACGACCCACCACTACACGAGGCTACGACGTCCGACACGTACCCCACCCAACAGGACTCCACATTCCATCGCATGGTACGTATTGAACGGTCCGTACTTCATATTTATTTATGAAGATTTAGGTTTCCAATTTGTTGATTACGTGTACAGGTGGATCTACACCGGGAGATCCTCGAGTTGACAGCCTCCATGCAGCAGATGACGCTCGAGGACACCAGAGGGGTCCTGTAGTGGATCACGGAGAGGGCGAGGCGAGCGATCCAGATCGCGACTTGTCGCAGGGCGAGGGACCCGGTGGACCCACCAGTGCATGGAGGAGGGGTCAGCTATGGTGGTTTATGGCCACAGGTTCCTCCCTTGGGCGTGGCGAGCGGGCCCTCGTGCCACCATGGTGGGGGCACCTCGAGACAGTTTGCAGGTGAGCATTAGACATTCACTTCCATTTTTTTTTCGAACCCCACTAGTTACTAATGACAATCTTCTCTTGTAGGTCCTGAGTTGCACCGGTACTCGGGGCAGGAGTATGCGGAGTCGTCGGCGCCCGTCTTCGTGCCACCAGGTATGACTACCTTGCTTGCGTGCGTAACTTCCTATTTCGTGGTTTTCGCGATTACATGCGTAACGTAATGTTTAACAGCTCCTACACCGCCTTAGGACGAGAGATGCTTGTTGCACAACGAGGCAGGGGGGACTACTACTTGTACCAGTAGCACCAGTCTCCGTGGGGTTTCACAACAGACGCAGACGCCAGACCGACCAGTGACGACGACCACCTCGTGACACCACCTCCGGCTACTCGCGCTAGTCGGGTAGTTCGGCAGCTTGAGCCTTTGGCATACTCGCACCAGTGCCTGCAGTGGCACCAGACGAGGCCAAGGGTGACACGCATGGTACGCCCCAAGAGGGGCCGCGAGTAGATATTTGTTCCTCTAAATTTCAGTCATGTCATGTAAATATTAATTTCTGTACAACTATTATTATGCTAGTCTCGTATTTCGATATTACGTTTTTGCGTGTACACCGCGACCACGTGAAGGAGTCCGCATCGAGACACCCCACACCACCCTCTTTCTAGCCTTGACTCCCCCACGCAACTACGTGACCTCGCTCTGCAAAGTAAGACGTGACCACTCTCTGCAAAGCAGGACGTAACCACTCTCTGCAAAGCAGGATGTGACCTCGCTCTGCAAAACACGAATAGACCACTCGACTGCCGCAAGCTTCCTCCTCGAAGGGCATGGCGCATGTACGCGAAACACATCCGTGCCTCATCGCAATGGAGCCGCTACAGTTGCGTCCGCTCCCGCTATAAATACAGTGCTGCTCGGCCAGGAACTCCACACCAACAACACTACCTAGATAACATGGACAAGGAGAAGGAATGGGAACATATCCGCGAGCTTTTGAAGGACTAAGAGGCTCCTTAGCAGACCGCCGCTTGCCACAGGGTGTTTAGTCAGCAGCCTTACACACACCATCCAGAGCTCGTCGATCTAAGGAAGCTGCCTCACAGTATGCTCAATGATTCCGGGTCGAGCCGCGACCCCCTCCTATGCTCGCTGAACGCCCTCCAGAAGGGCCCCCGATGGGGGTGGCACCACCCCTTTGCTGGTGTCGGGACGCCTACAAGTGCGTCAAATCAACCGACAAGTGGACCATTGGGGAGCGCTATTGGTGCTGCCCAAACTTCTGCGCGGACTACCCCAACAGCAAGTTTGATACACCGAGCCACATGCAGCCAGTCATAAAATCTCATTCCAGTGAACACCACCATTTTTCTTCCCGTTACGCTGTAACGACGTCTCTCTTCCTACCGTAGTCTCCGCCGTGCCTATGCGACTTCAGCTAGTGGATCGACTACAGGATCCACCCCTACGACATGTGGATGCTGCTGACACGAAAGAGTTGGGCCAGGGAGGACCGCGAGGACCGTGAAAGACGCCTCGAAGAGCTACGGGCTGAGATGGAGGAGAAGAAGAGGCGGGAGAGGCTGCACGAGGAGCAGGAGCATGAGCATGCTAGGCGACGCGAGGGCGCAGAAGCGAGCCATCGCGGCGAAAGCTAAGGAGCAAGGCGAGGAGTACAACGCCGAGCTAGGCTGCAAGGAAAAATGGCCACGTTCCATGCAGTAGTTCGACCCACTTCATCCACATGTTCCATGTATTTCTAATTCCCTAAAGGCATGTGTGTACCATCCTCGGTTCGTTAGCCTGCGTGCTATGTAACTCTCTTAACGGATCAACTATCGTGTTGTTATCATTGCGCCATTTCTTCAAAGTTCTCTACCATGTATGAATTCCCTGGCGCATCGCAAGAATCACTTACCTTCCTACTTATGACTCATTGCTACCTCAATCGTCCTCACAAAATTCTTCAGAAGTTTACCATACTACAACAACATATGACAGTCACAAAATGTTATTGCGAGTAGAGGAGAGAAGGAGAGGGGAAGTGAAGAGGGGGAGAAGGTCGGGAGAGGTGGAGCAGGACATGACCTTGCTCTGCAAAGCAGGGCGTGGCTACTCTCTGTAAAGCAGGACATGACCTCGCTCTGCAAAGTAGAACGTGACTACTCTCTGCAAAGTAAGATGTGACGTCTCTTTGCAAAGCAGGACGTGACCACTCTTTGTAAAGCACGAAGAGACCACTCGACTGCTGCTATAGAGCCACTACAGTTGCGTCCACTCCCGCTATAAAGACAATGCTACTTAGCTAGGAATTCTATTCCAACAACACTACCTAGAATCACTGCTACTCTTTCAGTCTTAAACGGGATGTCTTCGGCCTCATCTAACTTTCGAGTGAGCAGACAATTAGAATCACTACGGCAACACCTGGTTTGCCCTCGTTGTAGGAATCCAGCGAATGTGTTCACCTTGTATACACCAACGAATCCATCGCGAGTGTTCAAATCTTACGGTAACTGGTGGAAAATCATCCCGAATGAATTCCATTCGAAATAGCATGTTGTTTTATTTTCACTTGAAGCTGCAATTTTTTTTCAGAACACAACATATCGATTTTGGCAGTGGGCTGGTGAAGCTGTCCCAGTGGTTCGAGATATTGCAATGCAAATTGCTACCTTGCAAGAAGACTCCCGTGGTGTTGCTGCATTTCGTCCAGTGGCTCGATCCTTTAATCAACCAATGGAAAAATGAAGAGAATAGATTTAAAAGATTGGATGAAAGGATGAAAATAGTTGAGAAAATGCTTCAGAAATTAGTTAAGATAGTTAGTTTTGTGGTCTTTCTTCTATTATATGTTGGTCTTACCAAGTAGAAGTTCAATTGTAATGAGATTATAATGTTCACTCTTTATCTATACATCACAGTCCTCCATGAATAAGAAGAAACCAGTAACATTATCTATGCATGCATTACATAACAGGTCCAATAACCTAGAATGTCCGAATACATAGCAAGTCCGAATACATATCAAGTTCGAATACATAGCAAGTCTAAATACATAGCAAGTTTGAGTACATAGCTGGTCGGAATACATAAGGCGCAAGGCGATGAGTACAACGCCGAGCTAGGCTGCAAGGGCAAATAGCCACGTTCCACGCAGTAGTTTGACCCTCTTCGTCTATATGTCCCATGCATTTCTAATTCCCTAAAGGCATGCATGTATCGTCTTTGGTTTGTTAGCCTACATGCTATGTAACCCTCTTATCGGATCAACCGTCATGTTGTTATCGTTGCACCATTTCTCCGAAGTTCTTTATCGTGTATGAATTCCCTAGTGCATCACAATAACACTTACCTTCCTACTTACGACTCATTGCTACCTCAATCGTCTTCGCAAAATTTTTCAGAAATTTACCGCATTACAACAACATACGACGATCAAATGTTATTGCGAGTCTAACAGATTTCGTACTCTTGAGAATCTACGAAAATCACAAATGGATCAATCACCTTTGTCACCACCCTTATATTTTCAAAAAAATAAACAACCTACAAACAAGATTTGCTAAATGTATTACATAAAAAAATTGTCATTTATTCCCTCACAAGTATTTCCATCGGATTAGTAAAATAATAATAGTTTTATTTTAAATCGTCGGTTGAACTGGCGATATGTTGTTGCTTACTTTCTATCGCTAGTTGAACTGGCGACAAGGAGTTGGACCGGCGACATAGAGTCAACAAGGTACTTGTTGCCAATTGAATTGACGACACTAGCCTGCTGCTAGTTGCACCTAATTTTGTAATTTTTTGAGACGACTACATATTTTTATAATTATCTTTTATAATAATATTATTTAAAAAAATGTCTCCCCACCTCCCCTCCCAGCCTCCCTTTTCCATCGCGCGTGATGAGGGAAGGGGAGAAGGTGGTAGCGGGTGGCAGCGAGCGTACGTACCAAGAAGACGGCTTCACGGAGCGGTGATGGCAAGGATGCCAGCGCAGGACGCCGTCGACGGGAGGGCCTCCTCCAGCAACATTGTATCCATCGTTTCTCGTTCCTCTTGAATGCGTGCTGCCTCCGTTTGCTACCTCTTCTCAATATCTTCTTCAGAAGTAAAATTTATCTTCTTCAAGCTGATACTCCTTCCGCTTTTAAATACATGACGTTTGACCAAGCGTGAAGTCAAACTTATCTAACTTTGACTAATAATATATGAAAAACTATTTAGATTGATCATGAGTGAATAGTATCATTAGATTTATCATAATAAATATTTTTCATAATATAATAATTTTGTAATTTTTACTAACAAAACCATATGAAAAGTAATGGTCAAAGTTATATAAATTTGACTGCACGCTTAGTCAAACGTCAAGTATTTAAAAACGAAGGGAGTACCATGTTCTACCAGAGTGTTCACCAGCTTATCGATTTCATCATCATCTTTTGAACATTGAACTGTGAGCATTCCAAGGCGTGGACAATAAAAGCACATTCTATCAATTGCCATGTCATCTGTTTCTGACCTTGTTCTTCCTCCATCAGACTGAAAGCTGTAAATCGAAACAAGCATAGTACTAACACGTTGGTCTACATGTAGTGTACGGTGTACCTTGGTTTGGTTGAAGCTGGAGGAACCGCAGCACAACATAGCAGTCATCAGCTAAACACCATTCGCCGAATTTCAGAGTTGAAAGGTTGTGGAACGCTGAGCATTTTGCCAGTTCGTTCCCAAAGTAACCATGTGATGCGAATTCCAAAGAGAACCAATTATTTGCCCACCCTTAAGATTGCTCCGTCATGAATTGACACCACAAAGATTGCAAGCCAAAACTAGTTAAAATTCTTAACTAAGAATAATTTCACTCTATATATATACTACTTAATAGAGGGGTTGGTGGCATACTTATCAATTCTATTCCGGTACCGGCCGGAATGGTCGGAACATGCCATACCGGTATCCAAACTCACACACCATAGTTTCAATCCCGTACCGGCCTCAATACCAGTTAATACCGGCCATTCCGGCTCATTCCGGGCCATTCTGTCATTCTGGTCATTCCGGTATCGGTCAATTTTTTTTTTTCAAAATTGAAGTGATCATTTGTTTGAATCAGTTTGAAAGGTCGAGTCTAATACTACTCATTCGGTAAGTGAAATTATGCTAGATTATGGTAAAATATATGAAATTATGAACTCATGTTGTATTATTTAACTACATACAACCTTTATATTTATGAAGTAATTGAGCGATGTGTTATTTTTATTCTATGGTTATGTATTTGAAGTGAGATTTTAACTGAAATTATATGTGCATATAATTACATATATATTTATAAATAAATATATATTATTATAATAAAATTTAGAATGGTACGTCGGAATGGACCGATACCAGCGTATTCTATACCAAGAGGTAAACTGAAATAGCCTTCGGAATGAAATTGATAACTATGGTTGGTGGAACATTTTGTGCCTGCCATGCCACTGCCCCACTTAAAGTAGGGAATTGCTAAGAAACAGTCGCATGTTTTTTTTGAGATAAAACAATCAAATTTCTGACCTTATGATTTTACTTAGAGATTCGTGCTTCGGTGGGATGAGCTTGGGTTAGGATTGGATTGGGGATGAAAATAGTTAGTATAGGATAGGGGTGATATCTGGGGCATTAGATCTCTATCTAATAGCTAAAAAATCTGACTCTTTTCCAAGAGAAAAACAGTTACATGTTGTATCGCCAACAAGTGGGCCTTAACCTTTGCACGATTCCTTCCTCTCCTAGCCAGTGCTCGACAATGGCGTCGCCTAATCCCGATTCTTTCTCTTCCTCCCCTATTTCTCGATAACTAATCGCTTATTCCTCTCATTCTTTTCGCACGTTCCGTCCCTTCCCCGATCGCTCTCCTCCTCGATCTAATTTCTAGAGCGGTGACACAAAGGAGAGCATGTGCACAAGGTGGCGCAGGTAATACGCCTGCAACGGGCACGCACGGGTCGCCATCATGGCGGAGGGCCCTTTGCTCTAGAACAATGTGCGCTGAGGATGGGCCGACGGTCGCCGTGCGCGCAGCGTGCTCGATGGAATGCGCCGGTGGGGTTGGGAGGTCGGATCCTGACAGGTCGGGTGCTACAAGAGGAAAATGAGACATCTCATGGAGTCATGGACTGCGTGACTATGAGCGTGCGCTGAGGACGGGCCGACGGTCGCCGTGCGCGCGGCGTGCTCGATGGAATGCACTGGTGGGGTTGGGAGGTCGGGTGCTACAAGAGGGAACATGAGATACATCTCGTGGACTGCGTGACTATGAGTTGCTTTGCGGCGCCGCCTGGCCACATATCGATCGGAGATGGAGGCGTGTGGTACCGTTGTGGATGCTTGTGTGCTCGCCACCGTGCTCCGGCTGCAGGCGCAACTTTTCGGCTTGTGCGATGGACGAAGTGGCCATTATTGTGAAAGACGGCCAATACAGATATGATAATTCACGCATCGTTCTCCGATCCTTAGGTCATTTTTCAATGGGTATCAAATGCACATGCGCTCAAAGAAGACCGCCACGGCGGCCTTTTAGCAACTGCACACGCAGCAGCACAATTTGAGACAATATTCAACATACAGTAACACAACTAGAAGCAAACATTTAACATGCAGTAACAAGGCTGTTTCTCAAACAAGCAGAGAATTAAACACATCAAAACACAAGGCATATCGTTACAAAGCTCAGCAACTTGAAGTTTGTTCTTCAGAACGACAAAATTAATAGCCCAGGCACACAAATCAGCCAAAATAACACATTATGAGGCCAAAATTGCAACTATATGATGTGACCAAAACTCATTTAATACCTTTCTGCCAACCTAGCAGATACAGCCCTTAGCTTAGAATAGACTTTGCCGGCAGGAGAACCCAAGATAAGACTACAAAGAGAATCCCGGGCAACCTTGATGTTAACAAATGATCCAAGTATGTGGATCTTCGTATCAGCGATAACTATGCGGGTCCTGGTAGAGTTCTCAATGGCATATTTGGTCTTGCCTCCTTTCCCTGATAGGCGGCCAATAGCACGCGACAGATGCTCCCCTCGGAGTGTCTTCACATCCTTGATCTCAAAGGAATCCACATACAGGTCATCGAGACGAAGCAAGGCAACAGCATCCGCAATGTCAAATCCAAGCATAAAAGCATGCACAAAGTCTGCACATTTCTGAAGGTTGCTCACATCTGGTGTGTCTTGCCTTGTTTTCAGCTCCACCCTTCTTGCCTGGGATAAGACAAAACAGAGTGATGGGTTTGCTTGATAGGAGAGAGCTTAAGCATTCAACATTTAAGAGAGATGAATGTGACAAGATTTTTTCGGGAAGCAAAATCTCGCAAGCATTGATGATACTTATTACCTAACCCAAAAACCATGGGAGAAAATGCAGGTATCCATTTGAGCTCAGCAGCTAACAATCACAGCTCACAAGGCAAAGGGCAAACCAATTGAGTCCCATAAATATACGAAATCAAATGATGGCTGGGTGTTTATAGACACAAAGCTAAGTTATTCTTGCGTTTGTGGTTGCTCGGGTGACAGTTGGAAGTTGAGAGCTCTCATCGCGTCAAAGAAATATTTTTTGCTGATATCACAATTCTGAACTTTACAGAACCAGGTGAAGTGTTCAATTATTAGAACTATTTCGTATCACTTGCTTTAACATACTGAATTGATAAATTCTGTGCAAATAATCAGATGTTCGGAAAACTTAAATCAATTAGCAATGCTAAACTAGATCCTGTTAGCATTCCTGGCTTCAATACATATTCCTAAACTTTTATCCCACCAATCAGATCTCTGGCAAAATTCTATGTTCAACTCCATACTGCCAATCATGATGCATCCACGAAATACTTGACGATTCAAAGGTTGCCCCGGGCATGGAATAGCTCTCTAATCAACACAAACGGCTGCCTAATTGACAGTACATGCCTAACTCTTACTACTCAGGGTTTGCAACGGCGCACTACACAGGCGGGGATACCCATAATGCTTCTGAGTTCCTCAGATAGAATCAGAAGTGTACAACCGAGGGTAATTTGAGCATGGGTTACCTACCTTAAGGTTCATGCGGATGTCGACCTTCATGTGCTCGTACACGGGGGTGTATATATCCATCCACGCCTTCTTCAGCGGCGCGAATCGGTGCTGCGGCACCGGCACCTTCCGGAACTGGGGCTTCCCGCCGCTCATCTCACTCGGCATCAGCGCGTCGAACCGCGGCTTCTCCACGCCGCCCGCTGCGTACACCGCCATAGCGCCGGAGGATGACTCTTCCGCTGCCGCCGCGGCGCTCGTGGTTCTGTCGACCTCCATCCTGAGGCTGCGGCGGAGGCGGGGGAGGGAAGGGGCGGAGCGGCGGAGGGATCTTGGCTCTCGAGGGGGGCTAGGGTTTGGGTATCGGGGAGGAGACTGAACAAGTGAAGATGCTTATAGGCCTCCAGCTATTGGGCCGAACAAAGGCTAGTGCAGGTAAGCCCAATAATGTGATGGGCCGCTTCAGACGTACAAAAATCACAGCGGTTTTGCGTTTTTTTTTGTCTACGTCAATTGAAATCAGTCAGAACGATACGTGGAGCAATTACATATGCTCAAACCGAAACAATTACAGTTGCTGACAGGTGACAACCAAGCAACTACATTACATAGACAACAGCTCAAGATATATCCGCAAAACAGCAGGGAGGACAATCAAACGTGGAGCAAAGGCACTAAATGCTCAAGCCGAAATGCTGCAAATGATTATAGCATACAGATAAGACTAAATGTTGTTGCTCCATAATCCGGAAGTCACGAGCACACTAATAGACTGCTTGTAATTCGAAGTCACCAACAAGTCTCACAACAGAGAGATAGTACAAGGAAAGATACAAGATGTTAAGATTAAGGGTCCATGCAGTGAAAAAAAAAGGTGGATAACGGTTGTCTCACACCTGCAAGTAGGGGTGCAAACGGAACGGATAATTCCCGACCGACCGACCGAATAAATGTGGGCACAATTCGGATTTTTTTCGAATATCCGGATGTTTTTTTGGATTCGAATATTTTCACTGGATACTGATTCGGATAGTCAGTTATCCAGTTTATTCGGAACTATCCAGGATTAAATTCGAATATAACCAACGACTATCCGACAGTTATCCGAGCCAAAGCGAGCGGCCATCCCAATTCCCCGTCATCCTCTTGGCTCCCTTTACACCTGAGCGCCTCAAGCCTCCGCCCACATCTCCGCCTCAAACCCAAATCGCTCTCCCATCCGCCGCCGCCGCGTTCCTCCTCCCTTGCCGCCGTTGCCTCCCCTCCCCTACCACGGTCCCTCCTCAGTCACGTGCACGCACCAAGGGGGAATAGAGGAAAAAATAGAAGAAGAAAAAAAAATCTCGTTCCGATCGGAGGTGGTGGAGGCGAGATGAGGGGGCAAGCGGCCGCTTCGGCGCGGTGATGGCGTGGAACGGGCAGCAACGCCTAAGGTGAAGGCCTTCCTCGTCGTGGTCACCAGATGGCCGCGCCAGATTCATTCGCTTCATCGTCCCACGACCACGACCACCTCTTCGTCGCCACGAAATTCGCGCCTGCGCTTCGGCATAGGTGTCCTCATCTACAAGCTCACCAAGGAGAAGACACATGCGGTTCATCCCCGCTCCCTCGGCTCATGTTCCTCCCTTGCTCGCCTCGATCCATCGAGATCGCTCGATCTGTCTGAGTCTCGCTCGGGCTAGTGCTTTTGGAGGAATTTACCGACGGTTTACATCAAAAGCGTTTTTGATTGTAATTTGTATTTTTCGAACATTGGTAGTTTATTACGGTGAATATCTAGGAGCTGCGCAGCCTTTGCTGGTTGGGATATTTATTTGATCTATTTCGTGTCGGACGTTTCACGTTTAATGCTAATTTCTGCGAGTTGATTTGTTTGTGGAGTGGAGAGACGCCAAGCACTCTTTTAGGGTTTTTATATGGGAGATGTAGCTAATTCTCGATCGATATGCATATCTTTGCTAGAGCCGCAAGTTGTTCTATGTTAGAAAGTTACGATACCTACACGATTGTGAGGATGTATGGTTACATGCATGCTTTGACTTGGCTGGGGCGAATTTGGATAGGCTTAATAGTGCCGATGCTGAGGATGGTGCGGTATGTTGGGATTAACTGAAGCAAGTGGGAGAATTTGGATAGGCTTCAATCCAATTATGTTTGTCTCCATCCTTTTGTCTTTCTAGGAGCATCCATTCAGAGGTTTTGGTACAAATTGGTTGTAATATCTACCCTAGCCTGGTTTAGAAATTGGGCATGGGTATTATCATGTCAGAGATGTACAGATGAACCATGGATAAAATCAAGGTGGCTTGCTTGGAGCAAGTTGTCTTGGTGTAGAATGTGGAGAGAGGTTAAGTTGTTATCATTTCACTACTCAGAGGAGCGAACTATCCCTACCAAGTCCGTATGTTTAGACTTTGGGTGTGTTGTTGGTACACAAAGGCAACCATTTGAACTTTAAAATTAGACATATTGGCATAGAACCATAAAAAGGCAATATTATTAAAGTGGTCTACAAATGATTAGCATGCACATATTTTCTTTTACTTCTTCTAGAGTCATGGATGGTAGGTAATGCTCTGGGTACATTCTGGGTCCATATTGGCCAAAATTCTGTCAAAAGCTCCTCAAATACTTCTTTACATCTACTTGTTAAGTTGTTTTGCCACAATGGAATTCCTATACAATTTTTTTTGAAGAAACATACTAACTGAATTTTTATTGATGTATAATTCTTTGACGATATTTTTTATCCTCAACATTGTTTTTGTCAGATATGTTCATGTTCCTTTGACATGTAAAAGTATTAGTTTACTTTTCATGGGTGGTATGGTATGATTGTAAAAATGCCTGCTTGGAATAATTTAAAAATTTTAAGCGGAGTATTTTATTTATCATTTATGTGGGTTTTTTTTGTACTAATGCCCTGATTTACTAAGAATATTAAAGGCTTCTATTTTATATTTCGCAGGACTATCCCTCAAGTCTCAAGATTTAACTGCATTGTTTCTAGTTGTTAGACTATACTGCAGCTTTGTCATGGAGTATGACATTCATACTTATTTGGTTATTTACTTATTTCTTTCTTTGAAGGTGGTACCTTGTGCTGTGCTAGCGCTACTTATTCATCGTTCAACATCTCATAACATTGTGAACTGGATCAGCTGGGCGTTCTATGTTTACTTGGAAGTCGCTTGATCTTTGCCACGCTTGCGTTTGATGCAAAATACCAAGGTAGATACTAGCATGCACCCTTTTGTGCAGGGGCAAAGTTTTTGACCTATGTTTTCCATCTTTTGCAGATTGTTGAACCGTTCACACTCACTATGTGTTTGCACCGGGAGTTGCAAGGTTTCTTAGTCAGTGCCCATTGGGTTCTTGAGTCCTCTGTTAAACAAACCCATAAGGATATTTTTATATATGTGGTCCTGTTTATTGACTATCTCATAACTTCCCTTTGTTATAGCATTTGGTACGCGATAAATGTACAACTTAATGTTTTTTTAGTTGAGGCATTTGTTATTACTGTCATTTGTGTTTATACTTTATACACTGTTCTACTTTGATGAATGATGGCCTGTTAGTTTTCTGGAACACGACGAGGCCCGCAGTTCTGTAAGATGCTATTATGTAATGACAATTACAAAAATAACATAACACATTTATGATGCAACACAATGACTTAATGGAACTGTGAGAAACTTAATGCCACAACAAACTTAACTGCATTTTTATGCATAAATATGCAACCTAATAGGTGATATCACAATACACTTGGATTGTATTTAAAACACAAGTGTTCAGCAGTCCAATGAGCTGATGAAGTTGAAGAGGCAGCTTGATGAATTCATTGAAGAGAGGCAGAGGTAGATACTTTGCCATCTATGACATCTTTAAAATCTCAATAATAGGTGATATGACTTACACATCAATGTTTTTGTTCTACACCTGGCTTGATGAAATAAACCAGAGACAATCAGAACTTGGAGCTGCTCGCATGACTATAGAAAAATTACGACAAAAAGAACACTTTATGGTAGCTGAAATTGACTTGTTGAAGGTATGGCAAATCACTTTTCCATTGGAAAAGAAACGGCATGTCTCTTTCCCTCTTTTTCTGGTAAATTTTAGTTTTCCTATATTAATTGGTTTGGTATATTGTAGGTCGAGAATGCAAATTACAAAACTATCATTCTTAATCTTGAAGATGAAGTAAAAAGCTTACGACAAGATAATCTTCAATTTGCGAATTAATCACCATGTCAAAACAAAGGTATTGAACTATGTTATTACTTTTTGAACTTTCTTGGTACTTCTGAACATTACTGTTTGGTAAATCTGGGAAGGGTGTTTTGGTGGCGATGAGTTGTGATTTATGATTTGTGAACTTGTGACTTGCTAGTTAGTAGTTACACTTGCTTACTTAGCCCTGTCATGTACTTGCTACTTGCTAGTTAGTAGTTAGTAGTTAGTAGTTACTACTACTTGCTTAAATAGCCTATGTTATCGTGTGATATATTTAAATTTGTTTGTTAAACTACTAATCTAGTTGCATTTTGGACATGTAGTATGGTTGATTGATATTTATTTGTGCGATATATATGGTTTATGTTTTCGCGTAATATCCAAATAAGTATTCGTGACTGAGACAATCCGTATTCGGCTCAACATGTATTCGCTCCGTATTCGTGACCGAGACTATCTGCATTCGTATTCGTATCCGGCACTGTTAGTGTCCGATTCCGAATCCGATAAAAAAAATATGGAAAAGGATATGGGATGAGCGATATCCGTCCGTATCCGCTCCATTTGCACCCCTACCTGCAAACTTGAGTCTAACCATGGAGGTGGTTACAAAGAAGACAAAGGACGTCTCAAGTGTTAGAATTAGGCTCATAAGTGTAAAGACTTATTCATTCATGAAATTCCAAAGCATGCATGGTTTAGTCCCATATCGTCTAGCCAAGTAGTAGGAGAATAATTTATAAGATGAAGTCCTTGCCACCTCCTAATACATGTGTCACATGGCATGAGGTAACATGAGAAGGATTGTAGCTAAAGTCACACACACACATAGGCACGCGCGGATATTTGCGTGGTAATTGTGTGACTTGTGACTTGCGATCATGAACGTGTCATGATCCTAGTCTACCTTTCTTTTGCTAACCGTGCATTTCTCTCTCTAGAAACACTGTGGTCGAAATCATAGACTAGTGTGGTCGAAACACAATGGTCGAAATAATGTGGTCGAAACACTGTGGTCGAAATAAAGTGATCGAAACCATAGACCAGTGTGGTCGAAATAATGTGGTCAAAGCCATAGAACAGTGTGGACGAAACACTATGGTCAAAAAATAGTGGTAAGATCTATAGACCAGTGTGGTCGAAATAAACAGGTCGAAGCTGTAGACCAGTGTGTAATCAGGATCAATAAACACTACTTAATTACCATTAATTGGTTTTGAATTAGCAGTTACTAGTGGTTTAATATGTGCTTTATTATGTAGTTACTAGAGAGTAATTGACTCGGCCTTAAAAAGATATGTAGACGTTAAGACCAGAAACGATTTAAAAAACACTTCCATTTTTTCATCTTCTTCCTCTCTGTTCTTCTGTGCTGAAAAGTTGTGCTGTTGAACAAAGCCGTCCTTTCTCTTCGGCGTGCACCAGGAAGGAGGGTGAGCGAGTATCTCCGAACCATTATCGTAGAGTTCACTTGCACGGGGCGGCAATAAGGTTTCTGGGCAGTGCATCTGCGCGACCGTTCGCTATGCTGTTACATCTACGGCCTACACTGCTTCGAGTGTGCATCGCTTCCTGTTCTTCATCAAGCTCGACTACAAGTTAGTTGTGCGGCCAAACTATTCTGCAATAATCATTTTATTATGTATGTTTAGAAGTGCAATGAGTTGCCTGTTGCTAGTATTGCTTTATGCATCGCTAGTTTTATGTGATCTTTGCCTCACAATAAAATCTGAAATTAAAATATTGTCCACATTTCCAACAATCTAGAAACCTTATTGTGGACATTTTTGTGATTTAGCAATGGCTAGTGCTTCTGATGCAATGAAACCTGAGAGATTTGCTGGATAAAACTTTCGTAGATGGCAGACAAGGGTCAAGTTTTGGCTCATGTCTTTGGGGCTATGGTGGGTGATCCATCCACAATATCCATTTACGATTGAACAGACCATGCGGTTTGACACAGATAACAACACGGCCCCTGGATGCATACCGACCATATTGGCATATCAGCTCTATGATGTGTACATAGACTTCAAGTTCGCCATAGAGTTGTGGGATGCACTAGAGCACAAATATACAAAAGCTGAGGCTGGTCGCTGGATCTACATGTGCGAGCAATTCTTTGATTACAGCATGGATGATGCTAAGTCGATAGTTGCACAAGCTCATGAGCTTCAGCTACTGGTCAGTGAGATTACTCATTTGGGTTGCGTTTTGCCTCCGAAGTTTGTGGCTGTGAATATTGTTGCCAAACTTACTGCTTCGTGGCGAGATTTCGCCACTAGCTTAAAGCACAAGAGGGAAGGGATATCTATTGATGATCTCATTTACTGCCCTTGATGTGGAAGAAAATACAAGAGCAAAATATGCACCAAGAACTTCCAATCAGAACAATCAAATCAATGCAAATGTCATAGAGAGAAGATATAGCAAGAAAAACAAAGGTTTTAAACAATACAAGACAACTAGCTTTAAGAAGAAAACTGAGAAGAAGGACATGAGAAACATCACCTACTTTGTGTGGGAAAAACAGTCATATGGCAAAAGACTGTCGTTTTCGCAAGAGCAAGGATACTGAACAGCCAAAGAAAAAGGCTGTCAATGTGATCATAGGCGAAGCCTCAACAGGAGGGTATGGTAATTCACCTGTTGTTTTTTCAAGATGTCAATCCATTAAATTCAGTGCATTGGCTGAACGAGAGGAGGGCACAACAATATCTGAATTTAGTGCAATCTCTACCATACATGAGGGAAAGAGCAATCTTTGAACGAATATCCTTTGGTATAAATAGAGAGCTGTTTGAGGCCAGGCGAACATGACCACATTGCTTTTTTTTGCTGGACCGTGCGATGCTGCTACATGTTTCCTGGGCCATGTGATTCCGTGGCTTTGGTTGGCCGTTCGATCTGCACGCGGCCTTGTTTCTGACGCCGATTTCTCTGTTGCGCTGTTGGATGTTTCGTTCAGTTCGTTGCCCGTTTGTTGCCCCACGTGTGCGTTGCGCCTTGTCTTCGATTGCCACGCAGCCGCCTCGGCTTGGTGCGTGGCAGCAGCGGGCCCGTTGCCTTCGGCCCGACGTGTAGCGGAGGAAGCACAGGGTGGAGCTGCCTCTCTCTTCCTCCCCCACCGCCCCTCTATTTCCCTCCCTAGTCGTCGCCTCGGCGCCTCCCCTCCCATCTATCCCCTCGCCTTGCGTCCTCTGCTGCCACTCCTGAAGGGATACGGGTAGGCTACACTAGCTGAAAATTCAAAAATTCTACCACGTAAACCAGGAAGCTAAGCATCAAGAGATCATAGATCGTTAGCACTAGACGCGCGGCGCAGTGGAAGAAGAGTTGGAGCAGCCTGATCCAACGTAGAGCACGTTGATGAAGTGGTCATATTCGATCGTCCACCTTAGTCGATTGTCCAGCGTCGTCGAACGTCCAACGTAGTCGATCGTCCTCGGTACCGATCATATCCTCTAGCAACTAATCGCGTTCCTCGCCAAGGTTGTGGATCGTCCTTAAGCACAACAATAACTGCAGTAGCACCTCTACGGTATCCACACGTCTAGGGAAGGAACATCTTACGCCGGTGTGCTAGCACCAACTTGCATAGTAGGGCTCTCTCGAGAAGATGGCGGCTAGGGTTTCGGTGGAGCAACTCACGTGCTGTCACACCCTTCCAATAGCCTCATGCATCTCCTTATATAGAGCTCATGACAGATCCTATCCGAACATGTTTGTTCCAACCCGTTAAGTGTGTGACCCTGTAGGTTAACGCGTAATCGGTTGTGACTCAGAAACTCTTTCCGACCACCAGTCGTTAGCGGTTCCTAGCAGGACATAACGATTTCCGAATACACACAAATTATATCGGACGAATCTTGATGCAATATGATCTATGATCAGGTCCTTATCACTAAAGACCACTCGTATTTCTATACAACTAGCTCATATTTAGTCTCGACCAGTTCGTAACTCCTTACGACTAGGTTTCGACCACTTAGTGATTATGTTCGACCAGTCTACAACTAGCTTGTATCTCTATACGACTAGTCCGTATCTGATCGAACTAAACAACCTTCTCGTGTATTCTCCCTTTGCCTCAAGATATCTGGTTGAACTCCAGGTGAGATATAATGTCATCCATGGACCGTTCAATACTTTCTCGATCAAGTGTCGGATAACTTTATGTGGTCGACTCTTCGACCATTAGTGGCATGGCCATGCACTTTCTTTATCCGATCAGATCAAGGGGCCCAAAGATATCTCTCCTGTTATGTTAGGAGGGGCAAATCCTATATCCGACTAGTCATATTCCTCCGCATGTTTCATAGCATACTCGAAAGCTACCTTTATAACTACCTAATTACGAGTAGCGTTTGGCAATCCTTAAGTGTACTATTATACATGTAGGAAACCATGTTGATCTCAGGTCTAAGGATTATACATCATTATTGCTTGAGACCAACTGATGACACATAAAATCATAACAATCTCAGTAGTGTCTCAAGGTGGGTCAATCCAACACTATGTTCTCCAACATGTATTCACATTATTGATTCGATATCTCTATATTCATGACCAGTGAAACATGGTCATCAATCAATACATCTACTGGCTGATAAGACACTAGTATTTTGACCAGTGACATTCGACCAAGGATACATTTAGAATGACATCATGTAAGTTAAAGAGCTTCACCAACAAGTCACATACTTGTTAATCTTTATAACCGATGATTCATTCAAGGAACATAATAATATTTATTAAATAACTCATAAACATAGACGTGATACAATCATCTCTATGATAGCCTCTAGGGCATATCATCAATAGTCTCCCACTTGCACTAGAGTCAATTATATAGGTATCTTATACCTATTGCTCTTGTGTGTGCCTCATGCTTAGGTTGCGGGAGAGGCTTTGTTAATGGATCAACAATATTCAAATCCGTGTGCACTTTGCATATCTTCACATCTCCTTTTTTTGACAATCTCACGAATAATGTGATATCGTCGAAGTATGTGCTTGGACTTTTGATGTGATCTAGGCTCCTTAGCTTGTGCAATGGCTCCACAATTATTACAATAGAGATACATTAGACTAGAAGCACTTGAAACCACACCCAGTTCATTAATGAACTTTCTAATCCATATGGCTTCTTTTGCAGCTTCGAAAGCCACAATGTACTCAGCTTCTGTTGTAGAATTAGCAACCATTCCTTGCTTGAAACTCTTCCCGCTCACTGCTCCTCCATTAAGACAAAATAAAAACCCAGATTGCGATCTAAAATTATCCTTGTCGGTTTGGAAGCTCGCATCAGTGTAACCATTTACTGTAATACCCCGATTATTTCTAATGAAGGAGAGTAGGCAAAAGGGAAAGTAGAGTTTTAAAAAGGATTTTTCTACGTTTTTTCACCAACCTGGGCCTTGGGCCTTGGCCCAGGAGGCCCTTTGGTGGGCGGCCATAGTGTGTGTGTGTGTGGGGGGGGGGGGGCTCCCCTCCTCTCCACAAACCCTAGCCACCCTACTCCCCACCCATTGCGCCTCCGTCCTCCCTTTGAGTAGTCGCCACCTTCTCCCTCCTTCTCCACCTGGCTGCCGGCCTCCTCCCCTAGTTCCTGGCGCGTCCACCTCCTTCCCATCCAAGGATTCCTGCTGCTTCACCTCCCTACGCTGCTGTCTTCCTGAGTCATCACTTCCCTGCTTTGTGGCCGGCCGTGGGAAGAAGAAGGAGGGGAGGAAGAGAGGGGAAGAAGAGGAGAGGAGCACCCCACGGGGGATTTCAGCAAGCACGCATGTCTTCAAGGGTAACAAATAACTCCTCGCTAGTTGGATCGAATTAGATTCATAATTTTCCATGATTAGGGGATCGACGTTCTACTGCGATTGATTCCAGTATTCTGTTCATTACTTGTGCGTCAATTTTCGTGTAGTTAGAGTTCGAATTGGATGATTTCGTCTCCTATAGAATTGTGGGGTTAGTTCTTAGCTTTCCATAGGTTCAAAGATCACCCAATGCGGAGTTGTGGTCTAAAAGTTACGTCGATTTCATTACTGCTGTCCAGAAAATCTGACAATTATTAGCAGTCTTCTTGTTTATTAATGAAGATTGTGTTAAAGGTTGATTCGGGGATTTCACCCAACATGATTATTGTAGGACATTTCTTAGGATTTCCATATTGTTAAAACTCTTGAATTTTGGTTAATCCATTTGAAAGTTATGAATTTTCTTATACTGCTGTATATTCTTTTTGACATATTATATCCTAGAGTTTCATATGATTATTAGACACAGAAGTTTGCCGAATTAGGAAGTCTCGCCAACTAGGTTATTGTAGAGGATTTCATTACCTTTCTAGATAATTTGAGATAACAACTTTTAGAGTTTCAGAGTGAAAGTTATGTAACTTTTAATACTGCTGTCCAGTATAGCTTCTTGTTAGACTGTTGTTTAATTTGAGTAGAGCAAGTAGTTAACCTTGGGTTTTGGGAAGACGAGGAAGAATCATTGCGAGTAGCGTCTTGTTATCACATTGTTCTTATTCAAGTAAATTTAATTGTGTAGGAGGAGAGGATTCGAGATTAGTGGCATCATCTTTGCCTCCTAACGCGTCGCAACACGAAAGGCAAGTACATTGTGGATTGAAATGATGGTTAATTATTCGTAGTGTTTGATGTTCTTGTTCTGATTAACTTCTATGGTCTATGAGTAGTTTCCAATGATTTCTGTTTCTTCCCACACATGTTAATCCATGTTTCTTGAGATTATGCCTTTCATATTCATATATCCAATCATTCATTCATTCGTCATGTTTCACCAACGGGAGTGGGAAGTAAAGACCCATCATTCCAATATGGGCATGTAAGACCCACTATTCTAATGTGGGCAAATTGGATCCCCGTTATGAAATATTCTTCATACAGGCCTTGGATCCCCGTATTTTGGATAATGCGGGCCTGAGTGAACACCGATGGCTATTCACTAGCTATACCGGTATAAGCAGAAGAGAAGAGCATGCATTCCATTCCTGCATAAGATTTCTGATATTCTACATTCGTATTCTATAATGTGATTGTTATGTTCTTATTCAGTATTGTTCATATTATTCTGTTATACTTGCTGAGTCGTGGACTCATTCTTGCTGTGTTTATTTGTTTTAGGTAAGCATTGAGGACAGCATGCTTGGGAGGGATTAGTCATATGGTTCACTTCATTCACTTCACATTTCTTCACCTTCAGTTAATGGATTTGAAATTACCTTTCATTTGATAATTTTGGATTTTAATAAATGGAGTTTTGATGATTGAGGTTGTCCTTCATTATGATCTGGTTGAACTAGTAAATGCTTAATGATCTTCGTATAGACTAATGATAGTTTTATCTTAAATGGTTCAATATGATTGGATATTTAGAGTCTTGATTTATTGCTGAAATCTAATTCAATTATTATAATCATTCTATTGTCTGTTGATCTTTACCTGTTATTAGTTGATAGATGGTTGAATTTATTTCATATTGTTGTTCTGTGATAGACTTTGGGTAATATCTTGGCTTCCGCATAGCCAGGGTGTTACATTTACGACCAGCTCTTCCTCACCTCCATAAACAAGGAATACATCCTTAGTCCTTCTCAAGTACTTAAGGATATTCTTAACTGCTATCCAGTGACCTTCACCTGGATCTGACTGATATCTGCTCTAACACTTAGAGCATATGACACATCTGGTCTTGTACAAAGTATGGCATACATGATAGATCTAATAGCCGAAGCATATGAAATTCTACTCATTTTGTCTCGCTCAACAATGGTCGTAGGACACTGACTCTTGCTAAGATTAATGCCATGTACCATGAGCAAGAAACCTTTCTTAGAATATTTCATGTTGAACCGCTTTAACACCTTGTCAATGTATATATCTTGGCTTAATCTAATTAGCCTTTTAGATCCATCCCTATAGATCCTTATACCAAAAATATATGCTACATTTCCTAAATCTTTCATTGAGAAACTATTTCTTAATGAAGTTTTAAGAGATTCAAGCATTGGAATATCATTTCCGACCAGAAGTATGTCATCCACATACAATATTAGAAATACAAGCTTGCTCCCACTAACATTCTTGTAAACACAAGGTTATTCTTTGTTCTTGATGAAGTCAAACCTTTCGACCACTTCATCAAAACGAATGTTCCAACTCCGAGATACTTGCTTTAATCCATAGATAGATTTCTCAAGCTTGCATACCTTTATAGCTTCCTTTGGATCGATAAAACCCTAAGGCTGTGTCATGTACATATCCTCACTTAGGTTCCATTTAGGAAAGCTGTTTTGACATCTATTTGCCATATCGCATAATCGAAATATCTAGCAATAGCTAGAATGATCCGAATAGACTTAAGCATGGCGACAGGCGAGAAGGTTTTGTTATAATCAACACCTTGAATTTGTCTGAAACCATTCACACTACAACATGAACACCCCTTTGCCAATGCATACGTTACAACGCTCTATGCATGCATTGCGAAGTAATACTATGGCTATGCATAATATGTGTTGCAAAACCTATTCGTCGTAAATCATGTTGATGGCTACAGATAATATGCGTTGCAACCTTATGTGTTGCAAACATCTAAAATGCCTAGTTTTTTATTTTTCTTTTTGCTGAAAATTTTGCGGAATGGAATAATTGTTTGGCACCGTTGAAATTATCTACAAAATACCATTGTAATACACTCTCCCCCGATTGTTTGTTTTTCTGTTTCATACGCGTGTCGGCCTCTTCCCCGATTCCCCTCCGCCGCCCACGCCGCTCCCCTCCGCTCCACTCCCCCCACGCCGCCTCCTCCCCTCCTCCCCACGCTGCTACTCTCCCCACGCTGCCGCTTCCCTCCCCCCGCCGCCTCTCCCTCCCTCCCCCCGCCGCCGCTCCCCTACCCAACGCCGCCTCCTCCCCTCCCCGCTGCCGCCCCCCTACCCGCCGCCGTCACCTCCCTTCGCTCCCCCCCACCGCCGCTCCCCTACCCAACGCCTCCTCCCCCTCCCGCCGCCGCCCGCCGCCGCTGCCGCCTCCCTTCTGCTCCCCACGCCGCCGCTCCTACCCAACGCCGCCGCCTCCCTCCCCCACCACAGCTCTCCCCAAAGCCGCCCTCTCCTCAACGCCGCCGCCGCCTCCCTTCCCTTCTGCTACCTCCTCCCGAAGACCCCGACGCCAGCCCTTCCTCGTCCGACACCGCCTCCCCCGGTGAGTCTCTGTCGCCTATGACACCGGCAACGTGGCACCATTTTCCTGCTCTTGTAGGATACACTTTGCATTGGTTTTATGTTTTAGTCTTTCAATTCAGTCAGTTCAATCAGCCACAACTAGTCGTGCCTTATGAATGTGAATATTTCCATCCATATCTATCTTTTTCTTAAAAATTCATTTGCATTCAATAGTTTTTAATACCATTAGGTGCATCAACAAAGTTCCAAACTTGATTGTCATAGATGGATTTTATCTCAGATCTCATGGCTTCAAGCCATGACTCAGAGTCTGAGTCCACCATCGCTTCCGCATAAGTTTTAGGCTCATCATTATTCATTAATAAAACGTCATGTCCATACCTTATAGGCAATTTACGTGGCCTTTTAGATCCACGTGAGGCTGATGTCTCATCTATAAGTTCAACAACATTATATTCATCCTATAGAGGTTCAGTAGGAGTTGAAACATTTTTAGATGGTTCCCGAATTTCTTTGAGTTGCACCTTGCTCCCACTGACTTCTTTGGAAAGAAACTCTTTCTCCAAGAAGACACCATTTTGGGCAACAAACACTTTGTTATCAACCCAATTATAAAAATAATATCCTTTAGTTTCCTTAAGATATGTCACAAAGAAACACTTATCGGACTTGGGTGTGAGTTTATCAGACGTCAAATATTTCACATAAACTTCACAACCCCATATCCTAAGAAAAGGCAATCCAGGACACTTTCCGGTTCATATCTCATATGATGTCTTCTCTACCGTTTTCGATAGAACCCTATTTAAACTGAAAGCTGCTGTTTCTAGAGCATATCCCCAGAATTGCAATGGAAGATCAGATTGGCTCATCATAGACTGAACCATGTCCAACAAATTTTGATTCCATGGTCCAGATACCCCATTTCATTGAGGCGTTCCCGGCGGAGCGAGTTGTGGAACAATTCCACACGTTTTTAGATGATTACCAAACTCATGGCTCAAATATTCTCCTCCACGATCTGATCATAGAAACTTAATTGTCTTGCCAAGTTGATTCTGCACCTCATTCTAAAATTCTTTGAACTTTTCAAAGGATTCAGACTTATGCCTCATTAAGTAGATGTAACCATATCTACTAAAGTCATCAGTAAAAGTTATGAAGTACTGAAAACCACATCTGGTCGAAGTGCTCATTGGTCCACATACATCCATATGTATAAGGGCCAACATGTCACTCGCCCTTTAACCTTTGGTCGTGAAAGGTGCCCTTGTCATCTTGCCAAGTAAACAAGATTCTCATGTTTCAAATGATTCAAAATCAAATGAATTTAGAAGACCATCTTTATGGAGCTTTATCATGCAGGTCTCATTTATATGACCTAGACGACAATGCCAAATAAAAGTGGGATTCAAATCATTAGGTTGAAGTCTCTTAGGATTAATGTTATAGACTTATCCTCAAGATTTAAAATATATAATCCATTCACCAATGGAGCATAGCCATAAAGCATATCTTCAAAATAAGTTGAACAATAATTGTTCTTTATTCTGAACTCATAACCTTCTGCTCCTAAATATGAAGCAGAAATAAATTTTTTTTTGCTTAAGGCTGGAACATAATAACAATTATTTAATTCCATAACTAATCTTGAAGGTAAAACTAATGGCAAAGTGCTAATAGCTAATGCAGCAACTCTTGCTCCATTGCCCACACGAAGATCAACATCTCCTCTTGCCAAACTTCTACTCCTTATCAGTCCCTGCATCGAATTGCAAATATGAGCAACCGATCTGCTATCAAATACCCAAGAACATGTAGGAGAAGTAGCAAGATTAATTTGTATAATATTTATACCTAAACTGGAAGTCTTACTTCCTTTGTTCTTTTTCATCTCTGCCGAGTACTTCTTACAATTTCTCTTCTAGTGCCTAGTCTCATGACAATGGTAGTATTCTGTATCAGGCTTAGGACCCAGCTTGAGCTTCTTAAGCTTAGCCTTGAGACTCTCGATCTTATCTTGAGTCTTTCCTTTGCCTTTTCCCTTTCCCTTTGATTTACCGTTCTTCTTGAAGCCAGTAGTCTTTTGAACCATCATCACATGATTGTAACTTTTTTTGATACTTTCCTCAGCACCCTTAAGCATGCCATGCAACTTAGTCATTAACTTCTCCATGCCGTTTTTACGAAAATTCAATATGACAAGCTCAAAGCTCGCAGGGAGCGATTAGAGAATCACATCAGTAGCCAACTCTTGGCTAAGGGGGAAAACCAAGCTTTTTCAAGTTCTTAATGTGACCAATCATCTTGATCACATGAGGACTGATCGGGTTATCTTTTGACAGCCTACAAGAAAATAATTCCTTAGAGGTATTTAAAACTCTCTGCCCTTGCTTGATCCTGAAACATACCCTTCGGACTCCAATCATATTGTAAGCATCCGTGGTTTCATATTGCTTTTGAAGCTTAGAGTTCATGGTGGCAAGCATGAGGCAATGTACATCGACTGCGTCATTGCAATGCTTCTCATAAGCATTCTTTTCAGCACGAGTAGCATCAGCATTTGGTTTCTCGGGATAGGGACCCTCTAGAATATATTCCCTCTTTTCTTATTTGAGAACAATTCTCAGATTACGAAACCAATTAATGAAGTTGGTTCCATTCAGCTTTTCTTTCTCAAGAATAAATCGCAAATTAAAGGTAGGTGCAGAAGAAGTTGTAGGTGCCATGATCTACAACTGAAATATATGTAAAAATTTAGCACTATGTTTATGTAAGATCTTCTATTAGACACTCATGTTGGTGGTTATGTTCGACCAGTTTACAATCATCTCGTATCTCCATACGACTAGTCTGGACCTGGTCGTATCTCCATATGACTAGTCCATATCTAATCGGACTTAATCAACAATAGTTAATAAAATATACTCCCACTATATGTTCTAAACCATGTTTCCCTTTAACATCATATAGGGAGTTCAATATCCAAATATCATTAGGTCCTAGTGAGCTTTGGCATCATTGCTAGAAATCTAGTGATTTAGGTAGGCAACCTCTTGCCAGTCATATAACATATCACTCTTGTTTGTTGAGTGACATCTCTATGCCCCAGCAACCAACACCATGCCCTAAGGCCCAAAACTGTTTTGATAGCCTTGTTAAGTTAAACCAACACTATACATGTGGGTGTCCGACACCCACCCCATCTTATCAAGATAGTTAATGACACCCTACTGTAGGATCAAGGATAATCGACTAGAGGGGGGGTGAATAGGAGGTTTTAATTTTTTTTGACTAATTAACAAATTAAGTCAATTACGAACTAAGTCTAAACTAGATATGATTCAAGCTAAGCAATTCTACACAAGATAATTGCTAGAATTGTAAATACAGAAATAGTAAAGACAAGAAATAACCACAATTGAGACAATGGAGTTTTTCCTGTGGTATCGAAGACTTGCCGGTCTTCACTATTCCACGTTGAGAAAGCTTGATTTGGTTGTTCTTCCTCCGCTCCGAAGATGACGAACACCGAACCTCTCACAATTGGCACAGGGCCTCTTCACAATATTCTTGAAGAGATCACCATGCTACCTCTATCAAGACATCTAGGTGTTTGGCAAACACCAAGAGTAAGAACCACGATCTTCACTTGACAGCAAACAAGTGCAATGGATCAATATAGAATGAATGCACTTGAATTTTGGCTCAACTACCTCACAATGAATGCACAAGAGTATTAGAGGTGTGGAGAGGAAGCTCAAGGCTCAAAGGATGTTAAATGAAGTCTAGCATGCTGTCCTTGAGTAGGTGGAGAGGTATTTATACCTCCCACCAACAAATACGACCGTTGGGGGGAAAAAATCCCCAACTTTTTAATGGCCAGTACTACCGCACCTCACCTAACCGCACAGAATGGCTATAACAGACGCATTAACTGCTCTGACATAGCCGTTGAAAAATTCAACGCGGTACTATCGCCATGCAACATGCGGTAGTTCTGCTGGCCGGTCATATCGAAAAATACGAGCGGTACTATCACTTCACTTTAGAGTCCAAAAGGGCACTCTCTGGAAAATACGTACCGCTGATTTTTCGGTAACACCGAGGTGCGGTAGTCCCGCTGAACAAATACGGTCATATCGCTCTGCGGTAGTATCACCGAGGAAACTCCGGAACTGCCGCTCTCAGGGTTAGCAACCAAACCAAAATGGTGTCACTCTGGAAATTACGCACCGCCAACTATTTTTTGGTACAACCGGGTTGCGGTAGTACCGCACTACCATCCTGGTCATACCGCTGAGTGGTAGTACCGTCGACACAACGTCGGTACTACCGATTATCCTGACAAAGCATAGTTGGCTACCAAATCAAATTCTAAGTGCATGCATGATCCTAAATTGATCCAAATGGCATAAAAACATGCTATCAAGCTACTAGTCATGACCCCTCTTAATAGTACGGTATTTAACCTAAAATTTAGTCTTCCATCCTTTTCTCCTGAGACCGGTAAACATAAAAAAGATCCTAGACTACTTGTACCTTATCTTGGAACCATATTGATCTTCATGTTGTCCTTTAGCATGCATCTCAAACTTGTCATATTCACCATTGAGACTTAACCTTGTAAATACTCAATAAACATGTTAGTCCTATATTCACATATTGTCATTAATTACCAAAACAAGTTTTAGGGGCCTAGATGCTTTCACTTACTTTGGTAGATCGCCCAATTGACGATCAGAACCGTGACAGGTGCAGCAATTGGAAAGACATCAATTTAACTTAATTTTTTCTGAGGGATACTATTCTACCATGTTAAAATATCTAATGATAAAACATGATCAATAGCATGACATGAATAAACATTCACAGAAAATCATATTAAACCGTAAAATAGTATGATCCTTATCATGACGATCTCCATCACCATGCTTCCTGTCCTCCGACCATCATGCTTGAAATCTCCGACTGCATTCATCTACTAAGAAATTACTCCTAAAAGCTAGTAATGAATTACACATGAGAATATCAAGCATCACAAGTCAGCACGTAGACCGTTATACAATAATATGTAGCTCGATGACTATCTCATAGCATGATACGCAGGCCATGAAAATCCATTCATGCATCATATACGCAATGGGCCATACTATTCACATCAAACCCTGCAAAAATGAGTTATGCATAGAATCCAATTCTATCGAGTGACATGAACACATAGAATGTATAACGCGCAGTTTGATTACCTAGCACGGCAGTCCCGCTAGCCGGTTAGCGGGCAGGGTTCGAAGGGGCAGTGCTCTCGAAAAATTTTCTGGGACATGAATCTTATTCATGTAATCGAGCCTCATAAATCATCGAATTAATCATATTAACCCAATTCCGAACCAATCTGATCACTGTCTTGATACGACCTTGCATCGTGACATACTCCAATGGCGGAATACCGACCGGTAGGAGTATCATACAATGCAGTCGTAAAGAAGTCGAGTAATCATCTGATGCTTTCAGCTCATACCTCTCGCAAACCCATCTACTACCACTAAAAAACCGATCGATCTTATCAACAAGTGCCTAGACCGTTCCATCTATATGGATCGATCTAGGTTACTAGACCAGACTAGTAATAAATCCAATCTACTACTGCCACATATCAAGTATATATGACTGATCTAGATCAAAAACTACGCAGGTTGACTCTGATACCACTGAAGGGATACGGGTAGGCTACACTACCTAGCAATTCAAAAATTCTACCACATAAACAGAAAACCAAGCAAGCTAGAGATCATAAATCGTTACTACTAGACATGCAGAGCAGCGAGAGAAGAGTTGGAGCAGCCTGATCTAACGTAGAGCACGTCGATGAAGTGGTCGTAGTCGATCGTCCACCGTCGTCGAACGTCCAACATAGTCGATCGTCCTTGGTACCGATCGTCTCCTCCAGCAACCAATCGCGTTCCTCGCCAAGGTCGTGGATCATCCTTAAGCGCAACAACAACCGCAGTAACGCCTCTACGGTATCCACACGTCCAGAAAAGAAACACCTTGCGCTAGTGTGCTAGCACCAACTCGCATGATAGAGCTCTCTCGAGAAGATGGCAGCTAGGGTTTCAGTGGAGCAACTCACGTTTTGTCACACCCTTCCAATAGCCTCATGCATCTCCTTATATAAAGCTCATGAAGGATCCTATCCAAACACGTTTGTTCCAACCCGTTAAGTGTGTGACCCTGTAGGTTCATGTGTAATCAGTTGTGACTCGGAAACCCTTTCCGACCATGAGTCGTTAGTGGTTCCTAGCAGGGCATAACGATTCCCAAATATACACAAATTATATCAGACGAATCTTAATGCAATATGATCTACGATTAGGTCCTTGTCACTAAAGACCAGCTCGTGTCTCTATACGACCAGCTCATATTTAGTCTCGACCAGTTCGTAATTCCTTACGACCATGTTTCGACCACTTAGTGATTATGTTCGACCAGTCTACAACCAGCTCGTATCTCTATATGAATAGTTCGTATCTGATCGAACTGAATGACCTTCTCGTGTATTCTCCCTTTGCCTCACGATATCTGGTTGAACTCCAAGTAAGATATAATATCATCCATCGACTGTTCAATACTTTTTCGATCAAGTGTTGGATAACTTTATGTGGTCGACTCTTTGACCAATAGTGGCATGGCCATGCACTTTCTTTATTCGACTACATCGCGGGGCCTAGAGATATCTCTCCTGTTATATTAGGAGGGACAAATCCCATATCCGACCAATCATATTCCTCCGCATATTTCATAACATACCCGAAAACTACCTTTATAACTACAGTTACGAGTAGCGTTTGGCAACCCCTAAGTGTACTATTACACATGTAAGAAACAATGTTGATATCAGGTCTAAGGATAATACATTATCATTGCTTGAGACCAACTGATGATATATAAAATCATAACAATCTCAATAGTGTCTCAAGGTGGGTCAATCCAACACCATATTCTCTAATATGTGTTCACATTATTGATTCGATATCCTTATATCTATGATCGGTGAAATATGGTCATCAATCAATACATGTGCTGGTCGATAAGTCACTAATGTTCCGACCAGTGACATTCGATTAGGAATACATTTAGAATGACATCATATAAGTTAAAGAGCTTCACCAATAAGTCACATACTTGTTAATCTTTATAACCGATGATTCATTCAAAGAACATAATAATATTTATTCAATAACTCATAAACATAGACTTGATATAATCATCTCTATGATTGCCTCTAGGACATATCACCAACAACTCCCTTGAGCGTCGCATGCGTTGGTTGGTTGGATCCGATTCAGTTGTGGCGCGATGGCGGCGCCGACGTCTGCGGTTTCTGTGCCGGGGCTCGGCGGGCCGTGCAGCCTCCTCGATCCACCGGTGCGCAGCGGAGGATGTGCGGGGTGGAGCTGTCGCCGCCATCACTGGTCTTCGGACGCAGCAAGGGCTCCTGCTTCCCTCGTAATAATCCGCGACATGTTTCACACCTCACTCCCTTCTTCGATTCCTGGTTATTTCCGTTGTCTTCGTCTGTCTCGACTCGATCAGGCGCATTGGGCTGCGGCATATGCAGCGATCTTACTTTGCTGCTATGGTAGTGCATGTAGGTGTCGTTCGCGTCGGATGTTCTGGGAGGCGCGTGGCCATGCGCGCGGCGGCCAGGGGTGGAGGCAACACCGGTGCACGCAGGGGCGTGTGCACCAGCTCCATTGACCGCGCCATGGCAACCCCGCATGCTACATCTCCTCCGCCTGGTCCATTCAATGGAGAAAGCACTGGCTGGCTGGCGGTGGCGCAAGCAACAGCCAAGAAGGAAGGACCGAAGCTTTAAAGATGGAACTCAAGAAGCACTGCAAGGAAGAAACACTACAAGCATATTTGGGCCGCTTGAGCCATATTCTTTGCATAATCCAATGTTATAGGCCCATTTTCGCAACCCCCAAATCCCCATTGGGCCACTCCCCAAAATCCCCATCCCGAATTTGGAATTCCCCATTCCACTCTCAAATCCCTAATTCACAGCAACTCACCTGGGTGAGGCGGCAAGCGGGGCCCTGCTGAGGGCGAGGCGGCGAGCGAGCTTCAGCCACGGAGTTGCGACCAGCAGGGGCGACCAGCGGTCTAGCAACTGAGAGGCCGAGCCGAGTCGGCCGGGCCGGTATGCACCACCAATGAAAGTGAATCAGCGACGGGAGGGAGGTAGGAGGCCGAGGCGCCGAGCAACATGGGGCGCAACCGCGCAAGAAGAGCCGAGCTCGAGCGGCCGAGCCACCACGGGCGCGGCGCGAGGCCGGGAGCAGGAGGCCGGCGGTGTTGGGCTAGGGGAGGCGCGGCCAAGAGGAGGCGACCAGAGGGTGGAGCCGCGGAAGCCAGCCTGGGGAAGGGCGGCGCCAGAAGAAATGGGGGAAAGGGAGTCACGCCGGGCCGCCAGGAAGTAATGGAGTTGGAGAGGATAAGAGGAAATATAACTGCTGAATGGGGATGAGTCACTGAGATAATCATATAAGGTCACAACTCACCACTAAGAAGGTGAGCTGAGGTAAAATTCACAACTCACTCAGTTAATATCAATGTGATGTTGAGATGATGTTGTAAACAGAATATGTGATGTTGTATTGTTATCTACTTGTCTAGTCTAGTTACATGTATTTAGTACTCATGGATCACATACAATTTATTGTAGATTTATGAAAGATAGACAAACGAACTTTGCATAATTATTTCTTCAGCAATCCAAATACAAGTATTACTCCTCAAACCAATAAGATTATGGATCATTTTCAACAGATGAAATCTCATGGAATGGACTTGCCTCCCGCTCCTAGTCATAGTTGGCGGTTTTGCGGTATGTTCCATACTTCCATTTCATTTCAATGTTTGTGATTAGTCATAATTTTTTGATTATCTCACTAATTTAGCTACTTTTGTTTCATAGATTGCTACTCGCATGTATTATACGTATTTGGATTATTATGTTCATTAGCCAGGTACTACCTTAAGTTCATTTTACATTCTTGCTTTGTCTCTTATTTATTTATGTATGAATTTGAATTGCATTAGACATTCAAATGTATTATGTATGTTTTGTACAATTTTATTATATTAGCTTGAGCACCCTCTCTATTTCTGTTATGCGTATGCCACTGACGACGGCCACGTGCAGGTAGGTGATGAACCCTGAGGGCGAGACCGACGGTATGCCGTCTTCAGCCAGTGCGGTTTAGCTCGAGGCTGCTGATTTGCAGGTTCGCGATATCCTACCCAAAGAATTTGCTTAATTCCATACGTACACGTTGCACTTCTCGCGTGGATTTCTGTTTCGTGCGGGGATTCTGATCTTGTTCGGACTTGTCTGCACGATAATAGAGATCTAGGCCAAAACCCCATATATGAGGCCATAAAGGATACACGTTGGACCGATTTACAACTTTGTGTATCACCATTCTTCTTCTGAACATTTCTTTCTCTTGGACGTCGTTCCAGGTAGGATGAATCAATCACGGAGGTTGGAGATGAAGTTAGTATTTAGTCTTCAGAGGCTACACAGGGTGCTGAATAAGTGATGTTGAAGGCGTCAACACAATGGCCAAAGAATCAGCTGCTGATGAGAGACCACGAGTTGTCCCACCACCAGGACACAGACAGAAAATATATCAGATTGACCCAATGCTGCAAGGACATAAGTACCATCTTGAGTATCGGTGTCTCGTTTCTACCCCTGTGCCCTTTAAGATATTCCGGCCTTTCATAAGATGTAAATGGCTGCTTGACGTGTCACGAGCCTCTTGAAGTTTATGTTCACTCTTGCATATTCAAGGTTCTGAGGACGAACTGGTTTTGCGTTTACGGAGCTCGTGACTGGAATCATAACTGCAATATAAACTATTGTTGATAATTACCAATTCTAATAGGCTAAAGTGATGACAATATATAGTATAATGGTCTCTATATTTTACTTTTGTCTGCCAATTGAACAACAGCTTTGTTTCCTTTCTTTTGTATTGATGTTATAAGGACGCAACCTATAGGTGCATACCGAACTCGACTAGCAATCTCATTATGCCTTAATGGATCAAACACAGATACAGCCTATACAGGAGAATAGGTTCAGACATTGACCAGTGCGAAGGAGGCTTGGAAGCATTTCCCCGCAGTTACGACAAGTTTGGATTTAATCGCACGTAAAACTTATTTACTACATAAGTATGTATCTCCCTTTCCTATATACAAACAAATAACTTAGCATATTCATTCCTCTTCCCATGTAATGCTGAATGTATCACCTACCGAGATTAGGCTCCTGGAGCAAATGTACATTCCTCTGATAGTTTTATCATTTACCTAAGTACTACACTGTTTCTTGGCTATTACAAGATATTGCAGATTGTATGGATTTTACAAGATTACAAGATATTGCACAACATCCATACAATTTGCAATATTTTGATGTGTGTGAATGGCCGGGTCAAGAAACTCGTACGACCACTGCACAGCTTCCATAGGTAAGTTCACGTTTTATTTATGTCATACCATTTGCCTTACGTAACTATAAAATAATTGTTTTGCTTTCTACAGGTACACTAGGAAGGGAGTACCTGTTACGACTTCCTGGGCGGACAGGATACTCCCTTGGGTTTAGGGCTGGCTCCACGCCTTGGAGGATGTCATCCAGGAGGACGCTCCCTACGACTCCGGGACGTATGGGGAGTACATAGAGTGGTAATCTAGTCAGACGAGGGTTCACTGCATCAAGGTCGTGGACGACCCACCACGACACGAGGTCGCAACGTCCGACACGTACCCCCACCCAGTCGGACCCCGCATTCCATTGCGTGGTATGTATTGAACGGTCCTTACATCTTATTTGCTTCGCAAGTTTTTGGTTTCTAACTTGTTAATTATATGTACAGGTCGATCTACAATGGGAGATGCACGAGTAGACGACCTTCGTGCGTCGTATGACGCTCGGGGAGCGCTTCAGCATGACGTCGCAGGAGATTAGAGAGGCCATGGACCATTTCATCGAGAAGACGAGGCAGAGCATCTAGCTGGCGTCTTGCCTTAGGCCGAGGGAGGTGGTGAAATACTCACGTCTGGTTGTTTATTTCGAACTCCACTAGTTACAAATAGCACTTTTCTCTAACAGGTCCTGAGTTCCACCCGTACACAGGGCAGGAGTATGCGGAGTGGTCCGCTACCTTCAAGTGACGATATATGTCTATCTTGTTTGCATGCACAACAAACTATTTCATCATTTTTGCCATGTTTACATACATAACGTACTGTTTCACAGCTCGTACACCCCTTTGGAACGAGGAGCTGGTATCGCACGAGGAGTCACGCTCTGGGGACTTCGATTTCAACCCGAGTGGCGGTGGGCCTTCGCACAACAAGAGCAGCTAGGTCTCCGTGGGGCTTCACAGCTACACAGTGTGCCCGAAGCGAGCCAGCCGACACATCACCCTCTCGCGACACCCCTTCAGGCTACTCACGCCGGTAGGGTGCCTCAGCCGTTTGAGCCTTTGACCTACTTGTACTAGCGCCCGCATCAGCCCTAGACGAGGCCAGGAGCCACACGTGGGGTACGCCCCAAGAGGGCCCACGAGTAGATATTTGTTCTTGTAAATATCAACCATGTCATGTAAATATAAATTTATGTACAACTTACATTATGCTGGTCTTATGTTTCAGTACTGTTTGTTCTTGTGTGTACAGGTAACCATGTGAGGGAGTCAACATCACGGCACCCCACCTTTTCAGACCTTTTCAGACCGCACCCGGTCACGCCACACACTGCCACTTTTGCAGAGCGAGATGGCCGCACACTGCGACGCTACCGTTTCAGACCGAAAAGACCACACTTTGACACACCACCTTTTCAAACGTTAAAGACCGCACTCGGTCACACCACACAACCACTATTGCAGACCGAGATGACAACATACTACGACGCTACCTTTTCAAACCGAAAAGACCACACTCCATCACGCCACCTTTTCAGACTGAAAAGACCGTACCCTGTCACGCCACACACTACCACTTTTGCAAACCGAGATGACAGCACGCCTCGACGCTATCTTTTCAGACAAAAAAGATCACACTCCGCCACGCCACCTTTTCAGACCGAAAAGAACGCACCACGACACGCCACCTTTTCAGACCAGAAAGACCCCTTAAAAAAGTAGGGAGAGAAATCAGGAGGAGAAGAGAGCTGGAAGAGAACACTACACCCAACACTTCACCAAAACTTGGTTCACACAACAGAGAGGAAGGAGATGTCGGACTCGTTGGCGAACTTCTACGCGAAGATGCTGCGAAAGCTCAAGTGGCTTGCCGAGAGGGCTAAACCCTACCCGGATTATTCTATGAAGGATGCACCAATACCACCGGAGTTCCCACGCCCGCAATGTGTATGCGAAGAACCGGCTAAGATCATCCAGTCCACACAACCGACGACAGCTACCCGGGCGTACTACATGTGCAGGAACGTCCTCGTAAGTGAATCTTGCACACACCTAGATTTTTCACATTTTACGTTCTATTCCACAAATCCCTAACTACATTTGCGCATAATAGCAGCCGGAGATGCGATACAACTTCTTCCAATGGATCGACGACCCAGACATATACAATATGGTGTTTATAGAGCAGAAGTACCTGTTGAACTATGCGATACGAGCCGAGACCTTCAAACGCTGGAAACCTTACGTACCTGACCCTACTGAAAAGGCACCGGAGGAGCCCATAAAAGCAGGGTGGTGGTGGAGGACCCCCTGAACAGGAAGCATAGTACGATCGGGCCGAGCGCACGGCAGACAAAGGGAAGCCTCCTACTAGTGAGACCGATAGTTGTCCTAGCGTTCCCTGTCACCCGGGCGCAATCCGGATCAAAGAGGTAAGTTATGTTCAGTTTACATCCTGATTATTAATTTAGCCCTACGTTGTGCTATCCTAACATCATTCAATTGTCCAACCCGTCTCGTAGAACATGGCTTCGAGACTAGCCGTCGCCACGAGCAGTCCAGAGACAAGGTGAAGGGACCGATAGGCCGCTAGGACTAATTGATTTCATTCTAATCAACATTTTTAGATTCCAAAAAGGTGCACATGTATCATAGGTGTATTTCGGTTTATTGATTCGTGCATATTAGCGTTTCTAATGTACGTAACCAAACCCACCGCGCCATGTAATTCGCAATTAAATTATGAAGTCTTTCATACTTAAATATATTTTCCCAAATATTTCTACTATTAAATATTACGTAATCCTCTTCTGGAGGAATCGGTTCCACGAACAATACAATCAGGACAACAACGTGCATGACAACCTTAAATCCAAATATTTTTTTTTCATTTCACTCCGAAAGGGGATGTTTGTGTTATCTTGCCACCGAACTCGTGTTCCAAATTATGCCGCTGATCTTGTATTCTCTACTTCACATTTTGTTATCTTCTCCTATGTTAGATTCTGAACTACGCGGACACTTCAAGGTATTACCAAAAAATTTCGTGAAATACGCTAAATCTTTAAGTTGAATTCTCTACACATAATTAAACAAAAAAGAACCATGTTGTCATTCCAATTAGCGACAGGATCCTATCGCTAATTGAACTGGCAACAGGATCCTGTCACCAGTTGAACCGGTGAAATTGTATTGTTACCGATTCAATTGGCGACAACAACCTCTACACGCTGTTCCAATTTGACGACAGGGATACTGTCACCAAGTGGAATGACGACAAGAAAATTTCGTCATTCTAAATGGCGACAGTGGTCTATTTTTTTTTTAAAAAAAACTATTTTTTAAATTATCTTTCAATTAATATTATTTTAAAAAAATTGTTTAGCTAGCATCTGCCAATCATGCTGTTTTGGCGATCCTGACACCTTACACGTTTACAACTCCACCCACTACTAATGACATTGCTAGTTCCTGCTGACACACATGATTAACTGATTACATATGCGTAGAACATGGGCTGTGCAAAAAGACTAGAATCCCTTAACTTGTAGGAGTATAATCACACAAGAGAGATAACACAGCCCTGAACTGCCCAATAATCAGACAAGCAACACTACGCAGACCTCAGACTAGCAATGAGGGGAGGGCGCAACAATCTCTGAATTTAGTGCAATCTCTGCCATACATGAGGGAAAGAGCAATCTCTGAACGAATATAACATAGTAACCAGAACTGAATTCAGTGCATTGGCTGGAACAGTGGCTCGAAACACGCTTTGACTTCCTCATCATCCCACTCCAACCCATCCCACCACTCTCTTGTGGATTGTATTGCATTCAGCTCTGCAGCAGAGAGTTTCAGCTTCTTCAGACTTGGGCACTCAACAATATTCAGATTCTCTAGTGACGGGAACCGCAGCATGCATGTGCTGCTGCTCAACGTCCTGAAGTTTGCCAAGCCACGGAGATGCAGATCTTTGAGGTTAGGGAAGGGTGTGATGACTTTACACATTCCTGCAGCTTGTTTACCACTGTTCTCTGCTGTTTCTTGTCCTTCATCGCTGAGAGTAATCAGCTCCTCCAGCCCATGGCAATACCAGATGAACAATGATGCTAGATTCTGGACACATCCACCTTTGTAGATGATCTTTACCTTCTGCAGGCCTTGAAGGATGACATCGTGCTGGTTTGGAAGGATTGGCTGCTCATCATCGACAAGTTCACCCCACCTTGGCACAGAAACATTGGGAAGCGCGTTGCTCCTATCAGTTTCTTTGCTACCACCAATAATTACCTCTACTAGATTGCTGCAGTTTAAAATCCACACTCTCTTCAGGCCGGTCATGTTCTTCCAGAGGTTACTTGAAGGAAGCTCTATCTTTGTCAGTTTGGGACATGTCTTTATCAGTAGATTTCTGGTGGAACCAGCAAGGCGGTATGACCGTGACAGCCTCTCCAGGGCCTCGAGTGATTGTATTGTGATGTCAAGCGCCTTCAGCCTGCGCAGGTTCTCGAGCTCCTGAAAATCAACACCGTTTCCACTTGCACCGACTTTCCAGTCTCCATAACTGAGATCCATGTACAAGACTTGCAGCATTGTGAGGCTGCCCATAACACCACTTGGGATCATTTCCAGCGGCATATTTGAGAGAAGCAGGAACCGCAGTCTCACCAGTGCTCCTAGCTCCCTTGGCAATGACTTGATGTTTGTGTTATACAAATCAAGGTACTGCAGCTCAACCAATGCACTTATCCCTGAAGGTAATTCACTGATAGAAGTATATGACAAATCTAACACCCTGAGAGATGGCATGAATTGGAAGAAGCCGTCACATATCTTGTCCAATGCAGGGTTGCCTTGTAGAATCAATGTCTTGAGCAAAGGGCAATTAGGCCTCTCATACAGCTCAAGAATGCTGTTCCGCATGAAAGAAATCCGCTCAGCGTCACTCCACTTCTCTGCACCTGGTGCCTCCTTCAGCCCAACTCCGGCACGGACAAGCCATTTGGTCTCTTTTGTGCCGAACTCTGATGCTATCCATAGAGCCATGGCACGGACCATGGGATGCATATTGATATGATTCTCATCTTCACCTCTCTCCAGCAAAGAGGCAATCTTGAGATCACCAAGAAGGTCATGCCCCTTGTTGTATATCTCATCCATCTCAGTGTACAAGTCATCAATGAAACCTTCACCAATGCAGTAGCCTATGACCCATTCCTTAGAAATGGAGAACTCCTCTGGGAATAGTGAGCAATACAGCAGGCAGAGCCTTAGCTTGTCACTGGGCAAGTTATCGTAGCTGTTCTTGAGAGGCACAAGAACGTCTATCTCCATGCCAAGAAGCTGCCATGGGGCAATCTTTAGCACAGTGATGGCGTGCTTCCACTCTTTTGCGGTGTGCTTGCTGGCCATCGCCCTGCCTACAGTGATGAGTGCGAGGGGTAGCCCGCCACACCTCATGGCCAGCGCCTTCGCGTGTTGCTGAATCTCCGGGCTAGCATGCATCAGGTGCTCGCCGACCTTTTCTCGGAAGAGCTCCCACGCTGGCTCCCATGGCAGGCACTCCATCTTGAGCTTGCGGCGGACGTCCATTCGGTCGCACACATCCTCGATCCTCGTTGACAAGATGATCTTGCTCTTGGAATTCTGCTTCGGCACCGGGATGCCAAGCATCCGGAAGTTGAGTGGCTCCCAGAGGTCGTCTAGCAGAAGCACAAAATTCATCTTGGTGAGAACCCTGTATAGCACCCCCGCACGCTCCTTGGGCGTCCTGTTCTCCCACGACACACCGAGCCGGTCACCAATGATCTTCTGGATGTCGTCAAGATTGAACTCCTTGCCGACCTCGATGTAAATGGCGACATTGAGGTCCTGCGAGTTGATGAGGAACTCGTTGTTGAACTTGTTCAGCAGCGCTGTCTTGCCGACCCCGGCCATGCCGTAGATGCCGACGACGCCAACGTCACCGCCCCAGACGGAGGCGTGGAGCTCCTCGAGCAGCGCGTCCATGCCGACGACGGGCGCGCTCGGCATCTCCTCGAAGCGAACCTGCACTAGCTCGTCGGCAACCTTGTGGAAGGCGCCCTTCTCCTTGAGGCTGGCGGCCTCGGAGAGCGTCTCGTCGGCCTTCTGGCTGAGGTGGTAGGTGGCTCTGACGCCGGGCGCCTGGTCGGGCGGGAGGTGCCGGCGCGCCTGGTACTCGTCCTCGATCCGGGCGGCGGTGTCCTCGAGCTTGGCGACGCACTCGAGCCACCACGTGACCTGGCTGGTAGCCTCCATGCCCTGGCGCTCGGCAGCGTCCACCATGCGCTTGACGTCGTCGCGCTTGCTCTTGAGCTCGTCCATCTCGTGGCCCAGCGCCTCGATGTAGTCGCCGCAGGACATGACGTACCCGAACGTCCTGGCGAAGTAGTCCTTGAGCGGCCGGAACACCGCATCCACGATGGACGCCACGAACTCCATCTCCGCGGACCAAAAGTCTCGATCTTTACCAAGAAAGATCCGATCTTTGACAGCGCGCAAGGCCAAGAACTCAATTTGGGAACGAATTGAAGGATCCGGGAGCCGATGGGAGGGGAACTGAAGCCGAATGGGGGCTAATTTATGAACTGGATGCGCATAGGATCCGCAGAGCGAAGGAATCCGACAAGATGCAACTGGTGGTGGGCATCAGCAGGGTAGAAGGAACCGACGAGTTGGTTGGAGGTTTTGGGAGAAGCCATAGGACATGGAGAAATTGGTAGCCAGGTTTCTGAGCTCATAGTATCCTTAGCAAGGAAGAAACGCAGAGGGGGAAGAAATCAAGAAATGCACACCCGCGATGTGGAAGAAGATGGCCTCGCTGGCACAAGCGAAGAGGTGGTGAGCGGTGGTGGTAGTACTTGACTTCGTCAGTTCGCGAGGGAGGTGGTGAGCGGTGGTGGTAGTACTTGACTTCGCCACGGCGTCATTGGCGCCACGGCGAGTTTTTTATCTCAGGCTTTGTCCTGGCGGAAGGGAATAAAAGAATATACAGCTAGGTAAGCTGAGATACGATCTGATCTTTACCAGGACCATCGATGGGCAGGTTTGTAAAGTTTTGAAGTGTAAAGTGTAGACAATAATCACAATTTGCTAGTGGTGCGTGCATAGTGCAGAATTTTTAGACCAAAACAATGCCATGGGAAATCTGGAGACTCCATGATGGGCCAGCTCAGCTCCTTGTCTGCAGTGGCGGCAGCGGATGCACTATAGGCTAGTCGTATTTTTAGTATTTCTAGGTTCCTTTCTCATTATTTGTATCATAAATTTAGTTAATTTTGTTACTAAAATTGCTACTTGTATATTTTTAGACTTTCAAAACAAACTATCCATTATTAAGATACTACATTTAATGTATTTTTTATTTTAACTTTGTTCCTCATAATTTATGTATTAATTTGGATTACGCATGATATTTAAATATGTATTTACTAGCTCACCTCATGATAACTTTGTCTCACTTACACACCCTTTATTTTCGTTTTGCGTATGCCCTTGCTTGTCTGGACTCTGGAACTGGAAGGGTGATCCACTGGAGTAGTAGCATAGTGAAATGCAACAGCTGGCTGCTCAACAACCTTAGTGGAAGGCTCCGTTTGTTTGGACTGCATCTTGTTTGTCACTTGTGAGTTGTGAGTTGTGACAAGAGTCGCCAACGCACAAATTTCCAAAGATGACACGGGTCATGTCAACTCGGCCCATTCTAACCCGGCTATTATTCGTGCCATGCCGGCAAATTTCACGGTCGGTGGTGGCGGCAGCACTACTTCGTCGGCCGTTGCTCGAATGTCGTGCTTTAAACCACGAGCCCGTTTGGCCCATTTGGCCCGACAGAATGAAAAAAATCCAGAAAAATTAGAAGAATGTGTAGAATTCATAAGTAGACATGAAAATTGAAAAAAAAGAGACAATCATATTGAAAATGTAATAAAGAGCTTTATTAATGTCCAACTGGCTGCCTCGTTAAAACTTTCGCCAAGTAAAAACTCAAAATGAGAAAATCATGGCAAAGGAAAAAGAGTACAACCTATAGCTCTACATACATAATACATCATTGTTCTACGTGTCGATGCTACTGTCATTGTCTAAGTACAGATTTTCGAACACCTCCGACAACTCTGGATTTTCCACAGAGTGTTGTGCTCGTGAATCAGCTTGTTCCCAGTCCTTCACAGTTAGAAAGATCTCCACTATCTCACTTGTGAGACTTGTTCTTCTCTCCTCCAATATTCTTCCACAAAGACTGAAAGCAGACTCGGAGGAAACCGTAGAGACAGGAACAGTTAACAAATCACGTGCAAGTATGGATAGCACGATATATGTTAACTTATGGGCTTGCCACCATTGCCCGCCCACAACCGCTCCTTGTGGGTCTTGGCTAAGCAGGTGTAGAAGAAGAAGACCTGGACCTGGAGGAAGAGGCACCGAAGATCGTGTCCCACATATTTGTCTTCCCACTCAAGGTGGGGGCTACTGGAGGTCGTTGCGAGCGGACTCCCCGGAACTTATTTTCATACCTTTGGTAAACCTCAGATAACGAGAGAACTAACTTCGCAAAACAACAAGATAGTCTAGCCCCATAGCATCACTAAGAAGATCAAGTATAGTACCAAATGCATCAATTTTAGCCCTAGGATTTAAAAGAAATGCAAATGCATATAGGTAAGGGATTTCTCTCCAATATTTATGGTATTTAGATTTCATGGAAACAATATCATCGCATAAAACTAAGTCATTTTCATATATTTTCAATTGAGTAGCAATCCGTAAAACAGTATGCACAATGATAGGAGATGTTGGATAGTAGATAGCGGACAAAGCAACAGTTGCCTCATAAAAAATTTCTAAAAATGACAGTATCTTCTCAACAACGAACCAATGTTGCTCAGTTAATAGTATACCACCGTCAGTGCTATGATAGTGCGTTTGAATAAAAACAGAAAAAGTGCTCGCATGTGGTAAAAGATTCTTAAGCATGAGGTAAGTAGAGTTCCACATTACCTCCATGTCCAAACCGAACTTTCTTGGACGTACACCCATCGCTCTACAGAAGTTCTTATATTCTGCTATTCTTACGTTAGAATTATTCAAGAAAGAAATCGCATCGCGAAAAGCTTTAATATACGGACTCAACCTCTTCAAACCACATTTGACTATAAGGTTGATAATATGACAAACGCATCGTTGATGTAGCAAGAAGGAATCGGCGTATGTACTCAACACTGGAGTAAGAATGTCCATGGCCCTAGAGTTTGAAGCGGCGTTGTCTAAAGTAATTGCGAATATTTTGTCTGTAAGACCAAAGTCTTCCACGACTTTGATAATACAGTTCACAATATTTTCACCCGTGTGTGCTACATCAATTAATTTCAAAGCTATGATCCTTTTCTCCATTACCTAGTTGTCATTAACATAATACGTAACTACACTAAGGTAATCATCCCTAGCCTAACCACTCCATATGTCCGAGGTTAGGGCCACTGAAAATGTGCACATACTAAATAGTTCCTTTATTTTATTACGACATTCATTATAGTATTTTACTAGATCCCTAGTTGTTGTCTGTCTAGAAACGGAAGAAAATCTTGTATTATGCGCAGTCCTAATGTAATTTTGGAAAAAAAAAACAGACTCACCAAAGCCTAATGGTAAATCCTTAGAAGCAATTAAATGACAGAGAGATTGGCGGGCTACTTGAGGATCGTAGTCCCAGTTACATACCGTACCGTCAAGGTTGTATTGCAGCTGCGTCTACTTCATCACTAATCCTTGCTCGGTTCGACATCTTGTAGCATGTCTATGCAAGTGCCCCATTCCACCTGTAGAATTTGCAAACAATTCATGGCGACAAATTTTGCAAATAGCATATGTACCTTATTTCCCACTGCATCTTGCTTGGTTGTCCTGTCGAAATTCTCTCACACTCCCGATGTAGACTGTCTCGACCCCTTTGCTCCGATTACCGTGGAGCTTGATGCTATCGTGGAGCCTGATGACGGAACTCCGCCTTGCCCTTCTTCTGGTGAAACCTCTGGTTGGCTTGAGGTTGCCGCAGCCACCTCCATGGACGCAATTTCCTCTAGTAAAAGTCCGTAATCACCAAGAGCAAAGCTGTTGTAAGGACTGTCTATAACGAAAACTGCAAAATCAAAACTAACACTATTACTACTTTCATCTTAGCATAACAAACACTAACAATAAAAGTATGCAAAAGATAGTATTGTACCTCTTTCGCTGCTTGCTACCGAAAATTGAATTTTTCAAATTAGCTCAACACGAATTTGAATTTGCACAACAAAATTTCAAAGATAGAATGGAGAATGAAGGGCGTGCTGAATGAGAGGGGGGGGGGGTATGGTGGATATTTATAGAAAAAATTTCGGGATTTTTTGAATTTGTTTCCTATTTTTAAAGACCCCAAATGTCAAAAACGGTAAAAATCCCCAACGGCCGGATTTTTTCAGGACGCCACGGCCCGATTGCCCTGCCCCTGCATGGCCTGCCCCGCCTGCCCACCCCGTCCCTTCTTCTCCCCACCTACCTCGCCCGCGCGCGTGCCACGGTAGTGTTGCACAATGCATTGTGGCCTCCTCGCCGCCTCCTTACCTCCTCGCCATCCCGCCACCTCCTCGCCGCACCGCCCGCAGCCCCGCACCGCCTCCTCATCCGCACGGACCGCACCGCCGAGCCACCTCTCCTCGCCTCCTCCTCGTCCGCAACGGTGCAACGCCGACGGCCTAACGCCGAGCCGCCTCCTCGATCCTCGTTCGCACCACCTCCTCGCCTCCTCGTCCGCAATGCTAACGCCGATCCACCTCCTCATATTGTCCACACCGCCGCACCACCGGCACCAGCCACCGAGATGCCCGCTTGCCTTCCCGACCATCTCTTCTCTCTTCGCTCCGGCCTCCTCCTGGGATGTCCCCGCCCTTCTTCCTCCGCGTTGGCGTAGGCACGCGGCGTCGTTGGCATTGGCTCTCTAGGCCGCTCGGGGCATGCCGTGCCTGGCACGGCCTGACACTATTCGTGCTATGCTGGGCCGGTCCACTATGCCGATGTGGTGGCCTAGGCACGCCCGGCTCTCGTCTTTGGTCGTGCGATCTGCGTCTGGCCGGGCCTATAGTGTCGTGCCTCGGTCGACCCGAAGAGGGCGCCCATTTGGCCAAAGACTAGTTGTGATTGAGTGTTTGTATGGCTATACCCTGTTGCTAAGAGTAATTGGGCCAGAAATAATGGCCAGATTGAGCTGTAGAAAGGCCAGTCTTGCTTGGCCCAACCGAGTTTTTTGTGATACAAGTGGAGCTGGTCGATCCAAATGATGAGTTTTTGGCTCATATCACATTGTTGACAGTCATAATACCAATTCTAGCTCTTTCCCGACATCAATGCCAAAAATGGCACCACAGACCTGTCGGCGCTTAACACCTCGCCAAGTCCGATCCCCAGGAGGCCGGACTCCCTTCCACCGTGCCCCAGGGGCACGACACTGTCACCCCACACGCCACTTGGCAAATCGCCCCTGGGGGCCGGACCTAGCTCGTCTGTGCCCCAAGGGCACGGTATTGCCGAGCACAATGCCCTTGGGGGCACGATATTGCATTTGCTATTGCTAATTAGAGGATGATCGATAAGCCAAACAAATGGATGGATTAGATTACAATTCTAAATGCGCCATTACAGAGAAAGCATGGGTTAGCTGTTGCTGAAATTAATGGCAGTGCAAATCATCCATGCTTTCTCTGTAATGGCGCATTGGAATGGTAATGTAATCCATCCATTTGGCTAGCTCATCGATCATCCTCTAATTAGCAATAGCAAATGCAATACTATGCCCTAGGGGCATAGTGCTTGGCAATACCGTGCCCTTAGGGCATGGACGAGCTAGGTCCAGCCCTCAGAGGGCCGGACTTGGCGAAGTGTCAAGAGACGACAGGTCTGTGGTGCCATTTTTAGCATTGACGTCGGGAGAAGGCTAAAACTACTATTACGAAATGGTGTCATAGGAGAAAATTTGGATAGTCCAGACTAGCAATAATCCACCTATTATTTTTTGAGCATGTTAATCCACTGATTGGTTGGTTGATACTGGAGCTAATGTTCACGTATGTTATGATATTTTCTTATTTTCTTCTTATTAGGCAGCCGGGGCTTCCTCCGTCCTAATGGGGAACGAGTTGTATGCTTTTGTTCTTGGTGTTGGCACGGCGGATCTGAGGCTCACTTCAGGAAAGATTGTCTACTTGAAGAACGTGCAACATGCGCTAACAATAAATAAGAACCTCATTAGTGGTTCTCTGCTATGCAAGGATGATTATAAGCTAGTATTTGAGTTAAATAAAGTTGTAATGTCTAAGTTTGGTAATTTTGTTGGTAAAGGCTATGAGAGTGAGGCTTGTTCCGCATAAGTACTTTAGAGTACTGTTATAATCTGAATGTTACAACTGGTTTGGATAAATGTGAGGCCAATATATGACATTATCGTTTCTGTCATATTGGTTTTGATAGTATTGCTCAGTCCAGATTAGATTTAATTCTAAAATGTGAAATTATCAAAGGATAAAAGTACCAAACTTATGTGCAATCAAAACAACCTCGAAAACCCTTTAAGGGGTTACAGGAGGAAAAGAACTTGCACCATTAGATCTTGTCTATTTCAACTTGTGTGAGATGAATGGATTGTTGACAAAAGGGGGCAAAAGATATTTTCTAACTCTTATTGATGATGCATCACGATATTGTTATGTGTATCTACTGAAATAAAAAGATGAGGCTTTAAATTACTTTAAAATTTATATAAACGAGGTTGAGAACCAACTAGAAAAAAAATTAAAAGACTAAGGTCTGACCGTGGAGGAGAGTATATCTCTCATGAATTCTCCCAATTCTGTTCTGGACATGGAATAGTCCATGAAGTTACACACCATACTCACCCCAATCAAACGGGGTGGTTGAGAGGACAAACCAGGCACTAACAGAGTTAGTAAATGCCATGTTGGAGAGTACCGGTATGCCTAAGATGTGGTGGGGGAAGCTATATTGACAACAACTTTTGTTCTAAACAGAGTAATCACTAAAAGTGTGAGATTACTCCGTATGAGGGATGGAAGGGGAGAAAACCTAATGTTAATTTTCTACAAACTTAGGGGTGTTTGGCAAAAGTCAATATACCATTGTAGAAAAAAAGAAAGATTGGATCTAAAATAGTCGATTGTGTCTTACAGGGATATGCTTACAACATCACAACCTATAGATTTTTAGTAGTAAAATTAGAAACTCCTGAGATTATTGCTAACACAATAATGGAGTCCAGAGATGCTTTATTTTTTGAGGATATTTATCCTATGAGAATTGAAGGCAGTACTTCTCGAACTGAGGATAATCAAACTATGAATAATAGTAATTTTGAACCTACCACCATCTCTGAACCAATGAGTGATATACCACCAGTCTGTGATATTCCTGAGGAAGATAACAATTTAGTCGAAGAGGCTCCTCGCAGGAGTAAGTGACAAAGGGTTAAGAAAACCTTTGGCGAAGACTTTATTGTATATCTCGTTGATGACGTGCCAAAAAATCTTTTAGATGCTTATGCATTACCTGATGCTGAGTATTGGAAGAGATAGTCCATAGCGAGATGGATTCCATCATGACTAATAGGACTTGGGAGATCACTGATCAATCATCCTAGCGGGTGCAAATCTGTTGGATGCAAGTGGATCTTTAAAAAGAAAATGAGTCCTGACGGTACTATTGATAAGTACAAGATAAGACTTGTCGCCAAGGGTTATACCCAGATAGAAGGTGAGGATTATTTTGATACTTACTCTCTTGTTGCCAGATTAACCACCATTCTAGTGCTCATTGCATTAGCTGCTCCCCATAGTCTACACATCCATCAAATGAATGTGAAGGCAGCTTTCCTTAATGGAGAGTTGGAGGAAGAAATCTATATGGAGCAACTGGATGGTTTTATGATTTCTGGATATGAAAATAAGGTATGCAAATTAATCAAATCCTTGTACGGCCTAAAGCAAGCAACTAAACAATGTCATGGGAAATTCGATAAAGCTTTAACATCTACTGGTTTTGCTGTGAATGAGACAGATAAGTGTGTATATTATGATTTTGGTGGGGATCAAGGAGTGATTTTGTGTTTGTATGTCGATAACATACTTATATTTGGAACAAACACTGTTGTTATTGACGAGATCAAATCTTTCTTATCTAGATACTTTGATATGAAAGTCCTAGGAGGGACAGATGTTATTCTGAATATTAAATTAATAAAAATTAAGGATGGGGTCATTTTGAACCAATCCCATAACGCTGAGAAAATATTGAGTCGGTTTGGCTTTGAGAACTGCAAGATTTCCCCAACTCCTTATGATGCTAGTGTTAAGCTTTGGAAGAATCAGGGATTAGGCAAAGATCAATTGAGATATTCACAAATTATTGGGTCCTTTATGTATCTATCTAGTGCCACAAGACCTGACATATCATTTGCTATGAGCAAATTAAGTCAGTTTACTTCTAACCCAGGAGATGATCACTGGGAGGCACTTGAGAGAGTGTTGTGCTACTTAAGATGCTCAACCTCATATGGAATTCACTATACTGGGTATCCATCTGTATTTGAAGGATATAGTGATTCAAATTGGATCTCTGATGCAGATGATATCAAAGCTACAAGTGGTTATGTCTTTACCCTAGCAGGTGCTGCAGTTTCATGGAGGTCGTGTAAACAGACCATATTGACAAGATCAACCATGGAAGCAGAACGTGTAGCACTAGACATAGAACTGTTGAGGTTGAATGGCTTAGAGAGCTACTGTTGGACTTACCACTGGTTGAGAAACCAATACTGTCAATCCTAACGTACTGTGATAACCAAACAATGTTAATTAAGGTTACAAGTACTAAGGATAACATGAAGTCCTCTAGACACGTGAAGTGTAGGCTTAAATCTGTCAGAAAACTGAGTAAATTCAGAGTGATTACTATGAATTATATTCGCACTGAGAAAAATCCGGTAGACCCTTTCACAAAGGGGCTAGCACGGAAGGCGATTTCCGTTGCGTCTATGGACATGGGAATGAGACTCATTGGAGTTACAACTCAACAGTAACCCATACCTTCTTGATCGGAAATCTCGTGACTTAGGTAACGGGAGAAACAAGTTGATGTTTTTAACAAGAGAGTACATTTTAATAATATATGTACCCATGTCCAAATAAACAAAATACTCTCAACTATGTGGAAGGATGGCTTGGGACCTACATGTCATAGGGTTGGTCTACAAAACAATGCATGAACCTCCGGTCTTTGCACACTGTGTTGTGGTCTAAGTGGTGGATCACTATGCCATTAACGTGCTTGGGCCCGCAAGGCAGTGAGATTTGGCTGGCATTAAAGCAACTCATTACCAATGATTAGCATTAAAACACCGCTTAAGACTTTGATTTGGTATTAATTAGGCGCTACAGGACCTGTTCGTTTTTGGACAAAGCCGGGATCTCCCGAGCGTAGGCGCCTACAGAAAATCGCTGGCAAACCGGAGCACAGCGGCGCGGCCGAGTGGTCAAAACGGAGAGCCATAGTCCCGACGAACCTGCCTGCACCGGCGGCGTAGTCTCCGGTGACTGGAGGCGGCGGTTTGACAAGGTTAAGCAGCGGTAAGGGTCGACCAAAAAGCCAAATCATGAAGTGGTGATGCTCTAAGCAAAATGGCACACACACTAGCTGCTATGGGGCAGTATGAACCTACCGGTACAAGGGATGGCTGCTGAGGTGGCCTGAGGAGCTCTTGCGGTGTTGACCGGTGGCGACAAGGTTGAGTCTCACATGGAGGAGGTAACCTAGGAGAAGAGAGGAACCGTGAGTGATCGGATATGTGACTTAAGAGGGAGCTCCAGGTGAGTGGAATTGGGATAATACTTACCGATGATGGCACGGCAATGGAATTAGGTCTTTTGACCAGAGTTGGGGAAGAACGAAAAGCTGACGAGTACATGTGGAGGAAATGTACAATTAACATGGGGGAAATACTTGTCATGCTCTAGAACATATCATGACGCAGTAGGGGAAAGATGATCATCACTAGATTGCTAGCGGCGAGTGGGCGGTACCTCGACCAGAAACGGGAGCTTGTGTTCCTCGGTGGAATTAGGCATGGAAAGGAATGGAGAAGGAGGGAGGTGTCTCGGGGAGGTGAAGAGGAAGCTCAGGGGGCTTTGGTCGGCTGTATATATAGGCATTGCGGCGATGAGCTCGTGAGAAGGCCCGCATGGGCATCGATGCACTCGTGCACGAACACACGGGCATGGGCGAGATTAATGGCCGAGCAACTCCGACTTGATCGGGCTAAATGCGCGTGGGAAATGCGGCCGAAGAGTAGCGAAACAATGGATGTAATAAGCAGAAGGGGACTCATTCATAATCAAAGTTTTCAGCCCTTTAATCTCACCTTTCATGTTACTAGCCCCATCATATCCTTGCCCACGTATTTGAGTAAGACTCAAAGAGTGATCAATAAGTAAAGACTCAATTGCATCCTTAAGTGACAAAGAAGTGGTATCAGCTACATGAACTACTCCAAGGAACCGCCACATACCCTTCCTAGTTTATCAACATAACGTAAGCAAAGAGCTAGTTGTTCTTTTGGGATACATCACTTGATTCATCACTAGAATTGCAAAGTGGTCATCACCAATATCTTCAATTATTTGTCTAGTAGTTTCCTTGGCACAACAGCTTAATAATTTCCTTTTGTATGGAATGGGCAAATAAGATGCAATTTCCAGGCATTTTTCAAAACAACCTTATTAACTTCTTCATTACTTTACGCAAGCCATTTCAAAAGCTCAAGGAAGTTTCCTTGTTACTAGATTGTTCACTTTCATCATGTCCACGGAATGCCAATCCTTGACGCAAAATAAACCTCAAGCATCTAAGTGAATAATCGAACCTTGCTTTGTAAAGACGTTTGTCTTCTTTAGTTTGCTTCATAATAACATGAGCAATCAAGTTTTGGTTTCACAAAGAAGTTAAATTTCTCTTGAGCTTGATTGTGGACACTTCTTATACCACCCACATGTTTGTCAAGTGCATTATATTTATTCCAATTTCTCCAACCACCTTTAACAAAGCTATCACCCCCACGCTTTTCTCCTTGAACAGATAACAAACAAAGCAAAATGCAAGATCCTTTTCGACACTATATTCAATCCAATGGTACTTATCAAACCAATTAAGACTGAAGTGACGTCTTTTACGATATTTCTCGATAGGAAAATCATGTGTATAAGGTTGGCATGGCCCTTTCATAATATATCCTCTCCGAACAAAGATCTTGATCATTGACATCATAACTCGTGATGGGTGTCCTTTTCCACGGATCATGTGGAAGAAGCTCAACATCATAAATGTTTTCCTCATCTTTGGGAAGTGTATTTGAAGCTCTGCGCTTCTCACCGTGGTTGGGGTTGGTCATCGATAGCAACCACAACATCAACCACAAGATTAATATTCTCCGCTTTGAGAAGAAATCAATTGATTCCCACTTGCTTGAGTTCCTCCTCTACCTTCTTGAGTCTCTTCCACCCCCTGGACCCCTTCAGTCGGTGATGAAGAAGATGAAATATTCTTTGCCTTCACTTCTCGATCCCAAAAAAGAAAGGATATCTCTATTCCTCTTCATGTCTCTATAATCTACATGGGCATATCATAACAATTAAGCTCACATTCATGGATTAACATAACAATATAACATGAACTGATGAACATGATAACAAATTAACAATATATACAGCATAATACGGGCTACGGCATACCAATAAAACAATAATCAATTTCAGTGATTCACCACCTAATAGTTAATACCAACCAACCACCTTAATAGTTAATACCTTATAAATAAATATCCAAATGACCAAAGCCACTCCAAACCCAATCTGTCACTCCACTTCTCCAGTCCAACTTAATCTTTTCTTCGGTCCTTCCGCCCAAACTTCATTTGCAGGGTCGCTCACTTTCTTCTGCTCCCGGCCCCCACCACCGCCGCCTCACCCACAAGACGCCACGCCGCCTCCTCCGGCTCAGCCTGGCCAGCGCCCGCCCTCCAGCGTGGCGCTTGCGCTTGGCCGTCATTGGTGCCGCTGTCCACAGCATGTGCCTCCCAGCGTGGCTGGCTGCTGGTGTCTGCTGGCCGCCCTCCCAGCGTGGCAGCCAGTGCGCCGCCCTCCCGGTCCCGATCCGGCCTCTGCTCCGCCCTCCCGGCCTCACGCCGGCCGCCCCAGCCTCCCGCGTGGCCGTGCAGACTGGCGACCTCCCGCCTCTCCGCGACTCCGCGTGGCGCGGCCGCCGCCGCCGCCTGGGAGCAAATGAGCAGATCTGGGATCGAGGGACTCGGGAGGTGAGATTAGCTAGGTTCTTGCCTTCTTTGGGTTGGAGACTTGGTGTCTTGGGCGATTGGGTCACAGATCTTGCTTGGGCTTTACTTTTGCCGGATTGGGTGGTGGGCTAGGTGAGAACGCCGAGGAACTCATCTCTGCTGATTTTTCATTTTTTGGGTGCTTGCATACCCAGACTCCCACTCGATCCGCCCGCTTCCATGTGCCTCAGAGGAAGCCAAGAAGCAGATTGATCGGCGACGTCGCCGCCGCGCTTTCGTTCCTTGTCGATCCAAAATTTTATCCTCCAGTTTACACGAAAGCTGATCAGAAGGCTACGGAAGAGTGTAAATCGCAGGCGAAGAACACAGACAAAGATGGTAGCAATCCTCCGAGGACAGACATGGTTTCTGAGATAAAGGCAGACGATGAAATCAAGCAGAGATGACCATAGGGGAATAACGGGAAAGTGGGGAGTTGGAGAGCTATCTATTTGCTCCCTCTTTTAAATTTCTTGTTTAATGTACACCACATAGGCAGGATGTAACAACAAGAAGTCATCTTGACTGATACTGATTTGTTAGTCAAGAACGAAATTTTCAGCAGCAAAAAGGGTTATGCAGTACAGAGTTGGGCCAACTATGGTCTATGGATACAAAACATCAGTGACACGGATAATAATTCCGTTAGTAATTTTAGATTAGCGAAAAGACCAAAATCATATGAAAAATCCATCAAATAATTCGCTTCTTGATGAAACGAGATGCGTCGCTGCACACACACACACACACACATATATGCTTCCATGCTTCCCTTCACCAAAATCATAGGAAAATCAAACCCTAACCCTAGCCTCCCCCTTGCTGCTCCCCTTGCAACCACCTCCCTCTTGCAACTGCTGCCGTCGGAAGGAGAACCAAGGAGTGCTGTCCAGCAGAGAGTCGGCCAGAGAAAGAAGGGGAGGGAAGGAGAAGAGAGAAGGAAAAAAGAGGAAGAATAGGAGGAGGATCTCACGGAAAATTCATGTTTTAGCTTCATGTCTCCTAGAGTAAAGATCTGAGCCCCTTAGATTTATCCTAGGTTAATCTCTATTCAGCTTTTAGAACGTTTGGTCAAGAGGAAGAGTAGATGACTTTTCTGTCCAGGTTCATCAGGATTAGGGCAGAGCATTGCGGGGACAATTCGAGATATTTAGGTTCGGAATTAGAGTTCGGTGTAATTAGAGAAAAGTTAGTTTATCGTGTTAGCTTTCCAAGAAGGTATGGATCGTTAAAAATGGAGTAGTGAGCAAAAAGATACAGCCTCCGAAAGGCTGCTGTCCAGATTCGGGACGTAGATCTTTCGTGTAGAAATTAGCAAAATTAAATATTACTGTCAACTTAAATAGTGTAGGAAACTTTGTGTATTTTTCAAAACTCATATTTTTCATATATGTTCAGATTGTAGAATTAAAGATATAAATTTATGAAACGGACTGTCCTGACAAAACCTGAAACGGTCTTCGGGTAAAGAAACGGGTTAGGAAATAGTAAAATCAGAGTTTCATCTTAACTAGGAAAATGTAGATTGTTTCGTGAGGAATCCAGAAAGTCTTGGATGGTCGAATTTGGAGCTCAAATGAGTAAGATAGGGCCATTTCACTACTGGGACAGCGGGTAGTGCGTCCGGTAGTTTTGGGTTTAAAAGAGTCGGTTTAGCGTAGACGTGTGAGGACTATTAGAATAAAGTGTCGGTACTGTAATGAATGATTTTTTTTTTGTATGTGTTTTGAATTTTTGTCCAAGGAGTGTGGCCTCTTGTGCATTACCGCCGCATCGCTATCCGACGTCACAAGGGTAAACAGGTAAGTGCATGGTAGACGGTGTTCAATGGTTGAACACTGTATGATTTACTATTTATTACTATTATATTGTGGCGCTTTTGCTTTATCTAAATGCAAGTAATGTGAATGGTCTTGAGTTATTTGGTTTTGATGGATATGAGATTGATGGTCGATCATTAGTAATGATGAATATATGATTACTTATGCATTCATATACATCATTGCATATGAGAAGGTGATCATGTTGATCACAACTCCACGGGAGTGGAGGAGGTCTCTGATCCTTGAGGAGGATGGGCTTGAGAGTGTGTCATCGACGAGTGAATACTCATGCTATACCAGTATACGTAAAAGAAGTGCATGTAGACATGTAGCGTAGGGATACATTGAATGAAAAGTAATTGGTGAATGTGTATGAGAATAAATAAGGAGAATTGCATGATTGAGCATGAGAATAAAGAAAAGTGAACAATTGATGTTAATGATGATATTGTGTACTAATGTTTAAACAGTGTTCATTGCTTATTATTGTATTTGTTGATTCGTGGACTCACCCTTGCTTTACTATTGTTTTAGGTGATCGTTGACGACGCTTCTTGGGAGGGGATATCACTTGGAGCACGGCATACACTAAGTCATTTTATCATTGTCATGAAGAAGCTTTATCTTAGCATGATGATTTAACCTTTTAGACTATGATAGATATTGAATAACTCTAGATGACTGCTTGAAACTTGTTATTCATTTAGCAGCCTCTTTTGGACTAGTGTTACTCAATTCTTGAACTGTTATTTTGCTTACTATCTAGGGTTTAAATATATGTGCTTTTCATGTCATTATTTATATGTTATTGTGACCCATGGACGGGTGTTAGTATTGAATTGCTTGCTAGAATTTATTGTTAATTGTTGTTAAAATTAGTAGTTAGGGAAGTTTGGTGGCATTTTGGGCTGAGTGTTGGGCTGGGTGTTACAAAAATTCCATCAAATAATTAAACATGCACATGCACATACTAATTACTATGGCTATGGAATACCACATACAAGCGGGGTGTCCAGCGTATTTGTGCAGCTAGATTTGTTTTGATGTTTGTATAAATGATTGAGAATATATTTATGTATCTTGTAGGGTATTTATATATTTAAGATATTATAAACATTGGAAATGACAATAGAAGTTTGAAGAAAAATACGACCTGAGAAACGTAATTGAAGAATGAGTTTTGATGGAAGAAAAACATTGAGCATAATAAGTTGTTGGAGTTTTTAGAAACTAATCACTTTCCATCATACATAAATCATGTAGCTGCATGCCCCTATTCTTACTCTATTAGTATCTAGTTACATTTTTTCAAATTGTATGCATGCACATGTACCTCTATTTAATCTCAATCAATGCTATGTGTGTGGCAAATTATCTTATTACTTTACATGGTATTAGAGTACATTGCTCATGCATACACCGATACACCACGGGCGACCTATCTTGAACTTATCTTCCCTTACACGTCAGCTGCCCCACCGAACCATGTGTCTTCTATCCCTTCTCATCGTCATGGCTTTTTTTTGCTTCAACCTCCAACAGTAAGACCGAACCTTAATTGATCCATCTCAGTCGCTACCTTTTTTAATGCAATACTTTATCACATAGGTATATTCTACTTCTCCTCAATTATTGCTTAATGTTAACCATTGCGACATCAACACGCATACACATGCAACTGTCGTCGATCCCAGCTGGGTATACGTGCCATGCTCTCTTTAGTGACCCCGAGTCTATTCCCTACGACTGCATCATCTCTACTCCAAACTTTTTACTCCTCTACCTCTGTACGTTCGTGCTTCTATTCATATGAATGCATGCATGTACATACACATGCATGATATTATACATGCTCGATGTCATCATCTCTCACTACTACAGAAAAGGCTTTCACAGACGGTTCAAAAACGTCATCACAGACGGTTTCGTGAGCCGTCTGAGTTTATGGGTCAGTGATGACATGAGGTCATCACGAGCGGTTTTGAATCGCTGCGTGATGTATACTTTCCTGAGCGGTTTGTGGTTCAAACCGTCATGATAATAATATCATAGACGGTTTCATCCACAAACCGCTCATGATAAGCAATATCACGAGCGGTTTCATCCACAAACCGTCTGTGATAAGCACATATCACGAGCGGTTTGACCACAAACCGCTCGTGATAAGCACATATCACGACGGTTTCAGCCACAAACCGTCTGTGATAAGCACATATCACAGACGGTTTGTGGTTGGAACCGTCTGTGATGACTTTTCTCTATAAAGGCCCAAGCAGTGGCTGCTTGTACCATTAAATCCGGCATCATATATATATTACATATATATTGTTACGTGATCTCTCGGCCACTTTGGGGGATCGTCCACATGACATGAGAAGGATGAGGCGGTAGCCACGGGCAACCTCATTGAGCCCTTGCAAGTATAAAAAGTATGGATGCAAGGAGGCGTTAGGACATCAATTACAGATTGGGCGTCGCTATGTTCGAAAGTGTCGATTGATCTTGGTACTCCGTGGAAGTGGCATCATGTATTAGCAACTATCCATTCTTGAGTATGTAATCGTCTTTAAACCCAACAAGAACACTAAGCAACCATTCTCATATTTCAAAAGAATTCTCAACTTGTTGCTTGGTGTTCTTGTTGGCTTTAAAGACAATTACATGCTCAAGAATTGTTGGTTGCTAATACATGATGCCACTTCCCAGTCGGAGTAGTTGCGCATCAACGTCACTTTCTGAACATAGCGACGTCCAATCCAGATAATTGGATGTCCGACCGCTCTCTTTGCATCCATACTTTTTAAACTTACAAGGGCTCAATGAGATTGCCCGTGGATACTGTCTCATTCTTCTCATGCTGCGTGGACGACCCCTCGAAAGTGGCTGAGGACTACGAGTAATATATATATAATATATATATGATGCCGGTTTTAATGGCACAAGCAGCCACTGCTTGGAGACTTTATAGACAAGAGATTATGAATGGAATGGTAGGACGACTGCACGCAAGAGGTAGGAGAACTTGACCGCATGAACAAGGGACTATTAATATGAACTAATTATCAATTCAATTTCAGCATAAGACTATTGACACCATTACATCACAGAGCAAGGGACTATTAATATGAACTAATTATCAATTCAATTTCAGCATAAAACTATTGACATCATTATATCACACAAAGAAGAGGACTATTAATATGAACTAATTATCAATTCAATTTCAGCATAGGACTATTTACATCATTACATCACGAGCAAGGGGACTATTAATATGAACTAATTATCAATTCAATTTCAGCATAAGACTATTGACATCATTACATCACACAACAAAGAGGACTATTAATATGAACTAATTATCAATTCAATTTCAGCATAGGACTATTTACATCATTACATCACGAGCAAGGGACTATTAATATGAACTAATTATCAATTCAATTTCAGCATAAGACTATTGACATCATTACATCACACAAAGAAGAGGACTATTAATATGAACTAATTATCAATTCAATTTCAAAGATAAGATTATTTACATCATTACATCACAGAGCAAGAGGACTATTAATATGAACTAATTATCAATTCAATTTCAGCATAAGACTATTAACATCATTGAGCAGTTCATCAGCAAGAGAACAAGACCAAGGGTGTCCAAACCCACCACACAAGTAGTAGCCCTCGGCATCCATCGCAGAGCACTAGCTAGCCATTTTCATCACAGAGCAAGGGGGTAGAGAGCAGAGAGGACCTTAGTACAACAAGAACCACGGTGGCGACCCCACCACCAAAGACAACCCTCATCCATTTCCTTTACCTTGCATAAATCACACAAACATCGGGACACAACTTAAGGTTCATGCATAAAAATCAAACTCAACAAAAGACATTAAGCTAACAGATCTAGAGGAGAATAGAGGAGGATGGGAAAGCAAAGCCGGCCGGGCCCTAGCAGGCGCATAGGGTCGGGCGGCGTCGGCGACAGGTCGGCGGCGTCGAGGTGGGGAGGAACGGAGTTAGGCGGGCGCAAACCCTAGCAGAGCCGGGAGTGACGAGAGTTTGGGCGTCATCGTGGTTGTGGCTTAACGGTGACGCCGCAAAAGACACTCTTATCGTCTTTAATGTCTTTTGCAAAGGTCACCAGAGTGCTAACCGTCGGCAACGGAAGAATGGCGGTGTCGGCGGACGGGAGGAGCGGACGAGAGTAAGGCCACCGGGAGTGACGAGTTAGAGCGCAAACCCTAGCGGCAAGCGGGCTAGCTCCTACTTATAAAGAGATTTATCGAGACGATTCTATTATGGAACCGTCGGTGATAATTATCACGAGCGGTTCCATAATAGAGCCGCTCAGGATATAGATATATCACGAGCGGTTCCATAATAGAGCCGTCTCGTGATATGGGACATATCACGCACGGTTCCATAATGGAACCGTCGTGAAATGGTTTTTTCAAGTATATATATACAATTACATGACATGAAGAAATTACATGTTTATATTAAAAAGCGAAACCTATAATTAAACAAGGTTTTTCTAGTGGCGAAGGTAGGTCGCTATCTCCATCTGTAATACTTCATAAGCGGCGTGTATCAGATCGGACGATTCTCGATCATCGTGACGAAGCTCAAATGCGTCCACCTGCTGACGCTCGTTCGAAAGTGTCTCCCAAGACCCTCGATCGTTGAACCAAGAAGAATTGAGCCCATAGGCTCTCTTCCTTGCTTGAGGGTCTCGGCCGTCGACTCGATGCTTTGCCGCCTCGATTCCACAGTCAAGTGACGGCAAGCCTCCCGAGACATGCAACGTCGTTTTGGAGGACTATGTCGATGACGCGTAAACTTCGCCGAAGTGGGAGATCACCCGAAGACACGGCGGAGGAGGATGTCAAGACGGCGGAAGGGCCGCCACCGCTTCCCGGCAAATTCTGCTGCAAGCAGAGGAGTGAAGACACTATTGATCAAACAAGTGTTCTTCCGCAAAGACGGTTCAACGTGCACCGAGAGAGGTGCTCAGACAAGGCGGCCAGAAGGCCATCGATGCGGCGACAAGGAAGAGGCAGCCATTTCGCTTTTTTATAAGTATGTGGGGATGATCATCTTGGATGGCGGATGATCCTTTTATAAAACAAGGAATAAATTCGAGCGTGAGATTTAAGAGACGATCGGGAGCCGAAGCGGATCGATGCGATGAAGAGACGATCGGGAGCCGAAGCGGATTGGCGATTTAACGAGCGACCGGCGATGAAGAAACTCACGCTGGGCGATATTATCACGAGCGGTTATTTTTAATAACCGCTCAGGATATTAATTAATATCACAGACGGTTCTTGTTGAACCGTGCGTGATACTTCACGACGGTTGTGTTTAAAACCGCTCGGATATCTTGATTAATATCACAGCGGTTACGAACAAGAACCGCTTGTGATACTTCACGACGGTCTTCAACATGAACCGCTCGTGATATTGCCTCTTCACGAGCGGTTTTTAAGCGCGTTAAAGATGTACGACGCCTCTAAACCAAAACCGTCTGTGATTGAATGTAATACCGACGGTTTCGGTCAACCGTCTGTGATGAGGCGTCCAGTATTAGCCTTTTTGTAGTAGTCGTGTTAGTCGTTCCTCTTCTTCGACGTTGGCCAACTCAACACCTTGGCTTCCTCACTAACCGTGACAACCTCCCATCTTCACTGATACTGATATGTCTGTTTTAGTCATTGTCTAATGATATGGATAATATGTTTGCCATCGCCTGCGACGACGTACCCCTTACTAGTGATGGCATGCTCCTAGTTACCCGATGGCCCCATATCATCCATAACCCACCTTCAATGCAAAGCTCCATCTCTTCTCTGCCAGGGCTTCCCATCACTGAGCTTCTTTGGCTACAAACTTCTTCAACAACACCGACGCTCACCACTTGTCATCGCGGCTCTTGGCTCCTTTAACACTGGACTTTTTCTTCAATGACTTCGGCGAGGAGAACGAAATTATCCTAGTTGAACGGCTAAGGTGAGCGGCACAATATTGTCCTCATCTCCATCGCCGCCGCCTCAGCTCTTCGCTTCCCCGTAGGTCAATGTCTTCTTACAGGACAGATCGATATCACTGCACTCTTTTGTGATCTCATCCGATACCATCTCTGACATCCTCATTATAACTTTTTTTATTGAAAATTTCAATTTTTTTATTTTTATTCTATAGAAAGCTACAATAGAAGCACATAACATTGAGAGCGAACGTGATGACTTCTTTTGTGTCTCCCCCGACATCATTCGTGCAATCGTCGTTACAAATTTTATTTTTATTCAATATTTTAATTATTTTTATTGCAATTCGTATACAAATCAAACTGCTAAATTTATTTAATTTATTCTCAATTTAGTTATTTAGGATTTTACTTTGAATTTTTATGGAAATCAAATTGTAAATTTGCTTTTATTTTTTATTTCGAATTTTAGTTCTTTTCCATCTAATTGTATTGAAATCAAATTGCTAGTTTTTTATTCGAATTGTAGTTATTTTTTGGGTGGATTTAGTATACAGATCTAATTGCTAATTATTGTTTAATTTTTATTCGGATTATATTTTTAGAATTTATATCAAAATCAAATTGCTAATTTTATTTTATTTTTATTCTAACTTTCAGCTTTTTGTTGGGTTTCTTATGCAAATCTAATTGCATTTTTGTTTTTTATTCTAAATTATAATTATTTAGGATTTTACTTAGGAATTTGTATGGAAATCAAATTGCTAATTTTATTTTATTTTTATTCAATTTCAGCTTTTATTGTACATGATATGGACTCTTTTACTTAGGAACTTGTATGGAAATGAAATTGTGGATTTTATTTTATTTTATATTCCAAAGTTCAGTTTTATTGTACTTGACATAGACTCTTTCTTTTAATCTAGACCATTATTGCTAATGTTTTAATATCGAACTTATAAAATGAATGCTAGGGGGGGTTCCTTAATCGAGACTACATACGAATGAGACACAAGGATTTAGACAGGTTCGGGTCTTCTCCTGGGAGAATAACAACCTTAGTCCTGTGTTCTTATATTGATTGTGCTTATAACAAGAGAGAAGTCACCGAAGACTAGAACTAATGACTCATGTCTGTTATGTTGCTTGTGCCGCTTCTTTCTTCTGTCCATCGACGTCATCCCTTATATAGCATCTGAGGGGTGGCAGTTGCACATGCCAGGAGACGCCTTAATGGTTGATGAATTGCGCACGTTGATAACAGTTATTGTCAGAAAGATTACTCACCACGTTCGCCTTGCGGTTATGTTAGAGACAGAGATCAATATGTGCAGTTATACCAAAGGATAATGGCACATATTTACTACTGCGTGTAATTAGACATAGTGTATGAGGTCCCTAGTCGATTTGGTCCACATATCTGTAGTCCTTATCGACCATATGGTGGTCGTGACGGACTTGGTCATAAATTAAAATTAAAATTAGCAGTAAATTAAAATTTTCTAAAAGAAGAAGCATAAGCGCAGATTAATATCAAACACACCGCCAAACCATCTCATATAAAATAATATAATTAGAATTCAGCAATAGAATTTTACAACCGAAACTACTGCCGCATTAATGAATCATCCATATAACAGCAGAGCTAGAGCTGGCCAAATGGGTCGTGTACTCATTGGGTTCAAGACAAGGCACGACACTCTTCGACCGCCCACGTCGACGCACGTCCGCATTATTCATGGGTCACCACGATAGCTTCGGCCGTGCTCGGCGGACTTCCGAAGATGATCGCCAAAGACGACATGGCACGAATAGTATCACAAGACTGACCGTACCCGAGCATAGCATGGTTCGGCCTACCAAGGGCACTATTAATCGCTTTTAATATACATATATAATTTTATTTTTATTTATTAATATTTGTATGATTTTCTTTCCATTTTTAATACTTATATGGTTTTATTTTGCGTTTTTAAATTTTATATAGCTCATTTTATAAGTATATATAAATTTATTTTGGTTTTTTTATTTTTTCTATGATTGTTTTTTCAATTTATCATGTCTTATGAGCTAAATGACAAATGTTTTAATGAGTTAGCTATTTGAACATTAATAAAATTTTATTACATTTTCAATATGATTGCCTCATTTTTTTTTTCAATTTTCATGTCTACTTCTGAATTCTACATATTTTTTAAATTTTTCTGGTAATTTTTTTTGATTTTTTCATTCTGTCGGGCCAAACAGGCTAAACGGGCCACATTTGACCCGATGGGCTAAACGGTCATTTGTCGACGACCACAAAGACTTAACGGCCGACGGCCATGCGTGGTGTCACCCGGCCCGACATTTAATAGTAGCCGGTTTAACGACCCGTTTGGCCAGCTATGAGCAGAGCCATTTGCAAAAATCCATTGCATGCAAAAGTAAAGTATTACAATCTCGAGTTTAATTACAATAATTCGTGCAAGCAAAAATAAAACAGTGGTACAAGCTCTGAATTAATTACATTCGATCAAAATATAAAATTACAACTTAAGTACATTACAAAAGAAAATAATAAAGTATTGTATTGCATGTTGCAGAAGCCTCCTTGCCATCTGTCCATTTATCACCAGTCTATCGAACCATTCCTCGATCCACATTCCATCGTCCGCCAAAAACCCAGAAAATATATATAGCAAACCAAAAGTGTTAAGTTAGAAAAGAATAAAGGAGGTTGCCGTCAGATTACCGAAGCTCAGCAGGGTTCTCAGACCAACCTAAGTTAGTCAGCACATTGATCATCATGATACCCAGGACAACCTAAGTCAATCGACACCCTTCACTTCCGTAGGTTTCATTACCCGGCATTTATTAAAACCCAACACCCATGTTTACGAGTATAGTAGCTGAATCACCCTTTGGACCAAAAGAGCCATGAGCAAATAGTATCATGTGAGAGCCATATGGACAAGGGCAAGGGCATAGTGGCCATGTGCATAGCCAAAGGGAAAGCTAGCCAAATGCACCCATCTTTAAAGCCATTCTCACTCACAAGCAAGCCCCCATTCATTCGCAACCAAAACCAACCCATTCACTTCACAGCCAACACACAAGCTCCCATTTCTTTCACACCCAAGAGAGCAAAGCCACCATAGAGTAGCAAACAAAGCAACATGCCCCTACTGCCATCCACCACCAAAACCCACCAAGTGCAAGGCCAAGCATCACCATCTCCCTGTCAACCAAAGGAGCAAGCACAAGTCTCACAAGACCAACATACATCAAGCATCAAGCACCCTCAGCCACACAAGGGAAGACAAGGCCAGGGGTCAAGGAGACAAGAAAAGGGGGGAGGGCAGAGGATGACCACCACCACGGCCATCGTCATCAGGCACTACCATTTCCAGTCCCAACTCGGCCAACAAGGTAAACCAATATATCCTCGCACCCAGATGTATTCTGGCCCAAACCAAATCACCCATATGAGCCAAGCCATTCACAGAAGCAACATTTTACAGTATGCACACAGAGAGCCATCCATAGCATATTCACTCATCCATCCATCACAGAGCAGGAATGATAAAGGGTGTAGAGGTAGAGGGGAGTAGAGAGGTACCTCAGTGCAATCAGGCACCACGACCACGACATTAGCCCACTTCCATGTCATTCATCATGCATGAAATAGAAACAACCAAACATCAAAACATATTGCCTTTCTCAAGCATAAATATCAAAAGCAGCAAAACAAAAAGGGGTAATTAGGTCAATGACATCACATTAGAGCGTAATCGGAGGAATGACACTCCGTTCTCCTCGGGTTGGAAAATAACATCACGAACATCAAAAAATTAAACAAATGACATCTTGGCCAGTTACCTCGTTTCCAGAATTTTTTTAAAATAGAAACTGAGCTCAAAAAATTATCAATTTTTTTGTGGAGTCTCTTGACACAGTTTAATTGCTTGTGTATTTTTTTTTCAAAACTTTATACATTGTGATTTTGTCTCTAAAATTCATTTAATTATATTGTTTGTAGGAAATTTCTAATATAGAAAATGACGTCCAAGCATTATGAATTTTTTTTAGGCTCCTTACATAGTGGACTTGATTATGTAATTTTTAGAATTTTTACAAAATTAATTAATACAATTTCATAATGTCCTTACATTATGAAATATTAGACTTCTCACCAAAGGACATTATAAAATTGCATTACTTAATTTTGGAAAATTTTGGAAAAATTACATAATCAAGTCCATTATGTAAGGAGCCTGAAAAAAATTCATATTGTTCGGACCTCATTTTATATATTAGACAATTCCTACAAACAGTATAATTAAATGAATTTTAGAGACAAAATCAGAATGTATAAAGTTTTTTTTTTAAAAAATACACAAACAATTAAACTGTGTCGGGAGACTCTACAAAAAAATTGATAATTTTTTGAGCTCAGTTTTTATATTTAAAAAATTCTAGAAACGGAGGTAACTGGCCAGAATGTCATTTGTCTAATTTTTCGATGTTCGCGATGTTATTTTCCAACCCAAGGAGAACGGAGTGTCATTTCTCCGATTACACTCTAACGCGATGTCATTGACCTAATTACCCCAAACAAAAAAAATAGGGAAGACCAAGAGCTCGGGTTGGCCGCACCGGCATGCAGCTCGTGCCAAAGGCTGAGCCAGGACACCTAGGCCGAAGGGGGGGGGACCAGAGAGGGGCCGAGGCCGAGGTCGAGCCGTGGGCTGAGGGAGCAGGGGGCGACCTTGGGGGCGGCCGAACCAGGCGGGCCGTGCGACGGTGCTCGCGGAAGGAGGAGCTTGGGCGAACCAGAGCGGGCTGAGGGAGCCAGGGACTAGGCTAGCGACCCAAAGCGCAGGCAGAGGTGAAGTAGTGGCGCAGGAGCCGAGCCGAGGCGGTGAGATCCGGAGCCGGGAGAGCGGTGCGTGGGAGAGCCGGGGAGCCGGAGGCGCAGTGGGGCGGTCGGAGGTGAGCCAGGGGCGCGGCGCTAGAAGGGAATGGGCCAAGCCGGGGGGACCGAGTGCACGACCTCGCGAGCGCCAGGACGGCATAGGGAGCTAGGCCGACAGCCGGAGGAGGAGGCGCCATGGAACATGCTTCGGTGGAGAGTGAGCTCCAGGAGGTGGAAATGGAGATTGGGGAGGAGGGGAGATAGAATGGGGAAAAGCAAGGAAGAAGAAAGGAGCTTACCTGCGAGTTTTGGGCAAATCGCCAGAAAATTGATTTTTTAAAACCCCATACAGATGAATATCAGTATCTTGACCGGTAGAAAATAAAAATAGAAAAATACATAAAAAAATTATCAAAGACTATTTAGCGAAATTAACTGCCAATAAAAATCACTAAATTAGACAAATAAATTTGATATGTTAGAAATAATTTGTTGTAATAGATTAATTAAATTAAACATCACCGAGTTTATTTAAAAAAGCAAATAAATTTGTACGCACTTAAATAAAATCAATTAGGCGTATTTGCGCGAATAAAATTTGATAGACATAGTGTCATGTGAATACGAGCAGTATTTTATTTTCCATGCAAGAAAACACTAGTATCGGTAACCTCAATCCTGAAGCCGATAGACCGTAGAACTAACGCAGTCGAAGAGTGCTAACTGGACGGGGGTCCAAAAAATGTTATTAAATTAAAATTCGCAAACGAAAAGAGTCATTTGACTAATGTACACCTAGTAGCACCCAATTGCTACTACTTATTTACTTATTTATTTATTATTCGCACCGTCGTATAAATTTCAGCAAACGAACCAACGCAAGCAGGAGTATCTGATCCGTTACCCATTGACGCTGATCTTTTCTACAATTCCGAAGGCAAGCTTATCTCTTGAACATAAATATAGTTATATTTAAGGTAAACTGTATATTGATGTATCATATATGTACATGCATCAAAACTATGTTTCAAAATCCAATCGGATTTAAGATGAAAATAAGAGGAAGATAAGAAACAAGAATGAGTTGGGGAAAGAGTTAATATTATGGCTGGTAAAGGGGGCCCGGGCAGGGGAACACCACGACGACGATGATGATGAGGGAAGAGGTGGATCCCTTTATATATAGTTAATATATAAGGATCAACAAAACTCTCACCTAGATCAAAGGCCATAAATTCAGTGCTAACCATTTCTCCGTTTCAACGAGTAGAAAATGCTACCTTGTTACGTAATTATATTATCCACATTGGGTAAGTAATATGGATGAATGGTGTGGGTCTGGAGGGAAACTCGGCCCAACCAAGGCGCTATAGTACCGCATAGTGGAGTGTTGGGTCTGGAGGGATAATCGGCCCAACCAACATTACTGGAACTCGGTGGATGACGAGGTCAGCACCGACGGAAAGTAATGGGTGGAGACTTAATCATGTAACCTAGAAAACGTTCTGTATTCTGAACTCGAAATCGCATCAAAGGAAATGTGGTGGACCTAGCACAGAGAGAGCTCAGAATAGCTATGGGTAAAGTGATACAAGCATGCGCAGTGCTATATATCAAATCATGAATTCATGTGTGTCTCCTAGATTGGAGTCTACGGAAAACTCTAAGGGTCTATCTTCTCTCCGAGTGACAAGTAGTCTTTTCAATATTAAAACTTGCCACTTAAATTTTTTATGAGTTATTTATTTTTAGAAAAGAGATGAGCTAGAAAATGTAATAACAATAGAGATGAGTCATCCAATGCATTTTGTTATTAATGCTTGCTGAGTACATTAGTACTCAAATTTGCTATTATTCTCCTTTGTTAGATTCTAGTCTGGCCGGGAACTATCCCGAGTGGGACGAAGGACACGCAGGTACCGAAGAGACCGCAGGAAACGAGGGCATTGACTACAAGGACGATGGCGAGCTGGGCAACTAATTCGACGAATGGGACAAGTAGACGACAGGAGGATAAAGGCAGGCAAGCGAGGGAAAATCCGTTTCCCATTGTAATTAAATAATTGTATTAAAGGCTATAGTGTTACGTTGCTAACTGTGTAATAAAGTGCAGTTTCTATCTTATTGTTTTGCTGCGTAGACTTTGGTTAGACTTACTATTCGTTTGAGTGGTGTCCTACCGAGCAGACAAATAGTAATCCGTATGCTTAAGTGTGATTACTCTCTGGGGTAATGACACGGGGCGCCACAGTGTGTTATTTCTGTCCAGGCTAAATCTTTTTGGAGCTCTTTTCTTTTCGAAACCGGGGATACTTGATTTCCAATTACTCCCTCTAGTCACAAATAAATATCGTTATAGACATTGATACAGTTTTCAAAACGCAACTTTGACCACTAATTTATATTGTAATGTAGTTATAATATCTAATAAAATTATAATATTATGAAAATATTTTTGGAGACAAATCTATACATATGATTTTCATGTATCCAATCTAAATGTTTTAAAAGATATCGATAACCAAAGTTTTAAAAGTTTGGCTACAACATATCCCAAAATGATACGTATTTGTGACCGGAGTATGAGATGGAAACATAGCAGCGGTTCTTACACTGATCAATTGCAAACCCAAGTATACCGAAACGAAGCAGCTAGCTAGCTTTTTCGTACTACCGGTACCAATTCTACATATATGATCGATCACAGGCCAGCTTCATTACATCATTCGAAGTTTGGAGACCAGCAACCCCAGACGTTTGTCCTGATCAAAGACAGCTTCAGTCCTTCGTGGCTCCAAGCACCGGCTCTTGCACATCTTTTCCTTATGCAGCTCTTTCCTCCTCAACAACCCGGGCAGCTGAAGTTGAGCAGCGCAAGCTAGCAGTAGCAGGGCATACAAAAAGTGTAAAACAGCCAAAGGTGATTTAATCAAAACCTTTCCAGAACTTGCTTCTGCAAAAATAACTTTTAATATTTTACTTTATTGAACAATTGGAATATATTAAAGCTGCGACAACTTGAAATCTTCTCATCTACGCAGGCCTGTTATGGTCCATCAATTAAGAACTTCCATAAACAATTTAGGCTCTCTTTGGGACGACTTTGGTTTCAGCTTTTCACTCGAAAAAGCCAGAAGTCATCCCAAACGAACGACCTTTTCCAGCGGCTCTTCGAAAAGCTAGAAGCCGTTTATAACGTGGGAAAGCCGAAAGCTGCCTAGGGAAACTTCCTACAGCTTCGGCTGGCCCTAGGCAGCTTTCGGCAGGATTGACTTCCGACTTTACTCCTAAAGTTGGGGTAACTACCCACTTTTTGCCATTGAACAAAACCCCCCTCCTCCTCCCTCGCCCGCCCACCTGAAACCCTAACTGCGGGCCCGCACCCATTCCTTCCTCCCCCGGCTCCCTCCTCCCGCGCTGGAACCGTCGACATCCTCCTCCCGCGTCGGACTTGTATGCAAATTGCCATCAATTGTCGTTAATTGTCGTCAATTACGTTAATATTTACTTGTGTGCAAATTATCGACAATTGTCGTTAGTTCTCGTTAATTGCCGTCAAGTGTCATTATACGGCATCAAACAAGTCATCATTTGTCTCAGGCATTTCAGATATTTTTCAACTGAGAAGCTCCAGTCAACCTACCTAAAAGCCAGACTGCCAAACACCAAATCTACTACTATTGGTTAATCTGTGTCTTCCCTAGGGAAAGTAAACAAGATGAGACTTTTTGGGAAAGACAGGGTTAGCACTTCCTTCTCTTCGAGATTGAACATCAATTGCAACGATTCGATAAACAATTTATTGGGATAGCTGTGTAGATAAACAATGGCCCCCCTCCCCCCGCCGCGAACCATATAGGAGGTTTTCTCCTCATACGGTTTTGTATAGTATTATTATGTGCTGAATAAACCAATGCAGTCGGAAGCTGCTTTTCATAAAAGCTACAGTCATACCAAACAGGCACTCAGAGTGTGGCTAGGCTAAGGACCGGTTTGACACGACTGTAGCTTTTTTAAAAAGTGACTTCTGAAAGGGCTGCAGGGCTAAACGACTGAGCTAAAGAGGTTTGGTGTTTGATTGACTAACTTTTAGGTAGGCTGGCTGCAGCTTCTGAGATGAAAAATATCTGAAATGGCCATGAGGCAAATGATGGTTTGTTTGATGCCGTTTAACGGAAATTAATGCAATTGACAGTAATTAACAACATTTAACGTCAGCTAACAACAAGTGACAACAATTAACGCAATTCACCGTAATTAACGTAATACACTGCAATTAACGACAATTAACTTTGTGTGGATTTGATTTTTATTTTTACTTTTATCTTTTTGCATGTGACATATAGAACTTTGGATGGAATTAAAATTGTCAATTGTGATCAAAGGCTCCACTTTGTCATCGGCAACAAGAACTGCTGCAGCTCCAGCATTTTGCGCATTCCATCCCTTTGTTGTGAAGTAGCAGTCTACACATTACAAAGCATTAAAGCACAATTTTTTGGTAATGATTATAAACATTGCCAGTGATATTGTCACCTAAGAAGTAGGACAGAAGACAAAACCAAACATCCAAATGACGTGATTATATGTTTTCACAGAACATAACAATACTAGCGTGTTTCTTTCCTAACAAATGACAAATAATGAACAATTATACATATTTTTTTATAACCCTTTTAACTTAAATTTTGGACTGATTCCTACTAAACTGGTTCACATATTTTATTGTCATTGCTTTCCACATATGCACCGTCCTATTTTATAGTTTTTCTACTGGTTGCTTCTTTGTTGAACAAATATGGCTAAATAATATTAAAACACATCTAATTAAAACCCTTCTATGATGATGGTACTGTAGTAGAGATTCCCTTCTTTGGGGCATTACAATTGTGGAATTTCACGAAATAGCTCAGTAAGACTTTTCTAGTTGCACGATAGGGAAAATCATCTTCTGGAGAGAGGTATGTGATATCAAATACAACAGAAAACTAAACAATTGAGAAATCCCCTTACTCACTCAAAGCACAAGAACTGAATACAAGCATACGTACACATCTTTCTCCAAACAGGGATAGGCCAAGCCACCAAGGCACCAAATTACTTACCCAAAATTTCAACAATCCCTGCAGTTAAGTAACAGGCAGACACAAAACTGTGCTAAGTACCAAATTACACACAGCTGCGCAAATATGTCTGACAAAAACTCTCCACTCAATGACATTATGCAACAATGCATCTAACTATCCATTGGGTAAGATGTTAGTGTCGCAACAAGACTGGTTTGTAACTAGGATAAAAATTGTAAGTTTGCAAGATAGGTTACTGGCCATGTCTAACCTTACAATAAATTGATACATTTCAGTATATCATATACATTTGCTGCATAATGTACATACATAAAGAAATGTTCGACACATTTATTCGCTAATTCACACCACAACAAATTGATACTAATTGGACATTGCCACATGCCATACCGGCATTAGTAAATAAATTTGCATCTACACTTGTTGCATCATGCTCTTTGTTTCTGAGAAGAAAAAAAGGATTGTATTTTATCACATGTTTGCTGGCACTAGTAAATAAATTTGCACTGCCTTTGGAGATATTAAAGCTACTGTCAGCAAAAGTTCTATTCGTTTGTAAATAAACTTGGTTGCATGCCAATTGAAATCTGCAGTGAATTGCTCCAGATCTGTCTCACCAACCTATCATCAACTCCGTGGACAATAAACGTCGCAACTAACTAGCCAGCCATGCATGGACATCACTTCCATCAAAAAGGGCTATCTAGCTAGTACATCAACAACAGGGATTGAAACAATGGAAGTGCCACTTTCATACACTATCGGAAACGGTTCTCCATTTCTGGGCAAACCTTCCAGCTCGGCCATCCCAACAGAGGAAGGAAGGAAGGAAGCAGGCCATCCCAGCAGAGGAAGGAAGGAAGGAGGAAGGAGGCGGCCGGAGAAGCGGGCCCAGTTAGAAAAGGAGTTGGAGGAGGGAGGCGGCACCTGGCGCACGGGCTCGGTCGGAGGGAGGAGGGAGCTGGCGCGCGTGTCAGATCCTAACAGAAATCGTAAACTAAATCGAGTGATTCGGTTCTGAAATTTCTGGGATCTGAAAACAAAAAAACTAATGAGATAGGGCAAGAACGAGATGTGGGGATAAATTCTACTTTTCATTCATATGCTTTCCCCATTTTTCTCTTTGGCTTATATGCTGCCAATGTTCAGAGTCGGTTCAACACCAACGCGCAGTAAAAACAGATATAAAGTCACTGGCAATGTCTTGTGATAGTAAACAGTAAATAGTAAGCAGTAATTACTAGAGCTATTACAGTAGTCGATGCATTTACAACGAGTTAAGGTGCGAGCATCGCGTTGGATCTTTTATTGCGAGATATCCTCACGCCGTTTTTCTTCGCTTCCCTTCAGACTCGGTGCCGACTTCACTTAAACGGTTCAACTTGAACATAATTCTTCAGAGTGTCCAATTCTTAAAGGTTCAGAACAACAGAACCTAACAATTCCCCCTTCCTTGAATAAATCCTTGTCCTCAAGGTTGAAAGTCTGGAAACGTTGCTTGTATAAAGGATGCATCTTCCCATGTAGAGTCTTCAGGAGGTAAACTCTGCCATTGGATCAGCCATTGAACTACTGGCAGGTTGTTTCGGGGAACAACTCTCCTCTGTAGAATTGCTGTCGGTTTAGATTTAATCCTTCCTTCTTCATCAACCAATGGCAGATGTGAGCAGGGAATAGCCTTGTCTCCACGATGTTTCTTCAATTGACTCACATGAAATACCGGATGTATCGCTGCTTCTTCTGGCAATAACAATTTGTAAGCTGCCTTCCCAATTCTTTCCATCACTCTATATGGCCCATAATATTTTGTAGTTAGTTTAAGTGATTGTCTCAGCCCCAATGCCACTTGTCGATATGGTTGCATCTTCAAATAGACCATATCCCCAACTTGGAACTCCCTCTTAGTTCTTCTAAAATCAGCGAAATGTTTGATTCGGCCCTGAGCTGCACACAGATTTTCTCTTAACCTCCTAAGCATGGATCCTTTTTCTACAAGTATTCCCTGTACTTGGGGAGTCACTGAACCTGGAATTACCATCTCATTGATCTGCGGTGGAGGAAAACCATATAGAGCCTGAAATGGTGCGGTTTTCAGTGAGGTGGGGTAAGAAGAGTTATACCACCACTCTGCCAACGCCATCCACTCCATCCAACACTTGGGTTCTTGAAATGCCATACACCTCAAATAGACTTCAAGACATTGGTTCACTCGCTCAGTTTGTCCGTCAGTTTGGGGGTGGTATGCAGTGCTTAAACTCACCTGCACTTGTATTGACCTAAATAATTCTTGCTATAACTTACTTGTGAATATCCTGTCTCGGTCAGTTACAATTACTGAGGGCATTCCATGCAGTTTATAAACGTTATTCATGAAGAGATTGACCACTTGTGATACGGTGTAAGGATGAGACAAAGCAATGAAATGTGAATACTTAGTCATTCGATCCACTACCACCAAAATGACATCTTTTCCTTTTGATTTTGGCAATCCTTCCACGAAATCCATGGAAATATGGGTCCAAGCCATGTTAGGAACAGGTAAGGGTTCTAATAATCCCGGGTATGGTTTGTTTTCAGCCTTTGCCCTCTGACACACAGCACATTCTGATATGTACTTGCACACTTGGATCTTCAATCCTGGCCAATAAAATAACCTTTTAATTCGTTGGTATGATGCTCTCATTCCAGAATGGCCTCCCAGTGCTGAGGCATGAAAGATTTCAATCAATTGTGGTCTTGCACACCTAGTCCTGCCCACATAAATCCTTCCCTTATATCTCATTATTCTAGAATGCAAGGTATATAAGGAATTTGTGTCTGGTGTCAAGCTTAGTTGCTCCAAAAGTTGTTTACAATGGTCATCTCTTTCATAGCTCCTTTCCACTTCCTCAACCCATAGGGGAACAATTGATGTTACAGTGGCCATACAAGTATGTGCTCTCCTTGATAATGCATCTGCAGCTACATTCTCTTTGCCCTTTTTATATTCAATGGAATAACTATACTCTAGTAACTTTAGCATAAGCTTGTGCTGAATATCCTCTGTCAACCTCTGATCAGTCATGTACTTTAGGCTTTTCTGGTCAGTTTTGATGACAAAATGTGTCCCCAACAAATAATGTCTCCATTTCCTAAGAGCTTCTAGGATGGCCAAGGTCTCTTTGTCATATGTGGATAGGGAAGCAGACTTGACCCCTAGTGTTTTACTCATATAAGCAATTGGTCTCTTGCCCTGCATTAACACTGCTCCTACTCCACTCCCACTAGCATCAGTTTCCAACACAAAAGACTTGGTGAAATCTGGTAGAGCCAAAACTGGAGCACTGCTCATAATAGTTTTTAGTCAGTGAAAAGCTTCTGTTTGATTCTCTCCCCAACAAAAAGCATTCTTTCTGAGCATATCATGCATGGGCCCGCATAGTTGTCCATACCCCTTGATGAATCTCCTGTAATACCTAGTGAGTCCCAAGAAACCCCTGAGTTGAGTCAAATTTTCTGGAATGGGCCAATCCAGCATGTCTTTCACTTTACTGGGATCAGTAGCGACTCCCTGACCAGAAATTATGTGACCCAAATACTCCACTTGTGGAACAGCAAATGTGCATTTACTCCTCTTAGCATACAACTGGTTTCTCATTAATATCTCCAACACCATCCTCACATGCTTCAAGTGTTCCTCTGCAGATTTACTATAGATCAAGATATCATCGAAGAAGACTAGCACAAACTTTCTCAAATACTCAACAAAGAGTCGATTCATCAAAGCCTGAAAAGTGGTTGGAGCATTTGATAACCCAAAGGGCATAACCAAGTATTCATAATGGCCAAAATGGGTTCTAAAGGCAGTCTTATACACATCCTCCTCCCTCATTCTGATTTGGTGATATCCAGACCTTAAATCCAATTAGTGAAGATCTTGGCCCCATGCAACTCATCGAGTAAATCCTCAATTACCGGAATAGGAAACTTGTTTTTCTGGGTAAGCTTATTGAGTTGTCTATAGTCCACACACATCCTCCAAGATCTGTCTTTCTTTCTGACTAGAATAGCTGGTGAAGAGAAAGGACTCACACTGGGCCTGATCCAAGAATTCTGCAGCATTTGATGTACTTGAAGCTCAATTTCATCCTTCTGATCATGTGGCATCCTGTAGGGTCTTATATTAGGTGGTTCAGCCCCTTGAATTAATGGTATAGTATGATCACATTCTCTAACAGGAGGTAACTCTTTAGGTTTAGCAAACACTTCAGTATATCCTTTGAGTAGTTTCTGGATATCACCAAATCAGAATGAGGGAGAAGGATGTGTATAAGACTGCCTTTAGAACCCATTTTGGCCATTATGAATACTTGGTTATGCCCTTTGGGTTATCAAATGCTCCAGCCACTTTAACAGACTTACCAGCATTAGTTTCGATATCACAGTTGGATTTGATTGCAAATGCATTACTCATGAAGCTATCAGTGCTTCCACTGTCAATCAAGGCAGCTCCCTGTCTTCCAATGACCTTAATTAGCAATGAGAAAGTGGATACAGCAGGAGTACCTTGGAATGTATTGAAAGATATCAACATGATCTCCCCTCCTAAAGGACTGGTAGGTGGAGTTTCATATGCCTCATTGTTCTTTTCATCAGTTTCTTCTTGATCTTTGTCCACTTCTTCCTCTACTTCTTCCCCTACTAACAGCAAGTGTAGCATCCTAGACTTTACCTTGCAGCTGTGTTGAGGTGTCCACTGCTCCTCACAATACCAACACTTCCCAGGTTCCTTGTTGCTTTTCCATCCTAGAACCCCTTTACTAGACTGGCCAACAGTCTTCTTTTCTCCACCAAGGTTGTTCTGCCCTATGCCTTTGGATTGGTTTCCCTTATATGTTGGTCCCCAGTTCTCGTACTTTCTGATGGTTACAGCTTGTTCAAGGTTTCTTGCGATTTTGTAAGTCTGACATAAATTCTTCAGTGGAAAATTCTTTACATGATGCTTAATTGAGTGTTTGAGCCCCTTTACATAGCACTGGATGAAATACTCTTCCTGGAATTCAGGATGTTCACTCCTCACCAATACCATGAGTTCTTCAAATTTATCAGTGTATGCATTTACTGTGGTGAGCTGCTTCACAGAACGGAAATTATCCAACAAATCAACACCGTTTTCACTCTCAAATCGATCGCATATCAATCTGCACAGATCAGGCCAATCAAACTACTCTATGGGTAACTTGCTTCCCCTCAGCCATCCATCAGCTCGGCCCACCATATATAACGAGGCTAAATCTACCCATTCATCGTATGGTATTCTGGCCAAATCGAAGAATTTTTCACTTTGTCTGATCCACCCCGAGGGATTTTCACCTATGAACACAGGAAAATCATACTTAGGTCCCCTTGATATGGCATTTGGGCAATACCTCTTCTGTCTATCTCCACGATGGTAATAATACCTACTCTCCTCCATTTCATCTTCCTTTTCTTCTGGTCTATAATACCTCTATCCTCCATTTATGGGAGTGTGAGGTGGTGAATGGTATCTATTAGCTGCTGGAGGAGATACAGATTGCCAGAAATGAGGTGAAACAAAACCTCCCATCTGTCCGATATTGGAACCGAATCCAGACCCCCAATCTCTGCATCTCAGCAGCCAACTCCGTCTGGCGTAGTTGCTGCTGTTGTTGCTCCCACTCTTGGCGACGCAACATCTCCAAATCCAGCCCTCTTTTGTTTTGAGCTTCAATCTCAGCCCAACCTTTCCTTTACGCTTCAATAGCTGCTGTAGTTCCTTCTGGTTGTAGATTCACTTGCTGGTCTAGCTTTTGAGATAAACCTTGAATCGCTTCTAGAATTCCTTTCATTTGCTGATCCAACTTGGTCACATGGTTCATCATCTTAGTTCGGACGCTCAACATCTCTTGACGTACCTCTACCCCTTCAGAGGCCTCCACCACTTCATCAGTTGGATTCTTCCTGGGAGCCATTTCCACTGCCACACAAACACACCGAAAACCAGATCGAGGATTTTACGGTTCAAAACCAACTCTCACCGGTCCTCGATATCACTCTTCCAAGAACCATGAGGCTTTGATACCTTTGTCAGATCCTAACAGAAATCGTAGACTAAATCGCGTGATTCAGTTCTGAAATTTCTGGGATCTGAAAACAAAAAACTAATGAGATAGGGCAAGAACGAGATGTGGGGATAAATTCTACTTTTCATTCATATGCTTTCCCCATTTTCTCTTTGGCTTATATCTTGCCAATGTTGAGTCGGTTCAACACCAACGCGGTAAAAACAGATATAAAGTCATTGGCAATGTCTTGTGACGATGCGATGCAAGATATTACTAGAGCTATTACGGTAGTCGATGCTGACGAGACGAAGTTAAGGTGCGAGCATCGCCATTGGATCTTTTAAGCGACGAGATATCCCGACGCCGTTTTCCTTCGCTTCCCTTCAGACTTGGTGCCGACTTCACTTAAATGGTTCAACTTGAACATAATTCTTCAGAGTGTCCAATTCTTAAAGGTTCAGAACAACAGAACCTGACAGCGCGGGCCTAGTCGGAGGAGGGAGGCGGCGCCCAGATTCGGTCTGTGGCGGGTGGGCAGGCGGTCGGATAGGCGCAGGGTCACGGGGGCGTAGCGCGGGAGGTGCTGGCGGGAGGGTGGCTAGCCGGGGCGGGCCGTGGAGGCCAGGGCACAGGCGCTAGGGTTGGTGACGACACGTGGGCCTAAGCAAATGGAGTGGGGAATGGATTGATTGGGATGACCTCTCAGATTTTATAGTTGGTACGGGGCGATAGTAAACACACAACTTGAGGGGTAATTTTGAAAGTGAAACATGCAGAGGGAAGAAAATGCGTCCGTTTAGAATGCCGGTTTGTCCGAACGAAAAACTGAACCAGAAGCCGTTCCAAACACACACTAACCGCGAGCTCACCTACACCATCTAGACCGACCATTCCGAAATCAATTCATAGGAATCTGTCCCCTAGTTGGGTTTGTAGTTGTTGGAAATAGCGGAGCCAGGATTTTAACGATGGAGGTGTGAACTTAAGATACATTCGTTCCAACACAAGTTCAAATGACATAGTATGCAAGTTCAAATGTATCAAATTATATGTTCACACTATAACCAACATCACAAAATATTTTAGAAAATTACAACATGATACGGCTTTCCTTCATGTTTTGAAAGCGATTGATGACAGCATCATCACTAACTTGTAGAAAAAATTCACGCTCAATGTATGTAACTAAGCAATTATTCAAGTATTATTCATCCATGCTATTTCTTAGCTTGTTCTTCACATGATTCATTGTCGAAAATACCCTCTCTACCCTTGCAGTAGCCACATGAAGGATTAATACCAATTTGAGCAGCAAATAAACAAGTTCATAGCGATCATTCTTCTTTGTGTCAATAAGTTTAATAGAGAACTCACTGAGATTCTTCACTTCTCAAAACCTTGTATCTTGATGCATGTCAGTGATAAACATATTAAGTTGCAAAGAAAGTTGGATCAAATCTGTGTTCGAGAAATCTTTAGGATAAAACTTAGCAAGTTTAAAAAGTTTATCCTTATCATATGAAGCAAATGAATCAACAGGATGCAAAGATATCATGCAAAGAAGTAGCTCTGTATTAACTTCATCAAACCTGTCATAAGAAGCAAATGTATTAGTAGGAAGCAAAGATACCTGGATGGGTAGATGGCACTTACGCCTGACATCTCCTTGACTAGTTGACTACTTATCAACGATCAAGTCGCCAATCTTACGAAATAAAAAGAGGAAAATGGCAAAGAGTTCTTGGGAGAAAATGAGACTACTCTTTTATTGCTATGAACTGGTTATTACAGGGGATACCTTCGACGAGGCAGTAGACTAATCCTAATTACACTGAGCGTAATGCTTGCTGTACTACAGAATTAGACTTGAAACATGAATCTAATGCCGATTGATATGCTTCAATTTGATGCAGTCTAATCCGCGCTCCATCTTTAAGTAACGGTCGAAGAGGTGGCAGTTGCTCCCTGAAGAGACGTCTGTTAGAAGTGCCGCTACTGGTCAGAGCGAGGCAGCGGTTGATAAAGTACCAACCATTCGACGGTTGTGTGTCTGTGAGACACTCAACTGTAAGGTGGTTGTTGTCAGTGTCTTAGAATCATGAAACATCGTGTGGTATGGAACAAATATGACATGTGTTCCATTCATCACACGGTAAGGAATATACTCAGAGTTAGATCCGAGTGCCAGTTCATTGCTCCTACGAGCAGTTATTTGGTCGGGGACTGGGTACAAGACCTCGTCCGACCAGGATACTTATTATATAACCTCTGGAATCCTTACGACCACAGGGGTCGTTAGCCTTAGGGGTTACGACCACGAAGACATATGGTCTTTTATTATGTATTAAGTAATACATAGATATTTTAATCCTCGTCAGCTAGCCCCCGAACTTTAAGTGAATTGGTCGTGTGAACACTTTCCCCCGATGAAGTCGTATTGGGCAGACCCTCATTTAATCCCATGATACACGAGATGGTCTGTATTCACTTTAAAGTTGAGAAATTCCCTTGGGACTCAAAGAGTTTTCCTGTCCGTTAGACTTTAGGTAACTCCTCAATGCAGTCAAAGAATTGCGGCTATAAAATATCTTTAGCACAGGGCTTTAGAGTTTTACGCCTCTTGCTTTCCCTTTTCATCTCCTGAGAGAAAAATCGCCTCTGACCTCCTTTTGTCCACAACCTTCTATGACCTTCTTTCTTCCTTCATCCAAAATTCTGCCATGTCGAATCGTATCACCAACTGGTCGGCTTCTGATCTGAGCGAGAAGAAGCTTGAGAGCTTGCAGAAGACCGGGTTGCTTCCTGACAAGGACCTGATTTCTTGGAGAACAGCAGCCGGAGAGCATTCTCCGAGTAGTGAAGATGGGGAAATTCCTGTTTTCCTCGCATACATCGAATACAGATTCAGGCTGCCAGTTCACTCCTTTTTCCCCAAGGTTTTGGAGCATTACGGAGTTGAATTGGTGAACCTTGCCCCCAACGCCATCGCCAACCTCAGCGTCTTCATCTATCTCTGCGAAGCGTACTTGGAGATTCCCGCAGATCTATATCTCTTCAAGTACTACTACAGAATGGCAAAGATGGGGAAGATGACCTGAAAGTCAGGAGAGTGCACCTTGCGCCTCCACGATGGGAAGCCCATGAATACATTCATATGTACTCGAAGTCTTCGTGGTCGTCATGGAAGAAGAGCTGGTTCTACATGATGGTCACTCAAAAGGACAACCTTTACTATGCTGGTAGGAAGGCGACCGAGAATCCAGAGTGGCGCTCCTCCGTAAAGAAGGAGGAAAAAAAAATAAGGAGATGGGTTGAAGCCATCCAACTCCTTAGTGTCAGGGGCTTGACCTCCTGGCATGTGGTAAAGGATTTCTCTATGCGCCAAATTATCCCTCTGAAAGCTCGAGCACATCTGATGCTCTGGTACATCGGTCGTGACGATGCGACCAAAGACTCCAAGGAGGGTAAGTCCTGAAAGATTCTGACCAGTTTGATTATATTGGTTGATTATTTCTGTGATCCTAAAGTCTCTTGTTTGCCCTTACAGCTCTGTCTCTTGATGAAATCAGAAGCCAGATCAAAATGATCTGCACCGGAGAGCCTGGCGAAAAGGCTGATTTCTCTCAGATCTTAGCGGTTGTTTCCGTAGAAAGGAGGGCTAAGAGCCTTAGGGTAAAAAAATATCAACCACCTTTCATCACTTATATGTTTTTCTTTACTGTATATCCTCTTTGATGTGTAGTTGGTCGGATTGAGGATCAATGAGACCATTGAAAGTTGTGAGCCGATTGATGCTCCAATCACTCCTACTACCATCCAAGATGGTGATCTTACAGAGGTAGGTAACCAAGTAGAAATGTACATTCTAGATGAAGGATTTTTATCGCCTAACTAACTTTGATTGTTAATTAGGCGGTTATCGTAGACCCCAATGTGGTCACTCAGGACCTGCCAGTTGCTACTGAAGCAACTATTTTGGAAGTCGACGAATCCACACCTTCCGAACAGATGGTCAGGGATCTTATTCTTGATCAATTGATCGAGAATATTTCTTCTGACCTCCAGTTGGAGGATGTGAGGGATCTGACCAGCCCTACCGGTTCAAGACTGGTGAAGTTGGTCGAACAAAAGAAAAGAAAGGTGAACGCGACTGATTTTGCTTCAGCGCACTTCAAGCTAAAAATTAAGAAAACGACCAGGTATATACACATGAAAAGAATGACTTATGTAAATACTTACTTCTGGTGTGTTTTTCTTTTTGAGTTTTGAGCTTCTTTTCTTCTTGTCATTGTAGATCTTTTGGAATTCTAGTCGATTCCAATAAGAGCACCCCTCGGGAGAAAGCTCCTGAGGAGGTCGAGCCGACCTGAAAGGTGGAAGTACAGTACCGCTCGGGAACTTCGATGTCTCTAACCCCACCCGCAGAGGTGGTGGTTTCTAAGGAATCTCAGCAGGTTTCGACCCCTTCTGAGAGTTCTTCTCGCAAAGTCTCCTTTCCTCATCGCATCTGAATCTTCAAAGATGAAGAGATTAATGAAGCGTGAGGAAGAATTTCGGACCGTCAAGCAAAGGCGGGTCCCGACTCTATTTTTGCCGAATATAATGAATTGGCAATCGAGGTAATCTTCCACAACTACTTTAAATAGCCTTTCTAACGAGGATTGTTGACTAGTCAATTATCTGGCTATATATTTATTTGCTTATTAATAGATAAGCTAGATTTTTACTGAGTCTGAGTTAAATCTTCTGGGCCCAAGATCAATCAAGTAGTCAGAAGGTGAGCCTATAAAGTCTTTCCTTTCACCGTTCCTGAAAACTCTCCCGGAGGCCCAGTTGGACCTCCTTTATGGGATCCTCCAAGACCTCTCCAAGACCTCTGCAAGACCTCTCCAGGACCTCTCCAGGACCACTCCAGGACCACCCCCCATGGAGGAGGTCCTAGAAAGTGGTTAGCCATGTGTGGTTAATAACAGTTACACGTGGAGACGTCAGCGATAACGGTCATCACGAATGGGCGCGACGATTAGCGTGAAGGGACACAACCATTGGCGCGAAGAGGCACCACTACAACCAACTGCCGACGCTTGTAAAATTATAAATAGCCTGGCCTATGTGCCCTTGTAACATAGATTCACATCCAAGCCCTAATCCACGTGTATTCACAGCCACTTTCCCTGTAATCAGAGCATACTCTTTGCAATACACATTCACCATTTCGAGTCCTTTGACGAACAGATAGTAATCTCTATTTTCCTTTTTTGTATTCTTGTTTGTCCGTTCTGTGACAAGAGTCCTAGACGTCGACAGCTGGCACCATCCGTGGGGAGCACTGTCATCATCTTCACCTACTCAATTCTGGTAATGTGTCTTGCGTTTTGCTGACGAATCACGACCTGCCTGCTTGGAGAGAAGAAAACATCCTCGACATCTCCGACTACAATGACAACATGGAGGAAAATTTTGTCCTCGTATCCGAAAACACCCATGGTTCCTCTGGGGCCGTTGCTAAGGCACCGTCGCCCACCAAACCTCTTCCCTCCGCTGGCTCCAAGCCGGCCGTGCCTTCATCCACAAGTACCGCTGTGGACGAATACTATCCCGAGCCTGTCTCCCTTGGAGGAGAAGATTTGGAAGGTCCCTAGAGCCCAGCGAACCATGATGATCTCGCTGGTGGCCTCCACACTGAAGGCCTGGAGAGAACAACTGGGGAGAATCTTCTATTCACCCTACAATACAACCTGTCCTCTTCCTCAAAGGACGAGGGCATGTTCACCCCTTCCGCACGTTCCGGCGGTCGTCAGGACACCACCGTCGGTGACAATCAACCCGATTCCGGTGATAATCCCAGAGCATCAGGGCAATGCCGGGAGCAGGAGGAATGAGAACGCCTCCAATGAGAGGAAGAGGCCCGACAAGCCGAGATATGTGCCGCCACACAAGCGCACATCTCGTAGGTTCATGACCGCTACTACCGAGACGCCCCTGGCTCCTTAGTGAGGTCACCGTCACCAGCGATGCAAACGTCACCGCCACGGGCAATGGTGGTAAGAAATCCAAATACCTTACTAACCCCCATGCAGGAGGATTCCCCTGCAGAGCGCGTTCGCTATTTAGCAAGCGCCATCGCACATCCTCCGAAGGATTGACTCCAGAGCAAGGAGTGCAAGTAATATGTGCAATTGCACAGGAGCTACAAGATGCGGTGGAGAACATTTTTGCCTGATCGCCAACTGTGCTTTCCCAAACGGACTCACACCTAAAGGGGTCCTCAATTGGACGCCGAAGGCAGAGTCGAAATTATGATGCACCCGGCCGTCATGTTCAAGACCAAGGTGAGCGTGACACCCGTTTTTCGGGACGTAGCAGACATCCCAGATCTCCTATTGGTCATACCTATTGGTCATAATAATCATCGTAATACATGGCAATGTATTGGACCCTATGCAGGATGCAAAGCTTTTTCCCCGGGACTGAAGGACGTCACCTAGCCAAAGAAATTCAAGCCAGGGAGTATGGAGACTTTCGACGGAACACAAAACCCATCGGAGTTCCACCAAGTCTACACTACCGCCATCCAAACTGCTGGAGGCGATGATAAGGTAATGGCTAATTATATCCCCACAGTTTTAAAAGGTTCCGCCAGGACCTGGTTATTCAACCAACCTAAAGGATCCATATATAACTGGGAGATGCTTTATGCAAAACCAGGAAAGGAGGACGATTTACATCGGCTCCGCCAAACCCTCGAGGAAAATCTACGACAATTTGTAAAGCGTTTTATAGAAGTCTGTAATACTATCCCAAATATTTCTGACGACTCTGTGATTTGAGCTTTTAAACAAGCGGTGAGATATTGAAGGTTTACAGAAGACCTCAACATCAACCCGCCCAGGTTCGTGTTGGAACTTTTCGACATGGCAGATCGGTACTCTGATGCCAATGAGGCAGTGGAGTGGAATTGAATGGTGGATAAGGGGACCACCCCTCCGCAGCCAGGCCTCGAGGATGTCAAAGAAAAGAAATCCAAGAGGTACGAAGGCTCCACAAGCAGCAGAGGAAAACCCAAGAGGAAGAAGAAGGGGAGGTCCAAGCAGTCCGCCAGGGAGGTCGCAGCAGTTGACCAGCGATCACCCTACGACAAAAAACAAAGGTCCTTGGACCAAAAGGAGGAAAGGAGATCATTCAAATGGCCAAACTGCCCCACGATCTGTAAGTACGTCCAGGAGCAATGAGTGTTGGTGCCCATTGCATAAAGTTCTTGGCCATGACCTCCGCAACTGCCGTACTTGGCAGAAGCAGATGGAGGATTACTACGATGGGAAAGGTCCAATGCTTGTCCCATCAAAAGATTGCAGACCACCAGAGATCCAAGGTAATGACAAGGACACAGAAATACCGTTCCAAAGGACGGATCACCACGTCAACGTCATTTACGGGGGTTCAGCTGCCTACGCCTCTAAGCGGCAGTACAAGGCGGCATGGAGGGACGTCAATAGCATTGAAATCCCACCTGGTCGTCCAGAATACCCTAAATGGTCAGAGACCTCCCTAACCTTCACTACGGAAGACGTCCCTAAAGGTATGTCTACTTCTCGTAAATTACCACTAGTAGTTTCCCCTACCATAAGTAATTGCAGAGTAAGTAGAGTATTAGTAGATAGCGGTAGTTCTTTAGACTTGTTATTCGTAAACACTTTAGATGAGATGCAAATTCCTCGTTCTAAGATTGAACTAATGACTAGTCCCTTCTATGGGATAGTGCCAGGTATGTCGGTTACACCAATAGGGCAAGTAGTTTTACCAGTAACCTTCGGTACAACTACTAATTTTTGAACTGAGTTAATTACTTTCGAAGTGGTTGATTTTGAGTCTGCCTATAATGCTATTTTGGGAAGACCTTCTCTAACAAAGTTCATGGCAGCTACACACCACGCCTACCAAAAGATTAAGATCCCTGGTCCAAAGGGCGTGATTGTGGTGCAAGGTGACCAGGACATCGTACTTTCATGTGATCGTCAGTCATTAGAACTTGTTGATCAATTGCCTCTAAAAGATCTTACTTTGGAGGATAAAACAAGGAAGTTCGCAAAGATTAAGGCCGCTCCTCAGCCCAATGAGGAGGTAAAAGTCGTACCACTTAGCCCCGATGACCAATCCAAGACAGTCCAGATTGGCACGGGACTAAGTGAGAAATAGGAAGACGAGCTCCTCACCTTCCTCCGAGCCAACTCAGATGTCTTTCTGTGGAAGCCATCTGATATTCCTGGAGTCCCAAGGGAGGTGATCAAGCACAGGCTAGCCATTCAGCCTGAGAAAAAACCAGTCAAGCAAAGACTGAGATGTTTCACCTTGGATCGTCAAGAGGCTATCAGAGCAGAGCTCGATAAGCTCCTTGAAGCTGGCTTCATTCGAGAGGTTGATCACCCTGTGTGGCTTGCAAATCTGATCCTGGTCAAGAAATCTAACGGTAAGTGGTGCATGTGCGTATATTTTTCTAGTTTAAATATTGCTTGCCCAAAGGATGACTTCCCTTTGCCTCGCATTGATCAATTAGTTGATTCTACTGTGGGTTGCGAACTGATGAGTTTTCTTGATGCTTATTTCGGATACCATCAGATCAGCATGGCAAAAGAAGATGAAGAAAAGACTGCCTTCATCACTCCCTCGTGTCTCTTGCTATGTCAAGATGCCGTTTGGGTTAAAAACGCTAGAGACCCACGTGCCGGCGTTTGATGTAATAAACCTTGATGGTCGTCACCGGGCGTAATTTAGAGGCCTACGTAGATGACCTTGTTGTAAAAAGTAGTACTAAGAATGACCATTTGAAGGATCTAACAGAGACCTTCGAAGATGTAAATAAACATGGAATAAAGCTTAATCCTGAAAAGTGTACTTTCGGGGTTTGTTTCGGTAAATTGCTTGGTTTCCTTGTTTGTTCTCGTGGGATTGAAGTCAATCCCGAGAAAATTCGAGCCATCGAACAATTACAACTACCTTCCATAGTGAAGGAGGTTCAAGCCTTAACTGGTCGAATGGCGGCTCTTAGTCGTTTCATTTCTCGATCAGGAGAACGTGGTTTACCTTTCTTTATGGTGGTCCGTAAGATTAATAAGGGGTTTCAATGGTCCGAAGAACCTGACAAAGCCTTTGAAGGCTTAAAGGCTTGTCTCTCGAATCCTCCAGTATTGGTTTCACCTTTAGAAGGTGAACCTTTATTAGTTTACTTCAGCACAGTACTTATTGCAGAAAGAGGAGGGTCACAATGACCCATCTACTATGTAAGTGAGGTCTTACACGGACCGAAGGAGAGATACCCTGGGGTCCAAAAACTAATTTATGCTCTTTTAATGACTTCTAGAAAACTGAGGCATTATTTTCAATCTCACAAAATCACAGTACCTTCATCTTTTCCTCTTGGAAATATACTTCATAACAAAGAGGTAACAGATCGCATAGCCAAATGGGCAGTAGAACTTGGGGAGTTTGAGCTTCATTTTACTGCTCGAACAGCCATAAAAAGCCAAGTCTTGTCTGACTTTGTGGCTGAATGGACGAATATTGAGGTTCAACCTTAGGAAAGTTCAGAGCCAGACGATCATTGGACATTGTATTTTGATGGCTCCCGCGAGCTTAAAGGCTCGGGGGCTGGGATTTTGTTGATAACACCACAGGGTGATCAACTCCAATATGTCATCTGATTTACATTCCTGCCACTAACAATGTGGCAGAGTATGAAGGACTTCTAGCCAGGCTTCGAGCAACCAAATCCCTCGGAGTCCGTCGACTTTTAGCGAAGGTAGATTCACAATTAGTCGTAAACTAGGTATCAAAGGAATACATCTGTTTTGATGAGATAATGGCTCAGTACCTGGCTGAAGTGAGGAAGTTGGAAAAACACTTCAAGGACTTCGAAGTCCAACATATACCGCGCAAGGAAAACTCCTTAGCGGACCAGTTATCGAAATTGAGTTCCTCATGAATGCCTATTCCAATAAGTGTTTTTCTCGAATACCTTACCAAACCTTCAATAGAAATAGGTTTGACCACCTCAGAGGTCGGAGTCATCAAGCAAAATGCGGAGTGGATAAAACCATTAACCACTTATCTTGCATAAGGGACATTGCCCGATGATCCTCAATAGAAGGATATGTTAATTCGAAGAGCACACATGTACAAGCTGGTCAAGGGATCATTGTATAGGAAAGGAGCACATGGTGTTCTTATGTGTTGCATATCCCAAGCCTCCGGGATAAAATTACTAAAAGAAATCCATGAGGGCTTGTGTGGTACACATACATCCTATAGAACAATAGTTGGTAAAGCTTTTTGGCAAGGCTATTACTGGCCCACCGCTCTACAAGATGTCATGCACCTTGTTAAGATCTGTGAGCAGTGTCAGTTCCATGTCAGACAAGTACACCAACCATCTTACCAATTACAGACCATTCCCTTGTCATGGCCTTTTTCGACTTGGAGCATTGATATAGTTGGACCATTACCGCAAGCACCCAACGGGTATAAATTCTTGTTTGTGGCCATCGATACATTTACTAAGTGGATAGAAGCTGAGCCAGTTGTTCGTATAATGGCTGTAGCAGCAAAGAAATTCCTTGTGCGAAACATTGTTACAAGATTTGGAATACCCAATCGTCTTATCACAGACAATGGGAGCCAATTTATTAGTGATGTGTTTCAAGATTATTGCGATGAAAATGGCACTAAAACCCGCTTTGCTTCCGTGGCACATCCACAGAGCAATGGAGCAGTAGAAAGGGCCAATGGTCAGATTATGCAAGGTATTAAAAAGAGATTTTTTGATCGCCTTAAGGCATACTCAAAAAAATGGATGGAAGAGCTTTTTTTGTTTTATGGACATTGCGTACTACGACCAGTAGAGCAACTGGTGAAACATCATTCGCACTAGTCTATAGTGCAAAAGTAGTGCTACCTAGTGAGATTCAGCTAGGTTCCACACGTATAAACCTCCTAGATCAAATAAATCAGGGATATTTACGTGAAAATGACGTCAATATGCTAGAAGAAAGACGTGATCGTGCACTATTGAAATCGGCTGCCTATCTGCAAGGGCTGAGACGCTATTTTAATAGAAGGGTTCGTCCAAGAACACTTCATGTAGGAGACTGTTGGAAATATGCCCTAGAGGCAATCATAGAGATGATTATATTTCCTTATGTTCATAATATTGGATAAAATGTTATCTTGTTCCTAGAATAATATTGTTAATATTGATTATCAAGTATGTGAATTGATTGTGAAACTCTATATTTTTGCGATAATTATTCTTATACGATCCCTGGTTGGAAACATATGAGGACACATATGAATAGACTAGCATATGTATTGGTTGATGACTATGTTTCACGGGTCATGGATATGGAGATATCAAACCTATAATATGGACACATGTTAGAGAACATGATGTTGGATTAGACCCACCTTGAGACACTATTGAGATTGTTATGATTCTATGTGTCGTTAGTTGGTCTCAAGCAATGATGATGTATAATCCTTAGACATGAGATCAGCATGGTTTCCTACATGTGTAATAGCACTCTTAGGGGTTGCCAAATGCTATTCCAATGGCGGGTTGTTATAAAGGTAGCTTTGGGTATGCTATGAAACATGCAGAGGAATGTGATTTGGTCGATATGGGATTTGCCCTCCTAACATAACAGAGAGATGTCTCGGGCCCTCGTTATGGTCGGATAAAGAAAGTGCATGGCCATGCCACTAGTAGTCGAAGTGTTCGACCACGTGAAATAATCCGACACTCGATCGAGAAAGTATTGAGCAGTCCATGGATGACACAACATCTCACAGAGTTCAACCGGACATCGTGAGGCAAAGGGAGTATACACGAGTAGGTGCTTAGTTCGAATCGATTCTGATTTGGTCGTATGGAATCTGAGCTAGTCGTGAAGCTGTCGAACGTAGTCACTGAAATGGTGGTCGTAACACGTCGTAAGGAATTTCGAACTGGTCGTATAGAGATAGGACCTGGTTGTAAGTGATGACGACCTGATCGTAGATCATATTGCATCAAGGTTCGTCCGATATAATTTGTATGTATTCGGGAATCGCTAGGTTCTGCTAGGAGCCGCTACGACTCGTGATCGGAAAAGGTTTCCAAGTCACAATCGATTACGCATGAACCTATAGGGTCACACACTTAACAGGTTGGAAGAAACCAGTATGGATACGATTCGTAAACGTGTTCAGATAGGATCCGTCACGAGCAATATATAAGGAGATGCATGAGGCTATTGGGATACGTAAGTTTTACATCACGAAACCCTAGCCACCATCTTCCTGAGAGCTCCACCGTGCGACTTGGTGCTAGCACATCAGCGCATGGTTGTTCCTTCCTGGGCGTGTGGATACCGTAGGGCGCTCTGCGATCAAGGCGCTTGAGGACGATTCGCGATCTTCACAAGGAACTGCAGGCGTTCTTTGGAGGAGACGATTGACTTCGTGAGGACGCCGGACGATCGACTACGACCATCGCATCGACTTGCTCGTATTTGGACGATTGACTCTTGGGATATCATGGGGATATGCACGAGATCTTAGGATGATGTTACAATTGGCAATGTCGTTTTGGTTTGTTGAAACAGCGTTTTACGCAAGTGTCGGATTTTCGGTCATCTGCGTGTAGCAGCAGTGCGATCAAGATCATCATGACTCACCGCAAGATACTTGGCGGTATGACCGAGTCCGGTCGTTCGGTGTTTTAGGTGGCGGTTTGATATTTCGAAACAAGTGTAATTTGAGTTTTGGTTTCTCTCGGTAGCGATGCGACCGCGATTATGGAGTCTTGATACTACATTGATCTTGATAATCTGAAGCCATAACATGGCGATAATACCGATTTTGTCTTGATTGTCATTTCTATTGGAGAATTGCTTTTGGGTTAGGTCAAGTTCATGGGTGTCATGGCATATGTGTTGCATGATGCATGTTTTGACTAACGTGGGTCAAGTTGTGAAGAACTTGTTCCGGATTCGATTTCTTTGTCTATTGATGTGCGAGTTGCTTGGAGGTCAATGACGGTCAGCATGAGATGATCGGGACTAAGCTTGGAGAGCCGAGGTCCGAAACGATCGAGGATGCGGGTGAGGTCAATGGAGTCAAGCATGGCGCAAGAGGACAAAGGTGACCGAACAGGCGATTCGGTCTGACGGAGTTCGATCAAGCGGCGGGTGGGGTGCAAGTGCCATGGTGGTTTCGGTGGGGCCGGATGGGAGAGACTTGCCGACATGAAGAGAGCACTGGATCAACCTACGTGTGAAGCATGGGAGGTGCTTCACGAAGATGGGACTCGGTCTTTGCAAAAGATCGAGAAGGGTATTTTGGTAATTTCACCAAATCGCCTTGGTGACCTAATGCCAACCAGCGCGCAAGTCGGTGCGTCAAGAAGTGGATTAGGTCAAGAAAAGTGAAGACGGCGCTTTGAGATGCGTGCGTGTGTGACCCGTTTGTTTTGGGCCTTAACGGAGCCCATTAGGGTTACTCTTCTAGAAGGTCTAAGCCTCCACTATAAATAGGGGTGTCTTTGGACAGCCACCCCAACCCTTTTATTGTGTTTGAAACCCTAGTTTGCTTAGGGAGAGGATTAGTGGAGGTTAGGGTTCTAGAGAGTTGGATTTGATTTCGTGCTCATGTATTGAGTCTTTGTCCTCCATTGATGGAGTGGTCAGAACCAATACCATATCAAATCAATCCAAAGAAAGTTCTATCCAAGATGAGTCTATTTGCTTTCTTTCTCTCTATTTGATGATTTGAGGTGTTTCTTTAATCCATGAGTTTTTGCTTGGTTTCTTGCGTGTTCTAGCTTGCGTGACATGTGGGAGTGCATCTAAGATCATCTTGATCATCCATCACCCACGAGCAAGGTTTAGATCATGTTTAGGTTGAAACTTCGGTTTTGAAACCTCCTTCGTTCAATTCAAGAAAGGTAGGAACTTTGACGTGGATCTAGTCATTCTTTGCTTGGAATAGGTTCCTAACCTCCTTGGGAAGGTGTGTTTCAAATCTCGTAGCGTTTGGCCAAGTGGATCAAAAGTTGTGCCAATTTTGGTTTTCGTCGTCGAGTCATTCCAGGACAATCGGACGACCGCCTGCTTGCCCTACGGTCATACCAAGACATCGGTCGACCGCTTTCGTTTACCTCTACGGTCATACCGACATCGTCAGACGACCGCTTGTTTACTGCGGTTGTTCGATTTCGATTTTTGAGAACTTCTTGAGGATTTTGTACGTGCCTTTGGGGGTTTAGGGTGGATTCATTACAAGTCTTCCATTGTGCTTAAGCATTCATCTTCATAGCTCTCATAGCTATTGGAGTGATTTGCGATTCTTGAGTTGAATCCATTCAAAGTGAAAAAGATTTGGTGCTCCTATTCACCCCCTCTAGTCGCCTTTTCGGTCCAACAAGTGGTATCGAGCCAAGTTTGCTCTTTTGTGATCTTTACCGATCTTTGAGCATGGCGACTAGTATGTGGACTTGTGAGCGTTTCTTTTCATCTTGTCGTGGTTCTTTTGCTATTGATGTCCATCGTGACAAGATGTTGGAACGTCTTGATGTTTATGATGTCGATTGAGGAGGAATTCTCTGCGATATTTGTGGCGATCTCTTTTGTTTTGATTGTCCTAGTTTCAAGGATGAGATACGCATGGAGCCTGAGGAGATGGAGCCCATTGGCATATGTTGTGTAGCAATTGAGGATGAGCATGATGAAGAGCTTTTCGAGGATGATCATGATGACTCTTCCGAGGATGATCCCCTCCTCAAGCTAAGCAAGGTGAGCAAAGAAAAACTCATTGATGGCTTGTTGTCATATGATCTTAAATTGCATGCTCTTAGGAAGGAAATAAAATTGTTAGAAAAAGAGAAGGGTGATTTGTCTCATGAGCTCTCTGAATTGAAAACCTCCATGAATGCTTATGATTCATTGCTTGTAGACATGGAGAACCTGAATAACTCTCTTGCATGCCTAAAAGCTGAAAATGAATTATTGAAATCAAATGTCTGTGCCATGTGATTCTTGTATTGCCTTACATCATGAGCTTGATAATGCTAAGTTAGAAATAGGCAATCTTAGATCTATGGCTAGAAATAAGCTGTGATTCTTGTGTAGGCATGCTTGCTGATTTTGAGAAGTTGAAATTGACTAATTCCATGCATCTTGAGCAATTAGAGAATGCTAGGGCGAGATTATTGAAATTGAAGCTAGGCCTTGTAGCATGTGCTTAGAACATGAAAAATTGCTTAAGGATGGTTTAGTCTCTTGCAAGAATTGTGCTTGTCTAGAAACTGAAATTGATGCTTTGAGCGCATGCTTAATTCAAATGCATCATTAATTTCTTGCACATCTTGCATTTCTTTGAAGAGTGAGATTGAGTTGTTCTTGCGATGATATGAGCGCCAAATCATGTGACTCTTGTATTTGCCTTCACTCCGAGATTGATATTCTCAAGATTTCTTTTACCTCTTTGCATTCGGAGTTGGAGTCTTTTTGTGCTAAACGTGAGTCACTTGATGTTGGTTTTTGTGGCATCGCCTTGGATAGCTCTTCTTTGGTGAGTTCGACTCTCACGGACTCTTCTTGTGTTGTCCAAAGGATTTCAAAGAACAAGGGTGTTTCTTCTTCAAATGGTACTACATCTTCAAAAAGGAAGTACCATTGCACCTTTTGTAAGAAAAATGGACACACTTTCGAGTTTTGCTTTCGCCATTTGAAACTTGAGCGTCGTGTGCGTCGTCGTACCTCTAGAAACACCCATAGTCTTTCTCATGGCATGTGTGGTACTAGTGCCAATCTGAGGGCGAGTCATGATGTTGATTCTTCGGGATATCTTCTTTGGCGACAATGGTGCTTCGTCCTCTCGGACCGTGTCTACTAGTAGACCTTTACACCATTGCTCATTTTGTGGGAAGAATGGACATCATGTGGATTTCTGCTTCCGGCGTGCAAAACATTTGCGTCGAGCTCATGCTTCTAAGTCTCCTAGTGGGCATAGTCTTTCTTATGACATGCACACTAAAGAGCCTAGCAAGAGGACTCGATTTGTTGATGGCTTCTTTGACACCTTTTCTAGTGGTGTCGGACAGCACCGTGGACATGGTTTGCGTAGTTTTGGTTTTGGTCCACGAGCTGCCCCGAGGCAGGATTTCCGCCGTTTTCCAAGAGGTGGACCTCGTTTTGTTCATCGAGGTACACACCCATGGCGAGGTTGTGTGAGTTCATTTGATGCTTCTGTTGGTTCTCATCATGGTGCTTTCAAGCAAGGCCATCACCGCTTTTCTAGAGATGGACCTCATTTTTCTCATCGAGTTGTCCACTCGCGACGTGCCTCCAAGAATGAGATTGGATCTTCTTGCATGGACCATCATTTGCATCATGCTAACTCACATAATGGTTCGACTGCCTCTGGTGGTGGTGTGTCCAAGGTTTGGGTTCCCAAGCATTTGCTCTCTAACCCTTCGGGACCCAAGACTCGGACACCTTGCCTTTCTCATGTGTAGGTACCAAGAACGCAGGTTAGAGAACATGGACTTAAAGATTCTGATCTTTTGCTTCATCACATGATCGGGACACTTGATGGTTTTCCACCTCAACGATGGCCTCCAAGAGGCATGTGCTTTCATGATTTGTGCTTTCACATGTGCGGTGAGCTATCCTATACCATCATGCCCTTATCTTTATGATTATTCATGCTTGGCATGTTGTGTTTTTCCTTGTGCTCACTTGTACCATATTGGCATGTATTATTCTTGATAACCTTCATCATGTCTTTACCTTGCTTATATATCCATGTATCATATGGTCATTTTCTTTATTTCCATGGATGTATGAGCTTGATTCTGTCATCATGAGCTTGTCTTTGTCTTGTACTCTTATTATCTTGCTCATGTTGATTCTAGCTTATGTATCCATGTATTAGACTGTTGTTCATTACTTCCATGGGTGTATAAGCTTTGTTTTGTCTTCATGAGCTGTGTTGTTTTGTACATGATTTATCTTGCTCATGATGATTCTTGCTTATGTATCCATGCATTAGACTGTTGTTTATTACTTCCATGGATGTATGAGCTTGGTTTTGTCATCAAGAGCTTGTTACATTTTGTTACCTTTATCATCTTGCTCTTGTTGATTTTTGTCGATGTATCCACATGCTTACTTGATATCCATAATAGCATACCTTATCCATGGCTTGATCTCTAACATGCTTATGATTACATGGTTATTGTGCTTTATTGTTAATTGTGGATTAAGGATAGTTTGAGCTTTATCATATCTTGGATATACGTCTTTGCAATTGATTTTTCTATCTCCATGCTCTTGTCTTAAATTTGATTATATGCTTTCATGAGCTTTGGATCATTTCTTTGCTATCCTTGTTAGTCGTGTGTCTTGGTCTTGTTGTTCATAGATAATGTTTCACTAACCCGATACCAAGGTATAGACTTTTTCTGTCTCTTTGGTGTAGTCTTTTCAGCTGAGAAGAAGAACATGTGGTCCAACGAGTGGTGTCACTCCAGCTGTTGTTTCTTCTTCATTTGTGCCTTCTTGCTGGCTATCACTTCTTGGAGACGAAGGATCTTGAGATGAGGATGATGGGTGAGTGCAACTACTTTCTGGAGCTTCAAGGAATGAATCTTCATTCATCATGACTACATCTCACTGCCAAGCAATTAGGCAACTCGAGTTCGAGCTTCTATACCTTACTTTTATGTATGGTATCCTAGTCTACCTTGCATAGCATCTGTTTTGTGTCGGTGTTGGGCTTGTTGAGTTCGAGGGTAGATAGGAGGCTCTGTTCTATGCGTGTCTTTTCTAGGCACTCTTCTTATCCCTTTGTTTTCTAGGATGCACTTCTCTCACGACCTAGGTCGAGCTGGTCTCCCAATCACTTGTCTTAGCGGGTTTTAAGCTACTGTAGGGCTTTTTAGTGTTGGTGTTTCGCTCCCTAGCTTTTGAGTTATTTTCCTAGAGATCTTGTGGATTTTAAAGTCTATTGTCTTTGCATTTTGTGGAGTCTGAGGCTCGATTAGCGATATCCTCACCAAGCCTTTAGACCCAACAAGGTTTGCCACCTTGAGGAGTGAGTTAGGGGTAATTTATCCCTATGGGTTGGTTTGAGGGGGAGTTGGATCTTTTTCTGATCTTTCTTTGTTCATTTGATCTTTTCTTGATCTTCTTTTGAACTTTTTGATCTTGTTAGGCTTGTTAGGCTTTTTGAGTTTTTCTTGCATCTCATTGTATCATATTGCATTCATATGAAAAATCCAAAAGATGCATTGTAATATAAGCTTTTCTGCTTATCTTTTAAAATTGGTGAAGCTTTGCTTATTACCCTTTGGAGCTTTAGTGTTTCAATTCTTGCTCAATGCCATGTCTAGTTCTTTGACTTGCTAGAATTATCATGCTTTCACATGTGTAGCTAAGTCTTTCTTTGTATGAGCTAGAACTTGAAAAACAACTTGAACTAAGAAACTAGCAATTTGTGAATTGTTTAGCGATTCTTAATTAGTGCTCCTTTTATGACATTGGCCTGTCAAAATTGCTTTGTTAGCCCTTGAATCTAGCTTTGATCATTACTTGAGCTTCTTGTGTTCTTGAGAATCTAAAAGCTGCTCTTGTGCAAAATAAAAAAAGAATCTCTTTTGTGCGAAAAAAGCCGATCTCACCAATCCTTTCTCATGAGGCGGCTCGCCATTGTACTAGGCATGAACTCAGGGGGAGTTTTGGATGACCTAGACCACTCTCTTAAGCTTTTGTTGCTTGGGATGGTCGTAGTGAGGCTTGAGATCTAGCACAATGCTAAAAATACAAATTGTCAACTTCTGGTCGAAGCTTAGGATGAGTTTGTGGATGGCTCCTAGTCCAGGATCTTGTCACTAAGTTAGACCATTAGTCAACTTCAATATTCATTGCCAATGAAAAACAGTTGAAAAATGGGCTTTTGAGAAATTTGAGCAAAATGATTCAATTCAGGACCTATTTGTCTCTTAATATGATCACTGTTAGCTTTTGGATCTAACTTTGACATTTTGACATGGCCACTATCATTTTAGGATCCCTGTTGACGAACTTGCTAGATTTGAAGCTTTGCTTAAAATGCTAAAATTCATTGCTTTATATTGAGCCTTCTTGCTTAGCTTTGTTATATATGTCTTATCATGATCTTGCTAGCATTTATTGGGCTTGATATGTTGTTTGTGCAACTTTAGAAATGCTAGCTTGTTCTTTTGGGTAATCTCCAAAGCTTCTTGTACTAAACAATTGAAAAATACAAAAAATTGAAGCCACTCCATTGCATTTCATGCATACTCCTTCTTATGCTTTTTCCTCATTCTGCATTTGTCATCTCTGGACAAGAGGAAGGCGTGATTCCTTGATGACTCCATTGTCAAAGGGGGAGAAGATATTTCAAAATTTTGTGTTAAAGGGGAGAAGTTGTTTGAAAAAGGGGAGTTTTGAAAAGGGGGGAGCTACTTGGAGAAAATTTGAAATTCTGAGGATCATAGTGAGGGGGAGTTTCTTATTTGCATTCTTATGGTTTTATTGCTACTTCTGAACTTGAATTGCAATTCTTGATCCTCACAATGATCAAAGGTCATATCGAACAATTGTTCTTTCATATGGACCTTAAGTGAGATTTTGACTCGTTTCTGGTAAATGAAGCTTTTTCGCTTTCTTTTGCCGTATCTCACTTGCTGATACAATTCTGGAGCCAACTTGGTCATTTCCTTGCTTTTTCTTGCATTTGGATCAAGTTGTGCCTTTGAGCGAAAACGCCGAGTTTTTACTTTTCAAACCTTAAAATTTGCATTTGTGGGAAATTGCCAATGTGTTCATCAAGGGGGAGATTGTGGATATCATGGGGATATGCCTGAGATCTTAGGATGATGTTACAATTGGCAATGTCGTTTTTGGTTTGTTGAAACAGCGTTTTCTGCAAGTGTCAGGATTTTCGGTCATCTGCGGCGTGTAGCAGCGATGCGACAAGATCATCGGCATGACCTTAAGATACTTGGCGGTATGACCGAGTCCGGTCGTTCAGGTTTTAGGTGGCGGTTTGATATTTCGAGCGAGTGTAATTTGAGTTTTGGTTTCTCTGGGTAGCGATGCGGCCGCTTGATTATGGAGTCTTGATACTACTGCGATCTTGATAATCTGCCATAACATGGCGGTAATACCGATTTTGTCTTGATTGTCATTTCTATTGGAGAATTGCTTTTGGGTTAGGTCAAGTTCATGGGTGTCATGGCATATGTGTTGCATGATGCATGTTTTGACTAACGTGGGTCAAGTTGTGAAGAACTTGTTCCGGATTCGATTTCTTTGTCTATTGATGTGCGGAGTTGCTTGGAGGTCAATGACGGTCAGCAGCGAGGATGATCGGGACTAAGCTTGGAGAGCTGAGGTCTAGAACGATCGGGGATGCGGGTGAGTCAATGGAGTCAAGCATGGCGCAAGAGGACAAAGGTGACCGAACAGGCGATTCGGTCTGACGGAGTTCGATCAAGCGGCGCGGGTCGGTGCAAGTGCCATGGTGGTTTCGGTGGGAGCGGATGGGAGACTTGCCGACATGAAGAGAGCCATTGGATCAACCTACGTGGCGAAGCATGGGAGGTGCTTCACGAAGATGGGACTCGGTCTTTGCAAAAGATCGAGAAGGGTATTTTGGTAATTTCACCAAATACGCCTTGGTGACCTAATGCCAACCCGCGGCACAAGTCGGTCGTCAAGAAGTGGATTAGGTCAAGAAAAGTGAAGACGGCGCTTTGAGATGCGTGCGTGTGTGACCCGTTTGTTTTGGGCCTTAACGGGCCCATTAGGGTTACTCTTCTAGAAGGTCTAAGCCTCCACTATAAATAGGGGTGTCTTTGGACAGCCACCCCAACCCTTTTATTGTGTTTGAAACCCTAGTTTGCTTAGGGAGAGGATTAGTGGAGGTTAGGGTTCTAGAGAGTTGGATTTGATTTCGTGCTCATGTATTGAGTCTTTGTCCTCCATTGATGGAGTGGTCAGTAAACCAATACCATATCAAATCAATCCAAAGAAAGTTCTATCCAAGATGAGTCTATTTGCTTTCTTTCTCTCTATTTGATGATTTGAGGTGTTTCTTTAATCCATGAGTTTTTGCTTGGTTTCTTGCCGTGTTCTAGCTTCTTTGTGACATGTGGGAGTGCATCTAAGATCATCTTGATCATCCATCACCCACGAGCAAGGTTTAGATCATGTTTAGGTTCGAAACTCGGTTTTGAAACCTCCTTCGTTCAATTCAAGAAAGGTAGGAACTTTGACGTGGATCTAGTCATTCTTTGCTTGGAATAGGTTCCTAACCTCCTTGGGAAGGTGTGTTTCAAATCTCGTAGCGTTTGGCCAAGTGGATCAAAAGTTGTGCCAATTTTGGTTTTCCGTCGTCGGGCTTTTCAGGACAATCGGTACGACCGCCCGTTTGCCTACGGTCATACCGCTTTGTCGATCGACCGCTCGTTTGCCCTCGGTCATACCGCGCATCGAGTCGACCGCCCGCTTACTCATGGTTGTTCGATTTCCTGATTTTTCGTAACTTCTTGAGGATTTTATACGTGCCTTTGGGGGTTTAGGGTGGATTCATTACAAGTCTTCCATTGTGCTTAAGCATTCATCTTCATAGCTCTCATAGCTATTGGAGTGATTTGCGATTCTTGAGTTGAATCCATTCAAAGTGAAAAAGATTTGGTGCTCCTATTCACCCCCCCCTCTAGTCGCCTTTTCGGTCCAACAACTACGACCACTACATCAACGTGCTCTACGTTGGACGGTACTCAACCCTTCTTCCATTTGATACGCGTCCGGTGGTAACGATCTGTGATCATCTACTTGCTTGGCTTCCTGGTTTGCGTGGTAGAAATTTTTGTTTGTAGCTATCGTAGTCTACCCCGTGGCCCAACAGAGACTTGGTCCTGAGACGCATCCAGAACCAAACCAACTTGAATAAGTTGTCCTCCAGCTGGGAGGGTCCATATATTGTAGTCTCTGTCACTAGGCCAGGATCAATTAGATTAGCTATGGAGGATGGTCGTGTTTTATCTAATACATAGAACATTGAACATCTTCAAAAATTCTATGTATAAGTATCTTTTTTCTATATATTATATAGGTTCATTTGTTATTTTATTATCATTAATATATTGAATTTTTTCAGCATAAATCTTTCCGTATCATTTCGCATACATGATCACCATCTTTTGTAAGTGCCTACGGTTGATCAATTTCGCTCATGGATCATAGTGTCTTTACTTATCAAATGACCATCGGTATACATTTAGGAAATGACAACTGTCTGGGAACTCTTCGATAAGCCAATTCTCATTGCATACGAGCCCAACAGTCTGACTTCATCTTCTGGAATATACACTGGTTCAGATCATTGGCTTTGTAATAGATATACTGATCCTAGCACAATTGTTCGTCTGAAACACTTCTCCCATTGCAGGACAAAGTGTCCCAGGCGGGGGGCTGCACATAGTAAAATATATGACTTTCAATTTTCAAACATTTAATTTGCAAAACAAAGTCAGTTAACTTTCGATAAATAATCACAATTATCATATACAAAATCTTTTTATTATCTCATATAATTTAAAACAAAACATCTGTATCATTACAATATCATTTTTTAACACTTGAGCCAGAAGTACTTGAGGGAAGAGCAGGAGCACTAGCTTCAATGTTCCTGATGATCTCTGATACCACTGGTGTAATCTTGGCTTGAGCAGCAATACCTGCTTCTTTTGTCTTAAACTTGGGCGCAGGGACAAGCTTCTGGAGATCGGCGGAGTCCCCATAAAGAAGATAAATCTTCAATAAAACTCGGTTTAAAGCTTGACTCATTGCCCTCGTCAAAGATTGATATATGGTATTCTTCATAGCAGGTATGTGTTTTTGAATATGTTTAATTTGAGTGTAGATATCATTTCTAAGGCCATCCAAGGTCATCTTGGTCGCAAGAGGAGTTACCGGAGCCTTCAGATATTCTGCGATCTCTCGTAGAGAAGCTGAAATCTAAGAAAAGCTGTTTCCAATAACTGTGGTAATTTCCTTGCCAGCCTTCATTAAGGTTTCCACCTTCTTTTCAAGCCATTGTACGACAATACGACTCCGTCTTTCCACTTCCTTCAAGTCTTGAATCTGAAGGTTTTTATTAGAAGAGGTCTTCTGAAGATTCTTTTTTGCCTTTTCTAGTTCTGAGAAAGAATAGAAAAAGAGAATAAAACTCATGTATTGCATATAATAGGTCAAATGCTTTGCAAAAAAAATTTAAAAAAGAGAGGGGACTTTTACCTTCTTTTTCCTTAAGGAGCATCTTGTTCTGTTCAAAGAGATCATGACTTTCTTTAGATTGTCTACCCGGGATCTCTTGTAACTTCTCATTCTTCTGGGTCAAGAGGCAGATCTCTTCGATTTTCTCTGCCATGACCATTGTACTCTCCTCGGATCTTTTTTCTACCTCAGATAATTTTAATTTGAGAGCTTGAAATGTAGACTCAACATTTTCTTATCTGGCTTTCGCCAGTAAACACTCCCTGTGAAGTAAACAAAGGCATAAGTTATTTATTTAAATTAGCACTTTACGATTGCATAATGACTTCTTGTACTTACTTCTCTTTTTCCTTTGCAAAAGTTTTGATCTCCTCCACCATGTCAATATTGACTCTCCAGCACCTTTTGATAAATGTCGTGAGGTCCTGGAGATCTTTCTTCTCAGATCTAGGAGGCGAACGTTCCAGAGGAATCTCATCCTCAGGCTGATCTAGTTGAACCAGACGAAAAACTTTTCTGGTTGGATCAGTATTGGTACTTTGCGGCTCCTAAGACATTCTATGAGTTAGGTTTATACCGATAAATTCAAAGAAAGATTATCAATATAAAAATCTTACCAAGATATGATCACTTTCATCTTCAGTCTCGATGGTCTCATGGACCACCTCCTCTGAACGGGTGGCCTCATGGACCACCTCTTCCATTCGATCCTCTAGAGAGGACCTCTCCATCTGGACCTCCATGTCTAGCAGTGCACCTTGGGACATCCCAGCAGTTGTCACTAGGACGTCTTGGACCACTTCCTCAGTGGTCCTAGGAGGTCCTTCCATTAGCAGAATTTCTTCTGCCGGGGATTCCTCTGTCACCAATATAATTGGTGGCGAAAATTGTCCTTGAGCAGTCAGTTGACCCCTTTCCAGGTCTGACGGCAAAGAAAGGCTAAAAAATGGATTAGTCATTTTTTGAGCCAAAATTATAAAATTATAATCGAAGAACTTACTTGATCTCAAAGCTGCTTTCGCTAAAGAGTGACATAAAATCCTCATTGACAGTGAAAGTGGGTTCTCTTCTTTGCTCTGACGAGGAGGTAACTAAGGCCAGGGAGGTCCTTGGCCTTGGAACCCTCTGAAGAGGGACCTCTTCTGATTCTTCTGATGATCTTTCACACTGGACCACCCCAGCCAAGAAAGTTGATATAGAAGACATTGGCTGGGGGTTAGAGACATACCGGGAAATGGAAGTCTTAACTTTTGTTTTCAATACCCCTCGGGTAGAAGATCTTGGAGGAGTTGGAATTGAAACAAGAGGTATTGGAGAAGCTAAAGTTGAAGTTGGAGTGGTTTTTATCTTTTTTTGGGGCAACAGGAGGTTTGGAAGTAATCCTTGCACTCTTTACCAAAGAAGGAGAAGAGCTCGTTCCGACATCTGAGATTGGACATTTCTTTGATGTCGTCTGTCCGGAAACATAAAAATTAGACATGAGCAAATTCACTTCTTATGTCTAGTTAATTTCCATGAATACTTAACACTGTGTGATCTTTCCTAAGTGATAAAGTCGCCCCAATCAAGCTTGGGGGCTGCTCTTCTATACTGATTGGTTCCTTTTCTAGAACCCGATCCTTTAACAGGACTGAGATCCTAGCTAGGACCTCGTCATTTGAGAGAGTTGCAGTATAATAAAATTTTATTTACTTTAACTATGAAATTTAGTTCGAGTAAAAAGATGAGTAAAATATTACGATTTTCAGGGACATCACAATTGCAAGATAATATTTCTTTCTTCTGAAGGGGGAAGATCTTGTTCTTGAGGAAGTCATGAACAATCTTTTGTCCAGTTAGACCTCCTTCTACCAGGTTGCTGATCACCAGGACCACTCTCTTCTCATCTCTGAGAGCTTAATTTCCTTGTTAGCAGCTTGGTTTTTGGTGGACCACTTTGGTGGTGCATTGCGATTGTAAGTAATTCTACTTTCTTTCGGAACTTCGGAATAAAACCATTCCTTGCTCCATGACTGGTTGGCGTCTTTGGTGGCCAAAAAGGGGAGCATCTTCTTACTGGCATCTTGAAATTTAAAATAAAAAGAGCCCAAAACACCAGCACCTTTCTTATTGCGGATGATTTGGTAGTAAAACCTAAATAGACGCAGACTAGGGGCTATCCCTAAAAACGCCTCAAACATGTGGGCAAAAACACTAAGTACCAAAATTGAATTCGGTACAAGGTGAACCAATTCAATTCCATAATGGTTAAGAACTTCGATCAGGAAATCACTCTCAAGCAAGCGGAGACCTGCCCAGAGGTAAGCCACAAAAAGTATCGTGAAACCGGCGAGAGGGTTTGGTTCAATCTCTCTCCCAGGTGCACACCACTCGATGAGAGCCTTCTCCTGTAGATGCTTGTCTTGCTACAGTCCTTTGAGCTCCTCTGCTGTCAGCATTGATGGTTTCCATCCCACCATTGCCTTGGTTCAATGGCGGACTGTGGGATCCTTCTTTTCGAAGGTTCGTGGAGGACGAAAGGTACTCGGTGAAAAGAAAAGTGAAAAGCAACTAGGGTGAAAATGTTCCTGAGAAGAGGTAAAAGATCCGTATATAAATCCTTGGCGCATTTAAAACCCACTACCTCAAGGATGTAACAACTGTGCCTTGATTGGCGGTGACACGACGCGTCACGTTTGGTCCAGGAGGTTGTTCCACGCGTCAGAGATGTGTAAGAAAAAGTGATTGCAAAGTTTTTCTTTTTCTTTTTTCTTAAAGTTACTTCATCCCGTATTCATCGTGGGTGGAAGGATACAAGAACTGCTTAAACGTAGAAGTTACCTCGATATGCGTCTCAAGAGAAGATCACTTGCTCATCAGGATTTTCTTTCTACCAATTTCTTGAAGATTTCACAGAATGAGTTGACTTCTTGAAAACCTTGGAAGCATAAAATCCAGAGATTATAACATCAAGGTTTTCAAAAAGTCAAATTTATTCTATAAAATCTGTCTTTTTCATGATCTCTACTGTCATGATACACCATCTACTCAAACTAAAGGAGTTCGAGAATAAGTGTTCTACGATAAAGTGGAGACAAGAAAGATAGAAAGTTTCGCTCTTCTAGATATAGATCAATAATATGCTATGGAATTAAATAAACCAGATGGAAGTTCAACGGATAAGATTTTTTAGAGTTTGTTCCTAATAAATCGCTGAAGAATAAAGCATGAACGTCCCTTCGGGAATTGCTTTCATAAATATATATGACTAATACTCCTGCTTCTTAAAGGGAAATAGTTATTTACAACTCAACTAAAACTATCTTCTTGACCAAGTCCAGTTCTGGTCAAAAACCTCTTCAAGTAAGTTATTTTCACTTGAAGTTCAGGGGCTAGCTGACGAGGATTGTTGACTAGTCAATTATCCGACTATATCTTTATTTGCTTATTAATAGATAAGGTAGATTTTTACTAGGCCTGAGTTAAATCTTCTGGGCCCAAGATCAATCAAGTAGTCAGAAGGTGGGCCTATAAAGACTTTCCTTTGACCGTTCCCAAAAACTCTCCCGGAGGCCCAGTTGGACCTCTTCTATGGGATCCTCCAGGACCTCTCCAGGACCTCTCCAGGACCACTCCAGCACCACGCCAGGACCACCCCCCACGGAGGAGGTCCTAGAAAGCGGTTACCTATGTGTGGTTAATAACAGTTACATGTGGAGATATCAGTGATAACGGTCATCACGAAGAGACGCGACGATTGGCGTGAAGGGACGCAACCATTGGCATGAAGAGGCACCACTGCAACCAACTATCGATGCTGGTAAAACTATAAATAGCCCAGCCTATGTGCCCTTGTAACATTTATTCACATCTAAGCCCTAATCCACGTGTATTCACAGCCACTTCCTCTGTAATCAGAGCATACTCTTTGCAATACACATTCACCATTTCGAGTCCTTTGGCGAATAGATAGTAATCTTCATTTTTCTTTTTTTATATTCTTGTTTGTCTGTTCTGTGACGAGAGTCCCAGACGTCGACACTTTCCCTTAGAAAATACTTAAAGGAGTTTGCTATTTTTCTAGCATTTCGTGGAGAATTTCGTTGTGGTCGGAGGACTGACCAAGCGAATAAGGCTCTTAGAGAAAAAGAAACTTCAAATTAGAAAGTAAGCACCCTTTTAGTGTCTTTTTCTCTCCTTCTTTACCATTTAGCTCTTTTTCTTTTAACTAATTCTCCCCTTTATCATGTTTGATAGATTTAGAGAAGCTTAAAGAAGAAGTTATGGCTAAAGAATCCATAATTACTAAGCTTAAAGAAGAATGTCAGAACAAGAACCAGTCGATCGAATATCTGACAACTAGGCACAAGGAGGTCCTTGACACTATTGAGAAGAAGAGCCATGGTAACCGGTCGTATACTTGACCAGTGTGCTTCGTTTTTCCTAGTTGTATGTATTTATCTTTTGGTTCACTCGCACAGAGCAAACTCAAGCATTAAAGAGAACAGAGAAAGCTCTTGAGTTCGAGAGTGGTAAGGAGGCAGCGTTTGGGCAAAGTCTTGAGGATAAGGTCAAGGCTCTCAACAAAATGCTCTTCGATATGGGATCGGGAACGCAACTGCCCAATTTAGGAGATCCTACGGAGAAGATCAACTACCTTGGCCAACAACTCAAAGACCTCAGGAGTGTCCTCAAGACAACTCGGGAGAACCATGCGCAGACCATGTTTGAAGCTGTCAAGAATGGAGTTAGTTTTGCTTTGGCAAAATTGAAAGTCTCCGACCCCTCCATAAATATCCAAGCTGTTGAGGAAGACTTCAACTGCTCGGGAGAGGAAGCAATCAAAGTATTCAAGGAAATGACACCTCTCGGACACAAGGTTGCAGAGAAAATGGAGGTCGGGTCTCCAACACGCAGTGACCAGTCTGGTGGCTCTGAGAAGTAAAAGATTGTAATATTTTGATATTTGTAAATAAAACTTACCTTTTATCATCAATGAAGTCTATGCTTTGTCTTCCTAAATTCACCGAATACTCATATATTTCTTAGCCCCCGACTGCTTGTATTAATAGAAGAACTTTACTAAAGAAGCAGTAGACCAAGAAAATGAGCAAGAGCTACGACCACAGTACAGAGCATATGCTGATTATGTTACAAAAAATGAGCTAAGTATCACTAGTAAATCAATGTGGTCAAAACTAGCGTATGATTTCGACTAGTTTTAGGTCATTTCCATAATTGAAACACTGTGAAGTACCTTGTGTGGTTGGAAGATGGATAAGACTTGTATTGATTGATAAGAAAATATGCAAGCATGTCTGCAAAAAACGACAAGTGAACTTGTTTATATATCTTGTCCAAAACTAGTCATAAGGGTTGCTAAGAACTAGAGACTAAGAGAAACACTTCGCGAAACATGTTCTTACTCAAGTTCCGACTGACAGCGAGGATCGTAAGAAATGGACCGTCGCTAGGAAGCTCCTTCTAGTGGGCAGGACCACATGCGGAGAAGGAGAGACTTTGACTAAGAGGCTTCCGTGTCTCGACCAGTAGCCAAAACAAGGGTACAACAGATTGTTGAAGGCAAGAAATGTAGTCCCCGAAATCTATAGCATGTAAAGTACTATATGTAATTGCCTGTGTGATGCTCTTGTTACTCGTATATTTCCTGGTGAGTCTCTAGTCAGTGCAGAGTTGGCTGCAGCTTTGTCTCGCTCAAAAGAGAAGGTCGAATGGAAGAGTGAGCAAATCTGAGTTCCTCCAACCTATTCTATAGCCAAGCCGAATCTCGGGGTCAAGATTCCCTTTAAGGGGAGTAGGTTTGTAACATCCCAAATTTTCAGGAGTTTTTGAAAAAAATTTAAAATAAAGATAACCATTCGGTTTTGTTGAATTGCTCAAGCTTAACTTGAGATTTTTAGAATTCAAGTGTTTAAAATGACTAAATCAAACTTCAACTAATCAAAAGTTTGGTTTATTTGGAGTTGCTTGGGTTTTGGTGTTGTCTCTCCCCTTTCTCAGCTCGTCCCGTTTTTCTCTCAACCTTGCACATCTTTGGTTTGGACCTCTCCTTGTGTCCAAACCTCCTTTTTGTTTAAACCTTCTCTTTGGTTCAGACTTTCCTTTCCTCTGGACCTCTTCTTAGGTCCAGATCTCTTTCTCTTTTTGGGACCCTCCCTGTGGTTTAGACCTCCCTTTGGGGTTTAGACCTCCTTTTGTTCTAAACCTCCATTTCTATTTAGACCTCCCTTTTTGGCCTAGACCTCCTTCTCTGTTTAGACTATCTTCTTTGTTTGAACCTTCCTTCGGTTTTGACCTCTCCTTTGGGTCACAACCACCCCAAGGTGTTCCAAGCTCGGGTTTGTGTTTCAAACATCCATGATTCCCGAAATTCAATTCGGGTTGAATCTCTCCCCTTTTGGATTTCTCCCTCGCTTAGCTTTCTTTCCTCCCTGTGTCCATTTGGACCTCCTCGTGTCCATTAGGACCTCCTTGTGTTCACTTAGACCTCGCTTTTGTCCTTCTGGATGTCTCTCATGTCCGTTCGGACCTCCCGCTCAGTCCGAATCCTTTTTGAGCCGTCCGATCGAGCTTGGTCGGCCCGATCTGATGAAGCTCCCGCTCCATCGTTCCTTCTCTCGCTGTCTCAGGACCTCCCCCTTGTTAGATCTTAACCGTCAGGACCTCCCCCTATTAGATCTTGACCGTCAGGACCTCCCCTTGTTAGATCTTGACTGTCGGGACCTCCCCTTGTTAGATCTTGACCGTCATGACCTCCCCTTTGTTAGATCTTGGCCGTCAGGATCTCCTTCGGGTTCATCTTGACCGTCGAGACCTCCCTTTGATTCATCTTGGCCGTCAGGATCTCCTTTGGGTTTATCTTGACTGTCAGGACCTCCCTTCATTTGGATCTGAGGGCCCGACCTCCCTTCGTTTGGATCCGAGGGTCCAGACCTCCCCTCGTTTGGACCTCCCCGCCGACGATACCTTTTTTCTCTCTCTTTGTGCGAGCACGCCCAGTCCGAGCCGTACGATCGGGCTTGGACGATCCGATGATTTGTGCTGTTCTTGCAGTCCGAACTTCACCTCTGGTTTGGGCCGCCCAATTAAGGTTGGACGGTCAGATCAAGTTGAAGTTCGGGCACGCACGCTTCGGACTGTCTTGGACCTCCTCGCCCTTGTGGTCTTTTTGCAAAGACCACCTCTTTTGGTCTTTTTGCAAAGACCACCCTTCTCGGTATTTTTGTAAAGACCGCCTCCTCGCGGTCTTTTTGCAAAGACCACCCTCGTGGTCAAGACCCCTCCCTGGTGGTCACGACCTCCCCTTTCGACCACGACCTCCCCTTTGGTCGGGGCCTTCCTTGTGGTCTTTTGTAAAGACCACCCTCTTGGTCAGGACCACCTCTTGCGGTCAGGACCTCCCTCCGAGTCACGACCTTTCCTTTGGCTGTGACCTCCTCCTGGTCTTTTTTGGAAAGACTACCCTTGTGGTCATAACCTCCCCTTTTGGTCACGACCTCTCCTTCGGTCGCGACCTCCTTTGGTCTCTTGCAAAGATCTCCCTCCTGGTCTTTTTGCAAAGACGACCCTCTATGGCCACGACCTCTCTCCTGGTCACGATTTCCCTTTTGATCAGGACCTCCCTTGACCTCTCTAAACCTCCCTTTTTCTTGTGTGGACCTCCCCTTGTATCTTTTGTCTAGACTTCCCTTTTAGTCTAGACCCTCCTTCTCTGTTTAGACGTCCTGTTGGTCTAGACCTCCCCTTTAGGTTTAGACCTCTTTGTTGGTTTAGACCCCCTCGCTGGTTTAGACCTCTTTGTTGGTTTAGACCTCCCTGTTGGTTTAGACCTCCCTTCTGATTTAAGACCACCCCTTCGGTTTAGACCTTCTCTTTGGTCAGGACTTCTTTGTCCTCAAGATCTCCTCAAGACCTCCTTGCCCTTAGGACCTCGTGGCCTTTTTGCAAAGACCACCCTCGTGATCAGGACCTCCCTTGATTGGTCATTACCTCCCTCTTAGTCTGGACCTCCTCTTTTGGATCTCCACCGTTGGACCTCCTCCTTTGGATCTCTTCCGTTGGACCTCCCCCTTGTTCTCAGGACCTCTCTTGGTCTTTTTGCAGAGACCGTCTCCCCCTTGTTGGTCACGACCTCCCCTTCGGTTGCGACCACCCCTTTGACTGATCTGTTTACCTGAGTTTGACTAGCCTCACTTGTCTTCCGCCACAAAAGTCTTGGCGCATTAAATGCGGTCATTTCTGTGGTACTTTGTTTTTAACACTTGTCTCCTCCCTATTTCTTGTCTGACATACCTTGTCTTGTCCTAGTCCTGTTTCCACCTACCTTTGACCCGTGTGTCTCTGAGCCTCTCTGTGGCTCTCTCTCTCTCTTCTCTCTCTCTTTCATTTCTGGCAATAAAATAGCCTGAGTGGGCCTCCTTTCATCACCTTTTTCCTCATTCCTAGCCTCTTTACCCTTGTCTAGTTTTCTCCGTGCTTGAACAGCAAGGGGCCCATTGAAGTTGCACCATCGCCTCCTCGTCACCAAGAGTCCGCCGGAGCCTCTGCGACGTCCTCCCCCGTCACCACCAGCTGGTTGCCGTCCAGCCACTGGATCAGCTCCTTCATCTTGTCCTCGAACTCGTTCTCGGCCTTGGTGAGTTTCTTGGTGCCTATCCTTTTCTTGTTTATACGACCACATCACGTGATCGTATCCTTACTACGACTACATTACGTGGTCATGTTTCTTTTGTGACCACGTGGAATAGTCATGTCTTCCTCAGGACCTCCTCCCCTGGATCTCCTCAAGATCTCCTTTGGCAAAGACCACCTCTTGATCTTTGTTGGTCTTTTTTCAAAGACCGCCCTCTTGGCCATGACCTCCTTTCGGTCATGACCACCTCTTGGTCTTTTTGCAAAGACCACCCTCTCTGGCTTGGATCTTTTTTTCGTCGGGACTTCCTATTTTCTGGTTTTTGGATGAGTTCGTTTAAGTTCTTTTAAGTCTTTTTAAGTTCTTTTCCGAGAGTTGTTTGTTTATTTGGTTCTTCTCGAAACGTGTAGATTCCGACTTCGTGGAGGAGTACTTGGATCCAGTAGCCTCTACCGAAGCCTCGCTACTCTTCAACGAAGGCAAGTCGCAGACCTTTGATCATGTTGAACCTAGCATTTCAAAAGTATATTGTTTTACCTTATCATGCATGGCTATTTGTACAAAAATGGTTTGGGCAGTTGTTAAATTCCTACTTGATAATATGCCTCCTTGAATGATTGAACTCAACATGTTGACATGTTCCCCTTGGACACCTTAGAATGGGTAATCTTAGTTGGTCTTATTTTGGTATTGCCAACATGGGAGCGTATTTATGCTTAGTCCTTCTTTAGATGCGTTGGTCTCGAGAACCATGAATCAATGTTAATAACTAATTGAACTATGGAATTGTGGTAAGATGCCACTATTGTGCAGCTGTGGTGGGATGCCTCAGTTGTGTCAATCGTGGTGCGATGCCACTGTTGTAAAATTTGTTGTGCTAGGACCTAGGTGGTCTTTTGGCTGGGAAAAACCCAAAATATTTTTCACTCGGGCGAGTGATCGTGCAGTAAAGGGGGTGTTATACGCACATTGGGATGAGGTTGTCTCGCCTGAGTGGTTTAAGGACTTAACTTTGTGTCCCTTTGCTTCAGGTCTTCCGTGCAACCACAAGACCATTTTATGGGGGTGGTCTGGGCCAAATAATTAGCAATGGTTTGGTTTGGTTCTGTTGTGGTGGTGCGTGTTGATTCACATGGCGCAAGAGGGGGCCACTAGGATGGCGAAATCTTAGCGGGCAGAACTAAGCCATGTTAGAGTTTTGTAAAGGCCTTGTCATGCTCTCTATACTGCTCACCTTCGAAATTGAGCAACGGTTCTGACGGGAACCCAACCCGCTAGAGAGGTCGTGGATTGTGGGTAAAGTTGTACACCTCTGCAGAGTGTAAAATCTATTCGAATAGCCAAGTCCTTGGTTATGGACACTACCTGGAACAAGTGCATGAAGGGTAGCTTTCTCAAAATGTGGTCTTGGGAGCTCCAGAGTTGGTGCTCTGGGGCGATCGTGGGAGATTGTAACGTCCCAAAATTTGGCTTTTCAAAAAAATCTTTTAAGTAGTTTAGGTCCCTGGAAAATTTCACCAATTTTATTGGAATTTATAAAGCTTAATTAGGACTTTCATAAATCAAAAATAATTTAATTTGATTAATCTCAACATCAACTATTATCAAAACTATTTTATTTGGATTCTATGTGCTTGGATACATTTTCTGGATTTTTCTAGAATTTTTTCGAGTGCGTTTGCTATTTTCTAATTGCCTTTTGGATTTTCGGCTATTTTCTAAAAAGAAAACTATTTAAACCTCGGATCTTGTCATTTGGGCCGAATCCTTTAATCCGGCCCAAATTCTTTTCGATCCGCCCCGATCGTTTCGCGCAGACTTTTCCTTCCGTCGTCCTAGCATAAAAACCCAATAGTCTTGACCTTCCTCACTTGCTAGTTTTGCAAGATAGCTAATTTCAACCACCGGCGGCTCCTTTTGTTTTCCCCTATGACCGGCGGCCCCCCTTCTCCTGTTTATCTTCCCTATGCCCTTTGTTGTGCGAACCAATCGCAAGGCACTACCGGTAAATTTTGACCTTGCCCGCTCGGCCGCCAAATTTCAACTGGCAAACCCAATGCGGCGCCGCCGCCGCCCTAGGCCCACTTGCAAAATGCGGCCGCCTCTTGCTCTTATAGTCCGTCTTGCTTTCGCCTCCGAGGTCGTATAAAGCGCCTCCTCTCCTGGTCCGTGTCGCCGTCTGCCCGCCGCCACCCGGTGCACGCGCCTCCTCCAGAACCCTAGATCGCCGCCGCCATCCCGTGCCTCTCCGCCTTCGCCAGTGCCGCCCTCGAGATCTCCGCACCGCCCACATCCGGGATCCATGCCTGCCGTCACTGATCCACCGCTGAAGCACCGCCTTGTTTTGATCCGAAGCGCCTCCGCCTCGGTTCGTTGCGCCGCCCTCGCCCTCGTCATCGACCCGCCACCGGAGCATCGTCCCTCTTCGACCCGTGCGCCACCGTCTACGGCTTTGTCTTCCCCGTCGTCGGTGAGCTCCCGTCCTTTTCCTTCTTCATCCTTGACCTCGCTGGTTCCCTTGCACCAACCCGTGCTGGTGTCCTCCGCCGTTCTCGCGCGCTCGCTGAACCGCATTCGCCCACACCCGATCTCGCTGGAGACGCCATGCCTAGCGCCGCTGCCACCGTCGATCTCACAGGAGCTTCACCAAGTCGCCCTGCCGGAGTTCCACTGGCTGTCGTCCTTTGCCGACAGAGATGAACCGACGACCATGGCAGTAGCGTGCCCCCTCTGTGCGCCTTCCAGCGGGCCCTGCCCCTCTCTCTCTCTCTCCCTCTCTCTCTCCATCTGTATGACAGCATGGTCCCACCCCGTGTGTGTCCTCGCTGGATCCAGTCGATCGCCGTTTGCCGCCGATGAAGATGACCCGAGCAGACCGTGGCTGCCGCTCCCTTTGTGTGCCTTCCAAGTGGGCCCAACACCCTCTCTCTCCCTTGTAGGAATCTGTGACGATCGGGTGTCTTAGATCTGGAACAGGACCGTGCCCATGCCCTTTGCACTGCCACTGCCACCGTGGACTCCGTGGATGCTCGCTGCATCGCCGTTCGTCACCGCCGTGGATCACCTGAGAAGCATGACTGTAGCCCTTTCTCCCTCTTTTCTTCTCTATCTTTTGCCTACGCTGATCGGGTTAGCCAACACAACATCCACCTCAACATGGTCATGCCACATCGCCTGAGTCACTTGCCACCTTGGCCCCCATGTACGCCATGTCACCACCATGTTTTCATTTCGTCCTACGTGGCAGTCATGTCGGCGCTGTGATAGCACTACCCGCCACATCGGCAACCTCGCCACGTCATCTGCCCTACCACCTCATGTCCTTGTCAACGCATGTGCACACATGGATGCCATGTGTATGCCGCGTAAGCAAAGCCCTAACCCTAAAAGCCGAAACCATGGACCGAGTCCACGGTGAACCTACCCTAGCCTTGTGGGCTGCCCGTCGGCATGCTACCTTGCCTCTGTGCATTGCCAACGCCACCTCACCGCCATGTTGTCGCCGTGTCTTGTGCCACCTCAGCGACCATGGCCATGTAGACGCCTACATGTTCACAAACCCTAAACCCTGAGGTTGAACCGAATGGACATGGTTCATGGGAACCTAGTCTATGACCTGCGGGGCCCCTTTCTCAGTCAACGCCAGTCAAACCCTAGCCCTAAACAAAAGCCATATGGACATGGTTCATGTGAACCAAGTCTATGCCAAGCCGGCCCCGCACGTCAGTACACTATTCCATGAACCTACCCTATGCCTCGCGGACCCCATTCGTCAGCCATGCATCTCAAACCCTAGATGCAAACCTAACCCTGAGCCATACCCGGGTAGACTTGGCTCACTAAGCCGGGTCATTTACTCGTGGTCCCCATCATGTCAGACCCTATTCTGTGAACTCAGTTCACCTTGCACCAAACCCTAGTCCGTGGACTTGGTCTATGGACCAATGGCCCACTTGTCTTTCCCTTTTACCTTATTTCTAGAATTATAGTAATTCTAGAAATTCAGTTATCCAGTGGGTCCCACCTATCATCCACTGTTCCTTTTTCGAAGATTAATTTAATTTCTGAAATCCAATTATCCAATTGGTCCCACATGTCATTCACTGCCTTTGTCCTCTCTCACTTACCAGTATCCAATTCTTTCTATTTTATTTAATCCGAAGGAATATTCTCTGAATATTCTTTCCTCTCGTAATTTCATCATTTCATGTGATCTTTGAAAGCTTCTATCTTTTGAATCCGAACTCCGATTGAGTTCATTCGAATTCCTAAATTCATCTCAATTCAATATCTTTTATTCTGAGATTATTATTTGATTTTTGGAGTTTGTTTGCTCTCTGTTATTTATTTATTAGTTATTTGCTTGTTTGCGAATAGACGTCGATACTGCGAGAGGTGCTGATCAAGAGGGACCTGAAGGTCAAGACAATAGAAGATTAAAGTCTAAATGAGATCATCATTGCTAGCAAGGCAAGTTGTACCTTTGATCATATTGAATCCCAGGTTTCAAAAGTTACTTTGATTCAAATTATTGCATTTACTTTAAATATTTATTTAAATGCTTTTGGGTTTAGTTAATAATCCAAATTGTTATAACATCCTTGTCTAATTGATATGCCATAATCTTTTGTCACCCTAGCTTGGTTATTTATTAGTTGGTATTATTGTAGCACCAACGTGGGTTGGTTAGATGCGATTAGATTGCTTAGCCATGCCACGAATCACCTTTTCATATAAAGTTGCAATTATTAACTTGACTAAGTGACTATGGAATTTTGTGATAATCTGTGTGTACTGTGTGCTATTATAGCATGTTTTGCACTTAACCAACTGGGTGGGAAAGGATTTAGACTGAGGCAAGTGGTGGAACTGTGTGACATGGTGGCTATGTGATATGGGAATATGAATTTGTGTGTCAAAATAATCTGTGTGGCTTAGTTAGAAATTGGAAGTCTTGCCTTGGTCAATTAAAGACTGAACTTTGTGCGCCATTGAACTGGGCCTCTCGTACAACCACATGCCTGTTATGGGACAGGCCTAACTTAGTAAGTTACGGAGTCTTGACATTGATTACTCAGGTAGTAGGTTAGGCTCAATGATGGGTGGAGGTGTGTGCTACCATGTAGTCGCATCGCGGGACGGTTCGCCGCTTCCCTGTCCAACGGTGTGTGTCGTACCAATCGCTGTGTATAGTTTGGTATGACGGTTCATAAGCACACTAGGAGTGTCAATGTTGAGATGAAGTTTCTGGAAGGTTTTGTTATAATCAGTGTAGGCCACGCTGGTTATATCTTGTGGGTAAAGTGTACAAACTCTGCAAAGTGTTAAAACAATCTATTCGAATAGCCGTGTCCGCGGTCATGGACATGCTCGGGGATTTCACACGAGGGGTAGATTTTCATAAACTGTGTGGGAAGGGGGCTGTGTGATCTAAATCATATGGCTTTATGAATAATCTGTTTAGGCTGTGTGTCTTTGTGAAATCAAACTGTTAAAATTAAATATTATTTATTTGTTTCACTGTATGCTTTCAATCTATTAATTGTATTCAATTGCAAATGTTGCATTTACGCAAAATAACCACGTAATGCCATTCCTTTGGAATAAGCTTTGCATGTATAATTGCATTTACGTGGTATGACTTGCGAAGTACGGTTGTGTACTACGCTTGCTTTGACGAATTCAAGCGAAGTGAAGGAATGGTCAGTCAACAAGGTCTACTTCAAGGATCGTGGAGAACTAGGTCGCGCACCCCAGTCGATTGCCTGTGGGCATATGGATAGGCTTCACTGGAGTTATCCTGTTTAGTTCATTGCAGACTTCATTGAGCTTTTTGCCTTCTGAGGCATTAATTGTAAGCTTTGACCTTAAGGTCTTTACTCTGATATTTATTGTATTTGCCTATTTATTAGTTATCTTTGTATATGAAATTGATATTTCATTGATGTTGTCACTGTGTGCACTAGCGTGATCCTGGACTAGTGCAGTATACACAAAGGGTCCAGAATTGTATTTTGGGGTCCCGACAGAGCTCTGGAGTTGATGCTCCAGAGAGGTTGTGGGAGAGGTCCTAGTCGTGTTTGCGACCAGGCCTTCCATGAGTGGTCTTGGGAGTGAGTTGGTGCTCACGACCTCCTTTCAAAACAAAATGTACTTATGTATTACTCTTTTAACCTGAGCTTTGTAATCTACTTATGATAGTCACTATCAAATATTGCTTTCTGCAAACTAACCCTACAGCTCTCATTGTCAAGGTAGTTAAAATCGCGATCCTACTCGTAAAGTCGTACGATTCTACGATCGCACGACGGCCTATCGATCCAGATCGCACTGTGGATCGGAATCAGGTAGAATCATGGTAGAGTTGCGATCCAAAGGGTAGAATCGTGTAGAATCGCAGAGTATAATCGTGGTAGAGTCGCAAAAAAAAATTTGCAATTTTTTTTTCTTTTTTTTCAATTTTTTTAAGAGGCCCGGCTTTGCTGATATTTTGTTTTAGAGCAAAATTTGTTGATATTAATTTCGAGATTGAAACTATAAATAAATAAGGAGCATGCAAAATATTATATCGATGTGGCAATGCTAGTACAAATATCTATATTATGAGTTATGACATGAGCAATCTTGAGCTTGATAATGATAAGCTATTTTTATTCTGTAGTATGTCTAGTTTTGCTTTTAAGGAACATGCAAGTGTTGCAATTAGATATTGATTTACAAAACTTGTGAACATTTCTCATTAATTGTAGTAAACTAGTCAAGGCCATTGGCTGTTCTCCTGTAGTTCAGAACTATATCACCCATCATGTCGGAACCATTATACTTTTCTGTTGTGTGATAAGAAGTGTTTTGCCCCTTTTTTGGTAATAAGTAAGTGGTAAACCTTATAAGAATCATACAAACTTATAGTATAGATGTTAAATATATGTATTTTTACAAATCCGTAGAATTGCCGATTCTACGATTCGATCCTACTGGAGGCAAATCGATCCGACTCGGGATCTCGACTCTGACTACCTTGCTCATTGTCAAGCCTTGCATAAATATTATTTGCATACTTGTTCCCTACGGCTTGCTGAGTACATTTAAAGTACTCATGGCTTGTGCCCTTTGTTTGATCAGCAGAGGAGGGAGATCCAGGGAGTTCTTTTTAAGACCTTGTGCACTAGGGGACATCCTCCACTCGATTGCATGTGGGCACGTCGAATGGCCCTGTGAAGTGTTTTGTTCCGCTGCAGTTTATCTTTTGATGTTAGCCCTACGTGGCACCCCTGTAAACTAGCTTGACCATAAGGTCTTTGTTAATAATATTAATTTGTTTGCTTCATCTTTGAGTTTGTTGTATGGATGTGATGTCACCACTTGTTAAGTCTGTGCGAGCTAGCTTACTGATCCAGGGACTAGCTCATTGTGCGCAGAGGCTAGGACCTCCGGGTGGTCTTGGTGGATCTCCAGGTGGACCTTCGAGTCCACCTGGGAGGTCCTAGAGGCCCTCCGGATGGTCCTGGGAGACCTCCTGGGTGGTCTTGGAGAACCTCCCAGACCTCTAGGTGGTTCTATCGAACCTCCTGGGTGGTCCTGGGAGACCCCTCCAGGTCCTCTCGGGTCAGGTCCTTACACGAAAGTAGGAACCCAAGAAGCTTTCCAGAAGAAACTCCGAACATACACTTCTTTGGATTTAACTTAAAGTTATGCCATCTTAAGTTATTGAAAGTCTCGTGGTGGTCAGAAATATGATCGCCAGTGTTGATGCTTTTTACGACCAAGTCATCAACGTAGGCTTCTAGATTTCGACCTATCTGAGGACTAAAGGTTTTTTGCATCAACCTTTGGAAAGTTGCACCAACATTTTTGAGACCAAATGGCATTTTAACATAGCAATAAGTGCCATATGGAGTGATGAAGGAAGTTTTTTCTTCATCGTCTTTACTCATATTAATCTGGTGGTATCCTGAGTATGCATCTAAAATACTTAACAACTCGCACCCGGAGGTAGAGTTTACAAGTTGATCAATGTGTGGAAGGAGAAAGTCATCCTTCGGACAAGCTTTATTAAGATCGGTGAAGTCAATACACATTCACCATTTCCCATTGCTTTTTCTGACCGTTACAGGATTGACAAGCCACTCTGGGTGGTCAACTTCATGAATAAACCTAGCCTTGAGGAGCTTGTCGATCTCCGACTTGATTGTTTCCTTCCGATCAGGTGCAAAACGTCTTAGCTTATGCTTGACCGGCTTTTTGTCAGGCTGAAGAGCTAGCCTATGCTCAATCACCTCCCTGGGACTCCAGGCATGTCGGACGCCTGCTAGGCGAATACGTCCTGATTTGCTCAGAGGAAGGAGACAAGCGACTCTTCGTATTTGAGGTTGAGTCCTGCCCCGACCAGTACCTTTTGGGCAGACGCATTAGTGTTTCTTGACCCAGACGGAGTGTTGGCGCTTTCCAGAAGAGCGCCTTTGCCGAGCGATACCTCTTTGGTCTGGTCGAAAGGCTTTAGCGTCATCTTTAGCCTCGAGTGCTTGACCTGCATGGTAGGCAGATTAGTCTCCCTGGTCGGAAGCTCATCAACCAGTTCTATAAGGACTTCTGATCACATGCATAAGCCATTTTTCGGTCTCCACGAACTGTGATGACACCTTTCGGTCCTAGCATCTTTAGACTCTGATAACCGTAGTGCATGGCTATTAGGAATTTCGCTAGAGCCAGACAACCGAGGATTCCTTTGTATGCGGTTTCGAAATCTACCACATCAAACGAAATTTTCTCTGTTCAAAAGTTGTTGGGTCTTCCGAATGTAACCGATAGGGACAACTGCCCTATCGGTTTAGTGGTAGAACTAGGAACTATGCCGTGGAAGGCATATTTCACAGGTTTTACCTTTGACCTGGGGATCTGCATCTTTTCCAATGCTCCCGCAAACAAAATATTTAAAGAACTACCTCCATCTATTAAGACTCGATTAACTTTACAATTGTTGATAGTAGGTTCAACTACGGTAGGGAATCTACCTGATCGAGTTGACGGGATGGGGTAGTCTTCTTTGCTGGAGGAGATTACAATTTTCGACCACTTGGATGGCTTGACAGTGATTGGAGACTCGGCAAGGTTGACTTCCCGCTCCACAGCCTTCAGATGACGTTTGGAATCGTACGAGGAGGATCCTCCGAAGATCATATCCACTATATGCTGCGACTTCTAGTAATCCATCTCTTCGTCGCCATCTTTATCCTTCTTGAAGCTTGAATCTCTGAGTTCTGTTATGGAGGGGAAGGGCCCTTTGTCTGAGTAGTAATCCTCCAGTTCACTTTGCCAGGCCCAGTAGGTGCGCAGATCATGCCCTACCACTTTGTGAAGTAGACACCACTTCTTGGTTTTCTTGAAGTTACTAGTCGAAGCTTCATCCGATGGAGATCATCCTCCTTTCCAGAGCGGTCGTACGTCCCTTAAAAGTTGGCGATCAGAGTATCGTAGAGCTGCTCCCAAGTCACTACAACATGAACACCCCTTTAGCAACGCATATATGCATTGGTAGAAGTCCAAATAAATGTTGTTAAGGTCTATACCAACACATTTATTATGCGTTGCCATTGAGGCCGTTGCCAAGGTCTATGACAACACATATACAAGCGTTGGTAACATGTAAATAAAAGCGTTGTAAAGTTGCAACACATATTTTGATATAGTGGCAATATATATATATATATATATATATATATATATATATATGTGTGTGTGTGTGTGTGTGTGTGTGTGTGTGTGTGTGTGTGTGTGTGTGTGTGTGTGTGTGTGTGTGTGTGTGTGTGTGTTGACATTGGACACTAGCAAACCACTTCTAGGATTGTTTACAACGCATCTAATCATTGCAAAAGGTGTCATTTTCATGTCCAGGCTGGGCTCATCAATTAGGGTCCACAGGGTTAAACAAAACAGACATATCAAAGTGTATAACAAAAAAATTTCATTGACATCAGCAAAAAATTGTTTCATTACAAAGAATTTCCAACTGGCTTCACAAGTCTAGACTCGAAGCATGCACAGTTGGTACATCATGATCTAATAGCATAATACGCCCTAAAACATAAATGTAAGTACATGTCTATGCTTTTAGTGGAAAGTCTTCATTCTATATGCCCCCGTGGTTCTATAAAAAAAATTCTTCGTTCCCCAGCATTCTCCATTCTATACACAAGTTTGTCGAACAGTCCAAACCATCAACATATCTTCTCAATCTGAAAAGAGAAATAAAGTTCTTTTAGTGCATTATTAAAGTAAAATGTAACATTCCAACTCTTTCAAATAATTGGCAGGTACATACATAAAGCAGCAATTCCCAATCATTAATCGCAAGCTTATAGGAAGACTGCCTTTTAAGCCCATAACAAATCAAGTAAATGCATTACGGCAATCAAGCAAACAGAAGCTGTCAGATGAAGTCCTCAATAGTAAATCATTTCCTAATCTTAAATGGGGTAGATGGTTTAAGTGCTGAAGATTTATCGAAGAAACACGAAAATCCATAGTATCTTTCTTCATAGAGCACTTTAACAAACACATGGTGGCAAGTATTATTGTACGGACAAAGTTATAATATCACACGGAAATACCTTTGCAACCATCATATATGAAAGCTTTCGACCCACATGATCCTACAAGTACCTTTCAAGGCTGTTCTCAATGAGTAGTTCCAAACATAACCGATAGCAGCGACTAAGTGCATTCTTCGCAGCTGTGTGATACTTGACAGCATATTTGGGGCCCACTATATGGATGACCTTCCTGCATAATCATTGATATATGCATTTTAGTATAACCAAGAAAACATACAACTGCGAAACGGTATAATGAATTTGCGACAACAACTTGTTTCAGCTCTATTAGGTTTTATTCTACTAAAACTTAAATTCCTAAAGTAGAGATAAATTAGTAGCACATTTTCCTAGAAACTTCTTGCTGGCAACTGGATTGTTGTTAAAAAATGCAGTTTTAGCAAATAATCATAATTAAATCTAGCATAATTATGAGATAATAAAGCATAGTACCAGCATATCTTAAATGGCCACAAAAACATGAATCCATGTAAATCTTTCAGGCCATCTAAAGACAGTAATATGCTTATCATAAAAAAACAGCAGTACATCATAAACCAGCATAAAGCTCAATTTATTGAAGATAAAGAGTGCTCTCAAAATGCTAGTTTCATAGTTGCCATCACAGCCCCAAAGCCTAATATACTTCACAAATTGAATCAAATAACTAAGATTCAGACTATGAGCTCTTAAAAGCGACTAATCGACCGCCAATAGAAATCACGGATGCGAATAAAGAAACCAGACTACCTTTCTACTAGCAGAAGCTAAATAGAGTATAGATTCTCTGCTCAGCCTTTGAGGCCTTTTGCCAACACAAGATCAGACAAACAAAACAGATTAGTACCTAATCAATCCACTGAACAAAAGGATCCAATGCTCTTGACTGGTACCGAAATTAATAACAGGAACAGACAGCAACTAGCTACCTCAATTAAAGAGCTCAAAAGACTGAATCAGTTATCAAAACAATTACCAGACTATGGTTAAGAACATCACATAGTAGATTGCAAACCTACTGTTATCAATTTGCACGACCTCAAACAAGTCAGTTGAGGTGAGGCCCATCCCATGTGCAAATGGCACAAAGGAATTGAAATCATAGTTCTTATCAGTTGCTCCATTGCCAATTAGATAGCCCTAGATGAAAATTTTAACTTTAGATTATGAAATCACACACAACTTTTGCCATATAAAATTGTATGACAACACAAAAAAAAAGTTAATGGAATGAACTTCAGATTGATTCTTGGCTTTAGACCCTTTTCTATCCCTGTCAAGGCATAATCATAAAGAGGTAAAAAAACTTTAGATGATCTCAATCACGTGATCTACATCTTTGTGAGTCACAACACCAACCTTTGACAACTTCATCACTTAGTGTGGGAATGTAGATCCCTGCATATGACTCTCTGGAAATGTAGAACGGGTTTGACTGAAACTCGGGGTATAACTCGAACCACTGCAACAACGCATCAAATCAGCAACAGATTTCCTAGATGAAGTATGATATGGTATTATATTACAAGCTTCATTTACATATTACATCAGCATAATTATGTTAGAACAAACTTAGTTGAAGTTAACTAGATATAATATGTATCGTGTAAAAAGTGATACAATATCTAAGTGGAAATGACTTCAATATGTAAATCACACATCGAGAACCATGAATAATATTTTTTTTATGTAAAAGCCAGTCCAGATTTTCAAAGCAAATAGGAAGTAAAACCACGTGTAAAAAGACATCATCAGAAAGGGAATTAATAACTAGATCGAAAGCTTGCACAAACCACTCCACAATGCTTGGGACCAGATCAGACACGGTTGGAAATAAAGCACATCGCTACTGGTCCTTCCAAGGCAGCATTTTAATAAAGAAAAATGTCAAAATTAATGTGGATAGTATAACAGGAAGGTTACAACTCTTCCCCCCTTTTACCTTTTTTTTTGTGAGGATCATATTGTCACTTCCGTTAAATAGTTCCTTTTCCTTTGCTGTCAGTTCAGGCACAAAAGATTAACACTACAAGCCACCCCTTTTGTACCAGTCTCTTAATCTGAAAGTTGATAGAACAAGAGTATTGTTACCATCCACAAGAGCATATAATCTAATGCCAACTACTCAAGTTTTAATCTTCCTTTTGTGAAAGGAACTACTCAATAATTAATTTAGAAAATAAGCACAAAATATCATAATTGATCTGATAGGGTTCATATGACAAGTTATGCACAAAGGAGCAATTCGGCATGTGAACTAATAAATACGATGTCATTAACAATGATATCGGAAACAATGAAAATGTGCCAGAAATTTATAATGCAAATCTTGATATGTGTCACCCTTAATTATAATGTTTTAATTAGTATTGTTCTACACTCCTATTTAGATCAAACAATTAAAATGAAGGGTCTGACAGTAGCCGAATACAACAAAGAAATGTACGCAAGGCTACTCTGTTTCTGGTCCAGGTGCTGCTCTCTTGCTAGATTCTAATAAGTAAAAAAAAGAGAATATTTGGCAATCAATTTGTTCCAGCGCCTCACTCGCAAAAAAACACCTACAATCCATTCAAGAGCACAACACGGCCTTGTGAAAACTGAAAACAGGGCGCCCGAAAAACAAACAAGACAAAGTGTTGTAATATTTCTCCTACTTGTACATGTTCGAATGACATTCCTGATCATCCTGACGGATTTCACACATTGCTACCACATACGAAAGAACAGCACCAAGAAACATCAACCTTCCATCAATCTTCTGCAGAATATTATAATTGACGAGAAACAAGTTAAAGAAAAAGCAAGCTTAAGCTCGCTTCGCTTATCGAGGGGTGGCGGCGACGCTGCCAATGGTGAGCACGGTGGGAAGTGTGAGTAGCTTGGGCGTGCGCCATTGCAGTGCCTCCTCCTTGGACACCCCGTTCACCGCCGATGCCAACCGTCTCCTCCTCCCGGCCTCATCAGATCCCATCCCCTCACCCCCACCCCCAACGCCAGAATGTGGCGAGGAGCACAGCCCCCTCGTGGACGCGGTCGGCGGCCATTGGAACTAGTGGCACACAGCAGCGCTGGTCGGTGTCGGCCTCGGCGTCGGCAGGGGTCGATAGGCGACCGACACGGGGAGTGGAGGGATCCGGGCCGCGTGGGGGGAGAAGAAGGGCTTGGGATGGATGTGAGCGGGCGAGGCAACGGCGGCGGTGGTGGCTTTGAGGAGGAGGGATGCGTGGGTGGCGATGGATGAGGGCACGGGTCGGGGAAAGCGAGGATACCTCAGGCGGCCGCCCTCGCACCTATGCGAAGGAAGGGGTGAGATCGAGATCGAGTAGACCAAGGATGGAGGAGGAAAAGGAGGAAAGATCGAGAAACCACGAGAAGTCAAGAAGTCGTCAGCGGTGATTTGGGCGAGTGCGTGATGAGGGAAGGAAAGTGGCCACGATAATAACAGCAGTAATTAGGTCTCTAGTAACCATAATTTATTAACTTCTCCTAACAAAACCGTCCACTACATGATACTCCAGCCTATAACAGATATGTTACCAACGTATGCAAGTCCGTTGTGAGGTAAGTGTTGCCAAAGGTATGTTCCTGTTGTAGTGAGTATAGATAGATCCGACTGGTAGGTTAAGCAACCACGACCGGGCAAACCCTTCACGGACCGTGGGCAAATAATTTTCCATCACGTTATCATTACCACCAGCGGCCTTGATGGCGGTAGAATAAATTTGAAGAAATTCTAATGGGTTCTGAGTCCCATTAAACTTCTCTATGTTGGCTGGACAGAACCTATTCAGCCAACGAACAGCTTGGGGACCTACCAAAAATGCTTGGCAGCCCGTAATGGAGTCATGGCGCTTTGTCTGAAAAGGAGCCAGATTATAGTCAGTCAGGGATCGGTTCATCAGATTTGCTTATCTAGGATCCGGTGTCCTAACCCGGTCGTGGAAGTTATGGTAATGTCTTTGACCACCTACCTGTTTAGATGATGCCTGAAATCGCCTGAATCAAGTAGTCATTCCTCTTGGCGAGGAGGAGGAATGGCTGCTGTGCAGAGCCGTCTCCCCTCGTGATTTCCTGGTTAAAACCTATGAGGGGGTCTTGGTGTCGGTCGATCATCTGCTCGACCATGTTGTCCTCTACTGAGAGAGGAGCATTGGGATGAGGTCATCGTGTGACTTTGAGAATTCCTCTGCTCCCGGTACATTTCTATACGTTGCATGGTTTGTTGGAAGATCTCTGACACTTGACCTACAAGCTGAACATAACCTGGAGTTCCTGCTAAAGCAGGATCTGGATTATTCAAGATATCCCAGAGTCGTTGCAGGTTTTGTATCGTTACCGAAGGTCATGGCAGATTTTTGCTTGCAGTGGGTGTCCGATAAGTTGAGTTTTTCCTCGACCTTTCTGTTGGCACTACCTGATTCCTTACTCGCAATGGGTAGGAACAGGTAAATTAACTGATGCACATCCATCAGCTCGGTTGCCTCTGGTAGTTGGTGCTTGAGTGCCTGTACCATCTCCACTAGTAGGTGATGGCGAGTTAACCCGTGGAGGATCGTGCATGGCATCCGGATTGGTATCTCTGATTGTGTTAACTTCGTGGCGCCAACATTGATCTTCTGAGGAACTCTCGTCGTAGCTAAGGGAGAGCCTTCTAGTGCTTCCGCAAGGAGCCTCCACGACGAGGAGCGGTCGGAGATTACCGCCTCTGGTGGACTTTTTGGGGGACTTAGCCTGATCCGGCGGATGGCCGATCGTATGCTGAGTTTCACCATGCCCACTTGGCCTACGATCAGTGATAACTTCATCGATACCCTTACCAGATGTCGCTTGGCCCCCGTAATACGTAGGTGCCGTTAAAGAATACTGGTCGCCCATGACCATATCGAGAGTACATGGACTCTCTGATTGCCGCGCTGGGCTCACATTGCCACTTCTATCGGTTGGTTCGACCGGACTTGTAGAGGTGTTCGGACGTTCTGAACTGGTCGAAACGAGCGGTTCCTCTGAGAACGTCATTGTTGGTGGCGGTGTATCCTAATCCATCTGGTCGATTTCGTCAATCTCCGCGACTGGTAAGCCGACAGAGGAGGAGGAGGAGGATGATATCCCTTTTTTTTCTATGGCGCGGATGCATGCGTCCATGTCGAGGTTGGAGTAGTCCGCCAGGTCGAACCAGTTTTTCTCATTCCAAGTCCCCGCCATGTTCGCATGAGCGATAATAGAGCCAAGGAAGTGGATAAGGGATGTTTGAGCGAAGTAATCTTCAAGAACTCAATGCCTTCTCCTCACGGATGGCGCCAGCTGTCGACGATCAAGTCGCCGATCTTACGAAATAAAAAGAGAAAAATGGCAAAAGAGTTCTTGGGAGAGAATGAGACTGCTCTTTTATTGCTATGAACTAGCTATTACAGGGAGCGCCTTCGACGAGGCAGTGGACTAATCCTAATTACACTAAGCGTAATGCTTATTGTACTGCGGAATTAGACTTGAAACATGAATTTAATGTCGATTGCTATACTTCAATCTTATGCAGTCTGATCCGCGCTCCATCTTTAAGTAACCGTTGAAGAGGTGACAGTTGCTCCCTGAAGAGACGCCTGTTGGAAGTGCCATGACTGGTCAGAGCGAGGCAACGATTGATAAAGTACCAACCGTTTGGCGCTTGTGTGTTTGTAAGATACTCAACCGTAGGATGGTTGTTGTCAGTGCCTTAGGATCATGAAACGTCGCGTGGTATGGAACAAACATAACATGTGTTCCATTCATCACATGGTAAGTAATATACTCAGAGTTAGATCCGAGTGCCAGTTCATTACTTCTATGACCAGTTATCTGGTCGGGGACTAGGTATAAGACCTCATCCGATCATGATTCTCAAATTCTATTGGGTCTAATGCTAAATGGGCTGTCAGGAGTTAAGAAGTATGTACGTTAGTATGTGTAGTGCATACTTTATATATTACGAGGATGTATATGCTAGTTTTTTGTGTAAAAATTTTGGAGGTGCAATTGTACCCTCATGCATCAATGTAGCTCCGCCCCCTGTCTTGGATTAGCGCGCATGAGCAGTAATTAGGCCTGTGGGCATGGCGGAGAGAAAGAGCTATTTTTGCTGGCTCTAGGCTACTGTGGATGGCACGGTGATACCTGATTTAACAAATCACTGTGTATGAATATGGGCTTGGAATCTTCAGGCTGCACAACTTGAGAGCATAGCAGCCACGCATTCTACCAAGCTTAATAATTAGGATAACTAGAAGTTCACAAGCGCACAAAACCACGACATATATATGTTTATATTAACCTAGGTTCAAATCTTAAATCCCCTGCAACAATCTTTCACTAGTTTGTCCCTTCATTTGTTACGTACACGTACCACACAATAGCAAACAAAAACTATCATACCTCAAATGAAGGGACAAACTTTTTTTTTTCCTCTGTAATTGACCAATTCGCATTCCAACTAAGAACTCAAAAAATTGTTATTCGATAAAAGAGGACGGCCATATATGTTCCACGGATTCTTCTACTAAGAGAAATAACGAACGTCTGTGAGTAAAGGAGATAGGCTTTTTTAGATACAAGGAAGCAAAAGAACAGAAATGTGTCCAATAATATCGAGTACTATGAATTCATGTGACGGTAGTATAACAAACAAAAAAAATGTAGTAATTGGGCCTAAAGTATGACATCAATTTTAGAAAGTCGAAGAAACTAACCCTATTTAGTTGTGTTGACGCTTGGACCGGAATGGTTTTAGCCTTTTACAAATGTAAAACTGAGCTCAACCGGACCACCATTATAAGTTAGTAAAACTATAAGAATGCGCAAATTAAATACAAGGTTTATTAGTTAAAAATCGTTTGAGTCACGGTGTAAATGACCGAGCAACAAAAAACATAGGCGTTGAGAATCTCAGGTGAGAGTAAGGCCATGTTTGGTACAGTTCTAGATTCTTATTTTTCAGATTTTACTTCTGATTCTTTAAGAATCTGGAGCTGTCTGTTGAAAGCGTTTAGCTGGTAGGTTGGCTCCAAAAATTATATGAGGGAGGATTAGAGGCAAATAGACCAAGCTACCATTTATAAAATACTTCAATTATGTCTTGTAATGCTTGTTACGCGGATCACTAGACAGTGAAACCTCCTGTTCATTGAGGAAATGTGCATTGCAAAATAGACTCGTACGTACAAAATGGAGTAAACTGTTGGAGATATGTCCTAGAGGCAATCATAGAGATGATTATATTTCGTTATGTTCATAATTTATTAGATAATATGTTATCTTCTTTCTTGAAATATATCGTTAATATTTATTAGCTAGTATGTGACTTGTTTGTGAAACTCTATTTTTATCTTTACAATGATTATTCTAAAGCGATCCCTAGTCGGAAACATATGAGAACACATATGAATAGACTAGCATATGTATTGGTTGATGACCATGTTTCATGGATCATAGATATGGAGATATCAAACCAATAATATAGACACATGTTAACAAACATAGGGTTGGAACGACCCACCATGAGACACTGCGAGAACGTTGTATTCTTATATGTCATCAGTTGGTCTCATTTACAATGCGTATGCTATATTCTTAGACTTGAGGTCGTCGCACGTACTCGAGATGTGTAGTGACTTACTTAGGGGTTGCCAAATGCTACTCTGTAACTAGGTAGCTTTCGGGTTTGTCATGATACATATGTCGATGCATGGTCGATCAAGATAGAATTTGCCTCTCCATGCAATTGGAGAGATATCTCTAGGCCTCTCGAGTGATCGGATTCCAGAAATGCATGACCATGCTACTCGCGGTTAAAGAGTTAACCATAGTCTAGGAATTTGAGTCACGTGATCGAGAAAGAGTGGTCGAGCTAATCAACAAGAATGGCACATACTCACCTTGAGTTTTGACCGATATCGTGAGGCAAAGAGAAATACATATGAGATTTGTTGAGGTTCGTCCGATGTGATCTTTACATATACTAAGGAGTCGGCATGTCCTGCTAGGGATCACTGCCGATTAGTGGACGAGTAGGAGTACTAGAGCCATGTCCAAATATACGTGAACCTATAGGGTCGCACGTTTAAAAGGGTAGGACACATTTTGGATGGTGTATGGGCCGCGAGTTCCTAATGGGTCTCAAAGTCGAGACGTCATTGTAAATATCTCCCGAGTGCCTGTGCTTGAGGAGGTTGTTGTCACCCAACCCCCCGGTGGCATGCACGAACTGCTCATAGGTGAACTCACCAAAAATGGCAACTGCATCCTTAGGTCTAGTATTGGCTCTTGGGGATACTGCTGTTGGTGATGACACCACCGGATTTACACTGCTGTCCCTCCTACGCACGGCGCATGCACCTTCCTTATTTGTTTCCACTACTCTCCCTCCTTTGCTTGGTCTCCTTCTCCGCCTCATCAAACAGAACATCAAAGCAAACAAAAACACAACCATCAACACTGTCGCTGCTACAAGAACTCCAATCAGTACATTCTTGGAGATTCTCCTCTTCTTCTTCTCCGGCGATGGATCCGACGAAGGCGAGGGCAATGGAACATTGACCAGCCTCACCCCTTCCCTCCTATAGAACTCCTCACAATCAACACGGCTGCGTTGACCAGGCACACCAGAGAAGCAATTCATCCTAACATCTACTGTTCCATCGGACCCATTCCAAATTCCATCCAAGTAGTTGCTTGACAAGTCCACCGTCTGGAACCTCTTCCCAAGCACCCCAATGGCGTCACCGGCCACACCGTACAGAGAATTCTGGGAAATGTTGAACAACAAGGCGGCTCCATCACCAGGGGTGACAAAGACGCAGGGTAGCCCGTCGGTGAAATTGTTGCTAGAGAGGTCAAGAACGCGAAGGCCTTTGATGGAGAGCAGCGACTTTGAAACCAGGCCTGAGAGGTTGTTCCTAGAGAGGAGCAAGCTCGTCAGGTTCCCCGACACACCAAGATCGGCTAGAAGCGTGCCATTGACGGCCGCGGACGACAGATCGAGGATGGCGAGCGACGACGGGAGGCCGCGGCCGAACCAGGTCGGGACCTTGCCAGGGAGCGGGAACCCGTAGGCATTGAAGAGCTCGAGCACTGTGAGGTTCTGCATCCTGTCGACCGCGAACCGCGGCGCTTGGGCGCCAAGGAGGGTGCGGCGAAAGCCCGCGACGCTGAGCACCATGACACGGCCAGCGCAGGAGGAGACCCCCGCCCACACGGCACAGGGGTCGGACTTGGCGGGGCACTAGCGTGCCCACAACCCCAGCGACGCGCGCAGACTATACAGCCCCACCAAGTCCGGGGGAGGCGGTGATGAATCCAACCAGTCGGTAGTGGATCCGTGTTGGACCTGGGAGTAACACCCCCAAATCCTCTGTGTATTTTTAAACTAGTCCCATGATCAGTAGCTAGTTCACACAGTAAACAGATATGGTAACATCTGTAAATCGCACAACTTTATTAATAATCAACTGAGTTTATTGCAAGAAAGGCTTACAAGCCAACATTAAACAAACACAGCGAAAGACGAAGAAGAAGTAGTAGAGTCTAGCTGATCTGCCACAGGCAATCGACTGGGTAGCGGCCTAGCTAGTCGTCACAATGCACACTAATAGTGAAGTCCTTCTCCTCTGAAATTTATTTGCATTAAGCAAGGGTGAGCATAACTTCCGTGCTCACAAATTACACCCAATAACAGATTATAATGTATGCAATGATATATCAAATGAAAGCTTATTGGTTGAGTTTGCATAAAGCAATCTTTTCTTTAAATATTTGTACTAAGTTCCAAAGCAGTTATTATATAACTAAAATTCATTTTAGAAATTCTCAATTTTTATAGTAGGATAACCTCCATATGAAATATGGTGATGGATACCCTCCTATTACATGGCTAACTGTTCAATTTTCCAGTTGGATAAACTATCCAAAATCATTTGTCAAAATGTTTTGAAATCAAAACTAAAGTCTAACTTTGAGTGGCTTTGCGCAGCATGTCCATGACCGTGGACATGGCTATTCGAATAGTTTTACACTCTACAGAGGTTGTACAACTTTACCCACAAGAGGTAATCAACTTTTAATGTTCGTTTGACACACTTCCAAAGGTGTGCAACTAAGTGATTATCACGAGGCCTTTACAATGCGTCATTCCAAAGCAGTCATGCCCGCTAAGGTTTCACTTCCTTTGGACTAACCATCCGCTAGAAGCCCCCTCTTGCGCCAAGTGGGAATACTGTCTAACCGACACCCGCACATCAAAATGGCATAACTAACAATGGAACGTTGCAAATTATTTAGCCTAGTCTGTCCCATTCTAGACTTGTGGTAGTATGGTGGGGCGTAGCAAAATACGCTCGAAGACCGGTCCTTAACTGACTTGGGCGACTTCCAAAATAACCCCTGGGCCTCAATCCTACCCGGATTAAACCCATGCATAAACCTGCACCCACCAACCATCCATTTCGCGTAAGTCCAAACCAATTTTTTATTTTATTTCATTTTTCAAAGTATTTATAAACTTCCATGACACACTAATGCCATGGATACAATTTAAACAATATTTGATTTTTGGATGTAAATTCCCAAATCAAATATTTCAGGTCTAAGCATGGCTAAGTATAATTTTTCCCAAACTGTTCTAGTTCATACTATTGCATAAACTATATTTTCATCTAAGGTGTCAAGGTAGGTTAATTTCAATGTCAAGATTGACAGTACAAAGGATTTAGGCATAACTATAATTTAAAAATAGGTATTTAAATTGCATTGAATAGAAATAAGCATGCAATAATAATTTAAAACAGAATTTAAATAATTTAAAATAATGGGATCAAATATGATCAAAGGTATAACTTGCCTTGCTTATTAGTCATTGTTTTCAAACGGCGTCGAAATTCGGTTGTCCGAAGTCATCGAAATCTATACGCGTAAATGAGCCAAATTCAAACAAAATTCAAATAAAATCTAAAAATTATAAAATAAAAATTGCAAGGAAGATATTGAATTTATATGAATTTAGGAATTTGAATCGACAGAATCGGAGTTCGTATGAGCGAGAATGAATTTCCGGAAGGTTGAAAGTCACATGAAATAATAGAATTCCGAATTTCACTATTTGGACTGCATACTTTCGGTTTGACTGGACTTTCAACAACTGACCAGAGAAAGAATGTAAGCACATGACATGTGGGACCAGTTGGTATAGAGAAAGAAAAAGAAAGGAATGAAAGAAGTGTATGTCATGTGGGCTCCATGTGTAAGTGACTCCATTGCTAAGGAAGGAAGAAGAACAGAACAGTACACATGCTGCTATAGTGAACACACACAGCAGACACATGGAGCTAAAGGTGGCGCCAGCAAGGAAAAGGAAAGACAGCTAGTGAACGGGCAAAATGGAACCCCAGTGACGAGGCGGAGATGATGACGCGAACGGATTTTTTTAAAAACTCACCGAGGAAGCGGGGAACACGACGTACGCATCTCAGCGTCATGGCTTGACATGGCCGTGGTGATCTAGTGATCTTCGAGCAATGATGATGGAAGCACAACGTAGGACGCGTCGAGGCGAACTCAACGGCGTAGATGGTTCGGCCGGGGGACGGCGGATGGCAGCGGAACGCGATAAAGAAGACCTTCGGTGGGCGGCGGGTTGACGTCGGTGTTCCGGGCAAACGGAGACACTGCTACAAAAAAAGGTCTTCACAGACGGTTTAAAAACATCATCACAGACGGTTTCGTGAGCCGTCTGAGTTTATGGGTCAATGATGACATGAAGTCATCTGTAACATCCCAATTTTTTGAGCTTTAAAAATCCTTTGAATAGTTAGTAGGGAGAAAATTCACCATTTGGTTTTATTTGAATTTAATTCAAAAGCTTAATATTGGACTTTGAGTAACAAAACAATTTAATATGACTAAAGTCAATATGAACAATAGTCAAAACTATTTTATTTGGGTTCTTTGTGCTTGGATATATTTTCTAGATTTTTCTAGAATTTTTCCAAGTTCATTTGCTATTTTGTTTTGCCATTTGGGATTTCCAGTATTTTCTAAAATAGAAAACCTATCTAAAAATCTCAAACAGTCTTTGGGCCGATTTCCAACTCGGTCGGCCCATCCCTTCGCTATTCTGGCCCAATTCCGCATCGGCCCTCTCTTCTGTGCGATTCTGTGCCCGCGTGCCACTGGCGAGTGGACCTTGTCCCCGTCTCTCTGTCTGGTGGCCCCGTCCTCGTCATCGTCTCCGCATCATCTTCATCCTTGCGAGAGCCCAAGTTGTGTCTACCATGGTTTCCTTTGGAGCTCCATCCGACAACAGCACGAACGGCCCGCAAATCACGTGCCAATCTCGTCTTTTAAATCCTGGATCTCTCCGCATCTGTTTTGGAACCTTATCTCCTCCGAATCGCATCTCAATCTCTTGAATTCCCTTATTCCCTTTTTGGTTCCGAGTTGAACTCCGTCGCCAATATGCCACCTCGAGCCCGTCCGCACCCTATAAAAGGGACCTCTAGCATCGCCTGTACCTCCTGATCCCGAATCCTACCTCCAGTGCGCCCCAAGAACACGAGAGTCGCCGCAATCGTGAATTTAGGGTTTTGGTGCTGAAGCTTCATTCTTCGAAATTCGTCACCGCCAGTCGTGTTCTACCTTCGTGGATTGCACCACTGCCTTCCCATCACCAAAGCTCCCTCGGGAACCCTCTCTTTGCCCTGGAGCTTCATTGGTGCTTGTTCCCGACAACCGCCGTGTTCGTCCTTCGCTACAGCGCCGATTCTGACCGCTTCCGTTCCTCTTCGGTGCCAAAGAAGGTATCCTCCGTTGCGCAATAGCCCTGTCTTCCCTATGCGCACAATTGCCGCCGACGAGACGCCGCCACTCGCCATTGTCGGTCAAGCCCGAAGCACTCGCCGCCGTTTGTCATCACTGCCGACGTGGACGCCAGGTCACCTAGCCACCTCATCTCCACATCTGCGCCATGTCACCTACGTTGCTCGCGTGGCATCCGAGTGGCAATGCCATGTGGCGTGCCAAGATCCAACCCGAGCCAGCCATGCTTGAACTTAGTCCATGGTGCACCTTGTCTATGACAATGGGTCCCACTGGATTAAATCAATTTCTTTAATTCTTTTTAGCCAAAATCCTTTGCTGACGTCATTAATCCGGATTTCCAATAGGAAAATAATTCAGGTAATTTCAGAATTTGGGTTTCTTTTAGATTCAAACTTCCAAAGCCCATATCTTTTGCATCCGAACTGCGATTGAGCCCTTTCAAATTCCTAAATTCATCTAAATTCAAGATCTATTTATTGGGGATTTTTATTTAATTTTTGGATTTTATTTTTTCTCTGTTATTTATTTGTTTTGCTTTATTTGCTTGTTTGCGAGTAGACGTTGATACTTCGGGAAGTTCTGATCAAGAAGGAGCTGAAGATCAAGATAGTAGAAGATTAAAGATAAATAAGATCATCATTGTTATAGCAAGGCAAGTTATACCTTTGATCAGATTGAACCCAGTTTTCTAAAATTACTTTGATTCAAATTATTGCATTTACTTTAAGTATTTATTTAAATGCTTTTTGGTGTAGTTATTAATCCCATTTGTTATATGCACCTTGTGTATTGTTATGTCATAATCTTTTGTCACCCTAGATTGGTTTATTTAGTAGGTAATATCGTAGCACCAACGTGGGTTGGTTAGATACGAGTAGATTGCTTAGCCATGCTATGAGTCATCATCTCATGTGAGTTGCAAATATAAACCTGACTAAGTGATTATGGAACTTTATGATAAAACCAGGTGTACTGTGTGCTATTACTTATTGATGGCATACGCTGCACATAACCAACTGGGTGGGAAAAGATTTAGACTGAGGCAAGTGGTGGATACTGGGTGAATTGGTGGACTCTGTGAATGTGAATTGTAATCTCCGTGGCATAGTTATAAATTGGAAGTCTTGCCTTGGTCAATTAAGGACTTAACTTTGTGCACCATTGAACTGAGCCTCTCGTACAGCCACATGCCTGATGGGACGTGCCTAACTTAGTAAGTTATTGAGTCTTGACATTGATTACTCAGGTAGTAGGTTAGGCTGTGTGTAAAGGTGGAGGTGTGTGCTACCAAGTAGTCACATCGCGCGATGGTTCGCCGCTTCTCTGTCCAACAGTGTTTGTCATACTAATCACTGTGGATGGCTTGGGTGACGGTTCGTAAGCACACTGGGAGTGTCAATGTTGAGATGAAGTTTCTGAAAGGTTTTGTTGTGATCAACTCCGTACAAGTTGATTGCATCTTGTGGGTAAAGTGTACAAACTCTACAGAGTGTTAAATCAATCTATTCGAATAGCCATGTCCGCGGTCATGGACATGCTCGGGGATTTCACACGAGGGGTAGACTTTCATGAAAACCTTGGGAAGGGAGCTGTGTGACCTAAGTCATATGGCTATGTGAATAACCTGTTTAGGCTATGTGTCTTTGTGAGAACAACTGTTAAATTATTATTGTCTATTTGTTTTGAATTATGCTTTCAATCTATTATTCATATTCGAATTGTAAATATTGCATTTCTGCAAAAGAACCACAGAAGCCATTCCTTTGGAATAAGCCATCATGTATAATTGCATTTCTGTGGTACGACTTGCGAGTACGATTGTGTACTCATGCTTGTTGTAAAACATGCAACAGAAGTGGAAGAATCGTCAGTCAATAAGGTCTACTTCAAGGATCGTGGAGAACTAGGTCGCTACTGACCGATTGCTGTGGGCATATGGATGGGCTTCACTTGAGTTATTCATTACGTTCATTGCAGCTTCTTTGAGCTTTTAAGCCTACGAGGTATTAATTGTAAGCTTTGACCTTAAGATCTTTACTCTGATATTTATTATTATTTGCCTATTTATTAGTCATCTTTGTATATGGAAATGATATTTTACTGATGTTGCCACTGTGTGCACTAGCGTGATCCTAGACTAGTGCATTATACACAAAGGTTCTAGAATTGTATTTTTGGGTCCCGACATCATCATAGGCGGTTTTAGAACCGTCTGTGATGCACACTATCACAAGCGGTTATTAACTCAGAACTGTTTGTGATAGCTAACTATCACAGACGGTTTATATATAAAACTGTCTATGATAGCTTACATTTCACAGACAAACCGTTTGTGATAGCTTACGTTTTATAAATAGTTTATATATAAAACCGTCTGTGATAGTACATCACAAACAGTTGGTATTTGGAACCGTCTGTGATAGCCTCTTCTCTACAAAATCTCCAAGCAGTGGCTGCTTTTGCCTTTAAAACCGGCTTCGTGTGTGTGTGTGTGTGTGTGTGTAGTTCGTAGTCCCTTGTTAGCTAACTCAATGCCTGAATTTAGCTAGCTAGCTCGTTCCTTGGCCGTTTATCCTAAACGTGCAGGCGAACCACGGCCTACTTCATACGATTTGCTTCGTGCCAATCCTAAACATGTAGGTGAACCACGACATGTAGCAAATCGTACACTCTAGTGTGTCGGGATCGACGAAGTAGGCTGTGTTTCACCTGAACGTTTAGGATGAACGGCCAAGGAGCGAGCTAGCTAGCTGAATTCAGGCATCGAGTTAGCTAACAAAGGCTACGAACTATATATATGAAGCCGGTTTTAAAGGCAAAAGCAGCCACTGCTTAGAGATTTTGCAAAGAAGAGATCAAGAATAGAGAAGAGGGGAGGCGGGCTCGGGGAGGAGGAGGCCACTATTTGGAAAACTCTCACATGGATTGAGAATCTAGGTTATCAAAAGAGGAAAAAATATGTTAGTGCATGGCTGTATGAAATTGGAATATGAGTGGTTCATGGATAATACTTGAATACAAGTCTAGTGAAACATATAAAATATGTTGAAACAAATAATTAAGACTCAGATAATTAAAATCACAACTCGCTCAAGTATTTTAATACCGAGTGACAAATTTCTTTATACTAAATAAGAAGACCACAAACTTCTGTAAAAAGAATATGAATGGTAAAAAGATAACAATATATGGTAAGTTGACGATATCATGTTAGAATGTAATTAAAAAAGAGTTTTCTTAAGGGGGATTTCAGAATCTGCCCTCATGGGATAGACGGATTTCAGATTTTACCCCCCATATGTCTATGACATGTGGGTCTAGGGCCCACATGTCATAGACACATAGGGGCAAATTCTGAAATCCATCTATTCACTGGGGCAGATTCTGAATTAACCCTTTTCTTAATGGTTAACTCTCTATCTATAAAGCAAGTAAGAGTAGCAACCTGTTGAAACTCACCTCTATCCATGTAGAATTTCATGTGCAAACTATGTGCAAGGATTTTGATTCTATAGATTCATAAGCTTTAATTCAAAAATTATTCATATACAATTCATCCTATTGTCCCTGGAGATTCATTTCATATCTCATTAGTGAACACAACTAGCTAGTAACATTTGCGGTTTTCATGTCAAGTAGATAAGAGCAGCAACCTGTAGAAACTCACCTATATCCATAAAACACTTGAATGGTGTTATTTATCCTAAGAACAGATGGTGATCAGACTTACTATTAACAGACAACCATTTGTTAAGATCCTCTACAGGAGGTAACCAAATTGCCTCCCTCAGATTGTCACTTCTTAAGGTTGCATAAATGTATTTTTTTCAGCAGCACACCCTGCATCATACGTATCGAAAAAAATATCTTTAGGAACATACCAGTAGTCACACCCAAACACAACCCCATTCCCCACCTCCAGATCCATCCATCCATCCAGCTAGCCAGCCAGCCAGTAGTCACAGAGGGCAAGACAGCAAGGCCAAAGGTATCCAAACCGGCCATCAACTAACAAGCAGGCTAGGTAACTCACATTGCAATTCGGTTCAAATGAATACCAACAGCACAAACCAATAGATCTGTCTTACCTCGATCAACATCGCTAGTGTCGGTGGTGAGGTAGCCGAGGCTGAGGTTGGTGGAGCTAGAGGTAGCGGGGGGAGGTCGGTGAGGTAGCCGAGGTCGCACATGCTGGGGAGAGGAGGAAGAGGCGAAGGCGTGCAGCGTCACCGTAGTTGTGGCACAACGGTGACACTGCACAAGACACTCTTATCATATGAGTGTCTTGTGCAGTGAACCGTGGTGTTACAACCGTCAGCGACGGGAAGAATGGTGGCGTTAGCGACGGGGTCACTCGAGTGGGGAGGGGAACGGACGAGAGTAAGGGCGCTGGGGAGTGATGAGTTAGAGCGCAAACCCTAGTGGGCTCCTACTAATAAAGAGACTTATCACAGACGGTTCCATTGTGGAACCGTCCGTGATATGGTCTCATATCACAGACGGTTCCACAATGAAACCATCCGTGATACGGTGTCGTATCACAGATGGTTCGTTATGAAAACCGTCTATGAAGTATCACAGACGGTTGTTTGTTGAAAACCGTTTGTGATATTTTGAAATATCACAGACGGTTATTTTTAAGAACCGACTGTGATACTTCACAGACGGCTTTCGTAATGAACCGTCTGTGATATTACCTTTTTACAGACGATTTTTAGCGCAGCCAGTAACATAGACGGTCGTAAAACCAAAACTGTCTGTGATTGCATGTAATACAAATGGTTTTGGTCAACCGTCTGTGATGAGGCGTCCAGTATTAGCCTTTTTGTAGTAGTGAGAGGAGTTAGCGGGTGAGGTTTGCGGTGAAACGAAGAGGGAAACACGGGGAACACGATGCTCACCTTGGCTGTGGTGAAACGTGCACGGTCGGCCGGCGGCGTGGGGAGAAGCGGTGACGTGATGTGGGCTCATGGTGGCGGTGATGCTCCAACGAAGGCGAGGTGAGCACAGCGTAGAACGTCGCGAGGCGAAGCTGGTGATGTGGTCGATGGTGGCGGGGATCCACTGTAGGAGGTGCAAATGGCCGAAGAATGGAGTTCGGCCGGCGGTGGAAAATCTTCGATTGCATCGTGGAGGAAGGGAGGGAGGAGCTAAGATTTTCGGGGATGGATGAGGGAGAGGAGAGGCACACGGTGCTCTCTTATATAGGGGTGGAGGTGGACCGTGGAGGGAGATCAATGCGCGTATGTCACGGCTGGACATGGCGCATCCCTGTTGATTTGGCGCATTGATGAGGGGAGGAATGACCGGGAATGGGGGAGGTGTGATCAGAGGAGTTGATTGCCACTAATTTTGTGAAGAACCGTGGAGAGATTCATGGGTTTTGATGACCTTCAAATGGCGTTCATGGCTGTCTGTATGTGTGCGCACGTTCTGGACATGAGTTTTGGACACAGCCAAAGGTAGGGGAAAGGAGGGGAGAGAAAAGAGGGAAAGGAAAGGAAAGAAAGAAAAGAAAGAAAAGGAAAGGAAAGAAGAAAAAGGAAAAAAAAAGGAAAGAAGGAAAAGAGGAAAAAAGGAAAGAAAAGATTCTTGGTCAGTAAGTGAAATGAATTCTAAAATTTTCATTTTGGAGAAAATTCAAATTCAAATTTGAATTTTTAAATTCGGCTGAAATTTGAATTTGAGATGAATTCAAAACAAGAATTTGAATCCATAGTTAGCCGCAAAGATATTTGATTTTGGAACAAGGTTTTGAATTGAAACTCAGATTTTGGATAGGTGAACGGGATCAACCCATCTGGGATGAACTCATCCAACGAACGGGAATATTCGCCCGGAATCGCTTGGGGAGTCTGGTCGAGATGTTTCAATGATAAAATAGAGAATAAAATTATAAGACAAAAATAACTTGGTTCAACTCATTTGGAGTTCAGAAACATTTTCTATGAATTTTCTAAGTTAAAAGCATTTTCTAGTGTGAAAATAATTCGGTTAAGGATTAATTTCCAAAAACTATATTTTACGGCCAGCGACAAGTTTGAAACCTATTTTAAAATAAAGTTCATTTAAAATAAAAAAATTTAAAATTAGTTTCACTTGATTTGGAGTTAAGATGAATTAGATATAAATTTTTGAAGAGAGAAAGAATTTTTAGCACAAGTTACTGTTCGGACAGTCCGAACGATTTTTTTTTTATGATTTTCGAATTACAGATTAAGCAATAAATCAAATATATTTTTAGAAAATAGCAAATGGAGGCCAAAAATTCACAAAATTCTTTGAATTATTTTGAACTTAATAAAAATAATTCCAACTTAAAGTTGCCTTTTATTTTTTACAATAATTATTTATACTTTCCTAGGAAAATAGGAAAAACCTTTTAAATACTCGAAAATTCTAAAAATTAATTAAAATTTTTGTTTTCACTATAAATCAATAAATTCCCAGAAAACTCAATAAATTTTATTTTTGATTTTAAATGCCAAGAAATTTAATAATTGATTTTATTATTATTTTTCTTTAACCAAGAAAACACTTTTAAATTACGAGAAAATTATTTGACAACCATAAAATCCAATAAAATAATAACTTTATTAATTTTTATTTTGATAAAAGAACTTTGGGATCTTACAATCCGTAGGGATCATTTGGGAATCTTGACGGCAAGATGAAAGGCTTGACTGGTAGGAACCAAGGCGCAAGATCGAGGACCAGTGAGGCACACCATGTGGGAGGCGGCGCACAGGATGCTCAAGGCTAAAATCGCCTTGACGCGAGAGCAGAAGGAGGACCCGAGGGGAAAAGCGGTATGGGGTCTCGTGGTGGGATCTCCGAGGGGTATGTCGATGGCATTTGCGGGTAAATATAATCAACTTCAATGGGTATTTTTGCTTCTACAAGGTTAGCTTCCCACAAAAATCCACAGAAAGGCTGCTCCTCGTTGCTAGTTTATTTTCGAGATAGCTCCTCGCAAGAAGCAGAATCTGATGGTTTTGAGAAGCTGGTTGTTTGGAGCTACTCCATGAGATCCAAACGAGAAGCTAGGAGTAGGAGCTGTACCAAAATAGGGCCTAAGAGAGATTGTATCACTGTAGTCTTTTTATCATGGCGTGGGAGCAGGGTCTCGAGTTTTGGCGTATTTGGCATTGTTAATACGCGAATTAGCAATTCTAGCCATCTGTGCATATCAAATGCAAAAATGGCATCGTAGAGCTGCGGGGACACGACACGTGTCGAGTCAGTACCCCAAGGGGCATAACTTGCCTTGTCTGTGCCTCTAGGGACCGGACCTCATCTGGTCAGGGGCATTGACTCGACACATGTTGCGTCTCTGTGGTGCTATTTTTGTATTTGATGTACACAGTAAACTAGAATTACTAATTTGTATATCAATAGTACCAAATACAACAAAAACTTGAAGAGTGTCTGCACTCTACACAGAGTGTCTAAACTCTGCACTAGCTGCACCCAGAAAAATCTGCAGGGTAGGTTCACCACCTTTTGGCATTTTGCAGGAGGTTTAGTGTGACGTTAAGTACAGAGCTAATTGATCATCTTTTTTAGCACGAAAATTAGCAGCTAATGCAGCGCAAATCCCAACAAAATTGTACAACATGGATAGCGGGTGTATCTACACCCGAGCTCAGCCGTAACTTTCCCAAAATTTTATCCAGACAATAAGCATCTAGCAAATCTTTACATCTATGCAGAATTCTATGTAACCATTTCCTTTAGATTGATTCTTCTAGGCTGTTTTAGTTGTATGGAGACTGTTGGGAAACCATTGGTTTAGCTCAGCAGCCGGTCTATGGGTAAGCGCCCTATCCAAAACCCTATCGGTGTCTTTATTCTATAAATAGGGGTGTCAATCATTGTAAAAGATAGATCACTTGATGAAGGAATAAAGAAAGAAAAATACCGCCTACACCTTTGTCTCTCTACGTGTTCATATATCTTGTGTTTTTGTATGCGATTCATTTATTGTCTATGAGGCGATTGATCGGAGTGGACTCATCAGCGACGGTTCCTCAACACGTTATCAGCACGATCGACTCTGGCCTACCTCTAGGCCTACTTTACTCGAACCGAAAGGTAATCGTCGTAGCACGACGCTCGTAGATCAAATCGTATTTTCTAGATCGCTTTCAATTCCGCAAATTTGGCTTTCTAGATTATTTCCTACAGTGCAAATCCGCTCTAATCTACCGCAAGCCGACTTGAAGTCGTCAGCACAATACCGATCGGTAGGTTGCATGAAGGAGTAGATGTCGATTGCACTGTGGATTGTAGATTGCAAATTTCTTCTAATCTCTGCGAGCCAACTTGTAGTCACCGGCACAATGCCGATCGGATGATTGGTTGAAAAGAGGGACTGTTCATTGCATGAACACAGAAAAAAATGATGTCGGCATGCGGCCATGCCGTCGCGCCACCTGCCGCGATCGCGGCCTGCAGGCGCCTTGCCTGATGAAAAAAAAAAGGGTGGCGCCGGAGCCAAGACGGTCGCGCGCGCCCTCGCCCGCCCTACACGGCTACCGTCGGTCCCTCACACGCTGCCGCTGCACGACACCACCAAGCAAGCAGCACAAGACGCCATCGTCGGCCCATTCTTGAGCAGCGCTGAACCGCCGCCGCCTGCCTGCTGCCACACAAGACCGTCGGTCGGCCCGTCACCACACGCCCTCGGCCGCACCCACATTGCCTCTGCACGCCGCCCTTGCCCGGCCTTGAGTCGTCGCCATTGATGGGGAACAGGGAGGGGAAACCCTATCCCCCTGCGCCGGTTTTTGAATAGGTCGTATGGGCCAGATTGGGCCAAATAGGCCAAAGAAAGGCTCAACTCGGGTGGAAAACCAGAAGAAAGAAAGAAAAATAGGGGTAGATGGGGTGGAAAATACCAAAAAAATTGCAAATAAACCCTCGGAGTTCTGAAAATTACGAGGAAATTTCACGGAGAATAAAATTTTGCCGAAAACACCCTGAAAATTGAAAAGTTGCGCGAAAAACTTCCCAGAATTAAAATTTAGCGGTTTAGCCCCTGAAAATTGCAGAATTCGCTGAAAATTCATATTACAGCAGAAAAGGGCCTCGAGAAATCAAATTTTTGAATCATTTTGAGTATTTGAAGCATGTTTAACTTTGTTATTATTATTTCTATGCAATTTATATTGTATTTACTGTTTTGATTATCTATGATTGTTTATATTACTTTTAATCACTGAACATAGCAGTAAATCATGAAAAATGCATAGAGAAATACGAAAACATTATGAAAATTTTTGCAACCATTTTATGCAAATTACTAGCAATAATATTATGAACTCTTTGCATGAATATGTAGATGACTGGCATCACGAACCGGGAGTTCGAAGAGCTGGTCCAACATGGCCGGAATTACTTGACTTGGGCCTCTAATATCGAGATCGTACTTGGGGCCACGAAGTTCCGTGCTGCTATCGGATTTGGCACCTCAAAGTGTAACACCCCACCCCAACATGAGCCTGGAATGCTACTAAACTAACACTATAACAAATTAAAACTAAGACATTTTACTAAATTTCGGCAGAACCTCCTTTGTATAGTTAGCTATAACGGTGGTTCCAACGGTTAAAAAATATGATAACTAAATAATCCAACCTCCGACATAATCACAAGGCATTCAAAATTATGTTAATCATCACTATAACATCCAAAGCATGCTAAGCAACTAAAGCATAATCCAATGAGCATCCAGAACCTCTAATCATCTCTATTACAATTTATTCCAAGCAAAGGGAGTAATCAAAAGTTGTTCCTTAAGCAGATTACTCAAATATTAAATTAATTATCCAAACAATCCAATGTGAATGAATTGTGCCAATGTGCAACCACCCTAGGATTTATTCCCTCCCATGCATGCCGTTCTTGTAAAGGGTACCTAAAAACACAACAACAGTAAGAGTGAGTTCAACGACTTAGCAAGTACAATAAATGGCAACAATAACATAACAATTGTAATCATCACCAATCATTCACAAATCTCTTTAACAAATATGTTATATGCACATGCTATGCAAGATGCTCAAATGCACTTTCTCTTTCTCTTTCTCTTTTGCATTTTACTGGTAATGCAGAGCATGCATCTGTCGATGCATACCCATGCCTGTGCCATCTAGCACAGGGACCATTGCCCATACTCCATAAGTATGGGGACCTAAACCCACGCTCCACGAGTGTGGGGACCATAAGCCCGTCATATTCATAACGGGGACCTCAATCAATGCTTGGTCACCACGTGACCAAGTCTTCAATATATCAGCATAATGCATATGAACAAAACCTTAATCATCATAATCATGCATCCGTAGCATCATCACATATGGATAAACTTATTCATACTACTAGCATACATGATCATTGACGTTCATAATATTCAAGCATCCATGAATAACACATAATTCATAAAGCTAGTAAACATGAGTATTAACATTCATAACATCTTAGCATCCATGAATTGCACAAACACTCACAATACTAGCAAACAATATCATTCATTCATATTATGTCTATCAATCAAGGTACTTGCCTCAACCGTGCGAGAACGAAGGACGTGAAGAGGGTGCTGCCCCCGGGTCCAATCCCACACCTGAATTAGTTTAGCAAACTTTCTAAGATAACAATTCTGGACCAACAACAAGACTAGAAGTAAATACGAACTCGCTCTACTCTTTAGCGCAATCCCAACTCAAACTCCTAATTATCGATCTGTCCCCTCTGTAGACAGTCATAATCAAAAATTCATATATTTTAGTATAGAGGTCCAATTAGGGTGCTCTTGGACTTTATGGAAAGCTTATCAAATTCTCCAACTAAAACTAGTCGGTGAGCCTTCCAGATTTGGCCATCTACTACCCTTACCAAGCTGATTAGTAGAACATCTAATTCACGTCGGGTTTCTGGACAGCAATATTAAAACTATCATATCTTTCAGTACATTTATCCAAATTTTGTGTTCTTTAGCTTTATTGAAATATGAGCCAAGTATCTACATCTTTTATTATAGTGATACCTTCCAAATATTCCTTTAACTAACCGCTTAGGCCTAATTACTAGTAACTGTTAGAACTACTACAAAACTGCAAGACAGCAGCGCTAAAAAATTCATAACTTTTGAACTATTCGTCCAAACGACGTGATATAATACTCTACGAAAAGGTATCGACGTTGCCTACAATTCTCTAGGAGGCGTCTAGGACAGATTCTACAGTTAAACTACTAAAAAATGTCGGCCAATCCTACCTGCTCAAGACAGATCTAAATACCGACATTGCTAAATAATCAATTAATCATCTAATCGAAAGGAGATCGGATCTTACCCTTGAAGAACCACTGAAGATCACGAACCTAGCCCGCGATCTCTCCCCTTCCCTCTCTTCTCCCTTCTCTCCTTCTTCCTCTTCCTTTCTCTTCCCTTCTTCCTTGGCCGTGAGTGGGCGACATGGCTTGGCCAAGGAGGACGGCATGGAGGGGGAGGCGCCATCAATGGGGAGGGCGTGCTACAGTGCTACAGTAGCGCTGGCACTGTAGCTCAGAATTACTGTAGCAAACCTAGGGTTTCCCCCTCCCCCTCCCCCCCCCCTCCTTTTGTTGGTGGCTGATTTCCTCATGGGCCATGAGCCACTTTGGCTAATTTCCCCCCTTATGGCCAGCCACCACCTCCCACCTTTGGGCTAAATACCAATGGGCCTGAGGCCCCGGCCCAGGTTATCCAAATTTCGCTGTAAACCCCCTCTTTAACTGCTTAAATAACTATTTTCTATTTAGTCCTTCTCCTAATTTAATTATTCTCTCCCGAATATTCTTTCGAATACTTTTGGGATATTACACAAAGGATGCCAATCCCACTGGTGAGGAAAATGATCAGGCGCTTCACTTCCTTAGAGACCATCTCTGCCTAACACTTAAGAATGAGTATATGGCGGAGAAGAACGCACTAGCTTTGTGGACTGCACTGAAGAAGCGGTTCGAGAAGCTGAAGTACACCATTCTTCCTCGGGCTGAGCAGGAATGGACCCGATTGTGTTTTACTAACTCTAAGACCGTGGGAGAGTACAATTCTACCTTGCGTAGAATTTGTACTAGTCTTCAACTCTGTGGTAAGGTAATCATGGATAAGCAGAAGATTGAGAAGACTCTCTCTACCTTTCACCCGAATGCGGTGCAATCCAAGAAGGGCAAAGGATAACATGAGGCACACCTCGCCATTGCAAGCACGGAGGATCCACAGCCATTAGTTGCACTCATGGATGTGGACAACCCAGTAGCAACCCCCATCACCCCTCCTTTGGACATCGCAGCGGCCACAGCCGTAGTTACCCAAGAGGAGAAGATCGCCATAGAGCAGATTCAGACAGAAGTTTCAAAGTACTTCCTATGGAGGAAGTGTGCTTAGCGGATAGCGGAACAACGAATACCATCTTGAGAGAGACGAAATTCTTTTAGTCGATCAGCAAGAATGCTGGTAGTCTTACAACAATCGTGGACAGTGATACTTGTATAATAAGCTCAGGAAGAGCCACAATTATACTCCTGATGGGCACAACTTTGGTCATTAAAGGAGCCTTGTTGTACACCCAGAATCGACTAGAACTCTCATAAGTTTTAAGGATATTCGCACTAACGGTTTCCACATAGAGACTAAAGAAGAGTATGGTAAGGAATACCTGCTCATTACAAAGCGTGAAGAAAATAGAAAAAGGGTATTAGAACGACTTCCTTCATATGAAACTGGGCTATACTACACTAATATTAAGGTACCTGCAGCCTATACTGTCCTGAAAACCACATTTAGAAGCTTTGAACTTTTTTGTCTCTGGCATGATAGATTAGGCAACCCCGATCTTAGGATGATGAGAAATATAATTAACAATTCATAGGAACATAATATCGATATAAAGAATTTCCCGAATTAGAAAGATTTTGTGTGCCCCGCATGTACCACTGGGAAATTAATTACTAGACATTCTGCTCTGAAAGTGAAGGATGAAATTCTTGCATTCCTGGACCGTATCCAGGAAGACATTTGCGGTCCTATACAGCCCCTGTTAGAGCCATTTAGATACTTTATGGTGCTCATCGATACTTTCTCGAAATGGTCGCACATATATTTATTGTCTTCAAGAAACCACACTTTTGTAAAGCTAATCTCGTAGATAATTAAAATTAAGAATAATTTCCCTAATTATCATGTGAAGTCCATTAGAATGGACAATACCAGAGAATTTACTTAGAAGGCCTTTGATGATTATTGCATGGCAATGAGAATTAAAGTTGAGCATTTTGTATCGCATGTCCACACCCAGAATGGACTAACAAAGACATTAATTAAAATGATTAAATTTATTGCCCAACCATTTTGCAGAATTGCAATTTACCAACTACATGTTGGGGATACGTAGTCCTACACGCATCAATTCTCATCAACTTTAGACCATCGGCATATAACATCCATTCACCTATGCAACTAGCACAAGGGTCATCACCGAAAATTTCTCATCTTCGTAAATTTGGGTACAAAGTTTATATATCTATACGCCCACCACAGTGTACTACAATGGACCCTTTCTGAAAGTCTCGGATATACGTTGGTTATGAGACAACATCCATAATAAGGTATTTGGACCCTTTGACAGGAGATTTGCATACTGCCTAGTTCGCTGATAGTATAGTTGATGAGGATAGTTTTCCGTCATGAGAGGGAGGAAATCAACCCCTTAATGAAAAATATTGGGAAATAACGTGGCAAGCCACGGGAATCCATGCACATGACCCGCGCACTAGTGAAGCAAATCGAGAAGTCCAGAAGATAATTGAAGTCCAGAAGATAATTGATTTGCAAGCATTAGCGAATCAACTGCCTGACCACTTTAGTGATTTGAAGAGCATGACCAAGTCGCATGTGCCTGCACGCGATGCACCGGAGAGGGTTGAAATACCGAAAAAAAATTAAAGGTATCCCTAATCTTGTCCATGGGCCTCCGAATAAAAGGACGAGAACTCCGATCCCTCGAATCCTATGTAGCCGGGGACACCTAGGGAAAATGGACAAGAAGGACTTGACACAGCCCGATCACCGAAGTTCCCCAGAACCAGAAGGGGAGCCAATTGAGACCTAGCACCAGTATGGAACCTTCAGGAAAAGACATACCGAATTTGAATATTCCCACGGAGGGAGACATCAGCAGGGATGTGTGCGGATACATCGGAGCTGAAAAACTAAAGGGACTTGCCTCCATAATTGGAAGCAGTGGTGAGCAAGTAGAAGCATTAGAATAATCGTCCCCATGAAGAAATAGCTATAAAATATATGACCACAGGAGAATCTATGAATAGGACAACAACCAATGTCTTTATTTTGCAAACAAAATTGCCACAATTATTGATCTTGATCCAGAGCCTATATCGTTCACTGAATGTAAGAAAAGATCAGATTGGGAAGATTGGAAGAAGGCAATAGCAACTGAATTATTATCTTTGAAAAAAAGAGAGGTGTTTGGGCCTGTAAGCCGCACGTCTCCCCATGTGCACCTCGTAGGGCATAAGTGGGTATTTGTTCGAAAGAGAAATGAAAATAATGAAGTTGTAAGCAAAGCTTGTTGCACAAGGTTTCACTCAACGTCCAGGAGTTGATTATGAAGAAACATATTCCCCGGTCATGGTCGGAACTACCTTTAGATATTTAATCTCAATGGCAGTAAACCTGAATTTAGAAATGAAATTGATGGATGTGGTAACTGCGTACCTTTATAGAAACTTGGATTCAGACAATTATATGAAGGTACCTGAAGATATCCCTGTCCCGAATCAAGATAGAGCAAATAGAAATCTATACAGTGTGAAACTCAGAAAGTCACTGTACGTACTTAAGCAATCAAGTAGGATGTGGTATAATCGCTCAAGCGACTTTCTATGCAAGAAAGATTACACGAACAATGAGGATTGTCCCTGTGTATTTATATGACGATCTCAAGATGGATTTTGTATAATCTCAGTGTATGTAGATGATCTGAATATCATCAGAACCTTGGAAGATATTAAGGAAGCAAGCTCTTACATGAAGTTGGAGTTCGAAATGAAAGATTTGGGTAAAACCAAATATTGCCTAGGCTTGCAGCTTGAGTATGCCTCTAAAGGGATATTAGTGCATCAGTCAGCCTACACTCAAAAGGTGTTAGAAAGATTCGGCTTTGAAAAGACATACCCTTCGAAAGTGCTAATGGTTGGGAGATCTTTGCAGCAAGACAAAGATTCGTATAGACCTAGAGAAGAGGGGGAGGAAGTCATAGGACCAAAATTCTAGTACTTAAGTGCAGTAGGAGCACTCATGTATTTAGCAAAGTGTACTAAACCAGACATTGCATTTGCCGTAAACCTACTAGCTAAGTATAGTGCGGAACCTACCAAAAGGCATTGGCAGAGGATAAAGGACATCTTCTGATACCTCCAAGGAAGCAAAGACCTTGGTCTAGTTTACAGAAAAAACCAAGACCTAACTATGACTGGCTATGCAGATGCTGAGTACCTGTCAAACCTGCATACATCCAAGTCACAAACATACTATGTATTCTTATGTGGTGGAACTGTATTTTCATGGAATTCGTCTAAGCAAAGTCTTGTATCAACTTCGACGAACCACTCGAAAATCATAGCACTGTTCAAGGCCTCACACGAATGTGCTTTGGCTTCGACGGATAATTCACCACATCCAGCAGTCGTGTGGATTGAATACCGCGCAAACCCCCACTATTATCTATGAAGATAATACAGCTTTGTGTTGCACAAGTGCGGATGGGTTATGTGAAGGGTCATCTCACAAAGCATATCAACTTCAAGTTCTTCTATACTCATGAATTGTAAAAGATGGATGAAATTAAAATACTACATACTAAGTCATGTGAAAATCTTGCAGATTTATTCACTAAGTTACTTCCAGCATCTAGCTCTGAAAGATGTACACGTGGAATTGGGATGATAAGACTTGGAGAAGTGCAGGATTCAGGGGGAGAATCTTCACGAACTCATTATTAAAACTTGATCACGAAGATCGAGTACCCAAAAAATAAATCCTGAAGATTAAATGAAATTGGGTGGATTGTACTCTTTTTTGCTTGACGAGTTTTCCTGAAGTTTCTCGGTTAAGGTTTTTAACGAGGCAATTTGTGCAACGCAGCAGAACGTGTATCATGTACTCTTTCTCTAATATTTTTTCCACTGGATTTTTGTGGAGTTTTGATGAGGCATGAACATGTGAGGATGGGTGTTCAAGGGGGAGTGTTGGAAAACCATAGGCTTGGCCCAGCAGCCAGCCCATGGGTGGGCGCCTCATCCAAAACCCTAGTAAGGTCTTAGTCTACAAATAGAGGGTGCCAATCATTGTAAAAGGCTGATCACTTAATGAAAGAATAAAGAAAGAAGAATACCCCTACACCTTTGTCTCTCTATGTGTTCATCTATCGTGTGTTCTTGTATACGATTCATCTATTATCTACGAGACGATCGATCAGATTGAACTCGCTAGTGACGGTTCAGAGACTACAGAAGGAGAGGAATGCAATATCTTCGACAACAAAATCTCTCCAATTTCATATTTCCTTCTAGCATCAGCCAAGAATGCGATCAGTGGTCGCAAACAGCGCGACACAGTTGTGTATGTTAATGCTCCAGTAGCCTCAATCCTTTCTCTACTAGTTGTTTATCTGTGTCGTAATTTTTTAGGTAACTATCCAGTTCGTTTGTTGCTTGTCCACGGATGAGGTAGTTGTAACTGAATAATCCTTTCTGAATCTATCTATTATCTAAAGTCGGGAGGAATGCCACTCGGCGGCAAGGCCACGTCGCCCAGAAAGCTCCGGCCATTCGACCGCGCGCGTGTCGCTCTGCGCCCACACGATTGCGTAATGGCTGCCGATGTCCCTCCTCGTGTCTCCCTTCTAATTCTGCCGGTCTCTCCGCCCAGATGGAAGCCTCCCGAAGCCTCTTGTTCCTTCCGCTCAGGACTCCTCCCGATCGCCGCTCCTCTTGCTTGCCAGCCGTGCCGCTCCTTCCCGTCCACCTCTGTCCCCTCCCTCTCTCTCCCACGACCCTCTCAGCCGGCCGCCTCCGCCGCCTCTTCCTCTTCGCCGAGCCGCTCACCGCCCTTCTCGACCCGGCCTCCGACCTCTGTGCTTGGCCAGCGCCTCGCCTGCAATGCTACTTTCTGACTCTGCTGCAGCTGGCCTTGCTCGCCTCCTCCTTTTTCATCCCCGCCTCTCATTCTTTCTTGCTTCTTCCTCACTTCATTTCTTCTCTCCCCATTTCTCTTTCCTCCATTTTTCTCCCTCCTGGATCTTGCTCCGGCTGCACTTCCCCATGGCACCGTCTCCCTCTAGTGTTGCCGCCAGCCGCTGCTCTCCCTCGTCCCGCCGTCATGCATGCTGCGCCCTCGCGTGCCAAGACTGCCTCGGTCCCACCTGTCTTGCGCGTCTCTGGCCGCGCCTTCCCTAGTGGTCGTGTCGCCGGCTACTGGACCACCGGATTCGGGGGTAGTGGCCCGAATTCGGCTTCTCCCATGGATTTTACCTCTCAACCTATTTTCCTTCTCTGTTAATTTTGTGCGATTTTAGTTTCAAGTGGCCAGAGGACAGATTTACGAAACACAACATCTTGCCGAAGCATCCATAGTGCTAGATGTGAATTCCTCACTATGACTAAGGTGCGGAGTAGGCATGACATGTTGCTATCATGCTATGCCTAAGGAACAATGTAGCCATCACAATTGCCGTGTATTTGGTTGCTCATTTTGGCTCTGTTCTTGCAAGCTGGGTTGTCAAAGATGATAGCTCATTGAGAAAGTATGGCCATGGTATTAGATTCCTGATTCATGGCACGTTGTAGGTCACTAAAAACATTTTTATTTCATGCACTAGGTATGGATGTCCTCTGAAAGTATGAGGCCTTCGAGTTACTCTTTTACGCTTTAGAGATGCCCAATTAATGTTGTATGTCTGTTTTGGTCACAATTTTCTTTGTGTATTTACATATAAATATAGATTGTCATGTGAATTTTAAGGTAATTATGTTGTGTAGCTTTGTAGATTTCATGAAATAGCCAATTACCACATTTCCCCCTAATTTGTAGATTTCATGAAACAGTCCGTTAATATGCTTAGGTATCATAATTTTTTTTTAATCTTCTATCAGTTGATCAATGAAAAGCTATGAGATTTGAGGACAAGGTCCAGGTTGTTACCGACATCTATTGCCATTAGTTTTTACATATCTAATGTGTTTTTCCCTTTTCCCTTTTGTTTCCCATTGCAATTGACAGTAAAGCAAGGAAGATCTGGACAACTGATCATACAATGACCTTCTTGATTCTTGAACCAACAATATCAAAGGCAGGTGTGGCGAGATTATTCACAAATAAGTATACATCATGTTTATTGTTGCCATTAGCATTTTAGGTGTAATTGCTTGCCCTCTACCGCTTCTACTTTGAACTATCGTTCTTGCCCAAGCAGCTCTTCTCACACAAGTGCCTGTAGGGTAAAATTCTGAAGGTACTAATTATCCATTTTCTTCTATAGATAAAATCTTTGCTGTTCTGATGCTTATGGTTAAAGTACTAAACCACAAAATTGATCCTAGTCAGTTTATTCTTTTCTTGCAGACAGTTCCATCGCAGGCCATACGAAATGAATGATTCTTGTCCCTATATAACCCTATAAAAATTGCAATAGATGCAGCAGAATATCTATTGAAGCATGGAGCATCAGTTGATTACTACAAATTGAGGTAACTTCCTATTTTACTTCCGTGTTTTAGCTGTTTAGAGACTAGCAGCTAGCACAAAAAAGATAGTGCCTTTGTTGTCTTCCAGCCAATGACGATGTGATATTTATTTTCTATGTATTTAGGGACATTAGTTGTGCCAAGTTTTTATTAGTTCTATTCAAAGTTGACTACCTACTTCAAATCATAAACAGATAAAATCGAATTAGTTTGATTGTGCATTTAAAACAGTTGTTCCTGTTTCATGCTAGCTGGACTAAACATATTAGTTAATGTTGATTCTGAGTTGAGGTAACATGTCATGGTAAAATTAGAATGTTATGTTGCCTGAGTTTTTCTCTGTTTTTCTCTATTTTTTCATAGCTTGCACATAATTAGTACAATCCATGCTCAGTTAGTAGACTATTTGTATTTGGGTGATAACAACGAATTCAAAGTAACTTTCGGAGTGAGTACACTATTAGTTTATGCAAACTCATTCTTGGTTACAGAGCATGTGGTGCGATATTTCTTTATGGGGTCTGTCGCCCTTGAGTTGGCACTTGAGCAACACGGTTTATCTCTCACTGTTCAAGATCTTGATACCATGTAGTATACATGCAAGGTACACAATTATAGATAGCCTTACCCTCGAACATATATTTCCATAGGTTTCTAAAACTAAATAGTACTATGTGCTGATATGCTATTGATACCTGAATAAAAAAAAACCCAAATTTGAACATCTGATTAGAGGAAGGCATCAGACTATGATTGCACCAGTTTTAGATGGCTATCGGTTTAATCTGATCATGCACAACCATTCTGTGTTTTCGTTCTCAGCAATTGTAACACACCCGAGACTCTTATTAGCAACCGTTGAAAAAAATTATTAGGTGTGGGCACTACAGTTTCTTGATTCCGAAGAGTAGCACTGAAGGTCTCTAATTGACAACAGATTTATACCTATCTTCCACTTTATATACGCTGATAGATTCTCACCGTTTTCAAGCAATGCAACTGTGAATCAAATAAAGGTAAGAATGCTTCCTCTCAGCCCATGTTTGGTTTGCATTGTTTTACTTAGTTACAGTAGATTGCTTGCCTTAAAAAAACCATGATGTTTCTTTAGGAAGGAACGATAGAGTAATTGTGTTAAGCATGTTTTCAGTTGGTAGCATCTCACATGCATGCTACCCTGTTGCTTTCTCTTGTTTATACCTGTTAGCCTTTCAGGTTATCAATACTTGTAGCAATTTACTTCTGATAGAGAAACGATAACAAGAAAAAAGAGTAACCAGTATACTTGCAATCGTCATTTTTGTAGCTTTGTAAAACTATTGCCTACAATGTACGCCGTAATTCCTTTTGAAAATCATTAGCATGCAGCTCATCCTAGAATATATAACAACCAGCGTGATTGTCTATTAGTTATTTTATTCATATGGTACATACTCTCTACGATGTGCTTCAGATTGCACACGAAACTCTATCTTACATAAGAACACAATTTTGTAGGAATTGTAAGAGAGCAAAGGCTATGTTCAAGGAACTTCAATTTAAGAAGGAACCGTATATTGTGGACATTTAGCAGCGAGGTTTGGTTTACATTCAGTTTCATATTGCTAAGGTATTGTTTTTTTTTCCCATTTGAATGTAATTATGCATTGCAATTTTCTTATGCTATTTGTTTCTCCGTTTGTAAAAGGATATTGTCTTTAATAGTTACTATCATATCCTATTGTTCTCAAACTTAGGTAATCTGTGTATGTGTTGGCTATGCAAATCGTAGATCGTTTTTTGTTTATATACATCATATAGGGTGTTCACCATGAAAAACTACCTATATTATCCTGCCGTCGAAAGTACATCCTTTCGGGTAGTGATACATCCTCCAGACCGAACAAAAAAATCTTTATACAGTAGCTATAACGCTATCAATCGAAGACTACCCAGACCGACCACTATTTATTGTTAATGTTGGATCATTGCTTGACCTTTTTTTTCCTTCATAGACACCAGTTCAGCTAGGAAGACGAAGTGCCCACCAAGATAAGTCTATTGATTCATTCTCCCTTTTCTACCTACCGTACCCAATCCCATGATTCTAAGATAATCTACTATTATGTAATGTGCTATGTCATGGTCACTGTAGTCTTTATTTCTTTGGCATAATTCTTTTGTATATACTGCTCTTTTTAAGTAATTCCATACCCACTGTATACATGTTTAGAGAACGACAGAGCTATGTATATTAGACATGTTTAACATACAAAATGTAGGTTCAGCCCACTGGTTGTTGTGCTTGCTTTTTTAACCTACCTTTTTTAAAACGTGTTCTTTGCTATTCTAATCGTTTTAGCTGTAATGCTATGTACTGAAATCTTAGCCGTTCTATATTAATCATTTCAAAATGTTTGTATTTATCCTAATCAAAATGAACCTTTACCACCTTCTGGTCCGAAGGATCATTCTTCAACTACGGCTAGACATAAAAAAGGGAAAATGCACCAATAGAATAGAAATCTCAGCTGTTTGACATTTCACCTCTTTTCGTTCTTTGTTCAACCAAATAGAAATGACATATGCCACCTTGTTTTAACAGATAGCAGTAGTCAACTGTCGACTAAAGAATTTTTAATTATTGTGCTAGGCACCCATTAGAAGATAGAGGTAGAAAAGAAAAACGGATGATGCCTTTCATGCTCCTACATATCTAGAATTTACAAAGGTATCTGACGAGTTGTCGTTGGCGATGTTGTGTGAGATGGCCGACATGGTAAATGATAAACTCAAAACATATTACTTAGCATTTGATAGTTTCATGACTCACAGGTTATTGTTTTAGATGATTTCTGACCTGAAACAGATCGAGATGGAAGACACTGAAGAGTCAACGCCTGATATTGACAGCTGTGATGCAGGTGACTCCCTTGCATTGCTTGACTATGTGGATGACATTTACAGCTTCTACAGAGAGAACGTGGTAGATTCTTGGAACCCTAATGAAGTTATTTGTTGTTGCCAAGTTGTGAATATGAGTGATCTCATTGCAAATTTCTGCGTGTATAGGATTTGAGCTGTTGCTCCCCTGATTACATGCCAGCCCAGGCTAATATAGATCACCATGTGCGTGCCTTTCTCATTGATTTGCTGATACAGGTAAGAACTATGTCCGATGCTTCATTAATTCAATATACCGTGCTTCATATGGTTTCGAAATTCTTAGCTTCCACACTTCTGTGTCCAATATAGATGCGCTATCGATTACAGCTGTTGGATGAGGCCCTGTTCCTTACTATGAATAGCGTGCATAGATACTTGCCACATGAAAATGTATTGCGAAAGAAGCTTCAGTTCATTGGTTTTACTACTGTGTTGTTCGCGTCCAACTATGAAGACACGACCATCCCTACCATGAACGATCTAATCCTAATCTACGACTGCGCCTACGCTAGGCACATATTCTATAAACCATCTTATATTTTGTATATTTGACATGTTTAACATACAGAATGTAAGTTAAAGATTATCCACTACTGTTATTTCAACCCATCTATACTACTTAGAATCCACTTAGCTTTACAACATGTTGGCTTGCTACTGATTAGACCTTAGTGACATTGTCTAAGCTAGGATTTTCTTACAAACAAACAATTCTAATACAACAATCACATCATACTTCAACCTACACATTCGTTCTTGCACAAAAAAAAAAATCAAACCAGAAATTGTTCAGACGCTATTGGCACAGCTACAGCGAAGCGCACCAAACGCCCTAGTTTCTTCCTACTACAAAGAAACTCAGTTCTTTTACGTGTTCTCAAAAAAGATTTAAAGTGTTGAATTACAGCCAGCTCCTCCAAAAAAAAGTACAGCCAGATAAAATGGATTGACCTGGGTGTGCTGAGAAACACATACAGGACAGGACAGCTTGCTCATCTCTTAAAATCAAATCCCCGATTGCAACTCCACTGAACATGGCTTGACACACTCCACTATGCCATGACTCGTTCAACCTGTATAAAATAGTACAATATAATTGATTGGATTGGAAGATAACCAAGTTAAAAAAATGTACGTTGAACGAACATATGCATGCAAGAAGTTTACTATGGTACTAATTATAGAAGCCATTTTTAGTACGTTTAGATACCATATGGAAGATCTTCTGACTTACAGTTTACTTCCTAATAAATCTTGGCGATGACAATTCATGGGCACCTAGCGATCGACGTAATTATATCTAACAACTGTTCTCACTCTTGAACTTTGGTGTTTAAATATTATCCTTGTGAAATTTCTGGCCTTCGTATCTTCTTTCTTGATCAAACATGAACCCTTTCTTTGTGATGTTTGCATACCAATCTCTGACTGGGTGATAGAATAATCAGTTTAGCACTAGAACTGATGCTAGAGATACTGACATGGCACAAACTAGAGCAAACTGAAAGGAAAGTGTTGATAGACACAACATACAAATCGCATGTGATTCACTTGTTCTTTAACAAAGGAACACGTCTTGCTGCCAATCTCAACATGTGCGTGACCACCAGCATCAAGAGGCGGCAAATAAACATGATAATCAGTAATTTGCTAGTGGATTCCTGTAAGAAGTTTGAGAAAAAACATATGAAATGTATGTTTGAAAAAAAGATGCTTGAGTTCTGGACATTCATCCAAAAGACATTTGATCATCAACCAGGAGTCCTAAAAAATTGTAGATACTCTGTATTACAGAAACACAGTACATGTGAGAGTTCACCATGACAGAGGCTTAAATGTACATGGATTAGGACAGTACAGCAATCAAATAGTTCTTGATATAAATCTGGACAAAAATTAGAACTGTATATTGTACAGAAGACAGAAATATTTGTTCAGACTAACATCAGCACTCAAACATGTTTGCAGCAAAGAGAAAAAAGAATATTGGCTGAGTGGAGCATATGCACTAGCTACCTGAAACCTTTGCTTTGCTTTCCCTTTTCCCCTTCTGATTTCTCAAAGCATCTACCAAACTCCCACACGAATTGAGCATTTCATATGCCTTCTGGGATTCCACTATAAATTGAATAACTTTGCAATTTTCAAACAAAAATGCAATCCGGATATAGGATATACTACACCGACCATCTTTTCATGATCAGTGCTGCCTGAAGGCATGAGTGACAAGTTAACGCAAAACTGAACAAACTTGATTGCTTGAGTAAACATACAAGAGTAATTTGTTTCAGGATATATGCTATAGTTATACATTCGCAGATTGTCATTTGAGCATGAAACCATCTTCCAAGGACACGGGTTGGAGGTACCAAAACCAAATCAGATAGAGATTACTGAAGTTTGTGCCAATTTCTGCTAACTATTGGGCACCTTTTCTAAACAAAAATACCTCCAGCACATGGAATTTGTCCAAAAAAGACAGGTCTTCAGAATACATTTTTCAGGCTTAACATGTCTCAAAACAATTTTTTTCCTACCTTGGCCCTTGGCAGGATGCATTGTTCAACATCGATCATGGAGGTATGCTCAACCTTTGTCAACCAAAATTTTGTTGAAAGTTTTGCTTCGCTCTCATTTTGTTGACTAAGAGGGCTGAGCAGTCAAACTGGACAATACTTGCTGGGGAGGTACCTCAATGCACACCCTAAAAGTGAAAAGCACACCGATTGTCTGATTTTGCAACCACCCACTGGCCACTACTCCACTACTAATCATGGTGCTTCAAGTTTTGTGAAATTCAGTGCTACGAAGAACTACTCTTAGTGGTATTTTCTGACTAAAAAGCATGCCAGAACAAATATTGCAAAAGCTATAAAGTTCTGTTTACCGGAGTAAAGTGATGCTTTAATTAATTGATTCAGTAAATCAACTTCGTGTCAAAGATAAAAAAGAGCTGTTCAGGAACATCACATATACAACATAATATTAACATGAAGTAAGTTGGCAGTAAGTTATCACTTTTCCTTATTGTGACATCACATATACAACATAATATTAACATGAAGTAAGTTGGCAGGAAGTTATCTCTTTTCCTTATTGTGAATCATCCTTGATGAATGAACTATAATTGGGTGGCTAACTAGTTTCTTTGAAACAATCAATTTTTTCATAACATGGGTGGATAACTAGTTGAGATTTTAGAGCGGAGCAATGCACGTAGTTGTCACGGACGGGGAAAGAACGAATAGGGTAATCGTCATGAGTCGCTGGATGCGGCCCTAGACCCTGACGGCACGGCAGTGGAGCCGTGGTCACGGCAAGGGCAGGGCACGCGGGCAGAGGGAGATGGCCTTAACAAACTTGTCGAGCAAGTAACACAATGCAAACAAATTAATCTCTAATACAAACTCTAGATTTAAAGAAAGTCCCTAAAGAAGGAAACTAGAAATAGGAAGGCATATGAATCCTTCCATGCGCCGGCCCTAATTGGGCGTGACTGCTACCGGCGTCGGGCCCAACTCCTTTCCACACGCAAATGATGGAGCGTTTTCTGTACTCCTTCGTGGCCACTGCCGTGAGCCGCCTGGAGGAGGTGAGGTAGGAGGGTGGTTGTGGGTGGAACGAACACCCACCGGTTGAAAGTCACCAAACCATCGGTGATGGCCCATGGTCCTCGTTGGGTCCTGACCATGATGGACGTATGGAGTTGCTGCACGGTCGGATCTTGAGCCAATTCGAGGCGGAGGTCATCGAATACAACAAACTGAGATGAAAGTGCCATAGTCGCCATGTGGATCTCAGTATCACGTCGAGAGAGTGCATCAGCGACCACATTGGTGCGACCCGGTTTATATTCCACGCCAAAATCATAGCCCAAGAGCTTGCTAACCCAGTGATGCTGTGGCATTGTAGACAGTCGTTGATCAAGCAGAAACTTTAAACTATAATGGTCAGTGCGTACCAAAAACTTGTGACCCCATAAGATCTCCAATGGCGAACTGCCTGAACGATACCGATGAGCTCACGTTCGTACGTAGCCAAGTTAACATGGCGAGGGGCAATCGGCCTACTAAAGAAGCACTGGCGCCTGTGCCTTGGTGAAGGACCGCACCAAAGCCATGGCTTGACACATCACATTCGATGATAAATTCAGCAGAGAAATCCGGCAACTGCAATACCGGAGCCCGAGTGAGGGCCATCTGGAGTTGCTCAAAGGCGGCTTGGGCTGTGTCGATCAAGTGAAAAGCTTTGCGTTTGAGCAATTGAGTGAGAGGTGCCGCTTGGGAACCGAAATCCTGAATAAGTTTGTGGTAGAGGAATCCACGAACCGCCCGTACTGACTTTGGAACTGGCCAAGAAGTTACTACACTGATCTTCACTTGGTCAACGGCAACGCCGGCTGCGGATACAACATGGCCCAAGTAGGCGACTATCTCCTCCCCCAAAAAACACTTGGAGTGTTTCAGGAAAAAGCAATGATACTGGAGCATACGGAGGACTGCACAGACATGATGGAGGTGCTCAGACCAGGATGGAGTGTAGATGAGGATGTCATAAAAAAAGACCAACACAAAACGCCGAAGGAATGTATGGAGGACGGAGTTCATCAAGGCCTGAAACGTAGCCGGCGCGTTGGTGAGGCCGAACGGCATAACAAGGACCTAAAAAAGCCCTTGGTGAGTGCAGAATGCCGTCTTCTTCACATCGGCCGGGTGCATCAAGACTTGATGATAGCTAGAGCGCAAGTCGAGCTTAGTAAAAAATTTGGTGAAAAAATTTGGTGCCACGGAGTTCATCAAGTAATTCCTCGACAACCAGAATTGGAAATTTAACCTTGATTGTGCGGTCATCGAGAGCATGGTAGTCAACACAGAAGCACCAAGAACCATCCGCCTTTTTGACGAGGAGCACGGGAGACGAAAAGGCCAAAATACTGTGGTAATAGTCCCTTGTTGAAGCATCTCGGTACATTGAGTTTCGAGTCCATCTTTCTGCAATTGCGCGTAGTGGTACGGCCAGACGGCAATGGCATCAGTGCCGCGCTTCAGATGGATGCGATGATAACGGTCCCTGACGGGCAACAGTCCATGCGGTTCGGCAAAGAGGCTGCTGAATTCCTCGAGTAGACCATCCATCAAGTTGGTGCCGGTACAAGCAAGCAAACTAGCCGACCGAGGCTCCATTGGAAGGTCGTGCCAGATCACATTGCGTCCGGCGCAAGCAAAGGCCAAGGTCATGCGAGAGAAGTCCCAAGTGAGCGGTCCGAGAGTACCGAGCCACTGAACCCCTAAGACCATGTCAAATCCTTCCAATGGCATGGCATAGTAATCCAAGGTGAACGCCTCCTCTCCGATGAGAATGGGCATAGCCCAGCAAAGGCCCAGGCTAGTGACATGGTCTCCATTTACCACCATCACGCTGAGGCCAGACTTCGGCTACATCTGGATGCCGGCGGCCTGCACCACATGGTCAGTGATGAAATTATGCGTTGAGCCCGAGCCAAGGAGGGCGACCAAGGTCATGGTGTCAACCACTACCAATAAGCACATGGTTTGGCCTGAGCGGCTGAGCGGGGCTGAATGCTGGTGAGGATGGCCAAGGAAATCTCAGGCTCCACACTGTTGGCCGTGACAATGTCCTGGTCATCGTCGTCGTCGTCGAAGTCTAGATGAATCTCGATGACGAAGAGTCGCTCACAACGGTGGCCCACAAAGTACTTCTCGTCGCATTGGTAGCAGAGTCCCTGCGCGCGGCGACATTCCATCTCAGCTGGTGTCAGCGAACGGCGAGGCACGACTGCCGTGGACGGGGCCTAGGTGGGGGCGTTGTCATCGGGCGGTCTGACCAGTGCGAACCCGCTCATTGACCCGACTGAAGTGGTGCCCGAGCAAGGCAGTCCGACCGGAGATGACCCGCTAGTCGATCCGTCCAAACGCCAATTGCGCCGTGGAGGAACAGCCGGGGCCGCGACATGCGTGCGACGCTCGTACGCGTGAGCCAAGCTCATCGCAGACTCCAAGGATTGGGGTACTTGCAACTGGAGATCGGTCTGAAGAGGCTGCCGGAGACCGACTGTGAACAATTGGACCTGTTGGCGCTCTGTTAACGGGTTGGTACGGTGCAGGAGAGCGAGGAATTGGTCAGAGAACTCCTGGGCCATGCCCTTGTGCAGTGCAATAAGCTCGCTCAATGGATTGCTACGCAATGGTGGCCCGAAGCGGGTGTTGATCAGCTCGACGAAGTGACGCCATGAAAACGTGCCCATGTCGTGCTCCAAGTGATGGTACCAAAACTGGGCCGAGCCCATCATGTGAAAGGTTGCTAGCCAAACCTTGTCTTCCTCCATAGTGTGTTGTCTCTAAAAAAATTGCTCACAACGATTGAGCCATGGCAATGAATCTTTGTGACCATCAAACGTCAAAAAGTTCAACTTGTGGGCGAGGACACCGCCATGGTGGTGGCCCCTCGCGGGATGATGTCTGAGGGGCCTCCACGTCGCAGTGGTGCGCTCCTCCCGTGGGTGCTTGAAGTCCATGTGCAACCCGGCAAGGGCTAGGGAGCAGGCCCTCTGTCGCCCGAAGACTGACGTCGATGATGGAGTCGCGGTCGAAGTTAGGGGCCGGTTGCCGGTGGCCTTGCTCCAGGCGTGTGATGGCGAGATGATGGGCACGTTGTTGGTTGTCGATGACGCGGATGGAGCCGGCTAGCATGTCGATCTTGTCGCAGAGGTTGAGTCGATCGAGCTCCATCTGTTGCAACATGACATCAAGCTTCTTGTTAACCGCATCCGCACTATCCCCTTCCGACATGGTTGGCGAAGCAGTGGATGTCTCTGATACCAAGTTGTCACGGACGGGGAGAGAACAAATAGGGTAATCGTGATGAGTCACTGGCTCATCACTGGACACGGCCCTGGACCCCAACGACGCGACGGTGGAGCCGTGGTCACGGTAGCCACACGGCAAGGGCAGGGCGTGCTTGCAGAGGGAGAGAGAGAGAGAGAGAGATTGGGTTTTTCTATTTTCTTCACACCTTTGATCAACGCGCCAAGTCTCTTTAAATAGAGATGGCCCTAACAAACTTCTCTAACAAGTAACGCAATGCAAATAAACTAATATCTAATACAAACTCTAGATTTAAATAAAGTCCCTAAAGAAGGAAACTAGAAATAGGAAGGCATATGAAGCCTTCCATGCGCCGGCCCTAATTGAGCGTGACTGCTGCCGGCGCCAGGCCCAACTCCTTCTTGCGCCGGCCATAGGTTAGGCCCAACATGACAGTAGGAGTCTCCATCGTACAAAGGATAACTGATAAGCTTCAGGAGTTCTAGCTACTTCTCCTATATTCCTGATAGTTTAGAGTGGAGCGATGCACGTAGGGTTGCACATGAGCCCATAAGTTCATCGTTAGAGGGCGAATTGTTCGTTAAATCCTTAGAGTCTTACAAGATATACAAGTAAGATACTAATTCAGATCAATATGGCCGGAACTAATTGCTATCTTGACCTAACGAGGGTGACGGTGAGTCAGTTGATTCTGAATTGCTGATTAGGCTTTTCAAAAAAGAATTGCCGATTCAAACATTCAACGGTTTAACCTCCCCATCGCACACGGCATCTTTCCGCTAAAAACATTCCTAGCTTCAATTTGGTATTGCAAGTGGTGATTTTCTTCGTATATCAGAACCGACGCAAATTAGAAACAGCGAAAGCCAAATACAATAATACTAACCCTCGAAATCCTCACGGCTGTTGTGCGGCCAGTGCCTCCGCCGTCGTAGGAAGCGGTCGCTGCCGCCGCTCGGCCAAGCGCAAGCCGCAGGCCATGCCTGGCGCAGCGCGTCTCATCTAACCAGCGTCGCCGTTGGTGCGTTGGGTGAAAAGCTCAGGACTTGATGGGGCAAAAGGGTATATTTCTTCCAGAGGCTGACATATGGGGGCCACGTATAGAGGAGAAACTAAAAGAGGCAAGAGCTTTCGCTCACTTAGTGTCGATCACTCCCAATCCTAAACCCTAAACCCGACGCCGCCATGGCCGCCGCCGTCCGCCTTCTCCTGCGTCGCCGCCTCTCCACGGCCCCGGCCCCCACCCCGGCCTCCATCCTGAACCCGTCCTCCCCGACCACCCCGCTCGCCTCGCAGCAGAAGACCCGCCTCGCAATCTCCCTCCTCAAGTCCACCCCGCCGCCGCCCCCCGACCAGATCCTCTCCATCTGCCGCGCCGCCGCACTCTCCCCGAACAACCACCTCGACCGCGTCGCCCTCTCCCTCGCCGCCTCGAAGCTCTCCTCTGCCCCCGACTCCCTCCGCGATCTCGCTTCTTCCCTCCTCATTCCCCGCCACGCACCCCACGCCATCGCGCTCTTCGGCCAGGCCGGCCTCCTCCCCGACGCCGTCTCCACCTTCCAGTCCTCCCCCTCCACCCGCTCCCTCAACGCCCTCCTCTTCGCTTGCCTTGTCGCCGGCGACCACGCCGAGGCAGCCCGCATCTTCCAGACCTTCCCCGACGCCCACTCCGTCAAGCCCAACACCGAGACCTTCAACGCCATTATCAAATCCTTCGCGGAGTCTGGCACCACAAGGTCCTTCTACTCAGTGTTGGATGAAATGTGCAAGAAGGGCGTGAAGCCTAACGCCACCACATTTACTACCGCGATTGCTGGGTTTTACAAGGAGGAGCGGTTCGATGATGTAGGGAAGGTGATTGAGCTCATGAAGAAGCACGGTTGCGGTGAGTCACTGCCAGTCTACAATGCAAGGGTGCATGGGCTATGCAAACTTGGCCAGAGTGGCGAGGCCAAGGCGTTACTGAGTGATATGGTGAAGAAAGGGATGAAGCCAAGCTGGGTGACTTATAACCATTTGATTTATGGATTCTGTAAGGAGGGGGATATGGAGGAAGTGAAGCGATTATACAAGGAGATGGGGAAGAAGGGGCTTGTCGGGGATAGTAGCTTCTATTTTACGCTTATTTATTACCTTTGTAAAGGTGGTGATTTTGATACTGCCTTTGGGGTGTACAACGAAACAGCAGCTAAGGATTGGGTGCCATGCTTCTCGACCATGAAGATGCTTGTGAATGGGCTTGCTGGGAGCTCGAGGATCGATGAGGCAAAAGGGATCATTGAGAAGATGAAGGAGAAGTTCCCCGATAAGGCTGAAGGGTGGAAGGAGGTAGAGGAGGCATTGCCTCAATAGAATAACAGATGGACGAACTCACAGGTATTATTTTCCTACTTCAGCGCGAAGGAAAAATGCAGTTTGTTAGGACACTTACTTTGCTTCAATTTGGAAGTTCTAAATGAAGAATGTTGATGGCTGTATTTTCTGTTTGGCTTCTTAAAATTTGCTGTTTGATTGTTTCACATGTCCTTTATTCCATTGTATGAAATGCTGCCAATGCATTATACAAACTATTGTATATCTGGAAGAATTTGCAATGTAATTTCCAGTTCAACTTATGGCAAAGTGATGTGCTTCTGTAGGACCCTCATGTACATCAGGAGTTTTGTTCTGCCCAATGTTCACTAAGGTGCTAGGTGCTAGTCGGGCGGCAGACCAGCGCTTAGCACGTAATTGCTGATTAGGCGGGCGTAGGCAGGATAAATCAGCTAGGAGGGCTAGGCGGAAGGGTGTTGCCTAGCCCCTAGGTGGGCTAGGCATCTGCCTTTTAGAACACTGGTTCTGCCACATAGATGTTCTTTTTTCTTTTATTTAAACGGATACAAATAAGATTTGAACTGCAGTATTTGTTCCCCTTGGTTTGAGTCCACAACGAACGGCAACTGAGAGCTCCATTTCTGTCTGTGTTCCAGTGTCTAGGATATATCCTTTTACTTGTCTGTAATATGTTGATTGCTTCCATCATGTAGGTCATAAGAATATAATATTTGCAGAATAATTGTATCTATTAGCATATCCATGGTCATAAGAAATAAGATTTACAGAATAATTATGTCTATTAGCATATCTATGGTCATAAGAAGTAAGAATTACAGAATAATTGTGTCTATTAGCAAGAACATTGTATTCATTTTAGTTTTCTGTACATTAGACTATTAGAGTATAGGATCTGAGGTTTGAGTCCACAACAAACGGCAAACTGAGAGCTCCATTCCTTTCTGCATTACAGCGTCTAGGATATAACCTGTTGTCAGTAATACATTGATTGTTTCTATCATGTAGGTCATAAGAATATAAGATTTGACAGAATAGTTGTGCCTATTAGCTTATTTGTGGTCATAAGAATGTAAGATTTACCGAACAATTGTGTCCATTAGCAAGAACCTTATAATCATTTTAGTTTGCTGTACATTAGACTATAGGATCTGAGCGGGAATGGGAGGAATTCGTTTATGCTGACAGCTGATCAGGATTAGTTTTATTTATTTATTTATTTTGAAAAAAGGTGTATGCTGATATATTCTTTGTTGTCACTGTAATAAACCAGAGTTGTTCTTAATGAGAATTGAGAATTTGGTAAATTTTAAGTATTACTTATACTAATTGTGGAGATTTAGTTAGATTAGATAATATGATAGAGTTTATAAGGTAGATTTTGTTCTTCCCGGAGGCACCAAATTATGCATAAGCAATAGGAAGCTACAGCCGGATGATTTAGAATTTCCTTTATAACAGAAAGTGCTCACAGAAATGTTTAGACTTTGCTTCAGCATTTGGCAGTTGACTCTAGTGAAACTACTAGTAGTTCATTTGAGAACCTATGTGTTGTTACAAGTGGAGGACCTGGAGGTCAATGAGCATATTGTTGGATCATTTCTTTGATGGTGATGATTGCTGTTGTATATGTTGTATACTTGTACTATAAAGTGACCTATTGGTTACACACACACACACACACACACACACACACACACACACACACACTTGAACTGATGCAATTAATGTATCCCAAATAGCACAGGAATCTTCTCTTCTGATTTTCTCTTTTTTGTTGACAATGACTCTAATATTATCATTGACGGACAGCAAAAAAGTTTTAGCCAGATTGACTAGGTTAGGTTTGCTAAGGAGTTTTGAAAGTGTTCAAAACGAACTTGGGCAGGCTTGAAAAAACATGCAAATCAAAGCATATAAAGTTCGAATGCAAGCATATATATATATATATATATATATATATATATATATATATATATATATATATATATATATATATAAAATATACGAGCATATAACCTGATGATTATACTTTACTTTCAATAACATCACAACATTAAAAAGTGTCTATGCTTACCTCAACTGTTACTGCTTAGGTTCTATTGTTTCATATTGCCAAGTGCAAACCTTTCATTTTGCGCACGACTTAATTTTACACAAAATGCAACATAGATGTGATTGGTTTAAATTTTCTTTCGTATTGGATAGATTTAGGCTTGCCATTTTCTGATCCGGCTATATTAGGTTTATGATGCCAAATGGCCCAAATCAATCAAGCAGAATTATGCTCAAAATTATTGGCCATAGGTTTGTCCATTTTTTTAAAAAAAAAATGTAGCAACTTTAACTTTAACATGTGTGAACTAAAACTTGATGACACTATTTGAGAAGTGTCTAGAGAACAATTGGATGGTTGAAAGAGGATAGTGATAAATCTGGTGTATGGATGCAGCTGTTCAACTTTAACATGTTTGTACTAAAACTTTATATAGGAGGTGCTCTTTTGATGCTTTGATCTTCTGAAGATGTCTTTACTCGATAATTTGGAAATAACACACTTCTTTTCTTGGTGTCTTGCTAGCTTCTCGTTCTTTTCTTTTTATGTAGATGCTAACTGTAATTTGTAAGTTATGGCAGCATCATTTGGTTTGTCGTTTGTGTCATAGTACTGTGTCATTTCAACACTTGTCAAACATTTTTTTTCCAGGACCATATGGCCATGAATCTCTACAAGTGCCTTCTTTTTATCATTAACTACATGCACTTATTTGTGACTTCATACCGAGATGGAATATTAATGCACATTTCATGATTTCCCTTATTTGTTTTCCAGATGAACAATTACTGGTCAATGATTCAATTTTGTCGCTGAACATTTCCTTCCAGAATATTGCTGTAGAGTTAGTAAGAATTGCACCAATATTTGATAGACTGTTCTGAGCATATGGAGCTTTGTTTCAGATGTAATTTTCTAAATGAGAAATATGCTAATCCCAGCTGCGTTGATAAGCTATTTCCCATCACAGAATTGTTGAGGTGTTTGAAAGTACCATGCCCCTGAGGGAAGCATCTGCTAAATATTTTCGGGACACTGTTCTTTGGTCTGTTGCTGCAAATTATAGTTTGGTTCAGGAATAAGGAGCGCGAGATAATAACCATACTTATTTTCCAGTTATTTCTGCATGTCAGTATGTCATGGCAGCGTGGTCAAACGTTCTGGAATTTTTTTTATTAATTAATCCTTTTTTTAATTTTATTTTAAAGTTAACCTCGAGCGCACTTTATTTCTAATTATAACCCTTTTGGTCACACCACGGGTAGTGACGTGACAAAACAACACTGTCACGTCAGTCCGTATCTGAGGCAAACTCTTGTCACGCCACCACTCGTGACGTGACAGCGTTGTTTGGTCACGCCAAGACCAGTGGCGTGATTAAAAGTGCTATTTTGAGGATTTATTCTGTGACGTGACAGCATTGTTTTGTTACGTTATGGGTGGTGACTCGACCAAAGGGGTCAGAATTAGAAATAAAATGCGTCGGGGTTAACTTTAAAATAAAAAATAAAAAAAGGTTAAATAATAAAAAAAAAGGTCAACGTTCTGTAGTGCTTTTAAAAAAATAAAGGCACCCCAGCTTTTACGTCAAGAGGTAACAACAACTACACAGTTGTGTATGGCAGTAAGGGTGGAAAAAAGCTCGAAATTCACGAGCCAGTTCGGTTTGACTCGGCTCGAAATCGGTCCCTTAATGAGTCGAGACAAGTCGGTAATTTAGCTCGTTTTCTTAACGAGCTGAGTTCGAGCTAGCTCGCGAGTTGCTCATTAAAAAACCAGCACAGTAGAGCAATAATACCAAGCTAGCTAAGCCTAACAACCCTTAGACGGTCTAGAGAGGCATAAACTTCAAGTTGTGATCTCTTGACTTTGTAAAATTTTTATTATACTGATTTTCCTTTTTAGCGAGCCTAATGAGTCTATCGAGTTTCAAGCTGTGATCTCTTAACTTTCTCAACGAGCCAAGTTCGAGCTTTTTAACGAGTCAAGCCTAGTATTTTGTTCGATAGCTTAACGAGATGAGCCGAGCCGAGCTCGTTTTCTTAACGAGTCATAACGAGTCGAGTCTAGCTCGTTATCCACCCTATATGGCAGTGTGCTAGCTCCTGGAAAAGCAAAAGAAAGCTAGAACACAACATTGTACAGTTCAAAGGACACTCGCGCAAATAACTTAAGGTTAGGCCTACAAATTTAGGCATGAAACAGAACATGACCCTGAGGTTGTACTGGGGTGTAATTGGACGTGGGTCATCCGCGAACCCACTAAATCCATCCTACGTAAAACAATGAGTGAGTGTTGGTGGGCCAACTAAAAAATTAAGTGGCTGCTTGCGAGACGTCCATATATCCCACTATGTGGTCATATATCCTACTACTTTAAGAACAGCTAATTAGCAACATGAAACAAGAAGAATTTTTTTCTTTGGGAAATAATTTAAAAGGATGCATTCTACATTTATACTCTGCATTCAGACCGTACTAATGCTAGTAGCAGGTTTAACAAAGCTCCTTGAGTTCTTCTGATTAGCATACCTCCAGTACATTGGCTTAGGTGTTCAGGATGGTCGGTAGGCCCCGACTGCCAACATATGCCTCTGCTGCCTCTGCTTCCACATTGAGATTCTCATACCTCACTTCGATTGTCGGTAGTTCAATTCCAACTCTGCATAGAAGGAACATCATTAGGAATAATTACAATGATATCGATTTCTCTCATGTCAAGATTGGAATTCCGTTCAAAAAATGTAAGTTTGGAACATTGAAAGCTTTTATCTATGCTATTCTGAACTGAAGAAGATTGCGACGATGTTGCGCAGCAGGGTTATCGGTTGACTCGCTCTTTGAACTTGGAATAGTCAATAGACAATTGATTTATAGTCTCAGTAAACAAAGCAATTGACCGTAAAGTTACGAGTTGTATGAGTGTCGTGTTGCCTACATAAAAGCTTTGTGAGCTGCCGTATTTATCGGCATAAAAGTTTGCACCCATTGAGCAAAGGACGGCTAACTCGCACTAAGTTCCACTTTTATCCTTATCTCCACGCGCATGAGTCAAGGTCCACGAGCTTCGGCGGCGCGTGCCTCGGGTTCCGTATTGTATTGGGTCGTGTAACGATGACGACGACGAACGCCAGCGGCATCAGCATCCCCTCCGGCACGTCCCAGCTCCAGAACGGCAGCGCGAACTCGGGGTCCCCGAGCAGCTTCCCCGCGATGCGCTCGAAGAAGTAGAGGTGGGCGCGGTGGAACACGAAGAAGAGCCACGAGAAGTGGATCTGCACGTTCAGCTCCGGGTGCCCCACCTGCCGGTACGCGCCAGTGCAGGACGCGGAGTGGACGTTCGCCTGCTGGCAGAAGCTGTGCGGCATCGCCTTCATCAGCGCTATCGCGCGGTCGTACTTGGCCATCTAGTCCGCGCCCACCACGCGCGCCGGCTGCCGGATCCTGAGCGGCTCGACCGGGTCCGGGAGCGTGAAGTTGACGGCCTTGGAGCCTTGGACTTGGACATCGGCGGGCAGCAGTGGAAGGGCGGGAGCTTGGGCTTGCCGCACATTCGCAGGTCGGTGACAAACTGACAATGAGCCCGCTGGCCTTTTTTTTTGGGAACGCACCGAGTGTCTTGGAACTTAGGGTGAAGGAAACTAGGGAAGTGGTTATTGGTAGTGGTGCAAGTGGACGGGCTATGGATAGTCCGTGTCCACCTCACGCTGACTGCTAAGCATTTGTGGCTGGCGGCAGCCCGCAATGCAATGATGCTGAATGTTAGTCAGGTTTGGTGGCTGCCTGCAAGTACCTTCGCAGCAGCTGCTGCCTCTAATCCTCTAATCCACAAATGATGCATGTATACTAATCGTCTAGCAAATTATGCGTACCCAATTGGTTCTCCTGCCTCTAATCCTCTAATTCTATGCATAATTTGCTACTGCCTCTGCATATTTTGCAAGATGCAAACATCACACTAAACCCATATTTGCTGCTTATAGTACTAGTCCTTTAGCATCAAAAAAAAATCCCAAAATAATACTAAAAAATCTGGAAAAAAATAATTCAAAAAGACAGTTATTCTCATGGAGCTGTTAAGATGAATAACTTAACAGGATTATATCATTTGTACATCTGTCTTACAGAAATTAAGAATTACATCATTTGTCAAAAGAGCTAAGAGCTGAACTTCAAAATTTGCTATCAAATAGTTGGGTCTGAGCTTCCAAACTTGACATCAAAGAGTTGAGAGTTGAAGTATGCTAGGATGTTGATATTTAGCATCCATCTGTGTCAGAATTCAGAAATAGCAAGGGGATGACAAACATCTAGCACTGATGCAAATATGAATACAAGATAAGAACAATGTGAGCTCAACTCCAAAACATGTACCTTCGATTTAGAGACAGTTTTCATATTAAAATTGCTTCTCCACATTTGCATCATCTGTTCATGGACAGTGGTAGAACGAATCTCGTATCCTAGCTGGGTAGCAAGCAACAATTTAGTTGTGCACTTCATTGATCATATTTTTTTTAAAAAAGAACTATTTTAGGAGGGACAAGCAATCACCATTATTTTCGTTTTAGGACCAGATAATGCAACAATTGTCTCCATTAGATGTTGCAATAGATGTTCTGAATAAACCTTAAAAACACACAAATGAAGGAATTAGGTTTTCCCAGTGCACAACAAGAAACCACTGAGACACCAACCTTTTCCTTCTTTCCCCAATCAACGCTCTAATTTCTGTTTAGGTCAACTCCTCTTCCTGCATAAGAAAAAAGAAGATATAAACAAGTTGGCACAGAAACTGCTGCCTTTGATGGGTTTGTAAGAAAAAGACCAATCACCATTTCTCCTATCACAAAGCTCCCCTGCTTCAGCACGTTTGCAACCATTGAAATTTTCTATTGGCGCCACCTAATAGATTAAAGCCAAATTTGAAGACACTATACCTCCTTAGTCCAACAAATGATTCTTTGGTAATATAGAATAGGTAATAAAACAGAAAAGAGGTGGATGGGGAACAAGGCAGAAGAGCACGAATAAAGGTAAGAACACCACATTAACTATCATGATTTTTGTTCTGGGTACAACTTAGAGTGAATAATAACGCTTAACCATAATGCAGGAATAACATTTGTTGTTATTTACATATGTGGAAAATCACTAGTGCACTGATATTTTAACAATGCGAGTAGATCAAAATATAGTTCAATTTCACAAATCTGGCAAAGAACAATGCCCAAAATAAATGAACAATGCATCAATGTACAGTACAACCCTTCATATATGTAAATTAATCACCTAACATTATGAGAAGAAGATTACCTCTATTAAGTATTATAAGAAGAGGATTACCTGAAGTAATAAATTAATGGAGATCATCACCATCCCAAATATCTTGTTGTTGTGTTGTCATTAGTGTCTGAAACATTGAAAACGAATCAATATGCAATTACACTAAAAAATATTTAGCATAACATAATCTAGAATTTTTAGTGGAGAGAAGAGTACATTTACCATCTGCTCTTATCCAATCTTGGAGACAAATAAGAGCTTCAATAGTCTCGCTGGTCAGTCTGCTCCTATAGTCACATATAACCCTCTCTAGTAGAAAATGTAGACTCCGATGCCACGGTAGATGCAGGGGCCCACCAACAAATCATGCGCCATGCGAGCAAGTGCAAGATACTTGGTGAAAAACATCATCCAGTATTGTAAGATGTCAAAACCAACTGTTATGGGGACAGTTTCTTCTTTCAAGTATTTGTTAAGCTCACTTACTCTATTCCTTTGCTGTGCATTGAGATGTTGCCCCCAATCGGCCCATGGGTTACTTTCATCAACAATTATCTCAGCATTACTGCCTTCTCGTGTATTTCCAATGCTTGATTCTTCTATTTGTGAGAAATACTCATCAAAGAGTTTTCTAATTACCCTCTTCACTTTGGAAAGGTATCCATATGCTCTATCCCTAAATTCATAACTCAAGCGATACTCACGAAAGCCCAACTTGAACCTAGGATCAAGAACAACAGGAACACATATTTTCAAGAATGATAGGTCCCAATATTTCTGAAATTTTTGCTTCATTTAATCCACCATACATGCAATGACAATGTCTGGATTCAAAGACTCCTTTCCAACATTTTCTTCACTTCCCAAATCTCATGGAAGTAGCAGCTGACAGTAGGGTATTTTGAACCTAAAACTGCTAGAGTGGCATCATGGAATACCTTCAACATGTTGCACAGTTTCTCTGCCATTATACATTCTTCAATTGAAGGCACATGTATGTACTGAGTGTCCTCCCGTGCCAAAGCTTCAAATGCCCTCCTATACTGCAAGGTTGAATTAAGCATGAGATAAGTTGAATTCCAATGAGTAGATACAGGAGGAGGCTTCTCACATGATATGCCCACTTGCTCAATCATCTCTTCAAACCTTTGCTTGCGAGCTTGTGAGCTCTTGACATACTTTACGCTATCCCTGATACTGCTAGTAGCACCACTCATGGCCTTAAACCCTTCTTGAACAATAAGATTGAAGACATGCGCCGCACAACGACCATGAAATAGTTTACCTTTGCAAGGTAGAAAATTTGTCGCAACAAGATTCTCTTGCAAAGAACTCACCATAGACATAGAGTCATTTACTGATGCAGTGTCTAATGTAATATTGAAGAGCTTATTTTCTACTTGCCAATCTTGGATGCTCTTCAATATTGCATTAAACATAGTTCTACCGTCATGTGGTCTCTACGAGAGTAAACCTTATGATCCTTTTTTACGCCTTCCATTTATTATTGATAAAATGACATGATGTACAAATAGCCCAATTTTTTTATTAGATGTCCACATATTTGCTGTGAGAGACATCCTAGAAGTTGAGGCCATCAAAACCTCTTGTAGAGCTAACCTTTGTTGCTCATACGCACTAATGCAATCACCCTTGATGGTAGTTCTAGAAACAAGTCTAAATAATTGATTTAGGCTAGCCACAAAGCTCTTGAATCTAGGATACTCAACTATGCTAAAGGGAAACTCATGCAGGACGACCAACTTCATAAGTTCTTGCCGAGAGACTTCTTGGTCAAATTTCTAATCTTTCAGAGCAGCAGCATGAGGGGACAAATTAGAAGAGTTCATTTGATCTACCATCCGATGCAATCTAGCTCTTTCCTCACAACTTTCCAAATGCCTATGACAACTACTTGTGCCAACATCACGTGTAGCCTTAAACAATTTGTTGCAGTGAATGCATTAAGCTTCTATAAGTTTCGAACCAACATATATAGGCTCAAAATCACTCCAGATATTTGATTTAAGTTTGCGTCTTCTAGTTCTACCCGAAGATCCTAAATTATTAGCATGGAAACATGTATTACGACAAGATCAAGTATAATGCTAATGGGACAATATGAATGTAGTAGTAGATTGGAAAACTTACCATACCCAAGACCACTTCTTGTTTCCTCAAGAGCTAGAGACAATGTAGATGGGGACAGCCTTGGAGACATCATGAGCCTTATCCCTGGAGAACATAACCGCTTCGCCGTCGAGGGCTTTTGCTGCTTCATCATAGGGGCTTTCCGTTTCGCCACCGACAAGCTGCTCGAAGAAGCACCCACTCGTTCATGAGCATGTCCTCCTTGTGCAGCTTGCGGCGACACATGACCTCGGTCATGTCCTTCTTGGCTAGCTCCTAGCCCTCCCTATTGAGCCTCCATAGATAGCTTGCAGATTGTAAGTTAGTTGCTTATCAACAACTTTAGAATCCAAGAGCAACTGTGATGTCAGTAGGGACAAGGTACCTGCATGTAAGAAACGAACAACGATAAGCATATTAACAAGACAATGGTGCAGAGTATCAAGAAATAGAAGACATAGTTAAAAAGATGCTTTCTCCATTAAACTAACAGTAGAATACTACAAAGCATGTTTTGCAATTATTCCGTGTGCATATTGTGTACAGGATAGGCATTGTCCATGTTGAACATTGCACAAGTGCAAGAGATGATTGAGGCCAATGAAACTGAAATGCTCTCAGTTGCATTTTTGTGAATTCAAGGAGTAGAATGCCAACAAGGTAATCACTAGATAGAGTGGCCCTAATGCTTTCTCCATTGCACTGGTCTCTTAAGCTGTACTATCTCAAGTCTCAACTTCTCTCACAATGGAATTAACGGAATCTATGTTGGCTTTCTGTCCTTGGTCATGGCCCTGGACCCCCTTTTATAGATCATGTCATGCAACCGAGATCATTCGTTTATGGAACCAAAGTAACAAAGGCAAGGGAATTCACAAAGTCTATCTACTAGTTGTGATGTATCGACAAGGCAAGGGAATTCACAAATGCTTTCAGCTATTGTCTTTTTAAGTTGTGATGTATCTAAATGGCTCATTTACATAAAAATGGTAGTCTGCATGTGACATTGTAAAACTGAAGTGTAGTTGCATTTTAGCATGAGTCTCAAACTTCAAACATGAGGATCCAAATTCTCTGCCCCTCGTAGTTGAACCCAAGAGGGGGAACAAGATGGTAGTGAACAGCTCCGGTACATCACAGATAATTTGACTTGCCTTAGTAATTAAACCATCTGTATATCTCAAAATCGCAAGGTTAGGCTCCCAATCTTCGCTATTAAGTTGATTCATTTTTTGTATCCCAGAGCTAAGCAAAAATGGTAAAAATTAGGGTAAAAAAGAGGATAAGATCACCTCGTCAGCAATGATGCTATTAAGAGGATAACAACAGAGAAGCAAGTGGAGATCAGAGAAGAGATTCTGGACTCTCGAGGGAGGGGTGGATCTTGAAGACTCGTCGTGCTCAAAGCGAAGCGAAGGGAAGACCCGTCAGGCCAAGAGGCATAACACTAGAGGATGGGGGTGACGGCGGAGGAGTCGGCCGAGCCGGGGGACGGTGGAGGCGGCTAGGGTTCAGAGAGACATGTGAGTGTGGGGGCGAATCGTTTGTTTAGCAAGTGTGGGGGGCTCCGAGAGATTCGTTGGTTCAGTTGGTACGTGGGCTTGGCAGCCTAGCGGGGTACGCGGGCCAGCCTGCTAGAATCTGCTATCATAAGCAGTTTTTTGCGGGAGTTTAAGTGGGCTGCTTCTGCGGGGCGGACCGGCGGCTTAGCGGACAGGCTCGCCCCACTTGCACCCTTAGTTTTTGGTTACCGTTTCTAGTTTGTGGTCCATATGCACGAACACTTACTTGGTTTGCAAACTCGAGACATGTTTGACCTTAATTTGGTTATGTGCTTGTTGAGGGAGGTTCCCATGCTACCTCAAGCCAACCATAACCTCAACGAGGAGTAACAGATCGAGGGGTCTACCCAAGACAAGGTCTAGGGACCAACCTCGGCGACATGTGTAGGATCAAAGATAACCAACTAGAGGGTGGTGAATATGCGGTTTTTACATCTTTTGGCTAAATTTGAATTTTAACAAATAATGAAATGAAATTCATTTTGACAATTCAAATCCTAAATATACTAAGTCTCTCTAAGAGCTCCAAACTCCTAAGTCTAAGCTAAACAAGCAAACCAAGTAGACAATATAATTGCTATGAAAGTAAATTCACAAGGAATTGAGCAATAAGGATACACCATAAATTGAAGACAAACGATGTTTTCATGTGGTCTCAGAGACTTGCCGGTATCCTTAATCCATGTTGAGGAAGCTTGAACGAATTAAGTCGGCTCCACACGAGCATACACCTCAATCACTAGTGACAACTCTTCTCCTCTCCGGATAGGCGAGCTCCAACCTTCACAATCAACTGGGTCTTCTCACAAACTTCTTGAGAAGATCACGGATGCAACTCCTTCAAGCCATCTAGGAGGCGCCAACATCCAAGAGTCACTACTACAAAACAGGCAATAGTAGACGCCTCATCATAGACGGGTAAAATAGAATCGTTTGTATTGGGTCTGTCCGAACTAGGCATTTGCCGTGCCAGCCTATCACAGAAGGTTCGTATTACAAACCGTCTGTGAAAGTCATTATCACAGACGGTTCTTGAATAGAACCGTCTGTGATAATATATTAACAAACCATCTGTGATTAGCTAGATTATCACAGACGGTTCTCATTAGGAACCGTCTGTGAATTAACATAATTCACAGACGGTTCCTAATGAGAATCGTCTGTGATAATCGATTATCACAAACGGTTCTTATGAAGAACCGTCTGTGATATCCTGGCATTATATATTTGCACCCGACACAACCTCTGTCGCAACCGTGCCGCTGGCTCCACTACCTCTGCCACAACCCTATCGCTGGCCCCACTCAGATCTGCTGCTCCTCCCCCATGCGCCACTTCCCTGCCCTAGTTCCTCCAACCTGTTGCTCCTCCCCCATTACGCCAGCTTAGAGAGGAGAAGGTCAGACCCCTACCCCTAGCGCCTCATCCACCCCGCTGCCTCCTCCCCCATTGCACCACCTACACCTTGCTGTGCCTCCACCCCCATTGCGCCACCTTACAGAGAAGAAGGAAAGGAGGTGAAGGGAAGGAGGAAGGGATTGGAGGAGAAGGAGAGGAATCGTATTTTCTTCGTGAGCTCTGAGGGTAACGATCTATAACCCTTTTATGTTTGCTATAAATTAATCGCTAATCAATTTAAGTATGTTTGGTAAATAGGAAGAGTACGTACTTGCGGTTTATTAATATAATTTGACACTATAATTTGTTACATGCGTAGCGTAGATGGACCGAAACTGGATGTACGGTGTAAACCGTGTGAGTCAAGAGTACATTAATAGCGTGGTTGCTTTTAGAAGAGCTGCCGAGCAGGATATGTTGAAGAAGGGGATAAATTTTATGTATTGTCCATGCATTGATTGCGGTAATCAGAAGATGTTTAACAACCCAACGCAGATCGAAGTGCACTTAATTCGAATGGATTTCAAAAAAAGGTATACATGTTGGACTAGTCACGGTGAAGAGCAAATTATACCAGAAGTTAATAATGATGACATCGCCGAGGAAGTCAATGATATGCCGGATGTGGACTGTGCTTTTGATGAGGATAGGTCGCATGATGACAATCTGGATTAGATGTTACGCGATGCAGAAGAGAACTACAGTGAGAGAGAGTTTTGTAAATTCGAGGGCTTAATGGAGGACTCGATGAGACCTTTGTTCCCTGGCTGCAAGCCGGAATACACAAGGTTGTCAACCGTGATTGAACTGCTTAAATCGAAGGAAAGCAATGGTTGGTCCGATAAGAGTTTCATGGCGTTGTTATGTCTCCTAGCGGACATCCTTCCGGAGGGAAACGTGTTGCCCAGCACCACCTACCAAGCAAAGAAGGTTCTTTATCCATTAGGAACGGAAGTAGAAAGAATACATGCATGTCCGAACGATTGTATCCTCTACCGTAAAGAGTATGCAGACATGTATGTATGTCCCGTGTGCAAAGCATCCCGATACAAGCGTCAGAATACTGCTAAGGTGAAGCAAGGACCTCCTGCTAAGATGTTGTGGTATCTGCCTGTGATCCCACGTTTGAAGCGTTTATTTGCGAACCAAAAGGAGGCAAGATTGCTGTGTTGGCACTCGGAGGAGCATAAGAAAGATGGAAAGCTAAGACACCCTACTGATTCTGCCTAGTGGAGAAACTTCGATCGAAGCTTCGAAGAGTTCGGTGCGGAACCGAGGAACATAAGGTTAGGGTTGAGTACAGATGGAATGAATCCTTTCGGTAATATGAGCGTGATTACATAGCACCGCCTGTGAATCTATATATGTACAACCTTCCTCCTTGGCTGTGTATGAAGCGGAAGTACATTTTGATGTCACTACTTATCCAAGGGCCGAAGTAACCTGGGAATGATATTGATGTGTATCTAGCACCATTGCTGGAAGATCTTGTGACACTGTGGAACGAATGGGTACATGTATGGGATGCGTACAAACGAGAGAACTTCACTTTACACGTCATGTTGTTCTACACCATCAATGATTTTCCTGCCCTTGGTAACCTATCGGGCTTCAGTACAAAAGGAGCCGAAGCCTGTCTGCACTGCTTAAATGCTATAGAGAGTGTATGGCTGAACAACTCACGTAAAACTGTGTATATGCGTCACCGTAGGTTCCATCCCAGGAGTCACCCATACCACAAGATGAAGAAACAATTCGACGGAAATAAGGAGGACGGTTCAGCTCTAAGGGCTTTTAGAGGGAAAGAGGTCTATGATATAGTTAAGGATATCGATGTTGTGCTTGGGAAGGGACGTAAATTAAGAACCCGTTAGAAAAACATCTGGAAGAAACGGTCAATTTTTTGGGACTTGCCTTATTGGGAGCACTTAGAAGTTCACCACTACATCGACGTCATGCACGTGGAGAAGAATGTATGTGATAGCCTGATTGGTCTCTTACTGAACATTAGTGGCAAAACAAAGGATGGTGTTAACGCACGGCGTGACTTGGTTGATATGAACATAAGGACCGAGTTAGCATCGAAAGAGACCGATACAGGACGAACGTACATTCCCCTAGCTTGCTACACTCTGTCCTAGGCCGAGAGAAATGAACTGCGTCAGAGCTTGCATGGTGTGAAAGTCCCGTCTGGTTACTCCGCTAACATTAAGAAACTTGTTTCTATGCAAGATTTGAAATTAATTGGTATGAAGTCTCATGATTGTCATGTGCTGATGACACAAATGCTTCCTATTGCAATTAGGAGTATCTTATCGAACAAGGTCCGATTGGCAATCTTGAGGCTGTGTTATTTCTTCAACTCAATTGCTCAGAAGGTCATCGATCCCCAAGGACTAGATGCTCTGCAGGCCGAGGTGGTGACGACTCTATGTCATCTTGAGATGTATTTCCCTCCATCATTTTTCGATATCATGGCCCATCTCATTGTTCACCTTGTGAAAAAGATAAAGATATGCAGCCTTGTGTTCCTACGTCATATGTACCCGTTAGAGAGGTACATGGGAATTCTCAAGTCCTACGTACGGAATCGATCTCGACCAGAGAGCAGCATCATCGAAGGTTATGTAACCGAAGAGGTCATTGAGTTCTGCATCGACTACATGGCTCAGGTGGAACCGATAGGTGTGCTTCTATCTCGTCATGAGGGGAGACTGGATGGTATCGGGACCATCGGAAGGAAATCAATCACTCCTGATCTGGATACGTACGCTCAAGCCCATTTCACGGTCTTGCAACACATGACCCAAGTGTCCCCGTACATCGACGAGCACAAAGACATGGTACACCAACAGAATCCAGACCGGTCAGAGGTTTGGATCACGAGAGAGCATAACCGTCGGTTCAATGAATGGTTAAAGGTGCGAATCACTAGGAGGTCATCAAGTGATGATACGCTGCTATGGTTGGAAAAAGGGTCACAATTTATAATTGTCACATGGCAAGAATACGACATAAATGGGTACACATTTTATACGGCAGCTCGGGATAGGAAGAGCACAGTCCAGAACAGCGGTGTCCGTATAGATGCATTCAGTACCGATGGGCTGAGGAGCTCCTACTATGGGCAAATAGAGGAGATATGAGAGCTCAACTACGTGCTTTTCAAGATCCCCCTATTTCGGTGTTGTTGGGTCCATCTCCCACAGGTGAAGGTTGACAAGTACGGCGTCACTACCGTGGACCTCGAACGTGTCGGATACAAAGACGAACCATTAGTACTGGCTAACCAAGTTGTTCAAGTCTTCTATGTAACCGACCCAGCAAATAAGAAGCGCCATGTAGTTCTTCATGGAAAAAAGAGGATTGTCGGAGTTGAGAATGTAGTGGACGAGGAAGAATACAATCAATTTGACAAGTTGCCTCCTTTCGGAGATGGCATCAAGTTCGAGGAAGAACCCAGTGAGGAACCCAGTGAAGAATTTACTCCATTGTAATTAATTTATTCCATAACATGGGACATGTCAATGTGGACTTGCCATGTATTGTGGACTTGTAATCTCTTATATATTTTGATGTCAACATGGAATTGTCATCTCTGATTTTGATGTCAATATGGACTTCATTGTAATGTGGAATGATAATATTATGCACTTGTAATAAACAGACGATAAAAAGACCATATCATTTTTACATCACAGACGATAAAAAAGGATTAGCGATCCTATCTTAGCCTTCAAATCTTCATAAGCCTTCTCGCCGGCCCGGCAGGTGGTGGGATCGTATTCGTCGGATCAAACGCATCCACCTGCGACCTTGCACGCTCGATTCGTGCTTGTAGCCATTCGGACTCTGCAACCAAGCCCCATATAGCCCAGAGGCCATTAGCCCTGGTCTCCTCCATCTCGGCGAGGTCAACCCGCTCTCCTGCAATTCGGATGTTGTCCTCGACTCTCCGGGCTACATCCTCGGTGCGGACCAAGTAGTTCCATAGGACGATCTCCACAATGAGGTTTACTCGCTAGATATCGCGGACTCTCGCATTGGTCCGTCTGAGGAGGAGCTCCAGTCGACAGATGATGGTCGTTATGGTCTCCGGTAGATCGGAGGGCCTACAATGGATGACATTGCGAACGGAAGGCTTGTCCGCAGCTTGGGCCAGGTTGCGACCAGAGAGGTGTGAGTAAAGAAGCACAATGTCGGCCAATACAGCTGGCATGAGAGGGGAAGCCATTTGGAGTTTGTGGAGAAAGGGGATCAAGGAGGTTGTGTGAAATCCATTGTAGAATGGGATATCTATTTATAAAACAAGTACTAAAGCCGGAGCAGGAGACGAAGATATATTTGGGAGCTGTAGCGACGTTGGAAAATGAAGAGACGAAGAGCGTGAGATGAAGAGACACGCGGAAAAATGAAGAGACTTGGACCAGTTCATGTCAGTTATCACGCATTTATTCTATTCGGAACCGCTCAGGATAGGAATCCTGACGGTTCTATTCAAGAACCGTCTGTGATATGAGTTTATTACAGACGGATCTATTCAAGAACCGTCTGTGATATGAGTTTATCACAGACGATTCTAGTAAAGAACCGTCTGATATGTTCCATATCACAGACGGTTCTTTACTAGAACCGTTTGTGATATGGAACGTATCACAAACGGTTCGTAAATAGAACCGTCTGTGATTATTTTTCACAGACGGTTCCATAATAGAACCATCTGTGATAGGCCTTCATAACCCTAAGGCTCGCCCATTCATCTCCCTAGTGCCGCCCATTCATCTCCCTAGTGCTTAGCCCACTCAGCTCTCGCGCGCTCCTTCGCCTCCTCTAGGGTTCGCCCGTTCACCTTCCCGACCATAAGCCCCGACGCCGCCGGAGCCCCCATTCATCTCCCAAGTGCTTAGCCCGCTCAGCTCTCGCGCGCTCCTTCGCCTCCTCTAGGGTTCGCCCGTTCACCTCCCCGGCTGTAAGCCCCGACACCGCCGCCTCTGACCTCGACGCCACCTCCCTTGACATCGACAACGCGCGGCCTCCTCCCCGTGTCGACATCCTCCCTCGGCACCAGCCTCCTCCCCACACCGTCCTCCTCCCCGTGTCGGCGTCCTCCCTCTACACCAGCCTCCTCCCCGTGAGTTCTTGTGCGACATCCTCTCTATGAGTATTGCTCCTCTGTGGCAGTTCAGTTGATCTTTGATCTTATATATATATATATATATATATATATATATATATATATATATATATATATTTGCAGTGCTAGTTGATACCTTGATCTGTATTAGTTTTGATTTCTGAATCTAGTACTGAAGATATTGCAAATTGATCAGTGGGCTTTGTTGACATGCTCTGTGATGAACTCTATCTTATACTGAGATTGAATGTGAAAGTTAGTTCATACTTGAGCTCTATTATATTACTTGCTACTGTCAATATGATATATTGTTAATTGGTTACTTTTGGTTGAAAGCTAGTTATTCTGATTCTTCTGGTTCATTTGATCTCTAGCATTTGAAGTGGATACTCTTATGTTAGCCAATCGGCTTTATCACTGAACCTGTTTCTTCATGTTCAGTTCTATTGAGAGTATTCAATTTTTGTTGGTAATATAACAACCAGTTTGTGATTCTTCTAGTAGTCTGTTTGACTGGAAGTTTAATCTGTTTTCGTTAACAGTTGAGATTATTTGACAGTTAAGCAAAGTATTGTTTAGAGCTCATAGTTTGAATTTATATTATCATATTCGTTTAATGAAGAGTATAGACAATAGGATTGAGATGGTAAAGACTTGTTCTTTAGCTACTCTTCTTTTGAGAGCACATAATATCATCAATCATCTATGCCTTATGCTGCTAATTGATGATTCCTGCTATTAATGCTGAGCATAATATTGTTTTAGTTTGGACTCAGATATTCTTTGTTCTACATGGCAAATTGGTTAGCTGAGAATTGAGTGAATATCTGAAGTTGGAAATATTAGCTTTTCAATCAATTTAAATGACCTGAATGATTTACATTTGATTATGTTAATTTGGTCCTCCCTCGTGTCTTGTCTGTTGATCTTCTCGGTGGTTTTGATACTAGCTTTCTGAGAGCAATAATCATACAATCAAATATTAGCTTTATGCTGATTTTAAGTGTACACCTATTGTGTTTGATGACCATATTGTTCCTTTTAAATGACTTAATTGATTTTCTTAGTCTTATGACTATTGTGTCATTTAATTGGTTAGAGAGCTATGCTCTATTCATAATTATCTTTGCTGGAATTAATTATGCAATTTCATTCATATACATGTGGTATATGTTTAGCATTTCAATCAATTTAAATGACTTGAATGATTTACATTTGATTATGTTAATTTGGTCATTTAAATATTGTTGGATTAATGCTTTATTATTTCATATTTATGTTGGAATTAATTATGATTGTTTGCTAATATTGCACATGTTGAGCATATTATTCATTTTACATGACATGGAGATACTTCATATGTATATGTTAATTTGGGACACTTGCAATCCATTTTATTGCATATGTAACTTATATAGATAGCAAGTAAGCGAGATAGCGAGGCACTGTTTTTGCCACACCGACGCCAAGCAGATGGCGAGGCGCCGTCTTATTGCCGCCACCACCGACGCCTTAATGCGTTTGGATTTCCATCGACGATAATGATACATAAGCGAGATGGCAGAGGAAAAATAAAAAATGCCTACGGGCCGACTGATCATCACGGAGGTTAGTGACTTTAGGGTCCCTCTGAGTCCCAAGAGATCAACGATGAGATTCCGGACCATCTGCGGGATACTTGCAAGGGAACGGGTCCGCATCACCACACCAAGCTGGAAGTCTCTGACGAAAGAAGAGAGAGACGCGATGTGGATAGAACTTTCAAGCAAGTTCGCTATCCCAGAAGCAGACATGGCACACGTGGAACGGACGGTGTTGCTCTTGATGGATAAATCGTGGAGGACCTTCAAGAGCATTCTTGTCACGAAGTACGTGAACATAGGTCAGACGCCCTTTACGCAGTATGGATTCTTGATGCGGGAAACATGGGACGCCTTTATGGCTATGAAGACGACGACCGAATTTAAGGAGCAAAGTGCGACGCACAAAGCTCTCCAGACACGAAACACTCACCCACACAGACTCGGCACCACTGAGTACGTGGGTAAATACGAGGAATGGGCGACGAAGGAGGAGAACGTGTTAAGCCCATTTCGATATCACGCACCGCGTTCCCCAAAATTTGGTTAAAAGCGAGGGCAAAAGTCTCATCTTCAGGCAGCATCTCTTTCACAAACCAGGCAGACCAGGAAGTGTCCCAACGTGTGGTAAATATGTCGAACTACCTAGTTGTTAATAAGTCCATAACTTCATAGTGTCTATAATAACATGATGACCTCTTGCAGTGTGAATTGACTGCCCAAACTTCCCAAGGCTCCTTCCAAGTAGACAGTGAGAAGGATATACTATCTGCGGCCCTGGGAAACAAGGAGCACCCGGGTCGCACGCGAGGCCTTGGAGTTAACGTACCTTGGAGTCATGGATTCGCAGACGACTACTGCACGTATAGGAGTAGGAAGAGATCCAAGGCCGAGCGCGTACAGATGATTACTGAAAAATTTGAAGGAAAGCTAGCAGCATTACAGGATCAAATGAATCAACTCCTGAGCCAGTCGCAAGCCGCCCCTATTAATTTGGGAGCCAGTCCTGCTCGACATCGGAGTAGCGTCGCGTCCACGCATAATTCTGAACATGAGGAAGTCCAATTACCAATAGACGACATCAAGGTAATGTACATATATGGAATGCACCAAAGATAGACCTATAGGACGCCTTAGCTAATTGCGTATCGTTTTGTAGGGGCTGACGCCCTGCAAGCTCCAAGTGAGGATGGTTAGGTCCATTTCTATTGAGGCTGGGTGGGGGATGATGTACCCATACCAGGAAGGGGCAGTGCAGCACGGTGCGCAGCTGGCACATAGTTACGCTAGGGTCCAGGTGGATATCGTACATGACAAGTTCATGGCCGTCCCGCTGGAGATTCGCCCAAACGAAGACATCAGAACACTAGAAGATATCATGCACACTTTTATCCAGTGGCCCAAGAAGGACATCGCCCTAGACCCAGTAGTGCCGCGATCTCGACACGACCATTCCTCTCCAACAGGACCCTCGATGACTCCACCTCATATTTCGCCTCAAAAGGCCACCTCATCGGTTCTCGTGGAGAAGACGCCGAAGGAACAAGAAAAGCGTGCCACCGTATCGGTTCCCGAGTGGTCTCGTAGGAAGATGCTGCCAGTCATTAAGGCCAAATCGGAATCAATGAACATTAAGGCGCCTCCCAAGTCTGGGAAGTCCGGGAATTACTCCATCGAAAAACCGTTGTGCTCGACACGATATTCGCTACCGATATGCTTGTTAGGCTTTGCATGCCTGGTACATGCAGAAGACCGAAAAGAAGGGGTGCGACACTGGAATCACCGTCGCATACAAGGATGAGTATTTCTTCAACGGGGTGGGCAACTTCGTCGTGGGCTTCAACGACTTATATGACTTACTCAACCTCGTTGGCCTCGATGTCTCACTTCTACGATGTTGGACACTGTAAGTGTATACAATCAAGTTCTACATTCACGTAATACCGATAAATATCACAACTCATTGCTTATGTATAGATACATGATGAAAAATGTCTAGGCATGGCGAGAACCAGTGGGTTTCCTCGACCCACACGTGGTATCTATGCAAACCATCGAAATAGACTCGTCCTTCGTCGAGGAATACATAATGGCAGCATTACTTCGTCAGCAGAAGAAGAAGTATATAGTGGTTCCCTACAACCAAGGGTAAGTGTCACTACTTGCTATACAAATTTCATTTTTACTTTATACGCAGCACGAACTTAGGTTTAATGACTATAGCGACATACATGAGTAGGTACCACTGGATCCTTTTAATCATTATACCAAAGAGGAACCATGTGATATACCTTAATTCCCTAGTCCGCAACAACCACGACTTCAGCGTTCTGCAAGGAATACTCGAGAGGTATGCTCATTTCCTCTATACATAACTCTATTGTAGTCTTCATTCGTTTGAAATGGCCGAGGATAACTTTTTGGAATCATGTAGGTTGTTTATCGCCTATGTTGCCAACGAATGATTATACAATGGATCGAGCACCGAACTAACACATAGGACGCAATTTTCGGTACGCGCTACAACACAATAATCATATATCATACTTCATAATAACGCGTCTCGAACTGACTATACCTATATATGTAATTCTATTTTTGCAGTGCCGCCAGCAAAAAAAATGATGAGCTATGTGCAATCTACGTTTGCCATCATATGCAACAAATCATTAGTGCTACGAAGAAGGATCTCGAGGTTTGTCAATCTCGAAATAATTATTTCCTAATTATAAATTTAAATATGTATGCTTACCATTTTACTCTTGCCAGCGACATGACTTGATAATAGAATTAGATGGACTCGTTATGATGAGATCAAGGACATTTGAGGAAGCTCACAGATTTATCATATCGAGATATCGTTATGACAAGAAAGAATTTCACTCGTCACCGACCCGTAGTTTCACCCCACCGACACCTCTCAACTACCTGCAAACAATTGACTCAATTGTAATCCAATTGTAACTATAGCGACAATATTTGAATAAATTCGATCTTTTGTAATTTATTTTGAGTAATGATCACTTCGAGTTGTCAACAATTTGATTATCTGTGATGTATCTGTTTGTCTGCATGCTTATTTTCAGAGGGCATGGCTAGCAATTCCTAAGGCTAGCCAAAAATCAGAAAAAATGTAGTTAGGATAATGAACTATCACAGACGGTTTTTGTGTTAAAACCGTCTGTGAAGGCATAGTATCACAAACGGTTCTATCGACGAACCATCTGTGATACGCAGAATATCACAGACGGTTCTGTCTACTAACCATCTGTGATATATAGAATTTCACAGACGGTTCTATCTACGAACCGTCTGTGATATTCTGCGTATCACAGACGGTTCGTCGATAGAACCGTCTGTGATACTATGCCTTCATAGACGGTTTTAACACAAAAACCGTCTGTGATATTCCGTATCACAGACGAACCATCTGTGATACTATGTCTTCACAGACGGTTTTAACACAAAAACTGTCTGTGATATTCCGTATCACAGACGGTTCTCGAATCGTCTGTGATAACCGCTGTTATCACAGACGAACAAATACAGACGGTTTGGAAACCGTCTGTGATGACGGTTCCGAACCATCTGTGATGTGGTGATCCGTAGTAGTGAGTGATAAATCGACGACGATTAGCTTGACGATGCTCAAGTGCCACAAAGATCAAACATAATTGTTATGCACTTGAATGCACTCAACAACCTCTAGAAGATGATATTTAAGCTCACAAGGTGTAGGAAATGAAACAAGTGATCAAGTGTATTCAATGAGGATTCAAGAAGAAACCATCGCTACTGGTGGAGGGGTATTTATAACCCCCTCCCACCAAACTAGCCATTCAACAAGTTTTTTTTAAAAAAAATCAACAAGGCCAGATAGACTGTAGGTATACCGTCGGTGAGTTCAGCCTACAGTTCCAACGGCTATTTCTGTAGCATTTATTGTACCGAAAATAACCGTTGAAAATATAGGCCGGACAGACCGTACACACAAGGTCTGGCCAGACTGGGATACCGGTCAGTCTGCACTTGCACCGTCGGTCAAACCAGGAGGCAAAAAAGTCCAGAAACAATGGTTGAAAATGCTACTAAAAGTACCAGAAGTGACCTCCAGAAAATCGATTTTGGAAAAGATTGACCGATGTAGTCAGATTACTCAAGCAACGACGGCTAGTCCACGGAGTAATGTTTCAAAACCTAGCTCCAGTAACATTGTTCAGGAAAACGCTGACCACGTCGATCAGACTGCGAGACACCGTGGCCCCAAAAAGCGTACTTGAAAAAGCTGTCCGGTGCGGTTAGACTGTGAGACGGCTAGTCTGGCCTCTTTCCCATGGTCAGTCCGGCCAGATTTCCAACTCTAAGAAGGACAAGAATGAAGATTTGAAGAGTTGAGATAATTGAATGCAACTGAGTTTGAGCAACGCGGCACGATATGCTATCAAGTTACTAGTCGAGGATCCCTCTTAATAGTATGACTACCTACGCTACCAATTCGGTCTTTAATCCACCAAACACTAAGACTGGCAAAAGATATGAAAAGGTCCTTAGCCATCTATTACCTTTTCCTTGAGATAAATCCTCTTGATGTCTATTCGTCTAGTGCCTTTCATGCTTCTTTTCAATTCCGGGACTAAACCTCTCTTAATAACTTAATAAACATGTTAGTGCATTAAACATGATGATCATTAATTATCAAAACATTAAAATAGGGGCCTAGATACTTCGGACGACAACATTCTGGCCTCTCCCTAAGAACAAAGTGCTCTTGAACCTCGTCTCGAGCGCTATATTTTTTCAATGGAAGATGGCGATATTTTGGTCTCTCCCTAACCACAAAGCGCCCTTGAACCTCGTTTCGAGCGCTAAGTTTTTCCAAGGGGAGACGACGATGTTCCAACCCCCCTGACATGCGAAGCGCTCTCAAGTCTTATGTCGAGTGCTACGTTTTTTCAATGGGAGACGACGACGTTCCATCCTCTCCCCAACTGCGAAGCACTCTCGAGCCTTGTCTCGAGCGCTAAATTTTTTCCTGATGGGAGACGGGTTAACAACGTACCCCCTCAATGAGAACCAACGAACAAATTAGAAAAATAATTTCCTAAAGGTTTCTTCCAATATTGAAAAAATAAGCCTCAACGGATGATAACCAAATCTGCCTCTGTTGTCGAAGGCCACACCTCGGTTAAGAGAAAACTGCTCACCTCGCAGTTGACGCCTAGATGACTCAAACATTGCGCGCTTCGGCGCACAACTAAGAGCTACTCGCATTCTGGTGCACAACTTATCACATCGCCGGCCACATGTCAACGATTCAATCACCTCATGTTCTGGTGCACGCCTCCTCATCTCAGCAAGTTGAGTACCTTGGTTTTAGGTCCGGGTGCTACTTCGGTGTGCCTTGCCTCGCTGAAGGAAGCACATTCTCTAAGGGGAGGACCTCACGGAGAGGCCTCTCCCTCTCACCGTCAGATCCCTTCCCCCTTTCCCCCCTCTCTCTCTCTTTCCTCTCTCTTTTGAAGATAAACGGTGGATACGGGGGGCCATGAGCCCCCTGCAGATGATTTATTTCCCTCGCCGAAGGGGTAGCTACACTGTCTGGGTCTCCGTTGTCTCCATCACTGGTGTGTCATGTCCGTGTGTAGCATGTTACTCGTGATCGGAAACACAAAAGGCTCGTTCTCACACATTCAGTTCGATTGTGAGTGATTTAAGTGGCGGCATCTGGTCCTGGCGAGGTCCGTGTGGCCTGCAATTTAAGTGGCCTGTGCCGTTCACATCATCACATGTACCTGACGTGATCAAAAAATTCAAGTGGTTGGCTTCCATGGGAGAGCTTCGATAGAATCCGCTGGAGCCTGCGTACACGGGTGGACATCGAGTGGTGTTTTGTCTTATCAAGTTTTTTTTTTCCAAAATTAATATTTTTTGAATTAATATCATTTTATTAATAGTTTGAAAGTATTTTTAGAATCGAATTAATGTTCTAGTCGGTAGGAAATGAAATTCAATTTCGTTTGAAATCGACTTATTTCAATATTTAACCAATTAACAAGTCTAATCGGAGTAATTTTGAATCGAGCCAACGAGCTCTACTAACAAGCTTCTTTTCACCCTGCCTACATACACAAATCCTTCTATATAAAAGGAGGCAACATTGGGGGCTTCTCAGTCTCAGGGTGGCCACATTAGCTTTTTTTGTGCACCATTCGATCGTGCTCTGGTTTCTTGCGCACCGTCTGATTGCCTGCTGTGTTGTTCTTGCGTCTCGGTTCCGCGAGGTCACACCATTCGATTCTATTTTGTTGTTCTCCACCGTTCGATCGGCCCGTGCGTTGCTCTCGGTTGCTAATTCTGCAAGTTCCCAGGCGTTCTGCTACCCTACGCCTTTTAATTTCTACTGCGCTTCGTGAGAACCCATATGCCCCGTCCTCGCCTTCGCCTACGCCGCCACCTTCGTCATTGGCTACCACTGGCACGATGCCTCCCCGCGCCTCCTTTTCTTCTCATCCGCCTCCTCCTCGTCCCCCAATGCCTCCCGCGCCTCTTTTGTCACCGTCTCCCCCAACTCCAACCTCTCCTTCAACCCATCCCTAATCCCTACCCCCCACCGCTCCACCTGCTTCTCCTACTCCCAATGCCTCACCCCCGCCTTCGCTCCCACCGCCGATGCCAACACTGCCTCGCCCCCTCCCCATCCCCTACCCTCGCCCCCTCCTGCTCGCCTTGGCTTCGTCGGCGAGGACGTCGCGATGCACGACGACTTCGACGTCGGTGCTGGCACCAACGACAACGATCTGGCCACCAACGAGGCCGCGCTGCAAGAGCCGGGTAACGTGGGTGCTGGCGGTGGGAACAGGGTTTAGATTGGGAGGTTCCTGGTCTGCCCTGAGAGCATGAGGGAGTACATACTGTGCCTCGACAACGAGGAGGAGATCAGGCGGCTGCCCTCGATGGAGCGTGGCCAGCGGTTCGAGCGGCACTGCCCTGCCAAGGATAAGGCTCTAAGATGCCTCGTCCCGGCGCCCAAGGGGTATAAGGCGCCCATTCCCTAGCCTCAGAGCAGAGACGAGGTGACCATTGCTGTTACTCTTGCCATTTTGATAGTGACTTGTATGTAGTGCTTCAATGTAAGGTATGCAGTGTAAGAGCGACCTACATCGATTATAGTATGCAAGCTATGCAAAAAATTGATGAAGAAGCTTTGGATTTTATGTCCATGGAACATGGGTTTGTTTTGGATTTTGGGGGTTTCTGCTAGTAACCTCAGCTCACACTAGGTTTGTTATTTTACTCGGTATGGAACTTACCATCTAATTCTGCCAGCGACATGAAGGTTTTAGTTGAAATGAACAAGAGCATGATTCAAGCAGAGCATTTGATGTGTGTAATTGTTGCTGCAAAATCATATTAAAGCAATTGATTTGGCTTAATTTTAAGAAAATGTTGTTTTCATGTAAAGGAATTTCATAATGTATTTTGATGAATTTTAGGTGTGGTTTAGCAATGTACCTCATACACGGTTGGTTGATGACAAAGGAGGACACAATTGGATTACCAAGGCTGAAGATAAATTTAGATTCCCTAGAGGAGGAACCCAATTCATACATGGAGCAAATCAATACCTGGATCAGATTTCTCATGTTTGCCTTGATTATATTTAAAATTGCTAGAAATTTTGTCATAACACCGACTCTTAGAGCCACCTGTTTCTCTCTGTTAATCCAGGTAGTACCAGATATTGTATTTGGCTCTCATACTAGAGTTGTCCTGGATGTTGGCTGCCGAGTAGCAAGTTTTGGTGCATACTTACTTTCACGTGATGTGTTGACATTATCCATAGCTCCCAAAGATGTTCACGAGAATCAGATACGGTTTGGACTTGAGCGTGGTGTGCCTGCAATGGTGGCAGCATTTGCAACATACCAATTATTATATCCTAGTCAAGCATTTGACATTATCCATTGTTCGCGCTGCCGAATAAATTGGACCCATGACGGTGAGCACTCATTATGATGTAAAGGTCTACTTTATTTCTTTTCTTAATTATGCACTTGAACAATACCAACATTTTTGTGTTGTTTTTGAGCAGTTAGGCTGAATTTTTTACTTAGGCCTATATAGGAAGGCTAGATGACGATGATCTAATAATCCTCATTTAATTATTTATCCGTAATTCTTATTATGGATAATAATACCATCATATGGTTCTTTAGTATACCCCTTAATGTTCATAAGGGAGAAGTTGGAGTCGTAAGTCCTTCTACGACTACCTCATGGTTATAAGTTCTTCTACGACAACCCTATAGTTGTAAGTCCTTCTACGACTACCTCATGGTTATAAGTTCTTCTACGACAACCCCATAGTCGTAAGTCCTTCTACGACTACCTCATGGTCGTAAGTTCTTCTACGACCACCCTCATAGTCGTAAGTCCTTCTACGACTACCTTATGGTCGTAAGTTCTTTTACGATCACCCCCATATTCGTAAGACTTTCTACGACTACCTCATGATCGTAAGTTCTTCTACGACCAGGTCAGCTACAACTACCCTATAATCGATGGAGCTTGCAGACAAGTAGGCCCAATCGATTAGAGAATCTAAGCAGTTAATGTACACTGTTATTCTTCGGAATAACTGCACGCAATACTCCTCTGTCTCTGACGATAACTGTTAGGCGACGTGGGAGGAGGTTACTACTCCAACAGTAACTGCCATCAACGTGCTCATTATATGAAATAATGAGACGCATCTTAGCCTAGAGAAACGGTCACCTCTTCGTACACTATATAAAGGCTACAATCAGTTGACAAAGGGGGCGATGGAAAAAGAGACGCAATCAGGAGCACAAGACATGCATTAGACTTTAATCTTTCTCTTGATCTGTAACCAACATACTCAATATAGCCACACAGGAGTAGTGTTGTTATTCTCTCCGAAGAAGGTGAGTCCCATTGAACTTGTCCAAATTGGCCGGTCGGAACCTGTTTGGCCAACGCACAGCTTGGAGCCCTACAGAGAAGGCTCGACAACCTGTGATCGATTCATGTCGCCTTCTCTGGAAAGGTGCCGGATTGTAATCGGTCGGAGACCGGTTCCTAGGGTTGGAACGCTGGAGTTTCGGTGTGCCGATCCGGTCGTAGACATTGGTATGATGCCTTCGACCGCCTGCTTGATTTAGACGATGTTAGAAATCGTCAGGTCCAAGCGATTGTTCTTCTCGACATGGTGAGGGAGTGGCTACCTGGAATAGCCTTCTTCCCTCATGAATGCTTGGTTGGAATCGTCGAGGAGGCCTTGGTATTGATTGTTCCCCAACACGGCCATGCTGCCCTCTACTGAGGGAGGAGCGTTTGGGACAAAGTCATGGTTTGACTTCCTGAATTCCTCTGTTCCCGATCGCCTGTTCGTTGCATGGTGCTGCTGCGTAATCTCGATACTTGGCCTACGAGCAGATAAAACACGGGTTTCTGCTAGAACAGGTTAGAATTATTCAATATATCTTGAACACGCTGCGTGTTTAAGATAGCGATTCGAGGGTCTCGGGGGGTTCATACTGGTAGTAGGTGTTTGCAGGTCTGAACCTTCCCCTGACCTCCGGATTTGTTCCGTCCGACCAGCTACTCTTGGTGGGGCAATGCCAGGCGAGTTAACTGATGGACGTCGATCAGTTCTGTTGCCTCTGGAAGTTGGTGCTTGATGGCCCATAACATCTCTACCAACACGTGGTGGCGTGGCAGAGTGTGTAGGACCGTGCAAGGCATCTTGATTTGCATCTCTGATCGCATTGACCTCGTACCGTCAGCAGCGATCCTTCGATAAGCTTCCATTGTAACTAATGGAGATCCTTTCAGTGCTTCTACTAGGAGTTTTCACGACAGAGAGCGGTCGGAGATGAGCACCTCCTGAGGTCTTCTTGGTGGGCTCAGCCTGATCCGACGCACTATCGATCGTATGCTAAGCCTTATCATCCCCACTTGGCCTAAGACTAGTAGAGGCTTCATCAACACTGTTACCAGATGTCGGTTGGCTCTCGAATTGCCGTGTCGCCGTGGCGAGTACCTTTTCACCATGATTTCATCGAGTATAAAGATTCTCGGTGGCGGTCTCAATTTTCTTCACTGCTTACCGGTCGGAAGGACCAGGTTTGGAGTGGCTTCTGGACATTCCGAGCTGGTCAGAATGGCTGGAAACGCCACTTGTCGTAGTGGTGGATTCTCATCCATCCAGTTGATTTTGCTAACGTCGGCGACGTGCGAACCGGTGGAGGAAGAGGAGGATGACATGCCATTTTCTTGCATGGCACGGATGCATCCTTCTATGTCGAGGTTGGAGTAGTCTGCCAGGTCAAACCATTTATCCTCGTCTCAAACTCCGGCCATAGTCGCATGAGCGATTACGAAGAGTGAGCGAGGATTTGATGAGCAGAGAGTTTCTTCAGAAAACTTACGTCTTCTTCCCCACGGACGGCGCTAGCTGTTGACGATCGAGTCGCCGATCTTACGAAATAAAAGAGGAAAATGATGCGATATTTCCTGGGATAGAATGGGGATGCTCTTTATTGATATGAACTGGATTTACAGGGGGTGCTTACGACCCGACTAAGGACTAATCCTAATTACACTAAATATGAAGATTGCTATGTTCTAATCTGATGATGTTGTCTTGCTTGTCTCAGACCAGATTGTGATTGTCGATGTACTTCTCGATCTCCCTCTGCCCTTTGGTCTACTCCACCCTTAAATAACTTCCGAAGAGGTGGCAGTTACTCCTGGAGAAGGCATCCCTGGTGAAGCGTTGCGACTGGTCGGGACGAGGCGTCAGTTAACAATGTGTTAAATGCTCTACGGTTAAGTGTCTTAGAGACACTCAACCGTACTGCGGTTGTTGTCAATGTCTTTAGGACTATGTAACCGTGTGATATGAAGTATACAGCACATGCTATATTCATCGCACGGTAAGAATATATTTGGGATCAGTTATAGATACCAGTTCATAGCTTCTCCGAGCAACTACCTGGTCAGAGACTAGGTACATGACCTTGTCCGACTAGGATACCCTTATGTAACCTTTGGAATCCTTACGACCAGTGAAGTCGTTAGCGTTAGGGGTTACGACCATGAAGACGTATGGTCTTTTATTATGTATTAAGATAATACATAGAGGTTTTAATCCTCGTCAGTACTCATGGTTATTAACTTATTTGGAAAAACTAAAACTGAAAATGAAAAGGATTTAGATTCAGGCACATGGTTATTCGGGCACATGGTTGTTGGTGTGATTGTGGGGTGTGTGGTTGTGTGCTTGAATCAACAAGGATCGAACATCTTGTTACACTAAACCAAGCATTATTGCATGCAACCACATCAGGGCCTATGGGAACCCTCTTGACTTAGTACTCTGGAGAGTGATAATTAATGAGTCGCTGGTGGTAGGTTTAGGTGGATAAAAAGAAATGTGTTATACTGTGTCGGGCATGTGACGGGTGAGAGGTTCCGGGTCAGTTCCCTCGTCCGAGGAGCATTGGCAGTTGCTACGGCCGGGCCAATGTCTCCAACACAACGTATGGGTCCTCTATGGGAGCTCGGTAGTGGGAGGTTCACAGAGGGTTAACCCTCATATGTGTGACTCTTAATTAGCTCGTTCCATTGGAAAACGTCTCGTAGGACTTAGCTCTGCTGGCATACCTTCGGAAGTGTGCTTTATCGTGTGGCAAAAGGAGCGGTCTGACATGTGGGTAAAGTTGTGCACCCCTGCAGGGTTTAATCTTTTCAAAAAGCCAAGTCCTTGGTTATGGACACGCTTGGGGAGGTCTTTCGAGAGTTAGACTTTGACATTTTGATAAAACTTGAAATTGGGTGGCACGAATGGGTAATTCGTGCTATTGTTGTGGTGGCTGTGGGAAGTCAGTTCTAGGTTATTATTTATGCTTATTATTGTTGTCATTTTGTTATTTGAATCTTAAAAACCGATTTGCTAAACTTGCTTTCAATCTATTAACTATTGCAACCGAAATACTGCTTTATGCCGAAATGAACCATATGACTGTCTCTTTTGATTTAAGCCTGCATGTAGCTATGTATAGGTTTGTTAACATAAGTCTTGCGAGTACAAATCTTTTTGTACTCAACTACATTGTTTATTTGCTGCAGAGGAGGTTGACCCCCAAGGGGTTAACGTTTGTGAGACCGACTTCGACTTTGACTTCGACGACTAGCTTGGGCGTTTCCTGTCAGTTGCCTTGTGGGTAAGGGCAAACTGATTGGTGTTGTTTTCAAACATTTTATGGAAATCTTTCCACTGCAAAACTCTCTTTTGTATGATGTAAATGGTGTAAATTATGCCAACTTCAATAATGTATTATGTCATGTATGGAGTTGATGCTTAATTTTGGTACGGGGTATGTGTACTGCATTCTGGGAAGTACATATACGCCGAGGGTGAGGAAATTTGGTTTGTAATGCTGGAACCGATTAAAAGGTTAAGTATTACAAATCAAATCGCCCGACGGCTCTCATAGTTGGATTCAGAGGGGGGAGGGGGGTCGGATGAACGGGGCCTCAACTGAGGCCCTGCCCTTGAATTTATTTCCGAGGGAGGGTGCCTCACCCGCCGTCACTTCGTCGCCCCTGCCCAGCCTAGCTTTTGTGCCTCCACCTAAATTAGCGATGTTGCCCCTCCCATTCGCCCACGCCGCTGCCCCCGAAGCCAAGGCGCGCGACCTAGGATTTCGTCTGTCGTCTCCTCCCAAATTCACAGTTAGGGTCAGGGTGGCATAGCCGCACTGTAGTCCTCCATTGGCACCTCCCCTTCCAATGGCACACTTCCTCATCCATCGGCATCGCCAGCCCTTGAAGTTCTTATCCGTTCAGTCCTTCATCTTTGTGATCTTCATTATCTGAAAAAAAATCTTTGTGATCTTGTACATTGAGTAGCTTGTAATTTCTGTTGAGACTTGGTTATATGAATGCCTTACAATTTCTGTGGAGACTTGGTCGTGTGAATGCTCTACTAATAAAAATTATCAGATGTGTGCGCTTTATGGGTATGCACTAATTTGTGTGAAGTAAATGGAGAGTTTGTATGGAGTTTAAATAAAAATGCTGTTGCCGAATTGAATGAATGGACTCTTTGTTGTTTCATGTTTGTTGTTCCAGAATTTCATTTCGAGAGCACTTGCAGCAGCAACAATTGAGTGAGTGGATGACAAGAACTTCGACAAGAAAATTGAGAAGAAATGGTAATCTTAACTAAGAAGAAACAAATTGTGCCAGCTACTAACTGAGAAGAACTTTGGCAAGAAAAAATATTTCACTCAACAATCTGCAAAAGAGCAATTCTTCCGAGGAAACCAATTTGCATTCAATAATTCATTTTTGAGCACTTGTACAAACAAAATTACAAAGTACAGCTACATTTAACCTTTGGCCAATACACCAAAATTACAGCACACTGATTATTTAGCACAATGCCTCATCAACATTACGATTTTAACAAGTACAAATCAACTACACCATCCTGGGCTGGCTTGCACCTTCACACCGAATGATCCATGTCTGCATCCAAAATGAACCACAAAAATCACTCCAATTTACAGTCAAGAGCAAATCTCCAAAATTTAGACAGGCAACAACAAATATCAAACCGGTCCTGTGGCTCTTTCTTCTTTGCAAGCAGATCTGCGGCGCAACGAAGGGGTGGCTGTACGACGGTGACGAAGACGTGTGGCGAGGAAGACAGCGAGGCGGTGTCGAGGTTTGGGTCGGCCAGGATGGTGGAAGTTGGGCTAGGGCAGGGAGGGGTGCTGAGGGAGCGGGAGGTGAGGCGGGCTGGAGGGGGAGGCGTTGATGGAGAGGGGATCGGGCAGGGGCGGCGGTGCGTCACCGGAGCGGGGGTGAGTGGCGGGCTTCAAACTTCAATGGTATCCTCTGCTATCACATGACAAATAGTACAGACACTACTACAAAAGGGCTAATACTGGACGCCTCATCATAGACGGTTGACCAAAATCGTCTGTATTACATGCAATCACAGACGATTTGGTTTAGAGACAGTCTGTGTTACTAGCTATGCTAAAAACCGTCTGTAAAGAGGTAATATCACAGACGGTTCATATTGAAAACCGTCTGTGAAGTATCACAGATGGTTCTGAACATGAACCGTCTGTCATACTACTAAATATCACAGAGGATTCATGTTGAAAGCCGTCTATGAAGTATCACAGACGGTTCTTAACAAGTACCGTCTGTGATATTATGGTCAACACAAACGGTTTTTGTTTGAAACCATCTATGATTCGCAGCGCGGGATGGCGGAAATTTTTGGACGTGTGCGCGGGAGGCGAAATGTTTTAGCGCTATCCTTATATATTATAGTTACCCCTGCCTTGTCTTCCATCAGTCTCTCCCTCTGCCCTCCCCACGCCGAGCTCTGACTACTACCGACTACCGTCGTGAGCTCCTCAGCCTCCGGTCGTGACACAATTGTGATGCTGCCGTCGCCACTCCTTCATTGCCTGTGATATCCCCCATCTAATCCTCTCCTCTCTTCCTGGTTGATATTCCCCATGTCCGTAAGTGATCAATCGCTTGTCGCCTCCCCCTGCCTTATTGCTTTTGGTGGCTCTCAATGGTGACTGTGGTTTTCTTGTGAATAAATAGATTAAGATAAGATTACGGATATCGACAGCGAGCACCTCGGCATCCCTAACTCCAAGTACCAGGCCATCGTCTGCCTCTTCATCTCAGACTCGTTTTCGCGCACTGTTCGGTAAAACAGCCATAACTTTTGCATTCGAACTCGGATTGCAATGTTCTTTGGCTCGTTGGAAAGCTAACGAAAAGCTCAATCCAAAAATATATAAGTGCAGGTATATTATCTTTGTGAGACCCTGAAAAAGTGAAAACCCTAAAAAAAGGTCGTTTAGAGCCTCAAAACGGCCTCCGAAGTTTCAGCACCTGTTTTTCCCATTCGTTCGCCGTCCAGTTTGAGTTTTCTTTCATTCTAGATTGCTTAATTAACCATATGCAGATACTCAAGTCTAACTATCTAGCAATTGATTGGTTTGGCTCAAAATTCGATTTTTTTAATAGAAAAAGCTATCACAGACGGTTCTAAACAATAACCGCTCAGGAAAAAAGCTATCACGCAGCGGTTACGAACAAGAACCGCTGCGTGATATCGATATCACAGAGCGGTTCTTGTTCGTAACCGCTCGTGATAGCTTTTTTCACGAGCGGTTATTGTTTAGAACCGTCTGTGATAGCTTTTTCACAGATGGTTCAAAAACCATCTATAATGACCTCATGTCATTACTGACCCATAAAGTCAGACGGTTCAGAAAACCGTCTGTGATGATGATTTTGAATCGCCTGTGATTACCTTTTCTGTAGTAGTGAGACCAATAGTACAATGGTGTTCCATTATATTTAGCCTTCGAATGAAAAAAAAACAAATGTTGAGATCCAGCACTACATCCGGCTCTGCCACACTCCTGATCGCCCATCCGGCTCTGCCACACTCCTGATCACCTCACCTCCATGTAGTGGCAGATCCAGGATTTTATCAGGTGGGTTTCCACAGGTAATAAATTATTTTTCAATAAAAAATAAAGCTCCATAATAGCAAAAAAAATTAAAGTACAGTTTTTCGTACTAGAGAGCGGAGATAACACCACAAAAAATAGAGGAATTATTAAATAATTAAGAAAGAAATGTTGAATTGGGAATTTTGATTTTTTTAGGGCGAGGAATTTAGGAATAGGGATGCACATGTGCTGCTATCGATGTGTCTAGCCTAACTCACTGGCCCAGTGGCTCGGCTAGGTCCCACTCACTAGGTCCCACTTGATGCCCGCTTTCTTGGTGCTTGCTACCTTGCTCCTACCTTCTATCCAACACGCTGCCATTGATGTCAAGCTAGAGTCACTCGTGCCTTCTCGCTTGCCACCAAATTGCCTTGCCCAGCGTATGCCTGGTTACGAGAGAGATGTTAGGACTTGGTTTGATGGGAAGGGGGTCTCCGAATGGGCTGAAAATTATTGGGTTTGTAGGCTAAGCCGTACTACTTCAGACGAATTGGAGAGGGGAGGTGTGGGAGTGAGTTGAAATATATTGGGGTATAAATCTGAAGTATTGGTATAATTATCAACATATATCCATAATATATATCTACTAAATACATAGTATTTTACACACAAACAAAAAAGATGTTCAGTTGAACACCCATACCCCTTGTTGGGTCCACCCCTGCCTTCGTGGACCGCAGTCACCGGCCACGTCGAGGTACACGAGGAAACTAACAGACTTTAGCTCGCCTTTCTTGCGGTTCACGTCGAGAGTAGTAGGTGGTCGTGCGTTGAGCCATGGCAGGCTGACGCCGTCGTATATACCCAGGGGCGGATCCATGTAGGCCCACCAGGGTGCACAAGACACTGGGTCCAAAATCCTATTATATGTATATATCTCATTTATGAATAGTAATGGACACACCTGGTCCCAAATGGAGGACACCGGCAGGGGCGGATCCAGAATGAAAATGACCGGGTTTCCCATACATATCACACATGTCTAATTATAAAGTAATGTTGTTTAGAAATTAGAATAATAATGTGTTAAACAATTCAATATGACGGATAAAGAAATAGCCATCAAAGTGCTTACCAAAACAAAGGTTCCTACACTCCTACCAGTAGTTTTGGTTAACTGTAGCAAAGTGAATAAATGATGGGTAAAGTTCTAAACCATGGACAAAAGATGGTCAGCATCGGCAAAAAACAACATCCAACCTTGATAGCCTACAAAAAGTAGAAGAAATCCCTTAGTAAAAATATAAGTAAAAGAATCATGAATTTATCGAAACAAAGATAAGTATATTACATTTTATAATTTCTTTCTACGCTCTCTTAAGTTCTGGAAGCGATGAATTACAGCATCATTGGTAACTTTCCCCATTTCGGATTTCTCCACATAGCAAATAAGACTATCTCTCAAGAAGTCATCGCTAATGCGATTGCGCAAATATGTTTTCACAATTTTCATGGTCAAAAGCATCTCTCAAGCAGAAAAGCAATGTAACAGCAAAACTAGTGTTAGCTTCAAAAGTCGATAAACCAAAGGATAGCAAATATGTTTCCTTGTCTCCACCATTTTTTGAGAAAGGTCGCTAATAGTCTCTATGTTAGAGAATCTATCATCTGCACACACATCGGCAATGTAAAGGCAAAGGTGGTGTTTAAGGTACCTCAATTCCCCATCATCAAAATCATCGGGATAAAGTTTAGCTAGATCCATCAAATGTTCCTAATTGAAATCACGAAATGATTCTCTTGGACTCAAAGTGGCTGAGCAAACAAGCAATCTAGAGTTTTTCTCATTGAAGCGACCATCGAGTTCTTGAAGTAACCAATCAAGAACATCATTAAAACAATCTACATCATAATGATGCTTGTTGGTAATTCCAGATTTTTGGCATGGCTTCTTTGGATTCACGTATGCTTCTCCCATTTCCAATTTGGAAATATCATGCTTCTCACAGAATGTATACACTTCATCTAGGATAGAATCCCATCCATGCCTCCTAAGCTCGTCCAAATGGCTTTTGGTTGATTTCACACAGTCAATGGCATTCACAATGTCTTGATCCTTCCTTTGTAGAGCTAATGACAATGTGTTTGTGATTATTAAGATGGTCAACATAAGCTGCAAATAAAACACAAAATCAAATGACTGAAAATAAACTAATAGTCCCCATGCTTGCCTTCTATTTTTGTCATCCTTGTCTTCTTGTTCCACATATTCTAGCACTTTAACAACCGTTGGGAACAAATCAACCAAACTCTTAAGAGTCTTATAGTGAGAACTACAACGAATGTCTCCGGGTCTTTGAAGACATAGTTCTTGATTTAACAATGTCCCAGTTTTTAGTAACCCACAACCTAAGGCCTCATGCACATGTTCTTGATTGATATCTCGAATCATATCCCTTCTCTTGGAAGATCCACCAACCACATTTAGCAAAACAGAAATCATATCAAAAAAATTACCAATACCTTTATGCTTTCTTACAACAGCCACGACAACTAATTGAAGCTGGTGAGCAAAACAATGGATATAATATGCTGAGCTATTTTCTCTCATAATCAATGATTGCAAGCCATTGAACTCACCTCGCATATTGCTAGCACCATCGTATCCTTGGCCTCTAACTTGCTTCAAGCTTAGCTTATATTCCGCAAATGAAGAATCAATAGAGGACTTGAGGTACGAAGAAGTTGTCTCTTTTACATGAACAAGGCCAACAAACCTCTCTTTAACAATTCCATATTTATCAACATATCTCAAGACCACTGCCATTTGTTCTTTGCAAGCCACATCTCTGGACTCATCAACTAGCAAGCAAAACACATCATGTCCAATTTCTTCAAGAATAGATTGCAATATTTCCTTTGCAAAACAATGTACTGTGTCCTTTTGAATGTTTGGAGACACCATCAAATTATTACCTGGAGCATTGTTGCCCACAACATTGCCTACAGTTGGATTCTGCTCAGCTGTATAAGCATGAAATTCCTTGAAATTTCCTTTATTGGAGGACTCATCATGGCCTCGAAAAGGCAATCCTTGCTTCAATAACACTCTAGCAACATCAACTGAGGCATTTAATCGAGTATAATAAGCAATCTTATCAACATTACTTTGGTTATTCAAAGCAACATAAATGTGTTGGTCTTGTTTCAACGAAGAATCACAATCTCTCTTTGCTTGGTTGTGAACACTATTGACATCTCCTACATGCTCCTTTAGTCTAAATTTTTTGTTCCAACTAGACCAACCAGTTGTCACAAATGCATCATACCCAGCTTCCTTCTTGTTATGGCCTCTAAATAAGAAACAATAAAAACAATATGCTCTATCTTTGGATTCGCTATACTCAAGCCAACTCCCAAACTCAGCAAACCATTCAGAATTAAACCTTCTATTTTTACCTCCAATCGTTGAATATGGAAAATCAAAAGTGCGAGGTTGGCAAGGCCCATTATCCAAATACTTTCTTCTTACTATATCCTTTTGATTAGGAATGTACTCATCTATTCTTCTCCTTTTGCCGGGATCAAATTGAATCTCCTCTTCCCCATTGATTGCTTCTGTAGGTGAAATCCCTGCATTTGTGGCATTGTTTTCTTCATGTGAGGGGCCATCGTTCTGTTCATGTGAGGGACCATCGTTCTGTTCATGTGATGATGGGACATCATTCTCCTCCCGTGGTGGTGCTTTCCTTTTAAGAAACATTTCCATAAATTTACCTGTAATTTACCAATTATTTGAACACTTCATTAGATATGTGTACTATAGAATAATAGAAGCATACATTCGTATTCAATTATTTAAAATTGTGAGGCTTACTTGACATTGTGTGACTGTGTCTCAACTCTCAAGTAGTCAAAAATAGAAACTCAAACGTAGATTGTGCCTCCGATTGGTCACATATTGAATCCCTAAAAGTCTAAAACACACACAAAATTAGTGATTATGCTTGAATCCTAAAACACATTTCGGACGCTAATTAAGTAAATAAGTAATTATGGTAAACCGGTCTTGGTTACTACTTACTGCGAGAGACAAGAAAAATATAGCGAGCAATGCAAATGCCCTTAATTTAATTAGCTTTTATCTATTAGAACAAATTTAGAAGATATATTGGGATGTGAACTATACCGAGCTAGTGAGCTAGCCAAATACCAAACTCTGAAACTCAGCTTGTGTTTAAAATATACTAGCCACCATGTATATACAGGACCTTATACATTACTCACTAGTCACCAATATTGTATATTAATGCTCGATGCAGGAGTTGATGTGGCGGTTTGATCTACCCCACAGGCCACAGCCCAGAATAGAATATCACCGTTCAATCCCGGGCACGCCCTTCTCCCCTGCCTTATTCTGTTCTTCAGTCTTCACGTCGGACGACGGCAATTATCTCATAACTTACGTAATTACAAGATATTTATGATACTTTATTCTTGTATATACCACACCTAATCATTCTAGTTTATTTATTTCACCTAAAAACATGAATTCATATTAAACTAAAAAAATACTCATCCAACTAATTAGCCATACTACAATAAAATATGTATATTATTTTATCGAATTCAAATACAAATAGTGCGGATAAAATAACATTTTAGATTGCAAAAGTCTATAATATGGAAAATGTTGCAACTAACACACCAATCAAGTTCAGTTAGATGCATCTAGGTTTATAAATTTTCTTTTACAGGTGAAAATCAACAAGACAAAGCTGTCAGGTTAACACAATCTTCCATCTATTCTACTATAAAGTAAAACAAATCTGGGAGGAGGAGTCCTGACAATTAAGCAAATCTAGAACCCCAAGAAACTGGGGAATCAACAATGGCACACTCACCTTGTTCGTCTTCACTGTCTCCCTGTGTAACACCCTGATTTTTAGGGCCTTTTTGAAAAAAATTCAAAATAAAAAGAACCATTTGGCTTTGATGTTAATTCAAAGCTTAACTTGAGAATTTCAGAATTTAGAATGTTTAAAATGACTAAGCTAAACTTCAACTAAATCAAAGTTTGGTTCTTTTGATGTAGCTCTAGCTCTCTGGAGCTATCTTCCTTTTCTTGATAGGATTTCCTTTCCTTCATCCTATTTGGACATTTTTATATGTCCAGACCGTCCCTCTTGTTTGACCTCTGTTGTTGTCTGGATCTCTTCTGATCCTAGACCACAATCTTCGGTTGGGCATATTCTTATGCCCAGACCTCCTTCGGGGTTGATCTAGCCAGACCTCCCCTCACATCTTTTGCTTGAGTCTCCCTCTTGCTCACTGGAATGCCCAGTAATACACTTGAACCTACCTGTGGCCAATTGGATCTTCTTTGCATTCGATTGAACCACCTTTGTGCTCAATTGGACCCCCTCTGATTTCCTCTGAGCCGTCAGACCTCCCATGTGAAGGTCTGAACTGTTCAGACCTCTTGTGATTATCATCCAAGGATCCAGACCTCTTTAGGTCTAGATCTCCTAAGTGCTTGGACCTCACCTGGTCCAGATCTCCTTCTCTGGCTTAGACCTCCTCAGGGTCTAGGTCTCCCTTTTATAACCACTTGAGTTCCTTCTATGCTCTTGTGAATCTCTTGGCGATCACTTGGACTCCTTTTCGCCCTGATCCTTGTAACCTTCTCTTTGAAAAGGTCCTTCTAGTGCAATCCGGTATTACCACCCCAATTCACGGTAATACCATTCTTTAGGACCTCCTTCCCATTCGTTCAGACCTCTCCATACCCATTTGAACCCCTTGGTACTTTCCCTTGATCGCCAAGACCTCCTCTGATCTCATTTTAACTGCCAATCTTGTAACATCCTGGTTTTCTAAGTTCTTTTAAAATGTGTAAAATGAATTAAAACTATTTACTTTAATGAGAATTCAAAGTTAGTTCATTGGAAGGGTTTGAGTTGTTGATACCTCCTTTTGGTATGCTCGTGAGACCTTCCTTTAGCCTATCTCTTTTGGGTGTAGGTTTAGACCTTTTCGTGGCCTAGACCTCCCTGTGGTTCTTAAGGTTGGACTCCTTGGGGCTCAGACCTTTTACACTTGGACATATTACATGTCCAGGCCTTTCCCTTTGAGTTTGATCACCTTGGATCTTTTTGTTGGTTTGAATCTCTTTGGATCAGACCTCTTTTCTGTTCAGACTTCTCTTAAGTTTAGACCCCTTGTTGCCTGGGCACTTTCTTATGCCCAGACTTCTTTTTATTCGGACCTCTTATGTGCCTTTGAACCTCTTGAGTTCATTTGAACCATCTTGACTTTTACTCTTGGCCGAAGGGACCCCCTTCGGGTGGAACTCCTCTGTGGAATCCCTTTGGAACCCCACCGTCTGGACCTCCTCCTTTTGTTTGAATCCAACGGTCCAGACCTCCCCGTGCCCTATCCCTCTGAGGACCTCACCTTCACGTTTGATCTTGGCTGTTGGACCTCCCTCTCGGAGATCCAACCACCCGGACCTCAATTGGCCCTTAATCTCAACCACGGGACCTCTTTGTAGTTCTCTGGACCTCCTGTCCAAGACCTCTCCGTGGCCTATTAAACCGGCCCCGACTTCCTCGCCTGACCTCCCTTGAAGAGATCCTAATCGTCAGACCTCCTTTTGTTGTTCCCGACCGTCAGACCTTCGCAGTCCGCACCTACTCAATATCTGGACCTCCTCAACCTTTAGACCTCCCGGTCCTTCTGCCTAGGACCTCCTAAGCCTCTCGGACCTCCTCAAGGATCTCCCATGGGCAAGACCTCCCTCTTGACTCGACTGTTTCTAATGACCGCCCCACCCGCCACCTCGGTCATTCTTATTTCCTCCGCCACGTTAATATCTTGGGCATTTAATGCATGTCTTGTCACATTAAATGCATCCATATACGTGGTGTTTACTTTGAATTTGGTCACTTAGCCGTACTCTGACATCTTTCTTTGTTCCTTCCCATAGCAACATACGTTGTCCTTCTTCGTACCTTTTACCCAGGGTGGTAGTGACACCTGCCCTGCCACTCACCTACCTTTGACCTATTTCTATACTTATCCTTGACACGTATGTTTCTAGTTTTCTTCACCCATTTTGACTATAATCAGTCCAGGGAACTCTGCCATATTATTTTCTTCACACTCATCATCTTAGCTCTCATTCAGTGGCTTTCCAGGGAAGACCTTGTTGTACACGACCTCCCCTCCATCCATTGGTTCCTTCTTGTCCCTGGTAAGTCCTTGGTGATCTGCTCCACTCTTATTATTGCCACCGCATTGAGCTGGTTGTGTCCCTCTTAGGACCTCCCCTGGTGGACTCCTTTTTGGATTTCTATGGCCTTTGTGTGAGGACCTCCTCCCTGGCTTTTGCGCAAGGACCATTCCTCAAGACCTCCCTGTTTCATTGCCGAAATCACTCCTTTGGGGTCTTTTGCTAAAGGACTACCCTCCTCCTGGTAAGCTTAGACCTTCTCCAAAAGAACCTATTCTAAATGCAGTACTCTTCTGTTAATTGAGTTTTGAGGTTCCTCTGGAGTTCTTTTGGTTCTTTGCTTAAGTCCCTGTTGGTTCTCTATTTGGAGCTTGGTCTGAATGTGTTCTTTTGACCGTATAGATCTTGACGTTCCAGAGAGCCAGAGCTGTGAGAGAGAGTAGATCCTTAAGCTGTCAAGCAAGAGGCAAGTTACACTCTTGATCATATTGCACCCAGTAATTCAAATTAATTATGTCATGTTTTAATGTATAATGCGTGCCTATTTCTACCAAGTATTTCAATACCTGTTTTAAATTTATAGCTATGCCTACTTCCTTTGTATGGCCATTCGTTGACTTGAACTGAGCATGTTGTCACCACTAGATCAAACTTGGGTCATGCAATAGTGTGAGCTAAGACCATTTGAAAAACATATGCTTAGTCATGCTTAGACCAAAAATATTGATTTGGGGAAATCTTTACCATCATGACCAAATACTGTTTTAAATATTTTCACCATGACATTGGGATGTCATGGAAGGATGGAAATGTTGCTGGGGAAGCAAGGAAAATAAAAATGGATTTGGACTGGGACGAATTGGTTGGATTGGCTGGTGCAATGTTTGTGCACGGACTCTATCCTGGCAAAGGTGGAGGTCCAGGGGTTTGTGAAAGTCGCCCTAGTCATGTGAGGACCGGTCTTTGAGCGACCAATGCCATGCCTATAATGGGCTATGCCACAATCGTGCAACCACATGTCTCCAGTGTGGGGCGTGGGACCTGGCTGAGTAATTTGCAAAGTTCTACCATAAGCTGCTCCATTGGAAGTGTGGGAGGTCTTATATGGCCAATGGTCTTTTATAACCTACTGTTCCCACTGGTGCAAGAGGGGGCTTCCCGCTGGATTGCTATCCATAGGGGGGGTGAAACCTTAGCAAGGAAAGACTGTGGTGGAGCAATGCATTGTAAAGGCCTTGTCATGAACTCTAGACCTCTTACCTTTGGTAGTGAGAGGTGGCATTGACGGATGCCGGATAAACTAGAGAAATCATGTCATGTGGGTAAAGTGCACAACCTCTGCAGAGTTAAATCTATTCGAATAGCCGTGTCCGCGGTCATGGACGTGCTGGGAAAGGCTACTCAGAGTTAGATGTTGGTTTTGGGTTTTTCAGAAATGTTTACTAAAACTGTTTTGGGATTGCTATCCCATGGGTTGGGCGGGGAGCCTTGTGACAGAGGGTATCCTTCACCACTTGTGATGAATGAATATCCAACTGAAAACAGATTTACTAAATGAATTTTATTTACTATATGATGCTTTGGAACTTAATACTGGTAAATGGAAATAAACATGGCTTTATGCAAATTAACCATAATAAGCTTTCCTTTGTGATATCCATTTATGCATGTCATTTTGTTATCTGACGGGTGTAACTTGCGAGCACGGTTGTTGTGCTCACTCTTGCTTGGTGTTTGTCTTTAGCGAGTTATGGAAGCTTTGGGTGACGATTCAGGGACCAAGTGGTCCTGATCGACTAGGATTGCGCCCTCCAAATAGGTTGTTCGTGGTGTATCGGGTGGCCCATGTGTTTATTTTTCTATGTTTTGCTTACTGGCTTGTAAGCTCTTTTGTAAACAACTCCTTTGGTTATTAATAAAGCTTGTGTTGTTGCTATGTTACCACTGGTGTTGCTGTGAAGAGCTAGCCATAATAAGCTTTCCATTGTGATATCCATTTATGCATGTCATTTTGTTATCTGACGGGTGTAACTTGCGAGCACGGTTGTTGTGCTCACTCTTGCTTGGTGATGTCTTTAGCAGGTTATGGAAGCTTTGGGTGACCAGTTCTGTGGACCAAGTGGTCATGATCGACTAGGATTGCGCCCTCCAGCCAGTTGCCTGTGGTGTATCGGGTGGCCCATGTGTTTATTTTTCTATGTTTTGCTTACTGACTTGTAAGCTCTTTTGTAAACAACTCCTTTGGTTATTAATAAAGCGTGTGTTGTTGCTATGTTACCACTGGTGTTACTGTGAAGAGCTAGCCATGATCCTTGGGACTAGCTCACCACATAGAGGACTTTGAGAGCTCCTGCCCTCCCCGACCACCCTCGGGTTTGTGCGTGTGTGGTTCTGGGGTGGTCTCAGTTCTCCACGACCTTCTATGGTGGGTTGCAGGAGGGTCCTGAGATGACCTCAAACCTCCACGCCTTCCCCTGGTCTGGCCGTGGGAGATCATTGGGGTGCTCCTCGGCTCCTAAGACCTCCTGGGCTTGTTCTCTGACTTCAGAGGTCTGCTGACCTCCCGGGAGGTCTTGTGGATCTGTCCGAGAGGTCCTTTGTGGACCTCCTGGGAGGTCCTGATGGACTTTCCAGAAAGTCTTGGAGGACCTCTCGGGTGCCCTAGAGTTGGGTCGTTACACCCTGGGTCGGCTATCCTCCTCCATCCTCTTCCTCTTCTCCAGCTTCTTTCTCTTCTGCTCTTTTCTAGATCTGCAGCGAGCAAGCACACGGCAACAACAAATCAGAAAAGAGGAGGATGAATCAAGAACTACAAGAGGGAAGAGGAGGATACAAACTTCTTGGATAGTGGCGGCTCCTCGCAGTCGCGAACCTCGCCGTCGCACGGATGACGTTGCTCATCGCCACTTGCACCAGACGTTGAGCGCTCGCCGTCTGCCATACCATCGGCACCAGCAGTCCCGCCGGATCCGTCTCCCTGTGCGCCCTGCCGCGGCGCCTCTCCGGATCTGCCGCCCCGTGCACTCTGCCGCGGCTCCCCTCTAGATCTGCCGTCCCGTACGCTCTCTCTGCCACGCCCCATTGATTCGCCGCCAGACGCCCTCATTGCGGCAGAGCCGACGCGAGGTCGAGGGTACCATCAAGGCAAAGAAGCGTCTACGCCGCGGACCACACAAATACGCCGCAAAATAACCGCTTAAGTGTTCGCAAGACGCCGTAGGTGTTCGCTAAACGGATTTTACGGGACGACCTAAGTAGGCTTGCGGGCTACCCGTATCCACTTGCATCCCTATACTTGATCGTCAATACAATTGTTTCGCCCAATAGGTTGCTGCTGCGCAGAGAGGACTTGGTTGAAAGTCGAGACCAGACTGGCCTTACCCCCATCATTTCTGTTGGATGACTAGAATCCAGACTCAGGCCTGGACTCAACGACACTTGTTACTTGTTCATCGATGTGGTTTACTTATCCATTGCGATGAAAAAGCAATGAACATGCAATGCGCAGCCATGCGATTCGCCCACTCACGACAACATGGTAACCAGGCGTATCAATCGAAACCGAATTATCTATTTTATCTGCCATTCGAATTCAGTTGTTAGTGAACATGATTTAGATTTTTTCATCCGATTAACAAGTTCTTTCCTATTCGTATTCGTATTTGTATAAAAAAAATATCTTCGTATTTGTATAAAAAAAAATATAGATACTAATATGGTATGTACTTTTGTCATCCGAATGGTTATTTCATCCGCACTATTCGTATTCGAATTCGATAAAACAATATACATATTTTATTGCAGCATGGCTAATTAGTTGGATAAGAATTTTTAATTTAATATGAATTCATGTTTTTAGGTGAAATAGATAAACTAGAATGATTAGATGTGCTATGTATAAGGATAAAGTATCATAAATATCTTGCAATTACGTAAGTTACGAGGATATCCGAATCCGACTGAATTGAGTAGGTATTCGGTTCGTATTCGTATTCATATTCGTTACATCATTCTATTTGTATTCGTATTAGACAATATTCGAATTCGTATTTATATTTGTTTAGAAAATACGAATACAGAAAGACTAATATTTAATTCGTATTCGGCTAACACCCATAATGATAACCGTACAATGTTTATGCGGCCTAGGGATATCTTGGCTCATGCCTTAAATCAGATAGCATCAGGCTTTCAACTATTTATAACCAGCTTTCAATACAACAATGTATATACATTTTTGCAGATCTAAATTTAAAAAAAAACTTGCAAGTTTTTTAGAACCCTACAGCTGTGTATGGAGCACTCTGACGAATCAATAGGTTGCTGTTGCGCAGAGAGAACTTGGTTGAAAGTTGAGACCAGGCCTTACAGAGAGAACTTGGTTGAAAGTTGAGACCAGGCCTTACCCCCATCATGTCTGTTGGATGACTAGAGTCCAGACTCAGGCCTGGGCTCAACAACACTTGTTACTTGATTTTTTTTTTAATAACCTAGGTTTTATTCTAAAATACAGTAATAATACTAGCGACTGTTGAGCGATTTGGACACTTATCATCTAACAGTATACAATGCATCACTACTAGCTGAGCGGCCTATGCACTTGTCACTGAACCGCCACATGTCGCTCAGCCATTAAGCGATTTGGGCTAGTCACCCCAACAGTTGAGCGATAGATGATTATTCCTGTAAAATAAAAAAACATAGTATTATTACTGTACTTCAGAATAAAAACTAGATTTTTTTTAAAAAAAAATTCCTTGCTACTTGTTCATCGACGTCGTTTACTTGTCCATTGCGATGGAAAAGCAGAACATGCAATACGCAGCCATGCCATTCGCCCACTCACGACGACATGGTAACCAGGGTGCCAATTAAATCCAAATTATCCGTTTTATTCGGCATCCGAATTCGATTGGTAGTAAATATGATTTAGATTTTTTTTATCCGATTAACAATTTCTTCCCTATGATACTAATACGGTATGAACTTTTGCTATCCGAAATGTTATTTTATCCGCATTATTCGTATTCGAATTCGATAAAATAATATACATATTTTATTGTAGTATGGTTAATTTGTTGGATGAGTATTTTTAGTTTAATATGAATTCATGTTTTTAGGTGAAATAGATAAACTATAATGATTAGGTATGCTATGTACGAGAATAAAGTATCGTAAATATCTTGCAATTATGTAAGTTATGAGGATATCCGAATCTGACCGAATTGAGTAGATATTCGATTCGTATTCATTACAACATTCTATTCGCATTCGTTTAGAAAATACGAATACGAATATAGAAAAACCACTATTCAATTCGTATACGATCCGTTCACACTCTAATGGTAACCGTACAGTGTTTATGCGGCCTAGGGATATCTTGGCTCATGCCTTAAATCAGATAGCATCAGGCTTTCAACTATTTATAACCAGCTTTCAATACAACAATGTATATACATTTTTGTAAATCTAAATTAAAAAAAACTTGCAAGTTTTTTAGAACCGTGCAGCTGTGTACGGAGAACTCTGACGAATCAAGTGCAGAGCTTTACTGTACATTTGTGCAACCATGGTCTTCCTTATTCGAGGAAGCTGACATAGTTTAACTTGTAGCAAGCTATGTATCTCAAGAAAAACATTCCATACCTACCGTGATATGTACAGCTAAAATACCGACTAATGTCAGCAGAAATCGAAACGCGTGGCGTATGGTTAATAACTGCTCAGCAGTTATGCGACCTGAGGTAATCCGGAGGCAGAGATGGGCATCTCTCATTCATGTGAGGGTATGGTTGCATGGTGTTGTATCCGGGCAGCTCCATCCGATACCTGCCCTTGATTTGGCAAAAGGGGAGCTTAACACTGTCGTCTTTGTTGCACCACTCTGGAAGTTGTGTTGTGTTGTCCTCGTAAAAGTTGAGGGTGTAAGCATCTTTTATCTGCATGGAATTCACGGGTCACATATTTTATACCAGAAGCTGTATATAAGCAATGTTCAAGAAAAAGATTATAAAACAATCAAAATCATTTGTTTGTGTCAGAATAGACAACATGGCCTACTGGTAGATCAGCCTTCCACAATGAGTCAGTTACTGAGAAAGATACATTTGCAAAGTCTCCTATAGGACCATTTCCCTGAACTTAAAGAATTCAGGAGTACTTACTGTGAATTCAGTAACTTCTACAGAGCTGGAAATTGGGTCAAATAATCCAGCCTCCTTGTACATCATAAGGACGAAGGCCACACAAGATGCTGACTGGCCATCTGTATAGACCCAATTATCTTGCTCAGGAACTGTTAGCAACTTGTCAAATGTCATCCCACGTTTCTCTGATTCCACTATGATTTCAGGTAGATCAAGACCCTGAAAGAAAAGGCTCCAATATAAGACTATCCAGAAGAACACATAACATCGAGCACAAGAAAATTGTAAAGAACAATGATTTGATGTTTATATAAACATGGTAATAAAGGATTGGCGGTCAAAAGGACCTAAAAGGTGAAACTAGTACAGTTATTTCAAAAGACATTGAGTAAGCTCCGTCAGCTGTTCAAATTGAATACACAACAACAAAACCAGTTACAAGCTGCAATATCTCTAGATGCCGGCGCTCAGTATAGTGTCACAGAATAGATCCCTTAGAGTGAGAGAACCTTTTAGCGCATGGTATTTTTACCTGGGCCCCTTTTGTTCACACAATAGGGTACAAAGGTACAGTTGACTAAATGAGAAACTTTAGCAAAGAAAGTCTTCCCAAAAATAACTGAAAAGGAAACTCAATCTGCATTCATTTTTTAGCAGGGTTTCATTTCAGAACCCGGCTAAAAGCTACCCTGCTGGACTGGGATCCTCTGCCTTTCATTAGGACAGTAAAAACTAGACCCAAGGGGAGAGACATCCGAAGGCATTTCATTAAGGTCTAGAAAAAGCCCCGAAAGCCGGCTCTTACCCGTACACGACCGCTTAGCGACCGTGCAACGACCACAGGGAACACATAGCGACGGGCTTTTTTTTTTTTTGAGAACCAGGGTTCAAGCCCTAGTTGGTAGCTTCACACCTGGAGGTCTTACCACCATGCAATTGGCATGTTCTCGTCTTTCATTAGGACAGTAATGGAGAATAATACCAAGCCTTGCTCTCTCTCCACAGCATCTGACAAGAAATTAAGAGTCCAAATCAAATGCTACAGTATCCAAGGTTACTACAGTGACCATAGTCCAGTTGAATTGTGGTTAATGGTTATACCACTGTTTATTGCCACAAAATGGAAAAGCAGCTAGATGAATTGAACTTCAGAGCAGGTACGATTTAGACAAAAAGAAACTTAAGCGGACGCTGATGAACAATCAGCAAGTAACCAAACAGAAAAAGAAAGAAATACAACAAAATCAAATTACAGGTAGTGGAAGTCTAAAGACAAATTTAAACAAACCTTAGTTCCAAGCCGTTTGTTAAGGGCTTCTTTCCACATATTAGCAGCATAATCTGGTTGAAGCTTGCTCCACACAGTCATTACAGAGGCAACCTAGGTCAATCATAATATTTAAGTTATTATTAGAACTAGCAAATATATCCTGCAAAAGTGCATAGTCCAACCTCACAGGCAATGCTAAATTATAATAAAATTCTGATACTATAATTTACATGTATTAAGATATTCATATCTAAGAATTAGAGACATTTGTTGTGAGGAAGAAAAATCTGCACCGTATAATATACCCACCACCAAAGCTTATGAGCCTATTGAAAACATAAGCTGATAATGTATATGTCATAACCTTAGTTCATCTGGTAGTAGAAGGGATATGGCGCATGGGGAGAGAGGCGCACAGCAGCTAGGAAGGGAAGAGATCGAGGGAGACGTGAGGAGGGGTTAGTATATTGGTTTATTATTTGCTTGATCCTCAGGAGATACAACTCACGTCCCTTTATCAGACCTCAACTCACACGTATAAGAAACCAGCCCTAACACGACTCTTATATCTAGTTCCTGGATAGGAAACCGACTCAAACTCAACATCATATCCTAACTGATACGACTGGACTCAACATCCTAATTCTCCTGGACTGGGACTCTTGCGTTGGTTGTGCTGGTCGACCGTAATGCACATGACAATATATATCACTTAATGGAAACAGTGCACATAGAATCATACCACATGAGCATCTAATGGCGATGGATAGTTATCACTTATGGTATCAATCCAACTAAAAATCATATTGTGATACCCGTAAGGCTTCCCATCCATGCTTTTTGCATAATTCCAAGCTGCTGTCTCATTAAATTTTGCTCGCAAATCTGGACGCAAAGGAAGCAATGCAATCTGAGGGTTTGAATCATCCTTTGTCACTTCAAAATCCCACCATTCCTCCCATGGCAAGATAGCAATAATATCTTCTCCCTGCAGAGTACTATTTGTTAGCTCAATTTGCAATACTGAAACTGATATATCACATGTCAAAGAACACCCTGCACTAAATTTGATTCCCAGAGTGTATAACTTGTAATCCAAACAGAACAGCATCTACATATGGTTGGCGCTTGGCAGTAATATCCTCTTTTTTGTCTTTCATATTTACGTCTATTCGAACATGGTAGTACATTCAAAGGAAACATTATTGGCTAAAAGAAATGATCAAAGGTCACTTGCACAGAAACTATACCTATAGCCAGTAACAGCAACAATGCAATTTTCTGGTTAAACATAAAACATTCTGCAGAATGCATTTAAATTGTGTCCTCTTGATAGTTGATATGGTTAAAATGACTGACATAAACATACGATGCAGTGTTCACTATTTATCTTGTTAAATTATTCAATAGAATAGTTGACAAGCCATAAGCATAAAGTGTTCTTCTCATTCTTTTACCAAAAAAGAAAAGCATGGAGATCGTTTTGATCAAACTACGGGCCCCTACTCATTAATACTACTGTAAGTAAGTAGTTAATCAAAATAACAAATATCCATTATCTATAAGTGGTACTTTATCATGCCTACTGCGTAAATAGTTAGCATGCTGGAGCTTCATTTCGTCAGTTCTTCTATGTTCATGGCCTTACACGCCACGGTCATATTAAAATGAGTAAAAAAATAAATAGATGCAATTGTTAAGGACCGGTACCTGTTCATTTTCATGACCAGATTCCCCAACCCAAAGCTTTCCTTCAGAATCCCTGAGGCAAACTGCAGTATGGCCTGCATAAGCTCCAGTAACCCACTTCTCTAGGGTTTCAAAACCACCCCAGCGCCCACGAATTTTCGATAAAACTAAAAAATCTCCAGAGTGAATGTCATCAACATTTAATTCCGAAACCCAAGGTTTTGGTCGTTCCTCAAAGGTCGCGCCCATATGCTTCTTGAGAAATGCAAGATTTGTATTCTCACCCCATTCAGTATTTGTGAAGAGAGGGAAAACATCCCAAAGTGCTCTGAGTGTTCCAATTGTTCCCGATGGCATGAGGAAGATGGACACTCCATTATGTTTCACCTATTTTAAGGTAACAAAAAGCAAATTTGTATAGATGATAGCAAATGTCAGTTACAAACAAAACAAGTAGCAGTGACTACTTAGCACTTACATATTCGTACTCAGCCTCGCTTTCCCATTCTTTGAAATCAAGGGTATGCTCTCGCCCCAGAAAGTAGTAATCCCATGTAACACGGTAAGGTGTTGCAAACACATAAAGATCTATGCAAGTCCAGCTATGTGCTTTGTTTGTCTACAGAAAGAAAAAGGTCAATGACAGGATCAGTAATAAGACAAGGAAGATGTTTGCATGGAGAAAAATGAGACATATTAGAGGAGAACAGTTTTATTAAGTTGTCGACTAGTCGTCTAGTCGGCCGGCGACGCTCGACTGGAGCCACCGACTCGACTAGCTGAGCAAGTCGAGCAACTTGTTGTCGACTGATCGACTTGGATCGACTAGTCATTGACTTAGAGAGACAAGTCGGGTGACTTGTGGGCGAACGCGGGAGAGGGTGCGAGCACGGGAAAGGGCACGCAACTTGGCAAACTTTTTCTGTGACTTGGCGCGTGATTTGGGGTGGCCCAGCGTCAGGTTGAAAACTGAAGAGGATAAGGGATCTTGGCACCCAAACCCTAGCAACTAGCAAGCAGTCACCGCTGGTTCTTGCCTCTGCCCTGTTGGTTCCCTCCCTTCCGATCGACGATCGTCTCGCAACACCCGTCGCTGTCGCCCCTGGCTCAGGTCGCCGTCGGCAAGCATGGCCTTGGCCTACAGATTCGTCTCCCTCCTTCATCCCTTTCCCTCAGATCCTTTTTGTCCTGAGCTCCCTTCGCTCTACTTTGCTGCCCTGTTTTGCTGAATGCTGATCTGCTCTGTTTTGCTCTAATGCTCTCAACCTCTCGTAGATCTAGTAGTAGTCGCAGCGACCAGCAAGTAGTAATGTACTAAATACTAATGTAGTACTACTAGACTAGTAGTAGCAGCAAGTACTAGTAGTAGTATAGTAGTAGCAGAGTAGCAGATGTGGTGGTAGCAACTGCTCTGTTCTGTTTTAGTAGAACATGAGCTAACATGCTCTAAATTTATTCAAGTCTTGTTTATTTCATGCTCTGTTTAATTTGCTTTCGGCCAAGGGTGGTATGCTGGCAAGTCGACAAGTAGTCGACCAACTGGTCGGCAAGTCGGTCCCTTGGCGACTTGACTCGACTTACCGACTTAATAACCTTGGAGGAGAACCAACTAGAGCAACTAGAAAGCCAGTATAAGTATTTAGCCTCTTCAGCCTTTTCATCTAAAAATCATAAGTAATCACGCAATTGACTTTTATTATCAAAGAACCTTAAGAAAACGACTGCATACTGCCTTTAATCCAATCACAAAACCACAAGCAACACAACATAAACCATATTGAAGACAATCTCTGGCTGGTGAGATGCACGGCACACACAAGGATCGTATGATTCTATCCAATATAAAGTCTCAAGATGCAAGTTGTATTTCTCCATCCACCCTTAATGCATTCAATTCATGAAAACACGTGACATAAGCTACGGAAGCCGGAAAATTTCACAGAATTTAACCTCATAGAGTCCATGTCTTCAGAATTGAAATTGTGATCGTTACATCAATAGGATCAGTCTTCGAGACAGTAGTTACGCGAAAAACATCCGACTTTTGAGCCAGAGTTCATAAGCAAAATGTCTCGTCAAATTACCATGAAATAGATTTTGCTTTCGGAATGGTAGCTGGGGGAGGGGGGCGTATCCCAGCTTGTCCATCTATCTATTCTCTATCACACACACACACACACACACACACACACACACACACACACACACACACACACACACACACACTAATTATGGACTCTATATAACCTCCAACCTTAACAAAAAAATAGAAATCATCTCATTAATGAGGAGAAAAAGATCAAACCGCTCTTCCAGTGGACCCTGGTTATAATTATTTAGATTAAGAATCTATTTTGGAAAAAAAAATGTCAACCTTAAACTTCCATTTTGGGCCTAAGGATTACAAATCCAGATCATTCATAGCTGCTTAGATAGAGTCCTTTCATTGCTAAGCGTTTGAGTTTGATATGTTTACAATTCCCCATGGTATAATTATAGCTTTCATATATAGATCATGACATGTGGCTAAGAGCCATAAATCTTGATAGAAGGGACAGCGCCTGTAGTTTGCATTGACTACTTAAGACAATTAAACTTTTTATCCAATCCAGGGAAGGACTAGTTTAAGTTCCCTGTAATTATAAGCTAACAATAATCAAATTTTGATCACACAAAGGGACACAACTAAGAAACCATACTGAAATCAGCATCTCGACACTGTGTATTCCACCACCAGTTCACCAATAATGAAAAAGTATACCTTTGTCCAAACCTGCAGCCAGGGGCGGAGCCAGGAATTAGGCATAGGAGGGGCTAACCAGACAACCAAACACATACATGTTCAGCTAATACAAAAGAAGTCACATATCTTATATTTAGCTCTACAACTACTAAGCCGTCATACAAATTAATGATTTTATCATAAGCCAACTTCATCACAATTTCTTCTCAAAACCAGTACCTCGATTCTTGCTTAATCGCTCTTCTGTTTTATTGCCTCACCACAACGACATGATGTCGATCACCTTCTGGTTGCTAGCTTGGGCTTATGCTAATAAGCCTATTAGTACGTGAACTACCCCATAATCATTAGTACATGCTTGCTTGATCCCCCCGCGGTGAACTACAGTTTTGAGCATGGGAAATCTCAAAATCATGTTCCGATTCTTCCTTCACACATGGGACAACAAATTCAATTCAACCTACCATGAACTTCTGAGAACGATCACAATTTGGTTTCCACACTCAACTCAATCAACTAAGTAACTTAGCGATAGAAATCACAATTTTGGCATTATCCTGAAACTATGAACTAGTACCGTTCACACAATCATGACTGTTTTCTTGAGTTCAAAATAGTCACATTATGAACCGTAAGATGAGATCAGATATCATTATCTTAGAAATATGCTTAAAAAAGAAACTCAGCACACATCTCAACGCATATCAAACGGCTCATAATGTCACTATTTTGAACTCAAGAAAACAGTCCCAAATTTTCTAGCAAAAACCTTTAAATAAACAGATTTGAATCAGCCAAGTGCCCAACTACCATTTGCATTATACAAACAAATCAACCTCCAATTTAAACCAGGCTACACGATAAAAAAAATCAAATGTTTGACTGAAATCAATACGATTCACAAGATAAGCTCTAAATTTTGATCGAACCCCAGGGCTCAAAACCAACAAACTACAACTGGTCAGCTCCCCCATAACCAGTTAACCACACTACGAAAAAGTAGTTCTATCGCCCACTCGATCGAACCCAAAAGTAACAGAACAAGCAACGCGAGGTGGGTCTCGCACCGGCGCTCACCTCGAGATGGAGCGTTCCACTCCCGAGGCCCCCGTCGGTCCCGTTGCGGAACTCCATCCACGCCCGGTTCTCGTAGAAGCAGGAGCCCTTCCACTCGGCGGCGCGGGCGTCGTCCTCCCCCGGCACGCGCGCGGCGCCGACGAAGGCCAGGAGGAGGTCGGCGGGGCCGCGCAGTGCGAGGCGACGGAGCAGCGGCTGGGCCACTGGCCATGGCAGGAGCGGGAGGAGGTCGCCCGGGACGACGGGGGCCCGGAGCGGCGCCTCCAGGAGGAGCGTCGGGAGGAGGCGGGGCGGGGCGGGGCGGCGAAGAGGAGGGCGAGGAGGAGGAGGAGAGGTAGGACGAGGAGCTTTAGCTTGGAGGCTCTCATGGCGGGCGGCCGTTAGGTTGCCTCGTTCCCCTTTCGCGGTTAGCGCGGAGGGGAGATCAGATTGAGTTCGGAGAGGACACTCCGAGGAGGAAATTTTTGTGAGATGGCAAGGTTGCTTGCTTCTACTAGTTCCTTGTTTGTTACTTCTACATTTCTAATTCTCACGAATTGACCTGTTGCTTGGCCTTGATTGAGGTATAGCAATGGCTACAATAAGTTTGTTGTTAACTTGTTATTACTGTTTGTAATCAATCATAGCCCACGTTTGCGAGCTAAGGAGATCAATCGGGGAAAAAATTGGGTATATTTTAGGCATATTCTAGGGTATATCTGGTTTGCCACTCTTGACATTATTTCCTCTAGTTCACAAAAACAAGTTGTTTTAAATATCAACACGATCACCAAAATACAACTTTAACCACTAATTGCTATTATAATATATTTGTAAAATCTAATAATATTATAATATTATAAAAGTATGTTTCGAGACAAATCTAAATATAGAATTTTAATGTACCTGATCTAAATATTTAAAAAGATACCAATAAATCACACCTAAAGTTTGGCTACATACATTCTAAAATAACTTGTTTTTTGTGAGTAGTTGCATAAGAAGATAGATGTGCCACGTTTGCGTGACTACAGTTTGGTTTGACGTTTAGCCGGGTGTAGGGATGGCAATCGAGCGTGGCGGATACGGGTAGTGCTCGTCCATACCCATACCAGCGACCCCTATTTCCCCCCACGGGCATGCCCGCGAAGGACGATGGGCGAAGAATCTCGCCCATACCCGTCGTCCGCGGGCATACCCGTTTACCCACGAACAATACACTGCCGCCTGTGGGTACCCATCGCCCACGGGTACCCATCACCCACGAGCATACTCATCACACATAAATAATGCACACATCAAGTTTATTTCAATTCACACATCAATAGTGCATCACACATTCAACAACTAATAAAGTTCATCGCAAATCATACATCAAGTTCGACAAAACAGCTAATCAAGTTCAACAAATAAAATAGAAATACAAACTGACATAGTTTCTCACACATAAACAAATTAAGTTTGCAACTAGAGTAGAACATACGAAATTTTTTTAATTACAACAATTCAACAAATTGATGAAAAACATGTCCATAAAACGGTTTGCTAATCAGAGTCGACGATAATTTTGCAAGGGTTCACACATCACACCTTTCCACCCCACTCAAAAGCTCATCAACACCAGCGTCACCGTGTGTATCGTATTGATTCAGTGTGCTACTAGAAGGCAATAGCATGGCATATTGGCATACATGCTACTACTACTAGATCCACCATTCCACCAGAAAAACAAGAAATTTAGCTAACAGAAAGATCAAAACACATAGTCTATGACTAATGCTAGTGTGCTGCAACTCTTAAAAAATGCAAGGAAAGCAAAATTTGTGGAACATTTTTTTTCCGAGAATACAAACTGAAACTAGTGGAACATTTGGGATTGTTGTTGCTACTTAGCATATCTGATGTCCAAATATACTTACCATCGATTATTGGCAGGCAACTTATTTGCACCCGACAATCATAAAATTTATTACTAATGCTCGTCCAGTCCTTTAAATCGCACAAAAGAAAGAAAGAAAATTATTGCCTTCCTGCTTCCAAATCAGTCAGTTGAGAGAGTGTTAGCACAATAGCGAAATGGAGTACAATTACAAACGGAGCCTATCAAATTAGAAAGTCAGAAAGCCGGGGGGAAACACCCCAGTGCTGTGAATCGCACCTAAGAACATACATAGATAGATCCTAATGGGAAAAGAAGTGTGACCAGAATCGAGTTCGTAAACTGAAGGTCCAAAATGGGGAAGAAAAAAAAACATCGCCCGTTTTGACCGCAAAAACGCCACATTGAATCGAATTGCAGAAAAGGAGCAACTGAAACTACCATTCTGGAAAAGTTTTGCATTATTCTTTCATGTAAGCATATTACTTCACAGTAACCCTTCAAAGGAAAAAACTTGTGGTTGCGGGATTTGCCCAGATTTCCCCCGAAATCTATAAACATAGTTTCTGACTAAATATAGTTTAGGCTTAAATACCATGAACCTTATTGGTCAGAACCACATTGGTTTCTGTCTACTTTCTGGTAGAAAGTGATACTGGCATCCTGGCAGAGTGGTAGTGTCAGTTGCTGAAATGGTTTCGTGAATCCTGTGAGAGAATGGCAAAGTGATCTACTCCTCATTCTCTTTGTTTGACACAGGCAGAGTGTAAAGTGAAGTGACATGATCTGATGAACACAACAGCTAACACAAATATGTAGCTATAGTATAAGTATAGATCTAATCCAAGTAGTAAAGTTTAACATATCTACACAGCACCTGACGGCCGGGACGGAGGCGCTGCAATGGGAGCGCCAGGCCCGGGAGGAGGCGGCCGGGACGGAGGCGCCGCGCCCGAGGAGGCGCGGCCGGGAGGACCGAGGAGGAGGCGGACGGGAGGAGCGCGGCGGATCGGGAGGACGCGGCCGACGGGAGGAGGGCGCCGGGGAGGAGGAGGACAGGGGGGACGGAGGGCGCCGCCCGGGGAGGCAGGGATGATGGGATGGGGCCAGGGAGGCGCTGGCGACCGACTCGGAGGAGGCGCGGCCGAGGACTCGAGGAGGGCGCTGGGAGAAGATCTGGTGGGAGGAGGAAGATTAGGGATTTGGGACATGGCGGGTAATCGGGCGAAGCGGGTACGGGTGGAGTTTACCCATGCCCGTGCCCGTTTACCCGATGGGTAAAAAATTGTGCCCTTTTTTATACCCGTGGGCAAAGCAAGACGTCCATACCCGCTTCCATTAGGGCATTTGTCCGCGGGTACGCGGATAATCGGGCACAATTGCCATCCCTAGCCGGGTGTCCATGACCATGCCTACCGGAAAGTACAGTGAAAAATAGGATTAGTTAGCCTAACTAGCTCTTACTACGTGATAGAAGAGAGGACGGTTTATAAGCGCTTTAGCCAGTCAAACGTATTCGCTGATTCGCGTCCTGCGATATTCTTTCTCAGATAATGCATCTGCAATCGGCCAAATATACCAACAATGTAAATTTCATGGTTAGCCAATTTAGCATGGCGCGATACTAGTAGTGTGTTATGCAAAATAAATCAGCACTATAAGTATAACTTGAACAATGCAACCTCTCTAGGGCTACATATTTTCAAGTCAGCAATTCTAGGTTTGGAAAGAACATACTTTGTATTTTAGAAAGAGATAATTTAAGAGAGGGTGGTGTGGCCAATCTTTCAATTGGTACAGAGATTTCTATTCAAGATAGGGAAATGCTAGTACCCAGACTTTCGATGGGACAGACAAAATTTCGGATGCCTTATCCAAATCGGTTGACACGACAACCACTCATTTCTCTCATACCTGAGTCCTCGGTCCTTCTGTATCTTCTCTCGCTCTCCCTCGTTTTGGTCTCTCTCTCTCTCTCTCTCTCTCTCGATCCATCATGACAGTGACTCACGACCAAGATGCCTTTACCATCGGGCCTCCGCGAGCATTCCGTAGTCATCGGGGCGCGACCCCCTCGAGCTCTATCGCGCTTGGCCTTCATTAGCTCCACCAACACCGGCCATCGACCTCCACAAGCAGCAAGAAAAGCTCTGTAAGCCATGAGATCCTTGGCGGAGGCACAGCAGCCCCTGGGTACGTTGTGCAGTGCCCGAGTACACCAAGGGTGCTCACGGGCTTCTCGTCGGTGCTGCAACAACACCCTCGATGAAGTGCTGTTGCTACTCGCTGCCATGAGATCCTTGGCGGAGGCGCCGCAGCCCCCTGAGTGCACTACGCGGTGCCCGAGTACACCAAGGGTGCTCACGAGCTCCTTGTCGGTGCCGCAACAACACCCTCGATGAATTGTTGTTGCTACTCGTCGCCATTCGGGTACGATTTGTTGCAGATGTTTGCTCAATTTGTTGTGATAGTTGATTCGAAATATTGCATAGAGCATTTTTTGTTGTTACAATGTTGTTGCATCAAATGTTGCAATAAAAGGTATTTTTTGTTGCAACGGTATTTTGGAGCGTTTTTTATTGTTGCGATATTGTTGCATCAACTGTTACGACAAGAGGTATTTTGTGTTGCAATGGTGTTTTGATTTGTTACACAAGAATAAACTTTTTGTTCCAGCCCTTCACCATTTAAGTGTTGCATCATTGTTCTAAAAAATATTGCAACAATTATTTTTAGATGTTTTCACTATTATTTTTAAATGGTGCAATGTTGTAACATCGAAATTTTTTTATTTGGGATATTTGAACTAGTCTTTGAAAATGCAGCTACGTTGTGTACTGATGGTTTCATGTAATTTTGGTGCGAATATGATTTTTTTAAAAAAAATTCTTGTCATTGTATTTGTTTCTTTTTTGTATTCTGTTGCTCAATGATTAAAATTATTGTACATGTTACCTATAGATGTTACGCCAAAGCTATCATAGAAAGATTTACGTCCGAGAGCTGGTTGCTCCCATCAAGATTCGATGAATACGTGTTTCGGTCATAAAAGTCACTGAATGGGGCACGGAAGGTGAGGAAACAGTTACGTCGTGCACGTGTCCCTGTAACATCCTAAACAATGATTTGTGTTTCAAATATACAAAAATGAGGAGAAATTAAAACTTGTGATGCCTCATGTTGTCATTTGAAATTTTCTGGAAATTTTTCCAAGGGTTTTCTAATTTCAAAAACCAATGTTTTAATTAATGGAAGCATGGTCCTTGAAAAATCCTTAAGCAAACCTTGTGACCATCCTCTGGAAATATTTTTCCTAGCTCCTAGATCACTCTGGTGACCCCTCTGAAAAAAATCATAATTTTTAGAGATTATTTTCTACTTCTAAGAGGCCAGTCAAACCAGTTTGACTCTTGGTCAAAACCCTAGGTCAGCAACTTGTGGCTTTTCTAGAAAGAAATGCAGTGCATGAAAAGTTCTGGAAAAATTACACAAGGTTGTTCTCAGATCCAGTGACCTTCCATTAAAATTTTAGAATTTTTGGAGATATTAAACTCTCTCTAAAAATTCCCAAACCATCTCAGCCTTAGCTTTCCAAAAATTAGAATTCACTGTTCCTTGGGCTAGACCCAACTCAGGCTCAAGCCACTTGATTTAGTTGAACCGCCTAATTGTACCAGTGCGCTCAACTTAAGCTAACCTTCGCGTGAGCCGTCCGATTCGTTTTTAACGGACTAGATTGATTGGGTCATTCGGACCGTCCGAACGGCCATTTCAATCAGAGCCGTCCATTCTCGATCAGACCGTCCGCATTGAGTGGGCCGTTCGGACCATCCGAACGACACACTCAATCGGGGCCGTCCATTTTCTATCCAACGGTCCAAACTCATTCCGTTTGTTTAAAAACCCGATCCAGCCTTTTCATCTCACGCTGACTGGTGGGGCCCAGTTGTCTGTGCTTCTTCTCCACATCGCGGCCTCCTCCGCGCCACCTCGCTTGTGCACGCCATGGCTCAGCTCAGGTCATGCGTCATCGTCAACGACCCCCCCCCTTGGTTTGCGACCTCATGCCCATGGTTTTGCCCACGATCCCGTGGTCTCAATCGCCTCACACTCATCAAGGTCCATGCCCGAGCTCCATGGACCAAGATCACCGTGGAGCTCCCTCTCTCGCGTTTCTCTGCCCAGGACCCTATAAAAAAACCCTAGAGCTCTCTCTCTCTCTCATTTTCTTTCTTTCGACACCCAGAGCAATCCTCTCCATCCTTGCCCTCTTTTACAGAGCTAAACAACCTAAGTGAGCGAGCTTCCATTTTCCGACCGTGACGCTCCTCATCGCCACCGGCGCCATAGGGGTTCTTTTCCAATTCTTTTCGCATCACCATGCGCCTTTGATCTCCATCTTCAAAACCCCTAACTCAATTTTGATTTTCATGCTCAGGCTTCACCAGAATTTGAGTTCTCCTCTCTCCGACCGAAATCGCCACCTTCATCCTCAGCTCCGGTCACGGTGAGGCAATACCCAATTGGTTGTGGTTTAACCATCTAAACACCTCTTTGATGCTCCTCCTACCTCCAGTTCCTTTCCGCTTTGCTTTAGTTGAGTTCTCTACGTGGAAGCACCGCCACCACATCGGTTCCTCGCCACCGGCTCAACTCCGACCACCCCAGTCTGACCCCGACATTCAGGTAGCTTCACTGAGTTCCCCTGATGCTCATGCGCGCATTGGTTTGCCTTTGGCGCCATCGCTCCGCGTTATGCCTTGTTGGCCATAGCACACCGCCGCCTTAGCTCTCCGTGCCGCCGCTATGGGCCACCTTAGCCCTCACCGCTGGTGCCTTCAGTTTCGCATAGCTTCTAGGAACCCGTTTTGAGATTTCACTCGGGCCGCCATGGCGCGTAGCGTCAGCTAGCCGCCGGGCAAAGCCTCGAGCGCGAGTTCCTCTGCGTGGCGCTTTCGGACAGCACTGTAGCAGCCATTAAGGCTAATCTTAGTCATTTATTAGCTAATGATTAGTTAGTTAGTTAATGGTTGTCCTAAAGACTCTTTTGTATCGCTTGCATGTGGGCCTAGCCACTTAAGCGCCGTGCGCATGCCCCGCGTACTTAGATCTTGGGGCTGAGTCACTGACGAGTAGGTCCCACCTGCTTGTATGCTCAAGTTGAGTCCGAACATCTCGTATTCACTTGGACCGTCCGATCTGGATTCAACAATCCAGATCAATTAGGTCGTTCGGACCATCCAAACGTCCCATTCCATTTAGACTGTCCGATTTCAATTCAACTGCTGGGATCAATTGGGCCGTTCGGACCGTCCAAACATCCCTCTCGTTTGGGCCGTCCGATCTTAATCTAACGTTCAAGATTTGTTTCGCTCGTTAAAACGATCCAGCACCCCCCTCCTCGCTTGCTGACGCGTGGGCCCAAGGCATTTTAACCTGGTCTGTGTGGGCTAGGTTCGCTTTGACCATGGCCCCACTGACCAGCGTCCATGGCTAGAATAGGATGGGTATAAAAAGTATTTACTGCTTTTATATATTCCGTAATGCTTTATTTTTGTACCGTTATTTTGTTTGAACTTCAAAAATACATAAGTATTTCTCTGTAACTCCTTTTTGAGCAAAATCAATTTTGTTGGAATCCTCTGTTACTTTACTTTATTGTAGAATAGGTTTTGAGTTTGTTGCTATCTCTGAAAATCATATTTTTACTTATGATTTGTGCACTACTTTCTTGACTTTGAAAAAATCATAAGAAATTCATTCTAACTCCAAATGAGGTGAATCAAATTCCATTGTTCATCTTATGAGGAGCTCTACCTACCATAAAAATTTTCATGTTCACCACCTCTCTGGAAATTTTCGCCAAAAAATTAATTTTGGATGAACAATATCCGAGAGGATTTTTCTAGCAGTTTTTCAAAAGGCTGATTTTGTTTTGGCTCTAACTTTTGCATGCAAACTTCAAATCAGTTCATTTTTGTTGCTAAATTTATTTAAAATTATGATCTACCTTATGTGAATTTTTTATGATTTTTGGATGACTTTGAATTTTTGAGTATTCTCGGTGTTATTCGTTTTTATTGGTCTTCTCGAATTTTTCAATAGGTTCTGACGAATTCGCTGAGTACGAGATTGATCCTCTATAGCAAGAAAGTTATTTTCAGTAAGGCAAGCAGTTTTCCATTGATGCACGTTGATCCTATTAATTGTGCATGCTAATATTTCAAATGTTTCAACTCTATGTATGCATGCTATGTTGTCAAGTATTTCTTAGTTCGCGATAGTTTACCTGTTTAGTTAAATGAACTATAGGTAAACATCCATCCTCTACTACTGAGCTTAGGTTTATATCCGTTGTGATTCAGAGCTCGATGGATGAGCTCTATTCACTTACTTGTAGTTTACGAGTTGTGGTTGCTTAGCAATGCTTAGAACGGTAGAATAGGAATCATTGTTTCGGCGATGGTTATTATATATCATCACTTTAAATTACTTGGGTCAGGGTACCCATGTATGTATTGTAATTGAGAAACTAAAACTAAAAGTAAAATGTTTTAGACTTGGGTACATTAGTTTGATGGTGTGATTATCAGGTGTGTGAATGGTGCCTAAGTCAACAAGGACCGAGTTACTTGTGTCACTGATCCAAGCGATTTTTGCGTGCTAACCATATAAGAGGGATATGGGACCTCTTTTGACTTAGTACTTTAGCGTCGAGTCACAGGTCGTGGTTATGTGTGGTGTTAAAAAGAATTGTGTTGTTGTTGTTGGGTGTGACGGGATGGGTTCTGGATGTAATATCCCTACCCTGAGAAGCATCGATAAGTTATCTCTCTGCCGATGACTCCGACACAATGTATGGTTTCTATCATACGGGTGACTCGTAGTTAATACGCAATATTGGAAATATCTCGTAAGACTTAGCCGTGCTGGCATACCTAAGGAAGTGTGCTTAATAGCATGGTAAAAAGACAGTCTGGCGTGTGGGTACATTGGTACACCTCTGCAGGGTATAAACTATTCAAATAGCCTCGTCCTAGGTTATGGACATGCTTGGTTAGGTCGTGCAAGAACTAGACTTCAACTTTTTCAATAAAACTTGATTTCGGGTGGTACGAATGGGTAATTCGTGCTATGTTGTGGTGGCTGTTGGGAAGTCACCTCCAGTTTGTTATTTATGCTTATAATTGTTGTCTTTCTGTTATTTAACCAAATAAAAACTGATTTGTCAAATTGCCTTCAATCTATTATCTTTTGCAAATGAAAAATTGCTTTATGCGTCGAAATGAACCCTATGGCTTCCTCCTTTATTTCAGTTTGCATGTAGCTATGTATTGGTTTGTTATACGTAAGTCTTGCGAGTATATTTTTATACTCAAATGCATTGCTTAATTGTTGCAGAGGAGGTTGACCCCCAAGGGGTTGATCAGTGTGAGGTTGCCTATGAAGTTGACGACTAGCTTGGCGGCCCGGTCGGTTGCCTTGTGGGTAAGAGGCAAACCAGTCGGTTTTTGTTACTGCCATCTTATGGCCTATGTTTCCGCTGTATTTTAGTCTCTTTTGTCATTTGGGCCGGTCGGTCTCTTTTGTAATAACTCTATGTTATGTATGTCCTTGTGTTGTATTTTGAAGACTCGGTATTGTAATGACTTGTGTATGGAATGGATGCTATATTTTGTGATGGGGTATATGTACCGCTATTCTGGGTGGTACATGTATGCTGAGGCACGGGATATTTGGTTTGTGATGCTAGGACCAATTGGATGGTTAAGTATTACAAGCTATATACCCCGGGTTCTTACAGTCCCTCTCACAGCCACAGTGCATTCACCGCAATCCTTTTATATAAAAGGAGGCTCGGTTGAAGCTCAGCTACGATGGCCACGTTGTTTTTTTAATATGGTCCGTTCGATTGCCTGCGTTTCTGATTCTCGTCGTTCGATCTCTCCTGTTGTTCTTGTCTTTACAGTCATCGGTTGCTTTCCTTCTTCTGTCGCATTTAATGTCCAGTCATTTCGCTTTATCATGTCGTCCTCTCTCTCGAATCTTCCTCATCCTTCGCTGCTCGCCCCCACACGGCCACACCACACCCCCGTCTCCTTCCTCTTCCTCAAGCTCTCCCTCCCCTCCCCAGAACCCTTCCTCGGCCCCTGCCCCGACCCCACCCCAATCCCCTCCCTCGTATCTTCCCTGCTCTCGGCCGGTGGCCTATCCCCATCCCTGACGCCGCCGGCCCCAACCCCAACCCAGCCCTCTTCGTCGCATCCGCTATCATTTCCTCTTCTCTCCCCTTTCTTCTCCTGGTACTTGCTCCGGCCGAAATGTGCCCATAGCGCCACCTCTGTCAGCTTCTCCCTAGTGGCCTGGCGCCACCGCCGGCCTCCCCCTGCTTGCCCGCGCCCGATGGCTGCTCCTCCTCAACTCGCTCTGCCTGCGCACGCCTGCTCGGCCTCGGCCTCCTCGGCCTCCTCCTCGCTCCTCATCTGGCCTAGGCTTGGCTCGGCTTGGCTGTGCCCACGCCGCTGCGCTGCCCAGCGTCTTCGCGCCTCTGCCATGCACCTGTGGCCCCAGGCGCACTCCTGTGCCCGTGGCTTGGCCCCGGCCTGGATTTTGTTTTCCCTTTGCCTTCCCCTTTTTGTGACTTCTGCTCTTTCTTTTTGGTTTGGTTAACTTACTGTCTAATGTCGGTTGATTTGTTGCTTATGCATGATGAGGGTACTGGAGTAGGTTGCTATGGCTAGCTACGGCGACGGTAAGGCGCCACGGTTGCCGCAGCCACTTCATCTATGCGTTGGGTACTGTCTATTAGAGTACCTGTTCTTACTCCTATTCAGGTATTCAATCTGTAGCTTGGTGATCACACACACGAACACATGCACACACCTTGACAGCACAGATTTGTTTTCTAGAATGTTTATTTTGTAGTGTCTTTGACTCATGTATAATGGATTCATGTATACATATTGGGAATGTTGTATTGTATATATTGCATAGTATGGCATTGGCAGTTAGCGTTAGGATCGCACGAATTAACGATGTTTTGCTTCCATTTTGCTTTGTGATTTGATCATATCATAGTGTTCAGAGCTATACAATCTAAGCCTTCTTCGTCTGTACCAGGTAACAATGCGTCTCCATATGAACCATTTTTATCAAGATCATGACTCCATCTATATGTTTGCTTAATGGTTTATTTCCCTTTGCAGTTTGAGCCACAAAGGTTAAGTGTACAGATTGTAGGCCGGATATTGATCAAGGTCAGACAACAACTAGTGATTACATCAATTTTATTAATACAATCTTTCTTGGTTCAATCCCAACTCTTTATCTCTGTGTATGTTGTTCTATTCACAGGCTCTCATGGCAATGCCAGCCCCTGAATTCAGCCTATGCTTTTTTTAAAATCCTAAACATGTGGTATAAAAAGATATCCTGACCTCCTGTGTATATCCTATGGATAAGAACTTTATTCATCCCTTATATATTTATGTTTTGCAAGCAAATACTGTTGAACATGCAACTTATGAGTGTCTATAGTTAATAAGTATTGAGTTATCTGTTAATACTCAATACTCATTGATCTATTTGTCATGGAAGCTAATTGTTATATTGACCTTCCAATAATATTATCAGATCTGTAGGCTTGGAGATGTGCAGTGTTTCATAATGGCTTAGAGATGCACATGCTCTTATGGGTGGAAATGATGTGAGGATTTTCTCCTTATTTATTTATTTAGTTGAATCTCAATTCAGTTGTTAGAATTCAATCTTCTGAATCTGAAAATAGATTAACCACGAATTCATTGCATGAGAGAAAAAATTGTTGTCATTTTTTTCCTCTTCTAGCATCTCAATTCTCAAATGTTATAGAAGATAGTTAAAAGATGTGGTACTTATGGTCCGAGAACAAGAAGAATATTGCTTATTGAGTTATCATTACAGCATGGAACAAGCCTCTGTGTCACATGCCCTGCTGCTTTGTATCTGCTTTTGTTTTGACAATTTGAACAATTGTTTTATGTGAATTTTATTTATGTTATTGTTTTTGTTTGTCATGTCCTTACCTCTGTGCTCTTAATTTTGCATTTTTTTTTCTTTTATTTTGTCCTTTTGCTTTTCTCTTTTATGTTCCTTTTGTTTTCACATGTTAGCACATTCTCTCACGACAATAAGTGATTTACTGATGGTGTTTCATGAGGTCAGGTGTCATCGGAGTTCTGGTGAATAGTGGAAGACCTATTGATGCAATTAGTTTGGCTTATGCATTTGAGCTCACGGAGCGGTTTGAACCAAAGGTAATTATCGAAAGCATATCTCAAGGATGTCGAGAAGTTGCCACATGTCAAGAACGGAAGAATATCTCACGGAGCAGTGTGCTTTTTTTCATTTCCATTCTACATGTTTATGATGCACTCTATAAATTTTCTTCCGTACAACCTGGATTCAAGATCCTGGTGGGAACCCGGTAATCTCGACCCACTCCGGTTTTCTAAAAACTCACAGGGTTGAATTTAAATTTAAATTTTGAAAGATATATTATTCCAAAATTGTGAAATGGGAAAACTCAGTCCAAACTAAGCATAAGATCAACAGAAAAACTCTTAAAGCTGACGGAAAATTGAAGTTGTAATCTTTAAATAGTACATGCATAGTACTGTAATCCTGTTTGTCTCCGATGAAATCAGTTGATAGTAATTGTCGTTCTTTTAGGATTTGGGAAGATGATGCTATTTCTGTAATTGAATATCGCTTAAGTGTAGGAAATTAGATTATTATGCGCATACTAGTGGACCGAAATGTCTGGACTGAAAGCAATCCTTCACTTTCGTTCTTTCCACATTTCCACACTCATTCAGTCATTCTTCATGCGCACCATGACGCCATCACCACGATCCACAAATTGCATGTTCACCCCATCACATGAACTTGTAGCCGATTGCATCTCTTCTCTCTCCCCAACCTCAATTTTCTTAAGCATATCTCAGCAATAGAAGCTAAAACTTAGGATCTAAAATTGTTGTACATCTTCTTGGGAATGCCCTTGGGTATGATTTTGCCTAGAACAGTATCCCAATGTTATGTTTCTTTTTCGTATTTTCAAAGCATCCACTCATAATAATTCCTGTCTTACCTTAATTCTATTCCCCATCAGTAATATCTAGGCAGATGCTTACTACGGTACTTTGCCGGCACGCCAAGGCACACACAGATATCTAGTTACATAGGAAGAGAGAGAAAGAGGTAGGCACCATGTCAGTAAAAAAAATCAGAATCCTCTTCGAAGTTTTATCTCATCCTCTAATTCATGATCTTTTCACCAATGCAACATCGAAGAATTTTTTTATTAATTAATCCTTTTTAAATTTTATTTTAAAGTTAACTTCAGGCGTACTTTATTTATAATTCTGATCCCTTTGGTCACATCACTATCCGTGATGTGACAAAACAAGACTGTCATGTTAGGGTATTTTCTTGTCACGCTATAGGTGGTGGCATGACAGTATTATTTGATCACGCCACCACCAAAAGTGCTATTTGGCAGACTTATCTCACGGTGTAATAGCATTGTTTTGTCACGATATAGGTGGTGGCGTGATTAAAAGGGTCAGAATGAGAAATAAAATACGCCGAGGGTTAACTTTAAAATAAAAATTAAAAAAGGTTAATTAATAAAAAAAAGTTCAACATCGAAAGATCAGGCTAGCAACCGATCATTCTGTAGCAGCATGAGGTTACCTTTCTCCTCGATGCGGAGCCAAAATTGCGACTCTGGAGAGCACCGTACCTTGATATGTAGCGTGCCGCCGCCGTACTTGGAGCCGGAATCGTTGTGGAAGACCAGCCACGCCTCGTTCTCGTAGAAGCAGGCCCCCTTCCACTCCAGCCGCGCGCTGCCCGCCGCCCCCGACGCCGCCGACGCCGCCCCGACGAACACCGGGAAGATGTCCGACACGCCGCGGAGCGCCCGGACCGCCGCCATGGCGACGTGCCGCGGCAGGAGGGGAAGGACGTCCATGGGGCTGAACGGCAGGGTGGTGATGCTGCTGGCGCCCCATGGCACGCCGCCGCGCCCGCCGTCATCGCCCGGGCCGGTGGAGTAGAACAGGACGGTGGCAAGCGAGGCTGTCGCGAGCAGCAAAGCGACGGTGATGAGCTTGGAGTTTGCCATGGTGGGTGGCCTGCGGCTGGGGTGGGGTGGGTTTATCGGGAGCTTGGTGTTGGTTCCGTGTCAAAAATGAACAGCACGGTGAAGACAACGGCAGTAGTGTTTGGTACGCAAATGTGTGTTGAGTTGTGTGGTTTTGGGCCTGGGAGGGGTTTCACGAATTTATTACTCGGTTGCACTAATTATGTGATAGTGCCAAACTGGCAATGCAATGGCAAACACACTTGCAGAACAAAGTGAAGCCACTGTAAGGGGAGTGTCAAGGACGATGTCTATTTCAGCTGGCCCTGATTTTTGCTGCCCCAGTAAAATGTTTAGAGAACTCTGAAATTGTTCTTCTTATTGCCATCTAGAGGGCCATAACGTAAGTAATCTGCAGGGAAAAATAATCTCTGATGAATATAATGCGGATAATATAATACGCTATGCCATGAACTAACTGATGTCTAAGCATATTTTTCAGAATTTGTAAAGCTGTAACATAATAAAACCTTTAAAAACTATGTGCTGTTTGGGATGTGTGGGCTTGACAAGCTTGGGTTTCGGCCCAAATATTTCTACACAAGAGACCAGAGCGTAAAGCTCATACTAGGCAGCATTTGACCGTGAGTTCTATATCGAAAGTGATCCTGGACTTGTTTCACTCTGGGCTTTGGAGCCGAATGATTCATTGAACTTGGCTAGCTTTTGCTTTCTGCATCTCATGCTGCAACGCAGTGAAATTCACACAAGTTGGTCAGTGGGCACGTGCAATATCTTCAATTTGCCTCATCCTAATTCGAAATTCAAATTTCAAGTTCAATTCAAGAAGACAAATCCACGTGCATATATATGTCTGATGCCTAGCAAGTTTCACAAGATAGTGGATATCGAATTCCGCTCATCGGCCCAAAAATCATCCCTGACACAGACCAGTTGCGCCCACGAGGCCATCAGGCCAGGTCCCATCTATACAGCCCAGACGCAGGCCCAGTCACTCCTCCTTGTAGGGGCGGAGCAGGATTACTGGATTAGACCATAGGAGGAGGGCGATAGCTTCAGGAAAGAGATGGATTTGTATCATCCAATTTAAGCTACTTATGAAAGAGAAAATTAAGGATTTATCACTCATAAACTCCTTAATTTAGAATTTATCACATTTAAGTTTATTCTTGATAATTTGTCACTTCTAAGCACAAAATACTTGTGATCCGACATCCTAGACGTATTCCAGTATTTTTTTTGTTTTTATTTTGCACCAAAATCCATTATGAAAAGACGCATTTACCCCTTACTATTCAAGAAGAAACTTAAAGGTGACAAATCCTAAATCAATTTTCCCTTATAAAAAACATAAGCTTTCTTAGGAGAAAACGTTTTATATAAAAAGCAACAGAAAACAAATAACGATCGTGATGGATAATAATTTGAGTTTGGTGGAGTTTGGTGCACATGCACACTTCACCGAGCCACGGAATGTGCGACAGAAGCCAGATACGAGGAAAAAAATGTTTGATCAAACTCTAAACATACATAGAGATAAAATATCATGCGCTTGTACGATACAAATTATACTCAATACTAGCTTAAAAATTTGGGAACAAAATGTAATCTAGATGTTACATAAGATAGGTTTTTATGTGCCGCAAATTAACTCATATGATTTTTAGTTTCATCCTAACTGATACTTAATTACATAAATTGAATTAGTAAAGGCTTTGCATTAGTACGTGCTAATGAAAAGTAGTAAAAAAAACCACGAGGGAGGCGGCCCTGCCAGCCTCCTCCGCCCCTGCTCCCCTGGGTACGCGGGTCCATCATTAACCGCACGCGCAGGGCCGCACCGCGCAAACCACCGAACGTCCCGCTCCCCACGACATAAGCTGCACCGCCGCCGTAGCCAGCGCCGCGTCTACATCTAGCCGCGCGCGTACGCTTCCGCGCCCGCGCGGGAGCGGCGGAATTGAGGGCCACGCGCGTTCAGGGGATAGCCCGAAGAAGCTAGCCACCGAACAGATACGGGAGCATGCACGCGCTCCAGCGGTGCAGCGCAAACATACGGGCGGCACAAGGGCCCAGATGCTCCAGCCCTAGCGTGCACGAAAAATATCAAGATGACCAGCCAGTCAGCCACTGGCCGCGCTGCGCGTTGTACAGCCACGAGCGCCGATCACGCGACGCACCGTCGATGGCTCCACATCCACCTCCAAGACCGCACGGCACGCCGGATCAGCTGGCCGGGTGCCCAGATAGGCAGTGAAGCATCATTGCTTGACACGACCAACGGGGCAAAGCAAAGAAGGAAAGATACGCTTTCATGCCGATTTCAGTTTGTGTTGCCTGGAGTTTTTGCTCGTAGATTGATTTAGCTCAATTTCGATTTCCATTACGTGTCTCGGGCCTGCTGGTATGTCAAGGGTAACGCATTGCACGTCATCACCTCGTAAAGATTGTCCATGACAGTTTGTGAAACAACTTCAATTTGTTTTGGACGAAATAAGGGCATCTCTAACACATGCTACATCATCTTTAGAGGCCGCATCTCTAATAGATAGTCTCTAACACACTCTTCAACATTTATATTCTATAATTGGGAATTGCTATATAACTTCTGACAGTTTTTTGAAGCCAAAACTGTCACTTTTCTGTTAGTTAGATGTGCTATAAGATTCGTGTTGTTGATGTGCTGTAAAAAAACATAATAGTTGAATTTTCATTCGTTTGATATGCTTTGAGATCTGTACTTTTTTCCATCTAATGAATTGGATCCGAATTTATTATGATTTTTTATTCGGAACATAACGGGTCCACCACATTGTCGTATTTTGTTGGTATATAATTTTATTTTTTTTTGTCTTTGTTCAATCTATCAAAATACATGTGAAGAACATAACGGGTTTGCCGTATTTTGTTGGTGTGTGTGTGTGTATAGTATTTATTTTTGCTCAACCTCTCTAAGTACATATGAAGAATATAACATGTTCATCATATTGCCGTATTTGTTGGTATATAATTTTTTTGTCTTTGTTTTTGCTCAACCTCTCAAAGTATATAGGAGATTTTGAATCATGTGATGGAAATATGAGTTATATATTAAGACTTTCAAGAATAATTACAGTGACCAAGAACCAAAATTACAAAAATAATTTACTGTAATTTATGTATAATAGAGTTGTAAATAAACTTTTAGAATGTGACAGTTTTTTACAGAGAAAACAGTCGAATTCTATGCAAGCAACTTTATAATTTTTCTTTGAAACGGGCCTACATATCAACTAGAGTAGATTAATGTATTATGTCTTGTTTCGCACGCACGACAGTCTCTTCAGAAAGAGACGATATGTGCTCTCTCTCTCTTCTCACTTCTCTCCTCCATGTAGGATTTTATTAACATGGTATAGTTAAGATACGACAATAAATACAATATTGGAAATGCCCAAAAGAAACAGATCAACCGATTTCTGTCAATTACTATATTATGTAAGTGATAACTTTCATTCTTCGTCGTATATATGCTCCAGTCCTGGACGGCATTGAGCTTCTCTGTTGCGTGTGTGGACTCATACTCATCAACGAAAAACCATTAGCTTCAAGTCACCAGTATGAAACGAAATGTCAGAAAATGCCAATTGGCAAAATTCCTTTTGAGATTCGAAATTGGCATTCGTAAAATCCCCTACATTTATGTACATCTGTCTGACAATATGAACGAATTATTCCAACGAATTCAATGTACATGCAGAGGCGGGCCCACTTGTATTCAATGGTATTCAGTTGAATACCCATTATTTTTGCAAAACAAATTCATATATATATAGTGTATTCCTCGCCGGCCCGATGCTTACAAATTTTGTAGTTATACCCTAAAACAACGTAATGCGGTCAGAGGGCCGATGCTTCTCGCCGCCCGAGATACTGCCAAGACTCCCTCCCTCCCGAAGGGCAGAGCCAAAGCAATGTCCGAGCAGAGCTGCGCTGACTCATTCCCCAAGCCCAAGGACCCCAACCCCAAGCACAAGCAGCAAGCAGCCAAGCATCTTCTCAAATCTCAATTCCCCATTTCCCCTCCCTCCCGAATCGGCGAATCCCGACCTCTGGCTCTCCGCCTCTCCCCACGGCGGGCAACCTCAGCTCCTCCTCCTCAGCGCCTCCCCTTCTAGCGTTCGCCACCATCGCCCATCAGCGTCCGCGCCACGTGGCTCGGCAGAGCCGGCTCAGCTCCCTCGCCCGTCGCCGGCGAGATCTGCGCCCAATAGGCCTTGCCCTTCATGGTCATCGCGCCCTTCGCCCGCCAGTGCCGGCCATCCCACTTTTGTTGGCGTCGCCCGCTCGGCCTCGGGCTCCCCTGTGGCTGTGGGAGTGTGGGGGCGTGGCACATGGCCGTGCTCGACCTCTGGCAGCCATGTTGCCGGTCGGTCGGTGCCGCCAGTGTCTGGCTTCCTCAACCTCAAGCCAGGATTCAGACTTCAGAGGATTCGGTGGTTGCTGTCTTGTTGATTAGGTGAGGAAAAAGAACTGAGGCAGAGGCAGGCTTATATAGCTGTATGAGTAGTAAATGAGTTACATAGTTAACTACTTAAATACTTAATACTTTGGCAATTCATATAACACATTGGATTGTATGAGTAAATGAATTAATTAGTTATGATTTATGAGTATGATTTAATGTATGACATATGAGTATATGACAATGTATTAACTTTCTATTTGAATATTTGATGTACTAGAATTAGAAATACATGATGAAGAGGACAAAGACATTGGCATCTTATTTTCCATCGCAATCCAATCAAACTCCGGAAACAATAGGAACGAGAGGTATGTTACATTCTCTTCTTTTTTTTGCTATGTTTTATCTATTTTGTCGTATCGTTAAACATCGAATTCAAATTTTATTTCAATTGTGCATTTGTGTTGTACTTTTGTTATACCTCAGTGTTGATAGTATTTGATGTTAGTTATAGACTTATAACCATTTAGTTTTGGGCCCGAGTCTTTCTCAAATCATTCAATCCATCCAATTCATTTGCTGCTTTTAATGTTGAGAACTTGGTTAAGCTTGTTGGGTTCTATCCACATGACTTTGAATTTGAAGAAATGAATCAGCTTCGTTTTCAGTTGCACCACTATATCAATGATGTCAGAAATGATGAAAACTTCAAAAATTTGAGAAGTCTAGCAGAGTTATCTATGATGCTAGTTAAACAAGGAAAGGTTGCTCGGTATGAAATTGTTTATAAACTTCTCAAATTGGTGCTTGTTCTCCTGTTGCAACTCTTTGGTGTTGAGAGGGTCTTTTCTATAATGAATTTGATAAAGAACAAGAGAAGAAGCAAGATGGGGCGAAATATTTGAATGGTTGTTTGGTCACATTGATTGAAAGGAATTCTTCATGCAAGCTAAGGATAAGGACATCATCGCTCATTTTCAAAGCATTAAGGATCGGAAAGTTGTCCAGTAACTTGTAAGTTGTAAGCTTTGTTACCATTTTCTTTGTTTTATCCTCTATTTATTTCATATGTTGCCACTTTGATATGTTGATCATTAGTAGCGGACAATTTCAAGTTGTGATCAATTTTATTAATCAATGATGCTGCCACTTAATTACGTGTTATAAAACTATAATTTAGGTTGTCAAATTTTTTTCTTGCCATCTGCAATTTTGAATACCCATGGTCCAAATCCTGCGCCCGCCTCTGTGTACATGGATAACCATTCAAAGAGACGAAAACATAGAGGAAACGAAAAAAAGAGAGAGGAGAAGCAAGGATGAAAGTGACATCTTTTTTCGCAACGGCAACTCAACCACCAAGTTGTGGTCATGACTCATGAGATGCATGGAACTCATGAGTCGACGGACTCGGGGATGCTCTCCAGAGCGGGCTTCCAGTGCGGCTCCCTGTGCTGGTCATGGTGGTGCACCTCCCCGGAGTTCATGATATCCGCCAGCAGCTGCTGCGCGGACTGCCGGCTCTTCCCACGGCCGCCGGCTCCCTTCCTCCCCATTTCGATCAGCTCGTGCAGCTGCCTCTTGGTGATCCTGATCGTCACCTCCGACAAGTGCTCCCTCCTCTCGTGGTGGTCCTCCTCCGACGATGCCGACGCCTCCTCCTCCCACTCGTCGCCGTCGGCCCACGACTCCCCGCCGTGCTGCGACGCCGCGCAGTTCCCCATCAATTAACTTTTGTGAGCTGTGAGCTGTGACTTTCTCTCCTTGCTTGCGCTAGCTAGATCCTTCCTTCCGGTCTCTCGCTACACGCTGCGTTGAGAACTCGAGATCGATGGATACGTAATGTAATGTAACCAAATGGGTTTCGATGTCTATTTATAGTTGGAGGTGAGCGCGCTGGTCAGCGATGGTTCTGCACATGCGTACTACCATTCGTCACGTCCGTGAATAATGTCACGTATGGACGCAAAGAGTTTTTTTTTGGTATAAATGACACTATTGGCGTGATGGTCATGATCCAGGTCAGAGGAGCTAGTTAATCCTCTGCCGGCCTGGTGGAAATACACAAGGCGTCGGCGAGATGCCGTTGCCTCGGTGCGATGCGCGCGCAAGCATCCTACGTTGGCACGCCGCGCCGCACGCGCCTAGGATGGGTATCTCTCGGGGCAGGTTGGTTGAATTGGTCCCGGCCTCCCGGGCCGGGGTGGTGTGGACGGGCTCGCTCTGGTGCGAACCTTGAGCGGCTTCAAGGGCCTACTCGTTCGTGCTTTCTTGGGAGGAGACTTGTGCTGGGGATTACTGTGCTTAATCCACGGATTAAGTAAGACCTTTCTGCCGCGCGTACGTTAGAGTTTGAGTGGTAAACTCTGAAATGGATAAGAAATGTTACAAAACCTTTGTATGAACAAAAGACTAATTCGTCTCTAAAGGGATTTCACCTCTATGGATTATAAATATGCGGACACCCCTATGTACAAGAGATGAATTGATGAATAAAAAGATATCTACCCCTATACTATGTGTTTCCCGTTGTATCCATGTCTCATATATAATTGTTCTTGTGTGATTGATCTACGTCGATGTCACGACGACTACCGTTATTTCTGAACACGTAATCAGCACGAAACTCTTCAATCTGGTATGTCGTTCAATATACTTAGACAATTAGATAAGTCCGTTCATGATTCTAATAACTTGTTTGATTTATGTCATGTTCGCACGATACGAGTCGGCATCTTGGTCACCGTCCCCATCTAGCCGTGTGCCGCAGTGGACACCCCCACGGCATCGCATCAATGGTGACCACACATGTCACCGACACCAGTTCGTGATCCAAGTGAAAAATCTACTCCGATCTGGTGACATGAGTAAAACCAGTCTCATCTGATTGCTACACCTCGTATTTGGATCTGGCGTGATAAGTTTGAGTTTAATCGGTTCAATCCGGAAAAGCAATCAATCTTTTTTAAATAATGGAAGAGTAAAAACTCTCTCAGTCTCTGTATCAAAGATGCACACAGCCTAATTTATTAAAAAAATTAAGGCACCAAAGTAGCCACACTGTTAAAATTGACATAAGCCTTACAAGCAAATCTTGACTAAATGTAAACTCAATCATTACAAATTCTTTGACTAAACCGCCACCCATGAGCATATAAAATTTGCTTCGCCATAACCTCCGGTGGTTGCTTCCATCCAAGATGGCTTCTGCTTTGGTCCGGTTTCTCAGATTTGCCCAAGCCCTCGGCCGGTGTCGATCAAAAGGATAACTCAGAAGGATTAGTAACAATCTGCTTATTAAAACGGCATCATTCCCAAGATAACCAGATAGACCAACATAAGGCACTAGCTCCCACCAGGAGTTGTGTCTTTAAAATTGTCGGAATGCCAGCTAACCAATTCCCGAACATATTCGCTATGCTCCTAGGGGGGAATAAATTAAACGCACAACTGACAACCCACCAACTGAGTCGCGCAAAAGTGCAATCAATAAAAAATGCTGAATTGTTTCTTCTTTAATACAGAAACAACACTGCTTGCTTCCCCTCCAATTTCTTTTAAGTAGGTTATCTTTAGTTAGAACTACCCCTCTTTTGAGATACCAAAGAAAAATTTGTACTTTTAAGGGTATTTTAATTAGCCAAAATAAATTCCTAATAGGGACTTGATTATTGTTAATTAAAGCCCTGTAGAACGAATTGACCGTAAACAGGCCAGATTTATTTAAATTCCATCTAAAGGTATCCTTTTGAGAGCTTAACTGTAAATTAGCAATTCTCAAAATAAGGTCATTCCAAGCATGTAACTTGGGACCAATAATAGGTCTACGGAAAGATATATTTAAAGGTGTCAATCTCATAATATTTTCCACAGTATCCCTCTTTCTCCTTACCACATTATAAAGAATAGGGTATTGACTTTTCAACGGAGAATCACCTAGCCAAATATCTTCCCAAAACCTAGTTTGCCTTCCATTATGAACCTGGAAGGACCCAAACCGAAGAAATTGATCTTTAATTTTCATGAGCCCCGACCAAAAATGAGAAGTCCCAGGCTTATTAACCACCTGTCAAAGACTTTTGTCCCCCAAGTACTTCCTCTTTAGCAACGATTGCCAAACACCTTCTTCATTTAGCAATCAATCTATTAATGTTCCTTGTCGTGTGTGGATTGGATCACGGCTTACATGCGCACCTGTGCATTCAAGCAATGGCACGCCGTCGGGGCACCGGAGCGGACGTCCACCAGCTGATGCGCCATCACCGAAAATCCAGGGCTAAACCGCCGTGCGCACAAAATCATCACGAGCCCACCAGCCCGAAGCCACCTCCACCTCCGTGTCGCGCTCGCACCCGCCATCTCGCCGCGATCGCGTCGATCGCGCCTCACGCCGTCTTTGAACCTACCGCCATTGAGCCGCCAGAGTAGCCGTTCACGCCCGCCGTCTTCTGCGCATGAAGCACCCCCATTAACGCCATTGTGGGCGGCGAAAGAAACCTAAATCCCCTGCCCTGTCCCTTTTTGCGGGCAGGCATGTGGCCTTATGGGCCGGGCCCGCCCACCGAAAAAGAGAAAAATCGGTAGAAAAGAAAAAAAATAAAAAAGAAATCCCAAGAAATTATAGAAAGACCCTCGGTAATTCTGACAATTACGATGAAAGTTTGTGGATAACGTAATTTTGCGAAAAAACCCCTGAAGTTCTGGGAAATTACGATAGATTTCGGATTTTTATATATTTTTGCAGAATAACCCCTCGCGAATATGATTTTGGGGCATATTAATTTGTTCTATGGTTATTTTTATAATCTAGACTCTCGGCTTGTGGATATTTGCTTTAATAATATTTATTTTTATGTAATAACCTTAAATAATTCTAGAAACTGAATTTATACGATATATGAGCTTCCATTAATTTGGGAAACTTAGACCTCGTACACCTTGGAAGCATCATATTTTGTGGTTATTTTTTCCTGGTATTGTGTGTTTGGAAATTTAATTAATGGGTTTAGTCATTCTGAAAATTGCTCCCATACCTTAAAAATTATCAGAAAAATCCTAAAAATACCAGGAAAATGGTGGGAAATCTATAAAATTGTCTACTAAATAGATAAAATTAATATTTACTATTTTGCACTCGTTTCATACATTCAAAATGTTTTACCAGGTATATACATATAGAAAATTGCATAAATTGAGTAGGACATGTTTGACATCGCTAAGCGGATATTTGTTTGTCTTAGATGATAACAATGATAAGTCCATATTATGCTCTATGGAGACCTGTAGCAATCTCCTAGTTATCCCTTAACTTTGTAAAGATGTCGTTTTCTTGCACGAGTTGCATTAGCAGTATAGATTAAGCTCCTATCAAACTTGCTTCTGCTCCTGCTGAGCATATCTTATCTTTTGCTTTAAGCTGAAACCTTATGCATTAAATTGTTACATCCCAGATGCCATAAATAAATTAATGGTCTGAGTTGTTCTATTAAAGTCTTATCTCTTACTGAATAGTTGATTTAATCTGCCATATAGAATATATTGCCAATAGCATACCTTACCTGTAGTAAACTGATCTTGCATGGAATAAATTTGTAAACCGTATGGTTGGAACTTGAAAATACGTTGCCATACCTTGCTAACAAAATGTTGTGCATGTGCTCTTGATATCTAATGAGCCTCAATTCACTAAATTGTAGTGCACGGATGCCTAGATGGCAAAAAAGAAACTATTTTTCTCAGTAGCACCGAACTAAGCTTAGTCATATGTTGATCTCCGATGAACCACTTTGGCAAGAATACACCATATTTATCAAATAAGTATAGAATAAATTCAATCATAAGACTTGAGTCTATATAATACTATCCTCTTAATTGAAGTACTTTGTAAGCATAATGTTATAGAGTATACATTGGTTTCACGTCAACAAAATTATACTCCTGTGGAAGTATGATTATAAATATTTAACACCGAGTTGATTTCAAGCAAATGCCTGATGCACACACTATCACTTGGGATTTTACAGTCAGCATGAAAAGGGACAAGAAATTGGGCATGTGTGGGATATTGGGTGTTAAGAGGCAGAGAAAATTGTTCAAAACATGAGTCATGGTAGGCACAGTGGCATATCCTAGGTCAAAGCCAGAAGCAAATTAGCCTGAAGCAATAAATTAATCTACTTTATTTTGGGAGATAATTAAAGTAAATTGCATTATTATTATCCTTATCCAGTTGATATGGAAAATGACATTTACGTCATTGCCGATACTCATGTTGTTACCAACCATAGTCATTGCTGCCCACGAAGGGCAATTGATTTGTGTCTTCAGCAATATGTTAACCGCCAGCAAGCGGGAATGCATACGGCAAATCGACGGCCGCTTGACGCAGTCGCACATATGCCATGTTCGGCTATGCACCTAAGTGTGCCATACTCATCAAAAATGACATATGCATAAAATTGGTAAGTGCAGTCTACAACTGCATCACCATTAGAAGTCAAATCATTTGCTTGTAGCAAATATAGCTCCCGAAAGAAAGATGACCTATTGGACTTTGTTGATCCTGAATTATCTAAATTTAGCCATGATGATTCTGGTATTACAAATTAAAATAAGGCATGTCGTTTGTCACCATTAATTAAACTTGGTGTTCTTGTTGAACAAAAAATATTCCCATCGAATAATTATATTGTTTAGGTGATTCAATTAAGATTTGAAGTCCATAAGAAAATCTAGTATTTTCGTACAAATTAACTATGATCAAATATTTATGTTCCAGCATTATATTTATGTTCCTGAAGAGCATCCTGTAGTTTTATGTTGTTAGAACATACTGCTTATGACCATAAGAAAATATGTTGTGTACTTATAAACTTGAAGTTTCACGATCCACATTATTTGGAATAAGGTGTGAGTAATTGGATCAAAATTTGGGCAAATAATAAAGAAGCTAGTCTATAGAACAAGTCTGTGAACTCTCGAAACCACATATGGGACCTTCGTCGCAGATTAATGACCAACCCGAAGTTGGAATATCCTACAGAATATTAGGATCATGATATTTTCTTGCTACTGCATTGATAAAAGTCTAGCTCACTACATATAATCATCAAACCCCTTATTGAAATAAGTGTGTGTTCGAGGAATCAAACATTTTCCACATGTTCTCATCACTGTAGCATACACCTTTGGGCCACCACTAGTTGTTGGAGATCATGTTGGATCAGAAATTCAATCAATCATGTGCCCATAACAGATGAATTTTATGGTATGCTATTAATAAAGATCAAATCTCGTTATTAGGGGAGAGAAATGCCCAAAAGTTCGAATGTAGTTGTATTTTCCAGAAGGAGAAGATCCTTAGTACGAAGATACACGCACTAGTCAAGCTAAACTTAAAGTTTAGTTTATACTCCTGTATGCCAGAAGCGGGGAGCCTGCCAGATACTTTTCAATTATGGAGGAGTTACCACAATGTTTACTTGCAGTAAATACGTCGCTAAGAGTGGAATACCTCGGGTTGAATAGTATATCCACTTCTGCGAAATTGACTTATTGATTCTTGACACTAGTCAAAATAATTATTAATGGGTCATTTAACTCTCTTGAAGAGAACCCACCTTGAAGGTGAAATACCTCATGAAGAGGTTCATCATGAAGATGAAAGTCCCAGCAATTTGATGTGCACATATTACAACGCTGAGAATGCTGAGCAACTAAGAATATTTTGTTTGGAAAATAACAAAGATCTGGTTAACACTGAGATACCCTCAATTTGGAGGATATAGGAGAAAAGTTGACAACAATTACTTTGCCTTTATAATTGCCAAAGTTTATCATATGAGAATACGGATCCGGAACCAAAGTCTATGGCCAAACGCTTGAAGCGTTCATATCGGGTCACATATTGAAAGCATATGAGGCTGAACCAAAATTGCTAAATAAAAGTCTTGGAACCAGATAATTTAGACTTGATGGGTCATTATGAACATAATGAAGTGGTGAAAGCTATGGTTCAAAGGTCCCTGTAGAGATCGTTACTCTCCTATTATGAATGATATAATGTTTCATTGCATAATAATTCTGGAAAATAGCATGAACAAATAAATAAAATATGTAGTCAATGGGTTCTAAAAATCCTTGTCGAGATCCTCGAAGGAATCAAAATTCCTAGTAAGAATGGAAACAAAATCACAATATATATAAACTCATACCCAATAGTCCCTTATCTGTAGTAAGAGCATCTCCTTGAAGGAAAATTATCTTACAGTCGATCTCTTAATCACACCAATGATCATATGATCCCTAGAAGTGGATAAGAACTCATCAAGACCCAAGAGAATGTAACGATGAACCTAAAGACCAGAAGTGCGCCACATAAGCACTTATAAAATGCATCTTCCACCAGAAGTTAGTGGATTGGTGGTTTCCTCTTATACCATCAAGGTACGACGTACATTGGTGATATTGACAATTAATCCCCTAAAATGCCAAAACTAAGACTGGTTATATTTTACTCTAGAGTGGTACAACCATACTTATTGTTCTACAGAACAGACTATTTGTTGTAACTTGAACCACCGAGAGATAATTACAAAATATTAAGATAAGGTTTTGATAAATAATATCCAAAAGGCGTACGACCTTGCAAGTAGTATTACCCCATATCCTCTGTAAGGATAATCTACTTGTGTTGCACAATCGAATAGTGATATTTGATAAGTTAAGCATGTTACTCTCAAATAATGTTTATCCCAAAATCTTCAGATGAGTAATAGGATATTTGTATGTAAGACTCTGCATTGTGGTAATCCAGTTGATACGATGATTACTGATTAAATTCACTTTGAAGGTTTTACCACTTAACAGTTTAGATCTAGTTGGTCGACAATGCAAATATCATGAAGATCATGCATAGATCTTGATTATTATTACTAAATCCTGAAGATATGTTGACTATCTGTCAAATCTCTATAGTGCAAAATCCCATAATTGATTTATATTAGTTTGTGGTGATTTAGTAATCTCTTGGCAGTCATCTAAGCAGACCTTGATAACTATTTCTACCAATCACCTAGAGATTATAGCACTATACGATGCCTCACTTGAATATGTTTGGCTTAGACGTATGATTAACCACATCTAGAAGCATTGTGACATTAATACTGTCAATACCCCCTCAATTATCTATGAAGATAATGATGCTTGTATTACACAAATACAAACGGGTTATGTTAAGAGCAACATCATGAAACATATTTCTCCTAAATGTTTTCTATCCTCATGGAATCCAGAAGAATAGTGAGGTAAAGATCCCACAAACAAAGTCTTGTGAAAATCCAATTGATTTATTCACAAAGTCTCTGCCTGCATTCAGTTTCCAAAGATGCATCCATGGCATTGGAATGAGACGGTTTAAATAGTTGCATAATTCAAGGGGAGTAAATCCCTAAATCATGACCCTTATCAAATACTGATGATTTATCCAAAATTTTGAAGATTGGGTCCCGAAGATTAAATGTTGTACTCTTTTCGTTGGTGAGTTTTTCTGAAGTTTTCTCACATGAAGATTTTTAATAAGGCAACAAGTGTAATGCAACTTACGAATGTAATGCACTCTTTTCTCCATTCCTTTTTTTTTGCCTAATGGGTTTTTGGATGGAGTTTTTGATGAGGCATTTGCATATCGTTGTCTATTGCCCAAGGGGGAGTGTTATGAAACCTTTGTATGGGCAAAAGACTAAACCGCTCCTAGAGGGCTTTCACCCCTTTAGGCTATAAATATGAGGACCCCCAGTGTAGTACAAGAGATGGATTGATGAATAAAAAGAGATCCACCCCTATACTCTGTGTCTCCCGTTGTATCCATGTCTCCTATATGATTGTTCTTGTGTGATTGATCTACGCTGATGTCACGACGACTACCGTTATTTCTGAGCAAGAAACTCTAGGTTAGATATTTGCCATGCGTAGTCACGTGTTGTAATACTCCCTCTAGTTCACAAAAAACAAGTCGTTTCGGACATCGACAAGGTCCTCAAAATGCAAATTTGATCACTAATTACTATTGTAATATATTAGTAAAACCAAATAAAATTATAATATTATGAACTTACTTTTCAAGACAAATCTACATATATAATTTTCATGTATCTAATCAAAATATTTAAAAAGATATTGATATATAAAGTTTTCAAAGTTTGATTGCACGCATTAAAAAACGACTTGTTTCGTGAACTGGAGGGAGTATACTATTAAGCACGAATCTTTAGCCACTTGAAGCTAATATGCATTTGAGATGCTCTTAGAGTTGATTGACAAACTTCACTTTTTAGATTTGCTACTTTTTACTTATAAAGGTCTATAAAATGAATGCATTGACATAAAACAATGTTATACTCGCATCATTTGGATTTAAAATTTTAAATGGTTTATTGGAGAGACCTAGCTCAAATTGGGTAATTGATCTAAAAAAAGTACTTTTAAAGTGAGTTGTTTCAAAGCTATAGAGAGATAATTCAATCTTTAAATTTTGTTGCATGAAAAATGCCTAACTTGAATTCTCTGACATGAATTACTAATATTCATTTATATACTCCGTCCGTTCTTTTTTAGATGTTGTTTTAGAATGCGTGCAGACAACCTTTTAACAATTTGACCTCTAATATACACAAAAGTATTTGGATTTGCCACGTGAAAATGATATTACTAGATTTTTCATCAAAAATACTTTCATATAGTTATATTTTGAATAATTGTTTACAACATATAATTTTGAAAAGTAATGGTCAAATATGTGTATTGGGGACTGTGTCGATGTCCAAAATGACGAATAAAAAAAGAACGAAGGTAGTATCATCATTCCCTGCAAAGTTGAACTCCGGCTAATCTAAGACTTCCATGAATTTGATAATTTGTGATGATCAGCTACATCTAAGATTTACATGAATTTGCAAAACCTCCATGAGCCATTTGCTCCTGAACTACTAGTATAGTTTGCATCCCGAGCCTCCAACTCTCTTCGTGCTGATGTGCACAAACCTTCACCGTGTTGATGCTCATTCGGTCATTCCATACCCATCAACACTTTCCCCAACGAGTGTATCTTCTTCCCATCACATGCATCCATTATGCCATGAGGGAAGCATTCATGAATGGTTTGTAAAAGTCCGGATATATATACCACGTCAGAGCTGTCTGGTCATCTTTCCTGAACAACAACGCGATGCGCTCCATGCACGTTTGATGTTTTGTATGAACTTGATGCTGCACAGGATCTCTCTCGAATAAGAGATGGAATTTTCAATTGGCAGGACGGCGGTCGTGGTCCTCTACATATGAACGGCTCATCATGGGAATCCAAGATTATTGATCTGGATCAGTTCGACATGTCGTGCGCTTATTCCACCTTGAATCCAGCAAGATAACTTTGGTCTTCTGTGTAGGACAACAATTATTCCATCTTATTCACATACTCCCTGAGACATTCTGTTCCAATACTCTAATCTGAGTCTTCCATCACGAAAGCTTCTGACTCCAGCCCAAAGGTCTAGTAATATTTTCCATACGAGCTCTCACGTGCCATCTAGATCTTTCAATCATGGACACGAACCAAGTCTAGGTTGCATTTTGGCTGCTGAGTTCCTGAAATAACCTTACCCAATCCACGATAGATTCTTCTTCAACAGCACTGTTCTGGCGTAATTCAGCATTGACATAAAACAATGTTATACTCGCATCATTTGGATTTAAAATTTTAAATGGTTTATTAGAGAGACCTAGCTCAAATTGGGTAATTGATCTAAAAAGGTACTTTTAAAGTGAGTTGTTTCAAAGCTATAGAGAGATAATTCAATCTTTAAATTTTGTTGCCTAACTTGAATTCATTGACATAAAACAATGTTATACTCGCAAGTAGTGATTAGTGAACCTCATGCTTGCATGAGAGAGCCCAGGAGATCAGGGATAGAGACCAAGATTTTGATTACTGGTTTTATATTTTTTTTACCGGGGCCACTTGTAGAACCGAAATGACCAAAAATAGGATGAAAATTTTAAATCAAAATTTAAAATTTTTGAAGTTAAAATGAAAAAAGATAAAATTCAAGCAAATCCAATTTTAGGCCGGTTTAGACTTTTACCGGGGTACCCGATAGAACCAAAATTGCCGAAAATCGGTTGAAAATCGGCCAGTAATCAAAACCTGCTAGAGACACACCTAGGTAAGCAAATGCATAACAGAAGTTTCTAGAAGTAAGAAATTCGGGTAATTTTTCTCTATCAGAAGTTCGTGGCCTGTACACTACCAGAATCGTCGAAGTTCCCGAGTGCTAGGAAGTTTTCCGAGTGTTTTGAATAATACACTCGGGAACTTCCCGAGTGCCTCATTAAACACTCGGGAAAGTCAAAAAACACTGAAAATTAAACTTTCCCGAGTGTCGGATAGACACTCTGGAAACTCGGCGGAGCAGCGGGAAAAATTATCTCCGAGTGTCGACACTCGGGAGCTAAAAATAACGGTCCACGCCATTTCCTCCCACCCCCGTTCCTCCGTTCCTCCTGTTCCCCAAACCCCCACCCCACAGATTGCAGCTCACCCTAATCCCCCGCCTCCTCCCGTCCTCCGCCCTTGCTTGCGCCGCCTCCTCGCCCGGCTCTCGGCTCCCTCCTCCATGGCGCCTTGCCCGTCTGCCTCCGGGCTCCCTCCTCTCTGCCTTGCCCGCCTCTCCGCCTCCCGGCTCCTCGCTCCGCCTCCCTCCTCTGCTGTGCTGCCCGACTCGCCTCCGGGCTCCCTCCTCCATTGGCCGCCCCATTGTCCTCCTCCTCATGGGCGCCGCCCGTGTCCTTCTCCTCCCGGCTCCCTCCTCCGACCGGCGCCACTCCTCTGGTAGGTTGAACCCCCTCTTGATTCCTCTGGTAGGATTGAGCTATTCTAATTAAAGCCAGCCAGCTAGCACAGAAGAACCGAGGAAAGATTTTGTGGAGCTTCTAAACTAAGTGATGATCTGGAATTCATTTTAATACATGTCTCATAATGACTTGGAGAGCTTGCTTCCTTTTGCACTCAATAGGCCTAGCTAGCAAGCCTACATATGTTCTCAGTACGAGTGCTTCACCTGCATATATGCATACATTCGTTGAAACAAAACGCATTACGTACAATTAACACCTTTGCAAGTGGGTTATGCATAATAGATGATCAGAAACTCAGATCCATGCATGGATCGTACACCAGGCATTGAATGGCAAAATTAAAGGCAGAATATATAGACATGTTATATATAGATGGCACAGACAATGTCATGTGTCTGTCTCTTGTCTGGATGCAATGATCAGAATGAGTAGGATCTACCCAGTTCATATGAAGGAGAAGTAATTAAGACTTGTAAAACAAGGCCCAAGGATTTTCTTTAATTTGCGCTCTTAATTTTGATCCCTCTGCTTCCTCCATATATGCATGCATGTAGTGGTGGTGCCATACACATCACTATATATCCTTCCCCTGATCACAAAGTCCCACACTAGGATATATAGCCAAACAGGAAAAGCAATATCATCATCGATCAACGCATTGTCTACTCAAGAACACCAAAAGCTAGCATACATGAGCTTCAATTCTACAAGCATGAGAAAATAAATATTGGCATATGTGCATTGAGGAGTAACAAAATTACCCTGAGCGATCACATAAAATTAAGAGGCATTTTTTACTCTCAAGTCACAGCAAGAATATATAGCTTTATTTACTCACGCATGCTCCATCAAAAGGCTTGTTGGTCTAGCTTGTTTGTTTAGCTATTAATTAGTTCCCTGTTTGAGATTGTAGTGAAGAAACTCTAAGAAGATCAATCATGCATGTTCAATTTACATTTAACTGCTGTGGAATGGATGGATTGATTATTTGACTGTTGTGGAATGGATGGATTATTTGATTGCTATGGAATGGATGGATTATTTGACTGCTGTGGAATGGATGGATTGATTATTTGACTGTTGTGGAATGGATGGATGGATGGATTATTTGATTGCTGTGGAATGGATGGATTGATTATTTGACTGCTGTGGAATGGATGGATTGATTATTTGACTGTTGTGGAATGGATGGATTGATTATTTGATTGCTGTGGAATGGATTTTAAATGAATTTGTCAAAATTCGGGTGCAGCAGGTGTGTCGATTTCCCGAGTGCCTCATCTCTTTCCCGAGTGTTTGGCACTCGGGAAATAGACCAAAAGTTTCCCGAGTGCCAACACTCGGGACACCGACAAAAAATTTCCCGAGTGTCGACACTCGGTAAATTGAAACTCGGGAAAACGATAAAAAAGTTTACCGAGTGTAGACACTCGGGAAAAATTGACCCATGGCAATTTCCTGCGGATCCGTCGGAAGCTTTCCCGAGTGTTTTTTTCGCCATGCACTCGGGAAAACCGCCACGTGTCAATTTTCCCTGGTTCGTCGGTCAAACGGGGGGGACATTCCCGAGTGTTTTTGAGCGTATTCAGTGTTGACACTTTCGGTAATAGTTCCGTTCTACCGGAGAAGCCGTTCGGCGTTATTTTTCCCGAGTGTCCACGTTTCCGAGTGTCTCGGATACACTCGGTAAATTTATATTTCGAGTGTAACACTCGAAACCGTTTTCTCCGACTAATATATCCCGAGTGCTTTTCCCGAGTGTGACACTCGGAAATATGTTTCCCGAGTGTTTCGCCCATTTTCCCGAGTGTTTTTGGCACTCGGGAAAAATCCTGTCTCTGGTAGTGGTACATCTCTGAAAGAATATCTAGAACCTAATCTTCCTAGAGCACTTCATGCACATGCAGAATCAATCAAAGATAGAACAATCTTATAACAAGATCCAAAACTATGACTTGTCAGTTGTCATGACGACTCATGAGCTTCCTCCGGTATGCTTTGCAGCGACGGCCACCAGTGCCTACTCATCTGCTGGTAGCACACCTTGCTGGAGCTCATCAGCTCCGCCAGCACCTTCTCGACCTGTCGCCCCTTGCCGGCCTTCTCCAGCAGCTCCTGGAGTTGCCTCCTCGTCACCCTGATCTTCACCTCGACCCGCTCCATCCTCTCGACGGCCGCCGTCCCCTTCCCCATCTCCTCCTCCTCCCACTCGTTGTCGTCCACCCACGACGCGGCGCCGCGCTGCAACTTGAGACAGTTCCCCATCTGCTGATGATCGAGCCGATCGATGGATGTATATATCTGAAGCCTAGAAACTCTCTTTGTAAGCTCTTGCTAAAGGATCTTGCGCCGGTTGTGTTTCTTACCTTTCTTTGTGAATTGTGAGAGGATTTGTGGATTGGTGATATAGTTTATTTATACGTGGAGCTGGAAGAGGTCGTAATAAGAGGGGGTGACTAAGAGAGAGGGGGAGAGAGGTGGTGTTAAGAGCATGTACAATTGATGCTTAGAGATGTGCGTAGCAAATAAAAACTGATTTTTTTTGTCACATAAGATAGATAAAAATGCTTATTTTGTTGCATCAAATGATTAAGTAGGAACTGGTGTTTAACGAGTACTTATATACATAACTATATCATTAATAGATATACAACATCTAAGCACCTATAAAAAGATGCAAACAAAATAAATTTTACATAAGTGTTCAACGACATAGTTATATTATCTTTTTTTAAAAAATATTCATGTACAACCATCTTACATTGTACATACCTAAAGTATGACGTGCCAAGGTGGAGTTGCGGAGATGGAGGTGGGGAGACCGACTGTCGCAGGCAGGGGCGAATCCACTGGGGGGGCTTCATCAGGCTGAAGCCTACCCTCCACCGGCGCCCGGAACCCCCCCGGCAACCCCAACCTCCGGCTCCGGCCAGCCCGCCAAGGCTGAGTCTTGCGTGCCTGCGTAAAGAAGAAGAAGAACTGAAGCAATAGAAATCAAACACGTCTGGGCCTTGCGCCTTGCAAGCTCCAATTGCCTAGGCCCAACTCAAACACCCACATCCCAACCGGTCCCACAGGACCACGGCCACACTCCCACTTCCCACTTCCCACTTGAGTTCCCTCATCCCTGTTCGTGCTCGGTGTTCCCCGTCCAAAAAATTCCCCAAATCCCCAGTCAATTGAGTGAGCCAGTGAGGAGAACTAGAGTCTAAAGAGGCACACCTGAGGGAGCCAGTGGCGAGATCTACCCATCTGGGCAGCCGACGGGGGCGCGGGGCAGCGGGCCTCTAGACTGGAGCCGATCAACCGAGGAGGGTAGGCACGCAGGAGCCAGGAGCGCGGATCTGTCGTCTGCCGTCTGAGCCTGAGAAGGACCACCGGTCGCCGACTCCCCGGAGGCAGGAGTAGGTAGCCAGAGCTGCAGGACCGCATGAGGAGGAAGATTGGAGGAGCCTGGAGCCTTGTGGTCTGGTCATTTGGTGGAGGATAAGGACTGGATGTCTAGATCTGCATCTGTCGAATGCCGATCTTGCCATCTTGGCTTGTCTCTGGGACTGGGAGTGGAGTGGCCGAGTGGAACATGTACTCTGTGTCTCTCTCATGTAGCAGTACATGGCTTGCCGTGAAGTGGCTGCAATAGCAGTACATCACAGAGAGAGGAGGGAGAGAACTAGTACTTCATAGTAGTACTCAGCAAGCCATGTGGTAAATGAATTATAGATGCAGGGTAAATCAGGGAATTGGGTTATACAAGTCTCTTTTTTGCTTTGCTTTTATTCATGTATAAATTTGACTACATAAAAAAAAATATAAGACTATGTTTGTTTCAAATTATTTTAGTGAGGCTTTAAGCCTACCCTCAATTTCCTTCCTAGCTTCGCCACTGCCCTCGCAGGGGCGGCTTCCATCTAGTCACGTGGACCGTCACAACAAGCCAGCGTGTCTTCCGGAGCGAGCTAGTGCGGCCAATGGGATGGAGGGCGCCCCGACACAGGACGGCTGAGATTGGGCAGAGGCGGTGGTGGGGACGGCGTGGTGGGAGAGAAATTGGTGGGGGAGGGGAATCTCCGGGCGTTTTTTCCACGCAGAGGCTGCGGGTGTGAACACAACTTTTTCGGGAGATCTTCCAGTGATATAAGGGGTGTTTGGATCGCTACCTGCTCGCAATTTGCCTGGCTGGAAGACCTCCTGTGTGCTGCCTGCTCTTCGTTTGCTTCATTGCTCGGCGAGCCGCTCGGTCGAGCACCAAAACGCAGGCGCTGGGAGCTCGCCTCCCGGCGACTCCATCCACTCTTAATTCCTTCGATCCAACGGTTTATTTTTCATTCACCAATTTTAGCATAGCCTTCCAACCAAACAACTCATCTTCAGGTTTGCCTGACCAGATTAAAATCATCTACTTTTCAGGCTACCTCCAAGCACCACTTTTTCTCAGATATAAAATCTAGGGCAACAACCAAACAGACCCATAAGCTGCTGCTCCTTGCCAGGATGGGATTCCTCATTCCTCTTTCCCCGCGCCGATGGTGTGACCAACTAACCATGCCGAAGTTGGAACGGCACTCGAGCTGCCTTCTCTGCGGCGATGTCTACCAATGTGCTCGGTTTTTGTTTTGGACTGAAATATGCTCGGTTTTAAATTGCACCCATTCGCTGAACGAAACCAAACAACTGACAGAATTAATAACACTACTAGTACTCCATTTTAGTTATTGCCGAGGGCTAGCATACAAATTATGCTTACGTGCCTTCTGTTGGCCTGTCCAAGCTTACAAGAACAGTGCTGGAAATTAGGTTCTATCTACAGGTTTTCTTTATTTGGATTTTATAGCCATTAAACATTTGCCATGATCTCCTGCATGGAATATGAGCACTCTTTATATATGCAAATATGCTTTTCAGCATATGCAAGCGTAGCCATTCCATTATACCAAATGCTTCACTCACTAGTCACTACACAACTCTTACATCTTACTAGCATAGTAGCATGCCTACATTTTGTTAGGATCGCTTTTCTAGTTATAATACATATATAGCCATATAGCTAGGGCCGGAAAATGTGCTGGCTTGAGTCAAGCTCGCCCAAGCTCAGTTTTAACTGTGGCCAGAGGCGGAGCTAGACCTCGGGCCTCTCGGGCCATAGCCCGAGGCCCAGCAAAAATCTGCATGTAAAAATATTAAAACCCATCATGTTGGTAGCAGTTTGGGCCAAAGCACAGCAGGCCGGCCCGAGGCCCAGGCCACTACTGGCTCCGCCCCTGACTGCGGCTCGGCTCGTTTAGAAACATGCAGAAACCATGTTAGGCTCGGCTTGAAAGGTGGCTCGTGACGGCTCACGAGCCTAGCTGTCAGAACTAGTTCCAATCCCTCCACCTCGAGTCCCAATCCCAACGGCCCGCGGGCGTGTCGCCGCCGTCACGGCTCTCATCTCCTCCCTCCTCGCCCCACCCGCTCCTTCCATTTCTACTATCAGGCGGCCACGGCGCAGACCCCACCGCGGTGAAGGTGGAGCTCTCGCAGCTCCTGCCAGCCATCCTCGATGACCTTGTAGTCAGCCAACTTGCAAAGTCACACACGACGGCGGTCATGTCTTGGCGGGGTCGGGATGACCGGGTCATGGGAGGACTTTGAATCTGGTGGCGGCATCACTGGGACGGTGGGAGGTGGAGATGGCAGTGGCTCCACCGGGCAAGAGGAGGAGGGACTTGGAGGGAGGCGGCAATGGCGGTGCTTGAGTTTGGAGGGAGGTAGGCGGCGGAGGAGATGAAGAGCCGCAGGGCACAGAGGATGGGGTGGCGGAAGGAGGAGGTGGGCAAGGGGGGAGGAGGAAAGTGCAAAGAGGATGGGGTGGCAAAAGGAGGAAAGCGGACGGAGGACAGGACGACGGAAGGAGGAGGTAGGCGAGGGGGAGGAAGGCGGAAGGAGGAGGTGGGTAGCGGAAGGACCGGAGGATGGGGCAGCGGAAATGGCGGCAGTGCCCCTTGATCTGGATGGATGGGAATCGCTTGATGGCTGTCTGTGCGCTGATCTGCGGGGATAGATGAGGTTGTAGTTTGTAGGGTTCACACGAAATGGGCCTCATTGTTTGCATGGGTTGGGTCGGCTAGCAGCCTATGATCCTACCGAGCGGCTTGAGCTCGGCTCGTAAATGATGCGAGCTGGGAATGAGACTTGACTCAGCTTGTGTACACCATGAGCCAAAGTCAAGCTTGGTTGTACCGAGTTGGCTCGCAGGTCTTGAGTTTTTTTTTCCAGCCCTACATATAGCTATGCACACTACGTAAATCAAGGGATTCTGTGTCGTGTAGTTGTACACACAGGCTTCCAATTGCCGATTTGCCCACAAGACAGGTTGCAAATGTAGAACTGCTGAAGACCTATGAGAGAATATTATTACGTCATTTCAGCGTCAGCCTATTTCGATTTTGGTGTTTTTTTTTCCTCAGAGTCAATTCCACCTATTTATTTTGACCTAATAATTGATGTATATCTGTTAACTACTAGCAGAACTGAAGCTCCAGGACACCCTAACATGTACGTCAATAGTGGCCAGCACATACGGAATTGTCGCACTTTGCTGGAAAATGCCACTTCCAGAGCTTTGTTGCGACGAGATGGGACCCAGAGAGCAACATGCGCGGTCAACACGACAGCAACACTATGGCCACCACTTCGATCGAAATTACTAACGGAGATTGATTGGTACATATATCGAGCAACCTTGATATAGACTGTCTTGTCAACGTGTTGGTGAGCTAGCTAGTGTGCATATCCATCTCCATTTTCATCGAGCTTTTTGCCTATTTTAGTACTTTTTATGTTTCTATTTTTAAAAATAACTCGTGCTTCAAACTTAATCTAGAAATGGTCTTTTTTTTCTCAGTGTCAGCACGGATGACATTGAGATGAACATGTCAGCGTCAAAAGGGTTGGCGTTGAGGTTTGAATCACGGAGTAGTAAGATGATAACTTATCTTCGATATCTATCTCTTTTCTCAGTGCCAGCTCTTCTAGTGCTAACATATTCATCCTCAATATCATTCGTGCTAACGTTGAGTAAAAGAGGTTGTTCCTAGAATTAGTTTTTCAGCATAGGCCATTTTTTAAAGTAGAATGAAAAATGGTCGAAATAGGCAAAGCATACATTTTTTTTTACAGAGTTTATGGAAAATTGACTTGCGAAAGCCTGCACGGTCAGCCGCAGAATGTGTGGATCAATCTGTAGTGAAGGTGCCCTTCAGACTAAATATGCTCAGACTATGAGGCTATTTGCCTAGAGTTGTTCGGGTCACGTCTCACCAAAAAAAGGATCGCTTCTTAGTTAATGTTTCATAATTTCGCAGTATACTACTTTTTCCACCTTTTAACTTGCCTTAAAAAGCATGATTAGCCAACTGCTGGTAGGTTCCTGAACGTTGCACGAAAGTTGTCTAGCAAAACTAATGCAGACGGTTAGCTACACAATATTGTTTCTTTAAAAATCATTTCCTAAAAGAAAATCAGGTTATTCATGGACTCAAGGACTTGACGGCGTCCTGTTGTTTATTTAGAATCTTCAATTTAAAAGTTAAGTACTTATGTACTTTATTTATAAGTTATTAATATAAATCAGAAATTCTTTCTCAAAATAGAAAATCTGGTTATTCTTGCCTCTTGCGGCAAGCATGCCCTCTTTTTTTAATGGCCCTCTAAACGAAGAGGAAGGAATTATATGTGTGTGTGTGTATATAACACTCCCAGTTTCCCATCTTAATTTGGTATGGACAGAACTCCTTCACAGTTTTCATCATTGTGTCTATCACCACTTTCCCTACTAATTTACATCGTTCGTTGCAACCGAACTAAAAAACATTACAGTAGGTCACAAAAAAAAACTGTGAGATCTATCAAACGAAGCTGCAAAGAAGCAACCGAGAAAAAGGAGGAACTCGATCGCCAACACCACGGTAGCTAGTGTCATGACTCCACGGCCTCCGGGATGCTCTGCAGCGCGGGCTTCCAGTGCGCCACCCTGCAGTGCTGGAGGTGGTGGTAGACCTCGCCGGCGTTCATGATGTTGGCCAGAAGCTCCGCCGCCGACCGCCGGCTCTTCCGGATGAGGCTCTTGTCCATCAGCTCCTGCAACTGCCTCTTGGTGATCCTGATGGTCACCTCCGTCATGTGCTCCGTCCTCTCCGCGGGGTTCCCTTCCTCCTCCGCCGCGGACGGCAGATCCCACTCGCCGTCGTCGGCCCACGACACGGCGTGCTGCGTCACGGCGCAGTTCCCCATGTATACGTGTATGCACGTACAGATTCTTCTTCCTCCTCCTCCTCCTGTGTTTCTTCTTGTTGCCGCTGTGCTGATGCTGCTTCTGCTTTTGGATTAGGTGGTCTTTGTGTGACCAATTCGGATGGGAGGTGCGATTTTATAGTTTTGAGGGAACCGGTCGGCACGACCGTCCCCTGCACGATGTACCAAACGCTTACGCCGCCCGGACGCTTACGTGGCGAGTAAGTCCTACGTGGACGCCGAGGTGGGTGGTGATGAGCGGGTGGGCGCCGTGGGGGCCCCGTGCGGCGGTGGTCTGAACGCGGGGACGAGGGGGATCTCGCATAGGTGGGGTACGGACGCTCGCGATGGGAACGCGGCTTTTTGCGGGGATTCTCCTGCACATCATGGGCTCGGCACGAGCCACCCGGTGGTGACATGGAGAGAGCGCGAGGTAGATGCTTAGCCGCGGCGGGGCGTGGGGGCCGGGTTTCGCCGCCGTGACAGCTCGTGCCGCGGTGTCGTAGCCGCGTGCTGTTTCCTTGGCGAGCGTCTCGTCGGTGGTGCAGACCGCGCCACAAACTAGCTGGCTGTAGGTATGTTCAGCGTGGCACTGTGCGTTTTTATATTAGATTAATATCTTATTTGCCACTGAAATTCGTCGGATCTCTAAAATGTTATTGTGAGACTATTCATTCTTTCATTATCATCGGATCTTTAACTTTCTTTCCGTTTTTCCCACCCCGTTAGCTTCGTTAGATTTGGCCGCAGTTAACCACTGAAAACTTATCAAAATGTCCGTATTACCCTCCCTTCTGCCTCCACCGTTCGCCACCTCGCCCGACCAGCGCTGCCTCCCCTGCCCTCGCCGCCTAGACCGACCCGTGCCGCCTCCACTCCTCAGTCCGGGCTCCGGAGATCACAGTGGCACCCCGCGCTCCTGTAGGTAGTGCTCGGATCGAATGGTTTCTTTCGCAAGATTGAGTTGGCCGTTTCGATGTGCGGTGAGATATGGATCGATCTTTTGCCTGCCCTGTTTCTTGCGGAAAGCCTTGATTTTTTTTTCCTTTCGTATTTTTGGTTTGGTAATTCTGAAGAAAAAAATCCCGGGGATTTCGTCTCGGTGTGTTGGTTTTTTCTTTCCTTTTCTGGGGAATTCTTCTTTGCGGTAACAATCTGATCTATTTATTTATGTAAATATCTGAGCAGAAAAGATGGAAACTTTTCTTGTAGGTGTAAGATCCTTACTTCGATTCCTCTCCTCTCGCTGGTTGATCGATTCTAATATAATCTCTCGTGTTCCTTTGTTTGATTAATCTTTTTTCGTTCATGTGTTTGCTGAAGCAATATTAGTCATGATGCTACGTTGAAGTTGTACTCCGAGAAATGGACGCGCGAGTTGTCCGCGAGCCACAATCGATGGTAGGAAACTGTCAGGTCTCGCTGGCTCGTCTGGTGGTTTCAGCGAGAGCACGACGGTGTAACGTTACGGGAGGAGTTCAGAGGCCAGACTCGATTCGTAAGACGTTGCATGCTCCCACGTCGGTGTCTGCCGTATCATGCCATCGCCAGGCTTAGGTAGGACTACTACTACTATAGTAGTATACTAGTAGTGCTGGCACTAGGCAACCTTGCTTGTCCGAAGGTCCATACTCCAGACACATGGATCGGCAGTGTGCATGATGAAGTTTACGATGAGGGAGTTGGCTTGGAATGATTGCACAGAGAAAGCTAGCACGGAGAAACTTCAGAGTTCAGAGCAAGGGTCGTACGCGGTAAACCGCCGAATTTCCAGTAGATGGCATGCCACTTCCAGATATCGATTTCATGGAGTTAATTAGTGGCTATTGGTGAAAGCCATTTGCGCACTGCGCCTCAGAGAATGGGAAGCAAATTCGCCGGTGAGGCGCTTCCGGCCGTTGGATTCGGGAGGGGTCCGGATGAGCGGTGCAGGCGACGCGGCCTCAGCTGAGGCCCTCCACTGCCGAATTTATTTCCCAGAAAATGCTGCCTCGTGACGACTGGCAGGTGCGGAGTGTTGAAGCGTCGTCGTCTGACATAAAAAGGTGGTCTCAGGCGACAGGCGGCGTGTGTAACTCTAGAAGAAAGGAAGACGTACCGGAGTTTTCTCCCACGACGTAAATCAATAGGAGGCGAAAAGCACAAGGTGAGCAGAATACGAACGAGAAATGAGCATCAGTGCAGTGCATGGGCCAGGGTGCGCACATTGTGCTTCAGACTAGTACCTCCGTACCGTTACATGTGCGTACAGTAGTAGCCTGGCAGTATCGGTAATTCTGGCGCTTAATTTGTGTGTGCTGTTCAAGAGTTGTAGTTGACGCGTTCTTATTCTACAGAAACATGCACATGAATTATCTGATTTAATATCATCTGGATCTGATTTAACCTTCATATCTGCTGGTTCCAGATCATGCAGGGTACTGATCAGCTCGTCAAATATCTGGTATAACCTTGATATATGCTGGTTCGAATGGCATACAATGCTGTCACAAACTGTTCGCGAGATCATCGATGCGCAGCTAGTAACTTAGCATAGCCTGAAATGTCCTCTCAAAGAAAAGAGAACTTCATGCGATGTGAGTATGTAACTCCTTCTCAGAAAGCTACAGAAGCCCAGGGACTGAAAGGAATCGCCTGAAGCGAATGTGAACAGAATACCTCAATATGACGAACCACTTTAATTCACGCTCCTGCATGTGGTTAGATGCGTGAGAGCGTGTCGTGACCTCCTTACTTCCCAGTCCCCACCAATCTGGTTCCTAAACCAGGTGCATCAACTGTCGGTAGAGCACAAGAGTGCAGGATTCTGCGTGCGCCTTCTGTCCTTTGTGGTAGTACTGTCAGCTGCTGTCTAATTTTGACATCCCGGTCCTCGTTAGCACTTGTAAACAACTCCTCTCGCTTCAGTTAATTAACCTTTTTTAGTTTTTATTATAAAGTTAACTTCCAGTGAACTTTATTTTCAATTCTGATCTTTTTAGTCACGCCACCACCCGTGACGTAATAAAACAACGTTGTTACGCCATAAAATAAGTCCACTAAATAGCACTTTTGGTCATATCACTGGTCGTGACGTGACCAAACAACGCTGTCACGCCATTGGTGGTGGTGTGACAAGAGTTTTCTCTGGAGACGGGCTGGCGTGACAGCGTTATTTTGTCACATCACGGGTGGTGGCGTGACCAAAAGCATCAGAATTGAAAATAAAGTTTGCCGGAAGTTAACTTTATAATAAGAATTAAAAAAGAGTTAATTAATAAAAAAAAATCACCGACACATCATGCTCGCGACCTATCAGGAATGGCTTTTGTTTCTCGGCGACCAAATCTCCCGGACTTCATTTTCTCAAGAAAAATGCAATGTAGGATGGTTGTTGTACTATGGATTGATGATTCATTATTCAGGCACTAAAGAACATAAGAATGATTTCGCTTTACACAACACAAAACAAAATGCAATACGTCTCTTCGGACCAAATAGATTGAAATAGGCGCAATACACAATAGGAAAAGGGGAAAAAAGCGATACTGGCATTGCGAGACACGTCTTTCACCGAAATATTACAATTGGAAAAGCACAGGAAGAAAGGGTAATGACACGAGAATTTAGTTTGGTCTACTAGGTGCAACAGCCTAACTTGTCTTCTAACCGAGAGTACTAATATAACAAAATTCCCCAACTTTGAGCGAAGTTTAATTAAACTGGTGAACTAGCATGGGTTACAAAAAAACTGTTGCACTAACTGCGCCGTGCAAACGACAAACGGTAATGCATGCTATATAAAACTTTGTCGAGTAGTATGAATTAACTGTGAGTTTGTGATCCACACAGTGGAGGCCAGCGTCATTCCTGGCATCACTCTTGCAACATAATCATCAAAACTTGCAACTTTTAGGTAGCAAAGGGGGTTTGCAGCAGCGACGTTGTGTAAGCCTCATCCTCGTGATAAACACAGGCTATTAGGGGAAGAAACACATGCTCGAGAACAGTAGAATAAGTAGTGTTTTGGTGAATAATTAGACGAAGTTCCGTATTAACAACTCACCGTCGAATTGAACTCTGAATTGTACCCTTGCAATTGGAGTGTACCATTGCATGCTTAAGTGTAACGAATTTAGTTTCCGTTCATCTGCAAGACTGTAACAGTATGACTGCATGAACAATCTTTTCAAAACATTCATTGACAAATGGACCCTGCATCCACCCAACTCAATGGTGCCAACTTGTCAGTTTGTAGTGCTGAATTTCGCAGCAGAGTTATCCTTGTGCACATAATATCAGCTGGCTCTCCATATCCAAATCAAACTATTTTGCTGAAGAGATAGAGACTTCACTTATTGAAGAGTTGATGGTAGAAACTTATTGAAGAGTCGATGGTAGAAACAGTTTGGTTTTCAGTCTCAGTAATCCACGAGCACGCTTTTCACGTTCCTCATGTTTCCTTGTGACACCTATTCTATATATTTCTATGGCATTTTTCAAGTGCATGCTGGAGTCGCAGTCAAAAACATGCTTCATGGTTGGGAGGCTCTTCAGCACATCAGCATTGTTGTGGCAACAAGCCAAACAATGGATATAGAATATCCTTTCTCCTTTGGACACATGCATATAAATGGAGGATCTAAAGAATGACTTTCACTTGAGAGTGTGGTCAAAATGAGTGAGACCTGCCCCTGTATGCCCTCTTGGACTCTTTATATATAGTTGGGGATGACTATTCCCTATCTTACTCTCTAATAATTACAAAATAGTACAGGTAAATTGGTGCATTCTCCATGTGTACAATGGACTAATACTAAGGCCCATCGTATGTTCTTGGCAGCTTAAGGGATAGAATACCTCATTCCATAGGCTTATGTTAAAGCCTTTTAGACCATCCTCACAGAGGGGCCGGCCACCCCACAACAAGCATCACCCGCTTCACTTGCAAATTTGCAGTCCTCCAAAAGAAGCTTCTGTTCTCGCCTTTACATTCAGTTTCTCAAGAGGACAAAAATCTTAAGAGAGGCTCACGTGTGGATGGAAGCGTTCGAGCGAACACTACCTACTTTTACTCATGAATCGGTTTCCTTGAAGAAAATTTCTATTATTCCTTAATCTAGGACATGCTCATATTTTTCCCTCCTAAAACAGCAGCAACTCTACCGATATGAAATCATCGCACAAGAATCTTGAGCTCTAACAACTTTTTTACAAGACACGCATCATCATCAAATAGAAGCAAAAGAAGCAGTACAGTTCCTTAAGAACTCACAATGTCTTGGCAGGCAACTCGTTGTCCAACTCCTAGAGCTGCAGGTGAGGTGATGTGCATGGTTTACCTAACCACAATCTTGGGTCGTGTGCAAATCTGATTAAACTTATGGAGAGCCAATCTCACACTAGACCATCAATCTTGAACACTTCGCAAGCGTGCAACCGTGGGAAAATGGTGATCAGAAAGGAATACTGATTCCTCTTTTCTTGTGTGAACGAAGTGGCACCAGTGGAATCTCCGGTAGCCTTGCCCGGTCAGATTCTCCCACTGACCAAGGGATCGATCATACGTATGCTTTGGTTGACCTTGGTGACACTGGTTCAAATGGTGGCTTTGTAATTCTGATGATTCATCACCTAATGTCTGTTTAGATGTCGCTTTGCGGCTTACCGAGGGACCAGTAAGGCCCAAGGTGGCCAGATCAGTTAAAAAGGCCGGGCCTGTGCAACTTCAGGAGCTTTTTTAGAAGCAATTTCTGACTTGAGGGAGCTTCTTTTTTTGAAACGAGTAAACTTCTGAAGTAGGAGTATATGCTACGATCACTTCAAAAATCATGGCAACTGTATTTGCAGAGTGCAAGCATCGCTCAGGATATTATAAACTTTGATGCTATTAATTTATCTTAGATTTGATCATTACTTGAATTTGAGGAATTTACAAATGCTTATAACAGAGAACACTGTTAGACTTATTTTAGTTGTCATGTGGTCAACTACAACTACAGGCTACAGTCATATCTGAACAAAGTTTTTCAAACTCCAACTTGGTAGGAGAGAGTGCACCAATGTTACATAAAAATATCTCAACCCATGCGTACATGAAAAATCTGCAGAGATCACGACCATAAACAAAAGCACACTTCATAAATGCCCAGTGCTCAGAACATCAGGGAGTTGTATTCTCGAAGGAAAAAAAGAACATCAGGGAGTTGACTAAGCAAAAGTTTCAGGCCTTAACCATTTATGATTCAGCTGACGTTACTCGTGCTAAACAACATATCCATTTCCTCAATTTCCTATCGATGTAATCGTCCATTTATCTTTTGATGGTCAGCAATTTAGTATACCTTGGGAATTACCACGTTCAAGGTTTCTAAAGTTCGAGTTCTCTTTGCAGAGCTAAGCGAAGTCAGAAACTCAGAACAGATATCCTGCTAACATGATATGCTCAACTAGCGATGTCAGGACGTGTGCGAGGATGTGAAAACCTGCCTTGGAACATCAGAATTAACCTGCCTACCAGTATCATCTTCACGCACATCAAAGTCAAAATTACACCATGCTCCCATTGGCCCAAATCAGTATTCCCTAAACCTCCACTAATCCCTGCATTGATTAACTGCACGCTTCCCTGATCCTGCCCAGCTCACAAAACAAGGTCAGAAATTCAGAATTCCCCATGGGATCCGAAGAACATCCACTCTACTCCCGCCTTCCAATGACTCGTATCGCAATGTTTAAACTTGGCAAAACCTTATTTGCAGATCCCTAAGCAAAGCATCTCGCCATCCAAAAGAAAGTCAGAGAGCATCCGAACATGCACTGTTTTCCACTCCTCCCAAGAGCTCAAATCACTGTGTCTGAACCCTGAACTTCCTTGTTTACCTCCAACCAAGAAAAGCCCCTTCCAATGTGACTGAACCGCCAACACCTGTCCTCCTCATTCTGCAGTAAAAGTAGTATAGTTCTTCAGAGAGAATCAACTTAGCAATAAACATAATCTCAGAAAGATCTCAGTTATCACGCGGCACATGCTTTGCTTGTTTGCTTGATGCTGTAGTGGGCCACTTTCCACGCCATATGATGATTACGAGTTGCAAATTGCAACTAGTATATACAAAGCCATAACAACTATAACGACGGGTTGCAGGAGAATTGGTTATTTGGTTGCAAGCAGCAACATCGATCAGCTTCACTTGGGGAGTTCAGTTAATAGTTACCCAACTGTGGAATGAACTGTCTAGATCAAGTGGTGTGAGGGAGGGTAATTTGGCCCAAGTACAACTCAATCTGAACTTCTGAAGCTTCCAGTGCGAGCCTTCGAGAGTTGATCCGATTGTGACAAAAAAAGATTATCACATTCGCTACTTTTGTACTTCTGCGCAATCAATACAATGAGCTCTTCCCGTGGGGCATATACACAAACATGAAAAAGTATCAAACATAGAAAAAACACCAAACACTATTGACAAATTTAATGTTTGACTATTTCAACTTGTACGGGCCCATGCCATTCAAAAGAACTACTAGCAGTACCAAGCAACTGAATATCCAGCGGGCTACTATTCTCACTGAATTAGCACACAGTACTGGACCGTTTCGAGTTTTTTTTTCTTAGTCGGTACTGTTTCGCGTTGGAATAGAAAAACTAGTTCTATTCAGAGTGAAAGTGCAAAAATGATACCGTCGACGTATCAGCAGACGATACGTGCCCCTTGCCACGTCCCTATCGTCCGAACCCCCCTGTTGCGCCCCACCGCGCAGCAGCCGGCCTACCATGCGCCTATTGCACGGCAGGTGGCATGCTCACGCCAATTGCCGCTCGGTGCACGCGTGGCAGGCCAGCTGTCGCATGTTGGGGGCGCGACAGGGGGATCCGGGCAATGGGCGTGGCGGTGGGCTATTTTTGTCGATTCATTCGTGGAGAGCTATTTTTTGCTATTTCATCGTGAAACAGTGTCAATTAAGCTAAAAACTCACCCGTTTCTACCGATATGCAGTAGGCATGCCACGTGTCTAGAGCCCATCGGTTTCACATGAGTTCTCCCCTAATAAAAGAGCACACTGTTACGAAATCTAGTTATGGGCAAACGACTAAATTGCCTCTAGAGGGCTTTCATCCCTATGGGCTATATATATAAGGCCCCCCGTGTACAACAGATAGATAGATGAATAAAGATAGTGTCTCTCCTTTATGTACTTGTGTTCATTGTATCTCTTGGTGTTCATGTGATTGTTCTTCGTGTGATTGAATTGATTGTCTCCTAACTACGACATCGATGATTCAACACGTTATCAGCAAGAATTGCTCTTCAAGCAAATCGGTATGTCATTCGAAAATCCATCTTTTCAATCCCTAGTTTGCTATTAGATTAATCTAGTAGATTAATTTGTGAACATGAGATTATACTGGGTTTACTGTTCATCATAATTTGTGATCACTTTTCACCTGTTATAGAGATTAGTCCTTAATGTGGATTGGATATGTTCCTGTTCAACGAACAGAGAGAAAAAAAAAAAGAAATAATAATACGAGTTGCGTGGCTGCCAGCCACCACGACTACCAGCCCGAAGCTGCGCAGCCGCTGGCCTGCTGACGGCGCCCACTTGTGCGTAGCCATAGCCGCCACAACCGTGCCCCAAATGCCGCCAGCTGCCATAGCCGTGCCCCAAATGCCACCAACCGCGCGCGCGAAGCATCTTCCGCCGCCTAACGCCGGTGATCACAAGACGCCCCAGAGGTCACCACCATCTTGAAGTCGCGCATGCCACATGCTACCAGCCACGCACCTGTCGTGTCGTCACCGCGCCCACACCTCCGTACGCCACCTCGCCGGCCTAACGCCACACGCCATCTGCGCCAGGCGCTACTCGCCGCCGCATGCCGCCGTCGAATCACACGCCATTGTCGCGATGCGCCGATCCGAAGCACGCGCCTCAGTAGTCTGCTCGCCGCCAAACGACGCCACTGCCGCACCGGCCTCAACCCCCACCTCCCCCTCTTGGCTGCTGGCGCTTGGCCTGGCGCCAATAATGGCGCTAGGGAAAACCTAGCACATGTAAGATTTTTTTTAAAATAATATTAATTTTAAAGATAATTACAAAAAATAGTAGAATTTTATTTTATTTTACAAAAATAGGTGTCTGTTGTCATTTCAATTAGCGATTGGCGATAGGCTCCTATCATCATTTCAATTGGCAACAGGTATCATGTCGCCAATTGGAAAAGTAGGGCGAGGTTCCTGTCATCAATTGAACTGACAACAGGTGAATTTCACCAGTTCAATTAGCGGTAGGGCCCTATTTTTTATGTCTATAGAATTCGGCCTAAAGATTTAGTGTATTTTACCAAGTTTTTTGGTAATACCTTGAAATGTCCGCATAGTTCGTAATATGAAATTGGAGAAGATAACGAAAAGTGAAGTAGAGAATGCGAGATCGGCGGCGCAATTTTGAACGCGAGTTCGGCGGCGCAATAACAGAAATATCCCCCTGCGGAGTGAAATGAAAAAAAATCTGGGTTTAGGGTTGCCATGCGCATTGTTGTCTCGATTGTATTGTTTGTGGAACCGATTCCCTCGGGAAAAGATTACGTAGTATTCAATAGTCGAAATATTTGGGACAAGGGATTTAAGTTCAAAAGACTTCATAATTTAATTGCAAAATACATAGCGTGTTGGCTTTGGTTACGTACATTAGAAACACCAACATGCACGAATCCACAAACCGAAATACACATACAATACATATGCGCCTTTTTGGAATAAAAAAAAGGTTGATTCGAACAAAATTGATCAGTCCTAGCGGCCCATCGGTCCCTTCCACTTGTCTCTGGACTGCCCGCAGCGGTGGCCAGTCTTGAAGTCAGCCATATTCTGTGAGCCGGGTTGGACGATTGAATGATGTTAGGATGGCATAACATAGGGCCAAATTAATAATCAGGATGCATACTGAATATAACTTACCTCTTTGATCTGGACTGTGCTCGGGCGATGAGGAGTGCTAGGACGGCTGTCGGTCTCACTAGCAGGAGCCTTCCCCTTATGCGCCGCGCGCTCGACCCAGTCATACTCAGCTTCCTGTTCGGGGGTCCTCTACCACCATCCTGCTCTCCTGGGCTCCTTCGGTGCCTTTTCAGTAGGGTCTAGTACGTAAGGTTTCCAGCGTTTGAAGGTCTCGACTCGTATAGCATAGTTCAACATGTACTTTTGCTCTATGAACGCCCTATCATACATGTTCAGGCCGTCGATCCATTGGAAGAAGTTGTATCTCATCTCTGGCTGTCATTATGCGTTGATGTTAGGGATTTGTGGAATGGAACGTAAGATGTGAAAAATCTATATGTGTGCAAGATTCGCGTACCACGACGTTTCCGTACATGTAGTACGCTTGAGCGGCCATCACTGGGTGTGTTGACTGGATGATCTTAGCTGGTTCTTCGCACATACATTGCAGGTGTGGAAACTCCAGTGGTACTGGTGCATCCTTCATAGAACAATCCGGGTAGGGTTTAGCCCTCTAGCAAGTCACTTCCGCAGCATTTTCGTGTAGAAGTTCAAAGACGAGTCCGACATCTCCCACCTCTCAGTTGTGTGAACCAAGCTTTGGTGAAGCGTTGGGTGTGGTGGTGTAGTGTTCTCCAGATCTCTTCCCCCCCCCCCGCCTTTTATAATGGGTCATTTCGGTCTGAAAAGGTGGCATGACGGAGTGTGGTATTTTCGGTCTGCAAAGGTAGCATGGTGGTGTGTTGTCTTTTGGGTCTACAAAAGTGGCAGTTTGTGGTGTGCCGTGGCGCGTTATTTTCAGTCTGAAAAGGTGGCGTGGCAGACTGTGGCCTTTTTAGTCTGAAAAGGTAGCGTCGCAGTGTATTGTCAACTGGCTCTACAAAAGTGATAGTGTGTATCGTGACAGGGTGCGGTCTTTTCGGTCTAAAAAAGGGGCACGATGGAGTGTGGTTTTTTCGATGTGGAAAGGCAGCATCAGTCTGCATAAATGGCTGTGTGTGGCGTGACCTGGTGCAATCCTTAAGGTCTGAAAAGGTGGGGTGTCGTGATGCTGACTCTCTCACGTGGTTACTTTGATTAAGCTCGAATTATTTTGATTAAGCTCGGATTATTTTGATTAAGCTCTACATACCGTATTTAGCTACTCTGTAATTTTTACACACTTTTAATAGGTATCTTGTTATTTTTAAAGGTATCTTCCTATTTTCCTATTTTAAAACGTATTTTCGGCACTAAAAAAACATTTACCGTGTAAAAATGAAAACTTACCTAGCTAAAATGATGTACTACATCAAACAACAATACAACTAAAATAATCTATTCCACTGAATTCTATGTCACTATTTTTATTTGCTAACATACAAGATTTCAAATTTAGGTACAAAGTTGCAAGAACATTTACTTGTAGAATAGGCGGCCAGATCTGCTGCTCTGACTTTCTCTCCTCTGTTAGGAACCGACAGAGCTTCACGACATTTCTTCTCCCCTCTCCTCCGCCCTGCTCTGTTTTTTTAGAATTAAGATGATTTTTCCATCCAATTTTGGGTGTTTATATAGCCAGTCCCTGTTGTCATTTCAACTGGCGATTTGCACACTCTTCGATGCAAATCATCAGTTGAAATAGCGACACACTTTAGAAATGGCGATCGGCAAGACATAGGTGCCTGTCGCCAGTTCAAATGGCGATAGTAGTCTGTCGCCATTTGGAATGACAACATGCACATATTTTTGAAAAAAAATTGACTCTTTTTTTGTAATTATCTTTAAAATGAATATTATTTTTTTAAAAAATCGCACTTTGCAAGAAGAACAACTCAAAGGGGCCAAAAGAAAAAAAAGGCCCATCCCAAAACCGAAGAAAAAAAAAGAAAAAACGGAAAAAGAAAAAAAGAAAAGTAAATAATAATTCCAAAATTTTAAAATAAACCCTTGAAATTCTGAAAATTACGAGGAAATTTTTGCTGATAAGGAAAATTTGCGAAAAACCCCCTAGAGTTTTGGGCAATTATGGCAGATTTCATATTTTTATATATTCTTGCAGAATAACCCTTCATGAATCCGATTTTTACGACAGATTAGTAAGTTCTATGGTTATTTTTAATCTAGTCCTTGTATTTTGGTTATTTGCTTTAATAATATTTATTTTTGCGCAATAACCTTAAATAATCGTAGAAACTGAATTTTGAAGGTATGTGAGCTTCCATAAATTGTGAAATCTTAGACCTGTTACACCTTGGAAGCATCATATTTTTATGGTTTATTTTCCCTTATATTGTGTGTTTGGGAAAGTATTTAATGGGTTTAGTAATTCTAAAAATTGCTCCCAGACCTTAAAAAGTTATCGGAAAATCCCAAACATACTAGGAAAATTATGGGAAATCTATAAAATTGTTTACTAAATAGATAAAATTAATCTTTACTATTTTTGCACTCGTTTCATGCATTTAAAATGCTTTACCAGCTATAAACATATAGAAAATCGAATAAATTATGTGGGACATGTTTGACATCGCCAAGTGGATATTTGTTTATCCTGGATGACAGTAATGATAAGCCCATATTATGCTATGTGGAGACCTACTGTAATCTCCTAGTTATCTCTTAACTTTGTAAAGATGTCGTTTTCTTGCATGAGTTGCATTAGTAGTATAGATTCAGCTCCTGTCGAGCTTGGCTCTGCTCCTACTGAACATCTCTTATCTTTTGCTTTAGGATGGAACCTTATGTACTAGATCGTTATTTACAAGATGCCATGAATAAAATAATGGTCTAAATTGTTCTATTGAAGTCTTATCTCCTGCTGAATAGTTGATTAAATCTGCTTAATAGAACTTATTGCCAGTAGCGTACCTTACCTGTACTAAACTAATCTTGCATGTAATAAATTTGGAAACCGTATGCCTGAAAATTGAAAATAAGTTGCCAGGCCTTGCTAACAAAATGTTGGGCATGTACTCTTGATATCTAATAAGCCTCAATTCACTAGCTTGTAGTGCACGGATGCCTGGATGGCAAAAGGAAAACTATTTTTCTCAGTGGCACCGGACCAAACCTAGTCATATGTTGATCTCTGATGGATCACTTTGGCTAGAAAAACACCATACTCTTGAAATAAATACAAAATAACTTTAGTCCTAAGACTTGAAGTCTATATAAAATTATCCTCCACCACACTGATTTTTTAATGAAAGAACTTTGTAAGCAGAGTGTTACAGAGTATATATTGGTTTCACGCCAACAAAATTGTACTCCTATTGAAGTATGATTGCAAATATTTAACTCCAAATTGATTTCAAGCAAATGCCTGATGCACACGCTATCACTTGAGATTTTACAATTGGCATGAAAAGGGGGAGGAAATTGGGCATGTGTGGGATATTGGAAGTTAAAAGGCATAGAAAATTATTCAAAACAAGAGTCATGATAGGTAGTGGCATATCCTAGGTCAAAGCCAGAGGGAATAAATTAATCTAGTTTATTTTGGGAGATAATTAAAGTAAATTGTATGATTATTATCCATATCCAGTCGATATGGAAAATGACATTTACGTAATTGTCGATACCCATGCTGTTGGCAACCATAATCATTGCCTCCACGAAGGACAATTGATTTGTGTCTTCAACAATATGTTAACCAATAGCATTCGGGAATCCACACGGCAAATCAACGGCCACTTGACGTAATCGCACATATGCCGTGTTCAGCTATGCACCGAAGCGTGCCATACTCATCAGAAATGATACACGCATAAATTTGTAAGTGTAGTATGCAACTGCATCACGACCAAAAGCCATATCACTTGCTTGAAGCAAATATATCTCTCGAAAGAAAGATGACATATTGGACTTTGTTGATCCTGAATGGTCTAAATTTGGCCATAATGATTATGGCATTACAAATTAAAATAAGCCATACAATTTGTCTCTCTTAATTAAATTTAATTTGGTGCTCTTGTTGAACAATAAATATTTTCATTGAATAATTGTACTATTTGGGTGATTTAACTAAGATTTGAAGTCTAGAAGAAAATCCAGTATTTCTGTACAGATTAACTATGGTCAAATATTTTATATCCCAGCATTATATTTATGTTCCTAAAGAGCATCCTGTACTTTTATGCTGTTAGAACACACTGCTTATGACCATAAGAAAATATGTTGCATAATTATAAACTTGAAGTTTAATGATCCAAATTATTTAAAATATGGTATGAATAATGGGATCAAAACTTGGGCGAATAATAAAGAAGCTAGTCTATAGAATAAGTCTGTCAACTCTCGAACTCCCGTATGGGACCTTCGTCGCAGATCAATAACCAACCCAAAGTTTGAATTACCTACAGAATGTTGGGATCATGCAGTTTTCTTGCCACTGCACTAACAGAAGTCTTGCTCACTGCATATAATTACCAAACCCCTTATTGAAAAATCAAACATTTTTCACATGTTATCACCATTGTAGCATACACCTTTGGACCACCACCAGTTGTTGGAGATCATATTGGATCTGAAATTCAATCAATCATGTGCCCATAATAGAGGAATTTTGTGGTATGGTATTAATAAAGATCGAATCTCGGTATTAAGGGGAGACAAATGCCTAAAAGTTTGAATTCCATTGTATTTTCTAGAAGGAAAAGATCTTTAGTACGAAGATACAAGCACTAGTCAAGCTAAACTTAAGGTTTAGTTTATACTCCTGTGCGCCTGAAGCGGGGAGCCTGCCAGATACTTTTCAATTATGGAGGAGTTACCACAGTGTTTACTTGTTGTAAATACATCGCTAAGAGTGGAATACCCCGGGTTGAATACTATATCCACCTCTGCGAAATTGACTTATTGGTTCTTGATCTAAAATCTGTAGGGACACCTACGAGTTTAAGATTTAATGACACTAGTCTAATCAATTATTAATCACTCCTCTAACTCTCTTGAAGAGAACTCACCTTAAAGGTGAAATATATCATGAAGAGGTCCATCTTGAAGATGAAAGCCCCAGCAACTTGATGTGCACATATTACAATGCTAGGAATGTGGAACTACCAAGAATCTTTTGTTTCAAAAATGACAAAGAACTGGTTAACACTGAGATACTGTAACATCCCAATTTTTAGGAGTTTTTGAAAAATTCAAAATAAAAATAACCATTTGGTTTTGTTGAATTGCTAAAGCTTAACTTGGAGATTTTGAAAATCGAAAGTGAATTAATATGAATTAATCAAACTTCAATTAATTCGAATTGGGTTTATTTTGATTTAGTTGGAGTTCCTTGGTATTTGAAGTCCTTTCTCTCTGTTTGTTCCGAATTCCTGTCGACCGTCCCTTTCCCTGCGAATCCTGCTACACCATCCTCTTGGTCACGACCATCCTCCCGTTTTTCAACCAGCCTTTTGGTGCCGACCATCCTCTCGTTTTCGACCAGCCTTTTGGTGTCGACCATGCTCTCGGTTTCGACCACCCTCTTGGTTTCGACTGCCTCTCGGTTGTGGATACCCTTTCATTTTTAACCATCCTCGTCTCGGTGCGTCTTTCCCTCTCTCTCTTTTTCCGCAGCGCCGCGCGCATTAAATGCCGTCTGCGCATTAAATGTTGTTGTCTCTGTCGTGCCATGCGCATTAAATGTTGTCATCTCTGCCGCGCCACCGTGAATCTCGTCGCTCCTCGTTGTCGCCCGATTTCTCCTCTTTCCTCTATAAATAGAGCACTAGGGAGCCCTTGCCCTCCTCTTGCTTTCCCCTCAACTCTCCCTCCCTCTCTCGCCCCCGTTTCGTCGTGCTGCAAGTTTCATCGTCGAAGAGTTCGCTGGAGTCTGCGCCATCTTCCACCTCCTTGCCGCCGAAGAGTTCGCTAGAGCGCCCGCGCCGTCTTCGACCACCATTCGCCGACCTCCTCCAGCCCCCTCCTCCAGTCTCTCTCTTGGTCCTAGTGAGTTTCCCATATCGTGTTCTCCCTCGTGTTCTTTCGACCACGTCGAGTAGTCGAATCCTTCCTTCTGACCACCTGTAGTCAAACCTCTTTCGACCAGGTAGTCGAAGCCTTCCGACCAGTTCAACCTCCTTTCGGGGGCTTGTTCTCCTTCGTTCGAGCTCCGATTCGAGTGATTCAAATCTCTGAAAACCTCTAAATTTAGTACCTTTCTTTTGGTTCTAGTTTGGTAATTTCTGGATTTTATTTGAAGTTATTTTATTTATTCGGCTCTTTTCGCACGTATAGATTCCAGCGTTTCTGAAGAGTTCTTGGACCCAATGACCTCGACTGAAGCATCTCAATTCTTCAATGAAGGCAAGTCGTAGACCTTTGATTATGTTGTACCCAGTTTATAAAATTATATTGTTTTATATCAAAATGCATGGCTAGTTGTATAAAAATAGTTTGGGAAATAGCTAAATACCTGCTCGACAGTATGGCTCCTTAAATAATTGTGATTGACATGTTAACAAGTACCCTTGGACACCATAGGTTGGGTATTCTTAGTTGGACATTATTGTAATACCAACATGCGTGCGTATTATGCTTAGTCATGCTTTAGTTATGCGATGTCTCTCGATCACATGATTTAATGATGGTAATTTGACTTAATGATATATGAAATTATGGCGCGACCACTGTTATTAAAAATTATTGTGCCCTGGCAAGGGTTGCTATTTGGCCAAGTTGACCGAAAATGATTTATGCTCGGGCGAGTGGTCAGTGGTGAAGGTGGGTGCAGGAAGCACATTGGGATGAGGTAGTCTCATCTGAGTAACCACTAAGGACTTAACTTTGTGTGCCATTGATCTGGGCCATACCGTGCAACCACATGTCCAGGATAGGGTGGACCTGGCCAACAAATTAGCAATGTTTTGGTTTGGTTCTGTCGTGGTGGTGTGATCTCCGAGTTTACGGAGGGGTTCACATGGCACAAGAGGGGGTCCAAAATGGTGAAACCTTAGCGGGCAGAGCCAAGTAAAAACAGAACTTTGTAAAGGCCTTGTGATAATCTCTTAGTCGCACACCTCGGAAGTGTGTGGGTGGACAGTATAAGATGATTATCTCTTGTGGGTCAAACTGTACAACCTCTACAGAGTGTAAAACTATTCGATATTAGTGTCCCTGGTTACGAATAATGCCTAGTGATTCCACACGAGGGGTAGCTTTTCTCAAAATTTGGTCTTGGGAAGCGATCTGGTCGTGATCGCTGGTTGGGAAGTGAATAGGGTGTTCACATGTTGTTTCAAAGAACTTGATTACCTACGTATTAATATTTCAAATTGTGCTTTACGACCTACTTACTATATTTGCTGTCAATACTGCCTTCTGCAAATGAAACATAAAGCCATCATTGTCAAGCCTTGCAGGAATACTACGCACATACTGTTGGACCGAAAAGGTGACTAGAGGGGGGGGGTGAGGAGCACGATCTCTTTTTCACCTTAATTGAAATTCAATAAGATTTTACTCCAATAGCTATGAATATTAATATACAAGCACAGCGGAAGACTTGTATTGAATCCAATCAAAACCCCGAAGCAAATAGACCAAAATCACAAAAACTCAATCCCAAATTAGTTGAGTGGTCAGACCTCTATGTACCTAGCGGTCTGACCTCTTCATGGGATGTCTGACCACTAACTAGTTGGTAGTCTGACCTCCAGCCTAATAAATAGTAAAATAAACCGAACTCAAAATCACAAATTGGTCTAACTTTTGATTCACAACTCTAAACTTCATGAAACTTGGAACATACCTTCTTTAAGATGTCATGAACCTATTTCAATCAATGATCATGAAGATCATTACCAAAGTTCCGACCTTTTTTCGTTTGAGTGAAGGTTGCTTCAAAACCGAGTCAAAACCAAAATATGATCCAAAACTTGCTCGTGGGTAATAGATGATCAATATGATCCTAGATGCATTCCCACATGTCACAGCAAGCAACATCTAGGCTAGAAACCAAAGGAAAACCAACGGATCAAGAAAGTCCCAAAAATCACCAAATAGAGAGCAAGAACAAGAATAGACTCATCTTTAGGAATCTTGCTTGTATTGATTTGAGATTGAAGTTGGTTTACAGCTACTCCATCCTAGAGAACAAAGGCTCAACACAAGAGCACACAATCAATCTAACTCTCTAGAACCCTAACCTCTCCACTATTCTCTCCTAACCCTAAAACACAAACTAGGGTTTTAGATATGAGGGTTGGGAGGTGCACAACTAGCACCCTCTCCTATTTATAGTGGAGGCTAGTTTCTAGAAGAATATCCCTAATGGGCACCCGTTAAGCCCACACACAAGCGGGTTTCACTTACGCACGTATTTTAAAGCGTCGTCTTCATCTCCTATTGACCTAAACCGCTTCTCCTTGCGCCGTCTTGCGACTCGGGTTAGCGAAAGGTTACCAAGGCGGTATTTAGGTGAAGTTACCAAAATATCCCTTCTTGATCCTTCTCCGAAGACCGAGTCCAATCTTCATGAAGAAATCCCATACTTCGCCACATGTAGGATGATCAACGGTTCTCTTCATGTCGGCAAGTCTCTCCCATCCGGCTCCCACCGAAACCACCATGCACTTGCACCGACCCCCACGCCGCTTGATGCAACCCGTTGCACCGAACTTCCCCTTCGGTCATCCTTGTCCATTTTGCGCTATGCTTGAGTCTTCTGACTTCATCCGGCATCCTCGATCGTTCTGAATCTCAGCTCTCCAAGCCTAGTCCCGATCATCCTCACTGTTGACCATCGTTAACCTCCAAGCTTTCTGGACAACAATAGACAAAGAAATCCATTCCGGGAACAAGTTCTTCGCAACTTGACCCACGTTAGTCAAAATATGCATCATGCAACACATATGTACTGAAACCCATGAACTTGACCAAGTTGGCCGACGAACAAGTCAAAACTGGTCAGACCGCCACCCATTGGCCGGTCTGACCGCCACCTGGCCAGTCTGACCGCCCAGCCTGGGGACTTAGCCAAATTTCCACTCTAGAAATCCGAAACCTTTTGGAATGTTCAAACGAATAGAACTTTTGACTCGAGGCTCCAAAAATTATGAGACTAAGTGTACGAGAATCCCCTCTCTTGCCTACACCCTCTATTTTTTGCCCAGCTATAAACTCAAAAACATTTAATGGCCGGTCATACCGGCCGACCGCCGCCCATCGGCCGGTCTGACCGCTAGCCACTTGACCCGAGGCTTGGCCGGTCTGACCGCCAGAGGTAGCCGGTCAGACCGCCACATAGGCCAGTATGACCGCCACCTTGGCCGGTCTGACCGCCTGGAACCTGACAGCATTTGAACTTCGCCGAAAATGAATGTTTCGATAAACCTTCAACGCCATTGCCAATTATATCATGATCCTAAGATCGTGAGCATATCCCCATGATATCCACACATACTGTTTCCTACGACTTGTTAAGTACTTTATGTACTCGCGGCTATACACCCTTTGTTGATCAATCGTCGAAGAAGAACCAGGGAGCACCGAGTTCTACGAGGAGGATTACTTCGAAGACCATGCGGACTAGGCCACGTCCTCCACTCGATTGCCTGTGGGCATGTCGGATGGCCTCCACGAGTTGTTTTGTTCTCCGCTGCAAGTTGTACTCTGTTGACTTTTAGCCTTGCGTGGCAAAGCTTTGTAAAAACCATGACCGTAAGGTCCCTTTTGCTGTTAAGTAATATTAATTGTCTGCTTCATCGTTAATTTTGTTGTATGGATATGATTTCATCTATGTTGCAACTGTATGAGCTAGCTACTAATCATGGGACTAGTTCAGTATACACAGAGGGTCCCGGGGCTACATATCCGGGGTCCCGACAGAGGTGGTACCAGAGCTATATCGACTGTAGGACGTAACTATAGTTAGCAGAGTCGTGTAGTCAAAAACTTCAAAATTTATTTTATAAATTAAACCAACCGAATAACTAGTTGAAGATTCGTTGGGAGGATATCCCAAGACAGCTTTCTCAATCCGTTATGTACTGTACGAGTTCACGGTTATGTCTTTTGGATTGACCAATGCCCCTACTTACTTTATGAACTTGATGAATAAAGCATTCATAGAGGGTCCTAGGGTTGCATATCCGGGGTCTCGACAGATACCCTCAATTTGGAGGATATAGGAGAAAAGTTATTGACAATCACTTTGCCTCTACGATTGGTAAAGTTTCTCTTATGAGAATACAGATCTGGAACCAAAGTCCATTGTCGAGCGCTTGTAGCGTTCATATCAGGTCACATAATGAAAGCATATAAGGCTGAACCATAATTCCTAAATAAAAGTCTTGGAAACAGATATTCAGACTTGATGGGTCATCATGAAGATAATGAAGTGGTGAAAGCTATGGTTCAAAGGTCCCTGTAGAGATTGTTAGTCTTCTATTATGAATGATATAATGTTCCGTTGCATAATAATTCTGGTAAATGACATGAACAAATAAATAAAATATGTAGTCAATGGATTCTAAAAATCCTTGATGAGATCTTCGGAGGACTCAAAATTCTTATTAAGAAAGGAAACAAAATTACAATATATATAAAACTCATACCTAATAGTCTCTTACCTATAGTAAGAGCATCTCTTGGAAGATAGTGCATATCCTAGAAGAGAGAACATTTTCCTGAAGGAAAATGATCTTACCAGTCAATCTCTTAATTACACCAATGATTATATGATCCCTACAAGTGGACAAGGACCCATCAAGACTCAAAAGAATGAAATGAGGAACCTAAAGATCAGAAGTGCGCCACACAAGCACTTATAAAGTGAATCTTCCATTAGAAGTTAGTGGAATGGTGGTTTCCTCTAGTACCATGAAGGTGTGACATACATTGGTGATATTTGCAATTAATCCTCTAAACAACAAAACTAAGACTGGTTATATTTTACTCTAGAGTGATACAACTATACTTTATAGTTATGCAGAACAGACTATTCGTTGTAACTTTAACCACCCAGAGATAGTTTTAAAATATTAAGACCCTGGAAGATTTTGATAAATCACATCCGAAAGGCATACGACTTTGCAACTAATATTACACTATATCCTCTGCCAGGATAATCTTCTTGTGTTGCATAATCAAATAATGGTATTTGATAAGTTAAGCATTTTATTCCCTAATATTGTTTATCTTGAAATCTCCAGATGAGTAATCGAATATCTGTATATAAGACTCTGCATTGTGATAATCCAGTAGATTTGATCACAGTATTCTTGCCTGTGTTTATTTTTGAAAAATGTATGAATGGCATTGGAGCAACAAGACTTCAGCAGAAGTTGTCTTTAGGGGGGCATATGCTAAACACTGATAATCATACTTGAGATTTTGAAAATATTAGTCAATCCTAGAAGGTGTTGATACAATAATTAGTGATTAAATTCATCTTGAAGGTTTTTACCACTTAACAGTTTAGATCCAGTTGATCGACAATGTAAAGATCATGAAAATCATGCATAGATCCTAATGGTCATTACTAAATTCTAAAGATATCCGTCAAATCTCTATAGTGAAAAATCACATAATGGATTTATATTATTTTGTGGTGGTGTAGCCATCTCTTGGCGGTCATCTGTCACGCCCCGGGTAAACAACCCCTGGGACCCACTGTGCAAACTGGACTAGTCCCACGATCAGCCGCTAGTCCGCACAGTTCAACAATGATGTGATCACAACTATACAACAAACTATTAAAGAAGCAGACAAATTAACAACAATAACAGCAAAAGACCTTATGGTCAAGCTTTTTACAGAGGTCGGCCGCACAGGGCTACAACAAAAGAGCTCACAGCGAAAATAAAAAAACACGTGGAGGCCATTCGACATACCCACATGCAATCGAGTGGAAGACGTCCTTGCACGCAAGGTCTTCGAAGACCTCCTCTTCAGCTGCTGATCAACCAGAGGGCACAAGCCATGAGTATTTTGAATGTACTCAGCAAGCCGTAGGGAAATATATGCAAATAATATTCGTGCAAGTCTCAACAAGGATAGCTTTATGGTTACTTTGCAGAAAGCAATATTGAATTGAAATACAGTAAGTAGATTGCAAGGCATAAGTTGAAAGATTAATACATAAGTAAACAAGTTCCTTTGAAAACAACACATGACCACCCTGGTCACTGCCCGGACCTCCCGTGACCACCTTGGTCACGACCCAGACCACTCGGAACCAACCAAGACCAACAAATTTTGAGAAAGTCTACCCCTTGCGTGAAATCACCGGGCATGTCCATAACAGGGGACACGGCTATTCGAATAGATTTACACTCTGCAGAGGTTGCACAACTTTACCCAGAAGACACGAGTTCTCTAGTTTGTTTAGCACCCGTCGATGCCCCTGCTCACTACCTTAGGTAAGCAGGCTAGAGCACGTGACAAAGCCTTTACAAGGTTCTGCTTTGACTTGGTTCTGCTCGCTAAGGTTTCGCCCTCCCAGCCCCCTCTTGCGCCAAGTGTGCGTGTCCATCCCATGTCTTACACACTTCCACCAAAACGGAACCGAAGCAAAGCATTGCCAATTAGTTAGTCAGGACCACCCCATAATGGTCCTGTGGTTGCACGGTATGGCCCGGACCAATGGCTTACAAGGTTAAGTCCTTAGTGGTTGCTCAGGCGAGACCTCCTCATCCCAGTGTGCTTCCTGCACCCCCTTTACTGCACGATCACTCGCCCGAGCGAAAATATTTTGCGTTCTACCCGGCCAAATGATCACCTTGGTCATGGCACAACAAGTTTATTAGTGCCCACATAGGCCAGGGCAACACATGCCGAGGCAACACCTGCCACAATTCCATAATCACTTAGTCAAATTTATCATTATGAAATAGGTGATCGAGAGACATCACATAACTACAGCAGGTCTAAGCAATATACGCACCCATGTTGGTTATCACAATAAAGAGGTCCAACTAAGATTATCGAACCTATGGTGGTCCAAAGGTACATGTCAACATGTTTAACACAAGTATTCAAGGGGTCATACTGTCAATTAGGTGTTTAACTAATTCTCAAACCATTTTATACAAATAGCCATGCATGTTGATATAAAACAATATAATTTTGTAAACTGGGAACATCATGATCAAATGTTTACGACTTGCCTTCGATGAAGAGCTGGGGTTCTTCGGTAGAGGTCGCCGGGTCCAAGTACTTTTCAGAGAAACCAGAATCTATACGTACGAAAAGAGCCAAATAAATACAACGAATTCAAATAAAACCAAAAGAAAAAGCACAGAAATAGGAACGGGCTCTAGGGAGGAGGTCCAAAGGAGGAGGTCCTAAGGAGGATACGACTACTTCACGTGGTCGTAAAAGGGACACAACTACGCAACGTGGTTGTAAAAGAAGATAGAACCATGCAACATGGTTGTGAGAGAAAAAGAGAACAAGGCACAGAGGAACTCACCTGGACACACACACAGAGAGAGAAAAGATGGGAGGAGGACGGCGAACAGCGCGGGCGCTCCGGTGAACTCTCCCTCGGCGAGGTGGTCGAAGGCGGCGTAGCTCCAGTGAACTCCTTGACGAAACTTCAAGCACAGAGACACAGGGTGAGGGCAAGAGAGCAGTAGAGCTGGGTGAGGAAAATGTGATGAAAGAGGGCTGCTCATGCTTTTATAGCTTGGAGGAAACGAGGAGAGCCACTGAGAGAATCAGAAACGCACACGTTCAAGGGTAGGTGAAGGAGGAGATGGGAGCAGGTCAGGGAGGAGATGGGAGCAAGTCGGGGAGGAGACAACATTTAATGCTCAAGGACCTTTGCGTCAGCAATGACACAACGGGAGGAAGGAGAAGGTGAACAGAGCTGACAGGTAGGACCAGTTAACTCGGAAAGGTGGTCCAACCAAAGGGGAGGTCGTGACCCAAAGGGTGGTCTTTGCAAAAAGACCAAGAGAGTGGTCGCGGTACAAAGAGTGGTCGCGGCACAAGGGGTGGTCGCGGCCCAAAGGGTGGCCTTTGCAAAAAGACCAAGAGGATGGTAGCAGCCCAAAGGGTGGTCTTTGCAAAAAGACCAAAAGGGTGGTATTTGCAAAAAGACCAAGAGGGTGGTCGCAGCAAGTCTCTAGGACCACCCGGAGGTCTGGACTAAGAGGGATGTCCAAACGAGAGCTAGGAGGTCCAAACGAGAGGGAGGTCCAAACGAGAGAGAGGTCTGGACTGAGAGGGAGGTCTAAACGAGAGGGAGGTCTGGACTGAGAGGGAGGTCCAAAAGAGAGGGAGGTCTAAACGAGAGGGAGGTCTGGACTGAGAGGGAGGTCCAAACGAGAGGGAGGTCTAAACGAGACCAAAGAACTCCATCAACTCCAGAGAAACCGAACTCGAATTACTTGAAGTTGGATTAAGTCATATTAAATCGCTGCAAATTTCCAAAATCTTCCAGTTAAGCTTGAGCAAATCAATAAAACCAAATTGTTATTTTTATTTTCGAAAATCTCAGAAACTCAGAAAAATTGGGACGTTACATCATCTAAGCAGACTTTGGTAGCTATTTCTATCAACCGCTCAGAGATTATAGCACTATATAAAGCTTCACTTGAATGCGTTTGACTCACACGTGTGACTAACCACATCCAGAAGTATTGTGGCATAAACACAGTCAATACCTCCACAATTATCTATGAAGATAGTACTGTTTGTGTTGCACAAATGCAAAAGTGTTATGTTAAAAGTAATATCACGAAGCATATTGCTTCCAAATTCTTCTATCCTTATGAACTCTAGAAGAATAATGAAGTGAAGATCCTGCAAACTAGATCTTAGGAAAATATGGCTGATTTATTCACTATGTCTATGTCTATGTCTAGTTTCCAACGATGCTTTCGTGGTATTGAAATGAAGCGGCTTGGAGAGTTGCAGAAATCAGGGAGAGAATCCCCTTAATTATAATCCACTTAAGGTCATGAAGTTTTACCTTAATTCTGGAGATTAACCCAGAAGGTAACGAGGTTGCACTCTTTTTCCCTTAATGAGTTTTCCCTAAAGACTTCTCACATAAAGGTTTTTAATGAGATAACGATGCAATACAACTTGTAGATGCCATGTACTCTTTTCTTCAATCCATTTTTCCCACTGTATTTTTTGGAGGAGTTTTAATGAAACATGTGCATGACGGTTTAAAGAGCTGCAGAGTTCAGGAGGAGCAAATCCTTAAATTATGACCTTTATCAAATCCTGAGGATTTATACAAAATCTTGAAGATTGGATCCCGAAGATTAAATGTTATATTCTTTTCCTTGGTGAGTTTTCATGAAGTTTTCTCACATGAAGGTTTTTAGTAAGGTAACTAGTGTAATGCAACTTACGAATGTAATGTACTTTTTTTTCCATTTCTTTTTTTGTCCCAATGGATTTTTGGAAAGAGTTTTTGATAAGACATTCCCATAGCGTTGTCTATCGCCAAAGTGGAGTGTTACGAAATCTAGTTATAGACAAACGACTACACACACATGAGGACCCCACGTACAACAGACAAATAGATGAATAAAAATACGACATCTCTTCTATACAATTGTGTTCATTGTACCTCTTGATATTCATGTAATTGTTCTTTGTGTGATTAGATTTATTATGTCCCAACTACTGCATCCATTATTCAGCACACACCGCACCTCCGTGACCAGCTTCCTTCAAGTATTGTGTCGTTGCGTCGGTGCTGCCGTGCTGGTGGCTCTCTACCCCGTTTGTGTTTGCCACTTTGCCTTTTGAACTCCTTTCGTTGCCGTTAGGGAGGTTGGGTACGGCGCATTGATGATTCCTGCTCGTGCGTTACATCTTTTCTTTTACTTGGTGTATCAGACGCATCACGCATCGGATGGTGATGAATAGCTACGTTCGCGTACCATATTTAGTAGGTTGGGAATTTGGTGATGTCCCGTGCTTTTGTGGTATAAAGGGGGGAAAAGGTGCACGTAGTTGGGTTGTTTTAAGGTACATCGAAGGTACCACGTATGAATCAAATCAATTTTTGAGTCCTACGCTACATGGAATACTCTATTTCTCAAGGAAAGTTTACATCATTAACAATATAAGGATATTATAAAACACCATCCGACATGAGGCTGACAACTGACAATTGATCGCTAAGGCGTATATAATGATATAGGCATAAATTGCCTATAACAACTATCCATATCACTTGTAGACAAAGATTAAAGACAACTTATACAATGGTATAGACGGCTGCTATCTTTTAGTTGTCTTTATAGTAACACACAATCTTTTAACGCTTTTCTTGTTTAACGTCTATATAGACTTATAGGATTGCAGACAGCATCTTTCTCTCTTCATTCTCTTTCATCCACGTCAACAAAAATCCTATATGGCAATAGTTATAGACGGCTGACATAAGTCCATTGTACATGCTCTAAGTCACTTGATAGCAAGATAAAAAAAATATTTTTTAACTTGCAAATTTATGTTATCAATCATATTGCACTGACTTCTAGTCAAGATGTTAACCCATATAAACTCAACGAGACCCAATTCCAAGTATTACACGCCCATCACTTACATTGACAATTAACACGACCCTCGCAACTAAAAAAACATAATTCAAAATCTTTTGAACTCTAAGCACTTGCTACATATAATTTCTCACAAATGCAAACGCCCATCAAACCCAAACACAGACCGAAAAACCCAAGGCCAAGAGAGACAACCGGGGAAGCCCAATAACTCCGTCTGCTTTTCCATGTTCTGAAGCGTCCTCGTCGTCTCTCGTCACAACTCACGGGCCTACTGCTCCTACAGTCGTCGCAGTACCACGCCTCTCGCAGACTCGCAGTCGCAGTGTATGTCAGATCTCACGCACCCCTCCCCCACACTCGCGCCATTCACGAGAATGCCACTGCCCTCGCGGCCACCCTTGCCAATCCGCCACCACTAGACAAGGCCGCGTCCATGGCGCGCCCCGGCGGCCGCCTCCGGCCGACGCTGGCGAGGTCCCCGGCCAGCCCCGAACAACTGTCGGCCACCACCCCGCGCCCCGCGTCCGCCTCCCGCCGGCGCGGCCGACGACTCCGCGTGCAGAGCCCATCCTCGCGGCCGCCCGGCGCGAGGCCGCCCCGCCGCCGCCATCTCCCCTCCGGAGACCCCGCCGGTGCGGTGGCCCTCGCCGCTTGCGATGCCGGCGCCCCTCCTCCCGCGCGGGCGCGGTCCCGTCGGTGAGGAAGATCGCCGCGGCGCTGTGGCGAATGCAGCCGCCGCAGGCGCCGCCGCCGGAGTCTGGCAGACCACGACGGAGAATTGAGGTGGGTCTGCTTGGGGGTCTGTGTGAATCTTTGCACTTCTATCTTGAGATCGTTGCGTTCTAGGCTTCTAGCCTTTAGGGTTGTGGATGGCCATGCCTTGGTGGAGTGACTGGAGTCTGTGGTGACAAGCTGGCATCCTGGTCCGCATTTTGTGCAGTTTTGGAGAATTGCCGTATCGAATTGTTGGAATTGAGTGTTTCGGTGTAGTCATAGTGTAGTTCCTCTCGGAGTTGCCTTTTTTTGTGTGTGTGCGCTCGTGTTTTTTTGAGCATGCGCTTCGCGGGGTTCTATTGAACCGTTTTGGCATTCACTTCGTCAATTCGGCTGAAGGAATCAAGGGGTTACTTCCAGTTGTGAAATCTTGTTAGGACGTAGTTGTACAAGTTTGGTGTTTTGCTCGAACGTCGAAGCAAAATGCAAATGCTTTGCTGTTTGTGCATCCATGAGCAACAAATTCAAGCTTCTAAGGCCCAATTATGGAAGAACATTATTTTTTGGCGTAAAATCAGGCAATTAGAACAACTTTAAGCCCATTGGCTGAAGCCTGAGGGAACAAAGTTTTAATATAACGTGGGCGTGGAACTTTAACATCCTCGTAGATTTTGCATTTGATGCTTGTCATCAACACCGAGAAAACTTTCCCAATCGCATAGTATTATTTGTTTACCTTGTTAATCTGCAATCTTGGGTAATTTGTGCATTGGAATCAGCTTGGTACATGTCGGCATTCAGCTCAACTTTTAAGGAATATCTGAGTCCATATAATATGTTGTTTGTTTGTCCCATGCTATATTCAGTTGATTCATCTTTTGTTTTGGTCCAGTTTGCTATCTCTGTTGTTCAGGTCATTGATATTTCCATTGGCTTCTTGATTTCTTCGTGAATTAGGCCAAAATGATGCGACATATCCATAATCCCATATGTACTCTTGTTAGAACGGAGCTATTGTGGTCCCTAGATAGCTTTTCACATTATAATTGCTTGAAGAAGGCACCTTTCCATTTTAAAAAAGTTTAATGAAGGCCTAATTCATACAAAAGCAGCAATGCTTCAACAGGTTTTCAACATGAAAATGCCATTGCAAATAGCTTTTGGCTTCTTTACGTCGGCGATCAACTAACAATTCATGTTGTTGAAAATCGCAGCCTAGTTCAAAGCGTTCACATACACCTGATCATTGTCAGTACTACAAAGCAGTTATCCAGGGCAGGGTAGGGAATAGGCCTGTTATCAATCGCCTGCGTGAGGTATACTATTTTCATAATAAAAAATGTATTTTCTTTATCTGATCCTTCTTTTAGAATCTTTAAACAACCCTTTTGATCTGACATATTTGTGTGGACTACAATTAGGCGGAAGCTCATTCTGCAGCACCTCAAATAGAAACAGAAGTAGCAACAAAGTGGGACCATCAGCTCATGAGGGCTTCAAGGGGTGCTAACTATGATTGCTTTGAACATAATCCAGTGGATGCTGGTGGAGAAATCTATTCACTGAAAGAGGAGCTTATGCAAGCTCAGAACCGGATTCATGAGCTTGAAGCAGAGTGTCGATCTACAAAGAAGCACCTCGATCACTTGGTGAAGAATCTCGCCGAGGAAAAGGCATCCTGGAAGAGTAGGGAGCGTGATAAGGTTCGCAACATCTTAGATGCTGTTAAGGAGGAACTCAACCGGGAGAGAAAAACTCGACAGCAGGCAGAAATGGTGAATTCTGAGCTTCTCAGTGAGGTATCAGAGCTGAAGTCGGTGGCAAAACGTTATTTGCAAGATTATGAGATGGAAAGGAAGGCCCGGGAGCTCATGGAGGAGGTTTGTGATGAATTAGCAAAGGAGATTGCAGAAGACAAAGCTGAGGTTGAGACTCTAAGAAGTGAATCAATAAAGATTAGAGATGAATTGGAGGAAGAGAAGAAGATGTTGCAGATGGCAGAGGTTTGGCGTGAAGAGAGGGTGCAAATGAAGCTTGTTGATGCAAAACTGACACTTGAGTACAAGTATTCACAGCTGAGCAAGCTTCAGGCTGAGCTTGAGGCTTTCCTTAGATCCCAGCCAGGCAATAATCTGGGAAAAGAAACAGTAAGGGAAGCAGAAAGGCTCGGGGAAGCAATTTGCTCACTGAAGATTAATGATACCAAGGAATTCTCTTACAAACCTCCGCCTCCTTCAGAGGACATCTTCGCTGTATTTGAAGAACTCAAACAAAGGGAAGATACTAGCGAGAAGGAGATTGTGCAATGTAATAATGGCTATAAGCCCATGAATTGCGCATCTAAAATCCACACAGTGAGTCCAGAAACTGACATCTTGGAAAATGCAGCAGGCAAATATTCCAATCAACCATTCACCAGAAACGAGGAGCCAGAAGATAGTGGATGGGAGACCGTCAGCCAAGTTGAGGAGAACGGCTCTAGTAATTCACCAGGGGGAAGTGAACCATCGGTAAATGGCTTCCGTGGAGAAAATGATGCATCAGTGAGTGGAACAGATTGGGATGATGACTGTGAAAATGGCAAGGCGCATAGTGAGATCAGTGAAGTTTGTTCGGCAACAACTGGAAAGTATCGGAAGAAAGGGTCTTTCGTTAGACTCTGGAGATCTTCAAACGGTGATGATCACAAGAAAATGGGAGCTGAGATACTGAATGGCAGGATGTCCAATGTTGCTGAATCACCTGATCTGAAGAACGGTGAAGTGTGTAGCAGTTCGCCAAGTGTAGGACAATGGAGCCCAGACCTGCTAAATCCGCAAACAGTTCGAGCAATAAAGGGCTGCATCGAATGGCCCCGAGGAATGCAGAAACACAGCTTGAAGTCCAAGCTTCTGGAGGCGAGGATTGATGGCAGTAGGGTCCAGCTGCGCCAGGCATTGAAGCAGAAGATATAGGCATGGTCCAGTCAGTCACGTTCCACGAACAAGGGAATATCATGACCAGTTTGCTCGTGGTCGTGGGAAATGGATCCATCTGCATTGAAGATGCACGGTGTCACGCATTAAAAGCCGATCTTCATCGGCCGATCGAAAAGAAAAGGTTCAGATCAATTTCTTAAGTGTTTTCTGCTACACGCCAAAGCAAATACTATACTGTTTCTACAGTATTCGCTCGCTCATATCACTGTTCACACTGCGGCGCTATGGCCCTTTGCTTTACCGTGGAGGATCCGGATCCGTGGTTGTGAGGCTGCTTTATGTGGAGCAGGCAGCGCTCTGCGAGATGAATTGTAGCAGCGGTGGTTGGCAATTGGGTGTTATCGTTGGTCGTAGCTGATTGATGCCTGATGGTCCACCGGCTACTTTGAATGAAATCCCGAGCTCCGTGTAATCACATCTGTTCTATGTAAGAGTATTCTAATCAATGCATCATTTACCACAGTGATCGCTAGTTCTTCTATCCCACTGTTTTGTTTCCGGGTTAAAATCTGTGCTGTTCAGCATTCTGGTGACTGAAGGACTAAAGAACTAGACACTGATAGCTCATACCTCTGTCTTAACAGTGACATGGTAATCAGGGGCGGAGCTGGCGCTTGCCAGGCCTCGGGCCGGCCCAGCCACTTTGGGCTATTGTTCCGGAGGCCTGAGGCCGGGCTCTGTCTTGATGGTAATACTTACTTTTTTAAATTAGTATATTTCATCCTATAATAAAAAAGATGAGAGTGAAGAACTTAAAAAAAAAGAAAAACATCCTACCCTTAGTTTGGTGGACCGTAATTAAAGTTGAACTGTATAAGCCATTGGATTTTATTGGGAAAATAGGAGATATATTCTAGAATTTTCGCAAAAAAAGCAAAACACCTGGTCCTTAATCTGGTGGATCATATTTAAAACAGACTACAGCGGCCATTGGATGTTATTACTTAGAAATATGTTACTTTGTAATCTATTATCTTATTAAAACATAGTCAAAAGAAGCCACCATATTCGCTCTTAATAACTAAAAATTTTCACGTTATTCGGTGGATAAAGATAAAGATATATATCGTTAATTGTGGTGAGTTCATATTATAACGGTCTAGATTCAACAAAAGAGTTCATGTCAAGTATAATAAAACTGAAATTCAGAATAAACAATAAAATAAAACAAGAAGGTTGATTTCGATATGAGTTCCTAAGTAAAAGAGTTCATACGCAGTACAATAAAACTAAAATTCAAAATAAAAATAAAATAAAATTAGTAATTTAATTTCTATATGAATTCCTAAGTAAAATCCTTAAAGAATTATAAAAGTTTGGATCAAACACGGATTCGATATTTAAGTACTAATGTTTGATTAGCATCACAAGGGGAAAGAAAGAACAGTCAAGCACGTGAAACCTTCTCATGGAGTCATGGTGACATGGTCGGCTAGAGTTTAGCCTTGAGCTGCCGATCAAGCCCGGGAAGAAAGGAAGCGATCAAGGCAAAAAAAAACGCAGGTTATATGTTGCAAGTTTTGCAAAGAAGAACATGGTGAGCTGCCGATCGAGGCAGCTCCATCACACATTCACGTCTGTCGTTTAATTTCTGATGGTTACATGTTGTGCGAGACTACGGGGTTGTTTGTTTGGGAGCTAAACGAGTTGCCACACTTAGGCAGGTTTGCATTGCCACACTTGTCTTAGGCAGGTTTGACCAAATGAGCCTAATGTTTGGTTCGATGTTATAATTGTGATATGTCGTACTTTCTTAGCCACCTGGTCCATTCATCATACACTCATTTTTGTGTCAAAACTTATCATAGTTGTGACGAACGATTTGCCCATCACAAAATATGTGGCATACCACACTTGGCCACAATTTTTATGGCAAAGTATAGATGCCAACCAAGCATGCCCTACTTTCTTCCACAAAGCTAGCGCCGGTTGCCGAAACCAGGTTGTTCTTGACTTGTTGTGCGAGCCCAGAGTTGTGCTTTGGACGAGATTGGAAACACCACCGCATTGCCGTCGAGAATCGAGAGTGTGTGTCGGAGCTAGAGGTGTTCACGAGCAGTCCGGCCCGGTGGCCTGGCCCGAGCCCGAGCTATTTCGGGCTGAGGTTGGGACTCAATTTCTGACCCGAAAGCCCGAGAAATAGGATTTAAAAAATAAAAAAAAACTATTTATTTGATTCTGAAAATGAATTAAATATGATTTTTTCCAAAAATGATTAAAATAACATTTGTAAACAAAAAAAACTGATTTTCGGGCCGGGCTGAGCTCGGGTCTGTCTGTTCGAGGCCAGGCTTAATTAATTGAGTAGTTTCGTAGGATAAGAAGATATGTACTTAACTAGACTCAATCAAAAACTATGCTTCCAAATTAACCTGCTGGAATTGACACTGGAAAAATATTTAATTCTAATTAATAAATTAAGAAGTTTATTGCGCTGCAATTTGAAGTATAATTGTGATAAACACATGATAGGATTAGCGGCGTGCACGGATGGGTCCATTTGGTCCGAGCGATGCTAACGACGGCACTCGGTCGGCAAGATAGAGATGAATCAATTTTGCCTTACAGGTGTACGCAATTAAGAATTCATTTTCCTCTCCAAGCATGTTTACCTTTTCTTATGAGTTTGAAATCACATATTCATTTTAGTTCAATCTAATAATGAATAGTACGTATAAAAAAATGATGATATGTCCTGCAAGAAGACAATAATCCATAAGGAAGCGAAGAGCCGAGACGACGGCGAAGATGATAACAATTTCATGATGCTCACCTTAGTCGTTCGATAAAGACAATGTCGTGTTGCTTACTGGAGCCATTGAAGAGACATGCCGGAGTCGGATGAGCCAAGTATTGTGACGATGAGTGGTGAGTGTCGGTGTTGTTGAAAAAGTCATTGGCCAAAAAAGCTCGATGATGAGAAAACCCTAGCAGAGAGAAGATGGAGATTTGCATTGAAGACGAGCTATCGACTATACGGGGTCATCCCGTAACTAAGAGTATGTCATCGTTGGTGAGTTACACGGCATCACCGGCGATAGCGAGCAGATTCTCTATATCATTAGACAACGACTAAAGCAGACATACTGACATTAGTGAAGATAGGAGGTCGTCGCGGTTAGTGAGGAGACCACATCGTTGAGTTGGACAACGTCGAACAAGAGGAGCGACCGACACAGGAAAAGAAGATATCGAACACGTATAACATCGTGCATGTGTATATACGTGTATGCATCCGTACGAATAGAAGCATGGGCGTACAGAAACAGAGAAGAAAAGGACTCGGAGTAAAGATGACGCAGTAGTAAGGAATAGGCTCAGGGCCACTGGAGAGGGCGCGGCGGGTGTCCCGGCAGGGAACGATGACGGTTGCATGTGTATGCGTGTTGATATCACAACGGTCAGTATTAAACAATAATTGGAGAGAAGTGGAAGATAACTATGTGGTAGAGTATTGCATTGAAAAGAGCAGCAGCTGAGAGGTATCGATCAGGAATTGAGCTTGCTGTTGGAGGTTGAAGCAGAAAAGATGTGGTGACGAGATGAGACAGAAGACATACAGTTCGGTGGGGCAACCGACGTGTGACGGAAGATAAATTTAAGGTAGGCCGTCCATGGTGCATCGGTGTTTGCGTGGACAAGGTATTATAATATCATGTAAACTAAAAAGATAATTTGTCGCACACATAATCAACGTATTGCTTGATATTAAATAGAGTACACATGCAAACACACATTTTGGAAAAGAGCAACCACTCGAGAAAAAAATAGGGGCACATAGCTACATGATGCATACACGATGAAGAGTGGTTAATTTATTATGCTTAAGATTTTTCTTCTATCAAAGCTCGTACTTTAATTATATTTCTCAAGTTGTATTTTTCTTCAAACTTCTATTGTCATTTCTAATGTTTATGACATCTTAAAAATCTAAATAGTTACAAGATACGTAAATATATTCTTAAGCATATAAGTTATATTATTTGACACTACAAACTTTAAAACAATTCTAGTCGCGTATTTGTGTGGACTACCCTGCTAGTGTAACCACTAAAATTGATAGATATCTTAAATTAGATGGCCCACGTGTCTTCACATTTGTATTGAAAATTAGGAACCATGGACTGCAAAGAAAAAAAAACGAACGCACCCTTACCTGTTGACTGAACAGAGCGTGACCCCTCCAGCTTATGATTTGCACTGTAGCAAGGTACGTACTTAATGGACTACTGGCCACTGACGCTGAGTTGCCGTCCTACCAACCGTTGTTCCGTGGGGTTGGTCTCTGATTGGCTGAACTTATCGTGCCCATTTTAATGGGCTGCATATCAGGTGTAAAAGCCTATTTGATGTATATATGGAAAAAAATTTTGTTTAAATATCAAATTAGCATAAAAAATTCTGAAAAAAATTCTAGATGTAATTCATGGTGTTTTGTTCCACCCTTTAAAATTTGAAGTTCAAACTCAAAGTATGTTAGAAGATACAAAAAGAGAAATTTCGATGATTTATAGATCAAATGGTCTTTGGAAAAAAAATAGGCAAATATTACTATTCACATAAACTTCTTTTTTGTATCTTCTAACATACTTTGAGTTTGAACTTCAAATTTTAAAGGGTGGAACAAAACACCATAAATTACATCTAGAATTTTTTTCAGAATTTTTTATGCTAATTTGATACCCAAACAAAAAGTTTTTCCATATGTGCACAAAATGGTGCTTGTGCACCTGATATGCTGCCATTTTAATGTCACCTTAAGCAATGACACATTAAATATAATGATATTTGATGTTAATATGCTTTGATCTCTCATAAAACATTTGATTCTTCATAAGCCAAATAGCGTTTTGACTGTCGCAAAATATTATAGTGCAAGACGTACTTCTACAAACCTTAATAAACAAACCTCTTAGCCAAACGTATTCTTTAGGCAAGCTTTAGAAATAACCATATACTCGGCTTCTGTAGTGAACAAGGCAACAATAGCTTGCATGCTTGTTTTTCAACTAACGGCACATCCTCCACTAGTAAACACATAACCAATAAGAGATATTCTCTTATCTAAATCCCCAGCAAAATCTGAGTCCAGATCACTAATGATGTCATCTTTAGTCTTCTCAACCTGTAAACAAGCATCAGATGTGCCCCGTAAGTATCTAAAAATCCATTGATCTGCTTTCTAAAGCTCTTTGTCATGATTAGCCATGTATATACTAACAACACTCTATGATTGAGATAAATCGGAGCGAGAACATACCATGGTATATATAAGTGAACCAACTGCACTGGCATAACTCTAAACATGTACTCAACTTCATCATCTGACTGTGGACATGACAATGAATAAAATTTGAAATGTGCAGCTAATGGAGTATTAACCGGTTTAGCATTATGCATGTTGAAACCAAGAACTTTATTAATATACCTTTTTTGACTTAGGTATAACTTTTTGAACCATCTATCTCTGGTAATTTCTAGACCAAGAATCTTCTTTGTTGTACCGAGATCCTTCATCTCAAATTCACTGCTCAATTGTGTCTTTTAACCTTGAAATTTATGCATGGTTTGCTCCACCTGCACGTTTAATTTCTACGGCTTCTCAATGGGAACATCAATAGATGGTTTATCATGCAACATATCAGATTCATCAAAAGAAACACTTCTGCTACTAACCACATTTCTAGTTTCAGGATTCCACAATTTATATCATTTCACACCAGGTTTTTAACCAAGGAAAATGCACTTAACGGATCTAGGCAAAAATTTACCATTGTTAACATAAGCATAAGCAAAACAACCAAATATTCTCATATTTGAATAATATGCTAGAAAACCAGACCATACCTCAATTGGGGGCTTCTTATCAATTGCCAGGTTGGATGATCGATTGATCAAATAACAAGCAGTGCACGCAGCTTTAGCCCAATAACTCTTAGATAAACCGAAGTTAGATAACATGCAACATACCTTCTCCATAATGGTTCTGTTCATATGTTCGACCACACCATTTTGCTAAGGAGTACCTGGGATAGTGTAATGTCTCACCATGCTATCTAATTTGTATAAAGCTTCAAATTATCTATAACAGAACTCCAACCCATTATCAATACGTAATTTCTTATCATGTTTATCTATTTTCTTTTCAATCATAATCTTCCACTATTTGAATATATTGAACGCATCCGATTTGTGCTTCACGAAATATGGCCAAATTTTTCTTGAATAATCATCAATGATGGTCAACATGTAGCTGGCATCTCCAAGAGATGGAACACATGATTCTCCCCACAAATCAGAGTGAACCAATATGCCTTTTGTAGAGTGAATTATTGTGTTGAACTTCACCATCTTTTGTTTGCCGAAGACATAGTGTTCACAAAACTTCAACTTGTTGCTTTGACCATCAAGGAGTCTTCTTTTGCAAAACTCAATGAAGCCAATTTCACTCATATGCTACATACGCATATGCCAAAGAGATGATTTATTTAAGGCAACAACAGTATTGCCTGAAATTGTAGTAACTTGCAGATATATAAGTTGACAGTTTTCATATCATCTTTCATCACAAGAGAGCATTTGGAGATCTTTAGAACTCCACCTCCACCTCAATACTTGTACCTTTTAGCATCAAGAGTACTCAGAGAGAAAATATTTCTCTTCAAATCCAGAATGTGTTAAACATCTGACAAAGTTCCGATGGTGCTATCAAACATCTTAATCTAGATAGAACCAATACATGTAATCTTGCATGGTGAATTATCATCCATCAACATGGAACCACCTAACATAGCTTCATAATTCACGGACCAATCTTGGTTCAGACACATGTGGAAAGTGCAAGCTGTATCAAGAATCCATCCATCACTAAGTTTATAATTACCGCAAATCCAATGAGAACATCTACATCAGAATCTTGCTTAGTAACAATGGTGGATTTAGCATCATCCTCTTATCGATCATTCTTGAAATTGTTATTCTTTTTCTCCTTTTTCTTACCCACCAGCACTCAGATATGTTGTGTCCATCATTCTTGCAATACTTGCATGACTTGTATCCACCTCTGGATTTTGATATGCCTTTGTAATTTTTGCTTGAGTTTTTGCCTCTTGAATCGTCATTTGAACTCCTCTCTTGTTGTTTGCCACTGAAAACCAGGCCTTCTGCATATGAATTTAAAATTTTGTTCGGAACCATGAGTTTATATTTTCCTTCGCATGTAGTGCTTCATAGACTTCATTAAGTGTAAGAGTATCTTGGCTATATAGAATAGTATATCTAAACGTAGAGTATGAACTAGGCAGCAATCATAAAAGAATAAGATCCAAATCTTCATCATCATATTTTACCTCCATAGACTCGAGATTCGAGACTACTTCTTTGAACGGTGTCAGGTGGTTCAATATTGACCCGCCTTCCGCCATCTTGTGGGAATAAACCTTCTGCTTCAAATGCATCTTACTGATCAGATCTTTGAGCATGCAAATCTGCTCCAGTTTCAACCATAATGTGGTGGCGATCTTATGCTTGAAAACCTCCTGCAGAATATTATTTGATAGATAAAGATGAATATAAGATAAGGCCTTACGATATTTTCTTTGCTTCTCCTCAAGAGATCATGCAACGGGCATCTTGTCGATCCCCAATAAAGCGTCATCCAAATCGAGTTGTATAAGAACATCTCATATCTTGACTTGCCATAGAGAAAACATTGTATCTCGATCCAGCAGAGAAAGATCATACTTCAATGTTGCCACGCGGAAGATAAATGTAGTTTTATTGGTACAATACTCGGGTTTGATACTGGGCACCTTATTTGCAATTTTATTTCTCGGCTTTGCTCTGGTCGTGTGTGCAACAACATTTGTAGATGCTTAGCAGGGCGAGTGCTCTACGTGACTCTGCTTCAACTTCAGCTTGGACAAGTACTTGGCTTTAGATTCGACGCGAAGGAACATGCAGCCTCCGCTTCGAATTCGACGAACAACTGCTGATCAATACGTCGATTTGTCAAGGTGTCGAGATCACGACCAAACATCGTAACGGTGCCGACTGGATGCCGTCTGTGCTTTGATATCACTTGTTGTAAATAATGTACAGAAAAATAGGAACAAGAGATACAAATTTTACGTGGAAACCCCTTTCGGAAAAAAAAAACTACAGGCGCACGAAGGCAATCACTATATGCGGAGATGTTTATAATGAAGCTCTTGTTATACCCTATGGGCTACAGGGATGTACATGAAAAACTCCGTGTAGGAATAGAACTATGAGTAGGAGTAGAAAACAAAATTTGTATCACATTCAAACTCAATTTGTATCACACTCAAACTCAACATGTGTTATCGAGCCTTTCACTCTCAGAGCATGCATGATACTATATGCTTTTACATGGACCCTCATTAGCAGATTCATTTTTAGTGGTTTCCCTGGCAATAGCTTACCAAGATGATGATCAGTAGTTGGTACGAGAGGATGATCAGACACACTGGGACTGAGACACGACCTAGACTCCTATGGAAGGCAGCAGTGGGGAATTTTTCGCAATGGGCAAAAGCCTGACGGAGCAATGCCGCGTGGTGGTGGAAGGCCTACGGGTCGTCAACTTTTTTTCTCGGAGAAGAAACAATGACGGTATCTGAGGAATAAGCATCAGCTAACTCTGTGCCAGCAGCCGCAGTAAGACAAAGGATGCAAGTCACTTTTTCCGGTCGCGTAAAAAAAGGCTTTACACGAGAGCAATAGAGGTTGGGATACATCTATCTCTTCTGAGCAACCTCTTTTGGATTCTTAAGTCGTAACAAGGCAGTCGTACTGGAAGGTACGGCTGGATCACCTCCTTTTCAGGGAGAACCCTTTTCAAAGCCTGTTGCAGCAGCCTGGGCTCTTCTTGAATGCCACAAATGGCCCACACTATACAATATGCTTTTACATGGGTACTCAAAGAAAGAGAATATATCTAGTCACAAAGCACCCATATAATTAAGTCATCTCTAATGCAAGCCTATCTTTGTAGGTGATTAGATGATTGTATATATTTATTATATTATTAAAGCAAAAGCAAAAGCAAAAGAAACTACCACGTTCGCTCTCAAGGGTTATAAATTATCGCGTTAATCAGTAGAAAAAGAGAAAATTAACACCATCAATCGTGGTAGCTCCAGACTATAACAGTGCAGATCTGGACTTTGATATTGAATAGAACTATAACATTGTACATGCATACAACACATATATGAATATATGATCGAAGCTCATCAGCATGTACACGTTGGCCACGTTGGCAAATAAAACATATGGATTCCATGGAGAGAAATAACCGTGGAAGACAATTGGTATTGGCTAAGCTAATTAGCAACAAAAAAAAAACAAAGGAGAGTGCACACCACCAGTGGCGGAGCCACCAAGAACAAGCCGGCGGCTGCCGGGTCTCTGGCGAGGCGCACCACCCCCGCCTCTCCTCCCCCCGTCCCCGCCACTCGCGTCCTTGACCATTGGCAAGCAGCCTCGATCTCAAGCAAGCTGCCGAGGAGGAGGAGCATCCATGGCCGTGGCCGGCCACTGGGCCGGGTGGTGGGCATCCGAGGCAGCAGCCCATTAAGCCCAAGGCCCAAGCCAGCTCCCAGGTTCAGATTCTTCCCCAAATCCAATCCAGCAATCCCCATTCCATTCCTCTCTCTTCGATTTCTTCCCCAACTCGAATCCCCATTCGGCCGGGCCATTCCTCCTCTCTTCTTTCTTCAGATCTTGCGGGTCGGGCCGTCGGGGTCATGGCCGTCTTGGCCGGCGTCTGCAGGGCGTTGGCATGGCTGGGCCAGGGCCATGGCCACACAATGCATGTGTGTGTGCCAGCCTGGTGTGTGTGTGTGGGGCGGCGTATGCAGTGGGTGTGCGCGTAGGGTGCGCCAGGGTCTGGCGATCGTGACGGCCACCGTCCGAGGCGAGCAAAGGCGGCGCTAGGCGTGGCTGATGGGAGAGGAGTCACTGAGGTGAGGATTGAGATTTGAGGAAGTGAGGTATCACTTTATCAGGTATGACTTATTTACTTATCACTTATGAGCTGATGAGCATGGTTGTAAACTTGTAATTGTAACTTCTAAAATCAAAATACCAAATAAGTGAATAACAGATGCTTTGTTAATTCGCCCCGGGTCTTTCGAATTCCTAGCTCCGCCACTGCGCACCACCAATTCATGCGTGCGGCTAGGACACTGCTAGTTCCCTGTTTAAGCATTTGGTAATCATGGAGGCGTACATAGGGACTGATATGAAGCCCTACTTCATATGGACTTTGCATGTACGCCTCCATGTTAGCTTTACCGGGACAGAGAAAAAAGATCGAGCTGAGTCGAGCATCATGTCAACAATGCGGCAATCCGACGGCTGGCCAGCGATAGCCTACAGGGGGCGAGCGCGGCATCAGCGAGCAAGAGCGGATCCAAAAAGACTGAGCGGGGTTTTGACCACTCAAATTTCAGTTTATAATAGAGTAGTACAATGTCTAATAATTTATGCTTCCATTCAGCCCTGCAGAGATGTCTCGGTAATTTACTTGTACCCTCACTCATATTTTTACGAAGATCCGACCTTGTCAGCAAGCACTATGTGAACAAAGCATGGCACATACATAATGAGTTTTTTTAAAAAAAAAATTGGTCATGCTGCCACCTTAATTCCCAAATTAGCTTTAGTAGCATCAAATTTGCGAATCTGGCCTCCTGCCAAGTGCGAAATTATCATATGCTAACACGTGGCACATCTCGCGCTCGTGGGGCGTGGAAAGCCGATGGCCGATGCAGCAGGCTACGCTAGCGCGAAACCAAGGGGGTGCGACTGCCTTCCGCTCTCCCATAGAGTGGTATGCAGTTGCACAGTTGCCGCACTCTTGTGACGTGGAAGGTGGCTAGGCCCACCATCTTCCGTGCTGCGTAGCTTGGTTCCGTGTTGCGCCGCTTGATTCTGTGCTGGCCACCGGTTTTCCGTGTCTCCCGAGCGTGGGATGTGCCACGTATCAGCGTCTGGCAATTTCGCACTTGGCATGGGCCAGATTCGCAAATTGATTCTAAAAAGGTTATTTTTGGAATTAAAGTGGCAGCACGGGTCAAATTAAGAAAAATCCATACATAATTTGGGGCAGGGCTTAGTGCAGATGGGTTAGTGTATTGTTTCATGGAGAGTCGAGACCACATCAAATACGAATGAAGTAAGATCCACGCAATAGCAATTAGTGAATTAGCAACCGCGTATTTTACTACAACTCGGACCATTATATATGATATCATTATTGAAATTTTACACAACAAAATTATATTAAATAACCATGCAATTGCGGGCCGCGGGTACTAAAAATAGACATTTCCTGTTTCATGGAGTATGAATTCAAACTACAACATAATTAAGATATGAGAATATCTCAAGAACGCTATAGCGTTCGAAACAAAAACAACGGGATAGCTCAAAATAGTACGATCCCTTGCGACGAACGGCCAGATGATGCCCGCGTGCGCAGATAGAAAATAGCGAGCATTATTCCCATCCCCGACGCATTTCGTTTCCTTTTCTCTCTCTCTCCCTCACCAAACTTCCCCCAAATCATGCATCGACATTGCCGGTGCCATCTATGTGCTCGCACGGTGGCGAGAGGGCAACGAGCAGGCGCTGCAGGGCAGGCGCGGGCAAGCTTCGGTGTGAGAGTGAATGTGGCAGTAGCGGTTGGCGTGTGCGAGTAGGAGCTAGCAGCAGTGGAGGCAACGACTAGGATTGGTAGGCTTGGCCACAGTGGGTACGACCACCTCGACGACCGCCTCCAAATTCAGTCTCCCGTAGGTCTCCCTGCCCAGATCCGACGGGTATTTCACGCCCACCGCCGGCGAATCTCCATATGCGATGAAGACGATGGCAAGCAGTGTGTCAGCATCTAATGAAAACAACTCTCTGATGCAACAAAAGTCTCACTAGATGATGTTCTTCAGACAAACAGAACATATTAGAAGATAGAGAAAGTAGATGCGAACTAGAAGAATAAGAGATGAGGTGGCTAGGGTTCCATTTTAGCAACAAAGTCCAGAATATCCCCATTACAAGCCTCGACCAGCTTATGTACTAATCAGCTGATAAGAATATTAAGCAAAAGTTCTTAAACTAAAGCTCATTAAACGAGCAACAATACTTAGAGCGTGTGTCACTATTGGATCTACTTCACAATTGGTCCTCCATTAGATCTTCATAAAGGTTCATCCAATGCTCCTAATGCCTCCCTCCAGATAACGCTCCAGAGTAAAGGAAATCGACGTCATGTCTTTGTTTTCTTCAGACTTCACTTCAGAGCTCATTCACTTCAGAACCTAACATTCCCTCCCCCCTTAAGATCATTCTTGGTTCAAGAAAGGAAATCTGGGATATCTGCGATATGAAATCGGCATCCTCCCACGAAGCAGCTTCTTCTGGTAGATTAGTCTAGCGAATTAACCACTGTACCACCGGTTGATTGTTTCGAGGCACTACTCTTCTCTCCAAGATTGTGGCAGGGTAGACTTTTACATTTCCTTCACTGTCGATCAAAGGCAGGTCTGAACTTGGAATCACCTTGGGACATATGTGCTTCTTGAGCTGACTCACATGGAAAACAGGATGTAATTGGCACCCACTAGGCAAGAGCAGTTTATAGGCCACATTCCCAATCTTCTCCATCACCCTGAAAGGACCATAGAACCTTGCATGTAACTTCAGAGATCTGTGCAGGCTAAGAGAGGTGTGTCGGTAGGGTTGAATTTTTAGATATGCCATATCTCCAACTACAAATTCCCTCTTCTTCCTCTTCTTGTTAGCATACTTACTAATCCTCTCTTGCGCTTTAATTAAATTTTCCTTAATAACTTGATTGGCTAACTGTCTTCTTTGTATCAACCCCTTCACTTCCTCATTAACCGAAGCAGGTAAGATCACCTCAGTGAACATGGGAGGGGAAAAACCATAGAGGGCTTGGAATGGAGTCATCTCCAAAATAGTGTGATAACTAGTGTTATACCACCATTCAGCTAGTGTTAACCAGTTTTTCCATTTCTTAGGGCTAGCAAAAGCCATGCACCTTAAGTAACATTCTAGACACTGATTGACTCTCTCTATTTGCCCGTCGGTTTGAGGGTGATAAGCAGTACTAAGCCTCAATTTAACCCCTAAAACTTTGAACAACTCCTGCCACAAATGACTGGTGAAGATTCTATCCCTGTCTGAAACTATCACAGTAGGTAACCCATGAAACTTGTACACATTATCTATGAACTCATGTGCTACTTGCATGACTGTATAGGGATGACTCATGGGAATAAAATGTGAGTACTTGGTGAACCTATCCATCACCACCAAAATTACTTCATTTCCTTCTGATTTTGGTAAGCCTTCTATAAAATCCATTGAGACATGAGTCCAAGCTCTGTCAGGGATAGGAAGAGGCTGAAGCAAACCTGGGTAAGGAGTATGTTCTGATTTGTTCTTTTGACATATATGACACTCCTTAACAAACTGGTTAACATCTTGCTTCATGCCTTTCCAATGGAAAAAGTAACTTCATTCTCTGGTATGTAGCTCTCTCCCCTAAGTGACCACCTAGAGAGGAATCATGACAGGAGATAATGATTTGTATCCTTAACTCTGAGTTAGTTCCCACCACTACCGTGTTCTTGTATATGAGGATACCTCCCTTCAATGTATAATCTTGTTCAGCATTGGGGTCTACACTCATCCTGGTTATCAATTCTTGATAGAATTCATCATGATCATACCCGTGCATGGCTTCATTCATCCACACTGGTACAGCAGCAGAGATAGCTCCAAGATTCTCCCTATTGGTACATCTAGATAGAGCATCAGCTGCTCGATTCTCTCTTCCTGTTTTGTACTCTACCTTATAATTGTACCCAAATAGTTTAACCAACAATTTGTGTTGAATTCCCTCAGTCAGTTTTTGTTCCTGGACATACTTCAAACTTTGTTGGTCTATCCTAATGATCAATGTTGATCCAGCCAGATAATGCTTCCATTTCTTGAATGCCTTAATGATAGCTAAAGCTTCTTTATCATATGTTGAAAAGGTTGCTGCTCTAGGTCCCAAAGCCTTACTCATGAATGCAATCGGTTTCTGATTCTGCATCAACACTGCTCCCATACCATAACCACTTGCATTAGCTTCTAGGATAAATTGCTGGCTATGATCAGGCAGGGCTAGCACAGGGGCCTTAGTCATGACTGCCTTCAACTTGTTAAAAGCTGATTCCTGAGCCTCTTGCCATATAAATCCACCCTTCTTGAGAGCCTTAAATAAATGTTTGCAAATCACCCCATAATTCTGAATGAATCTTCTGTAGTAACCTGTTAAGCCCAAGAAACTCCCGAGTTGTGTAATGTTTTTTTGGTGTAGGCCAATTGGTTACTGCTACTATCTTAGCTGGGTCGGTAGCCACTCCCTTCTAAGTGATTATGTGGCCTAAGTACTCAATTTGCCTCTATCCAAATGCACATTTGCTAATCCTACCCAAAAGGTTATGCTTCCGAAGAGACTCCAGTACCAATGTCAAGTGTTGCCCATGCTTTTCTAGTGATCTGCTGTACACCAATATGTCATCAAAAAATACTAATGCAAACCTTCTAAAAAATGGTGCCAACATATCATTCATCAATGCTTGAAAGGTTGCAGGAGCATTAGTTAGCCCAAAGGGCATCACTATGAACTCATAATGCCCTAAATGGGTGCTAAAAGCTATTTTCTTCACATCTTCCTTCTTCATTCTCACTTGATGATATCCAGATTTCAAATCTATTTTTGAGAAAAAAACAAGCTCCATGTAATTCGTCCAGCAGATCTTCTATGACAGGAATAGGATATTTGTTTTTGATGGTATTGGCATTAAGCTGTCTATAATCCACACATATTCTCCAAGTCACATCTTTCTTCTTAACCAATATTGCAGGTGATGAGAAAGGGCTAACACTAGGTCTTATAACCCTTGAGTTCATCAATTGTTCAATGATTCCCCCCATAGCATTCTTTTGATGATATGGCAACCTATAAGGTCTCTGATTTACTATCTTCCCTTCACTCTTAAGAGGAATGGCATGATCACAACTTCTATGTGGAGGTAATTCTGTAGGATCTTCAAAAACCTTTTGAAATTTTTGAATTATGGTTGCAATTATGCTTGGAGTGGTAGTGGTTTCTTGCTGTTCCAGACTGGAGTTACAGAGGTAGACTACTGCTCCTACTACTTCTTTTCTCATCAACTTCTGTAGCTTCTCCACTGGTACAAAACAATCTTCTGATGGTAAGGTCTCATCTTTAAAAGTTACTCTGGCTTTACCCAAATAAGTGATACTCAGCTCTCTGGTTTTGAGGTTCAAGTTGATAGGGCTATGCAAATAAATCTAATTAGCCCCTAAAATAAAATCATAACCCTTTAGGTCCAAAACCCTGAATGTGTCAATAAACTCCCTACCTTGTATAATATATTTGCAATCCTTGCATTGAGCCTTGCTCCACAATGTTTCTCTATTAGCAACAACAACCTTGACAGCTGAGTTATTCTGAATGTGACAATTAGCTTTAAGAGCTATATTAGTGTTAATGAAGGTGGCACTACTTCCACTATCTACCAAAGCAGTACCCCTAGCTCTGCCCAGTTGAACCGTGAGTGTGAAGGTTTGATTCCCAGAAGTGGTACCACGTACAGCATGTACTGACAATTGAAATGGGGAATCCTCTTCATCATGTGCTTCCTCCATCCTAGGGTCCTGTTCAGGTTCTAACAGATCCTCTTCACTGGTGACCTCTTTTTCCTTTTCTTCTTCCTCTTGGGTTATCATAGCTCTAACTTGTTTGTTCATCTTGCAATCATTTTTATGGCCTGGATACCATTTTTCATTGCATCTAAAACATTTTCCCTCATTCTTTGTATTGCTAGTTTCAGTCAGGTTCCTTCCAGGACTTCCTTTCTGTTCCTTTCCCCCATTCTTCTAGACATTAGCATTCTTGCTGTTATACCAACTTTGATTGCCCCTGAAGTTTTCCTTGTAAGCACTAGGCTGTATCTTCTTAAATGGATTGGCTCGTTCTAGCCTTTTTGATACCCAATAAGCATCAATCAGTGTGAGGGGATTCTGTAACTGTGAATGACTTTGAATATACTCCTTCAACCCTGCTACAAAACTTCTGATGTAGTACTCTTCAAGCAAATGTGGATTGTCCCTTCTTACTAAGGCCATTGCTTCTTCAAACTTGTCAATATAGCTAGAAACTGATGATTGTTGCTTTACCGAATGGAAGGAAGCCACTACATCATATACTGATTGATTAGAGAATCTCTTGCCCATCATCATATAGAATTGGTGCCAAGACAATCTATCCATATTGATGCTAGAGCCTGACCACCATACTTCTGCCCTCTCTGCTAGATACAAGACTGCTATCTCTACCCTCTGGTTTAGTGGTACTTTAGTTATTTCAAAGTACTTGTTTGCCTTTTTGATCCACGAATCAACATTATCCCCATTGAATTTAGGAAAATCCAACTTTGGACCTTTAGCAAAGGATCTGTGATTGTAGTTATCCTGGTTTCCTCTGTTACCCATGTATCCACTGCGTTCTTCCAACTCCATTTGGGCAAAATCTTGAAATGTAGGAGAACTAGTGATCCTAGTAGCCCATGATGGCATGCCAGCTCCCATTTGTATTGGACAGGGTATATTACCAAATAGCATGTTGTGCCCTTGACCGCTCTGACTCACTGGATGCGGAAGTAATGGTGGGATTTGTGTGCTCATCAACACAGGAAACAATGGGGAAGAATTCAATGCTTCTGCGCCCGGATTCCTATTGGTGCCTATGTTTTCAGGAATCCTAGCAGCACTTAGTGATACACTGGACTTGCTGGAATTCCACTATTATGCATGAACATTCCCGAAGATCTGACCACACTAGGCAGAGATGACATAGTTACTGGAAGCGAAGGGTAAGGCTCATAGTTACCTCTGTAACTGGAAAATATGTCTGACGGCTCCCCAGTATCTAGATTCTTCTGAGTCGCCTGAATCACCAGGGTGTTGATTGCCAAGGTCAGTTAATCCATTTGTTTGTTGTGTTGTTCCATCTGCTGATTTTGTTCCACTTGCCCTTTTTGGATCAGTTCCATGCTCTTCCTAACCTCATCAAGCTCCATCTTGGTAGCATACGGTTGATTTCCCCCTTCAGCCACATCTTCTTTTCCATGTTTAGCCATAGTCGATTCACAACCTGGCCAAGGATTTAACCCAAGGAAATAGAGTATTCCTCAACCCAGTCACAGATCAACAACTTTCCCCCATTGTACCCTCGAATCTTCTCTGGAACAGCCTTAACTCCGGAATTTTATAGGAAAACTAGTTTCCAAACCCTTGTCAAGACGGCTCTCGATCATATCTAAGGCCAAGAACGAAGCTCTGATACCACTTTGTCAGGATCTAATGAAAACAACTCTCTGATGCAACAAAAATCTCATTGGATGATGTTCTTCAGATAAATAGAACAGATGAGAAGATAGAGAAAAAGTAGATGTGAACTAGAAGAATAAGAGATGAGGCGGCTAGGGTTCCATTTTAGCAACAAAGTCCAGAATATCCCCATTACAAGCCTCAACCAGCTTATATACTAATCAGCTGATAAGAGTATTAAGAAAAAGTTCTTAAAATGCAACTCATTAAATGAGCAACAGTGCTTAGAGCATGTGTCGCTACTGGATCTACTTCACAATTGGTCCTCAGTTAGATCTTCATAAAGGTTCATCCAATGCTCCTTATGCCTCCTTCCAGATAACGCTCCAGAGTAAAGGAAATTGGCGTCGTGTCTTTGTTTTCTTCAGACTTCACTTTAGAGCTCATTCACTTCAGAACCTGACACAGAGGTGAAGCACGGCGGGGTGTGTCAACGGCGGGTGTGGCCAGTCGATGCTGTGACGGGTAACGAGTGATGGCGACCGCGAGCGAGCAGTCTGGTGTACCACGCTGTAGTGTCGTTCCGACATGGTGGAGGAGCGCCAAGGGTGAAGAGGTGCTGGATTCTCCAACCTTGGTTTGTTTGAAATTTTGTTTAACCTTGTTTCAAACTCTTCGGAATTCACTAAAACTCTATGAAGCGAGCATGAAAGTATGTGTAATTTTCGTGAAACATGTGTGAAACTATGTGGAACTTGCATTAAAATTGAGGTTTAATTGAAGTTTCAGTTTCCTTCCGTTTTGAAACTTGAAGTTTCACCAAAGTTTCAACTTGAGGTTTCATTGAAGTTTCATCGATGTTTCAGTTTGGACTATTTTAAAACTAAAGTTTTAGTTTTGGATCAAAAGTTTTATTGAAGTTTAAGTTTATGATACTTGAGGTTTCATTGGAGTTTCAACTGAAACATCAAGAAACTACATTGTTGGAACTGGCGATAGCCCTTTGCGTGAGAGAACAATCACAACAAGTACATAAGAGACACGAGAATTTGTTTACGAGGTTCGGCAAAGCCTATGTCTCCGGGAGCCGAATCGCGGCTTCTCCGTCTGCATGAGGAGTTTCTTTCCTTTCTTCTGATTAGGGTTACAAGAGGTCGGCGATATATATTTATACCCGATTACATATTTTACTCGGACTCATAGTCCTTACCATGGGGGCTTCGCTCCTCACACCCCCAAACCCACAATATTTCGTAACCCCACGTAACTGTGTATCCTCTATAGGGCTGTGTTCGGAAAGCGTAAGCTAAGCTCTCACTTTTCGGACACAACCCCTTTCATTCCATCTTATTATATATGAGCCATATACAACACATGAAACTACTCTACCGTTGAAAATGCATTCCAACCGTATAGCGTGGGCTAGCAGTTTCCTTAAGATATTTATCGCCATTCGTATAACGAAGTTATAGTGAGGCTAGCTGTACAATTGTGCGGGCCATCTTCATATATCAATTGCTAATTGCTATCTTCTCAAATATGTTAACTTAGACAGGCTAGGCGGGATTGCTTTTGAAAGCATGTTCCTTGAGAGGTCACGTGATTGTAATGACACTAAGACCCCAATATTGTCTGGAATTTTTCCAGTAATTCCACGATAGATTTAGATTTACCAATACATCGAGATAAACTATTTCCTAAGATAGTATGTTTGGCGTCCCATTTACCAATACATCGAGATAAACTATTTCCTAAGATAGTATGTTTGGCGTCCCAATTGCTAAAATGTAAATTTGTTTTCAAAACATGAATTACAAATTTTGGAATTGCGCAAATAAAACTCTATACGTTGCATTATACTACACTATGCCGCACAGTTGGCATCTCCAACCTGTTGTGCCTATCTTCTAGACATAATTACAGACTTAACATGTACAATCCTTTCTCTTGCAGCCAATTGGCCGCCATCATCTAGACGCAATTGTATACGCAACCCGCTCTAACTCTGTACCTTGCCCTGCTTCAGTGGTGTGAAGAAGCTGTTTGATGAGATTTTGTCACACTAAAACACAGCGCGGGATCTACCTGTCGTTGAGTAGGGAGCAGCACACCAAGATGATCGATTACGCGAGAATGAACTAACCCATGTATTGCATGGTGATTATGCTAAAAAAAATTGCATGTGACGCTGCCGCTCCATGCATAGATCAATGAATAGTTGATTAAGTAAAAAAGATGTGCTTAACTATGAGGAGTGCATGGTATGCATATTACACTTTAATCACATAAGGTCTTTCAGTATTCTCATGCACTTACATATGGTTGGCTGCATGCATGCATGGTGCATGTCAACTCTGAGCATAGATACGCCTTCTTTAGCCAACATGGCAACATATACGTTTGCGAAGCACTCGAGACAGTGTGACGGATTGTCGGCGCCTGTTCCTTGCTGACGAACTGCGTTGCCTAGACGACGACACCGGTATCCATTGACCATTCATGTTACATAAAAAATCAACCAAAAACTAATCAGGGTTCAGGCTGCTAATGAACCTTGGCCGCGAGGGCATCCATGCACGCCCCCTGTCAAGCGCCGCCGAGACCTACACGCCACCATCCGGCGCTCTGACCAGTGTTCTGATGTGTGTTTTATTGAGCAGTTATCAGAGAGTAATTGGCTCGACCATTAAAAGGTTTTCGAGATATCCAGACCAAATGAGATTTTTTGCATTCCAAGAATCCTTCTTCTTCCTCTCTGTTCTCTTGTGCTGGAGCGTTGTGATGTTTTGCACTAAGCCGTCCCTTCTCCTCAGCGTGCACCGAGAAGGAGGGTGAGCGGTATCTCCAAACTTTTGTCGCAGAGTTTACCTTCACGTGGCGGCAATAAGGTTTTTGGGCAGCGCAACTGCGCGACCGCTTGCTGCACTGCGAAGTCTATGATCTACACTGCATCGAGTCTGCACTGCTTCCTGTTCTTCATCGAGTCCTATTGTGAGTTGGTCTTATGACTAGATCCTTCCTGTTATAATCATGATATTGAGTATGTTTAGAAGTGTATTGTGTAGCCTGCTGTTGATATTGTTTTATATATCACTAGTTATTTATAATCTTTACCTTACAATAAAATCTGAAATTAGAATGTTATCCCTATTTCCAACATTACCATATCCCTTCCGACCACGGACACGAGCTGGACATGGCTCGGTGCGTACGCCATGAACTGCTGCAACAAGCACGAACAGATTTAACATCTTTTTTATGGTTATTGTACCTATATTAGACATCATTCGGAATGTAGGAATTTTCCCGACTCTTACAGGATAAGTTTATAGTTTGGACCAACTAGGATAAGTGGCATATAACTCTTTCTATAGCGTGTGAACATAGAGTAGATGAATATGATTAAGATTCGTTCTTAAAAAAAAACTAATGTGATTAAGATACTATAACCTTTAAATATAAACTCCGGTGTCCACCTATTACACACATGCGAGTGTGTTTTAGTATGAATTTTGCGAGATCGTGAATTTATCTTCGGTTTTCGTCTATCTAGACATGTGCTACGGGGCGTTCTCACTTATGTGTGCGTGTGTTGTGGTGTGTGTCTTCATTGTTATCCCACTGTTTTATTTCCGGGTTAAGATCTGTGCTGTTCAGCATTCTGGCGACTGAAGGGCTGAAGACTGAAGAACTAGACACTGATAGCTCATAGCTCTGTGTTAACAGTGACATGGTAATACTCAAACGCAGAGTTCCTTGTACCACAAGAAGTGAGGGTGATGTGTCATCTATCGAACGTTGGACTAATCTAGCCCCTTAGCATCTTTTATTTCCATTTCTAGCCCCCTTAGCGCATAAATTCCAGTTGTAGCCCCCTCGACGACACCTGCTTGAAGGACAGGACAAGAACCTAGTTGTCGCCGAGTGGGGCGGCAAAGAACTAGGCGCCGCTAACCCACTCTCAGCAACACCAAGTTGTTGCTTCACCCACTCTAAGCAAAGAACTTTGTCGCCTTACCGCACAATCCGCTTGTCGGATTAGGGTTTTGGATTTGATTAAAAAATCGATTAGGGTTTGCAAAATGGAGAGGGTTTGGAAAAAAGAATGGAAAAGAATTTTTAGGGTTTGCAAAAATGGGGAAAAAAATTATGGTTTCCAGTTTGGGTTAGCGGTTTTACGAATACGAAATTTTGTTCAGTCATTTCAATAAGGTTTTGAACGGGCATTGATATTTGTAAAAAACATTCATTAAGAAATACGGGCACGGAGGTTTGTAAATTAGGGTTACATTTTGTACAAAATCAGGAATTGTACAGTGGACGTGATTGTGTACTATTTGAACAATTTGATATGTGTTATGGAATTGTCTAAAAAATTTATGATTTAGGTTGCGAAAAATTGGATAGGTTTCAGACATTAGGGTTTTATGATTTTATGTGACTTGGAATGTATGGAAGAGAACTGCATTGCAACTCCAATCGAGATATCGATATACAATATGGCTTAGTACAGATAATGTAAATGGATAACACGATTTGATCATGATTTAATAGTATTTAGGGTTTGAAAAATGGTATTAGTTTTAGATTTGTTATTAGGGTTTGCTAAAATGCGACAAATGGTATTTAGGGTTTGAAAAATGGTATTAGTTTATACATTTAGTATTAGGGTTTTGCATTTGGTATTAGGGTTTGGAAAAATGCTATTTAATGGTATTAAAGTTTTCACTATTCAATAAGGGTTTTAACGGGCACTAATATTTGTATAAATACATTCATTAAGAAGTATGGGCACCGAGGTTTGTAAATTAGGGTTTCATTTTATGCAAACTCGTGGTTTCGTCATGCATGATTGCTTGTACTGCTTGTTGACGAAATGAGTTTACAAAATTACTGAAACCCTCCCCGTCATATTGTTGTTGCTTTTGTAATTTGTGTATTATTTTATGCGTAGAGAAAGGATGATTAAAAAGCACATCGATGAGGTATAACCTTGATGATGTAATACGCAGATTCGATCTGTTTCCATCCCTATGATTTTGAAGATGCCCTAAAACATGGACGAGTCGATGTTCGTGCGCATGGTTGTTTCGGATTGCACTAGAAGAGGCATACTTGCAATATAGGCTTAGTGGAGACACAACACCGTATACATAAGAGTCGCCAGATGAAGCATCGCTACATGTAGTGACATGGCATGATGGTTCGCTAATCGGCAGTAGTCATCATCGGTACTACTACTAAGGTACATGACCACACGCATCCGAACCATATAAGTATACATGCCGTTAGGGATAGCAAAAACATGGGGTAGGACGCGGACTACTACGTAACAACATAACCTCAAGCGTGGACCGGGGCCATTTTCCTTCCTTGCGAGGTCGGCGTTGAACTCCTCGCCGCCTTCCCTTCCCTTTGTCGCGGAGTGTCCACGCCGGTTTGGTATGTCGAAGTCGCCCATATCCCGCGATTCCATGATGTAAGTGCACCGTATAGTGCAAATCGTAAGAAGGATGTAAATTATTGATAACCCACATCGTTGATATGGAGTACGCCCGGGCGACCGGATACGCTATGGCGGCCGGGCTCAGCCGCATGAGCCTTTCCCTTGCCCTTGTCGCGGATCGCCCACGCCGGCTCGGTATGTCGAAGTCGCCCATGTCCCGCGATTCTATAATGTAAGTACACCGCATGAAGCAAAATGTAATAACGATGTAAATTCTTCATAACTCACGCCGTCGATATGGATTACGCCCGGCGAGTATCGGGCTCTTCTGCCTCCTCAACAGGTCCGGTGACGTAAGGTTTCCACCGCGACGAAGTTCTCGCCCGCACCGAGTAGTTCAAAGATGTACTGGCCGATGAATGCCCCGTCAGACATCTCCGGCCGCCGATCCATCGAAGAAGTGGCAACAAGATCTCGCCGCCATTACGCGGGCATGAAGTTAGAAAGTTAAAGAATTCAACGTTGGGAGAGAAAAATCGATACGTGTTAAAGAAACGCTTACGAGATAGTGCCCGCGTGTGTAGTACGCCTGCCGCGGTGTCTGGTGTGTGGATCAATGATCTCGCCGGTTCGCCACACACACACCGCGGATCGGAAAACGTGGTGGTACTGGAGCATCTTTCATTGATTTATCCGGTATTGCAATTTGCTTCTCTTACGCTAAGCGCTTTTGCTTACGCAACATCCTCGCGTAGAAGTGTCTCAAGATTCCATAGGTGGGTATCTGCTGTGTAGTGTTGTGTAGAGTTTGGTTTGGTTCAACACCCTTTTATAAGCCCATGGTTGGCATGGTGTGCGAGTTTCATGCAGAGAGAGAGTCATGTTTTTAATTTCAAAAGTCGTCTTATCGGTCCGAAAAGTCAAGCGAGTGTTGTCTTTTCGGTCTTAAAAGCTGGCGAGGTGGTCAGGGTTGTCAAGTCGATCTGAAAAGCCTAACCCTAAACCTAAACCCTAAACTGCACAAAGCTGCCTCCTTTGGTCTTATCACCGCGCAAAGCTGCCTCTTGTGGTCTTGTCACTGCGCAAAGCTGGCCCGTATGGTCTTGTCACTGCAGAAAGTTGTCTCCTTTGGTCTTATCACTGCGCAAAGGTGCCCCGTGTGGTCTTATCACTGCAGAAAGCTGTCTCCTTTGGTCTTATCATCGCGCAAAGTCGCCTGCGTGGTCTTATCACCGCAGTAAAGTCGTCTCTTTGGTCTTATCATCGCGCAAAGTCGCCTGTGTGGTCTTATCACCGCAGAAAGCTGTCTCCTTTGGTCTTATCACTGCGCAAAGCTACCCCGTGTGGTCTTCTCACTGCAGAAAGCTGTCTCCTTTGGTTTGGAACCGAATCTTTGATTTGGAGGCGCAAATAGCATGCTGGGCAGCGCTCTTGTCAGAGAAGCGCTGCCCTAGGAGTAGGGTGTCCTGATTGAACCCCCACTCGCCCTCCGGCCGTGGCGTAACCAACGATGTCGTTGCAACATCGCCCAATCTTGACGAGACGAAGAAATGCTCGGGGTCACAACACCACCAACTACACCTCCCGCATCGGCTTCTCCGCCTTGCTCGTCTTCGTAACTAGCCGCTTGCACGCCCTCCTCATCGCTTCCACATCTTCCGCCTGGTTGGCGTGTACTCGTGGCAATCAATACGGGCGCCCACCATCGCTTCCACTCCTTCGTTGGGCTCGTTGTTGTCGGACGCCTCCTTAGGTCTCCATCACCCACTTCCTCGCTGCGTCTCCTCCAACACGGAGACCAACGCAGTCGCTCCCTCACAAGCGCCTTTCACTGAACCACTAACGCCAGATGTCCCCGCTCTCCACGAATCGAACATAGACCATCGGCAAGCGCATATATCACAGCCTCGGTTGCAAATAGCCTCCATGTAATAGGCCCATGAAGCGCCACTTGTCACCTTCATAAGTTGCCAAAAATCTCGCTCGCACCACCCACCACCGAGGCATACAACGCCTCGACGCGTAGCTTTTTCCTTGCGCCAGCGATCGAACGCGAACGCGCGATCGCCTTAGATCCGACAGCTCATGTCCTTCAGATCGGCGCACGGATCACGGTCCGCCACAATTTGATTGGTCCGCCCGTCAGACGTCTGCCTCGACGAGAGCTTCCCCGTGGAACACGAACAGATCTTGAATCTCCGCCATGAAGTACCTAACACAGGTGCATATTAAACAACTGATATTTTGAAATGTTTGGTTCAAGTTCCTCACACTTCTGTAATTTGTTCACAATCTAATATAATGCACATTATGTTCAATTCTATTTCTATTTAAACATCTCTTATAAAATTACAGAATTATGTACGGAATAAATTTTCATGAAAGGTGCAAACAAACCTCATTTTTTGTCAAAAGAAAGGTGCAAACAAACCTGATTTTTTTACACATCAAAAAACCAAAAAAAAACTTGCAACCTGAAAAGATTTAATTAGAAAAATTGAATATAATTGAAGTTTATTTTATTCTTTTAAATTATTTTTTATTTTCTAAAAGACTCTGAAAAACGGGAGAATTGAAAAAAATAATATCTTCATCGCTACGGTTCTCGATCACGTTACTTCACCATGGTGTAGTTAAAGCAGAGTACTTTATGGAGCTTCTACAGAATACAATTGAAGAGGCTGAGAACGCCCGTTGTGATTATGAACATACCCTAAAACATGGAGGATTCAATGTCCGTGTGAGTGGTTCTTTCTGGGATTCCACTAGAGAGGCATACCGACATTGAATCCTCTATGTTTTAGGGTATCTTCATAATCACAACGAGCTGCTTCAAATTTCTTCGCTTGCATTCTCAGAGAAGCTCCATAAAGCACTCGCTTAACTACACCATGGTGAAATAACGTGATCAAGAACCGTGAGCTACCAAGATTTTTTTTTTCAATTCTCCTGCTTTTCGTAGTCTTTAGAAAATAAAAATAATTTAAATTAATAAAATAAACTTCAATTATATTCAAATTTTTTAATTAAAACTTTTCATGTCCAATTTTTTCCTTCAATTTTCTCGATTTTTTTATAAATGGTTGTTTTCCACTTTTCTTTCCTTTCTCTCTCTAGCATGATTTCAATTAAAAGCTAATCACATTGCTAACTACTAAGTCTGCTAAGTCAATAATTTTACATTGCTGACTACTAAGTCCTAAAATATTCACGATTAAAATTATATATACTATGATTAATTTTACATTTTATTTATCCCGCCTTAATTATCTATTGTCGGTCTACTGCTATTTGACTTGTACGCGGCTTAATTAAATACGTTGGTCTAAAAAACATACACCTTATCTCCTCACCACCGAAATGTCCTAGCTACCATCCTTCCTTCCCAATCGTTCTTTCCTTCCCATTTCTCCTCCAAGGCTTCTCTCCCTTGGAGTTATCTCCTCACAGGAAGGTACATTACTAACTCTATTTAATTTACAACACTAACAATAATAAGTTTGCTAAGTCAACTAATTACTGCCTAATCACATTGCTAACTACTAAGTCTGTAAGTCAATAATTTTACATTGACTTCTACTACTAAGTCTTCAAATATTTCCTAACGCCCCCGATTATTTAATTAATGTCCTGAGTTTTATTGCTAATTAATTTTCTTATACATACTATGATTAATTTTACATTTTATTTATCCCGTACTAATTATCTATCGCCGCTCATCATTGTTTTTACTCGTGACGCTGCTTAATTAAATACGTTGGTCTAAAAATTACATCGCTATTCATATTTAATTTTACTACTGCCTAATTACATTTGCTACTACTAAACTGTTAATACTACTACTAATTTGTTACTTCCTAAATTTCTCCATCTCACCTAATCTCATCCCTAATCCTACCACTAAGTCATCGTCACTGTTAATACTACTACTAATTTGTTACTTCCTAAATTTCTCCTTCTCACCTAATCTCATCCCTAATCCTAGCACCGAACACTAAGTCAAAATACACCATCTGTACAACTATAACTACTTGGTTGGTACAATAAGAAACTACAAATCATCTAATTATATTCTAATGACATTGCTCAAACTAAAGCCGAATGCGAAGGACACTAACCTTTTCTAGATGCACAACTTCCGTAATTGAACTTGAACTCCCTTCTCTTCCCCGACCTCTCTTCCTCTCTGGCTTTCTTCCTCTCTGCCTTGTTTCTTGCCTTGCTTCTTCAAATGGCGCCGCCACCGCTTCCGACGAAGCCCTCCTCTTATGCAAAGATTTCGAGTGTAAACGGAGCTGCAGCAGCTAAGGCAATGGGCGAAGCGCAGCGAGCGAACGAGACGCGCAGCGCTGTATGATCTGCGCTGGCGCAAGGTAGTGGTTTAAGCCACTTTGGGCAATGGGCGGCTGCGCGGGCGAAGCGGCAAGCGTGCTGGTCCGGCGGCTCGAAGGCCATGGGCGCGCGTGGCAATGCGCTACAACATGCTGCCGACCCACTCGGAAGAACTAGGTGTCTGCTGAGCAGGGCAAGAAGAAGTTGTTGCCGCCGACCGGTTAGCGACACCTAGTTGTCAGCTTGAGCTGGTCGGCAAGACGCCCTCCGGGGCTAAACGAATTTATGCGCTAAGGGGGCTAGAAATGGAAATAAAAGATGTTAAGGGGCTAGATTAGTCACCAACTCTCATCTATCTGAACATTGCAAATTCCTTTTTTTCCCCTATGTATATAATAATCACCACTCTTATGCTTGTCCTATGTGTTACTTTCTGATTGCCTGAAACACATGCAAAAATTTCAAAATCAATTTGAGTTTTGGATTTGAATTTCTTTTTTGTTCAAATCTCAGCAAATTTCAGCAAAATTCATCAAAATCCCCAAAAATCTGCTTTCCCTTTCCAATTGGCCGCTTTCTTCCTCTGAAAACACCATCTCCCCGCCCGCTTTCTTCTTCGTCCCCATGCGTCACAGCCCCGTCGCCGCCTCCGTCATCCGCCACCTCCCGTGCCACCTTGTTCTTTCAATGCGCGCGCCAAATTTAAGCCGCCAAAGACCGCGACCGCCCTATCCCATCCTCGCTAGCTCCTTCGCGCTTTCAATGCGCTACAGGTTCTGCCGCCGCCACGCCGCCGCCATGTCGCACAAGAACCCGCGACCGCCACGCCACCACGCCCGCTTCCAACGAGGGTCGCCGCCACCGCGATGCAACCCACGCCCGCCCATGCCGCCACCACTCCGTCCGACACCGCCTAATCCTCTCGCCCAACCACATCGCTGCCGCTTCAGGTCTTGGATCGCTTCCCACCGCCTCCCTGGGCCTATAAAGCCGCCCCACCCAAATTTCTTCCAACTCGACCAAATTTCTTTCTCCTCCCCACCCACCTTCGTCCCCAAAGCCGCAAGAGCCCGCCCGCCGCCTCGGTTCATCCACCCAGTAGTTTGCCACCCTCCTTCTCCAGATTCACCCCATTCAAACACCCCAAACCCTTCCCCCACCCCTCTGGCCTCAGATCCGCCGGATCCTCACCGGCCCGCCTCTCACTCACCGCCACTCCAAATCCAAGAAACCAAATCCAAACACACCCCACGAAACCCTAGTGAGGACCACCTACTGGCGGAGCCCTTCTCGGCCGCCTTCCTTTTTCACCATCATCGTCGCTGCTGCCGCCAAGCCCTAAGCTCAAGGCCAGGTCGCCTCTAGCTCCCGCCACACGCAGCCGAGGGCGCTTATGGTCAAGGCCGCCTAAAAGCCTTAAGGTCAGTGAGCGGCTTGGGCCTTTGGGCCGTTCTACTAAATGGGTTTTGGCCCAAGGTCAGGCCCAAAGATTATTCACTCAAATCACTATTCATCCAAATTCGCCAAACATCGCTCACAAAGACAAGAAAAATAGTTATCGCTCCAAAATTCAAAAAATGCACAGTAAACCCTAAATACTGTTCATTTCAGCTAAACACAATAATTTCAATTACTATACACTAATCCATTGTCATGTATGAATAGTAAAATAGCACTATTCATCATCTGACCTTGTTTTCGCCCGAAACCCTAATTTGACATTATATGTCATTTTTGACCGTTTCGAGTCCGTGAGTTCATTTCTCAGCTCTGTTCAGCTACACCAAGCTCCAAATAAATCTTTCCACCTTCCTATAGATTTCTTTAATCCTTTACAATATTTTCGTTGTAGTTGGATCCAAATCTCAAACTTCGTTCAGTCCAATCAAGCACCAGATAAATTCCCACCATTCCGCACCACCTTCCTTTAAGTCTCTTTTTGGTTTTATTTACTTGCTTGTTGTTCCCAGCTCATTCCTTGTCGAGCTAGTTTTTACTTGGTTTCTTTTTATTGCTTTGCTTCTCGTTAGGTCACGATCTTGACGCACTGCATCTGTAAGACGCCGACAAGACCAAGATCAACATGACTTTGTGCAAGAAGGCAAGTTGCATTCCTTGAACGTTTTGAACCCACATGTCATATATTTATATTGATACTTTCATTATTATATTTGAGCCAATTACTTTAATTATTCAAATAATACTTTTGAATGCCATGATAATTAGATAAATCCTATAACCCCACATATAAACCCACCCAGCACTTGTAGGCCATATTCACCTTGACAAGTTCACATAAAATATTATCTATATAAGTAGCTTTGTCACACAAATGTGTTATCAATCAAAAGAGAGTGTTGGCTAGTCGCCAACGGTTTTGGTAGAGAGTTGAGGGTTGTGTCCAGGAAGTTAGACAACCCAATAGACTTGTGATAAAAGTGAGTCATCAGTGAGATCTCGAGGTGGACAGCCACGATTTGGTGTTGGGCCATTGCCTCATGGATGACAAGTAAGGACAAGAACCTTGTGCCAAGTAACAGACATAGAAAACCGCTCAACCACAAGCGTGGTCATTACTCCCTGGCTTAGTACACTGCTCATCCGATTGAATATCTACAAGGAAATGTAACTACTCTTGTGTGATAGAGTAAGTCGAACTGGGTGTGACAGAGGGCTTGAAGGACACTCTCAGAGTCTACACACAACGATAGGTGCCGCCAAGATAGGATGTGAGATCCACGGGCTCGTGGAGTCTCCCGAGGGTCGTTCGAGTAATACCTACCTGTAGAGGCTAAAAAGGGTTGAGCAAAGGAAAAGGCTTTGTTATCTCTACTCACCGACGCTAATGGGTTATGCGTTCATGATCCGACAAAGATGAGTTTGAGATATCTTGTGGGTAAAGTTGGGCACTTTTTGCAGAGTGTATAAAAAGGTATCCGAATACGCGCGGCTTCCTGCTAATGAAGCTGTGTTAATGGGTGATTCCAGTACATGAGGCATAAGTAGAGTTTTTGAGATGGTAAGTTGGTAATTGTGGTTTGATGAGAAACCCCTGATGTTATTATTTATTATTGTTTTACTGTTTTAAATATAAACTGCTTTAACTGCAAAATGCATCCACATATGCTTGTTAAGGTAAAACCCTAACTATCCTTTGAACTCCTTGCATGTAATTATTTAGCTTTTCCATGTGGCCTGTTGAGTACGGTAGTAGTACTCATTCTTGCATAATCTGCAAATAATCTACGTAAGAAACCCGAAAATGCAGAGGATCCGTTGAATGAATTTTGTGACCCACTGATGGCAACGACTATCGCTTTTAGGTCCCAAACAAGGCCAAGCGTGCCTGTGGTTTCAAGTTCTTTTGTCTTGTATTATATTAACTTTGGCTTGGATGTCGTGTCAGTGTTAAAACTGGCTGTTAAGCCTTATCCTTGTGTAATAAAATGTTGGCTTTTGTTGTAATCGAAAGCTTGCTTGAGACACTACTTACTTCGCAACTACACATCCTGAGCGGTTGTGAAGAGTTTAACGTTCCCAAAATTTGGGGGCGTTACAAAGTGGTATCAAAGCTTAGCTTGACTGTAGGTTGAGACTTTAAGTTGGCTTTAGGAATTAGGAAATGAAGACCTTCAAAAATCCTAGTTTGAAAAATTATAAAAGAATTTCTGAAAATAAAAATATAAGTATTATTGCTGTCTTTTCCCTTCTATTGCTATCTCATCTAAACTTAGATTTATAAAATCGATTTGTGTTATAAAAGATTTATCTTCTTCTCACCTAATTTCAACCTTTCGTCAGAAGTTGCATTAGTGTTTAGAATACGCTAAAGTGTTATTAGATAGAGTGAACCCTAATTAGACGATCTTTTGGTTGTAACACAAGTTGTATTATGTGCTCTAAGTAGTATGTATACAACTCGTATAAATATTTGAGCTATGTTATTCGCTGATAATTTGTTTTTCTATCAGTACCTGTATATCATCCTTGTCAAAATTCAATTCCTTTTTTTCGTCTTGAACCTTACCTTAATCTTTCTTCACTTAACTCAAGTCTGGATCTTACCTACCTATCTGTATTTGGTCAAAACCGCTGCAGAATTACATTCCCAAGATGTTTGGAACCAGGACCGGTATTGTCGACGATCTAATTGCCGATCTTATGAAAATAGAAGGAGGAAAATGACGTAGAGTATCCTCGAAGAGAATGGGGGCTGCTCTTTATTTATATGAACTGGGTTTACAAGACCGACTAGGGACTATCTCCAATTACATCGAATGTATCAATACTACCGCTTCGCTTCAGGTTGCCTTCGTTGTTTGCTATTGCATATATGTCCCCTCGCCTTTCAAGGCTTCACCATTTAAATAACTCCCAAGAGACGGCAAGCACCCTTAGAGAAGACGCCCTCGATGAAACGCTATAACCGGTCTCTGAGGTTCAAGGTAGTTAACAATGTGCAATCGCCTTGCGGTTAAGTATTTGTGAGACATTTAACCGCAAGGTGATTTATCGTCGAGTCTTGTATGTCATCGTAAGTTATGGAATGTTTAGCACGGTTCCATTCATCATACTGCTATTGGTACTGCTCATAGCATTTCGAAGCAGCCACCGGCCTGGAACCTAGTCCGACCAGATACCCATCGTAACCTCTCGAATCCTTACGACCAAATGAGGTCACTAGCTTTTATGGGTTACGCACCATGGAGACGATGGTCTTTCTATGTATTTAAATTAATACATAGAGGTTTCAATCCTCGTCAGGTATCAACTACCAAAGCGAGACAAACATAGAGGAGTATCAGCCAAACACGACAAAACTAATGACCATAATGGAAAGGAACAAATACCAAGTAGAAGAAAATCCAACAAGGATGATGGTAGCACCACCACTACAAATTCAGCAGAAGCTACCTACCAATCCAAATCCAAGACCACAATACTACATGAGTCAACCAACCCGAGTTCGGAGTCATAGATATAGAACTCGCTACCAAAGGAAATGTTTGCAGGAATCAATAGACTGCTATCACTGTGGGCAACTAGGTCATTACAAGGGTCAATGCCCATTAAGGAGTATGCCATCAGCGGCAGCCAAAGCCCAAGTGAAAAGTCAACCACGGACCAACCAGACACCACCAATAAAACAAGCATGCAAAGGATATATGTTATTACCCAGAAAACAGTTAAGAAAAGCGAGACAAATTCTAGGAGAAAGAAGACCAACAACAGGATTGGTTCAGGACAAAACCAACTATATTTCTACCAAGGATACGGCAGAGGCCGCCAAGGTCATTATCGGTACTTTTTTATTACATACAAAGCATCAGCATTGGTTTTTAATCCAAGAGCCACCTTTTCAGTCGCCATGTACATTGAGGACGACGACGTGGACCAGCCGACCATGGGTATGGTGTGGTGTCGCCGACGGGTAAGTTTTCTGAACATTTATTATTTTCCATAATGTAATTCAATTTCTTGTGCTAAGTTTTCGTTGTTACATTTGACAGGTCACCTTCACTCCGATCACTATGCACGCGTCCTACCCAGACTACGTTGTGATGTTCGATTAGTTGACGAATGATCGCGTCATCTTGACACCGTACACTCACGATAGGGTGTACGCATGCGCACCCCGAGGCCTATCAAGCCTTTGCACGTGAGACCACACGTACTAGTACACACGGAGGTGCTTGGTTCACGATGTCTTTGTGGAGGAGTACCATATGCACCGGGTGATATGCCAGTTTAGTCTACGACAGGAGGTCCCAACCCCCTGGGGCTAGCGGGTTGCGCCGAACATCCATGGGTAAGTTCACGTTTTACTTCCGTCGTACCATTTGCCTTACAAACATACGAAACAATTGTTTTGCCTTCCATAGGTACACTAGGAAGAGAGTCCCTGTTACGACTTTCTAGATGAACAGGATGTTCCCTTGGGTTGAGGGGTGGCTCTGCGCCTTGGAGGACATTGTCTAGGAGGATGCTCCCTACGACTCCAGGACATATGACGAGTACATCGAGTGGTATTCCAGTTGGACGAGGGTTCGCTGCGTCAGGGTCGTGGACGACCCACCAGGACACGAGGCCGCGACATCCAACATGTACCCTACCTAGCCAGACTCTGCTTTCCATCTCGTGGTATGCATTGAACGGTCCATACATATTATTTGCTTTGCAAGTTTTCGGTTCCTGACTTGTTAATTACGTGTGCGTGTGCAGGTCGATCTACATTGGGAGATGCACGCGTTGGCGACCTCCATATGTCGTATGACGCTCGGGTAGCGCTTCAGCATGACGGCGCAGGAGATTAGAGGGGTCATGGACCAATTCGTCAAGAAGATGAGACGAGGCATCGAGCTGGCGTCCTGCCGTAGGGTGAGGGGGGTGGTGGACCCACTTGTGCGTGGACGGGGGTGAGCCACGGTACGTCACGCCCCATGGATCCTCACCCAGATGTGACGGGCGGGTCCTTATGGCACCGTGCTGGGAGTACCCGGCACAGTTCGCTGGTCAGCATGACATACTCACGTCTGGTTGTTTATTTCGAACTCCACTAGTCACTAATGACAATTTTCTCTAGCAGGTCCTGAGTACTACCTGTACACACGGCATGAGTATGCAGAGCCATTCGCTACCTTCGTGCATCGAGGTATGTATGTCTTGTTTACACGCATGCAAAACGTATTATCTCGGTATGTCTGTCATGATTACATGCATAACTTACTGTTTCACAACTCGTGCACCCTTTTGGGAGGAGGAGCTGGTGTCGCACGAGGAGTCACAGTTCGGGGACTATGATTTCGACTTGGGTGGTGGTGGGCCTTCGCACGGTGAGAGTAGCTGTGTCCATGGGGCTTACAATCAAGACGGCGCTCGAGCGACCCAAATGACGCAGATCCTCTCGCGACACCCCCAGGCTACTCATGCCGGTAGGGTATCTCGGCCGCCTGAGCCTTTGACCTACTCGTACCAGCACCCACAGCTGCGCCGGACAAGACCAGGAGCCACATGTGGGGTACGCCCTAAGAGGGCCCGCGAGTAGATACTTGTTGTTGTAAATAGCAGTCATGCCATGTAAATATAATTTTTTGTACAACTTACATTATGGTACTGTCGTGTTCTGATACTATTTGTTCTTGTGTGCACGGGTAACCACATGAGGAAGTTAGCATCGCGACATCCCTTCGTTTCGGACCTTAAGGACCACACCGGGTCACGCCGCATGCTACCGCTTTTGTAGAACAAGATGACAACACACTTCGATGCTACCTTTCCGCACCAAAAATACCACACTCCGCCACGTCCCCTTATCAGACCGAAAAAAGCGACTGGTCACGCCTTACGATCCAAAACCCGCTTCGTAGAAATCCCACACGCCGTAAACAAGAATCGTTGGTTACCGGTTTCGAAAAATCTAGACGAAATTCGCTTGAATTTGCTTAAAAACCAGCCGAAATTCAAAATTTTGAATTTCAATTTGGTAAACCGAAAAAAAACCAGTTGGTTTTTCTATTCTCGGTCCCCACCAGTAACCGACGGTAACCGGCCGATTTTTTCGCTGGTCACGCCACACATTGCTACTTGTGCAGACCGAGATGACAACACACTTCAATGCTGCCTTATCACACCGAAAAGACCACACTCCGCCACACCACGTTTTTAGGTCAAAAATACCATACCCTATCACGCCACACGCTGCATCTTTTGCAGACCGAGTTAACAACACACTACGACGCTACCTATCAGACCGACAAGACCACACTATGCCACGCCCCCCTTTTTAGGCCGAAAAGATAGCACCCTTTCACGCCACACACTGTAACTTTTGCAGACCGAGTTGATAATACACTGCGACTCTACCTTATTAGATCAACAAGACCACATTATGCCAAACCATTTTTTTCAGACCGAAAAGACCACACTCCCTCATGCCCCCCTTTTCAAACCGAAAAGACCGCACTGCACTTCGCCACGCCACACGCCAGAATCTTTGCGCATCGAAAGGACAACACACTGCGACGCTACCTTATTAAAGCGACAAGGCCACACTATGCCACACCACCTTTTCAGACCGAAAAGACAACACTCCGCTACGCTCCCTTTTCAGACTGAAATAACCCATTATAAAAGGAGGGAGAAGAGAACTGGAGGAGGAGGAGAGAGCTGCAGGATAATACTACACCACCACACTTAATACTTCACCAAAGCTCAGTTCAAACTACTGTGAGGAAGAGGATGTCGGTTTCGTCGGCGAACTTCTATGCGAATATCCTGCAAAAGCGCAGTGGCTTGTCGAGAGGGCTAAACCCTACCTAAATTGTTCTATGAAGGATGCGCCGGTACCACTGGAGTTCCCACACCCATAACTTGTGTGCGAAGAACTGGCTTAGATCCAATCCAACCCTGGCGATGGCCGCCCGGGCATACTACACATTCGGTCATCACCTCGTAAGTGATCCCTACTTCATATTTTGTTATCTTCTCCAATTTTGGATTCCGATCTATACAGACACTTCAAGGTATAACCAAAAATCTTCATAAAATACACTTAATCTTTAGACGAATTCTCTAGACATAGTTTTTAATATATATATATATATATATATATATATATATATATATATATATATATATATATATATATATATATATATATATATATATATATATATATATATATATATATATATATATATATATATATATATATATATATATACCATGTCGCCAATTGAATCGGCGAAATTGTCTTGTCGCCAGCTCAATTGGCTATGTAAACCTCTCAAAGACTATTTCGATTGGTGATAAGATTTCTGTTGCTAATTGGGATGACAACATGCAAAAAAAAACGACTATTTATTTCGTGATTGTCTTTTAAATTAATATTATTTTTAAAAACAATTCATCCATTTTAACCATTCTGGTGCAATATTATAGCTTTCGAGGTGAGCAGAACTTTTTTTATTAATTAACCTTTTTAAAATTTTTATTTTAAAGTTAACCCCCGACGCACTTTATTTCCAATTCGACTTTTCTTGGCCACGCCACCACCCATGGTGTGACAAAACAACGTCACACGCCGCGAGATAAGTCCGCCAATAGATTTTGGTCACGCCACCGTGCATGACGTGACTAAATAACATCGCCACGCCATCATCCACATGCGACAAGAGATAAGAGCATGCCCCAAATAGGACAACATTGTTTTGTCACGCCACGGCCATTGCGCGACCAAAGGAAATAATTAAAAAATAAAGACGCTCGGAGGTTAACTTTAAAATAGAATTTAAAAAAGAATTAATTAATAAAAAAAATTCAGCTGAGCATATCTCAAGAGCAAGAGCTAAGACTAAAAAGTCACTCACATTGGTATGGAGGGAAGAATATTTAAAAGCAAAGCGAGAATATGTACTAGTGCATGTAAAAGGTTTCCAATCGCTAAAAAAATTGTTACTTTAGCTCAAACAAATTGTTTAACTAGTGTTAAAAATTCGGCTTGAGCAGCTAATCAATTACACTTCCAAACCGAAGTAGTATCCGTCAAGGCTCGTAGCACTCTCAAGAGCATCTCCTATTGACAAGGCGCTATCCTGGAATTGCCACTGCCCATCTCCTATTCACCATCCGCTGACGCAAGCGGATTAGCATCACCTTTCTCCATTTTACTACCCCGTGCCCGTCTGAACGCCTCGCACGTCTCCGCCGGACAGAAGAGCGTGAGGGAGAGCGAGAGAACCGCGCGAGCTACACTTGGCACGTGGGCAGTCGCGGCCCATCACGAGCGCGCGGCGAAAGCTCACCAAACCTTCGAAGCAAGCGCGGAGGACGGCCCGCCCCATGCGTGCGACCCCCCTCCGCTGCTGCTTGCCTTCTGCGACGAAAGCGACGGCTGCCAAACGCGCTCGGCTGCGCGTACGTGTCACGGCCCGACGCGCCCCCGTGCCGAAGGCCACCGCGCGCGACAAGGGCATTGAAGCCGATGTGACGCGAACGCCAACGCGATGATGACCCCCGGTTCGGCGGTTCGTTTGTTCTCTAGCCCCACCGGCGCCTGTGAGCTGTGGATGCACGGCGGATGGCTACCACGTGCCCCATCTGCCTTCCCGTGGTTGCTTACGCTAAAGAAATTCCTCCTGTACGTGGCAAGAGTGACTGGTTAATTATGCGATGTGTGAGCAATAAACTGTCTAAATATTGACGTGTTGGTACGGGAATAGTAGTACCTTTGAAGGCAAGAGAAAATGAGAGCTTTACAATGATAGGTTGGAGTAAGTTGTGTACGGACTTCTTGCTGCGATGTATAAAACTGCACGGTTTTTTATTTCACAAATGGCATGGTGCGTATCTGCGTGTGGCTGGAAGATGGTAAATGAGATTGCCACTTTCAACTTGGGGCTGTAATTGAGTGCCTCTTTTCGTGGATTGGAGCATCTACGACAATAGTGCGTTGCCCAGGAAGTTTAGCTTCAGTTAGTTTTGGGACGGCACCAATTAACCAGAGACTATATGTAACGACCCCAAATTCCTGGGGACATTAAACTCTTCACAACCGCCTGCGATGCTAATAATAAGAAGAAATGTCTCAAGCAGTTTTCGATTTCAACAAAAGCCAACATTTTATTACATAAGATTAAGCTTAATGTACCCTTTTGACACTACCACTGCATCCAAGCCCAAAGTTAATATAATACAAGACAAAAGAACTCTAACCACAAGACACTTGAAAAGCATGGTGAGACCTAAGAATAAGAATCGCTACAACCGTGGGTCCACCAAAGTCTTGATCAACCAGATCCTCTCAGATTTTCCTGTGTTTCTTCAGATTGTTTGCAGATTATGCAAGAATGAGTACAACTACTGACTCAACAAGCCACATGGAAAGGCTAAATAATTACATGCAAGGAGTTCAAATGATGGTTAGGTTTTACCTTAACAGTATATGTGGATGCAATTTGCGCTTAAAGCGCTTTATAAGACAAGAAACAATAATACATAATAACAACAGGGGTTTCTCAACAAACCACAATTACCAACTTACCATCTCCAAACTCTACTTATGCCTCGTAATCGAATCACCCATTAACACAGCCTTCATTAACCTAAGCACGCAGATTCAATAACATTTTATACACTCGCAGAGTTGCCCAACTTACCCACATGATATCACAAACTCACATTGCCACGCATCATGATTGCGCACAATTGAGTCAGATAACAAAGCCTTTTCACCGCTTATCCTTTTTAGCCTCTACCCTAGAGGTTCAAATCCATACAATTTCGGGAGACCACCGCCAATAGTGGACTCTCGCACCCGATGCCGACGGCCCATACTGCTGTAAGAACCAAATGAGTGTCCGTAGGGTCCACCCTGCCTCACCTTTGATACAGAGATATTCAATTGGACGAAAGCAAAGGTACTAAGCTAGGGAGTAATGACCACGCATGTGGTTGAGCGGTTTATCAGGTTCCGCATTTGGCACAAGGTTCTTGTCTCTTATTTGTCACCCAAATGAGGCGATGGCCCAACCTCGCGGTTGCCCACCTCTTGATCTCACCGATGACTCATTTTACCAAGTATATTGGGTTGTCCAACTTAATGGACACAACCTCAACTCTCCACTCCAAACCATTGGCTAACCGCCAATATCTTTTGATTGATGATCACAATTTTGAGAGACAAAGCTACTATATAGCTAACATTTTATGTGAATTTGTCAAGGTGAATATGGCCTACAAGTGCCGGGTAGGTTTGTTTGTGGGTTATAGGATTTATCTAATTATCATGTCATTCCAAAGTATTCTTCGATAATTAAAGTAATTGGCTCAAATATATTAATGAAAGTATCAATATAAATATATGACATGTGGGTTCAAATGATCAAGGAATGCGACTTGCCTTCTTGCACAAAGTCCCGTGGATGTTGGTCTTGTCCTGCCTTCAAGGCGCCGGTCGCCTAGATCGTAACCTAACGAGAAGCAATGCAATAAAAAGAAAACAAGTAAACACTAGCTCAACAAGGAAAGAGCTAGGAACAAAATGCAAGTAAATAAAACCAAAAAGAGACTTAAAGGAAGGGTGGAGCGGTTGGGGGATTTATCCGTATTTATTTGGATTGAACTGAGTTTGAGATTCGGATCCAACTACAACAAAAATATTGTAGAGGATTAAAGAAATCTATAGGAAGGTGGGAATATTTATTTGGAGCTTGCTATAGCTGAAAGGAGCCGAGAAATGGACTCACTGCTCGAACGGTCGAAATGACATAAAATGTCATTTTAGGGTTTTTGCTAAAATTGCCTGATAATGAATAGTATTATTTTACTATTCATACACGATAATTGATCAAAAAAAGATATCGAAATTTATGTGTTTAGCTGAATGGATAGTGGTTAGGGTTTAATATTTTTGGCTAATGAACAAAGGTATTTGTTGGAATTATAACTCCTATTTTTAATTGCAAACAAGAAAAGGATTTATCGGCTCAAAACAAGACGGCCGCTTTTAAAGAAAATTGGGCCAGTTTCATCAGTCTTGCCCAAGGCCTAATTCCTACGGGTCCAACCTACTAATCGGTCAGCCAAAAGGCCGAAAAGGAGGGCGGGCGTTGGCCTTGAGGCTGCGCCACTGGCTACCGAGTCATGGCGGCAGTATGACGCTGGCGGGCGAGGTGGCGCAGTTATGGGCAGGCAAGGGCCGACGACGTCGAAGCGACGGAGGAGGCGGCGCAAGGAGGCGGCGCGGAGGATCCACTGTAAGCTTACCTAGGGTTTTTAAGGCTGCTTTTGGGGTCATGCGGGGTCTGGGGTGGCGGCGGCGGCTCTGCCTACCGGAGGGAAGCGGGTGGGGAGGCGGTGGTGGGGATGAGGAGGAAGGCTTGCCCCGTGGCTTTTTATAGGGCAAAGGAGGCGGGAGCAAAGAGGCGGCGGCAAGGGCGCATCACAAGCGAGGCGGCGCAAGAGGCGGAGCTGGCGATTGAGGTGGCGCACATGACGTAAGTGCACATGCGTCTTAAGCGTCAGGAGAGAGGCGGTGGGACGGGATGTATGGCAATAATGCAAGGCATGGGCTTCCGTGAGAGGAGGAGAAGCGCCAGGAAAAGGCGAACGTGAGGAAAACGGATTGGGATTTGGGGGTTAGGGTTTGTTTTGGCAAAATTTGCTTAATTTGGATTCAAATTGAACAAATTTTGATTTTTGAATTTCATTTGAAATTTTCAGATGTTTCAACCTACCCTCTTAAAGGAATCTCGACCTCGAGATTCACCCAAAGTCAGGGACAAAGTTGGAAAACTACGCAGATTTTCAATTCCTTTTTCCATGTAGCTCTTCTCGACGAAGATTCTCGACATCGAACCTAAAAAGGTAGTTCCCGGATCAATTGAGACCAATGTTGATGAAGTAAGAACGCATCAAGCAATGTCGTTGATGGTTTCGCAGCTTCATTGATAGTGACACAATTGATCTTGCCTCGACTTGGTCCTCGTTGTTTGAAATTTTGGTCGCTTCTCTAGGTCGTGAGCATACCTCCTTTCTTAGCTTGTGTTGTTGGTGGCGCCTTGTTGATCTCGTGATTGACTCTCACTTGAGCTTTGGTCGCTTCACGACATATGCTTCCTTGGACATAGAGACTTGAAATGACCTCGTTGCCCGCAATGGTAGCATTTTATTGCTTTTTGTGACATCCTTTGGTAGTGATTTCTCCGCATGTGTAGCAATCGGACCGTGGGTCGATCGATTCATATTATGTTGGGGTCTTGCATTGAAATTGGTAGTCGGTTGTCACGATATTGTATCGTGGTGCCGCCATCATCCTTTTTCGGTGCACTTGGTTGAGGTGTCATCTCTGATTGCTCTTCTTTTCCTCGACTTCTTGTAATTGTGTTCGCTTCTTCGATATTAGCGCTTGTTTACCATAGTCGACATATCCTTAAAATCCGTATCGAAATGTATAATTTCAATGACTTCAGAATCCTCGCAAAACTTCTCCATCTTCTTAGCTTCAGATCCACCTCATGTGGGGTATATCGTGCCGATAATTGAATTGATGTAAATACTCATCACAAAGAAGTCCTCTTTGCTTGAGAGCAAGAAACTCTCGGCATTTGGAGGCGAGCACGCCAATGGGAACGCAGCCTTATGAAATGCATCCTTAAATTCTTGCCATGGTATTTCTTCCGGATGGAATGTTTGGTGATTTATCCACCATGTCGCGCTTGTCCTGAAGGCGGAGGCAAAAGAGTCTTCTTGATCGCTGCATTGATAGTGTCTAACTTTCTTTCTATATCTCTTATCCAATCATCTCGCCGCTAGTGGTTCTCGTGCAACCGTAGGTTGGTGGTCTTGTCTTGTGGAAATCACCATCTTGATCTTGCAATGCTTCTTCCATTTGTTGTTCCCAAGAGGGTTCTGATGGTACCGGTGATCCGGCATATCTCGCTTCTAGGAGTCTAGTGTGTTGCTCCATCATTCTGCTTTTGACTTTGCTCCGCTTGACATCTATTTCTTTCCATCATGGCCATTACTTCCGCCATGGTTGGTTGATGATTTGTCAATCACCTCGTGGTTGTTGTTTTCGGACATCTTGGGAATATAATTCTCAAATGTTTTGACCAAATACGATAGGTGAGTAAGATTCAGACTTGAGTTAAGTGAAGAAAGATTAAGGTAAGGTTCAAGACTTAAAAGAAGGAATTGCATTTTGACAAGGATGATATACAAAATCGATAGAAAAACAAATTATCGATAATAACATAGCTCAAATTCTTTATACAAGTTGTATACATACTATTTAGAGCACATAATACAACTTGTTTTACAACCAAAAGATCGCCTAATTAGGGTTTACTCTATCTAATAACACTTTAGCGTATTCTAACACTCATCGCAACTTCCGATTTAAAGGTTGAATTTAGGTAAGAAGAGGATAACTCTTTTATAACACAAATCGATTTTACAAATCTAAGTTAGATAAGATAGCAATAGAAGGAAAAGACAAAGAATAATACTTATATTTTTGTTTTCGTAAATTCTTTTCTAATTTTTCAAACTAGGATTTTGAAGGTCTTCACTTTCTAATTCCTAAAGCCAACTTAAGGTCTCATCCTCACACCAAGCTAAGCTCGATACCACTTTTGTAACTAACCCCAAATTCCTCGGGGATATTAACTCTTCACAACCGCCAGATGTGCGATATGGCAAGCAAGAGTGTCTCAAGCAAGCTTTCGATTTCAACAAAAGCCAACATTTTATTACATAAGATTAAGGCTTAACAAACCGCTTTTGACACTACCACTGCATCCAAGCCCAAAGTTAATATAATACAAGACAAAAGAACTTCTAACCACAGTGCACACTTGAGTGCGGCCGAGACCTAGTAACAAGAATCGCTACAACCGTGGGTCCACCAAAGTCTTGATCAACCAGATCCTCTCAGATTTTCCTGTGTTTCTTCAGAGATTGTTTGCAGATTATGCAAGAATGAGTACAACTACAGACTCAACAAGCCACATGGAAAGGCTAAATAATTACATGCAAGGAGTTCAAATGATGGTTAGGTTTTACCTTAACAGCATATGTGGATGCAATTTGCGCTTAAAGCGCTTTATAAGACAAGAAACAATAATACATAATAACAACAGGGGGTTTCAACAAACCACAATTACCAACTTACCATCTCCAAACTCTACTTATGCCTCGTAATCGAATCACCCATTAACACAGCCTTCATTAACCTAAGCACTACAGATTCAATAACATTTTATACACTCGCAGAGTTGCCCAACTTTACCCACATGATATCACAAACTCACATTGCCACGCATCATGATTGCGCACAATTGAGTCAGGATAACAAAGCCTTTTCACTGCTTATCCTTTTTAGCCTCTACCCGGTAGGTTCAAATCCATACAGCCCTCGGGAGACCACCGGCCAATAGTGGACTCTGCACCCCGATGCTGACGGGCCCATACCGTTGCAAGAACCAGCGAGTGTCCGTAAGGGTCCACCCCTGTCTCACCTTTGATACAGTAGATATTCAATTGGACGAGCAGTGTACTAAGCTAGGGAGTAATGACCACGCATGTGGTTGAGCGGTTTATCAGGTTCCGCCATTTGGCACAAGGTTCTTGTCCTTACTTGTCACCCAAGGAGGCGATGGCCCAACTCATGCGTTGCCCACCTCTTGATCTCACCGATGACTCATTTTACCAAGTATATTGGGTTGTCCAACTTAATGGACACAACCTCAACTCTCCACTCCAAACCATTGGCTAACCGCTAATCATCGCTTTGATTGATGATCACAATTTTGAGAGACAAAGCTACTATATAGCTAACATTTTATGTGAATTTGTCAAGGTGAATATGGCCTACAAGTGCCGGGTAGGTTTGTTTGTGGGGTTATAGGATTTATCTAATTATCATGTCATTCCAAAGTATTCCTTCGATAATTAAAGTAATTGGCTCAAATATATTAATGAAAGTATCAATATAAATATATGACATGTGGGTTCAAATGATCAAGGAATGCGACTTGCCTTCTTGCACAAAGTCCCGTGGATGTTGGTCTTGTCCGCCTTTCAAGCGCCCGTCGCCTAGATCGAATCCTAACGAGAAGCAATGCAATAAAAAGAAAACAAGTAAACACTAGCTCAACAAGGAAAGAGCTAGGAACAAAATGCAAGTAAATAAAACCAAAAAGAGACTTAAAGGAAGGGTGGAGCGGGTTGGCGGATTTATCCGGTATTTATTTGGATTGAACGGAGTTTGAGATTCGGATCCAACTACAACAAAAATATTGTAGAGGATTAAAGAAATCTATAGGAAGGGGGAATATTTATTTGGAGCTTGCTATAGCCGAAAGGAGCCGAGAAATGGACTCACTGCTCGAACGGTCGTAAATGACATAAAATGTCATTTTAGGTTTTAAAATTGCCGATAATGAATAGTATTATTTTACTATTCATACACGACAATTGATCAGTAAAAGATATCGAAATTTATGTGTTTAATGAATGGATAGTGGTTAGGGTTTAATATTTTGGCTAATGAACAAAGTATTTGTTGGAATTATAACTCCTATTTTTAATCCAAAACAAGAAAAGGATTTATCGTGCTCAAAACAAGACGCCGCTTTTAAAGAAAATTGGGCCACCCTCATCAGGCGCCCAAGGCCTAATTCCGCCGTCCAACCGCCTAATCGGTCAGCCAAAAGGCCGGTAAGTGAGGCGCGGCGCTGCCTGAGGCTAAAGCCACTGGCCCGAGTCATGGCGGCCAGTGCATGACGCGGCGCGGCGAGGCGGCGCGTGCAAGGCAAGTACAGGTTTACGACAACGGCAAGCGACGGAGGAGCATGCGCATAGCGGAAATGGGCGCGAGGATCCACCTGTAAGCTTACCTAGGGTTTTTGCGGCTTTTGGGTCATGTGGGGTCTGGGTGGGCGGCGGCTGGCCTCGCCCACAGGAGGGGGGGGAGGCGGTGCGGGATGAGGAGGAAGGCTTGCCCGGTGGCTTTTTATAGGGCAGCGAGGCGCGAAGAAGAGTAGGGGCGGGCAAGCACGATCACATGCGGCGAAGGCGAGGCGGAGCTCGGGCGATTGAGGAGGCAGGCGCGGCGCGGCTACACGGCGCTATGGGTCGCGCGAGAGAGAGCGCGGGGATGGGATGATGATGCGGTAAATAAGGCGGCAAGGGGCTTCCGTGAGAAGGAGGAGAAGCGCCAGTGAAAAGGCGCGACCGGGAGGAAAACGGATTGGGATTTGGGGTTAGGGTTTGTTTTGGCAAAATTTGCGAATTTGGATTCAAATTGAACAAATTTTGATTTTTGAATTTCATTTGAAATTTTCAGATGTTTCACTATAATTAACGATGATTCAACTGAACCTGGTGTGGTATCCTGATTTCATCGACTGCCACCTGTTTTTGGCTTTGCGAGGGTAAGACTGCGCGAGCACACAGTTTCCTATGAGCTACAGCAATGACGATCGAGCCAGAGGTTGAGAGGAGTAACGAGTATACATTAGTTTAAAGGATGGTACATATTTAGGTTACGAAATTTAAATTTCACCCAATTCCTCTGCAAAATTTCATCAAGATGACCAAAATTTGACTGGGCGGCCTTGGAGGCTGGGAGCTCCTGTTGTTCACACCTATACAAAAGCACAAGGGGCACGTTTCCACGTATACACGTATGTATGTGTCCGGCGTAATTACACCCAGGGGTGCTCCCAATCAAGTCCTAAGCTGCTGACAACCAAATACATTAATTCACTACCAGTGGCGATCATCACTTTTCCAGTCCAAATCTCGCCAGCGTCGATGATGATCTTCTAGGTTCCTTAGTTTAGACTTTGGAAACGATCGTGAGTGGTGACCGATACTCCGGCCGGCTACTGGCTATCGCACGCCCGACAGTTGTCCGCGAGCGCATCCACCCATGCCAAAGCCGCCAGCGCGCAGTCACCGTGAAGCCAAGCCATCGCGCGCGCGCCACGGCGGCTGAGCAGAACACGTTGTTGGCTACGAGCGACTTCTTGACTAGATGAGCTGGGGCCGATCACGCAGGCTCGAGACGCACTACCGTCGCCTCCCCATCTTTTCCACCCACCGTAGTTAGCAAGCTGCGCGCGGCGCCCCCACGTACCCCACGGTCCCACACGCCAAACAGACGGGCTCTGTAGGCTGTAGCTAGCGTTGCCCCCGCCTGACAGCTGCCCCAATGCCAGGCTGCCACTGCGCCGCCCTATCGTTGCTACTTATGCAGCCGCGCTGAGGTCTGAAAGGCACAGCTGCGTCTGGCCATTACCAGCACATCAGGCACAGGGAAAGCGCCCAAAAGAATACTAGGCATGGTTGGAGATCCGGAGATGGAGGAAGCACTGGAGAGTGGAGGCATCCGCTCGGTGCTGCCTTTGGGCTCGCTTATCTCTCCTTCTGGGAACGAGGTGCTCGCCTAGTACATGCATGCTCTGCTTCTGCTTCTGCTTCTGCTTCGGTCCTTTCTCTTCCTTTTCTTTTGGGTTCTTCAGTAGAAGTTCCTTGCTGTTCTTTAGGAGTATGTTTTCCTCGTCTCTTTGGTTAACAAATATGTTTCGTCCATCTAGGCCAGATAACACGCCATACTGTATCAAACAAGAAATATGCTTACAGGTTTTGTCATCTTTCGTATTATGAAATCATGCACAACCTTGATTCATAGAGTGGATTAGATCATGCAAGGCCGCAAGGGTGCAAATAAATCAGATGGGTGATGGATATTTTTAAAAAAGAGTAGGTATTTTGTGCTACATGGAAGTGTAACTTCAGACAACAAATCAGATTAACTAGTCAAGGTCCGAGTTAGTAGGATTCGAAGTTTGAACACTACTTACGCCAATCTTTAGCCTGTTTGAGGAGCTTTTAATTCTGCTTAAAGTAACCGAAAGCTTGAGTTTTTTCAAATAGGATGGGATCCCTCTGAGGAACGGGCTTGTTAAGAGAATCTTGAGCTCCTTTTGCTAGCTCTAAGAAGTTTAAGCCTCTCAACTTTACCTGAAGGATCTTATTTAGGAGGTTTTGGACGAAACTAATTAAGCACACCCAAACAAGGTTTTAATTTACGTTGATGCGACGTTTTACCCGTAAAACTCATCACGATGCCAAGTAATACGCAGTTTTACCAGGAACGCACCAAAAGCATACGTGCTAAACATGTGCCCAGAAAACTCATATTTTTTATTTTTTTTAGATAATGGTAGAGAAAAATCTCTCCGGCGTTTGCATCAAGGATACACACAAGCCATTTTATTAAAAAGAAATATATCATAAAGATCAAATATGGTTAAAAAATGTCTGGAAGCCTTACAACCAAGGGGTGATTAGAAATAAAACTTAATCATTATAAATTCTGTAACTAAACCGTCACTACGAAGGCTTAAGATTTGCTTCGCCACGAACTCCAATCTGGCGTTTTCAGCCATTATTGCCTCCTTTTGAGGCGTTTTCCGTAAATTTGCTCAAGCACTTAGCCAGTGCCACTCAAAATGGTAACCTGCAAGGGATTAGTGATAAGTCTTTTTTTTTTTTGCCAAAAACAACTTCGTTCCGACAGAACCAAATAGACCAACATAAGACACTAGCTCCCACTAGGAGTTGTGATTTCAAAATTTTTGGAATACTAGTTAGTCAATTCCCAAACATGTACGCTATACTCACAAGAGGGGATAAATTAAACGCACGTTAAGCAGCCCACCATACTATACGTGCAAAAGGACAATCAATAAAAAGATGCAGAGTTGTTTCCTCTTTAATTAAAAAACAACACTTTTGCTTTTTCTCCAATTTCTTTTAAACAGGTTATCTTTAGTTGATATCACCCCTTTTTAGATATCATAGAAATATTTTCACTTTTAATGGAATTTTAATGAACCCAAAAAAAATCCCTAATGGGAGCTTGATTGGTTCTAATTAGTGCCCTATAGAAAGATGGTACCAAAAAAATTCCAGATTTATTCAAATTCCACCTGAAGACATCTTTTTAAGAGCTCAATGTTAAATTAGTAATTCTCATAATTAACTCATTTCAAGCATGTAACTTAAGTCTAATAATAGATCTTCGAAAAGAAATATGAAGAGGATCCGATCGCAGAACATTTGCCACCGTATCAACCTTTCTTCTCACCACATTGACTCATTTTTTATGTGGGCCTCTTTTAATCTGCAAGCTTATATTTGGACATGTAAGCTTCTTCAGATTGGCCTAATCCTTTTGCCAGTCTCCAAGTTGCATGTCAAACGGAATCGGACTTGCTTTTATGACAGTTCAGTATTCTGTATTCATACACACGACAAGAATCAGAATTCAGAACAGCACTGTGCATATTGTGTTCTTTTGAAACGAAATTGTGCATATTTGCTATCTTTCGAGGTCTGTCTACCCAATGTCCTCACATATGGTCTTTTTTCTAGTGCACCGTGCATTTTTTTTAATCTTCTTTTGCCATCTTCATTTTTCCCTTTTCTGTCAATCACGAATCATCTGACCAGAGCAGCAGAGGGTCTTCTTCACAGGTGCAGCTTCCGGAGCTAGAGGGCAAGATCATAGGCCTGTACTTCGCTGCGAACTGGTACCCCAAGTGCGAGGCCTTTACCCCGGCGCTGGCCGCCGCCTACCACCAGCTCAACGAGCGCGGCGCCGGCTTCGAGGTCGTCTTCGTGTCGTGCGACGAGGACCGGTCGTCTTTCGAGAGGTTCCACCGCGCCATGCCGTGGCCGGCCGTGCCCTTCGGTGACCTACGGTGCAAGAAGCGCCTCAGCCAGAGGTTCCAGGTCGAAGGCATCCCGCGCCTGGTGGTGCTCGCCCCAAACGGCGAGGTCATACACTCGGACGCCGTCGAGCTCGTGCACCGCTACGGCGACTGGGCGTTCCCCTTCACGTCGGCGAGGGTGGCTGAGCTGGAGGAAGACGATAAGAGCAAGTACGCGTCCCAGACGCTGGAGAAGATTTTCTCCATCAATGGGGGAGACTACGTGAACGGTAGCAAAGAACAGGTAAATAGTATCGATCGTTCTAGAATCCAGAGCTGCATGTCGATCATGAGCTAGCATTGGCATTGATCCAACCATGCATGCATCCAGCTGTTGGCCTCACCGTGGCTAAGGGCTGCAGGTTCCCATCTCGAGCCTAGTCGGGAAGACGGTAGGGCTCTACTTCTCGGCGCACCGGTGTGCGCCGTGCATCAAGTTCACCGCGAAGCTGGACGCCATATACGGCAAGCTGAAAGACAAGTCCCAGGACTTCGAGATAGTCTACATCCCCATGGACAAGGAAGAGGACGGGTACCTGAGGTCGTGCAGCGACATGCCGTGGCTAGCGCTTCCGTATGACGGCACGTCGTCGAGGGCGCTGGCCAGGTACTTTGACGTCCGGGAGATCCCGGCGCTGGTGGTGGTCGGGCCCGACGGGAAGACGGTGACGAGGGAGGGCAGGAACCTGGTGAACCTCTACTTCGACATGGCGTTCCCCTTCACCGACGAGCGGATCAGGCTGCTGCAGGAGATGGAGAACGAGGAGGCCAAGGGTTACCCGCCGTCGCTGCGCCACACCGGGCACCGCCACGAGCTGAGTATCGTCTCGGAGAAGTCCGGGGGAGGGCCGTACATCTGCTGTGAGTGCAACGAGCAGGGGCTCGGCTGGGCGTACCAGTGCATCGCCTGCGGCTACGAGATACATCTCAGATGCGGCCGGAACGCGGAAGGCTGCAGTGCGGGAGCTGGTTAGCACCGAGCAGAAGCACGGCGGAACTGGTTAACTAGTATATTGAACTTAATATGGTGTGTGTGTTTATGTTCTGAACAAAGTTCAGCTTGCTCTTGTCAAGTCTGATGATAGAATAGATTAGCAATGCTCAATGTGGTTTGGGCAAGGGTGGTTGACTGCAACAGAGTTGCAGTTACAGGTGTTAATCAAGCAAGGTAATGCTGAATGTATACTTCTATTGTTCTCCGTCTTGAGTTTTCTTCTTTTAATCAGCTGATTAAAGAAACTTAAAACTTCACCACACCATAAGCACCACAGCAAGACCTCTTAATTGTGAATTGTGATGCATCTCACTAACATCACAACCTTTGCAGAACAGAACAGCCAAGTACAGTGTACTTCGCTTGTAATGCATATTAAATACTAGTATTTCTATGAAGTTTGTACAGCATCAGTAATCGATGTGTTATAGAAAGATAGTAAACAGATTCCTACATGTAACATGAGATCAACAGACAGCCCAACTCAAGTCACAGCACATGAGAAGCGAAAAATTTGAGGAACACAAGCTGTAAGTACTTTTATTCAGTAAACAATATCCCAGACAAACCATACTTTCATAGTGGTAGCGCATATAGACCGGATTGAAAGGACAACTTGCATCAATAATGGATGCCTCACACCAATACTAGTCCGAGTGTCTTGGATGTATGAACGATAAAATGTCCTAGATGTAAGAAAAACAGCAGGCATTATGACAACTTCCAGGCTTCTGAGACTTCAATATGTGGTACCATATAATGGGGCACAAGCATCGGTGTTGCCTAAAATCCGTGAATCTTGATGCTTTCTTTCTTTGCAATTCCAGCCTAGCCAAAACAGGTCATCAGAAAAACAAATATGAACAGTCAACAATTATGGCGTTATTATCCATTGTTATCATATAGATTACCTGAACTAGGAACGTAGCAACATTTTTACGCTGATCACCTTGAAGTTGAATGACCTGAAAATATAGTGGATCGTTCATCAGTCTATACACATTCACACAAGAGAACTTGGATCCAACGGAGCATGACTACCACTTTGTACCTGGCCTAGCTCTGGATCCTGGACTACAGTACCATTGCAGCAGAAATCCTTTTTGAGATCCTTAAGGATCTTGTTGTAGCTGTACTCTTTTTTCAAGCCCTGAACAGTTATCAGACTCTTTCTTCCGTTGCGCTGCTGTACACGCACATGCACGTAGTCCTTTGATCCAGCACCAGCACTGGAGTCCTCAGCATTTGCCTCCGCAAACGGATCTACAAGGAAGATGCCAAATAATCAACTCCTGGGTTCAGGGTATGCTAAGGCTAGACCACCAGAGGACTCATATAAAACACAGTTAATTAGACTGGAGGTAAACCAATAGAATCATGTTTCTCAAACCCAGTAACCTGTGAAGGAACATCCTCATTTACAAGGATAGGTGTCAGTATCACCTCTAAAGGAGGTTAACTCTGATCCCCATAGAGACATTCAAATGCACAAGCTCTTGTCCATCATGGTAAGTACTTATTAGTTTATTACAACTTAGAATCAACTAGAGAGTGGTATCATGTTAGTTAATGAATAAGAGATCATGAACAATCTATAGGTTATTCGGAGTAAGATAGAACATTATGAAACAAAGAAGGGTTTATTCTCTGTAGAAACTATTTAAGAATGATCAAATTGCTATAGTTTGACAGAGGACATGTTATGATGATTAAAGAATCCGAGTATCAGACAAATGAGTGCATACCAAAAGCAGATGGAAGCTGGACGTCGAGATCAGATATGAAACTTGGCTGTTGAGTTTGATTGGTCCCAAACAGATCAAGGCTTGACTTGTTGGTCTCGATGTGTGAGCTGCAAAACATTCCAATCAATCGCCCACCATCCAGAGTCATACATGGATACTTAAACTTTAAAAGCTATAATGAAAAGATAAGACAAGTAGTAACCAGCACTGATATACGATATTCCCACGTATATTGTCTAGATAGCAGAAAACTTCTAACAAGAGTTGCATGTTCCCACAAAAAAGATCTATTAGTTATCATCATAGGGGCTGATGGAATCCATCTCCAAATATGTAGTTTAAGAAACCAATCACCAATAGATAGAACTACTGTATATTCACAACCACAGTACTATATCATCATGGTATTATCAAGCAGACATGGTCTTCCAATAAGCACAGTACTTGACATTCCAACATCTGGAGATTGGAGAATTCTAAGTCACTTCCATATACCAAGTAAAGCATCATACAACAAAATCTGCCTCCTTATTCATACAATTGATAGCCTAAAAGCAGCCTACAAGCTAAGGACAACTAAAACAACGTGCTTGTATCAGTCGAATAGATCAGATGAAATTGCGTCCCCTAAACCTAACAATTCCCCAATATCAGACCCAAAATTCCAGCCATCCAGGGGTCAAAACGAGCCCAAACCAACCCTGACCATCCCTACCAGACCCCAAAACCACCCTATCGGAGCCAAAAAAATCTCGATACCAATAAACCAACGCAACAATCCTCCCCGAGATTTGCTCCGCTCGGAGCGAGAATAGGAACGGGCGATCCAACAGCGCATCAATAAATCAACCGCGAGACGGAACCAACCACGAGAAACTCCACAAAATTGAGGCTCGCAAACACGAAATTAACCAGGGGAACCATGAGATGAAGAGGGTATGTCACCTTGTTCGGCGGTGCGGACGTCGAGGAGAGGAGGGGAAAGGCGACACAGTATGACTTGACCTCGGCGGATAGAGTTCTGGGCCCTTCCGGTTCCACCACCGGTCGCTTATAGAGGAGGAGGAGGAGGAGGCGTATAATTAGGCGAGCCGTCGATTAAATGTGGGAGCTAATTCGGTACACTCAGGCCCTGTTTGGTACAGCTCTAGATTCTAGCTTCTTGTCTGAATCTCGTGGAGCAGTATCAAACACCTAGCTTCTCAAAACCGCCTGATTCTAATTCTCGCGAGGAGTTGTCTCAAAAATGAACTAGCAAGGAGAAACAATATTTCCGCAGATTCTCGTGAGAATCCAACCTTGCAAAACAGAAATACCTCTTGAAGTTCCTAGTATTTACCCGCCACTGCCATTGAACTACCACATCCGATCCAAGGCGCTGCCTCCCCGCCCCCACCCACGAAGCGAACGATTTGAGTCCTCGCGCCCAAGAGCTCGCGACGGGCGATTCAAGCACGCCGCCTGCCCCTCGTCGCTGCCCCAAGACTGTGCACCGCCTCCGGCCCCCCATGTGCACCCCTGCTAGTCCTCCACTTCGCCGCTGCCGTCCCTGGAGTGCGCCGCCGCCGACCCCGAAAACCCTAGAGTCCCTTGTTCCCCCACCTTCTTCGCCGCTGCCGTTTCCCGAGCACCCTCGCCGGTCCTCCACTGCGCCGCCGCCGTACCCGGAGTGCGCCTCCACCGACGCCGAAAACCTAGAGGCTATCATCCGGTGCACCCCCTTGCCCTCCCTACTCCAGTCTTAGTCCCCTTCCTATCAATGAATTCTTGGATTGGAGGGATTTGTCGTCTGATTGTTCTGTCTGGGCTGTGGTTTGATGGATCTGTACTTTTCTTGTGTAGGGAGTCAGCTTGACACCAACAAGAAGTCCATGAACATCCAGGTACACGCTCTAGATCTGTGCTTGTTGCTCTATGGTTCGAGGTTTTAGGGTGGAATTTCTTGATTGGTCCGTGGGTTGGGTCATGAGACTAGTATTGGATTGATAGATGTAATTGGAGTTTAGGTTGGTTTATTTCCCGGTTCCCACGATTAGGATTTAACTTTTTAGTAGGGTAGCATAACTTGTAAAGATGATTTTTTTTTGCCACAAGAAAGGTTACTTTACTTCTCTGGACCTACATTCTGTGGTATTTGGGTTCTAGCTTTGATTTTGCGAGTGAAAGTATGATGATTTGTAATGTTTATGCCCAAGAACTATATTCGATCGATAAGTCTTGATCTATGAAATTTGGTTTGCCCAAGAAATTTGGCAAGGGTGGTATTCACTGCCACTCCACAAGAACAGCAATGCTCTGCTGATACTTGTGGTGGGACAATCATGTCACCCTTGCCACTGAATTGGCCAATGGGGCTCCTTTGAAATAGGCCAACCCTTCTTGTGAATTGGTCTGCAACTAGTTGGACAAGTGTAATTCTATAGTGCAGCAAGCAATCTGCAGAAGGGGTAGTTGATTTGTAAATTTTGTATGCAGCTTTAGTCAATTTCCTTGTAGGAAACTACTTGTTGAAGTTCATATAGGAGTTGTGAAAAATTCTAGCTGTACACAATCTGTATTAATCAGACAATTTTTGTTTAACATCACTTGCATAGTGGCATGCTTCGACTATTGACAAGCTGGTTCTCCAAATTAGTTCTCTAATGTTGTTTGGATCAACACAAATGCAGTGCAAAGTGTGCATGCAAACCTTCACGTGTACCACATCTGAAGTGAAGTGCCGGGAGCATGCAGAAGCTAAGCATCCAAAGTCAGATGTGTACCAGTGCTTTCCTCATCTGAAGAAGTGAAAGCCTGTACCAGCAACAAGTGTCATGGTCATGGAATCCAGAAAATGTGTATGTTATTGTCTGGTTTGATCACCATCAGTATAGAGGCTCCTCTTTATTGAGGGAGCTCATTCCATGTTGTTTGCCACCGTTTCTCAGAATAAAGAAGTTTCTTATGCAAACACAGGTATCAGACCAAGAGATCCTGTGGCAATTTATGTGTGATATTGTATCTGCCTTCTGCTTTACTCTGGAATGTCTTTTACAAGATTCAGCATAATTTTACTCTCAAAAGATATTCTCTTACCTAAATAACCAATTGCATACTGTTCGCCATATATTTTTGGATTCTAGATTTTGCTGTTACCTGAATAAGCTTATGCATTTTGTCTTACTATGCTTGTCCAGCATATGTTCTGAAATGTTGGAGTTAATGGTTTTAGATTACAGTGCTTAGGGGTACATTTTGCTTGTATACTGATTTTCTGTTGTGATATGTAAATTCTTGAAATTCTGCAAGCCTTGGAAAAGCATACGAGACATGTCTTGAACCTTTGGAACCTATGCATTTACGTTCGAAAATCAGTCATTAGTAACAAACTCATTATGTATTGCTTATTGTTATGCTGATGGTATCAGAGCCTTACCAAACAAATCCCTCCAATCCAAGAATTGGAAGGGTGAGAAACAAAGGAACAGAGAGAACGAGAGAAGGGGCGTGAACAGTACAAAATTTGCTTATACACAGTTGTAATCCATCATGAAGTGTAAATGCAATGTAACTTGGCATTTTGTATAGATACAACATATATACATTCACATGGTCTAAACAAATTTAGGTGAAAAAATTCTATAATTTGTGTACAGATACATAGAAGAAAGACACAAATATAATTGAATTATTACAACTAGGGGTAACATGGTCTATTTGCCTCTAATCCTCCCTCATGGTTTTTGGAGCCAACCTACCAGCCAAACGCTTTCAACAGATAGCTCCAGATTCTCAGAGAAGTGAATTATCAGAAAATCAGGAGCAGAATTTGAAAAATGAGAATCTGGAGCTCTACCAAACAGGACCTTAGCGTTGCCTTGGTTTAGGCCCACCAACACTTGGCCTATGGGTCTATATAATGTCCACTCCATCTGGGAGATTTGCTACGGGTTGTTTAACTAAGCCCAGAGTAGCTTGATCTGGCGTCGCGGTCATGGAACGGTGAGTTAATTTGGTAGTCACAAATGTTATGCGTTCACGAACAGATCAAAGCCTTTAATAGATTATGGTACACTCAATTTAATACGGGCCCTTCATTCTTTTTGATCAAATAATTTAGATTAGTTATGATTTAGTTATACCACACATGATAGTATGAGTAATAGAATCTCAATGGGGATAGATTTGTAATTGCTCATGTAGAGATCACATGGCACAAAAGTAATATTTTCAACTATAGTTGGAAAAGTACATAATAGTCTTGTCGATGATCTAGAACCGATTTTACGTATGATTGTTTGATTCGGGGGTATCCTAGATAAGAATCATGTAGAGAATGGCATGGTGATTGTATACAGATTATTACCCACAGAGAGTAACAGCGCGTATTATTAAGTTTTTCATGTGTTAAACATGGCACATAATACTTCCTAACTGATTAGGCCCACTGTGAGACCCCAAATTTTGGAACTTGGAACCTACTGTGTATATTTGTGTCATTCCCTGGATCAGTAGATAGCACACACAGTTATAATATTGGTTAAAATACATATCACGAAAATGTAAAGCTATCGCATAATATTAAACAAAACGTAAATATGCCTTACGGCTTTTGATTGTAGAATGGCCGAACAGGTCAAATACTTTTAAGAGAATAGCAGCGGAAGTAGAATCAAAGTATAATACGTGGAACCCTCACGATATGCCCATCGGCAATCGATTGTGGGCTTACAACCTAATTCTTAGCATTCTTGATCTTCGGTCTTGTCCAATGCTCATATTTGTCCATATAGTCTTCTTTTGTGCTTACTAGCTAAAAGAATATAAATAGCGAGCATGACTACACAACCGTACTCGCGAGCCAATACACAATGCAATTATTATACATACAAGGCTAATCAAAGGGGAGGCTTATGGTTCTTTTATTTTGCACAAAGCCATTTATTGAAGGGAAAATTTGATATATGCCATTGCAAAGTGTTCCAGTCAGAGAAGTGCCACTACAAAGTGACGGCTCCTATAAATGCCATTGCAAACATCTCTTGCTCATAGAAATGCCACCCATCTGCATATTTCACAAATATTGGACGTTATTGGCCCCATCTTCTTCACATTCCCATGTCTCAAGCTCATGGCGGCACTATCACCCAGATCTTCTCCTCCGCCTCTAAGCCGATGGGTGCCGCCAGGAAGACGGCATCGTACGCTGCAAGCTCGCGCATAAGGTCCGCAACGTCGGCCGTGCGGAACGACATGCGTGCGCCCACGCCGCCCTTGATGCACCAGAGGTCCTCAACGCCGACCGGCTCGTAGGCGTGCCCAGTGCAGCCCCCCGACGTGGACCAACTTGCAGGTGCCGACCTCGGTGGCCACCACGCCACAGCCACGACGGCGGGCTAGGTTGTGGGCGTGGCGGCACAGCGCACGGACGAGCCGCAAGGCGCCCGAGCCGGAGCCAGCGAGGCCGTAGAGGAAGTAGAACTCGAACGGAGCGAACATGTTGGGGATGGAGGGGATCTTGAGCCACGGCACCGTGTGGTCCACCAGCTGCGTCGCGCATGTTGCAGTGCGCATCAGGCGTGGAGCGCCGCGCACCTCGAGGCGGAAGGCTTGAATTACCTGGAGCAGTTGCTTGGCGAGGTCGATGGAGATGAGGCTAGCGCTACAGCCCATACCGCCGAGGTTGTAGCTAGCGACATTGCCGCAACGCTTGTAGTGGCTGACGATCATGGTGGAGAGCGACCGCGTCGGGTTGAAGAGGCCGCAGTTGACAACACCGACGCCAATGTCCCTGGTGCGGACGCCCGTCTTGGCGAGCAGGCTGTCGATGGTGCCGAACATGACCGCCTCCACCTCGCGCCTCGCCTCCGCCATGCACGGGTTCCCCAGCCCAAACCGTTCAAAGATCTTGTGCCGAAGGCTGTTGTCATCGGTGATCGCCACGACGCCGGCGGCGTGACGAGAACGCCGACCCGCCCCATCAAGCTGCGTCGCCAAAGATGGCTGTGAATATCTGAGTGACAGTATGCGTTGGACAACACGGCGCCGATGTCGGCGGGAAGAACTCGACGGCGCAAAGTGCCGCCGTAGAGCAGCTTTCGGCGTCAGCGGCTCGAGGTGCACGATGGTCGTGACATGGCGACGACTCGAGGTGTGGCGAACACCGGTGCACGAGTACAGAATCGCCTCCATCTTTGTCGAAATTGATACTGATGTGTTGCGTGCTACAAAATAGGGAAATTTTGATAAAGAAGATAGGTGTGAGGAGTAAGGAGGGAGAAGGTAGGGGCAATTTAGTCCAATACTGACAAAATACGTATACTAGTGGCATTTTTTTGAGCAAGTTATGTCTATAATGGCATTTATAGGAGCCATCAGTTTGTAGTGGCACTTCTCTGACTTGAACACTTTGCAATGGCATATATCAAATTTTCCCTTTATTGAAATTGATTAAGTAATAGCAAATCCTGAGACTTAGCATTTTAAACCAATACAGGTTTTATAAACTGAGTTTTTGTTTGTAAAGTACTAGTGGAGATTCTGTCTCCTATATCATTAAGTGGCTTTGTCCACTCAATGCTTAGGCTATCCTGTATTTACCACTGGTCCCTGACAAGGCCATTTCAAATCCCTAGGGTCCCATCCCACTTTTTTCCATTCCATCCACAAATTGTTTTTATAAAAAGGAAAGCTATATTAAGCAAGTTCTCAGTACCGCTCTTGACCGTGAGCACAACTATCTAGATAATTTTCTTACTCTGCACAATTTGTACACTTTACTCACAAGAGATAAATCAACTTATACTGCCTCGACATACTTCTGTAGGTGTGTGGCTAATGTTGATTATCACAAGGCCTTTACAATGTCCCACCTCATCGCACTTTCACGCCGCTAGGTATCACCTCCTTAGGCCTTGCCCCCATGAGGTCTCCTATTGGCGTCGTGCAGATCGGTGACTCCCTTTGCCCTTTGTACACTCCACACATCCACCAGTGGTGAAATTGCGAGGCGGTGGACAAATTAGTTAGCCAGGTCTTAAGTGTTAAGACTTGTGGTTGCACTGTTTTACATGAGAGGTCATTACCAGATTCGGTCCTTAATTGACTCGGGCGGTACATCCACATACCATCCTTCTCTCGTGCACCCGGCACCAGCCACTCTTTCCAGCCACCCAAGTCTAAATCTATTTTTCAGGTTTTATTTTGTTTTTAAACATAACCTTTCTAGCCAACATACCAGCCAGGCTTCCAGCCTCGACTGCCCAAATTCATTTTCAAATATTTTTAATAATGTTTCGGGAAATTCATTGCTCATATGACGATGTATCTAAGCAAGACTAAGCATGACACTTAGATACATACTTATAACTAGTATGTAAACCATTAAATCTAGGGTGACAAGGATAATGTCCAAATTCAAGGATGTGAGAATTAAAACACAATTATTATTAAGGCATTAACTATGAGCTAGACCAATATATTTGTATAAAACATAGCAATGCAATTTCATATCTTAAAGCAATATAATTGCAAAAATTAGGTGCAATATGATCAAAGTATTGACTCGCCTCGCTCAATATTCCGAATAGGCTCAATATGCTGATAATAGCCTTGCTCCATATTCTCATAAAACCCAATATTCTGATGATCCTGGTCTTGTTCTTGTTTTGCCTCGAACTGATGTTCCATCTTAGCTTCAGATGCTATCTACGCAGAATACGCTTGAACTCAAGAGCGATCGAAAACATTCAAATGAAATCCAATAAATCCAAATACATTCAAACAAATGAGGACACTTCAAATAAGACTAAACATATTTACCGTTATTTAGAAAGCACAAGGGGGGGTACTTCAGATGGGATCTAAGTATATACTCACCTGGAGCTGATGAAGGAAATACTACAGACAAAGTATAACCAAGGAGTTGATGAAGGAAATACTTCAGACAAAAATATATCCAAAGGAGTTGATGAAGGAAATACTATAGACAAAAATAGATAAATCTAACAAGGAGAGAGGGAATATTCGCAGGAACATTCCTCACTGGTTACCTAGATGGGGGAGATTACCTAGTTAGGTAATACTCTCAGATCTGCTTTCGGATTACGGATCGTCCGATTACTGGGAACAGATACTAATGGATGATAGCCGGAGCCTAGACGATGCCTGGTGGATGGACTTCCATTATCCACTAGGGAACGTACCATCGTTGCTCTAATGATTATTCTAGTTATTACTTCCTATTTACCGAGGAAGTTCCATGATAGTCAAGTGAGACCTATGCATAAGTGCAGGATTCGCATAGGGTAGACACATGTCTCATGGACGCATGGGACCTAGCTCACTTAATAGCTTCTCTTTTATGATTTTATATTTATCAAGGAAATTCCATAAACCTTAGCTGGAATTTCTAAGCATTGGTTACATATCAGCCTTGTGAGTTAACCAGATGTATGGTTGGCTGCTAATTCTTATTTTATTTTCTAATTGCCATTAAGACTTAATTACGGGTGAAGTGTACTGGTCATATTATTACTCCAGTTAACATTGACCTTTGTTAAGTAAACTAACTTTTATTAGCTAATGGCCTTGGGTTAACTACTGGTCGTTGGTTTCTATGTACATGCCCAACCAGGGCTATATTACTTTAACCTAATCTTTAACTTACACAGCCATTGATCATAGGTATATACCAAATCTTATTCTGATTACTTGACCTTAACTTGCTTAACCTTGGTGACTGATGATCTCATGTGGGCTCTAATTGCTTAATTCAATCACTACTTAACTCAATTAGGGAGTAAATTGCTTAAAGAATGCTACTAGTTGATCATCCTACTAATCCCTGTTTAGTACTAATTAACTTACCATCCTCTACTACTATCCATCTATTGGATTGGACTTGCGAGGTGCTGATGGCAATGATAGAAACTAGCTAACCACCTATCTAATTAATCACCTTGCATGCAAGCCTTACAGTGAGTTGCTCATACACACTACATGTTCTGCTAGCTAGATACAACTTTGTGGCCCTTACTGTCATAGAGCCAAACACATAGGAACAGCCACAGGGAGGGGAGCACAGAAAGGAAACAGAGGAGCCAGGGGGATGGCTCGGGCAGGGCTAACCGCCGGCGGGGGTGGTGGCGACGGCGGCCGTGAGGGGGTAGAATGGAACCGGGTGGCCAAGGCGACCCTGGGGGTTGTGGCGGCGCTGCTCTAAGCGACTGGTGGTGGGCTAGAGGCGGCTCATGGCGGCCGGAGGTGGAGGCGGAAAGGCGCGGCGGCGCCAGAGAGGGGGAGGAGTCGGCCTAGCGTGTGCATGGGCACCAGTGGGATACGGGGAACCCTCCGGAGTCGACGGTGGCGATGGGGAGGAGCCGAAGCGGGCTGGTGGCATGAGCCAGCGGCGGCGCGGGCGGTCGACCACGGGGGCGGCGCTGCGGGCTGAGGGAGCCAGAGCAGATGGTGGGGGATGGTTGGGGAAGGTCGGGGGGGGGGGGTGCTTGGGTAGGGCTGGATTTGTGAGGGATTCGTCGGGGCGAGAGTCGCAGCGCTGGCGGCGGAATTTGGCCGTGAGAAGGGGAAATGATGGCGCGACGCTATCCTGTGGTTGAAGACCAAAATTGACGGAGGGAAAAGATGGATAGCGGCCTGGAACACATTTCGACGCGGTCGGTCTTGAGGGAACTCACCTCATTTGACAGGGACGACAGGCGAGCGTGGCGGCCGGTGCGGGAGACGATGGAGGCACGACCGATTCCAAGTAGCTCCGAGCGGGGAAGAGAAGAAGGTGTTGACCGTGGGGCGGAGGGGTCCACGGCGGTGCTTGGGAGCGCGTAGGCGTGGCTGGGGCTCCAACGGAGGGGTGGCGAGGGCTTGGTGACGGTGGTCCGGGTGGCTCCGCGGCGCAGCTTGAACTTGCTCCGTGGTTTCTCCTTGCTTTCGGTGGAAGAGAAGAATGAGAAGAAGAGGACGGGGCTTAGGCGAGCTCAGTGCAGCTTAAGTAGGGCGATGTGGGCGGAGAGCTCAAGATGACCGGCGGCACGGGCGGCGTTGGCATGGCAGCATGCATGGCGAGCGTGTGGAGTGCAGAAGCAACGTGGAAGAGCACCCCTGAATTGTGGGCCCATCCGGTCGGTGAGAGTGGCAGCAGTTGGTGCTAGCGCGTGAGGAGGCAGTGGAGGAAGAACCCAAGCTGCGATGCATTCGGTAGTGAAGCAGAGGTGCCCAAATGGGCCGCCCGCCCAGCACGGACCATTTCAGTATGTGTACTATTTGTACCGGGTCTGAGCGGCTCACGGGCCGAGGCGTCGGTCCAAGCACGGCCCGTGAGGTATTTGTGCCATGCTAGACCGGTCTGAGCCCGTTTGGCCCGTCGGGCTAGATGTGGCCCGTTTGGCCCATCAGAACAAAAAAATCCAGAAAAATTAGAAAAAATACGTAGAATTCAGAATTAGACATGAAAATTAAAAAAATGAGACAATCATATTGAAAATGTAATAAAGAGTTTTATTGATGTCCAACTGGCTGCCTCGTTAAAACATTCGGCAAGTAAAAACTCAAAAGGGGGAAAACCTTGGCAAAGGAAAAAGAGTACAGCCTATAACTCTACAATTCTACATACATGATACATCTTTGTTCTATGTGTCGATGTCATTGTCTAAGTACAGATTTTTGAACATCTCCGACAACTCTGGATTTTCCACAGAGTGTTGTGTTCGTGAATCAGCTTGTTCCCAATCCTTCACAGTTAGAAGGATCTCTACCATCTCACTTGTGAGACTTGTTCTTCTCTCCTCCAATATCCTTCCAGAAAGACTGAAAGCAGACTCGGAGAAAATCGTAGAGACATGAACAGTTAACACATCACGTGCAAGTATGGATAGCACGGGATATGTTAACTTATGGGCCCTAGACATTCTTACTCCACCTTGCTCCTCCGGTGAAACCTCCGGTTGGTTTGAGGCAACCGCAGCCGCCTCTATAGACGCAATTTCCTCCGATGAAAGTCCGTACTCACCAAGAGCAAAACTGTCGTAAGAACTATCCATAACGAAAACTACAAAATCGAAACCAACACTATTACTACTTTCATCTTAGCACAACAATAACTAATAATAAAAGTATTACAAAAATAGTATTGTACCTCTTTCGCTGACTTGCTGACGAAAATTGAAAGTTCCAAATTTTGGCATAATTTTTTTGAAATTTGCCAAATTAGCTCAACATGGATTTGAATTTGCACAACACAATTTCAAAGAGAGAATGGAGAATGAAGATGTGCTGAATGAGGGGGGTATGGTGGCTATTTATAGAAAAAAAATTCAGATTTTTTTGATTTTTTTCTTCTGTTTTCTAAGTCCCCAACGGTCAAATCCCCAACGGCCGGCACGACACACGGCTCGGGTTCGCCTCACGCCTGCCTTCTTCTCCCCCAACCCTCTCTCGCCTGCAGTCATTCACGTCGCGGCAAGGCCGCCGCTCTCTCGCCAACCCCATCGCCTCCTCGCCGTTGTCGACCCCACCACCTCCTCGCCTCATGCCCTACCGCCGACGCCTCCTCCTCGTCTGCCTCCCGGCCAGAAGCACTCAGTGCCGCGCCGCCGCTGTTCTTCTCCTCGCCTCCGCTCCAACACAAAGATCGCACCGCGACGCCATTCTCCTTCCTCCGCCCGACAAGAAGACCATGCGCCACGGCCCGGCCCGCCCGCTTCCTCAAGAACTGCGTTGCTCCTGCCGCCTGCCGTTGCGTCTCGTGTCTGCGTCTGCGTTCGGTATGGCTCGACACCGTTTCAGTGCATGCCGCCGCCCCACCGTGCCCAGGTGGCGACCCAGGCACGACCCATGAACAGTGCGGGTTGTGCCATGTTTGGGCCGGGCCTACAGTGTCGTGCTTCGTGCTTGTCCGGTAAGCCCAGCCCATTTGGCCAGCTCTAGTTACACCCACGAGTCAGCAAGCCCTATCAATTATAGGGTTGTCAAAGCCAGGCTGGTCAAAGACAACCAAGTCGTAGAAGGTCTTACTACTGCTTGATAGTCGTGGAAAAGGCTTACGACTACCTTTTGGTCGTAAGAAGACTCTCGACCATGGTTTACGACCAGATAGCTTGACCTCTCCTTTATAAACATTAAAGGGTATATTTAAGACTGATATGGAGATGTTAATATCTATAATAATGATTACACAAACGAGGATTATTAGATCCTCGTCAAGTCTCACAAAAAAGTCCATTATACCCTTAAAAAAATCAACGGTTAGATTTGATTTATACTACCACCATATACTACCGGTAGAATTTACAGTAAAAATTTTCTAAATTAAACCTTAACTTTTGCAACAAAAAAAATACAAGAAATATGGTGCAATTCGTAGCTGCTACTTGTCGGACGGGTACCTTCCAAAAGGAAATGGAGCATTTCACCCATCTGCGTCGTGCTTTCAACGCAGACGAGTTACTTTACATGGCGTATTACGTACTATGCTCCGGTTAGTCAACCGTGCGTAATTGCAGCCAGATAGTGTATGGCCTCGCATGACACGGTCCATAACAATCACATCAAGATAACATAAGCAGATGGAATACAAATGGGACGAAATAACTGCTCCCTTGATCTACAAATCTGAATTGTGTGCACAGTAATGCATTGGGGAAAAGGGGTGTAGAATGATTGGAAGACCCGGAAAGTAGACACTGGCTCATGACAGATATTGCAAGCTTGGAAATTACTAGCACCGTAGAGCAGAAATTGTTCGATAACGTGAATAATTGTTGGGGAAAAAAAGTGTGTTGTGGTTACAAACCAAACTATAGAAGATGAGGGACCTCCGTATTCCCTGCTTTCGAGGTGAAGTTCTATGAGGAGGTTGATTGTTATGCCTTATTTTCAGTCGGTTGTCTGTGACATGTCGATGTGTTTTTCTTGAAGTTGTTTTCGTTCCGCTGCTGCTATTTATTCAGAAAAGGGAAAACGATATTGTTATGAGTGAATATCTTCTTTTTATTCCAAAAAAAAATCCACCCTTCCATGAGGAGGAAATGAGCTATTTATACCATTACATCAAGGGTATATGAGATTACAGTGCTACTCTTAAAAAAGGCCCTATGGTTATAGAGGCTTTATTGTCTTTACACTCTTATGTGTGTAGTTTTGGTGCACGGTGAACCTTTATAGGCCATGTCCACCACGCCTCTACTCCTAGTCCATGAGTAGTCCTGACACCCTTCGATCTGTACAAGGTGGTGCTGAAATGAAACCCTCCTTGCCGGGGTTGAGGTATTAGGCCTCGCGGCGGGGTTAGCGTTGTGCCGACTTTCTAGACCCCCTTCGCTTCAGGATATGTTGTGTCCCTTCGCTCTATGCAAGGGGTATTGTTGTGCCCTTCGGTTAAGGCTGTTGTGCCGACCTTTCTATACACTTTGCTCCGTACGAAGGGGTAATAGTACCATTCGATTGGATCAAAAGGTGTCCTTTCTTGGTGTCTTCACCAGGTTGGTGGGGCCAGTGGGCCGCCATATGAATTGAGAGATTAGAGTTAAGAAAGTGAAAAAAGTGAGCTAGAGAATATAATTCCTTTGTTGACCGAAAGAATATGACCTTCAATTCAGACATCTACAAATATAGGCTTTTCCGCTGCACAGTTCCAGGCTAACGAAAAAGAAGATGGAACTATACTCTTCTTCTCAGCGCCGTTTGGCTGCAGTCCTACTACTTTGCTTTTGCTTGCTGTTAATCAGAGTGCACGGATCGCGCAAGGTTAGCATAGCATGCCTTCTCATGATTTGTTTTTGCTCCAAGTGATTCAACCAACACAGTAATATTCCTTAACTCCGTCTCTTTGTAGTTGTACATAACATATCTAGGTGACAGAAAGCATGGGCACCCAGATGATGTCGTTGCTTCGCACCATGACACTCTCTCAAGCGTTCTTGGAAGGTGACCTCCTCCAGTTATTTAGTTTAATTGCTTCAGATTCAGATGTCTTGCTGTTCAAAAAAGATTCAGAAGTCTTTCCCCTTTCGGGTTTTGATCTAAGGATCTTTGGTGGACTATATATTTTTCACCATTCAGAAACAGAACAAACCATCGTTTACGAATGGATTAACCATGCACACTCCTGAACTTTCAGTAAAGAAGATTCCTTAGCTTCCATCATCTATTACTACAAGCATGGCTTTTCAGGCTTCGCCGCGATGCTCACAAAAGAGCAGGCAAAACAACTTGCAGGTCAGATAATCTTACCAGGAATTGAAATAGGAAGCAATAATCGGTTCCAGTCAGTCACAAATTTTAGTTGGTCTGATTTGAACAGCATGAATATCCAATAAGCTCACCATGTGTGATTTGCTTAATCCACGTGACATGTCCAGAGTTACCGGAAGTCATCAGCGTCCTACCAAGCAGAAGGTACGAGACGACGACCACGCGGAGCTGGGATTTCCTGGGGCTGAATTACCAAATGCCCTCCGAATTACTCCACAGAAGCAACTACGGAGAAGACATAATCATCGGCGTTATTGACACCGGTTAGTACTTAGTTGTCCATCTTACAAGTGTAGCAAGTTCACAACTAGCGAGTTGGTTCAGGTGCGTGGTTTTGGCGCCATTTCTCGTGCAAAACCACTACTCACTCACTACACCGCAGGTATCTGGCCGGAGTCGAGAAGCTTCAGCGATGAAGGGTATGGGCCGGTGCCACCACGGTGGAAAGGAACGTGCCAAGTCGGAGAGGGATGGGGCAGCAACAACTGCAGCCGCAAGATCATCGGTGCGCGGTTCTACCACGCGGGAGTGAGCGAGGAGGACCTCAAGATCGACTACCTCTCGCCCCGCGACGCGAACGGGCACGGCACGCACACGGCGTCCACCGCGGCGGGCTCGGTCGTGGAGGCGGCCAGCTTCCACGGCCTCGCCGAGGGTGTCGCCCGCGGAGGCGCGCCCAGGGCTCGCATCGCGGTGTACAAGTCCATCTGGGGCAGCGGCAGAGGTGGGGCCGGCAACACCGCCACCGTGCTCGCGGCCATCGACGACGCGATCCACGACGGGGTGGACGTCCTGTCGCTCTCCCTCGTCGTGGAGGAGAACTCGTTCGGCGCTCTGCATGCCGTCCAGAAGGGGATCACCGTCGTGTATGCCGCGGGGAACTCTGGGCCTTCACCGCAACTTGTGAGAAACACTGCTCCGTGGGTCATCACCGTCGCGGCGAGCAAGATTGATCGGTCGTTTCCGACCGTGATCACGCTGGGGAACAAGCAACATATAGTGGTACGAAACACAAATGCAAACCATGAATCACGAGTAACGCCTAATGAAGAATACTGATCTTGTTAAACCTCTGCTGATTTTGCAGGGACAGTCGCAGTACTACGAAGGCAAGAACTCATCAAGCAGCAGTTTCAAGCTTCTTGCCTACGGAGGCTTGTATGATAAAGCCACTGCTATTACGCTGCTTAATTTCTATGAATTTTCCAGGCATTTTGATTTCTGAAGCTGGCCATGTCGTTTGCCGATCTTGTTTTTCTGTAAGCAGATGCACCGCGGATGCTCTGAACGGCACGGATGTGAGAGGGCAAATTGTGCTGTGTGTATCTCTCGAGGCGCCTTTCCCACTCGCACTGGAAAACGTCCTCAATGGCGGAGGCTCTGGCCTTATCTTTTTTCAGAATACGATGGACGTTCTAGGTTTGACAGCTGATTGCAAAGGCATTGCTTGTGTTCTTGTGGACCTTGACACTGCGAACCGAATCGGCAAATATATGGGCGACGCAAGGTGACGCACTTACCAATCAATTAATATTACGAGCTCCCGGTTAGTAGCATTCTTCTGCGACGACTACAAGCCTTTCTCAGATAAATTTCTGATTGCTTTAAGCAGCTCCCCCGTGGCAAAGATTGAACCAGCGCGCAGCGTTACAGGTAAAGAGGTACTGGCCCCAAAAGTGGCAGCATTCTCCTCAAGAGGCCCGTCAATCGACTACCCTGAGGTTATCAAGGTACCTAGTGGAAAAAACATTGCAATTCACTGTTCAGAGTCAGACAGAACGTTGTCGTCTCATGCAGTCTTGCTTCTTTAACAGCCTGACGTAGCGGCACCAGGAGCCAGCATCTTAGCAGCCACGAAAGACTCCTATGCACTTTTCTCAGGGACATCAATGGCGACACCACATGTAGCAGGCATCATCGTGCTGCTGAAAGCCCTGCATCCAGATTGGTCTCCAGCTGCACTGAAATCGGCCATCGTCACCACAGGTAACCATGCCAACCAAACATCAGAACACAGCTTGTAATTCATGTCTGGGCATTTCAGCGTTTCTCTAACCTCAGTTCCATGTTGCATGGCGAAGCATCGGTGACCGACGAGCGCGACATGCCAATACTGGCAGAAGGGCTGCCTCGGAAGATTGCTGACCCATTTGACTACGGAGGCGGGCACATCAACCCTAACAGGGCAGCTGATCCTGGCCTGATTTTTGACATTGATCCAAGCGATTACAACAAGTTCTTTGGATGCACCATCAAGGGTACATCCGCAAGCTGCAATGCATCAGCACTACCTGGGTATCACCTGAACCTACCGTCCATCTCTGTTCCTGATCTGAGGCATCAGATTACTGTATCGAGAACAGTTACAAATGTAGGCGAGGTGGATGCAGTTTACCGTGCTGCAATCCAGAGCCCACCTGGAGTTACGATGGATGTTGAGCCGTCTGTTCTCGTGTTCAATGCTGCAAACAAAGTTCACACGTTCAAGGTTAAGTTTTCACCTCTATGGAAGCTGCAAGGGGACTATACATTTGGCAGCCTTACTTGGCACAATGATCACAAGTCAGTGAGAATTCCAATATCAGTCCGGATTACGATTCAGGATTTCTACGCGGATGTTGCATAACTAGGGTGAAACATGCAGGCAATATCAAAATGTTCTTAGAAACAACAGGAAAAACTAGAGGAAATTGCCAAGTTCCACAGATGTACGGTTTACATGTATTTCTTTTCTTTATCAGAATAATTATTTGCTCATGAAGATTGAATGGAATAGTATTAGCATGGACTTAATGTATTTTTTGTTATCGTTTTCCAATCAAAATATCCTGTTATTATTTCTTTGGATGACAATTTTATAGTGTTCAGTAGGTTGCAAAAAAGAAAGAAAAATAACTTGGCTTAAAAAATGAATCGCGATAAGTTTGTGCCAACCACTCTGCTCATTTCAATCTACAAGTCAAACCAAATCGAGCTAATGTTCTAATAAATTCAGGTTGCTATGACTTGTCAAGGGAAAAAGTTCAAAAATATATTTCTGCTTAACTATTAAACTTCATTTTGGGGGACAAACCTAGTTTGCCTTCTTGTAGCCTCACTACCTCGTGTCCTCTTGGAGTTTCTTATGTTGCTATCTTCTTCTTGCCACCTAAGAGCATGGTAGCGACTACAAGTTAATTTTAATTTTATCATGTTCACGAGTTCACATGTTAAAATACATGATGGAGAGAGGTGTAACAACATGATAGTAGTACACGCTTTGCATTTTTAGTTGCAATCCAATGTCCAACTTCCACACATGATTTTCCTATGCGGAAATTTTAGGCTATGTCATCAGTAGGTTGTGAAAGAAGACAAGGGAGATGACACAAATATTGGACTGTGTAAAGTACTATACCCAGAATCTACCTATGCGATCACAAGAGGACAAATTCATTTAGGTTTAGTGACTATCATATCCACAAGTTGCAACAGTAATCGTCTACAGTAGTTGGAATAGCCTATGCTTACGAGCGTTTCCAACAAGAAGATTTCGATTCTGTGTCCACCAAAATTCTTTCTCTATCATGTCTTATCGCAAAAACGGGATGTCTGGGAAGAGGAACGGACGGAGCGAACCTGGCGGCGCAGGCGGCGAAGGGGACCGGCGACCGTTTCCCAGGCGGCGGCGTCAATCGGGCTAGCTGGGGAGAGGACGGTAGGGTGGGGAAGAAAGAACTTGGGGTGCTCAGCGACAGCCGGCAGGCGATGCTGCGGTGCGGAGTTGGCGGCGGAGGGGCGCCGCGCCGCCGTGGCTATCGTTTTCGTGGTCGGGTTGGCGTTTGCCGGCTGCCCGCCGCGGCCGAAGTGGGGTGACGGCCTCAGTGGGCTACGCGGCGTTGATTCTGTTTTTGGGCCTCTTATTCGTCTCCTTGGTTTTGGTGGGCCTGATTCGTATGTGGACGTGATTTGAACCTCGGCCAGTAGAATTAGAAGAGGCTCCTCCGTTTTTGTTTACTTGGCATTGTTCAGTTTTTGACGGTCTTCAAGTTTAAAATTTGACCGTTAATTTTGCACTAATATATTTATAAAATATCACAGAAGTGTAATGTTGTGAGAGTATTTCTTATGAAAAATCTAACAATGTTATTTTAATATGATTAATCTACGAGAGTGCACTTTGATTATGTTTGACAGCGTAAATGCTTTCCCCTTAAAAAAAGATAACGTAAATGCCAGCCCGTGCAGTTGCTAGTTACAAAGGTTAAATATTTGCAATCATGCATTCATATTCGAATAAAAAAATGAATGAAAAAACATTATTTTTTAGGCACACGTAAAAGATTTGCACGTCTTTGTACTAAGATAGAGAGTGTGCAAACACGATAAAGAGAGACTGTTACAAGCACGAACTCGGCACAGGCAGAAATAAAAAGCTGAAAGAAATGGTGGAGCTCAGCCGTGCAGCTGTTGTCAACAACCTACTAGGTTGATTACTCGCGTGATGGAAGCAGCATCTTCGCGCCCGCTTATTGCCCGTGCCAGACGCTGAGTTCTTCAAGAATTCTGGAGGCGACCCTCGATTTTTTTTTCATTCTATCGTGCCAAACTACCCGGCACGAACGGCCAACAGGCCATCACCCTGCCCCGAATAGTAGCTGAGCCAGAATAGGCCGGGCCGCCCGTTTGGCCAGCTTTGCTTCTCTCCCAAGGAAGCAAAAGATTAGACTGCAGTGACATCTACAAGATCACACAGGAAGAATCAGCATTCTGTATAGCCGGCCTAAACTCATGGTTATCCAAGTCAAGATTCTTTGGATCGATTAGTAAAATCACGGAAGATGACTCAAGACAATGATGTTCGATGAATGATAACTGAGAAGGAAAAAAGAGGACACATAAGCATCCATGATCATGGATTGTCAAAACTTCCCGCTGATTGCATCGCTTGGCTTACTGTTAGGGAAACACCAGATGCTGGACGGGTGCAGAAATTTGCTCACAGAAAACTACACTGAGCTGCACATCCGGAGGGTCCTCGTCCGTGTTTCGTGGGAGACTGGGACTTTGTTCCCTGCGCTGCACAGCAGTACACGTTTTTATCCTCGTAACATATAGATGAACATATATAAACTCTAGGCCATGCTTCTTACGGTGCTTTTGAGAAAAGAGAAAAAAGAGATGATAGTATAACCCAATCAAATAGCAATCACGCAGATAAGATGGGGATTGGAGTCGGGATTCAGTTTCCCAACAGTAACTGGAGGGTTACCACCAGGGACGGCCATACTGGCCATGAGCGGTACAATCGGTTTTGGCTGAAAATGAGTGGAAATCCCCTAAATCATTGATATGAAGGGTTGTGGAAGGTATAGGAAGCACCAAAATTGAAGAAATCAGAAAGAAAGCTAAAAGAAAAAAACGAGTGAACTGGAAAGATGCCGTTACTGCCTAGTTTCCAACACACCGGTCAAGACTGTTTTTATATTAGTAAAGAATAGGGGGAAATGGAACCCTGATTGGAGCTATGCTTGAGCAGGAAGAAACGCAAGTCATATTAGTTAAACTAGTTCCATGGGAAACTCCGCATAAGAAACTGAGCCACGACGAAAATACGAAGAAATATATGCCATTTTGTCTTGTACTGTGATAGGTAAAGATATGGATTTTTCCAAGATTGATTTCATCGAACAGAACCTATCTTTGACCTTTCTTTCTGGACAAGATAACATTATCTACAGGCTTGAGAATTAAAGGCCTAATGACCTATAAATAACATCAGCTACTGAATAGAACTAGCATGCTCTGGCAACATGGCTTTTCACTCTTCTTCTCGACTGTTTTCATATTACCTCTTATTTAGCTTTTGCCTTATGTTAATCAGAGCACATGGATCTCGCAAAGTATGGATGGTGCATCACACTATATCTTAATATCTTATTTCATAACACTGATTCCATTTGATGAATTGATGGTAAAAGATGTTGTCTGTGCCTCTCTATGCATAGTTGTACATCACCTACCTGGGTGAGAAGAAACATGACGACCCTACTCTCGTCACTACTTCACACCATGACATGCTCAGCACCATTCTTGGAAGGTAAACCTCAGAAGTTTGCAGCTTTTAGAGTTTTGGTTCTTATCTTCCGAAGAACAATATTTTTTATGAGCCACATATTTGTTTCAACAACCTCAAATGCATCTTTTTTTTGTTCCTGGTAACTTGCTGTGTTTCAGCAAGGAAGAGGCATTGAGCTCTATCACCTACAGCTACAAGCATGGTTTCTCAGGCTTCGCAGCAATGCTAACAGAAGACCAAGCAGAATATCTTGCAGGTGGGCTGATTTTAGTTTACCAATTTTTTTTTTCAAAAACTATTCACTGTTAAATCTACCACTATGAGTTAAGATGACCAAACTGAAGAATTCAATTTTGATGCATCATCCCTTCTGCTGAATCAAAGAGAATACACTTAAAAACATATTTAATATTGGTTAAAAACTGCTATATCAGAAAGTACTTCTGTTAAGCTATGTGCTTTCCTCCCCAGAAGGAAATTGGGATGTTCTCTGGCATGTTTTATTTAATCATGAATATGATATGCAGGGGAGCAGCTTATATAGTTCTTCTATTTATTTTTTAGAAAAAGATTTGCTTACATATTTTTTAAAATGTAGAGTTACCTGAAGTTATCAGTGTTACTCCAAATCAGCAGCATGAGTTGATGACCACCAGAAGCTGGGATTTCCTCGGGCTGAACTACCAACCACCTGGTGAGCTTCTGCGGAGGACCAATTATGGAGAAGACATAATTATTGGGATAATTGACACTGGTCAGTCCTTCATTTTTAGCAAGTCAAATTGTAAAATCTTGGAAGCTTAATGCATGAACACATGGATGTACCTTAAGTAGGACAACACATGAAATTGATGCAGGGATCTGGCCTGAATCAAGAAGCTTCAGTGACCATGGATACGGAGCAATACCGCCACGATGGAAGGGTGTGTGTCAGCTGGGGCAGGCCTGGGGCCCCACCAACTGCAGCAGGAAAATCATTGGTGCGCGGTACTACGCTGAAGGTCTGCACAAAGAAGACCTCAAGAAGAATTACCTGTCTGCTCGAGACATGGATGGGCATGGGACACACACGGCATCCACAGCAGCTGGTGCAGTGGTAGAGGGTGTAAGCTTCCACAGCCTGGGAGCTGGGGTGGCGCGTGGTGGCGCTCCCCGAGCTCGCCTTGCAGTGTACAAGGTTGTGTGGGATGGAGAGAGTGGAGCACACCTTTCTAGTGCTGCAGTTCTGGCAGCCATGGATGATGCGATACATGATGGAGTTGACATCCTGTCCCTCTCGCTTGTTGTTGATGAGGATTCGTTTGGTGCACTGCATGCAGTCCAGAAGGGGATTACCGTTGTTTACGCCGGGGGAAATAGTGGCCCTCGACCGCAAGTCCTTTTTAACACAGCTCCTTGGGTCATTACAGTCGCAGCGAGCAAGATTGATCGTTCTTTTCCAACCGCCATCACCCTGGGAAACAAGCAAACATTAGTGGTACATACTAGAGACACATGATCTCTGTTAAAATGCTGGGAGGCACCTTTGCTCACTAATCATCCTCAAAAACATGTCACTCAAAATTTATGCATCACTCTCTTTCATATTTGCAGGGCCAATCACTCTATTACAAGTTAAAGAACGAATCAAAGAGCATGTTTCAACCACTTGTACATGGTGGCAAGTATGTTAAATGCTGTTAAGTTTCTTGATCAGCTACATTTGTGAATAGATGCCAACTTATGTTTAGGTGTGGAATTACCAAATCAGAATGAGCAATCATTTTGGTCTTTCTCTTCACAGTTGTTCGAGGGAGGCCCTAAATGGCACAAGCATCAATGGAAAAGTTGTTTTATGCATTGAAATAACTTTTGGCCCAATAGGAAAAATTTTCCGAGATGTCTTCCCAAATGTTCATAGCGGTGGGGCATCTGGTCTTATTTTTGCTCTATACACCACAGATGTTCTTTTGAGCACTGACGATTGCCAGGGAATAGCCTGTGTTTTTGTCGACATTGACATTGGGTTTCAAGTTGCAACATACATTGGCAGCCAAAGGTAAGAAATTATTTTGTGACCAACCAGGCTTAGTAGTTGAATTTTCTCTGTAACTATTTCAAGTCAGAAATAATATGTGCTTTAATTTAAGCAGCTTGCCCGTTGCAAAGATTGAGCCAGCAGGTAGTATTACAGGAAAACAAGTCCCAGCTCCAAAGGTGGCAATATTCTCCTCAAGAGGCCCTTCTATCAAATACCCTACAGTTCTTAAGGTACACAAGCTGAAATGGAATGCATCCTTTTTGTCTAGGCAATCTATATTTTAGTCATAAAAGTGTCTTAGGAAAAACATCATAGAATAGGGATCTTAAGATGCTTTTATTTCATAGGTTAGAAATGCTTTATTACAGTGACATTTTCCTAATCTTACTATAACTACTTTTAAGTTTTAACAGCCTGACATAGCAGCACCTGGAGTCAACATCTTAGCAGCCAAAGAAGATGCATATGTATTTATGTCAGGGACATCAATGGCAACCCCACATGTAGCAGGCGTTGTGGCATTGCTAAAGGCTCTACATCCTCACTGGTCTCATGCTGCTCTAAAATCAGCAATTGTTACCACTGGTAAATCACTAAAGCATGCTATCCACATGAAAGATGAAACACTATGTTGATCAATCCATTCACACTTTCTAAACCGTGATTTACTCTTTTCTTCATGGGAAAAGCATCAACCAAGGATGAATATGGCATGCCGATGCTAGCAGAAGCGCTACCTCGGAAGGTTGCTGACCCATTCGACTATGGAGGGGGGCACATAAATCCCAATGGAGCTGCTGATCCTGGCCTCGTTTACGACATTAATCCAAGGGATTACAACAAGTTCTTTGCTTGCAAGATCAAGAAATATGATATTTGCAACATTACAACATTGCCAGCCTATCACCTGAACCTACCTTCTATATCTATTCCAGACCTAAGGCATCTGATTAAGGTGCGACGAGCAGTCACTAATGTAGGCAAGGTGGATGCAGTTTATCAATCTGCTATACAATCTCCCCTTGGAGTTAAGATGAGTGTCGAACCACCTGTCCTTGTCTTCAATGCCACAAAGAAAGTGAATGCCTTCAAGGTTAGCATAACACCTTTGTGGAAAGTGCAGGGAGACTACACGTTCGGTAGCATAACTTGGTACAATGAGCACCATACTGTAAGAATCCCAATAGCGGTCCGGATCACAATTCAAGATTTCTACGCTGATGTTGCTTAGCAATGAACATGTACACCGAGAAATAAAACTGGTGATCTCAACAGTAGTTTTTATGCGCATCATAGATCAGAAAAAAGATCACTTGTAATAGTACTGGGAAGATTCTAATCTAAGAGCGTTTGCGGTGAGAAGAATTTTTTTCCATGCCCGTGGCAATTCTTTGATTATTATGACTTGCCACAAAAAGGGGTGGCTATGGTGGGCGGCGGCCGGCAGGCGATGCTGCGGCGCGGATCTAGCGGCAATGGGGCGCGGCCGCCGATGTGGGGGTGACGACCTGAGTGGGCTTGGCGGTGTTGATTCTGGTTGGCCTGATTCGCTTATGGACGTCAATTCCGGGTGGATTGTGTTTGAGATTCCGAACCCAATTTTGGTCGGTCAGGGCTTGGCAAACTCATCTTTCTTTTTGTGCTATTGGTAGAGATTCGGCATTGATTCTTTTAGGACCATTCCTTGTAGCCATCTGCGGGCCTGTTTGGTTTGTAACTTTAGATAGCCATATCAAAATTTTGATAATATCAAAATTAGGGTAGTGCCAAAATCAGGGCAAAAAATATGTGTTTGGATCGTAGCCATACCAATTTACAGATAATACCGAAATTGATGTGTTTGGATTGTAGCCATGTCAAAATTGTGAGTATGACACGCGGGTCTCGTTTGACATATATTTTTTTTGCCCTAAAATATGCCAACAGTGATCTTGTTTTGTTGATAAAATGACAAGGAACACAACGGTTCAAACATATCACAAATCGGATAATCGGTTTAAAAAATATAATTATTTGAAACTGATTAATCAAAAAAATCTACATTAAATGCAGCCAATAACAGGCTGCCACCTCATCCACCTAAAGGCATTGGCGCTGCCAAGAAATTTGGCCAGCAAAAAACTCGCCCAGAAGTTGCCCAGGAAATGCACTGAGAAGGTTTGGCGCGCCATTTTTTTTTTTGTAATACCAAATTTTGGCTGCAAACCAAATGGTTTTGATAAAGCTAAATATGGCATCAATCCAAACAGCCCCTGCTTTCCCAGAAACTTGCGGTCTGACCATTTCTTATTTGTATCTGGGTCGATGCGTCAAACAGTGCTTTGATTTCATTGTCTATCGGGGGAAAAAAATTCTATGGGACGGGGCCTCTCTCCCTCCTAGGAGAGGCCCCGCCTCCATCTCCACTCATCTCCCCCCTCCCCCTGATCCAACGGTCCAAAGAGAAGACATCACCACCACTCATCCCCACCCCTCCTGATCTAACGGCTCCGGGGCGGGGCCTCAGAGGCCCCTCCTGAGACCCCGTCCCAGAGAATTTCTTTCCTCTATCGGGAGCGGGAGCCCCTGACAAGGTTTTCGTGGGTCCATCCAATTTTGCCACAGCCATCTTGTTCTCAGAGCAATGCTTTGCATTTGAATGTTGGTGATTCCCAGACCTCCGAACTCCATCGGTTTGCAAACATTAGTCCATTTTACTAGGCATTTACCTCCGGTTGCTGAATCTTGACCTGTCCAAAGGGAAGGAAACTTATTCTGAATTTATCAATCTTCTTGGTTTACCATTTGGGTTGTGCGATGGCCAGCATTTGATGAGTCGGCATTGCTGATAGCACAGTTTTGACATGGGTCACTCTCCCAGCGGTGGAGAGGTGCTTCGGTTTCCATCCTGCCAATTTCTTAGCATACTTGTCAACGTTGGGCTGTAGGTGGTTTCTTTTGAGTCTTCTATCTGAAAGTGGCATTCCCGAGTAGGTACAAGGAAAGTCCTTAACCGGACAACTGGAGTTTTCCTGCTGGGCTTCGATGTCCAGGTAGTCGCAGCTGATCGGTGTAAAAGAGTTCATTCGGATTCAACAGATATTATGTACTACTATAGCTCATTTTAGATAAATAATATGGGATTAATTCTACCATATAACTCCACATAAATCACACTACAAACAAATCGAGGTATTACATTCACCCCCCTGAAAGGCTGACGCCCTCGGCAACACACCTCATATGTGGCAAATCCCTAAAATCACCCCTCGGTACATGTCTGTGTGTTTCAGTGCCAGCATATATGTCATGCCATGTCCACTCCAGGCCCACACGGGCCATGCGCCATATGCCCATGCCCACGTCCCACACACGTACGTGCAGTGAAGGTTTATACTATGATACCCTCTGCAACACCCTGTTCTAAAATCCGCTCAATATCCAGCCCACCCATAGGGAGGACCCGCACGTGCATAGCACCCCGTTTACACTTTCGTCCTCGCTTCGTGTAAAAGAGTTAACCTGAAGGTGCTACGTTTGAAGTCAATATGCATTATATACCACTATAACTCACTTTAGACTAGCAATGTGGGACTAATCCTATCACACAACTCCACATGGGTCGCACTACGAGCAGACCGAGGTATGACAAGGATTATCTCGATCTTCGATTAGAATAAGTTTCTGACCTTTTTGTTAAGTCATGTGTGGATTCTCAAGTGATTTGGACTTGTAGATCAAAAGTTAGGTCTTTCGTGGATCCAAATCCGTACTGATTTTCTGTTAGCATGAGGGATAGACTAGACTGCCCACTTCTTGGCTGTCAAGCCAGCCGAGGGTGGTTGAAGGTTGTGTTTTTTGTTTCAGCTTGTCGTAGCAACAAATTTAGGTAGTGGATACGGTGTACCCTTTTGTCTTGGGGGACCACAAGGCGGAGAAGCCAAAAGTAGTGAGAAATGAGTGTGTTGCATTATGAGTGAAAATAAGGGAGTCCCCTCCTTACATGCCCTTGGAGCCATATATATAGGGGCAAGAAGGGACATTCCCCTTCTTGCCCCTACCGAGGCTATGTCCTCGAGGTAGGCAGCGCTGTAGAGGCGAAGGTATCATGGCCGTCCTGCCGAGGCTATGTCCTCGAGGCAGGCGACGCTGTAGAGGCGAAGTCGTCTTCGCAACCCTGCCGGGGCTATGTCCTCGAGGCAAGCGACATGTAGAGGTGAAGCCGCTGTGGCCGCCCTGCCGAGGCTATGTCCTCGAGGCAGGCAGCGCATAGAGGCGAAGCCGCCGTCGTTGACCTGCCGAGGCTATGACCTCAAGGCAGGTGGCGCTATAGAGGTGAAGTTGCCGTGGCCGCCCTGTCGAGGCTATGTCCTCGAGGTAGGCGGTGCTGAAGAGGCGAAGCCACCGTCGCCACCCTGCCGAGGCTATGTCCTCAAGGCTAGTGGCATTGTTGAGGTGAAATAGCAGTCGCCGCCCTACGGAGGCTATGTCATCGAGGCAAGTGGTAAAGTTGTCGATGCGGGGCCACCACGCCGAGCCATGGCCTTTGAGGCAGGTGGTGCATCCTAGCGAGGCCCGTGCGGGCGAAGTCTTCGACACGAAGCTACCACACCGAGGCTTGGCCTTCGAGATGGGCGGTGCGTCGTAGCGAGGCCCGTGAGGGTGAGCGAAGTCATCGATGTAGGGCCGCCACGTCGAGGTTTGGCCTTCGAGGTGGGCGGTGCGCCTTCACGAGGCCCGTGCGGGCGAAGTCGTCGACACGAGGCTGCCACGTTGAGGCTTGGCCTTTGAGGAGGGTAGTGCGTCGTAGCGAGGCCCGTGCAGGCGAAGTCTTCGATACAGGGCCGCCACGCGTGAGCCTTGGCCATTGAGACAAGTGGCACGTCGTAGGGAGGCCCGTGAGGGCGAAGTCGTCGACACAGGGCCATCACGTCGAGGCTTGGCCTTCGAGGCGGACGACGCGTTGTAGTGAGGCCCGTGCGAGTAAAGTCTTCAATGCGAGGCCGCCACACCGAGGCTTGGCCTTCAAGATGGGCGACGCTTCTTAGCGAGGGCCATGGCGGTGAAGTCATCGACACGGGGCCGCCATGTCGAGACATGGCCTTCGAGGCGGGCGATGCGTCGTAGAAAAATTTTCATTATAACTTGTTGTATCTGATTACTTCTTTGGTGTGGTCGTTTGCGTTAGTCCTGTTAGGGAGCTTGGTACCGTCCCTCCCTTCAGCCGCTCCTAGTGGCTTGTGTAAGTTAAAGTGGCATGAAGGGTTGATGTTGTCTGCAGGAGGAAGCGGATGTTTTTTGATCGGGCTCATTTGGGAGCCCAAAGCTAGCGAGGGGGAGGCGAAGTTGAGCGCCGCCCCCATACTTTTTTGATAGGGCTTGTTTGGGAGTCGAAAGCTAGCGAAAGGGAGGTGAAGAGGAGGCGAAGCCGAGCATCGTCCCACATACTTTTTTGATAAGGCTCTAGAGAGCCTTAAAGCTAGCGAGGGGGAGGCGAAGCTGAGCATCGTACCCTATACTTTTTTATAGGGCTCGCTTGGGAGCCTAAAGCTAGCGAGGGGGAGGCGAAGCCGAGCGTCATCCTCCGTACTTTTTTTTGCTAGGGCTCGCTTGGGAGCCCAAAGCTAGCGAGGTGGAGATGAAGCCAAGCACCATCCCCATATTTTTTTGATAGAGCTCACTTGGAAACCCAAAGCTAGTGAGAGGGAGGCGAAGCCGAGTACCGTCCCCTATACTTTTTTTGATAGGGCTCGCTTGAGAGCCTAAAGTTAGCGAGGGGGAGGCGAAGCCGAATGCCATCACCTATACTTTTTTGATTGAGCTTCGAGGAGCCCTGAAGCTAGCGAGGGAAGGTAAAGCCGAGCACCGTCCCCCCCCCCCCCCAATACTTTTTTTGATAGGGCTCACTTGGGAGCCAAAGCTAGCGAGAAGAGGCGAAGCCGAGTGCCGTCCCCCATACTTTTTTGATAATGCTCTGAGGATCCCTGAAGCTAGCGAGGGGGAGGCAAAGCCGAAGCCGAGCGCCATCCCCCACACATTTTTAGGGCTCATTTGGGAGCCCAAAGCTAGCGACATGTGAGGTCTCCCTACCGAAGGCGAGGCCTTCGAAGCGGGAGCTACTCCCTAGTCGTCGAGACACAGCCTTCGGAGCGATGGCGCGATGGAGCGCAATGTGCGAGGTCTCCCCACCGAGACAAGGCCTTCGAGGCGGGAGATTGCCTAGTCATCGAAGCATGGCCTTCGAAGTGACTAGGATGGCGCGATAGAGCGCGATATGCGAGGTCTCCCTATCGAGATAGGAGACTCCCTAGTCATCGAGGCACGGCCTTCGAAACGACTAGGATGGCGCGATGGAGCGCAATATGCGAGGTCTCCCTACCGAGGTGGAGCCTTCGTGGCGAGAGATTTCCTAGTCACTAGGGTGACCTTCAAAGCAACTAGGATGGCACGATGTGCGAGGTCTCCACGCCGAGGCGAAGCCTTTGAGGCGGGAGACTCCCTAGTCACCGAGGCACGACCTTCGAAGCGACTAGGATGGCGCAATGGAGCACGGTCTGCGAGGTCTCCCTGCCGAGGCGAAGCTTTCAAGGTGGGGGACTCCCTAGTCGCTAGGGCACGGCCGTCGAAGCGACTAAGATGACATGATGGAGTGAGATATGCGAAGTCTCCCCACCGAGGCAGAGCCTTCGAGGCGGGAGACTGCCTAGTTGGTATCTTATTTATACACTCCTCACTCACATGAGTGAGTTAGTGTGCATTAGGGCGTTTGAGCCATGCACAGTGTCTGTCTTGCCACGGCGGTGGACCTATGTATGCCACCCTTTTGGGTTTATACACCGAGACCGTAGTAAACAGGGTGTGCGCCAAGGCTCCTACCCATGCTTGGCGTCTTTCTTGCCACAGTGGTGGGCTTATGTATGCCACCCTTGTGGGCTTATACACCGAGACCATAGTATGCAAGGTGTGCGTCGGGGCTCCTGGCCATGCATAGTGTTTTTCTTTCCACGGTGGTGAGCTTATTGTTGGAAATATGCCCTAGAGGCAATCATAGAGATGATTATATTTCATTATGTTCACAATATTTGATAATATGTTATCTTGTTCCTTGAATGAATCATCAGTCATGAAGATTAACGAGTATGTGACTTGTTGGTGAAGCTCTTTTTAACTTATGATGATGTCGTTCTAAAAGTATCCTCGGTCGAAAGTCACCGATCGAACACTAGTGACTCTCTACGACCAAAGACATGTATTGATTGATGACCATGTTTCACCGGTCATGGATATAGGGATATCGAATCAATAATGTGGACACGTGTTAGAGAACATGGTGTTGATAAGACTCACCTTGAGACACTATTGAGATTGTTATGATTCTATGTGTCGTTAGTTGGTCTCAAGCAATGATGATGTATAATCCTTAGACCGAGATCAAGATGGTTTCCTACATGTGTAATAGCACTTTAGGGGTTGCCAAACGCTACTCAGAATCGGGTAGTTATAAAGGTAGCTTTGGGTATGCTATGAAACATGCCGAGGATGTGATCGGTCGGATATGGGATTTGCCCTCCTAACATAACAGAGAGATATCTCGGGCCCTCGGTGGTCGGATAAAGAAAGTGCATGGCCATGCATCGTGGTCGAAGAGTTCGACCACACAAGGTTATCCGATACTCGATCGAGAAAGCATTGAACACCCATGGATGACACAACATCTCACCCGAGTTCAACCAGATATCGTGAGGCAAAGGAGAATACATGAGTAGGTCGTTAGTTCGACCACCACGGATCGGTCGTATGAAGATACAAGCAAGTCGTACATCGGTCAAACGTAATCACAGAGTGGTCGAAACCAAGTCGTAAGGAGTTACGAGTTGGTCGTGATCAAATACGAACCGTCAGATAAAGATAGGACCCGGTCGTAAGTGATGAGGACTCGGTCGAGATCATATTGCATTAAGGTTCGTCCGATATAATTTGTGTGTATTCGGAATCGTTATGTCTCGCTAGGAACCGCTACGACTTACTCGCGGGGCGGAAAGGGTTTCCGAGTCACAACCAAACTACACATGAACCTAACGGGTCACACACTTAACGGGTTGGAACAAACCAGTACGAATACAATTCGTAAAGCGTGTTTGGATAGGATCCGTCACGGGCCTATATAAGGAGATGCATGAGGCTGTTGGGATAAGTGAGTTAACGCGTGAAAACACCACCGAAACCCTAGTCGCCATCTTCTTGAGAGCCTCCCCGTGCGATTTGGTGCTAGCACACCGGCGTACGGTTGTTCCTTCCCTGGACGTGTGGATACCATAGAGGCGCTTCTACGTTGTTGCGCTTAAGGACGATCCGCGATCTTCACAAGGAACTGAAGAGGTGTTGGAGGAGACGATCAACTCACGAGGACACTGGACGATCGACTACGACCAAAGACATCGACGACTCTTCGCTCGGACCAGCCGCCCGACGCTTCTTCCGCTGCTCTGCGCGTCTAGTGGTAACGATCTGTGATCATCTTCTTGCTTGGCTTCCTGGTTTACGTGGTAGAAATTTTGTTTTGTCGCTATCGTAGCCTACCTGTATCCTTTCACTTATGTATACCACCCTTGTGGGCTTGTACACCGAGACCGTAGTCAGTAAGGTGTGCGTCAGGGATCTTGGCCATGCTCGGCGTCTTTCTTGCCAAAGTAGTGGGCTTATGTATGCTACCCATATGGGCTTGTACACTAAGACCGTAGTCTGCAAGGTGTGCGTCGGGACTCTTGGCCATGCTCGACGCCTTTCCTCTCAGCCCACGGTATTGTGTGATGTTGTGTTGTTCTTGTTTGTTGAGCAAGAAATAAGCTAGAGCAGTGACATAAAGGTGTGCTAGCAACATCATAGATCATGCTAGCATAAATAATAGACATGATCGGTAAATGTTACACCTAGGTAACGGCAAGCGAACAGGACATTCGAGTGCCCGATTGACTTAAAGAGAAAATTAACTTAAAGAGAAGTCTTTGGCGTTAGTCTCCATGATTGCCAGATGATTTGTCCAGGAATCAATGCCAAAGCATATTGCTAGTTGTTGTACTTTGCAGTCAAGAGATTGCTAGTGGACCCTCTATTCTGGTCACAAATAGCAGTACTGGCCAAGATACAAATGGATATAGCTTGATGCAGCTTGTATACTTAGGTTATATGTTCATGTTTGCTCAGACTGCAATGCTACCGACATTGTGCTATCTAGCATTATTCGCCAAGAAGGTAGTTGTTTTATGAAGGGGGCGTGAGGGGGCCTGAGGTGGCCGGCGAAGGGGGCTCCGCTCCGGAGCGGGTTAAGCCCGTGTGAGGTGGGGCGGGGGTGCATTCGGAGGCAACGGCGAGATGTAGCCGGTGATGCGCCGGCGTGCCATGGCACGGGGCGAGGCTGGCGTCGCTGTGACGGGTCCGAGGTGGGGTCGCGGAGACGAGGTGGGGCAGGTTTAAGATCGAGAAGACTGACTAGAGGAGGTGAATAGACGGTTTAAAAATCTTTTGGCTAAAACAGAGTGTTATGTAGAATTATAAATCAATTCGATTTTGCTCAATTAAAATATAAAACAACTAATCTTGTCCAGCTGCACCAACAATCTAAGACTATTGACAAATAGCAAGCATACAAATACTAATCTTGTCCAAGGTCTCCCTACCTTGGATGTAATGCAAGGGTTAGCAACTACACATGGTATATCATCTAGTAAATCATATGTAATAACTATATCCACCTTGGAGCTAGTGCATTCCTTGAGAAGGAAAGACCCATGCTCTTCTTTTAGCATATCATAATTATTTTGAAAAGAGATATTCCCTTTCTTCAAAGCTTTGAATTTTATCTTTTCTTTTCCAAGATATTCATTTAGATCCTCTAGCATATCCATCAAATCATCATATGAAGGCTCATCGTCATCATTTACCTTGTTATTAACTTTTGCCATGAAGCATGTAGATATATCAAATAGTGATGGAGCCTCATTTTCATTTGAGTTGTTTGATGGATCGTCTTTTATGGCTAGCCTAGCAAACTTCTTCTTTTGTCATTATTCTTCTTGATGATAATTTGGGCTATTCTTCATCTTCCTCTCTATAAGGACACTTTGAAGCAATGTGTCCCTTTCTTTGACAATTGTAGCACCTTAGAGTCTTGTGGTGCTTTGTATTTGAAGATATGCTTGAATTTTTATGTGAGTCGTGTCTCTTCATGAGATCTTCTATTTTACTTATGAGAGTGATCATTTCTTCTTTGGTGTCATCATCTTCCTCATTTTGATCCTCCTCATCTTCACTCGAATCATATTTGGATTTGAAAGCATGAATTCTTTTGCTTGAAGGTAAGGCCCTCTCCTTGAGCTCATATGTGTCCTTCTTGTACATTTCATTTGTGATGAGATTCTCCAAGAGAGCGGTAAGAGTCATCCTTGGCAATTCGGATGAATTGAGAAATAATTTGACCAATGTCTCGTATTTGTCCGGTAGCACCCTAAGTATTTTGCGCGTAATATCAAGATCGGTTAAATCACAACATAGGTCTTTGAGCTCATTTACTATATTGTTCATTCTAGAATATATCTCATTGATGCTCTAATGAGGCAGCATGTAAATGACTTATTTTGAGCTTTAACCTATGCAATTTAGCTTCTTTAACCGTAGAGGTTCCCGCATGAATTTCCATGAGAGTTGTCCAAACATCATGAGCATTTTCAAGATTGCTCACTCTATTGAATTCCTCCACACTCAAAGCGCTATAGAGAGCATTTAAAGCTTGAGCACCGTGTCGCAAGTTTTGTTCTTCTCTTTGAGTGGGGTTTTGTGGATCAATTGGAGTAGCAAAACTCGCATCAACAATTCTTCATAGGTTTGGGCCCATGCGTTAATATAGATGGTCATTCTAATTTTCCAATAAGCATAATTTGAACCATCAAGGTGTGGTGCTCTACCGGGATTCATGAATTATATAGTCTCCAACCTTTACTCTCCAGGCAGTTAAGTCTAATGAAAGAGAGACCAAGCTCTGATACCACTTGTAATGTCACATCCCCAATTTATTAATAATAATTAATATGCATCTCATGAGCATGCATCATTGTTTTCAAGCATTGCTTTACATATTGCACTTGAAAAATCTTGTGCAAGTCTGAAACCTACATTTAAAGCAGCAAACTCAAGAACAAAACTACAACAAATGCTACCGAAGCTCCTCTGGAGATAATTTCTACAAATACTATAATAATTATTTTGAATTTAGATATTTTTCCCAAATTTTTGGGACTATTTTCGAACCCTAGAAAATTCAAACTCAATCCATCAACCTACTTCAGTTGTGGATTTATTTTGTACAAAATATTTTAATGATCAGTGAGGTTTAGTAATTTTTAGGGACACTAGACGTTCCCAGAAACTCCTCTGATTTATTTTAGATTTTTAGAAATTTTATTCCTATTTTTAGAGGCCTGGTCAACTTAGGATTTATTTGTTTTAAACCAGTCAAAAACCCTAAACCTAACCGACCGACACTTTTCCTTGGGCTCGTTTCCGACTCAGTGAACTGTCTTGGCCAAACCAACTAAGTGCACCTCACGCAAGTCATCTGATGAATTTTCAACGGTCCAGATCAGCGAGCTGTTCGGACGGTCCGAACGGCGCAACTTATCTCAACCCTCCTTTCGAGATCGTGTGGCCCTCGTGGATTGTTTGATCGGACAGTCTGAACGGCCCAGCCCATCCAGGCCGTTCATTTGTGATCAAAGGGTCCCAAGCGAACCCACCTAACGCACCAGTCGCACCTGACCTGAGCCGCTCTCATTTGTGCCTCTGGCCGCTTGGACCCACTTGTCGGAGGCGTCTCCTCCAGTGTGCTGCCATGCTCAGAGTGAGCGCCACGCGCCACGTGAGGCCTGCTACATGCCGTCACCGCCGTGAGCCACCGCCCCTCTCGACCACTCCTGGGGCTTCCCCTAGTAAAGCCGCTTCCATCTCTGTTATCACCCCAAGCATAAAACCACTCCTTTGACTCCATTTCTGCTCATCTTTCCTCTCGAGTATGAGGAAAGAGAAGCTCGTGCGAGCTCATCGCTCTGGTGAGTTTCAACCGTGTGGTTTCCCTATCTTCTACCTTCAATGTCGTGTTCATTTTAGCTAAGCTCAGCCCTTGCCTTTGCTTGTAGCCTTCGGTTCACTGTCGTGCCATCGCTAGCTCTAGAGCGCGCTTCCATGGACACCACCGTGTCAACCTTCACATTCGGGAGGTATTATCCTAAACTCTTCGCATCATCTCATGTCTTTTACCATGAGATTAAAAACCCCTTAATCAACCTTGATAATGTACGACATGATCAAGTTGAATCGAAGCTTGGACCATTTCGATCAAAGAACTAACTCTTCGCCTCCCACTTAGTTTTGGTAAGCCATTCTTCAATTCATTGATTCTTTAGCATCGTTATAGCCCCTTTGAGCTATCCCGAGCACTCACTCCTTGTGGTTCTGCTCAGGACTTGTTCTCCTCGTTGAGCCACACCGCCATCGTTGTCTTCTCTGGCGCCGACGTTGCTCTGGTCATCTTTGAGCTTCTCCAAGCACTCTACTAGCTTAGGTAGCTTGCTAATAGTCCTTAGGTGTTGGGCACCCGCTTAATTGAACTGTTGCGGAGCTTTATCGCATTTTGTGTCCTTGCCATATTGAGAGCCGCCGCTCAACTCCGGCTAGCCGTCAGTATAGTCCACCCCAGGCACTGAAACCGCTCCCATTAGATGCGCACGGCTATTGCACACCCATCCATGCCCTTAGCTCACGTCGCCGTGGCACATAATGCCGGCAAGCCGCCGTTGAAACGTGCGGGACACAAAATCTCGTTGTCGTACTTGGACATGCACTGTAGCAAGGTCGTTAGCAGTTAATGATAATGATTAGCTTTTAATTGCGAGGTCTTTGTCATAAATCCCAGAGGTTAGCTGTGTGTTACTTAGCCACTTTGTATGACTTGCGGACCCAAGCCTTAAGCCCCGCACCTTGTAGTGATGCACAGCCCAAACTTGCTTAAACCTTTGTGGACCGTCTAGATCAATTGGGCTGTTCGGACCATCCGAACGCGCCACAAATCTGGACCGTCCGATGCGAAATGGACGATCAGGATCTATTGGGGCCGTTCGGACCGTCCGAATACGCCACGATTGTAGATCATTGAATCTTAATCTAACGGCTCACAGGCATGGTCCGATCGTCACCGCATACAAGACGCTGCTTGCGTTCACTAACATGGTGGACCCACTTGTCAGCGCACGTTTGAATCAGAAAACGAATCAAGGAACGGTGTCAGCATGTGGTCCCACCTGTAGTTTAATCGAGACTAGGATAGCCTCGGTGAGAAAAGTACTAAATCCGTTTAGAAATTCTAAAATGGTTAATCTGCACACTGAAAAATATGAATAACTTCCAAAATTCATAACTAATTCTTCTCAACTCCAAAATGGATGAGACCAATTCTGATAATTTTTATTTTTAATGAACTTTATTATGAAATTGGTTTCAAACTTTTCTCTATAGCCAAAATTATTATTTTGGAGGATGATCCATAAAACTATTATCTTTACAATAGGAAAAGGCTGTTAACTTGGGAAATGCATAACTGATTCATAAAAACTCCAAATGAGTTACACCCAATTGTTTTGGACTTATAAAAATATTCTCTATTTATCTATGTAATCCTTGTATCCCCTACTATTCTGCAAATTTTGGCCAAATAATTAAATTACTTGAATTTGAACATATTGAAATCTGATTTTCAAATAACCTTAACTTTCACACACTAACTCCAATTGGAATAAATCTTTCACCTGTTTTCATCTAAAATCATGCACTAGTCACTGTAGAAATATCATGCATTTTTGAGCAATTTGATTTTTGAAGTGTTTCTTGGTGTTTATCGATATCGTTATTTCTCTAGAATCCGGAGAAATCGATATTGACTCCTACGCTACTGAGAGTGAGCAGTTAAGATACCAGCAAGGCAAGCATCATATAAACTTTCTTTTGCATCATATTTTATCCTAGAGTTGTTAAGTTAGTGCAATGATAATTGCTTGCATGCTATTTTGATAATATCGCTATTTTTGTGATGTGTAGTTAGCTATATCCTAAATCATGAGGTTATCCTTGAATTATTCCAGCACCACATGCTTAAGTTAGGATGTGTGAATTATATTGTTCGAGTTTGCTTAGCCATGTAAGTCTAGAATGGTAGATTGATTACCGAGATTAACCCGACAATTTTAGGAAACATACGCCTTCTTATATTATTTTTGATCCAGATCTTCGTATCTATTTTGTGAACTAAATTTTGTCATTTTAAATGAGTATTGGGGTCTGGACAAGTGTTGGCTAGTGATGGTGCCTTCGTGCACGAGATTTGGGTATGTGGATGTCTTGTCCGGACCGTTAAGGACCGAACTTTGGTAACGTCGTTGATTCAAGTACACTCGTACTACCACATGCGGGATATAGGTGCTGCATGGTTAAATAGGGGGAAGATTTTATTGTGTTAAGCCTCATGGTGGTGTAAGGATATAGCGACCGTGAAATCCTATGTTCCTTAGGAGCTGATGTAATTTTTCTATAGAGTGCAAGAGACGCACCACTTTTCTTTATGTACATTGCATCGGTATTTCCAATACAACTTGTGAGCCCCATAGCAAGTGCTATCAGACGCTTGTACTAGGAAAGGAAATATCTCACAAGGGGGACTTAGCTCAATAGGATATTCTTGCTAAAAATGATTGTATCTAGATTCTCCCCGACCGGCATACCAAAGGAAGTGTGCTATTTTCGGAGGCATCTGGAGGCTTACGGGCTAATCGAGTCGTGTGGGTAAAGTAGTACACCTCTGCAGAGATAAATCTGTTCGAATAGCCATGTCCACGATTATGGACAACCGCTTGAGTTCGGGAGTTACTATTGTTAGACTATGTATATAAAATGTGGATACTTTTGGTTCGACATGAATGGGATGTTCATGCATTTTGTAGTATCAAAGTGGACAGCCACTTTGTTATTTGTCTGTCCATTTGTTATTCAATTTATCACTTATTCACATGTTTTACTTCTACTTCAAACCTGTTTACAAAATGGCAACTGAAAAACTAATATGTGTAGGTTGTTAAAATTTGTTGCGTCTTTTCGCAAAACTAAGCCAATATAAGCCATCCTTTGGAACGACCTCTATGCATAACTAATTTTTATTTGTGTAACACTTGCGAGTACAACTTTGTACTCAATCTGGTTGCTGCAATTTCAGGTGAGAAGGTCTGTGAGCCCGATGAGCTCGTTAGTGTCGGTTTAGGTGACACTGATGAGTAGTGTTATTATTTAACTCACAGTCGGTTACCGACGGGTTATGGGGCATACCATGCTAGACTTTTGGTTTACTTATATTGCTTCCACTATTACTTGATGACTTTATTTGAATTTGGACGGTCGCCCATTTGTAATAGTCGTAGACTTGAACTATTATGTTGTATGTCTTTTGGAACTTGAATGTATGATTGTTGTATGGATATAATCAATGCTTTATGTGAGTTGGGGTATGTTGGTCGCTGATCTTGGGAGCCAATATGATCTCATGCTCGCTATTTGTGGATTCCATTTTAACTCATTAAGTGTGGCCTTTGATTGTTTAGAGAATCGATAATCATGTAGTGCTTGTAGAGGAGCAGTATGCATGATCATCAGGGCCCTAGTTCAACAAAGAACTCTCATTTAGATAGAGTTAAATCGGAATTCATTAACTTGGGAGCCCTGAGTTACCTCCATAAGGTCGGGTATGCCTCGGTCTTACGGGAGTAACCCGGGGGTTCCCACATGTAAGATCGAAGAGGCCAACTAGAGGGGGGTGAATAAGCGGTTTTAAAACCTTTTTTTTGTTGCTAAAATCGAGTTTTATGCGGAATTGTAAATCTATTCGGTTTTGCTCAATTAAAACCTAAATCAACTAGTCTTGTCTAAGTGCACCAACAATCTAAGACTATTGATAAATAGCAAATATACAAATACATGTAAGCAATTTAATTCTATAAATGTAAATTTCGCAAAGTTGAAACACAAGAGAACAAACCACAATGACACAATGATGTTTTACCATGGTGTTCGGAGACTTGCCGATCTCCCCTAATTCACGTTGAGATAAGCCCAACCACGTTGGACCGGCCCCCCAAATTGAGCCAACACCTCCGAGGTAAGTCCAACCAAATTGGACCGGCTCGCAACTTGAACCAACACCTCGATCCACTCGGGGTTGCTCTTCCTCCACTTCGGAGATGGCGAAGACCAAACCACTCACAACCGCTTGGGTTTTCTCACAACCTTCTTTGAGAAGATCACCGATGCAACTCCTCCAAGCCATCTAGGTGTCGGCAAACACCAAGAGTAACAAGTCGAAGATGCTCACTTGAACAAATCAAGTGTCTAAGCTCAATGGATACACAATCCACTAGCTAATGCAACACATACACTAGGGTTTCGCTCTTTAAGCTCACTACGTGCAACACATGCACAAAAAAGAGGAGATGGCTTGCTCTTTATTCAAGGGAATGGGAATAGCACCAGCAAGCATCCCACAACCGGCCACAAGGGGTACTTATACCCACACAAGAAAAACTAGTTGTTGGAGGAGAATCCTCTGAAAAACAGGGAACCTCGGTCTGACCGCCAACCAATGGCCGGTCAAACCGTCATTGCTCCAAAGGCTATAAAACTAGTCGTTGGACTTACACCCAGACTAACCGCCCTCACAAGGGCCGGTCAGACTGGACCAAGCCGATCAAACCGCCAGAGGAGCGGTCAGACCGCTTCACAAAAGAGCAAGCCAAAACCAGAGAAACACACTCTCTGAAAAAAGCTGACCGGGGAGGCTGACCAGGGGTCCGGCCAAACCGGCCAACACATGGTGGTCAGACCGGACGCCCACCGGTCAGACAGGTCAGCACTGGGGGTCAAACCGCCAGTTCACAAAGACCAGCACTCAGCCCGGTCACACCCACAAGGGCCGGTCAAACCGGCCAAAGGGTGGCAGTTAGACTGCAAGGGCCGAGAAAAAGAGATTTTGCACTTCGCTTCAACTCAATTTGCAAAACACATTTGTCAATTGATGCGCAGCTGCAAACAAGGGATGAAAGCGAGATTCTCAAGAAGTTGCAAAAAACATTTTCCAACTTTTAGAATCGCACCACAAGGAATAAAGGTACATGGACTTAAATCATTTGCAAAACACATTCGTAAACTAAAGTCATATGTTATATGGATTATGCATAAGTCTCAACTATTTGCAAAATGCATTCGTAAATACCGGCAATATGCTAAAGAGAGCTAGAGCAAGCAAAGCGAGCTGACAACACATGACACACTCGAGCTACTAATCAAGACCCCTCTTGATAGTATGATAACCTATACTAGCAATCCGGTCTTTACACCAAACACCAAGACCGGTAAAAGACTAGGAACACATCTTTAGTCTATGCTAATCATACCTTTGCCTTGAGCATCCATCTTGAAGGTTGATGACGTACATCTTTACTTCAAGTCCGGGTCCTTGACTTGATGATCATCAACACACGATGATTTTCTTTACTCCAAGCTCTTGATTTGAATATGAATATATGATGATCTTCAACACTTTTGAGCCATCAATTTTCTTCATCATCATGTGACTTACCCTATTTCACCAACTCATGAAAAGATCAGTCCACATGAAGATTGTCATTAATTACCAAAATACTCCATTAACACATAATGGCGGGTCTAGATTCTTCAGCAGGGGTGCCTTCGGAGGCGACGATGAGACGTAGCCGGCGACGCGCCGGTGCTGCATGGTTCGAGGCAAGGCTAGCAATGCCGCGACTGGTCCGAGGAGGGGTCCCCGGAGGTGAGGTGGCGGCGCGCAGAGGTCCCAAGGGGTCCCGTGGGCGCTGAGGGGAGTCGAAGCTAGGGCAGCCATGAGGGCGGCGGTGCATGGTGCCAACCGCGCCCGAGGTGGCCTATCACGCGAGCGGAGCCGACGAGGTATGAGAGGCCATAGGGGGTGCTCCACGAGGTTTTGCCGAGATGGGCGACTACGAGGGAGGATGCCTGAGGTAAGTCCTCCCCCGGTGGGCCTTCGGTGCGGAGTGGGCCACGGGCGAAACTATCTGCCAGCAGGCCTTTGGTGCAGAGTGGGCCGCTTGTGAAGCTGTCTACCAACGTGCCTTTGGTGCGAAGGTGGGATTGGCGCCTTCACTCCGAACGAAGTAGGGATGGGCGCCCCTTGCTCCAAGCGAAGGGGATGAACAATGGTTGTTTCCTTCAATAAGTGATACTTTCAGCTACTCTTCCATGGGTAGCTTCTTGTTTGGTCCCCATGGACGACGCCAACTGTCATAGCAACAAAACTAGACAGTGAGTACGGAGTACCCTTTTGTCTTGGGGGACCACAAGGTGGAGGAGCCAAAAGTAGTGAGAGATGAGTGCGTTGCATTATGAGTGAGAATGAGGAAGCCTCCCTCCTTACATACCCCTAGGGTTATATATATGGCGGAGCAAGAAGGGACATTCTCCTTCTTGCCCTTGTCTTACATTGGTGAGAAAAGGGCCATTTTAGTACATTTCTGGGGGTATAGCCATATGTCTAGCCTAGGTAGATGTTCATATTCCCTTGGGCCTACTAGGTATTCCCGACGACCCTAGGAGATGATCCTTAGGGCATGCTAGGTATTCCCAACTGTTGGGTCACGGGTAGGCTACGATAGCAACAAATCAAAATTTTCTACCACATAAACTAGGAAGCCAAGCAAGTAGATGATCACAGATTGTTACCACCAGACGTGCAGAGCAGCGGAAGAAGGGTTGGAGCAGCCTGGTCCAATGAAGAGCACGTCAATGTAGTGGTCGTAGTCGATCGTCTCCTCCAGCGACCTCTGCAGTTCCTTGTGAAGATCACGGATCGTCCTCAAGCGCAACAGCAACCGCAGTAACGCCTCTACGGTATCCACACGTCCAGGGAAGGAACAACCATGCGCCGGTGTGCTAGCACCAATTCGCACGGCAGAGCTATCTGGAATATGGCGGCTAGGGTTTCGGTAGAACAACTCAACTCACGACTTTCGTGTGTCTCGTCTGTTACATTTACTACTTTCCCAACAACCTCATGCATCTCCTTATATAGTGCTCGTGATAGATCCTATCCAAACACGTTTGACGAATTGTATCCATACTGGTTTGTTCCAACCTGTTAAGTGTGTGACCCTGTAGGTTCATGCGTAATCGGTTGTGACTCGGAAACCCTTTTCGATCACGAGTCGTTAGTGGTTCCTAGCAGGACATAACAATTTCCGAATACACACAAATTATATCGGACGAACCTTAGTGCAATATGATCTACGACTAGGTCCCCATCACTTACGACTGTGTCCTATTTCTATACAACCATTCAGATTTGGTTACGACTACCATAACTCCTTACGACCGTGTTTCACCACTTTGTGATTTCGTTCGACTGCCTCACGACCAAATCGTATCTCCATACAACCAGTCCGTAACTGATCAAACTAAGCGACCTACTAGTGTATTCTCCCTTTGCCTCACGATGTCTGGTTGAACTCTAGGTGAGATGTTTTGTCATCCATGGACTGTTTAATACTTTCTCGATCGAGTGTCGGATAACTTCACGTGGTCGAACACTTCGACCACTAGTAGCATGGTCATGCACTCCATGCTAATCTCAGGTCTAAGGATTATATATCATCATTGCTTGAGACCAACTAACGACACATAGAATCATAACAATCTCAATAGTGTCTCAAGGTGGGTCAATCCAACCCCATGTTCTCTAACATGTGTCCACATTATTGATTCGATATCCCTATATCCATGACCGGTAAAACATGGTCATCAATCAATACAATGTGCTAGTCGATAGAGTCAATAGTGTTCCAACTATTGACATCTGACCAGGGATACATTTAGAACGACATCATATAAGTTAAGAGCTTCACCAACAAGTCATATACTTGTTAATCTTCATAACCAATGATTCATTCAAAGAACAGGATAACACATTATCCAATATTATGAACATAATGAAATACAATCATCTCTATGATTGCCTCTAGGGCATATTTCCAACACCAACGACCCTAGGGGATGAGGCATGGCTACAACACAGCTCAAAATTTTCCGCTGTAATTTTGAGACCTTAATCTTCATAGCCTCACATAGTTATTGGAGTGAAAAGAGAGTGGAATTCCAGAAAGAAAAAAGTGAGCTCATATTCAAATCCCCCGCCCCCCTCTAGTTACTAACATAGTCCAACAGAATACCTTCCAGGTTAGCATAACACCTTCGTGGAAAGCGCAAGGGGACTACACATTTGGCAACCGAACTTGGCATAATAATCGCCACACAATAAGGATCCCAATGGTAGTCCATATCACAATACAAGATGTTATACTTCGATAGCTCTCCTTATGCGCAGCGGCCCTCAGATCAGATCATAGTTACGAGATATGGCACAAACGTGCATGGTATCAAGAACGAAGTAGATGAATCTCATAGAGAGAATCGAAATAATGGCGACAAAACAATAACGACGAGAGGGAAAGATTTGATGAAGTTGACCGCAAATTTTTTAAACATAGCCTCAAAAGAGTACAATGGATTGTCGCCCTCTCACAACCATCTCAAACCTTTTAGGACAATTGAATTCTTGCCATATACAAGAATCTAGTGCTAAAAAACAACCTAGCATCTAATTCACCCGTGTTTCTTTTATTTTGAATGAGCTGGTTTGTGGCTTGGGTTCTCTATGACCACTCATCATGACTTTATATAGTACCCGGTAGTTCTTCTCTAAAAAGAAGTATGAATTGTAAACTTATTGGGGTTCATATAGAGAATCTTTGTAGCACACCTCTCTAAGTACAAGTAGGATAGGATAGGAGTCACCCCTCAACACAAGATTTCTATGCTGATGTTGCATAGTAACGAAGAATGTCACACGACGTATAAGGAATGGTGATCCCTAGAGTTGGTTTTATGGATGCCATAAATCAGAAGACTACTTGTAAACTGTATTTGGGAAAACATTCGCAATAAGCAAACCCTTCGATTTTATTATCATGCTCGGTTCATTCTCTTATCATGGCAAATCGCGCAAAGGGGTCGCTGGGGAGAAGGGGAGGGGAGACGGATTGGACGAGCCTGGTGGCGCGCGCGGCGAAGGCGTTTGCCGGGTTGGCCGTGGCGAGAAGCGACCATTCCTGCCGTCGAGGTGGCAACGCGGGGCTGCGAGTGTGGCGTGCTTTGATCGGTGGTTAGGTTGCCCGCCGCCCGCCGGACTGGATGGGATTCATTCCGGTTCCGGTGTGCCGTGCGGCCGACGGCCATCGTTCTCGTCTGTTTCTGATTCTGCACCTGGGTCTTATTCATAGATGGCCCTCGGATGTGAAACTTCCGCCTTGATGCAGCCTCCTCGATGCAGTGACGGAGCTTCAAACAAATTAGAGGGGGGGCTAGCCTCGAGAATTGCAAACTGAATACGATAGAGAGCGCATATTAGTAGTATAATTTTCTTAGAGTTTAGCAAAGTGCAATAGAGATCCTCATCCAATCTAAATTGCACTAATTAAGCTCCGCTAGTGTCTACAACCTTATATATAGCGTAGCCATCATGTGAATTACGTATATAGATTCATCGAGAGTATATGTGTATACGTATAGATATATATTTATATACAAACACAGGTGAGTATAGCTATCATCGAGAATATACGTGTATACGTATAAATATATATTAAGTATGGACACATGGTATTAAAAAAAAATTCAAAAACGCTGGGGAGCCACTGCCCAGCTTAGTCTACACTAAGCTCCGTCCCTGCCTCGATGGCCATTTTTGGTGTGCAGTGCAACTCCTTTTTGCCGGCTGCAATCATATGGTTTGCCATTTTTTTCTCTTTGGTCCCATCCTTCGAGATAACCGAGAAGAGTATACAGATTTCGTAATAGAAAGTGATGCGCCAGTTTTCTATACAGAGGACGTTGTTACTCCGTATAATAGTAAGTCATACAAATACAACCTAACGATCAGCATACTTGACAGTTGGCACGTTCATGTAGACCGAGTCACCAGATGAATGAAATGTATTATTGGCAAGCTTCGCTCTCAAGAATGCTGGAGGATTAGCTAAATGTTTATACTGAGAGTTACAGATACTGTAGTCCATCTGATCGGATGGCACGCATATGAGCATATCAAGAGATAATCAAAACAAACATGTAGAGAAATGCATCTTATCTTGCTGATAGAGGTGAAGCTGAGCAGAGAACAACCTAGCAGCTGAATACAAGGATCGAAGAACCGTTACCGGGCGAAATCCCGCTCGGGGCCCGATAGAAGTTTCCGCCGATTACCGCCGAAACGGAAAAACCGGACAAAATCCGACCAAAATTCGAAATCCAAAATTTGAATGCAAAAAAATCTCGACCGGTTACCGGACCGGTAACCGGAAAAACCGGAAATGAATGGAAATTTGGTAATTAGTTAATAAAGATGCTAACTAGATAATGTTTTGTAACAATGATTATAGCTTGTATGAGTTAAGCCTGATTCAAGAAGGTATATACTATATAGTATGCATATACTCTAACCAAGAAAGCAAAAAAACAAAAGCAAATTCAAAATTTTTTTTCCGACCGGGATTTGTTTCTACCACCTTTGCATTCGCAGAATCGCCCGGTTACGGCGATTACCGGGATTTCTATCCTTGGCTGAATATACTTTTCAGTTTTGTCTTGAAAAACTCTTTCATTTAAGAGGTTTCATATCTATTAGACACATGAACAAAGCCCGGCCGAGTCAATCAAAACAGGTTGGGTCGGCTGGGTTTTCTCGAGTCAATTACATCTTTAGTCTTATGAGTGTGTCCGAACTAACAAAACCTCTAGTCTTATCCATCTATGCAAACGTATCCTACAACTTTTTTTCGACCAGTATCCTACAACTTTTCAAATCAACGTCTACAAAGGGAAAACAAATCTCATCGTAAAGGAGAAGAAAAATGCATCAAACGGTCAAACCCATATCTGTACATGTCCCCAACTTTCCCGATAATAAATACCCCAACCACCCCCACTATACTATAATGCTATGGTCTACGGACTCGTGGTGTACTACTACTTGTCAACGAATCTGGCCAGGTCAGCTCTGGATCGTGCATAAATACACCATGCGCGCAGCACAGAGAGAGAGAGACAGAATCACACACCAGAAGTTTGCGCGTGATGTAGCCTGGAGTTTTGGGAAGATGAGACGGTTCCTGCCTTTGTGCGCGGTCGTCCTCGTCTTCCTCTGCCTGGCGAGCCTCACGGACGTCACGGAAGGGAAGAGCCGAGGCCGCCCCTACATCGGCGGCAGCGGCGCCAGAGCAAGCAACAGTGGCAGGAGCAGCGGCGGCCCCCGAAGCCTCAGCGGCGGCACCTGGGCGGCGTGCGCCGGCTCCTCTCTGCTGACCGCGGCGGCAATGCTCCTATAGGGGCTTTGATGATTTACGTGATTACTGATTTGTGTGGCGTGGTTGGGAAGTGGGAATGTGGGATCCGTGTGGTGGTTGTCCGGTCTGTCGCCGTATTCGGCAGGAACAAGTGTGATTAGTGATTGTAAGCGTACCAAAAATTCGTTGTGAATTCGTTGGGTCAACATATATACTATTGTTTTTTTGTGTGTATGTATACATATGCGAGCAAAAATGTTAATTCAATTCAACTTGCCGATCCTGATTAAGTGGACTCAATTCGTTCGTATTGATGCGGTGATACGGCGTGTAGAGGTGGACAGTTTTGACCGCTGAAAAACCAAACGATTGTACACGAAATTGCACAATATATGTCCATTAGTACAGCTGTGATGCAACATGACATGACAAAACATCGATTTTTTTAAATAATCATTATTTTATTCGAAAATATAGTAATATATCTTTTTTTTACAGAAATAATACTCTGTCGCTCCACCGTTCGACGACTTAGATCTAGTCGCTCAACCACAAGGCGACTTCGACTCGTCACCCAACGGTCCAGCGACACGTGGACTCGTCGCCCTGTAGTTGAGCGACGTGGAATAGTCGCTTAATGTTGGAACGACTAGTCAACTTGTCACTCCATCAATGAGCGATTTAAAATAGTAACATTAATTTTTTTTAATAATTCGATGGAAATAATTGTGGGAGAATAAATAGCAATTTTGTAGGTAATAAATTTAGAAAATCTTGTTTGTAGATTGTTAATTTTTTGGAAATAGAAGGGCGGCAACAAGGTTGGTTGGCCTTTTTTTGTGATTTTCGCAGATTCTGAAGGATACAAATTCTGTTAAACTCATAATAACATTTTGTGATCGTCGTATGATGTAGTATTGTGGATAGTTTTTGAAGAATTTTTTTAGGACGATTGAGGTAGCAATGAGTCGTACATAGGAATGTAAGTGATTATTGCGAAGAGACGTGGTTACGGCGTAACGAGAAGCGAAATAGTGGTGTGAACTGAAATACGATTTCATTACAGGCTGCCTGTGATCATGGTGTGCACGCAAAAAAGAAATGTCGAAACACACGCCAAACATAATAATAGTTGTACACGAGGCTTGCATAGTAATAGTTGTACTACAAAAAAGAAATATGGAAACACGAGGCTTGCATAGTAATAGTTGTACTACAAAAAAGAAATATGGAGACACGAGGCTAGCATAATAATAGTTGAGTTCTCCCCGCACCTCCTCCATCGTCGCCACGTCCCACCCTTCGTCCGTGCCCGCCCATACGGCCTCACTTGGGCTTCCTAAGCGCAGGGTGTCGGGGCCCCGACGGGGTGAAGCGGTCAGGTGCCCTGCTGACCCATGGTCCCAAGGCCTGTGGGGTCGACTCCATCGTGGCCTGCGTGCCCACTAGGGCACTGCCGAGCTGCAACCCAGAAAGAACCTCGACACTTGCGGGCTAAGGTGCTCCCCTGACCTCCCCGGGTCTTCCGCGAAGAAGACGTCCATGTCCTTATGCGGGGAGAGCTGAACTCCCAGCTGGGGTGCGAAACCTGCAGGACAATTTATGTTTATACGTGGGCTATATGACGGCCCGAAACAAACCTAACGAGACGAAACGTACCTTCGGTGTGGTCCATGATGGGTGCCCAATGGTCATACCCGTCGTACCCACTGTCGGGGAGATACTGCCCTGGCGCTATCGGGTAGGGCTCCAAGAATGACGGCGGGGGTGGGTAGCCACACGCCAACCCTGACACTCTGGCCTGGCCCGGCGGAGGCAAGGGTAGGTAGCCACATGCCCAGCCTGACACTCCACTGGTCGGTATTTGGGGTGGGTAGCCATCGCTAACCCCGACACTGCCCTGCCCCATGACAAGGTGGGTAGCCACGTGTCACGACCCGAACCTCAGGGAGGTCGCGGGCAGTCCCAGGAGCACCCCGAAAGGAGGTCCTGTGACGGTCCGGACCTCAGGAAGGTCCCAAAGTCACAACCGGACCTGGGATCACAAAAAGGCACGACCACACGGTCGGACCCCGGAGGTCCCGAACACTATATGCACAATCGAGCTAGTCCCAAGGACCAACAGCTAGCTCACACAGTTAACAAGAGTGGTAACATCCATCTACACAACTTTATTAAAATAACAACAGAGTTGATTACAAAAGGGGCCATACAGCCGACAAGAAACAAATATAGCGGAAGACCAAAGTAGTAGACCACACGATCTGCCACAGGTGGTCGTCTGGAGGGCGCAGCCTAGACGTCCTGGTCTTCAGGGTCCTCGAAGACGTCCTCTCCTGCTCAAACATGTCAAGCAAGAGTGAGCACAACAACCGTGCTCGCAAGTCACACCCGTCAAGTAACAGATTGAATGCATGCATACGAGGATATCACAAGGAGGTCTTATAGGGTTGTCTTTGCATAAAGCCATGTTTCTTTCCAAATACATGTACTAAGTTCCAAAGCAGTTATACAATAACTAAAATTCATTTTCTAAATCAGTTTTACAGTTGGATAACATTCATCAACAAGCGGTGAAGGATACCCTCCTATAGCAAGGCTCCTAGCCCAAAACCCATTTGGATAGACATCCAAAACCAGTTCATAAAGCATTTTGAAACAAAACCAAAATCTAACTTGGAGTGACTTTGCTAGCATGTCCAAGACTGTGGACACAACTATTCGAATAGTTTTACACTCTACAGAGGTGTACAGCTTTACCCACAAGAGATAATCAACTTATAATGTCCGCTCACACACTTCCGAAGGTGTGCAACTAAGTGATTATCACAAGGACTTTACGACACGCCATTCCACCGCAATCCCCCTCGCAAAGGTTTCGCTTCATTTGGGTTGCAACCTGCAGGATTTAAGCCCCCTCTTGCGCCAGGTGGGAATGAATAAAAGTAGGTCGTCAAGGCACCCACACAACCGGATGGAACGACCACAGTGGAACATTGCAAATTAGTTGGCCAGGTCCACCCCGCCCTGGACATGTGGTTGCACGATAGGGCTAGCAAGATGCGGCTCGAAGACCGATCCTTAACTGACTTGGGAGACTTCCAACAACCCCTAGGCCTCGATCATAGAAATGACTCAATCCTGTGCATCAACGTGCACCCTCCAAACAACCAATTCGCCCAAGTTCAAACCAATTTTTCTTTTGCTTTGCTTTGCTTTTCAAAAATATTTGTAAACTTCCACGACCACTCAAGGTCATGGTTAAAACATTTGACAACATTGGTATTTTAGCAGTAAAACTCCTAAATCAAGATTTTTGGTCTAAGCTTGACTAAGCATAGAGTTTTGAAACATGCCAGTTCATACTATTGTACCAACTAGCGCTTTACTAAGGTGACAAGGGGGTGGTCGAATCAATAACCAAGTTCAGGTGTACAAAGGAACTAGGAATAACTATGAAGTTAAAATAGGGATTTAAATTACTTGGATTCAAATAAGCATGCAATAGTAATTTGAAACAAAAATTAAATAATTTGAGATACTGGGTTCAATATGATCAAGGGTGTAACTTGCCTTGCTCGAAAGCTTGAGGGTCTTCTTCTTCAAAGTACTAGGGCTCTCCTGAGTCGTCGAAATCTACACGAGAAAACGAAGCAAATCAAATAAAGACCAAATAAAATCCAAATGAACTCCAAAACAAACCAACTAGAACCAACAACAAGAAACTAAAATAAAAATGGGCCCTCGGGAGGAGGTCCAACTGAGAAGGAGGTCGAGGGAGGTCCTAAGGGGGTCCTGAGGAAACGACAAAAAGGATACAGGAGGTCCTGAGGAGGTCCTGAGGGGGAGGTCCTGAGAAAACAACAAAAAGGATACAGGAGGTCCTGAGGGGGAGGTCCTGAGAAAACGACAAAAAGGATACAGGAGGTCCTGAGGGGGAGGTCCTGAGGCCCGACGACTTAGTCAAAGAGGTTTGACTGGGCGGAAGGAGGTCCAAAAAAGGGTACGACTACTCAACGTGGTCGTACGAGGAATACAAAAGGATACGACTATACAGCGTAGTTGTAAGAAGAAATAAGATGACGCAACGTAGTCGTAGGAACAAGGGAAAGAACGGGGCACGGAGAGACTCACCAGGACAGAGAGAGAGAGAGAGAGAGAGAGAGAGGCCGGAGTAGATTGGAGGAGGACGACGACGGCGGCGAAGTCAGCGCGGCGCTCCGGCAAACTTCTTAGCGACGAGGTGGTTGAAGATGGTGCAAGCTTCAGCAAACTCCTTGGCGATGAAGCTTGAAGCACGGAAGAACTGGCGGGAGCAAGAGAATTGGTAAAAGGTGATGATAGAGGGCTGCTTAGGCTTATATAGCCAGGGGAGAGTCACTGGAGGACTCAGAGGTGCACACGATCAAGGGCACGTGTGATCGGACAAAGCATGCTGAGCAGGTGAAGGAGATGATGGGAGCAGGTAGGAGAGGAGACAAGAGGGGGAGCAGGTTACGGCAAAAGAGACAACATTTAATATGACACAATGGCATTTAATGTGCAAGGACTATTGCATCAGCAGTGACACAACGATAAGAAGGAGAAGATGAGCAGGACTGACAAGTGGGGCCAGTCAACACTCAGGGGGGTGGTCAAACCAAAGGGAGGTCGTGACCAAAGAGGTGTCACGTGCCCAAGGGGAGGTCGTGACTTCAAGGGGTGGTCGCGACTAAAGGACAAAAGTGGAGGTCGTGACTCCAAGGGGAGATCGCGACTAAAGGACAAAAGGAGAGGTCGTGACTCTAAGGGGAGATCGCGGTTAAAGGACAAAAGGGGAGGTCGTGACTCCAAGGAGAGATCACGACTAAAGGACAAAAGGGGAGGTCGTGACTCCAAGGGGAGATCGCGACTAAAGGACAAAAGGGGAGGTGATGACTCCAAGGGGAGATCGTGACCCAAGAGGGTGGTCTTTGCAAAACGACCAAGAGGGTGGTCCGGACGGAGGGAGAGGTCCAAACGAAGGGAGGTCTGGACCCTCAGATCCAAACGAAGGGAGGTCTGGACCATCAGATCCAGACAAAGGGAGGTCTGGACCCTCAGATCCAAACGAAGGGAGGTCTAGAGAAGAAAGAATGAGGCCGAGGGGAACACGGAGCGAACAGTGAAAAGAGAGAACTCTAACAAACTCGAAAGAAACTGAACTGATTTAGTTGAAGTTTGATTTAGTCATTTAAAACTCTTTTTAAAATCTCAAGTTAAGCTTTGAACTCTCATCAAAATCAAATGATTCTTTTTATTTTGAAAACTTCAAAAAGACTCAGAAAAACCGGGATGTTAGAAACCTACCCCCCTTAAGGGAATCTTGACCCTGAGATTTAGACTTGGCTAGCAAAGAGGTGGGGATACTCCACCTTCAGATCTTCTTCTCGCTCCCAGATGGCTTCTTCTTCTGAGTGATTACTCCACTGAACCTTACACGAACGGATGACCCTACTCTTGGTAACACGCTCTGCGACATCAAGGATCTTGATTGGCTGCTCCACATAGGTGAGGTCTTCTTGAAGATCGATGCACTCCAGCGGTGTTTGCTCTGTTGGAACTCGGAGACACATCTTCAGCTGCGAGACGTGGAAGACATTATGCACTGCAGACAAAGACGTCGGGAGCTCTGGCTGATAGGTGACTTCACCTTTTCTGTCCACAATCTTGTTTGGTCCATCAAATCTTGGTGCGAGCTTTCCTCTGATTTGAAACCTTCTTACTCCTGAGTGGAGTTACTCAAAGGTAGACAAAGTCTCCTACCTCAAAGGACAAATCTCTGCGACGATTGTCGGCATAGCTCTTTTGGCGGGATTGAGCCACTCTCAATCGTTTTCTTATCAGCCTCACTTTACTTTCGCCATCCTTGATCAAATCGGGTTCAAAGAATTGATGCTCTCCAACTTGATCCCAAAGGAGAGGGGTCCAACAAGGTTTACCATACAGAGCTTCAAAGGGAGACATCTGTAAGCTAGCTTGAAAGTTGTTGTTGTAAGAGAACTCTGCATAGGGGAGGTGCTGATCCCAACTCTTCCCAAAGTCTAGGGCACAAGCTCGAAGCATGTCTTCAAGAACCTGATTTACTCTTTCTATTTGTCCATCGGTTTGGGAGTGATATGCTGTACTGAAATTGAGTCTGGTCCCCAAGGCTTCATGCATGCTTTTCCAAAATCTAAAGGTGAACTGAGAACCTCTGTCGGATACTATCCTGTTGGGTACTCCATGTAGACAAACAATCCTGGCCATATACAACTCTACCAACTGACTACTTCTGTAGGCGGTCTTGACTGGTATGAAGTGTGCCACTTTAGTCAAACGGTCGATCACAACCCAAATGGAGTCATAGTCCGATTGGGTCCTAGGCAATCCAGTGATAAAGTCCATGCCTACATGTTCCCACTTCTACTCTGGAATGGGTAAGGGCTGTAACAGACCAGCTGATCTTTGGTGCTCTGCCTTGACTCTTTGGCACACGTCACAGTGAGCGACAAATTCAGCAATCTCTCGCTTCATACTGACCCACCAATACTTTTCCTTTAGGTCTTGGTACATCTTAGTACTGCCTGGATGAATGGAGTAAGGTGATTCATAGGCTTCTTTCAGGATCAATTGCTTTAACTCTTGGTGATCCGGCACACAGATGCGGTTGCCGAACCACACTGTTCCTTGCTCATCTTTGGAAAATCCTGGGGCTTTGCCTCTTCTCATGTTCTCCTTGATTCCTTGGATGTCTTCATCTTCTTTCTGCTTCTCTCTAATTTGGTTCTGAATAGTTGGTTGCACTTCCAAAGCATTTACACAACCTTTGTTGACAATCTCCAAATTCAAACATCTTAATTCTTCATACAATCTTGGTTGACTCTTCTGGACCACCATAGTGTTGCAATACCCTTTTTGGCTTAAGGCATCTGCCACTACATTCGTCTTGCCTGGATGGTAGTGGATTCCAAGGTCATAGTCCTTTATTAGTTCTAGCCATCTCCTCTGTCTAAGGTTGAGTTCGGACTGGGTGAAGATGTACTTCAAGCTCTTGTGGTCAGTGAAGATCTCACAGCGATTACCGATGAGGTAATGCCGCCAAATCTTCAAGACATACACAATCGCAGCTAGCTCTAGATCATGTGTAGGGTAATTCCCTTCATGAGGCTTCAACTGGCGGGATGCTTCTACTCTTCCTTTTTGCATCAGCACACAACCAAGGCCTTGACGACAAGCGTCACAAAAGACTTCAAAGTCCTTATGGATGTCTGATAAAACTAGCAAAGGTGTTGATACTAGTCTCTTCTTCAATTCTTGAAAGCTTTGCTGATATGCTTCGGTCCACTCAAACTTCTCTTTCTTCTAGAGCTGAGTCATAGGTCTGGCGATCTTGGAGAAGCCTTCTATGAACCTTCGGTAGTAACCAGCCAATCCAAGGAAGCTCCTGACTTCGGTGACAGACTTAGGTTGCCTCCAATCCAACACGGCTTCAACCTTTGCGGGATCCACTATAACTCCTCTTGCTGACACTATATGTCCAAGGAAAGCTACTTGGCTTAGCCAAAATTCACTCTTACTGAATTTGGCATAAAACTGCTGTTCTCTTAGTCTGTCTAAAACTGCCCTGAGGTGCTTCTCATGCTCTTCTTCATCCTTTGAATAGATGAGAATGTCATCAATAAACATGACCACAAACTTATCCAAGAACTCCATGAACACTTTGTTCATCATGTTCATGAAATAAGCTGGTGCATTGGTCAAGCTGAAAGACATCACTATGAACTCGTACAGTCCATATCTTGTGGTAAAAGTAGTCTTGGGGATGTCTTCTGGTCTTATCTTCAACTGATGGTAACCAGACCTTAAGTCGATCTTGGAGAAAATACTTACTCCTATCAACTGGTCAAAAAGGTCATCGATCCTGGGCAAAAGATACTTGTTCTTGATTGTGACCTCATTGAGAGATCTGTAGTCCACACACATCCTCAAACTGTTATCCTTCTTCTTGACGAACAGCACTGGAGCTCCCCAAGGTGACAAGCTCGGTTGAATAAAACCTTTGTCTTGCAACTCTTCGATTTGCTTCTTCAATTCCACTAACTCATTTGTTGGTATCCTGTAGGGTCTCTTAGAAATTGGAGCAGTCCCTGGGACCAGGTCGATTAGAAACAAGATGTCCCTATCGGGTGGCATACTAGGTAGTTCCTTTGAGAACACATCCGGGTACTTTTGGACCATTGGGACTTCTTCAAGCTTGACTTCCTTCAGACTGGTCAAGAGAGGTCTTGCTCTATCAGAGGTCTCAGGTCTGAACTGCACTTGGATTCCTTGCTCATTGGTGAGAGTGATAGACCTACTGGCACAATCTATCTGGCCTTAATTCTTGGCTAGCCAATCCATTCCGAGAATCACATATAATCCTTAGAAGTGCAGGACTATTAAGTCTGCCAAGAAGGGTACTCCCAAGATTTCCAAGATAAGGTTTGGGTATAGGGAACTAGTCCTCATTTCTAAGCCCGGAGATTGTATTATCATAGGGTTAGCTAAGGGAGAGATAGATAACACATATTTCCCTACAAACTTACTCGAGACAAAATAATGCGAAGCTCCAGAGTCAAACAAAACCGATGCTGGTACTGAATTGACAAGGAATGTACCAAGGACCACGTCTGGGGCAGTCTGAGTTTCTTCAGCTGTGACATGATTCATGCGTCCTTTGGTGTATTGCACTGTGGGCTTCACATTCGAGGTGCTGCCAGGTGTTGAGATTGCCTAAAGTGGTCGGGTTGGGGCTGTGGCTTGCTTCTTCGGGCACTTATTGGCGTAGTGCCCCACTTCATGGCAGTGGAAACAAGTGACTCCCGCAGAGGAGGTCGCGGGCGACCTCTTCTGAAATTGTCCTCCCGAAGAGGTCTTGTGGAAACTTGAGCTGACTTGGTGTTGAGCTGGTGTTGGAGCCTTGGATGCAGAGGACTGGAAGGTCTACAGCTGAGAGGTTCGAGGATTGGGAAAACCCCCAAGATTGAACTTCTGGGCTGCCTTCTTCCTCTTGCAGTTCTCCATCTCTATGTGCTTGCCCTCTTGGTGAATAGCCTTGTTGACCAGCTGCTAGAAGTCTGAGTAATCTTGGGCAATGAGGAGGACGACGAGGTCGTCATTGAACCCTTCCAAGAAACGCTCTTGATTGGCTTCATCCGTTGCCACGTCTTCTGATGCATAACGGGCCAACTGGTTGAACTTGTGCAAGTACTCATTGGCCGAGCGGTTACCTTGGCGCAAAGTGCGAAACTCTTTCTTTTTCAGGGACATCATGCCCGGAGGGATGTGTGCACGACGGAAAGCCTGCACAAACTCATCCCAAGTAATGGTCTGAGCATCCGCGTGGGACTAGGTTAAGTTATCCCACCATTCGGACGCTGGTTTGTTCAACTGGTGAGAGGCGAAGAGCACCCTCTCACGATCAGTACACTGGATCATGTCAGTTTCCTGCCAACTGCTCTAAGCCAATCATCAACCTCCATTGGCTTAGTACTACTGGAGAAGGTCGGAGGGCGCAACCTCATGAACTCCGCTATGTTGGCCCTTGGAGGAGGTGGAGCAACAACTTGAGGTTGAGCCGCTACTGCTGCTGCTTGCAAGGTCTGGGTGTTGTTGATGGACTGCGCGAGCAGATTGATCAACTGAGCCTGGCTGGCCATCATCTGGTTCCAGTAAGGTCCTTCAGCTGGAGGAGGTGGTGGCGGAAGAATTGGATTCTCTTGCACATTCTCTCTGTTTTGACTGCCGGCGCTGCCACTGCCGCCAGTTGTCACCATCTGCCGGAACTCCACAGACTTAGAAAAGAAGAGGAGATCCTAAGGGGGATAGGGCGAAACAACCCACCCAAGCAAAACAACCAACACAAAGGGCTTTTTCAAAATACTTTAATAGTTATACACGTTCTACTCGACACTAGAGGTCCTCGGGAGGTCTTCAGGAGATCTTGAACACCAGGGGCTACTCGAGAGACTACCTATAGAAATTTCAAGGGAAAGACGATCCACTTGACATTGTAAAATGGTGAGGAGAGAGAGTAAGGTAAGGAAGAATACCAAGGAGGTAAGAATAGAAAGATGACCTAGATAAGGAGAGAACAAGTTGTTTTTCTTGTTATATAAAATAGGTTTTGAAATTGCCATTCTACTAGGTTACGACCTGCAGTCGAGATGGTTCTGATACCACTTCTTATCAAGACCCGGACCTCAGGGAGGTCACGGGCAATCCCAGGAGCACCTCTAAGGGAGGTCCTGTGATGGCCCGAACCTCAGGGAGGTCCCAAAGTCACAACCGGACCTGGGATCACCCAAAGGCATGACCACACGGTCAGACCTGGGAGGTCCCGAACCCTCTGTGCACAACTGAGCTAGTCCCGAGGACCAACAGCTAGCTCACACAGTTAACAAGAGTGGTAACATCCATCTACGTAACTTTATTAAAATAACAACAGAGTTGATTACAAAAGGGGTTATACAGCCGACAAGAAACAAATACAGTGGAAGACCAAAGTAGTAGACCACACGATCCGCCACAAGCAGTCGTCTAGAGGGCGCAACCTAGACGTCCTGGTCTTCAGGGTCCTCGAAGATGTCTTCTCCTGCTCAAACATGTCAAGCAAGAGTGAGCACAACAACTGTGCTCGCAAGTCACACCCGTCAAGTAACAGATTGAATGCATGCATACGAGGATATCACAAGGAGGTCTTATAGGGTTGTCTTTGCATAAAGCCATGTTTCTTTCCAAATACATGTACTAAGTTTCAAAGCAATTATACGATAACTAAAATTCATTTTCTAAATCAGTTTTACAGTTGGATAACATTCATCAACAAGTGGTGAAGGATACCCTCGTATCGCAAGGCTCCTAGCCCAAAACCCATTTGGATAGACATCCAAAACCAGTTCATAAAGCATTTTGAAACAAAACCAAAATCTAACTTGGAGTGGCTTTGCTAGCATGTCTATGACCATGGACACGACTATTCGAATAGTTTTACACTCTATAGAGGTGTACAACTTTACCCACAAGAGATAATCAACTTATACTGTCCGCTTACACACTTATGAAGGTGTGCGACTAAGTGTTTGTCACAAGGCCTTTACGATGCGCTATTCCACCACAGTCCCCCCTCGCTAAGGTTTCGCTCCCTTTGGGTTGTAACCCACAGGATTTAAGCCACCTCTTGCGCCAAGTGAGAATGAATAAAAGTAGGTCGTCAAGACACCCACACAACAGGATGGAACGACCACGGTGGAACATTGCAAATTAGTTGGCCAGGTCTACCCCACCGTAGACATGTGGTTGCACGATAGGGCTAGAAAGATACGGCTCGAAGATCGGTCCTTAACTGACTTGGGTGACTTCCAACAACCCCTGGGCCTCGATCATAGAAATGACTCGATCCTGCATCAAAATGCACCCTCCAAACAACCAATTCGCCCAAGTCCAAACTAATTTTCCTTTTGCTTTGCTTTTCAAAAACATTTGCAAACTTCCACGACCACTCAAGGTCATTTTTAAAATATTTGACAACATTGGTCTTTTAGCAGTAAAACTCCCAAATCAAGATTTTTGGTCTAAGCTTGACTAAGCATAGAGTTTTGAAACATGCCAGTTCATACTATTGTACCAACTAGCACTTTACTAAGGTGACAAAGGGGTGGTCGAATCAATAACCAAGTTCGGGTGTACAAAGGAACTAGGAATAACTATAAAGTTAAAACAGGGATTTAAATTATTTGAATTCAAATAAGCATGCAATAGTAATTTGAAACATAAATTAAATAATTTGAGATACTGGGTTCAATATGATCAAGGGTGTAACTTGCTGTGAGGACCCCGGTTTATTAGGCTTGTAATACTTAGTCAACCATTGACCCTAGCATCACAAACATAATAATCCGTGTCTTGAGATATGTATACTTCCTGCACGCAAGATACACACCCTTTACAAAATCATGCATCAATTCCATTCAAGACATAGAACCAAAGCACGAACTAGATTAAAAGACATACATCATATAGAGTTAGTTATTACAAAAAGGGCCGACCGGCCAAATACAACTAATAAAGATAACACAGCGGAAGCAAAAGCCATAAGATGGCGATAAACAAAAGAGAGCCACAAGGTTTGCCTTTAGCCCACAAGGCAACCAACCAAATCGCCTAGCTCGATTCCCAACCGCAGCACATCTCACAAAAGTAAAGCCCTTTGGGCCCTACCTCCTCTGCAACAAAGTTATTAAGCAAAGCAAATGAGTACAAAAATGTACTCGCAAGACTGACGTGTAGTATAACAGAACTATAGTTTAACTACATGCAAGCTTTATTTAAGTGGATGAGGCTTTGGACTTATTTTAGCATAACGCAAGTTTTCCTTTGCAATACTTAAATAGATTCCAAAGCAGTTTGCAATTTATTTTTAATTTGCAAGTAACAACGAGACAAGTAACATAATAACAATAGATAGATGACAACAACAAGCCTGGAAGTGACTAACCCAATAGCCACCACAATAGTATGAACATCCATTCATACCAACCCATCAAGTTTTAATTAAATGTTGTAGTCTAGTTCTTGCACAACCTTATCAAGCATGTCCATAACCTAGGACGAGGCTATTCAAATAGATTTAACCCTGCAGGGGTGTACCAATGTACCCACACGTCAGACTGCCTTTTTGCCAAGCTATTTAGCACACTTCCTTTGGTATGCCGGCACGGCTAAGTCCTACGAGGCATTTCCAATGAATGATGCTAATTAAGAGTCGCGACAACCCGGAAGGTAGGAGACACTGCCCAAATAAGCAATCATGGTGCTCTTTCCCTTATAAAACAATTTTACTCACCTATGACCCCCAATTAACACCTCCCAAAGTACTTAGCCAAGAGGGGTTCCCAATACCCTCGTGTGGTTAGCACGCATAAGCGCTTGGCTTAGTGACACAAGTAACTCGGTCCTTGGGGACCTAGGCACCATTCCATTCACACCCAACATATCACACCAACATCTATTGTGCCCAAGTCAATAACAGTTTTGTTTTCATTTTTGTTTTGTTTGTTTAGAAAGTAAAAAAGCACAAGATGGACATAATGGAATAATAATTTTTGTGTGATCAAGGTCATCGACATAATGTCAACAACCGCCCATTTCTACCGTTATCTAAGCATTTCTAAGCATTATCAACGTAAACTACGAAGTGATAAGAGTCCATCCATCGAACTCTAAATCACAGCAAGATAATCCTAGGCTTAGTAGTAGAGAATGAACATTTGCCTACAGGATATGCATCTATAGGCTCACTAATCGATATTTTAACACAAAATAGCATGCATACAAACAAGTGAAACAAAGTATTAAACTTTAAAGTAATGGGACAATAATGGGATATGATCAAACTACTTGCCTTGCTGATTATGCTCAGTTTGTTGCAGATTATCGCTCGCGGGATCAACACACTCGTCAACACCTAATCGAAAAGGCGAAAAGAACCGATAAGAATGAAGAAAACTAAAAAGACAGCACAGCAAACAAACTCCAAATGCTCTGAAATTTCTACAGAAGCAAGAGGATGATTTTTAGAGAATTTAGCAATAAGAACCAATTGATTTGGATTCTCAATGCAAAAGATATGAGCAAAACAATTCTGCTCAGCCCTAAAAATACAAAACTGCTACTATTCCCAAATTAAATTGTTTGGCAACATTTTCTGGAAAAGAGGTGCTACTGAGATTTTTACAGTAAAACAAGCACATCTTGAGATGAATAACACAATTGAGTTCACCTCATTTGGAGCTATTATGCATTTTCTATAATTTTTCAAAGACAAGAAAATGAGCACAACTAAAATGCACCCACAATCCTTTTAAAAATAGTGACATGCCTAAATCCTATTCTAACATTTAGTGCATTAATAGAGGAAGCCAACAAGGTTGGTTTCACTCAAAAATAAACTACAGAGAAATACTTATGCATTTTACAAGTTAAATGAATTTTTAATGAAACATTTAAAGTTAGTTTTGAAATCTATTTGCCAACCCATTTTCTGGAGCTGAATTGAGCTTATAACCAATTTTAGATTAGAGCTCAGGTCAAACCAGAGCTAACAAAATTGGAATCACTGCATTTGGATTTAAAATGAAAGAGATATGCATTTTTGAAGTTATTACCCTTTTTCAGTTTGCAACTAAAAGAGCTCTCTGGATAATCTAAAAACCCAAAAGGCAAGGGGGAGGACATGAGCCATAGATCCTGGATCTGACAGCTCAAGACCTCCAGGTGAAACGCGCACGCGCGCTAGCGCAGGTCCAGAGAACATGGGCCGTTGATCTTGGATCCAACGGTCCATGTCCTCCCAGCAGCGCGCGCGCTAACTGGAAAGGAGGTCGTGGCCGTTGATGCTGCATCCAACGGACCACCACGATTGAGGGAGGACCGAGACGGTCTAGATCTAGCGAGGGAGGACCCGAGCGGCTGAGATCTTCCAAAGGAAGGTCTAAACGATCAAGATCTCCCCAAGGAAGATCTACATCGTCAAGACCTCTCGGGGGAGGTCCTGGACGGTCCAGATTTTCCAAGGGAGGACTTTAATGGTTTAGATTGTCCGAGGGAGGACCTAAACGGCTAAGATCAACTCGGGGAGGTCTTAACGGCTGAGATGACCTCGAGGAGGTCCTACGCGGAGGAGGTCTTACGAGGGAGGGAGGTCTTAACGGCCCAGACCTCCAGGGGAGGTCTGGACAGCTAAGATCCAAAGTAGGAGGTCCTGGACGGTCAAGATCCCACCAGAGGGGAGGTCTTGAACGGTCCAGATCCAAAGCCACCATGTTTGCGCACGCGTGCGAGGAGTAAATGCGCGGGACAACGAGGAGGTCCAGGCGCTCTTAAGACAGCAGTAATTGCTCCCAATGATGGAGCATTTACTGCCCCAAATCTTTGTCTTAACGCAAGACGCTACCGACACGTTAACGCCCGACAAGATTTTCAACGCAAAGAAGTGGTCAATGCCGGCGATGCGGACCTCGCCGGCGACAACCAAGGGTACCATTGAGTGTGCAATAGTGTTGCGCACACAATAGATCTCCTCTCACCATGCAATGCGGCCTTGACCGCCAATGAGCCGAGAGGAGCACGATTGACCTCTACTACCAAAAAGACAAGCAAAGAAAATTTAGCTCAATGACGACACAAGCAGTGCCCACTCTAAAGGACTATTAGGATGATTACCTGGAGGTCCTGAAGGAGCTGAGAAGGTTGGAGAAGAGGAAGGACTGGCGCTGGTGAAGAAGGGTGCTCCACGGCCAAAGCTCCAAGCTCCAAATCGGCCACCTCTGCAAATGTCCCAACCAAATGAGTTAGGCTCTTTGGTCACAGAGGGAAATGGCACAAGTTGAAGAAAGGAAATGGAGAGGGAAAAGCTCCCAGGGACCCTTGTGCCACCGAGGAGCTCCCAGCCCAACAATGGCGATTTGGGGGAGGTCTGTGGAGGAAGAGCTCAGCCAAGCTGTGGCAAGGCAAAGCTCAATGGTGTCTAAAGGAAGCCAAGGGGAGGACCCGAGGAGGTCTTATAGCTAGGGCAAAAGAGGTCGTGAGCCAAGGGTTAAGCTCATGGTGAGCTTAGCCCATGGCGAGGTCCATGGCTTGGACAAGACGGAGGGGACAGGGTAGGTAGGTCAGAGCATGGCCTAGGGGGCGGAAAGCACTGCCACGCATTTAATGCGCGCAGCTCAGAGCCGTTGGGACATGACTTGCCACTGACCTCCTCACTGCCATGGCGCATGCGTGCGCCAGAGCTAGGAGAAGAACAGGGCAGGCTCTCCACCGTTGGATAAAGAGGATGGGGAGGTCATGACCCTCGGATTTGAGTTGAAACGGTAAGGTTCAAGATGGAAAGGAGGAGGTCACAGCCCTTGGATCAGGGCTGGGGACTACCACTTGCCTGACAACAATTTCAACTTCGCCGAAAACGCGTGAATAGACAAACCTTAAACGACATTGCCAATTGTAACATCATTCTAAGATCTCAGGCATATCCCCATGATATCCACAAATAGTGTTCAAATAGTACCAAATAATATTCAAACAGTGTCGAATAGTGTCGAAAATCATTTTTTAACTCACTTAACTGCCGGCCGATCTTTCACTGTGGCCCTAGGGGCACAACACTGCCTTTTTCGTTCCCCTAGGGGCCGAACTTGCCTCCACCATGCCCGAAGTTCGGCCCCTAGGGGCACTGACAAGCCACGTGACATGTCCCCGTCTGTCTGTGGTGCTTTTTTGCAATTCATTCGGAGAAAATACTACTTTTGCTATTCTTGTTAGGAAACCTGGGCCTGGGCCTTGCAGGCCTAGCCCATGGTGGGCTCCTTATCCCTTGTAGACTATATATAGGACGGAACCCCTAATCATTGTACGTACCTTTGACAAGAGGAATAAAGAGAAAGAAAGAAGTCCCCTGATATCTCTGTGTTCAATCTAATATTTGTTCTTGTATTATTATGTGTGATTCCCCTACGAGTAACTGATCAGACTGGACTTGCCAGCGAAGGTTTCTCAACACGTTATCAGCACGACTACGCTCTACGGATTGAAGAGGTAATCATCGAAGTGTCTCTCGTAGATGGAATCGCCTTTCTAGATCGCTTTCAATTCCACAAATTTGGCTTTCTAGATTATTTCTCTATGGCGCAAATCCGCTCTAATCTACCGCGAGCCAATTTGAAGTCGTCGGCCATGCCGATCGGTAGATTGTATGAAGGAGTAGATGTCGATTGCACTGTAGATGGTAGATTGCATCAACACAAAAAAAAAGGCGTCAACGCCCGCATCCGGCTGTGCCGTCGTGCCGCCCACACGCGGCCACGTCCCATGCCGCCTGCATGCAGCCGTGCCACCATGCCGTCGAGCTGCCTGCACACGGCCTATAGTGCCGGCCCCATGGGACACGCCCACCGCGCCGCGCCTCCGCGCCATGCCTACATACTCGCGCCGGAACACCGTCACGCCGCCGCGCCATGCCTACATGCTCGCGCTGGAACACCGTCACGCCTCCGCGCCATGCCTACATGCTCGCGCCAGAACCCCTAATCGTAGGCTACTCGCGCATTGCGCGACGCTGCTGCTTATCTGCAGGTTCGTGGCGCCAGATCTGTATTTGCCGCAGACTAGCCGCCTGTAGTAGCGCCCGTGACGTCATGCCGTCGCGTCCCACACGCACCATTCTTGGCCCCGCTCGCCTCCCGCACCAGCCGCCTTGGTGCACAGGGCAAGGGGAAACCCTAAAGCACCTCCCCTCACCCCTTTTTGACCCCGCCAAATGGGTCGAAGTGGGCCGAATGGGCTCGGCCCAAAGAAATTCTGGGAAAAAGGAAAAAAATGGGAGGGAAAAGGAAAAATCCTGAAATTTTGCAAGAAGGTCCTCAGTTTTTTAAAAATTATGCGAACATTTTCTCAGAACTAAAAATTAGTGGTTTAGCCCTCGAAAATTACAGAATTCACCAAAATTTCATATTCTAGCAGAAAAGGGCTTTGGGGATTCAATTTTTGAATTGTTTTGAGCATCTGAAGCATGTTTAACTCTGTTATTATTATTTCTATGCAATTTATATATTGTATTTATTGTTTTGATTATCTGTGATTGTTTATATTACTTTTAATCATTGAAAATCGTAGTAAATCATGAAAAATACAGAGAAAAATACGAAAACATTATGAGAATTTTTGTACCATTATTTGTAACCATTTTATGTAAATTACCAGCAGTGATATTATGAACTCTTTACATAATTATGTAGATGGCTGGCATCACAAACCGGGAGATCGAAGAACTAGCCCATCATGGCTAGAATTACTTGACTTGGGTCTCCGACGTCGAGATTGTACTTGGGGCCAAGAAGCTCAGTGCTGCTATCGGGTTTGGCATCTCAAAGGATGACAATCCCACTGCTGAGGAAAATGATCAGGCATTTCATTTCCCCAGACACCATCTCTGCCTAACGCTCAAGAATGAGTATATGGCGGAGAAGAATGCATTAGCTTTGTGGACCGTACTGAAGAAGCGGTTCAAAAAGCTGAAGTACACCATTCTTCCTCGTGTAGAGCAGGAATGGAACCAACTACGTTTTGTCAACTACAAGGCCATGGGGGAGTACAACTCTACTTTGCACAGAATTTGTACCAGCCTTCATCTCTGTGGTAAGGCAATCACAGATGAGGAGAAGATTGAGAAAACCCTCTCTACCTTTCACCCGAATGCGGTGCAATCCGCATGCAACTATCGTCAAGATGGCTACAAGGATTATGTCGAACTGATTGACATCATGCAAGTTGCAAGATGAGGTTCTAAGGAAGGACTACATCTCACGGCCGCCTAGTAGCAATGTTGGCCATGGAGCCAATGCTAGCAGCTACAAGGTGAGAAAGCCCCTCACAAAGGAGAGAAGCAAGAAGGGTAAGGTCGCGGGTTGCAAGGTCAAGCCAAATGCTCAAGCCAAGAAGGCAGACAAAGGAAGCACGATGACAAGCCCTATGGCCAGCAGGACCAAGGATACTATAAATGTGGCATATGGGGCCATTGGTCATGGATTTGTCGTGAGCCGCAGCACGTTATTGATGCTTTCCAGTCTAAAAAGAAGGGCAAAGGACAGCCTGAGGCACACCTAGCCATTGCAGATCCACAGCCATTAGTTGCACTGATGGATGTGGATAGCTCAGTAGCAGCCCCCATCACCCCTCCTTTGGACATCGCAGTGACCGCAGCTGTAGTTGCCCAAGAGGAGAAGATCGCCATGGAGCAGATTCAGGCAGAAGTTTCTCAGTACTTCGCTGATTCGATCTAGTGCACACATTGCATTTAGATCTTTTTATAGTCACTTGTAGTTTGTGGTTGTGATGGAACATTGAATTATTTTTTGAATAATAGTTGTAAGCTCTAGGAGAGTAAAAACATTAAATTCTTGTGATAAGTCCTACAAGGCTTATATTTTCTTCCCGTGTTTATAATAGCAAGTTATTTTATGATATTTAAAGTATTTTATTTATGTGTTGATTGCTTCCTACTACATATTAATAAAAAAATACTTTGTATCAGAACACGTGTGGCGCCTTATGGAGGAAGTGTGCTTAAATACCATCTTGAGAGAGACGAAATTATTTCAATCGATCAACAAGAGTGCTGGTAATCTTACGACAATCGCGGGCAGCGATGCTTGTATAATAGGCTCAGGAAGAGCCACAATTATACTCCCAATGGGCACAACTTTGGTCATTGATGATTATTGCATGGCAATGGGAATTAAAGTTGAGCATTCCGTACCACATGTCCACACCCAGAATGGACTAGCAGAGGAATTAGTTAAAAGGATTAAATTTATTGCCCGACCGCTTTTGCAGAATTGTAATTTACCAACTACATGTTGGGGACACGTAGTCCTGCACATAGCAACTCTCATAAATTTTATACCATTGACATATAACATCCATTCACCTATGCAACTAGCACAAGGGTCAGCACCGAAAATTTCTCATCTTCGTAAATTTGGGTGCAAGGTTTATGTACCTATACCACCACCACAGCGAACTGCAATGGGCCCTCTCCGCAAGTATGGGATATACGTTGGTTATGAGACTGCATCCATAATCAGGTATTTAGACCCTATGACAAGAGATTTGCATACTGCCCGATTCGCTGATAGTATATTTGATGATGATAGTGTCTCGTCATTAGGGGAGGAAATTAACCCCTTAATGAAAAATGTTAGTAAATAACGTGGCAAGCCATATGAATCCATGCACATGACCAACGCACTAGTGAAGCAAATAGAGAAGTCTAGAAGATAATTGATTTGTAAGCATTAGCGAATCAATTGCTTGACCATTTTAGTGATTTGAAGAGCGTGACCAAGTCGCATGTGTCTGCACGCAATGCACCGGAGAAGGTTAAAATACCAAAGAAAATTGAAGGTACCCCTAATCCCGTCCAGAAGTCTCAGAATAAAAGGACGAGAACTCCTGCCTCTCGAATCCAAGTAGCTGGGGACGCCTGGTGAAAAAGGACAAGAAGGACTTGACACAGCCGATCACTGAAGTTCTCCAGAACTAGAAGGAGAGCCAGTTGAGATTTGGCACCAGTATGGAACCTTCAGGAAAAGGCATACCGGATTTGAACATTCCCGCAAAGGGAGATACCAACATAGATGTGTGCGCACATATCGGAGCTGAAAAACTAAAAGGACTTACCCTCGTAATTGGAAGCAGCGGTAAGCAAGTAGAAGCATTAGAAGAATCACCCCATGAAGAAATAGCTATAAACTATGTGACCATAGGAGAATCTATGAATAGGTCAACATCCAATGTCGATATTTATTTTGCAAAGAAATTGTCATAATCATCGATCTCGATTTAGAGCCTATATCGCTCGTTGAATGTAAGAAAAGATCAGATTGGGAAGATTGGAAGAAGGCAATAGAAACTAAATTATTATCTCTAAATAAAACAGAGGTATTTGGGCCTGTAAGCCGTACGCCTCCCCATGTGCACCCCGTAGGGCATAAGTGAGTGTTTGTTTGAAAGAGAAATAAAAATAATGAAGTTGTAAGATATAAAGCAAGGCTTGTTGCACAAGGTTTCACTCAATGTCCAGGAGTTGATTATGAAGAAACCTATTCCCCGGTCATAGGCGGAGTTATCTTTAGACATTAAATCTCAATGGTAGTGAACTTGAATTTAGAAATGAAATTAATGGATGTGGTAACTGCATACCTTTATGAAAACTTGGATTCAGATATTTATATGAAGGTACCTGAAGGTATCCCTGTCTCGAACCAAGATAGAGCAAATATAAATTTGTACAGTGTGAAATTCAGAAAGTCACTGTATGGACTTAAGCAATCAGGAAGGATGTGGTATAATCGCTTGAACGACTTTCTATGCAAGAAAGGCTACACGAACAATGAGGATTGTCCCTGTGTATTTATACGACGTTCCCATAATGGATTTTGTATAATCTCAGTGTATGTAGATGATTTGAATATCATCGGGACCTTGGAATATATTAAGGAAGCAAGCTCTTACCTAGAGTCGGAGTTCAAAATGAAAGATTTAGGTGAAACCAAATATTGCCTAGGCTTGCAGCTTGAGCATGCCCCTAAAAGGATATTAGTGCATCAGTTAGCCTACACTCAAAAGGTGTTAAAAAGGTTTGGCTTTGAAAAGGCATACTCTTCGAAAGTGCCAATGGTCGGGAGATCTTTGCAGCAAGATAAGGATCCATACAGATCTAGAGAAGAGGTGGAGGAAGTCTTGGGAGGGACCGGAATTTCGGTACTTAAGTGCAATCGGAGCACTCATATATTTAGAAAACCGTACTAGACCGGACATTACATTTGTCGTAAACCTATTAGCAAGGTATAGTGCAGAACCTACCAAAAGGTATTGGTAGGGAATAAAGGACATATTCCAATACCTCCAAGGAAGTAAAGACTTTGGTCTGTTCTATAGAAAGAACCAAGATCTGACTATGACTGGCTATGCAGATGCCGGGTACCTATCGGACCCGCATACAGCCAAGTCACAAACAGACTATGTATTCCTGTGTGGTGGAACTGTATTTTCATGGAAATCGTCTAAGCAGAGTCTTGTATCGACTTCGACGAACCACTCGGGAATCATAGCACTGTACGAGACCTCATGAGAATGTGCTTGGCTTCGGTGGATGATTCACCACATCCAGCAGTCGTGTGGATTGAATACCGCGCAAACCCCCACTATTATCTATGAAGATAATGCAGCTTGTATTGCACAAGTGCAAATGGGTTATGTGTGAAGGGATACGGGTAGGCTACGCTAGCTGACAATTCAAAAATTCTACCCCGTAAACCAGGATGCCATGCAAGCAAGAGATCATAAATCGTTACCACCAGACGTGCAGTGCAGTGGAAGAAGAGTTGGAGCAGCCTAGTCCAATGAAGAGCGCGTCGATGTAGTGGTCGTAGTCGATCGTCCAACGCTCCCGATGTCGATCAACTCCACCAGCAACCAATCGCTTTCTTTGAGAAGTCATGGATCATCCTCAAGCGCAACAGCAACAGCAGTAGCGCCTCTACGGTATCCACACGTCCAGAGAAGGAACACCGTACACCGGTGTGCTAGTACCAACTTGCACGGGAAGGCTCTCTCAAGAAGATGGCGACTAAGGTTGTAGAGCAACTCACGTGTATATCTTTTTCCCAATAGCCTCAAGCATCTCCTTATATAGTACCTGTGATGGATCCTATCCGAACACGTTTAACGAATCGTACCCATATTGGTTTGTTCCGACCCGTTTAAGTGTATGACCCGTTAGATTCATGCACAATCAGTTGTGACTCGGAAACTCTTTTCCGATCACGAGTCGTTAGCGGCTCCTAGCAGGACATAACGATTCCCGAATATACACGAATTATATTGGATGAACCTTAATGCAATATGATCCACGATCAGGTCCATATCACTAATAACCAGCTCGTATCTCTATACGATCAGTTCATATTTGGTCTACCAGTTCGTAACTCCTTACGGCCAGGTTTCGACCACTTAGTGATCATGTTTGACCAGCTTACGACCAGCTCGTATCTCCATACGACTAGTCTGTATCTGATCGAACTGAAAGATATTCTCATGTATTCTCCCTTTGCCTTACGATATCTAGTTGAACTCCAAGTGAGATTTATGTCGTCCATGGACTTTTCAATACTTTCTTGATCAAGTGTTGGATAACTTCCCATGGTCGAACACTTTGACTATTAGTGGCATAGCCATGCACTTTCTTTATCCGACCACATCAAGGGGCCCTAGAGATATCTCTCCTGTTATGTTAGGGGGGACAAATCCCGTATCTGACTAGTAACATTCCTCCGCATGTTTCATAGCATACCCGAAAGCTATCTTTATAACTACCCAGTTACAGAGTAGCATTTGGCAACCCTAAGTGTACTATTACACATGTAGAAAACCATGCTGATCTCAGGTCTAAGGATTATACATCATCATTGCTTGAGACCAACTGATGACACATAAAATCATAACAATCTCAACAGTGTCTCAAGGTGGGTCAATCCAACCCCATGTTTTCTAACATGTATTCATGTTATTGATTCGATATCCCTATATCCATGACTGGTGAAACATGGTCATCAATCAATACATGTGCTAGTGATAGAATCACTGCTGTTCTGACTAGTGACATCTGACCAGGGATACATTTAGAACGACACATCATAAGTTAAAAGAGTTTCACCAACGAGTCACATACTCGTTAATCTTTATAACTGATGATTCATTCAAGGAACAGAATAACACTTATTCAATAATACATAAATATAGACGTGATATCATCATCTCTATGATTGCCTCTAGGGCATATCACCAACAATGTGAAGAGTCAACTCACAAAGCATATCAATCCTAAGTTCTTCTATGCTCATGAATTACAAAGGATGGACGAAATTAAAGTACTGCATACTAATTCATGTGAAAATCTTGTAGATTTATTCACTAAGTCACTTCCAGCGTCCAGCTTTGAAAGATGCATATATGGAATTGGAATGATGAGACTTAGAGATGTGCAGAATACAGAGGAGAATCTTCACAAACACATTATTAAAGCTTGATCACGAAGATCGAGTACCCAAAGAATAAATCCTAGAGATTAAATGAAATTGGGTGGATTGTACTCTTTTTCCTTAACGAGTTTTCCTGAAGTTTATTGGCTAAGGTTTTTAATGAGGCAATTCGTGCAGCACAACATAACGTGTTTTATGTACTATTTCTCCAAAAAATTTCCACTGTGTTTTTATGAAGTTTTGACGAGGCATGAACATGACAGATGAGTACCCAAGGTGGAGTGTTAAGAAACCGAGCCCAGGCCAAGCAAGCCTAGCCCATGGTGGACTTCTCATTCCCTGTATACTATATATAGGAGGGGACCCCCAACCATTGTACATACCTTTGAGAAGAGGAATAAAGAGAAAGAAAGAAGTCACTCATATCTCCGTGTTCAATCTACTATTTGCTCTTGCATTATTCTGTGTGATTCCCCTACGAGTAGCCAACCGAACTGGACTCGCTAGCGACGGTTCCTCAACAATTCCATATGTCAACAGTGCCAAATGCGCCAAAAGCTCCGATGGGTGGTGTGACTGCCGGTTTGATAAAATAGGAACGTCCAGATACTGTAGTTGATTGCTGTAGCACTGATATGAACTGTTGGTTTCTTGGATCGGACGGTGTTAGCGCCTTGCCAGGGGGGGTCTACTCCCAACTGCTATAGTTGCAGCTGAACATGATCTCTATCCGGAATAAGATAGGAGCATGCAAATTATAGATTTTGTTTTATTAATTAACCTTTTTTAATTTTTATTTTAAAGTTAACCTTCGGCGCACTTTATTTCCAATTTTGGCCTTTTTGGTCACGCCGTGACAAAACAACATTGTCACGCCAGTCCATATCCTTGTCACGCCACCACTCGTGGCGTGACAGTGTTGTTTGGTCACGCCACGACTAATGGCGTGACAAAAGGTGATATTTAGCGGATTTATCCTACTGCGTGATGACATTATTTTGTCACGCCACAAAGTGGTGGCGTGACCAAAGAGGTCGAATGGAAATAAAGTCTTGCGGGGGTTAACTTTAAAATAAAATTTAAATTTAATTTTATTTTAAAGTTAACCCGTGATTTATTTCCAATTCGACCTCTTTGGTCACGCCATCACCCGTAGTGTGACAAAACAACGTTGTCACGCCGCCCCTATCTCTTGTCACGCCACCACCTGCAGCGTGACAGTGTTATTTGGTCACACCACGACCAGTGATGTGATAAAAGGTGCTATTTAGCGGACTTATTCTACTACGTGACAGTGTTATTTTGTCACGCAACCAAAGAGGTCATAATTGAAAATAAAGTGCACCGGAGGTTAACTTTAAAATAAAAATTAATAAAAAGGTTAATTAATAAAATAAAAAAAGTTCCCGACCACACCACTCTCTCTCTCCTAGTCACACATAGATATTGTGTTTAAAAAAAAGCAAGATACAAACAAAATACACGTCTACACATGAATCTCGGTGCATCATGGAGACCTGATGGTGGCAGCCAGGCATAGCAGTAGAAAAACACGCCACGGAACGCACAGATAAACTCAGAAAGAAATTCTAAGAAACGAAACATGGCGACGACTGAGATCGCGGCAGTGGGCGTGATCGGCGCGGGCCAGATGGGCTCCGGCATCGCCCAGCTCGCCGCCGCTGCCGGCTGCGGCGTCCTCCTGCTCGATTCCGACCCCGCCGCCCTCTCCCGCGCCGTCGCCTCCATCTCCTCCTCCCTCCGCCGCCTCGCCGCCAAGGGCCAGCTCTCCCTGGTGAGCGAGTTGACCTCCCATTACCCTTCCCAAATGGGAGATTTGCCAATTAAAGCAGCAAAAGATCAGGCTTTTCTTTGACATTTTTTAGTTTCGCTTGGTCATAGGCTGCGTGTGATGACTCCATCAAGCGGATAAGGTGCGTCCCCAGCGTGCAAGAGCTCAAGGACGTGGATCTTGTGATTGAGGCCATCGTTGAGTCCGAGGATATCAAGAAGAAGCTGTTCGTGGAGCTGGATAAGATCACGAAACCTTCTGCTATTCTTGCCTCTAACACTAGCTCCATCTCTGTAACCCGCCTGGCTTCAGCTACTAACCGGCCCTCTCAGGTGATCAGCAATTCGGCTTATCTCAGCACCGGTTTTTAATTGTACTAGTTGCTTCCTGGTCTCAGTTGACCATCATATGGTTGTCTAGAATTTCACATCATATAGTGATGCAACTGTGTCTTAGCTTATTAATTGCAATTGGGGCAGCATTTTGTGAATTTTAATGGCCCCATTGTTATGTAGGCGGCTATCTTTTGTTCTACCATGTAGTCTAAAATCATAAAATGTGTGCATGATAACCAAGGAATATGAAAAAAATGCATATTCTACAACTTCAGATCATGCCTCTGAAGACAAAAGCATCAATGCGCTGAATACATCTTTCATGTGTTGCAGTGTCTGATTGCAAAAATTTCTAGGTAATGTAGACTGGTTCTCATGTCTTTGTTTTTTCAGTCTACTCAATTCATAACTTTGAAACAGGTTCCCCCCTCTGAATATGTACCCCCTTTGTTTTGGGACCTTCTCTCCATGATAAGAACTTAAATTCAGTCTCATGACTGCGAAGAGGTTTTCATGTTGCAGGTGATAGGCATGCACTTTTTTAACCCTCCTCCAATAATGAAGTTGATTGAAATTATACGAGGAGCTGGTACATCAGAAGAGGTTTTTTCTACGGTTAAATCTTTTTCTGAAAGGTAACTGAAAGCTTCCTATTGCACCTGCTAAGCCTCGTAACATGATTATTGACGTGAAGAATTCTCGTAGACATAGTCTTAAATGCTATCTTCTTTTTGCACATTTTTTACGGATACTCGCCAAGACAACTATCTGAATTGGAATCTAATTCTGTAACCAGTTGTTGTTTAGAGCTAGTGCCACCCAGAACTAATGTTCTGTAGACATAGATATTAGATGTACCACTTCCTATTGTTCATGGATTTGCTGAGAAGGCAGCAGACTTGCTGTACTTTGGAGTTCAGGTTAAGTTTAGGTTACAAGTTGACATTAGGAGCAGTATTTACCTGGTAAAAACTTCTGGCAGGTGTAGTAGGTATTAGGTAACCTAGTATTTTCCTTAAAAAGAAATTGTTTCTACCTTTGAAAGACCTCACTAGACATTAGACCTGTTTCGATTGTTGTTTGAAGCATACTTAAGCTCCAAGGAGAATGACCATGCTAACCACTGACCACTTAACAAATGTGCCCACACACACGGATCCATTAGTGCAGAATTGCAGATTATAATGCGACAATTGAGACAAGATAAAATGGATTTGCCAAAGCTGGTGCAGGACTGATTTGAAATGTTCAGTTTATTTATTTATTATCTCTGTAGCCAATATTTTTTATTGGTTCCTACCTGAGCACGAAGTGCATTATTCTTTATTGGACATTGACAGCAGCTAATGATACAACCTCAAATCAGGGTGTATCCCAAATTGCCAATCGCTAATGTAGGTATTGACACACTTTTTACACTTGAAATTGCCTCATGGTTTTGAACTTTGCAGGCTTGGGAAGACCGTTATATGTTCGCAAGATTACCCAGGCTTCATTGTAAACCGCATCCTAATGCCGATGATTAATGAAGCATTTTGGACACTTTACACTGGAGTAGCAACCAAAGAAGACATTGATACGGGGATGAAGCTAGGCACGAATCATCCAATGGGCCCTCTGCAGCTTGCCGACTTCATTGGTTTAGATGTCTGCCTTTCAGTACTAAGGGTACTTCAAAACGGCCTAGGAGATAACAAATACAGCCCTTGCCCTCTTCTTGTTCAATATGTTGATGCTGGCCGACTTGGAAAGAAGCGCGGGCAAGGAGTATACTCATATGGAAAGGGGTCTTCATCCGTTAAACCGAAGTCTTCTCTGTGAACATGAATGCAGCTGTTGAGCAAATAAACCAAGCTGTGTATGTACTTTGTACATCGATGGAAAAAAAACACACACCTTATGTAATTCACAGGTCCAAAATGAATACTTGTAGCCACTCACCTTCGCAAATCGCAATAACAGGATTATGCAGGCTTTGCTATGTAGGATTTTTAAAGAAAACTATGTAGAAAAAATGGTGGCCAGGGGTTCAAGCTGATATGTGAAACTTTGCACGTGAAAATCATGAAATTTACGTACTTAAATACCTTGCAATCCATGCCCTGCACTGTTGCAGACTCCTTCGATGAGCTTCTTACACAGTATGCATTTTCAGTCATTACAGATAGTCAGCTGCATCGGGCATGATCAGCTCCAGAAATGACTCCTGTGCCGCTTGGTCAGCATTCGTGCAAAAACGAGCATAGCCGGATCCGGATGGGATTCACATCAAGAGCGGGATCAGCGGAGCCCTTGATGTTGAGCGTGCCGAAGCTCATGCTGCACTCTCAACGTTCGTCCTGCGGCAGCACACCTGCGAATGCCGCACGGCAAGGGCTATAAGGAAGGCGAGGTGGTGAGCGGTTGGCTAGTTGCTGCTGCTGCACATCTGCAGTAGTGCAGTACTGAAGTACACTTGTCTAACAACCATGTGAAGCGTGCTGTGTTACTAGTTTCTTTGAGAAGTACGTTGGTACGATCGGTTCCAATTCATGACGACCACAATTTCTGGTCCATTAAGGGGCCTAATATCAGGCAGCGAGCAAAGGAGCCAGAGTCCATTAATGGGCACAACAGATTAGCAAAATAAACGAACATCATGAATTGGAACCGATTGAACCAGGGAAAGGCATCCCAATCTACACAAAAAGGGACATTGAACCTGAACAAAATCTAGTTTTGACACATACAATATATTCCTCTCTATATTCAGCTCAACGATAAACAGCAAAAAGCTGCACAGACTTATTCAGATAAGAGAATCCTGTGAGTTAACCAAGTGTCAGCTGGCGCAAAATATATCACTGTGCTATACTCTGGGATGTGATTGGGTCTTCATATGGATCAAACTTCACAATTCTTCTTGCATCAGGGAGCAAAGGGTGCATAATTGGTTTGTGCCCTTTCTTGTACCAATAACTGATGATGTATGCTTCCAATTTTCTAACCTGAGGAAGCAACATAACGTCAGAATGAACTATTTCAGAACTCTATGCAAAAAGGGCTATGTAAAACAAGCACATGCAAATCATATTCTTGAAGCGTGATCTTCCAGAACCAACTAGCAAGTCATATTCTTGTTTGTTACTCTTTAAATTCTAGATGTGAATGAATAAAGAATACAAGAAAGGTAGCATCCAAAACTACAACAATGGTTGAACTGGAGATCACAACAATGGAGAACCTTGGTCTAACATCAAATGTGGGTTTTTACTTGTAACCAAACTTCTATGAAACATGAAACTAACGATTTAAAAGAGTACCAGCGTTTGATAAACACAGTATCTCATTATGATAGCACAGCACCATGATTTCAAACATACTTTGATGGATAGAATAGTTGGCTGTTAGTAGCATAGTTGTCAAAATAATCTCCAAGGGTTCAATCATTTTATTAGTTGACTAGCATTGGATATCATGATAGCCCAAAGGTTTTCCAATGGTTAGATTATTTTATAAGTATTCATTGCATTAAGCATCACTGGCTTGGCTTTCCATTCATCAATGTAGCATTACAATGTAGCTAACTAGATATTAGAACGCATACAAAGTCAGGACATCCATAAGAAAACAACAGAGTAGCAGTTTAACATATAAAAGCTTATGCTCAGTCTAGGTTAGTACTAACAAAACTATTCACTTTCCTTTCTTGTTTGGTTGTAAATATGTTGTCAGTTTCACAGGAGAAACAGAGAACATAAAACTTACCCTTCTGACAATGTAAGATTCATCGGCAAAATTCAATGGTTCTGTTAATACAGTAAGAAAACCATTCCGGTTTCGGTAGACAACATCAGTAAAATATCTAATACCAACCTGGAAAGGTGAAAAAAAAACTAGGATTAACAAAGTGACGACATATTTAGAAGTAATAATAGTCACAACTGATGACAGCCATTCCTACCAGCACAAGGTTTGCGGCCGAACAACTAAAGTAACTCTCTATTTCCTTAGCAGTTCCAGCAGGCTTCTTTGTATCTGCATTCCAAAGGAAAGATGAATAAACACATTATCTCCATAATCTTTTATATGTGCAAATAATGATTAGAAGCTTCCGCCTCGCACAGTCAAAATACATTCTAAAAATGAAAGATGATATAGAAACACGAACCATTTAAACCTCTAATTGCAAGTATGCAACACAGAACTTTAGTGCTTTGGAATCATGAGATGCATTTTGACTTCAAAAAGATACTTAATGAAATGGAAGTATGGAACCATTGAACTAATTGGTGCCAAACAAAGCTGAATTAAATATTAGACATGAATCAGGTGACAAATTAGCTTAGCTCAATCCAACTAATTCCCTTTTGAAAAATAAAGGTGACTTTAATCTTTTCGCAGAAGACAAGATTAGACTATGAGAGTGTCGTAGTAGGGCACCAAGGGGTGCCCCGCCCCCTAGGATCGTCGGCAATACTCAGGAAGCACTAGGGAAAATCATGTGTGTATGGACAGAGTCCATGAGATGCATCTATAAAAATGTACCTAAATGACACTCCCTCTCAATGTAAGGCAAGGGCAAGAAGGGAAATGTCCCTTCTTGCCCCCTATATATGTGGCCCTAAGGGCATGTAAGAGGGGGACTCCCTCATTCACTCATTCATAATACCCCACACACACGCATCATCTCTCAATATCTTTGGCTCCTCCACCTTGTGGTCCACTAAGACAAAAGAGTACCTCGGAACCAGTGTCTGGTTCTGATGCTACCACAGAGAGTTCACGAACTCCCCTTTGCATTAACAAATCGATTTCCATGCAATCCTAAGTTCATTAACAAGAGAACCAAGCGCTTAGAGCATCCATACGGTTCTAGAGCTATCAAATTGTAGGTCACTCGGGACACAGAAACAGGAACTAAGTACTATCATAGACTGTATTTTCCCCTCAAAAGTAAGAGGACAGCACTTGCCATACCTGATCACATGAACCACCTCGATCGCCCTGGCCTCCACCCCATCCGGATCATACTCCTTCAACCCTGCGCCCACCCAGAAACACATCAATTACATCAGCACGGAAACATTTCGCCCAAATTAACGCTCTCTAAGAGCAGGCAAACCAGGCCAGACCGACCTGCGGAGTTGCTGTAGACGGCGAGGGAGCCAGGCGGGAAGGCCGCGCGGCACTGGTCGAACGCGGCGGCGAGCGGCGGCCCTTGTCGAACACGACGCCGCGGAACCCGGCGCGGCGGAGCTCGCCCCAGTCCAGCCACCGGATGTCCTGCACCGCACGTGCGGCAGCGCCAGGCGCGGCTCGGACGCCGCGACGCCCACCACCACGGCCGGCGTGGCCGTGGTCCAGCGCGCGCGCCGCCACCACGCGGCCACGCCCATGGCCGTGCCCGCGGCGGCGGCGGCGGTTGTTGTCGGGTCGGTGTTAGGGTTTGCGGCTTTGGGGGGGCGGAAGAGGGAAGGCGCGGGGAGCGGGAGGGAGTGGTGGCACCGGCGGTGGCCTTAGCATTAGAGCGGGGGACGAGGTGGGTTGCTGTGTGGTGTCCCGGTTTATGCGAACGGAACTCACAAACTTCGGTTGGTTGAGTATATAGAATCGCAGGATTGAAAAGGGGGAAGGAGAGGTGGAAAAGAGACGTAAGAGATGAGGGAACTGAGTTCATTCCATTTTTTTTTAATGTGTCGTATTCTTTACAGTATTTTCTTTTAATAACTTCAGACTTCACCCGAAAGTTAAACCAAACACAACACCGATTACACCCGCGTGTCTCTAACAGCTTATTCACACACACTTACAGTTGGGCTCACCCACCAGCAATAAATACCATGTCATCTTTCCTGTGGCTGCCTTCACCTTCCTTCGCTTGATCCGGTGGAGACGCGAAACTGGCCCCCTGGAGACGGTAGCGGTTCCCAGATGCTTGCCGACGGAAACCTTTGTTGCAAAACATAATAATCCTCCCAAGTTGCAGAGGTGACTGGAATTGTGGACCATTTCACTAGAATCTACGGCATAGCTGAGTTGCCCTTTTGGACCATTTGGTGATCCAAAATTTCTCTGGGCTGTGGTACTCCAGTAGTGAGATCGACAAGCTTCGGTAGTTCGGAAAACACTAGGGTATAGTGGCGATGGCAACCGGTTGAGAAACATGAAAACCGGATGGATCTGAAAGCGTGACGGTAATGCCCAGGCGTAATCGCTGCCCAGCGCCAAGCACCTCAAATGGACCGAAATACTTAAAGGCCAGCTTGGGGTAAGGGCGATTGACAACAGAATGCTGGGCATAAGGTTGTAGTTTGAGTAATACCCGATCGCCAACTTGAAATTAACGTTCCGAACGATGCTTGTCGGCTTGTGCTTTCATTCGATGCTGAGCTTTGATCAATTGAGTTCTTAACATGTCCAAATAAGTCTGTCTGTCCCGAAGTTCAGTATCCACTTTAGCAGTGGATGAGCCAGCGATGTTCGGCATTGCTCCGAAATTAGGTTCGACATCATATAGTGCTTTGAAAGGAGAACAACCCAGAGCCGAATGGAAATTGGAGTTATACCAGAATTTTACCATGGAGATCCATTTCTTCCATTGTCGAGGACAATCATACACTGCACAATGGAGATACATTTCCACACATTGATTGACTCGCTCACTTTGACCATCCATTTGCGGATGATAGGCTGTGTTGTAAAGCAAACGAGTGCCTACTGCAGCAAACAATTCTTTCCAAAATGTGCTAGTGAATATTTTGTCACGATCTGAGACGATTGAGCGAGGAACACCATGTAACTTAACCATCTGATCTAGAAAAGCATGTGCCACTTGGGCGGCTGTAAAAGGGTGTTTGAGAGCTACAAAGTGTGCATAATTTGTGAGACGATCAACAATCACCATAATCACATCATACCCCTTGGATTTAGGAAGTCCTTTTATAAAATCCATAGTAAGGTCCTGCCAGGAACCCTCTGGAGCCAGCAATGGTTGAAGAAATCTGGCTGGCTTCTGATTGAGATGCTTTGCTTGCTGACAAGTAGGGCATTGTTTGATAAAATCTTCCACAGCCAACTTGATACCCGACCAATAAAAGAGCTTCTTGACTCGATGATAAGTAGCTTGCATACTCAAGTGGCCTCCAATGGCACTGTCATGCAAAGCACTGATGAGTTTAGTCTGTAGAGCAGTAGTAGAACCAATCCATATTTTGCCTTTGTATTTGATCAAGCCATGCTCCAAGGCAAAACCTTTCTCATCCGGACTTGTCATAGCCAAACGGGTGAGCAATTCCTGGGCTCCCAAATCCACTTCATATGAATTAAGAACTTCTTGCACCCAAACCGGCTGACAAATAGAAATGGCTTGAAGAGTTAACAAATGACTAACTCGGGAGAGGGCATCAGCAGCTATATTGTCGGCACCACGTTTGTATTGAAAGGTAAACTGAAGACCAACCAGTTTGGACATAGCTTTCCTTTGAAGATCTGAAGTCAATTGTTGATCTTCCAAATGGCACAAACTCTTGTGGTCAGTCAATATAAGAAACAGACCTCGCTGTAAGTAAGCCCGCCACCGATCGATGGCCATCATGACAGCGAGAAACTCCTTCTCATAGATAGACAGTCGCTGATTGTTGATCCCCAAGGCTTTACTCAAATACGCAATAGGATATCCATGCTGCATAAGAACTGCTCCAACTCCTGTGTCGCAAGCGTCAGTTTCAACCACGAAGGGCATGTTGAAATCAAGCAATGCCAAGACTGGCATGGCGTGTTTGAGTTGTTCAAAAGCTTGAACCGCAGGATTTGTCCAAATGAAACTCCTCTTCTTCAGAAGATTAGTCAGGGGCTTCGCAATGATGCCATAATGACGCACAAATTTGTGGTAGTAGCCAGTGAGACCAAGAAAATTGCGCAATTCTGTCACGGTAGTTGGCTGTGGCCATTTCTCCATCACAGATATTTTGTCCGGATCTGTAGCAACACCCGTGTGTGAAATGATGTGGCCTAAATACTGAATGCTTTCCCTAGCAAAGGAACACTTGGATATTTTTGCATACAAATTGTTACTTCTCAAAATGTCCAGAACTAGCTGCAAATGAGTAAGGTGTGCCGGCAGATCTTTGCTATAAACCAATCATCCAAGAAGACAATGACAAACTTAAGAATGTATGATGCAAATACTGAGTTCATCAAACATTGAAAAGTTGCCGGTGCATTGGAGAGCCCGAATGGCATAACTTTGAATTGAAAGTGCCCATGATGCATCTTGAACGCTGTCTTTTCTTCATCCTCTGGACACATCCGAATTTGGTGATAACCAGCCCTTAAGTCCAGTTTGGAAAAGAACTTTGTACTAACAAGCTCGTCAAGAAGCTCATCAATAATTGGAAGAGGAAACTTATTCTTTACTGTCAGTGCATTCAACCGGCGATAATCAATACAAAATCTCCATCCACCATCTTTCTTCTGCACTAACAGCACCAGAGAAGCATAAGGGCTCATGCTTGGTGTAATTAAGCCTGCATCCAACATGTCGGTCACGTAACACTCAATCTCGTCCTTCTGAAGCGGAGAGTAACGATACGGTCTAGAATTGACTGGATTCGCCCCAGTGTGCAAATTAATCGCATGGTCATACTGACGATGTGGTGGCAGTGTGTTGGGTTCGGCAAACACATCCTGATACTTGTCAATCAACGTTTGAACTGGTACTGGCCATTGCTCGGGGCTATCGTCAGATACTGCACTTGGTTGAGTCTTTACAATGGCAAAAGCCCACACATCATTTCCAATGGACCATTTGTACAATTGATCCACCGAGACTTCTGTTAGTTGATTTAAGTGACAAGGTCGAACTCCTTGTAAACAAACCCGACGCCCTTCATAGTCAAATGCCAACGTTTTATGAGTCCAATGACAGTCCATGGGACTGAATTTTTCTAACCAATCCATGCCCAAAATTGCATCATACGCCCCTAATTCAAGAATGCACATATATATATCAGTTTGAAATGTTACTCCCTAAATCCACCAAGTCAATTTTGGTACCTGACTAGAGCACTGCATAATGTCCCCATTCGCAATCTTGACAGAAACAGCCGGACTGAATTCTGTCTTGCAGTGAGCACGATTGACAAAATCCCTGTTGACAAAACTGTGAGTGCTACCAGAATCCACCAAAAGCAGCATAATCTGATTTCCCACCAATGCCCGAAGTCGCACTGTCTCGACCTCCACAATACTTGACACAGCATGGACCGAGATTCGGAAACACTCCTGTGCAGATTGTGGTTGAACTAACTCATCACCTCCTTCCAATGCTGTTAGAGTATCCTCTGATAACAATTCTCCAAACTCCCCCATCTCAATTGTCAATAACTGAACAGGTTTCTTGCATTGATGATCCTTACTATACTTGTCCCCACATCAAAAAGAAAGGCCATTGGAACGCTGATACTCCTTTAACTGCCGCTCACGCCACATTTCATCAGTGATGGAATGCTTCGGACCCTCCGTGCGCCCTGCTGGACCCATTGCTGTTGGAGGTGCAGATGGTGTTGAATGGTATGTTTTCGCCATGGTACTAGCTCTATGTTTTGGTCGAGTAGCCTCAACCTCTTCTTCCTGAATGCGCGCCAGCACAACTGCACGAGTCACACTATTGGGGGCTTGCAAGCGCACTGCTGCTCGAATGTCATCCTTCAACCCAATCACAAACTGTGTAACAAAAAACTTACTATTCAGCGTCGCATCCAGTGCTAGCAAGTGATACATGCATCCTTCAAACGCCATACGATATTCTGCTATTGATCCTGTTTGTTTGAGCAACAATAACCGATTCATCTGCGCCTCATATTCATCCAGTCCAAACTCTTCTTCAATAGCTTGGCAAAACATGTCCCATCCCCCACAACACATGGTGTCTCCTGAAAGCTTGAAGCCAGAGAGCCGTATGTCCTTCCATATGCAATGTCGCTGTGGAAACCCATTGTGTTACGGGTACACGATACATATTAAAGTAAGTCCGGCAGCGATCTAGCCAAAGCATAGGATTCTCCCCTTGAAACTTCGGAAAATCATGCCGAGGCGCTTGAAAAACATCTCGTCCTCCGTGAACTTGGATGGCGCAGTCATCACCTGGTAGGCTTGATTCGTAGCAGGAGGTTGCGCCAGCAATGGTGGTCAGAGATTTGTTAACATTGCCGAAGTAGTCGCCGTGGGCATCAAATTCCCTCCCGACGGTAGGCCGGTGTGCGAAACCGAAGGCCGTAGCGTCGGTAATGGGGGTGGAGGCAGAGGTGGTAGTACCGGATTCCACTCCGATTGCTTCTTCTTCACCTTATCCATGGCCTCTTGGGTGATTTCCACTTGCTGCCCAAGCTTTTGCATCTCTAGTCCCAGCTCGTCGATCTGCAATGCATGGTGGTCGAACCGCGCCAGGATCTCCGAGTGCTTCTCATGCATTTGCTTCGCTTAATCATCCATCGCCATGAGTACTTGGCGGGTCTGCACGTTGGTCTTTGGTGGCGCCGTCGCTCACGTCTTCTTCAGGCCACCGATCAAGCAACAAAAGCAAAGAACGGCTCTGATACTAGATTGTGGTGTCCCGGTTGATGCGAACGGAACTCACAAACTTCGGTTGGTTGAGTAGATAGAATCGCAGGATTGAAAAGGGAGCAGGAGATGATGAAAAGAGACGTAAGAGATGAGAGAACTGAGTTCATTTCATTTTTCTGAATGTGTCATATTCTCTACAGTATTCCCTTTTAACAACTTCAGACTTCACCTGAAAGTTAAGCCAAACACACCACCGATTACACCCGCGTGTCTCTAACGGTTTATCCACACACACTTACAGCTGGGCTCACCCACCAGCAATAGATGCCATGTCATCTTTCTTGTGGCCGTCTTCATCTTCCTTCGCCTGATCCGGTGGAGGCGCGACATCCTGCCGCTGGGTGGGTGTGGCGGAGAGATCGATAGGATATTCTCGCTCGGCGACGGCGCCTACATGTTCTCTGGTCGCTGCGTCCAGGCCCGGATCGACTGCTGCCAGTAGTTGGCCCGTTGCATCCCATATGAACAGTTCTGATGAAACAGTGAGAAAATAGGGGTTGTTTTGTTTCTTACACGGACGGAAGCCTTGATCTGCCGCCGTCCGTGCAGTAAACGAACGGTTTCAATCGGCTGCAGGAGAAGTCATCCCTACTGTTAGCTGCGAGCCTGCGAGCGCTATCGAGCTCTCTCTTTTGAACTACACTACTCCATGACCAACAAGCTTGTACAGTGCCTCTCTATAAAAGAACAATAACTCCTACCAAGATCCTACTCCATAATTGTACGTTTTAATTTAGAATTTTGTGTTGTACTAGCACGGCCAAAATGCAATTTTGAGTAGTGGACTTCATTGGCATAACTGAGATGATCGCTCAGGGGCCGATCGCTGTATGAATTGAGCTTTGCGGGCTTAAGGAAGACGCACTCCCTTCAACGTTGTGCAGATTCGATAAAAGGCGTCTTGTCGCTGAAAGATCGATCGATTGTGACGTTCTGTGTCATTACCCTAAGGGTAACCACACTTAGGCATACGGATTACTATTCGTTTGCTCAGTAGAACACTGCTCTAATGAATAGTAAGTCTTTACCAGGGTTACGCAGCAGAACAATTAAATAGAAATTGTACCTTTTTATTCCAGTAATAGCCACGCAAGGCTATGGTTCTTAATACAAGTATTATACAGCTACAAAAAGGAACTTCTCCGCTTCACTCGCCACTCAAGCTTGGCGCCTATTCGTCCCATGCGTCAAACATGACGCCCATTTCGTCCTGGTCCTCGTAGTTTGCGCCATCTCCTCCAAATTACATTTTAAGATTGTATGTCCTTCGTCCCACTCAGGATAGTTCCTGGCCGGACTAGGATCTACAAAGGAGAATACCAACAATGTTGAGTACACGAGTGTACTCAGCAAGCATTAATAGCAAAGAATGCATTGGATGACTACATCTAGTTGTTATCACATTTTCTAAGTCATCTCATTTCTGAAAATAATTTATTAAAATATTAGGTGTCAAATTTTAATACTGAAAACACTACTTATCACTCGGAGAGAAGAAAGACCCCCGACGGTTCCCGTAGACTCCAATCCAAGAGACTGACATGAATTCATGATTTGATATAGCACTGCGCAGGCTTGTACCACTTTACCCATAGTCATTCTGAGCTCTAAATGAGTTGGGTCCCCTGCATTTCCTTTGATGCGGGTTCGAGTTCATAATACAGAACGTTTTCCAGGTTACGTGATTAAGTTTCCACCCATTACTTTCCGTCGGTGCTGATTTAGTCACGCTGCTGACCTCGTCATACACCGAGTTCCAATAATGTTGGTTGAGGCGGCGCTTGTTCGTGCTCAACACTCCACCTTAGCGCTATAGCGCCTTAGATCCCCTACTTCCGGACTTCTCCTACCGGTCCTGGGTTCCTCCATCACACTCACACATATATAACTTACCCATTGTGGAGAGGATAGTCACGTAACAAGGTAGCATTTTCTGCCCGCCGAAACGGGAAAATGGTTGGTATTGAATTTATGGCTTCAGACCAAGTAAGAGTTTTGTTTGTCCTTATATTATAACTATATGTAAAAAGGGGTCCACCTCTTACCTCATCATCATCGTCATCGTCGCGTTCCCCTGCCAGGGTCCCCTTTTACCCACCTATTAATTCTCATTCCTTTCATTCTTCCCCGTTCTCATTTCTTTCATATTCATCTCAATCATTGATTTACGTTTTGAGAAAAACAATTTTGATGCAATAAACATATAATACAACAAAATACAGTTTACATTTAAGATAACTATATTTATGTTCAAGAGAATCGCTTGCCTTTGGAATTGTAGAAGAGATGGTCAGTGCCGATGAATGTGGTATCAGCTACTCATGTTGGTTCGTCCTCTGTAGCAATACGGTAGCACGAATAGTATATAAGTAAATACATAGTTGATTTTGAGTGATAATATGCATACATAAGTTAGTGGCTTCTAATTTGATAGCATAATTTAATTTAAATAAAACTTTTCGAGATCTCTACTAAGTTAGCACTCCCCAGAATAGTCGTTCTACTATCTAATCGCGCTAGGGTCGAAAACCCGAGGTTCCCACTTAAATAATCAAATAACAAGGTTAAACAGCTCACCAAGCCCGACTAAATACCAACGACGCACAGGATTGCTACACAAGCAAGTTAGCCTATTAACAACAGAAATAGCGGCTACTCAACTTATCTAGCAATTAATCCATAGATTGATTTTAAGTAGGTTAATTCGACAAGATCCAAGTTAAATTATTTAGTCGCAAGAATTAGACAGCTAACCATAATTAAATAACAACTACTACTGCAAAAGGCACTAATCACAACAAATGATTAGAATCTACTCACTCCTAATATTTCTCTAAACCTAAGGTCCTAAACTTAATTTCTATTAACCTCTTCTCTAATTTTCCCTAATCTCCTTCTCTCCCTCTCTCTCTCTCTCTTACTTTGGTGACCCAAATTTCAAACACACGCACTCTATCTTCTTCTTTCCCCAAATCTCACTCTCTCCCAACCAAAACCTCCACTTCCTCTCAAGCCAGCCGCCGCCATGGGGCTCTGGCCCACCGCCGCCCATCAGCCATGGCCCAGCCTGCTTGCCGTCCCTAGCCACCCACGGCCACGCGCCTCTGCCGGTGCTTCAACCGCCGTCAAGCAGCGGCACGGCGCCTCCACTCAAGATCTGCGCCCTCATCGCCCTCCATGCACTGGCCGGTCACGCCAACCCGATCTTGCCTCGGCCGGTCTCCCGGCTCCTCCTGCCTCTCGCGGCGGCCCCACTCTCGACCGCCGTTGCTTTGTTTTCATTGGCGCTCGACGTCCCGGCCGTCCACGCCGCCATTTGCCATTGTCGCCATCATGTCTTGGCGCCACCAGCCAGCGCCGCCACGGCCTTGCTTCCACACCTTGCATTGCTCAACCGTCGCCGCCCGGCTTGGTCCAAGCCGCCTCTGCGGCTCCTCCTAGTCCGATCGCCGTCGATTTCCTGCAGGCCCAGTCACCGCGACGCCTTCCCCTGGCTTCTCGCGCTCCCCACGGTCTCCTCCTCCCTCCGGCAAGGCCAGGTAGGCCAGCGTCGCCTCCTGGTGCGGCCAGCCCCTCCCCATGGTGCCATCACACCCTTACGACCCAGCTCCTCGCCACGCTCCCCTCCTCCGGCTCACGGCCCGGCCTGGCTCCTCCTGGCGCGACCGAAAGGCCAGCGCCGCCGCCGACCGGGTCGGCTCGTCCTCTCTGGCTCCTCAGTGTCCTCGGCTCACTAGCCCAGTGGACTCTGGCCCTGCCGGCTCGGCCTCCCGGCCGCCGGCGCCGCAGCTCAGAAGACCAACCTGCCTCCTTGCCCAAAACCTTCAGGTTAATGCTCAAGTGCTCTACTAAAAAAGTAAAGATGATGCTTGCTATGGTGTAAGCATGCAGGGCTTGATGGCTGTTTGGAAGGGACAAAGCTACAGGAGAAGGCTGCTACTAAGGTATGAACTCACCCACAGTTCAATATGCACTCCATACTACCTGATGGGTAGGGATTAAGCTGGTTTGGGGTTGATGGTTGATGGTGGTGATCGGCGATGTGCAGGGTGGTGCTGCCGGTGGTGGTGATGTGGTCATCCTCCTGCCGACTTTGGCTGTGCCTTCTATGGTCGATGCAGTTCAATACCGTTGCTGATGCCGTTCTTGTTCCTTCTGCCTTCCCCTTCCTCTATGCTCTTCTTCGTCTTGCTCTCTGCTGTTTGGATGGTTGATGGTGATGAGGCTTGGTTGTGGTTGGGCAATGGTGCTTGGCTCCAGTGGGATGGGCTTGTGGCTTGCTTGAACTCTTGGCAGTGAGCTTTCCTTAACTTGCTCTCATCTGTGGCTTTGAGGTGTTCTTGGTGGGTTGTTGCCTATGGCTGAGAAGAAGGGAGATAGGAATGGCTTTGTGTGAAGCTTTCTGAGAAGCAAAGAGGAGAAATGTGGCTTTATGTAAGGGGGGATGGTTTCGGTTGCCTTATGAAGAAATGAGGATGAGTGCTATGATAGGGGGTGAACTTTGAGGCTGGCTGTTGGTGGGCTTTTGACTGGCATGTTGGCCTCCTGTGCTTGATATTTTGGATGGCTTGATGAATGTGTTTTGACAGGAGGGAATGAGTCTCATGGCTGGCTCTTATCCCATTTGGCCCTATGCGATACTGTTGATTTGTGATATGTTGATGGATCTCCGGTCCAAAGGATGCTTTTACTATTGTGGGCTCAATGACTTTTGGTATAAAGGTGGTCTTTGGGTCGGTTTTCGGATATTGGTTGAGGTAGGTCTGTAAAATGTGGGTATCGATTCTAATATTGTCGGGTGATGAGGCCCATAGAAGGCGAGATGGTGCCACTACCCTCGGGTGGTCGGGAGCCTTAATGACCTTCGCAAAGAATCTGACGGCAATCTTCCCTTCTCCCAATCCTTACTTTAATAATACCACTTTGCTCTCTCTAATGGTATTCTTTGGAGTGTGGTATCGTCACGAGTTTTCGGATGACTAATCTGACGCAAGGGTTCGAGGAAGGATTCAGCGATATGCGATGCAAGAATTTATATTGTAATTTAATTAGATGCTGGAATTTATACTTTGATTGGTCGTAAAGCACTTTTGTAAACACTTCAATTATTGCCTTACTGATCTAATGGAAATGGGAAAATGCAATTTAGTTATGACTTTGGTTTTACTGCTTTACTAGTGAATGCAAGGACTCTTGTGTTTGAACGATGAGATTGAAATGGATGCTGGGAATAATGGTTCTAATGACTAATAATGAAATGCTTGCAAAAGGAAACCCGAAAATACTAACGAGCTGACACTGATTCGGTTGCTTAACAACGATCTGACACTACAGTTAGCTTACTGCTAATACGAGATTAATTACCGCTAAATACATATTACTACTACACGATTGGGTCTAAAAACTCGGGTTATCCAAAACCCTGGTTCAAGGCAAATGCCGGGCCTTGTGGACGTTAATGCTAGGGTGAGAGAGACTAGCTTGGAATGAACCCACACTGCCACACATCGACATGGTTGAATAGACACGTACTAGAGAGAGAAACAGATGATCGGAGAAGCCATGGGGCTCAAGAAGACCACCGCAACTTTGGTCGAGGGATTGGGCAGCCCCCAAGGCTGGCTGGTGTGCGTGGAAGTGCTCGTCCTCTTCGGCATCCTCATCTGGGTCCTCCTCGAGCAGTTGGGCTCGTGGCGGCGGCGGCCCGGCCACGAGCCCTTCTGCCTCCTCGTCCGGGCGGTGTACACGCAGTCCACCTTGCTGGCCCCCTACACGGCTAAACCATCGGCTTGCTGCAGGCTGGTCCCTTCCGCGACCAGACCTTCGTCCACGGTGTTGAGCCCCTCTCCGTTTACAGTATCCGTGACACAGCAGAGGAAGAGGATGCTTGTGCAGCACTTGCTGCAGATCTTTCTGGTTCTATGGCTGATCGTCAACTGCAACGGTCGCAACAAGAGTTACAGCGCAACCATCTGGATGTTCTGGATTTCGAGCGTCACAAAGACATACAGAAAGTCCGAAATTTTAAGTAATGCGAGTGTTGAAGCATAAGTGAGTGGATTGTCTATCTTTCCTCGTCAGCTTAAGTTTTTTTTTGATGAATTAATTGGTGCATACAACCCAATATGATATCAAATCCAAGAGGTCTTTGACTCTTGAGTTTAAGACCCGGCTAACACAATTAAAAAAAATAATTACAACTCATTTCTATTCCACGTCTTAGGTCTGAGGAAACCTACATATGAGGAGGAGTGTTGAAGTATAAAAGTGAATTACTCGTCTTTCTTCATCAGCATAAGCTTTTAGATGAATTGATTGGTGCATACAACTCAATAGTGAGCAAAAAGGACGACTTGATGAAGCATACTGAAGTGGTTGCTGATTATATGATGGTTGAGCATGAACTAACTCACCAGGACGCGACGAACATTGATCCGAACACCATAGCAGGGTACAGGTACATATTTCAAAAGTTGTTGGGTATAGTATTAAAAATAAACAAAAGAGAAAATGAATGGTGTTTTTGGAATAGTAGGGGTCTTGACTCAACCAAGCATAGGTACATTGCGGAGTTGGTTCAGGAACAACAAATGGATTTTATTGCTATTTTAGAAACTGTTAAGAAGGATTTTTCCAATTCACAATTAAAACATTTTAGCGGTGGTATGGATTTTTTTTGTTAGCACTACTTACCATCCTATGGCCGTTCTGGGGGTATTTTACTTGGTGTGAACATGGCTGTTTTTGAGGTGTGCTCCATTTTTTAGGAAGACTTTTTTTATTAAGTTTCATTTACGTAATAAGGAATATGGGTTCCAATGGATCCTTGTAGTTGTGTATGGTGCTACACAACCAGTTTATAAAGATAAGTTTTAACTGAATTAGTTCATACGTGTAGTAAGGAAACTTTGCCTATTCTTATTGGTGGAGATTTTAATATCATAAGGCACAGTGAGGAGAAAAATAATGATAATTTTGATTGGCATTGTCCTTTTCTTTTTAATGCAGTTATTGAGAGCCTAGAATTAAGAGAATTTAGGCTTTCGGGTAGGCAATTTACGTAGGCTAATAATTTGGATAATCCTACTTATGAAAAACTTGATAGAATTCTTGTGAGTACGGATTGGGAACAGAAGTTCCCTTTGACCACTGTAAATAGTTTGGAACGTGTTCTTTCTGATCATACACCTATTGTCCTTAACACTAGGGCTGCCTCTGATACTAGGAACCAAAATCTGTTTAAATTTGAGTTAGGCTGGCTTAAGAGGGATGGGTTTGTTGATTTGGTGGCTCAGGTGTGGTGGCAAAATAATGTTGGTAATTCTGCAATTAATCATTGGCAAAGTAAAATTAGAGTGCTTAGACAATTTCTCATAGAGTGGGCTAAAAATACTAGTGGTGTGTATAAGCTAGAGAAAAAACGTCTTTTGAATATCATTGATAATCTCGATAAGAAAGCTGAGTCTACGGGGTTATCTAATTTTGAAATTAATCTTAAACATAGTTCTAATGAGCGTCTTGCCCATTTACTAAGAGAGGAAGAAATCAAATGGTATAAAAAAGAAGAAGATGCACAACAAATTCAGCAATATAAGACGATTTGCCTATTAAATGTGAGTTTTAAAATATTTACGAAGGTAGGTACTAATCGTTTTATGGGTATTGCTCAAAAGGTTGTTCGTTCGTCTCAAACGGCTTTTATGCCAGGAGAAATATTATGGAAGGGGTAGTTGTTTTACATGAAACAATCCATGAGCTTCATAAGAAGAAACTAGATGGAATCATTTTTAAGATTAATTTTTAAAAAGTTTATGATAAGGTCAAATGGCATTTTCTGCATTAAACTCTTAGAATGAAGGGTTTCTCTCCAAGTTGGTGTGTTTGGATTGAAAATTTCGTTGTGGGGGGCAGTGTGCGGATTAAGATTACCGATAGTATTGGGCCTTATTTCCAAACCAAGAAAGGGCTTAAACAGGGGGACCCTCTGTCTCTAATTCTTTTTAATATTGTTGTTGACATGTTAGCCATTGCTATTGGAAGGGCTAAGAATGAGGGTCATGTCAGTGGGATAATATTGTATTTGGTTGATGATAGTCTTTCTATCCTTCAATATGCTGATGATACTATTCTTTTCATGGATCACAATTTTGATCAAGCAAAAAAATTGAAGCTTATTCTTTGTGCGTTTGAGCAACTTTCTGGTTTAAAGATAAATTTTCATAAAAGCGAGCTCTTTTGCTTTAGAGAAGCAATAAATTTGTAACCCCAATACTTAGAGATATTTGGATGTGAGAGGGGTTGTTTTCCCTTTAAATATTTGGGTATTCCGATTCATTTTAGAAGGCTGAGGAATAATGAATGGACGGGTTTGGAAGATCGCTTCGAAAAAAGGTTGAGCAATTGGAAAGGAAAAATTTTATCTACTGGTGGTAGACTGGTACTTATAAATTTTGTTTTGAGCGGCCTTCCTATGTTTATGCTTTCTTTCTTTGAGGTACCCAAGGGGGTCCTTAAAAGATTGTATTTTTTAGGTCCAGGTTTTATTTGGTAGAGTGACAACCATAAAAAGAAATATAGGTTGGTTAAATGGAATATTCTTTGTAGGCCTAAGGTGGTGGTATGGGAATTCAGAACCTCGAGATAAAAAAATAAGTGCCTTTTGGCTAAATGGTTGTTTAAACTTTTGAATGAGGAAGGGGTTTGGCAGCAATTGCTTAAAAATAAGTATTTGAATGATAAGTCTGTCTCTCAAGTTGAGAGTAAACCTGGGGATTCCCATTTTTGGAAGGGATTGATGAAGGTAAAGCAAGATTTTATTCAATATTGTTCTTTTAATCTTGGAAATGGGAAAGAAATCAGATTTTGGAAGGACATTTGGGTTGGACATCAGCCTCTTTCTAAACTTTATCCAACTTTATTTGAGGTAGTTCGGAATAAACATGCTTTGGTTGCAGATGTTTTAGGGATTGCGCCTTTAAATTTGAAGTTTAGGAGAGCGATTATTGGCCCAAGGTGACACTAATTGCTGTTTTTGTGATCACAAGGAGACTATTCAACATTTGTTTTTTGATTGTTTCTTTGCCCGTTTTGCTTGGCGCATAGTTCAAATTGCTTTCAATCTTAACAGACCCAATACTGTTCGAAATATCTTTGGGAACTGGTTAGTAGACTACTTCGGATTTAAAAGCAAATATTTTGGTGGGCCGACTTTGTTCTTTGTCTATCTGGTTATGTCATACTGATGTCGTTTTCGATAAGAAAGTTATTAACCATCCTCTGCAGGTTATATTCAGATGTATCCATTGGATCCACTCTTGGTCAACTTTGCAATGCCAAGGAAGGAAGGAGGTCTTGGTAGCTGGGAGCAAAGCATTGGAGATCATTATAAGGGAGATCTTCAACAAGCATGGGTGGAAGCTATTTCATAGGCTTCGAGATGTTTGAAGCACTTCCATATTTTTGTTTATTTTCATAAGGTTGTTAAATATTTTTACGGCTTTTATTTTGTCGTTGGTTTATTGTTTGGTGGTGTTTGTTTTGCCACTTCATTATGGTTAATGGGGCGATTATTGCGGTTATTGTAATAAGCTTTAGGCTACGTGTATCCTCAGATACAGAGGCTGTGAGAGGTTTTCTCTTCCCTTATTTAAAAAAACAATTACATATTTCATGGGGAAGAAGAAGTAGCTTCCCTGTTTCCTACTGTAGCTGAATATAGAGTTGAATTAAAAGAGGTGACCGACAAATTCACCACCATTGATTCAGTTTGGCGATGGATTGACTCTCAAAGCGTCTACACTGAGGAAATCAAGGAAACTGTGAAGGACATTGCGCTCTCGTTCACATTATTCAAACTTCTGAAGCGGAGATTATGTGGCTATCAGCTCAGTGAAGTTGGCCTTCCCAAGACACTGCATTTTGTTGTTCATGGGCTCCTCTGAACACCGCAACTACATTCAAAGCTTCAAAGTTATCGAGAAGGGGTAGGCCTTCCTGTATGATTTCTTTTACACAAGATTCCATTCAACGAGTTACATAGATTTGGGACGGTCAGTAATTATTGTTTTACCTATGATCGTTTAGCATAGCATTTCTGGAAGCTTTAGCCGGCACTACCACCGTAGTACTACAATTTGGATCAGAGAGTCAATGAAACTGATGTTATTCGTTCGATTACTATTGTGCTGCTTGTCATCTTGGTTATTGTGTTATTTATTGAGGCAGTTATTACTCCCCCTAGGTGGATAATAGTGGACGATCTCCATGGAGCGACAACAAAACAAACCACCAAACTGCCTTGGATGGGCTATTCAGAATTTAAGGACCTAACAAAAGGTTGCTTGGAGAGAAAGCTCGGCCAGTACTCCTTGTTACTCAACTTCGACTACCACGCATGGAATTTGCTCTCACGCCTCTCACTATGCTTGATCGAAATGACAAGGGAAGGGCAAAAGGCTGGGAAAAAGATTGAATTACCAGAAGAAGTCATCGTACGCGTCCTTTCTCGGTTCAAATCAGCTGCGAAGCCAGTTCTCATGGGCTTGCACCCTGTCAACACACATCCACATGATTCTCCTGTGGCACATCGGGACAACCATCTGTGGGGACGAGGCGCCGTAGGAGCCCCTCACTGGCAACCATCTTGTTGCCAATAGTTTGTCGGATTATTGTGCCTACCTGGTAGCTTTTGTTCCAGACATGCTGCCCGGCCTTGTCTACGACACACAGCGCATCTTCGATGCCGTGGTCATGGAAGCTCGGCGATGCCTTGCCGGGTGTGACACCATGAGACCCCACGACTGTTTTGCAAAACAATTCAATACAAGTGAAAATTTATGCAAAAATTTAGAAAACAATGAAAATTTTATAAAAATTGACTCCACCGGGCTAGATAATCATATATTTGACCCCATAGAGCTGCAATCTTGGCTCCGCCAATGGGCATGAGCAGCAGATGTGAGAAGATGATGGGCTTGCATATCAAAAATAGGATGATCTTAGATTGGGATCCTAGCTTGGGAGAGAACTCATACACAATGTTCCAGATGAGGCACGGTGATGGAAGGCGCTTGCCGACTTCTGGGCGCAGTTCATACTCTTCCTCGCGCTGTCAAGCAATGTCGACATCCATGCGGAGATGCCCGCCGTCGGCGGGGAGTTCATGACCCATTTGTGGGTGCTGCTCACCCATGCCAGCATCCTGGAGCGCCCATCTTCCTCCTCTGTAACCGATGCTGTAGGAGGGTATAAGAGCACCCACAGTGTATGGACCCTTTTAAGGGGTTTTAAGGCACGTGAGGGGGAGCAAAAATGCCACAGTGTATGGACCCCTTTAGTACCTATTGGTGGGACCCACATCCAAATAAAAACCTCTCTCAATCCTCTTCTCTCTCCTCATATGGAACCGGTTCCTAGCTAAGCCCTCATTCCTCTTCTCTCTCCTTTAAGGCCCTCTTGTTGCAATGTGAAATACTAGGTCCATCCTCTTCTCTCTTCTCTAAGGCCTCCTTTCAAACCCACATTACTAATGCTCTAATGGTACCACTACACAAGATTCTGCTGTTCAAGTAATCAAATCATTCTACGAATGTCCTAGTAATGGTGTGAAGCTTTATGCATTATTCTGCTGCTTGAATAATGAATTCGTTGTGCATATTTGTTCGTCCTATTTAAAGTCTGTATACAGTGCAAAGCTTGTTTCACATGGTCATGTTGTATGTTTGTTCGTCCTATTTAAAGTCTATATACAGTGCGAAGCTTGTTTCACTTTCTTTTTTTTTTTTTGATAAAAGGTTTGCACCCATTTCCATTTAAAGGAAACCAAACTACAAGATTCAGAAAACAGCAGGGATATGCACAGGTCTTTTAGAAGGAGAAGCACATTGGAGACTAAGAGAAATTAACAAGGTTTTAGGAGAAGCTCAAAGAGCCCCCTGACAAAATCAAAGCTTTATCCACTTCCATGAACTATTCTGCTGATCCATGGCACCCATTTGCTTCTAGCACCAAAAACTTTAGTAGCAATCTTCTCAATTGCTCTAGCGCCCTTGAGGAGCACCTCCCGCCCTTCCTCCTTCTGTAATTTAGACCAAAAATCAATCCAATGGCAAATAATATGAATCACTGAGATATGTTCCACAGGCCATTTTTTCTAGAAACACGCCGAATTGCGTACTTTCCAAATGCTCTACAAAATGGCTATTACACCAACCGGCACGAGCTTCCTGGTCTTTCTAGCAAACCTCCCTACCCATATAGAGAATAACCGGGTAGTATCAGCTGGGGGGCTAAGGCCAAAAGTATAACTCATGATATTCGAAATATATCTCGCCAAAGGACACAGCAAGAACAAATGATCAATGCTTTCATCCGCCCCACAAAACATACATTTTTTTGTCACCCACCCAACCCCTGTGGCCAAGATTGTCTTTGGTCAAAATGCTTCGCTTCATCACTAACCAAAGGAAAATTTTAAGCCTTAGGGGTAGTTTAACATCCCAAATGATTTTATGTGGGAAGGCAATACTCTGCACCCTCAGAAAATTGTAAACGGATTTGACCGAAAAGGTCCCCGAAGGAGACAACATCCACACCAATCTATCACATTCCTCCTTTAGTATCACACCATTGCAATCTGCTATAAGCCCATTCCACAGAACAAGCCCTTCTCCACACACCGACCTTTTGAATTTGATGTTTTTACACTTCTGCTCAAGGGCCTTTGCTACCGACATACTATTGGCCAACGAACCAAATGATATTTTTTCCTACCTCCATCTGACTTCCATAAGAATCTAGATCTAAAAAGGTCTATTCTTTGCCTAACCCTCACAGGGAGCTTGTACAGAGACATCATATACAAAGGTAAACTGCTGAGAGAGGAATTCACTAACACCAACCTCCCCTCTATTGATAAAAGCTTCCCCTGCCAACAGCTTAGTTTGTGTTTAAGTTTGTCCTCTATCCTTTTCCAATCCATATTTTTTACTTTCTTCCTATCAACAAGGGTGCCCAGGTATTTAAGAGGTAAATCTCCCACCTTACATGTGAGGATTTCCTCATAAACCTGTCTCATTCCTGCTGATCCAATGCAGAAGATTTCACTTTTATGAAAGTTGATTTTCAGTCCTAAGACATGCTCGAATAAACAGAGGATAAACTTCAGATTTTTTGCACTCTCTACATCATCCTGGACAAAGAAAATAGTGTCATCTGCATATTGCAAGATTGCTAGACCACCATCAACTAAGTGCGAATTCAACCCTTTAATCAGCCCCAAATCTTGTGCTCTCTTAACTAAGAGAGCAAAGATATCCCCCACTAGATCAAACAACATAGGTGAAAGAGGATCGCCCTACCTGAGACCTTTGTAGGTTCTGAAGTAGTGCCCCAGATCATTATTGACTTTAGCACAAACTCTCCAACCACTAACTACTTTTCATATCCAGTCAATCCACTGAGATGGGAAACCTTTCATATTGAGAGTCCTAAAAAGGAAAGGCCCTTTCACTTTATCATAAGCTTTTTCAAAGTCAACTTTGAACAGAATCCCTGTCTTTTTCTTTCTATGGAGTTCATGTAAGGTTTCATGTAAAGTTACCACTCCTTCCATGATAAATCTGCATTTAAGAAAAGTTGTTTGAGCTGAGAGAATCAAATTATCTATCACTCTAGCTAGTCTAGCAGCTAAGATTTTAGTTAGGATTTTATAACTAACATTCAACAGGCAAATAGGCCTAAAGTTCTGGATTCTATCTGCATTCTTCTCTTTTGGAATCAAAGAGATCATGCCATGGTTAAGTCTAGAAATATCCATCTTTCCAACAAAAAAGTCATCCAGCACAGCTTTGAGATCAGCCTTCACCAAAGGCCAGGATCTCTGATAAAATTCTGCTGGAAATCCATCTGGCTCAAGGGCTTTATTCTCCTCCATGGAAAAACAACCTCTCTCAGCTCTTCCCTGTTGATACTTTGAGTCAAGGACATCTTGTCCTGCTCATTCAACTGGGGGATGCCATGTACGTTGAGCTGAATACTTGTGTTCTCTTGCTGCCCAAAGAGGTTCTTATAAAAGTTGGTAATGTACAGAAGTAGGTCCCTCTCACTCTCAATAACACCCTCCTCCTGATGCAGAGTAAATATGGAATTTTTCCTAGTTCTTCCATTTTCTTTAGCATGAAAGTATTTAGTATTGTTATCCCCTTCTAAAAGGTTTTTCTCTTTGGATCTTTGGAACCATTTCAGTTCCTCTTCTCTTAGAAGCTGAACCAATTGAGCATCCAAACTAGTCTTGTAAGCTCTATTGGCAACATCCATCTCATTTTGTTCACAATGTTTATCCAACAAATCTATCTTTTCCAGAAGTTCCTCTTTTTTTTTCCTATATTGGCCTTCCACATTTCTATTCCATCCTTTTAAAACCTTTCTCAGCTTTCTCAATTTGGTTTGCCAGGCATCCAAAGGAGACAACCTCCCATTTGGTTGCTCCCAAACTACTTGGATCACATTAGCAAGATCATCCCTCAAGAGCCAGCCAATCTCAAACCTAAACATAGACCTGTGCTGACACTTCCCCCTGTATCAATAAGGAGGGGAGCATGGTCTGATAACACTTTAGGTAAGGCTTTAATGTGGATCAGATGATGGTGTTGTTCCCATGGGATACTAACCAGTACCCTATCTAACAATTCAAAAGTAGGATTTTCATGGTCATTGCCCTATCTAACAATTCAAAAGTAGAATTTTCATGGTCATTGCTCCAAGTGAAACGTCTACCACTCATCTTTATTTCCAGTAGACCAGCACTTTCAATGATAGAGTTAAAGATAAAACTCTATCTACTGTAGCCTCCTGGTTTATTCTTCTCACATGATCTTCTAATCAAATTGAAATCACCAGCCAAACACATTGGCATGTTTGAACCATTCAGAATTTATGCTAGTTTAGTCAGAAAGGATTATTTACCCTCATTTTGTGCAGGGCCATAGGCAACAACCAAGTCCCACATGAACTTGTCATTTTTGTTTTGGAGGGATACTTTAACAAAGAGATCATCCACACACGAATTAGTGACATTGAAAAAGTTCAAATCAGTCCCAACCAAAATGCCACCTGATATTCCTCTAGGAGGAGACCAAATCCAGAAAAAGTCTTGATCCCCACAAAGATAGTTCAGTTCTTCTTTAGAGAAGTCACTTTTAATGGTTTCCTGAATACCAATAAATTGTAGCTTCATGTCTAGGATGGTTTCCCTAAGAAACCTCCTCTTCACAGGACTACCTAAACCTCTACAATTCCAGATGAGGCCTTTCATTATTTTGTTTTTTTGCTTTATTTCTGCTGAATCTATATTTTAGATCGGGTTTAACAGAACAAAGTTCAGGAGAACCTCCTTTCTTTTTCTTCTTGCCTACTGAAGCCAGCTGGAATAGAGCCTGATTGGATTCATCTAACCCATCCTCTTCTACATCTTTCTCGGTCACCTAATCCTGAAACACTATAGATTCAGGTTCATCCTGATCTATAACAGTTTCGTTTTGATTTGTTGTTTTATGTTTTTTACTCTCCAACATTAGATTAGCTCGAGCCTGTTCTTGAGATTTGAGTAGACCTAACTTGTGCTCCACCATCTCTAAAGAACACCCTAAATCAAAACCTAGAGAAGAAGCTATCTGAAAGAGGGACTCATTGGAAGAATTAATGACAGTAGGAAAGGTACATGTTCCCTTTTCCAAATCATTGAGTCTGGCTCTCTCTTTGGCCTTATCAATTACATTTGCATCTTCACTGTCCTTGAGTCTTAAGCTTCTTTTGGGAGTGCCCCCTGCCACCTTGATATTGGTCATTATCTTCAGATTGGCTCTCCATTTCTTGACTACCTGCTAGTGTCACCCCCACTTGCCTTGCAAAGTTCCCAAAGTCTGAGTCCTGAGTTTCAGAGAGGTCCACATCTTCACTGTCTGATGTCTGCATTCTCCCTTGACTTTCCTCTACCAAGCTTTTCCCCTGGTCACCCTCTTTGCCCCTCTCCTGATTGAATTGTCTTACAAGACTGGTCTTCTATGCTGCTATAAGCTACCGAGCCTTTTTGGTATAAGCTTGGTTACTGCCACCCTCAACCTCCACTGGATGAGTTTTGTCTTCCAACACATCCTTCTTACTTCCCTTTGTAGGAGTTCCTACCTTCTCCTATATAGCATTGCCACACCTTGTTGGACCCATATCTTGCAGCTTCCCAGGAGCTTGTTCAGATTTATCCACCCCCTTTAACCGTTTAGACTCTCTGTCTTGACCCCCCTCTGCTTCTTCAGTCTCAACTTTATCTCCACCGGAAGTTGTATCATGTGTCGGCCATCATTCTTTGACAAGCCAATCTTAGCCACTGATTCTACTTTGAAAAAGATGTCATAGATCAACATCTTGGGAGTTGTGACTTCAAATTTTGCGTGGATCTTAAAAGGATCCTTGACCCCTATCTTCACCCTGACCACATCATGTGTATCTAACACTTCCATGTCCACCTCTTGGACCACTCCCAAGGATGACCCAATTTCACATAGAGCTTGGTAGTTTTTCATAGTGTCAGGGATCCTAGATATCCTAATCCACATGCTATGTAGCTTTCTAGAAGCCATGGTTTCAGGAGTCCACCTGGAAACACTAACTTGAGCACCAGACCCTCTCAAAGTCACAGAAGAGAAGGGTGAGACCTCACCAATTCTGGCTACTGAAGGAAATTTCATCAAAAAGGCTCTAGGGCTGTTCTCCCAGGCATTCCATTCCCACTTCCAAGGAAAGGTTAACTCGAAATCATGAGCTAGTTGCTGTGCATTAAGGTTCCCAGACACCACCTTGACCAAGGCCATAGAGTTATTTATATCTTCCATGATAGCTTCTCTAGCATGTTCAATCACAAAACATCCTAGACCTGAAGCTGCGTACCCCCACAAACCTAGCTACTGGTTTAGCCTATCTCAACCAAGAACATTTAGCTGATAAGTGAGAGTCTTTGCCGCAGACATTACACAGAACTTTGTTAAGGCACTCCTTAACACCATGCCCCTTCTCCCCACATTTGTAACAAATAATCTTGGACAATTCCCCCACTGCAAGCTCTAGATCAGCACATACCTCCAAGGTTGCAGCCGAATGCTCTTGTTGCGCACCATCAAAGCCCAGCTGGGATGGAGGTTGATTGCAGACCAGGGCTTGATGGTGCTGAGAAGGATCATTCCTAAAGGGGAGATGCCCCCCGGCCGACCTTGCTGCCCCACAATATGTCCCTAGCATTGAACATTCTCCTAGGGATTGAGTAGTTTGTTTGTTCTTGAGCACCTGAGTAGTGTCCTGCTAATTCCCTTGAAATTGTTGATTTTGATGTTGAAAATGTTTTTGATTTTGGTGGAACCTCTGCTGCTCCTGAAAACCCCCCTTTGCCGTAGATCTCTGCATCGGCTGTTGATTTGAGTGATTAGTGCGAAACGAAGTAGGGGCATGATTTGGGTTTTGCCGCATTCGAGCAGATTGGAAGCCTAGAGCCTGATCTCCACGCTGGACTTGCTGTTGTCGTATAGCTCATTGATTTGTTCTTTGTTGATTTTGAGCCACATGCTGTATCTGCGTTTTCTGTCCCAACGCCTGCGCCGGAGGTAACTGCAGAGAATTGGAGTTGCGACCCATCTCAAATCGATGGATCTGCTCTCCCCTATGCCCCGCTCCATGGAAGCGCCCCCCAAATCACCCTCCTTGGTCACCATGACCCGCTATGACTTGATTTTGGTTCGAAGCTTCACACACCTCCAGAAAAGATCTTGTGTCGACCTTGCTTGTACCAGCCCAAGCCTTCTCTCCACCCATCGAACCAATCCTTGGCCACTGATGCTAGAAACTAGATAGACTAGACCTCAATTCCTCGCCTCTCTGAGGAAGTTCGCACCATCCTCCACAGTGGTTAGTCCTAGCGCTTGGCTCCCGATGCCAGAGGTGCCGCAGGAAGGGGTCTAGGTGTTGGAATGCATCCTCTTCTGCCTATCAGATCCAACCAGCTCTGAGGGCTAGCTAGGGATTTCACTATTGCTGCACCTACCCTGCCCGAGCTTGCCTACTGGGCTACAGGAGGTCCCATAGGCTGCTACCATAGCACGGGTCGTGTTGTAAGTTTGCTGAGTGTGCTATCTGTGTAAAAATAAACCAGAGCTGTTTCATTCAGCTGGCATGCATTTACGATGTTTGCTCATGTAAGATGTGATTGAGTATGTTCGCGAATCCACACTGAGTTGTGCTTCTCACTTGAATTGTACATCGGCAGACAGCAGTGTCATCTAATCATCATTCTAATGTGACCCGTTCCACATAATGAAAGCTGTGACACGCCTTGATGTATAATGGTTCAGAGCAGAATGGCAGAAGAGGAAAGAAAATATGTACAACAAATGCTGCAGAGTGAAGGGAATTCCATCAGCCACTAGAATGTGGTTTCTGGACCAGAACAGAGACAAGGTAAGGGCAAGGAGAGAAGTAATGACTATCATCAGAAATATTAGTGGCAGACCGAAGCTATCTGTAGAAAACTAGAAACGAAAGCCTGAACAATGAAATGATGGGTTGATTTTATAACAACCAGCTTCCAACTTCCCATGATCCCAACAGCTGGTATAAATGAATAACGAATAGAACATAGCTTGCTTCTCCTATATAGGACCAGTGCTAATCAATTAGATCCACACACACTAACCGTGAAAATCTATTTATCTTACAAAGACAGTAAATCAAACTAAACAAAAAAAACTAATCAGAACGAGCCACTTCACCATTTTGCGCATTGAATCCTTTTTACATACAACCGTTCACAAGATGCAGACCTCATGTGGACCATACTACCGACGGTGACCGAACAAACTGATAGTGAGGGAATAGTGGTGTCACAAAATTGATCTAGTCTTGAGTTTTCAAAGCATACAGCAATTCCTGGCAATTAAAGGTGGGAAATGCAGTATATCAGAAGTGAAACAATGAGAAAACATATATGGCAGCTCAATTTATTTCAAGATTGGATCTTACCAGATCACCGTGACAAGAGGCAAATGAAGGGTGAAGCTCTGAAAGAAGTTTATCTTCCCTCAATCTTTCCAAGCCATCAAATATATGCATTTTTGCCTCACCTGTACTGGAGTCCTTCGTTGCAACACTTCTATTGTGGAGGTCCATCCTTATATATATCTCAAGTTCTTTGACTTGTCGAGACAACTGAAGAGCAATGAACTGAAAACATGCAAATTTCACAACCTTTGGTTATTCAAGTTCAACAGAGTAAACTAGAATTGTTCAAAAACCAAAAGATTAATAGAGGCAAACAATCACCTGTACAAGATGTCGAATAGACAAGGTTGGTCGACAACTTAGATAGGGCTTTTCCAAGTTAGGTGTACTTTGTCCATCAAGAGGAAGGAGAACAAGATACACGTTGAACTGCAAGACAAAAATATAGAAAAATCAGCTAACCTGGCAAGTGCTCCTTGTATCAGTTCAGGGCTTCAGGCTAAGCTCCGCTGGACAGAACTACTAAAACGTGTGAAAATACATATAGAAGAGGTACACATCTGCTATGACAAAAAGACCAGCAACACTATCAAAACAGCATGACCCACGAAACTAATACTTCAGTCCCTCTTTGAAGTGTGCCTTTTCCAAACAGCTTTCAGGTTGTAAGTAATCCTAAATTTCTAAATTTATAGAGTATAACTACCAAAAAAATATGTTCAGAAAAACATAAATACAAAACAGAATCCATGATCTGATTGCACATGCAGTTCTATAATACCTCCGTATCCATTTCATCTGTAGTACGGAGGTGATCCACCAACTTTGCAACACGCCCGCCCTTTGCTACCCTGCCACTTGAACCACCAGCATTGCCATGTCGAGTTTGGCTTCGTGTACCATTTTTTCCCCATGCGAGAATCTCTCCGCGCAGTGGAGAGGTGGTGAAACTTTCTTTTCCACCTACTAATTCACCATTCTCCTCAAAGCCATGGTCACTACTGCCAATGGTTCTAGCAGGTGATGATCGTGCTGCAGGCCTCTTCCTACCTCTTTTCTGCCTTAAATCTGGAGAGTGGTCATCAGCAGAAGACGACTCTTTGCTAGCATCATTGGCATTTCCTTCTTCTCTATCCTCATCATCGGAGCCAGTAGGGGCAATATCAGGAGTAACGGATTTATCTCTCCCCCTTGCTCGCATATTTCTCCTGTACTTCCTTGCAAAAGCAGTGGAACGCTTCTTACCAATTGCCTCTGACTGTCTTCGAAATGTTTCCTCAATGGTTGCTTGAATCTTTCATGAAAAATTAATGCTGATGTTGATGATCAAATATATGATGGGAAAGGAAAACTAAATTTTGCAAAAGAAAATACAGTGCTGGTATTACCAAGCAGGTAAACTCACCTTTTTATTCCGAGTCTTCTCCTCTTCACTGAAAGCAAGTTCCTGTAGTGTCGAGTACATTAGAAGCACAGCATACAAGAGCTAAACGAGGCTAAATAAAACAAACAATTAAATGTTGACGGGGCAACATAGACATCACCTCTTCCTCATACTTATCAATATCTGGATATAAGGCTGCAATCAGTGCATCATAATTGGGATCATCCCTCAAAGAACGTCTGCTTGCACAATGAGTGCGGCATGCTGGGCATTCATTATTTCTGCAAAATAAATGCAGTATTTGTATAGTCAAATAAAGAATGTTCAGTTTTATTATTTGGAAACCAAAATTAGGCTCTGAATTCCACATTTTAAAAATTGATATTGAGACAAGATTGTAGACATATGATGTTTGGCATCATACCCTAGTCGCATAGATTTATCAATGCAATCTCTACAAAACCTGTGCAAACATTCCATAACCGTTCTTGTCTTCCGGATAATGCCTGAAAATTAGAAGGATCAGATGTTTCATATGTCATATCATCATCTGACAGAAAATCACACAAGTAGAACAACAATACATTGCAAACGTCGAACTTGCAAGTTATAGTAGCTAGAAACGAACAGTTTTTTCAATTGAATTTGCTCATAGTTTTGTCCAAAAAATGAAAATAGTATTTAGCCAAGATTTTTAACGTAACTGCTATACCATGTTTTGTATAATGAAGAGGCAATGAACTGCACCATATGGTTTATAACTGGATAGGAAATAATACCATCAGATGTAACACGGGATAACTGACCCATATAACAGTTACTAGAGAAATTAGAGATGAACCGACTCTGGAATCAGCAGAGGTACAACCATAGTAGATAGGAAATAATACCATCAGCATGAGAAAGCAGTATGGTACCCATCCAACCAAACAGAACAATCCACCAAAAGCAATGATGCATGTATGGGTTTCTCCTGAGCAGACAACTAGTATCGACAATTCAATGTAGACCTATAGTTCCTTGAATTTAGCTATAGTGTAGTTCACTAAGGAAACAGAACTGAAAAATCCTAGTAATGAGGAATGTGGCTTCAATTTACCAATGCTATGTACTACACCAAATGAAACAAATCTAGTGCAAGCAGCCAGTTACCTAAGAACTTTAAGTTCCTAAATAGTTTCAAGGGGATAACTGAGAAGAACATCAAACAGTTCCAAATGAGACGCATTCACTGCTTAGATTCATTTATCTATCTGAAATGCAGCTAGTAGTTATATGTACAGACAAAAAGATGCAATAACTAATTGATGCCAACAAATACCCTAGAAACTCATCAAAGATACAGTGATGGTGGGCAGGTCACCATTTACTAGAGGTATAAAACAATAAATAGTTGCATGACCGAAACAAGCAGGCCGTTGAATATGCTAGGTTAAATCACGAGGCAATAAAAAAGGTTCAAACATGTATACAAACAAAGGGATACATGCATTAGCATGTCCAGGTTCAACTTTCGAGTGAGAAATCTGAAGAGCAATATGATATCGAAATCTCTAAGAAAATTGACACGAGATATTCTTACCTAAACAGATAGGGCATTGGACCTCCTTTCGTATTTCTGCTAATTTCACTAGTATAAACCTGAGCGAGAAAACAGTTCATATAAGCTTCAGGATGTGTGAACCATCAAATCTTTCAACATCTATCAACCTGAATATTGATTTTGAATTTATGCAGTGCATCAAGTGCAGTTCAATATAAAGCAGTTGTGTAGAGCTTCAAAATACAGCTACAATATGAAACCACACAATGATCACATAAGAGTGGCATGAGTGAAGGTCAATATCTAACTACTATTAACACCAGACGAGGTCACAGGATTGTCAATTGCAAACTTATAACCCCATATTTGACAACCTAAATCTGCAGAACCAGAGACTCTAAATTGAGAACGGCTGAATGCTTGAGAATATTTAGCTATCTGGGAGACATAGCAGTAGTCCTAGTAGAGGCTTGCTTACATTATCATCTCACATGGATTTAGTAAGGTACATCTGACATGAAGAATAGCAAATCTGGTCTTAAACCAACTCCGATCTACAGTACGTGCATCTTATGAATTTCCATATAGCACGTGCATTTTCAGTAAGACAGCTGGTTGAAGAACATGGTGTGCATATGAATATGGAACAAATAGGACAAATCACAAGGGAAAAAAAGCCTCTACAGAATTAGAACACCTAAGCCGCTATAGCAAACAGAGTTTGAACACCTCTATAGCAAATAGATTTAGAACACCTAACTAAGGTAACATCAACCAAAATCGTCTACGCCAGGGAACCAACAATTTCAAAACAGAAACAAGCTATGGCAAGTTACCAACATACAGCCACTGAACTAACACCAACGAAACTGCGAGCTCTTCTAACGTACAGCTTAAACCACGACACAGGGCAGGTCAGATGCAAGTGGTGATTCCAGCATAACAATGCATCACAAACAGGTAGCTTGCACAACTGAGACCGCGTATTGTTGCCGGCAATCTTCGTCACGGCCAAGGCCATGGCGTGCAACATGACGGGAGGATGAATGCTATCGAAGAGATCGTATGCCTAGCTGGCACACACAGGGTGTGCAGCATCCATGTCTGCGCGGACGTATGATCGGTACGCTTGCATAGATGCGACCCGATCACACGAACGAAGCAACCAAGACCGATACTGAAGGCTCACCAAGCACACCGGCTCCGGCAGATACCACCTCGATGTGCCGTCGCACGGGTAGGGGTAGGAGGACGAACCGGAGCTAGTATACGGGGCATGGCACCGCGAGGAGGCCAAAAGCCAAATCGCATAGGCAGCCAGAGGGGATCCACGAGGCCGGATGGGGTCGGAGCAAGCGCAGAGGGAAGGAAGGCTCACTCGTCCATGTCGCCATCGCTCAGCGACGACTCGCTGTCGCCGTCCGCGCCGCCGCCGCCCTCCGCGTCCGAATCTGCCCAACCCATCAGAACACACATGCCTCTCAGCCATATTCACACGGAGACAGAACGCAACATGCACACATCGCGAGAGCGAGATATGAGTATATGACTATATGAGAGGTCTCGATGCCGTTAAGCTCACCGCCTTCGCGCCGTGGCTGTGGGTCAGTCAACCGCATGGCGGCGCCTCCGCCCGGCACCGGCGGGACTCCCCCTCCTCCTCCGCCGCCGCTGCCCGTTGAAGCAGCAGCCGTCCCGTTAGCCTCCACGTGGTCGCGGGGTTTGGAAGACGGCGACGGGAGCCGGCGCTTCTGCGCGCGCATTCTGGCCTTCTGCCCGTAGGATCCCGGCCCTCGGCCTCCGGCGAGGCGGTGGTGGCTACCCCCCGCGACTCGTTTGGGAGGGGAGGAGGGGGTGGTCGTCGGGGTCTCGGGGAGGAAGAGGAGGGCAGGGCAGGGCAGTACAAGGGGAGGTGGTGGCAGGTGGGTGCGGGAGCCTGGAAGGCAGGCGGAGAGAAAGAGAGAGGAGGAAAAATAAAGAAGGCACTTGCGGTGTTTGTGCTGTGTATATCTGCCCTTCCCCTGCGTGTGGGGGCTGGTGCTCCTGGTCTGACGGGTGGCTTTGGGAATCGCGCGAGAGACCAGGAGCGAGGCAGGCAGCAAGCAACGCACGGGACAATGGGACATGCAGGGCCGCCTCGCCTCGCCTCGCCTGCCGTGTTTAACTCCGGCTGTACCAGCTGCGCCGCGTGGGTGACAAACTAAAGCCGAGGGCTGTACTTCCATGCCGCTCGATTCAGTACGGGGTATATCAAGGCACAAGATCAGTTACGTGAACACACTGGACACAGGTGCTCTTGTTTGAGGCAGGGAGATTGTGGGGAGACGTGTCAGGCTCCGAGAGATTATCCATGCTGCGCCGCCGATTTCGTGCGTGTTGTCCGGCGCAGGGGCGTCGACGTTGCCTTGCCGGCAAATGGAAGCTGCCTAGATCCATAAAGAAAGCCAGCTTGCCTTGGCGCCTCTCACCGCGCGCGGCAGTCGGCAGGTGTTTATCTTCAGTTACATCAGCTCCAGTCGCCGCCACCCTGCCTACATATATACCCCCTGACGGCTACCGGCATTCTACCAAACCTCTCCAGCGGTAGGCGGAAACCAGTCCAGTTGATCTTCCATAACCCGTTGACATGCTGATCTCTGTTCTTCAGCTTGTAGAGCACAATTAATGGAAAGGAGAGCATTCAAGAGTGAACGAAACAATAGTTTAGCTCAGGGGTGGAACCAGAACGAAAATAACCGGGGTTCACTATTTCACCATGCATATAGCAACATATATAATTTCCAAGTAACATTGTACTAAATAATAGTGTATCAAACAATGTTTAGCATCAATATTTTGACATAACCGATAATAATATACAATGATATAAAAAAAAAGTAGTAATCAAAATGCTTATCGAAATGAAGAAACTTATTAATAATATTGGTTAATTTTGCCTCCGATTTGCAATGAACTAGACCGGTATTCCAAAAAACCATATTTAGACCCTAAGTCTTAACCCTACAATTCGACAAAAATCAATCAACAATCGTCACATTAAAACCATAACTCACAAATTTAGTCCCTGTGCTTGAAACTTATCGAAAGAATTGTGAGAAATTTAGAGCAAAGCAAATACCATGTAATGATTCACGACTTGGGTAATCGCCTTATCGGGTGGGTCTAAGCCTCGATGAGTTGGTTAGGCGGCGGCAAGGCAATAGGGACTAGGCGGCATCGCGGCGAGATGGCAGGCAAGGGTGGCAGCCGATTTCTCCGACAACTGACGGCTGGGTGCGGCGTGGCGCGTGTCTCCTACGACCGCGCGAGACGAACAAGAGGCGTCATGGTGAAGCAAGGCAACGCTAGCTTCGATTGGGTTTTGGGATCGATCGAATCGATAAGACTCAGGGGCAAACGATGCCTTAGCCCTCATGTTGCTCATGGGGCTGGCTCAGTGTCCTACTGCTGGCTTCATTGGGCCTCATGTGCCTCGTGGGTTGCTGCTGTCTGGTGGTTTTGTTGGGCTAGAGGGAAGGGTCCGGGTGCATAGACTTTCGACTGGGGGTGCACACATGGGCAAGGAGTGCTGATCCATACTAAAAATTGTTTTGGACCCAGTATCCGGTGGCACCGGGTGAGCTAACTTCTCCGCCTATGGTTTAGCTTATGTAGCTTATGTTTGTCAGAAGCCAGAACAGGGGACTGGCCAATTTTGATCGATACTGCAAGAGAAACAAATCGCGTATACAACTAGCAACAGATAACACTAGTCAGTGGAGCTGTGCAAGTAATCTACACGTAGCAAAATAACACAATGCGGCTTCTAATTCAGTACTTCATGCAGTAGTATCCAACCAAGATTTCCAAAGGTGGAAGTGAACACTTGTTATCAAAAAGGTTCTGGAAATATTAACACTGGAGTTATAAAACGTTTCTTTTTTTAAAGAAGAAGAAGCTAGGCATGCAGAAACGTTTCTTTGCGATTCCCTTTCATATTTGTTTCAGAACAAGATGCAGCATGCAGTAACTGCGATATATAGGCTGGAAGAAACACGCGCCCAGGTATAAAAGGACCATGAAGACAGCTAGCGGGTCATTTCGACAATGGAAGGTCTTGCACTCGACTCTACTCCGGACGGCGTTGAAACTCCTGAATTTTCCAGTGGTGATGGAGATAGGAGGGGTTTCAAGGGCTCAAGCCGTAGTTTTACATTGCAACTCTTCAGTTTATTAGGCTACTGTCAGGCTGGGTGACAACAGACAATGATACGCCATTAGTTTTTCTAGTGCATATTGTGATTTGTACCTTGCAGTCTTGTTTTCTTATAATAAGAACTCCGAATTTTAATCCTTAGTGCATAGACCTGCAGGGGGAAAGGGGTGGCTATTCATGAGAGAAGGAAAAAGTTTGAGCCTCTGAGCAAGAATCCAAACTCTTCTAAACTTCTTCTAACGGAACTACAGAAGTCATGAACTGGGAACTCAAAATAATAATCAACAATGACGCCAGAAAACATTAAGCTCTTCCATTCAGCAGCTCCCTGCCTGTCCGCAGGGAACCTGAAAGGCCGAGCACGAAACCTCGATGGACAAGCAGGAGATGTGAAATCAGCGGCTAGCCGGCTACGCTATGACAGCATCACAACAACAGCGCCCAAGGATCGATGCTGCTCCTGGCATTCGCCGCAGCTGCCATGCCGTCCCCATGGAGACACGCATCATGGCGAAAGCATGCATAGCATCGTAGGCCCGACGCCTCGTACGTTCACTGTTCCTATTAGGATCCATATCCCGTGCAGCTGGTCAGCTCGCCCGACGCCAAGACCGCAGGCCAAAACACGAACAATTGAAGCGAAGCAATCGTCGCGCATCGCGGTAGTGTGCCACCACTCCCCCGAGCTCACTGGTTTCGGCTTGGCCACGTACCTGGCCGGAGGGCGGAGTCGCGGCAGGGACAAACCGGAGCTAGCGGCTAGCGCACGAGACATAAAGCGGCCGGCGAAGAGGTTGGATCGCCTTGAAGGCCACGCGACACGACCCAGGAGAGGTTGGGGAGGGTGAGAGGATAGGAGAGTGGGGGGCAGGGAAGGCTTACTCGTCCTTGTCTCCGGCGCTCAGAGACGACTCGCTGTCTCTGTCGCTTCCGTCTCCTCCGCCGCCGCCACCCTCCTCGTCGGGATCTGTGAAACCCATCAAACACAGACGAAACCTCTCAGAGATATCCACAACCCATGGCATCGAACGCGATGCGTGTGCATCGAGAGACAGAGGATGGTGTCGGTGTCGTTCGTCTCACCGCAGTCGCGCGGCTCCCGCGGCGGCGCCCTCTCCTGACGCGCAGCGGCGTCTCCATCCGTCTCGGGTGAGCCCCCGCCGCGGCTGTCGGCGGCGTGGCCGACCGCGACGTGGCCGTCGGAGTCGTCCGAGTCGGGCGGTGGGAGCGGGCGCTTCTGGGCGGGCATTTCGTCTTCAGGCCCGTGGCCCCCGGCCTCTCGGGGCGGCGGCGGCTTTCCCTTGCGAGGCGTTGGGGAAGGGGGCGGTGGTTTCGTGGAGAGGGAGGAGAGCGTGAGGAGGTGGGTGGAGAACTGCGGAAGAGAGGCAAAGGGAGAGAGGAAGGAAAATAGAGGAGGGTCAGGGATGCGTTGATGTTGTGTTTAGTGTGCGTGTGGGCGCTTGCGGTCCGACCGGATTTGCCGATCGCGCGAGGGATCACCTTGGTCAGCGAGCGAGAGGGGCCAAGGAAGAAGCGAGCGGCGCACGGGACGTGCAGGCCGGCGCCACACGGCCTGCCGTCTGCAGTGCCGTCTTTCTGGAGCCTGGATGTGCGCGACTTTCCAAATTCGCACATCGGCCGTGAGCCGTGGCCCGTGATTAATCATGTGAGGAAGCAGTGGTCTGGTGTACGGTTGAGATCTAGTTCCGGTTTTGGACAGCGAGATCTGATTCAGAATTCTGCAAGGTTGCAGCCAAGATAATAACATTGTGTAGTGTACGTAATCCTATCATGAGGTATGTAATTTAGCCATTTAAGCCATTTCTGCTATGTATGGGCCTTTAAAGATTAGTTTTGTTATGTCTTTATATATATATATATATATATATATATATATATATATATATATATATATATATATATATATATATATATATATATAGAAACAGGTTTGTTATGTCTATGCTTTGGACTATAGGTGGGTAGTTGATTTGGCCCAAGGCCTTATGGTAATGGGCGGGTATGCTAGTAGGCCCAAATTTGGGCTTTTAGTAGTACTGGACTAAATTGGGTTGGGGTTTACGTCAGGCCCCACAAAGGAAGGATTGGACTGGCCACCCTAGAAAGTGGCGTACCAGGTTGGAAGTTTTAGTTGGTTTATTGATTATTATTATCTCTACTATTAAAAGAAACAATTAGTGATCGTTCATCTAACTTTTTTTAACGTTCGTCGGATCAATAATCAACCGACGGCTCAGATCATCTCACACCAGATCACTCGCGCGGAGAGCAACCTACCTCCCATCGCTTCTCACGCCTCCACTCACGAAAAACAGCAGTTGCCTTCTTCCTCCCCGCCACCGCTTTTGCCCTCCAACCCCTCTCCTCTTCGTTGTGTCGCCTCCTCCCCGCGCCCCTCCTTTCCTCCTCCATCGCCTACCATCACATCCCCTCTTCTCCCAATTTGTGTCTGCCCGGCCGCCACCGCCTCCTTCTCTTGTGCCCCTTCTCTCTGGGTGCCCGCACCACCGATTCCCCTGCTCGGACCCACGCTGTCGTTGCCACTCCGAGCACCCACGTCGTTGTTGCTGCTCCAAGCACCTGCGCCTCTACTCGTGCCGCTACTGTCGCTCCACGCGCCCTCCACTTCTATCCAGGCATCGCTGTTGCATCTACTCGCACCAGAGCCATCACCGTCCCTAGGTTCTCACCGCCACCTCCCCTTCCTCTTATCCGGCTATACATTCATACTTGTCCTGGAGTCCCTCCCGACGCCCCCAAACCTCCGACACCCACTCCAGCCACTGCTTGTGGCAGCAAGGGAACCCAGAACCACCACCATGATGAGCGCTGTGCCGAAGAGGGAGTGGTGGAGAGGCGCTCAAGTCCACCGCCCTCATCAACCACCGACTCGCCGAGAAGGAGATTGTCACCGTCCTCTCCTCCGCCTCCTCGGCAGTCGCCGCCCCCGGCGACAACAGCGCCGCTGCGGTCGACCACCTCACCTCCCTCATTTCCCGCCTCCACGGCCTCAAGCACAAGGCACTGCCCTTAATCCCCACACATCCCCTATTCACTCGTCGAATCATGCTTGCCTTAGAAAAATCCCAACTTGTTGATTCGTTGGTTCATGTGTTTCTTGCTGATGATGTTTTTAGACATCTTGCTGATGAATTGATTCCTTGATGATGTCTTTCAGATGGAGGAGGGTGCGCGGGCGGAGGAGCTTAAGGTGCCGAGGTCGAGGCACCCAAATTCGTGCTATGGTAGTGAGATCGAGGTGGGCGCGACAGCGGCAGCCGTCGTTGCTGTGCTCCTCACGGCGGTTGCGGCCACGGCTTTCGGTGACGACGACAACAGCGTGTATGAGCCGTGCTCAGACGTGGCGGTGCAGCGCAGCAATGGGTTCACCTTTGGGGTGGCCTTCACGGGCATGGTTATTAAGGCGGTAAGGCGAGGCGAGGTGACCCACCCCTCTTACACCCTTTAAGCGCTAAGGCGTGAGGCGAGGCGACGCCTTACTACTGCAGAATCAGCAAGGAAGTGGAGATGAAAAGGGATAAAAAAAATAAAGAAAAAATAAAAGAAAATCATACTGCTGCTGCACATTCTGGCCGGCCCATTACTGTTGATGCACGACTGGACCGACCCATGACTTTATTCCTCTCTCGTTCTCTCTCTACTGCACTCTTATCCTCTCTCGTTCTCTCCAAACGTTCGGCCGATGCTTGCACTTCGCCCTTCACTCTTCCCTAACCCTCCTCGCTCTGATACGCCGACGCCGACGCTGCATGGCCGCATCCCCTCTTCCCCTTCCCGTCCTTTCCTAGATCCAGTCTCCCTCTCTTGTCCTCTTCCCCTTCCTCCCCTTCCTCATGGCAGTAGGGTGGCGGATCCCAATGGCGGGGATGGCGGATCCGACGGTGGCAGAGGTCGATTTGACTGGTGGCGAGCCAGAATTGGCGGGGGTGAGGTAAGTTCTCTCCTTTTCTCATCTCTTCCCTGCCCTCTCCCGTCCTCTCCGCCACCTTGGATGGGGGAGGCGAAATCCAGCCACGGGGTGGCCCAATCAATGGCAAGGAGACACATTTGGCGGCGGGGAAGGCAGATCTGGCGGTAGGGAGGAGGCGCCGAGTCGGTGCGCAACAGCGAACCGTGGGGAGGAGGTGCTGAGGCGATGCACGACGAGGAACCGCGAGGAGGAGGCGGCAAGGTGGGGCGACGCAAGGCGGGGCGATGCCTTAGCACACCGGCAGCGCCTTACCGCCTAAGCGTCACTTAAGCAACGCTTAGGCGATGCCTTAATAAGCATGTTCATGGGGCACAACGCCTTCTTCTCTGGTGGCGTGCAGCTCTTCCCCTGCGACGGTTGCCTCGCGCTGGCGTCCCGCGTGCAGGTCACGCTCTTCCGCCCCAAGGTCGACGAGATTTCGCTCCTCACCATCAATGGCTCCTCTGGCATCGACTTTAACCCGGTAATGCCCTCGACGAGTTACTGCTAAAACCTTCCAGCCTTTTATGTTTAATTGCAACTTTTGTGTGAGATGGTGTGTGGAATGTATAGATAGGAGGAACCCTAATTGATTGCACATTTGCACCTCAGGACCAGTGGTTTGGCATAAAGGATTTGTCTTCTAGCTTCCTTAAATAAATCCAGTGATATTGATTTGCAAGAAAGAATTTAGGTTACCAATTCATTGTGCAATAGGTTGTAGTGGAATCTATCTATCAAACACTTTCCTTGTCAATTAGTTAGTGAGATGAAGAATTGGTAATCATGACCTGCTTGCGGAGGCTTAAGCCAAAAACAGGGAAGCTAGACTGGACAGCGCCCCATGAACACGTCGAGACAACCGACAGCATCATGTTTGGACTCATTGGAGGAGCTCAATTGCTCAAATAGGGCAGATGGCCCTCAGAACATGCCTCTATGTCGTCTGTGGTCCAAGTGCCAGGTCAGCTTTGATGGTGCAATTTGTTTTGAAGTTTTGTGCTTTCCCCTCAAAGTTGGAACTTTTTCTTCTAATTTATTGGGTGTAGCAATAGATTGCAGGTAGATAATTATCAACATGTACCGGAATGGCTTAGCAGAATTTTTGAATTTTTAGATAGGGCTGATCATGTCTTCTACCTGATTCATCGATTGGCATTTTGTTCATGGTACAAGCATGAAAATTTTTCTTCAATGATTGTTAGTAGAAACTGCTAACTCGTTCCCTCTTCAAACTAGGAACAAGTTAGCAGTTTCTATTATGAGACCTGGTCATTTGTTCAATAAATGCAGAGTATTGTCTTGGACATTGTGTATATCTCTATCCAGACAGTGGAGAGCAGACTCTGTGAAGTATCAAGATGTGTTAAATCTTTTTTGGCTAGCCTGGTAAGCATACTATCCTACTTTCGGAATATAGTGTGCGGATTTTATTTAATCTGAAAGATTTGGCTTCCTTTGTGTGCAGACTTTTGTTGACCTTGCTGGAAGTGAACGGGCTACACAAACCCACGCAATTGGTGCAAGATTGAAAGAGGGATGCCATATAAATCGCAACTTGTTGACTTTGACTATTGTCATCAGAAAGCTAAGGTATGAGTTTCTCAAAACTAAAAAATTCCACTTGTACATAAGAAGTTTGGACTAGATGTTATTTAGTGGGTTAGCCTATTCTATCTTCTATGTATTCATCTTGAAATCTTCTGCTTTACCAATAGGATGAGGAAAATGATGGGGAGGATGTTTAGGAAGTTGAAGGAAAAGTGAGTCATAATTGGAGTGTTCTAAAGACCACTGGACAGACTCAAAAGCCAAAGGTACATTTTTATTGTAAGCATTTATTTTCTGATGGAAACAAATTCCTGCAGTCTTTTGACATTTAGAAACACTATGAACCAATGACATTTTTGTTGGTCTTATTATTGGGTGTCATACCTAATTGTGTGCATGTCTTAGTGACTATTTTATATGGTGATACATGTGCAGATTATGTTAGTGTGGCAGCTTCTGTTCCAAACACAAACCTGCATTTTTTGGACCCTATCAGAATAGATAAGGTTAATTCCTTATTTTCCATTGGAAGTTGACTGGCTCCCTGAAATGCCATCGCCAAATTGCTCATCTCTTTTTTGCCACTCGTTCTTAAGTTCTCTCCCGTTTTTGCCACTTCCGTCAGTTGGCTGTGAACTTGGCCATTAACTTAGCCGCGAAAAGATGATTTTGCCCCTAAGTGAAGTTAGCAATGCTGAGATCTTTAGCGAATTATTTGATATAGTAATATAGTTCCAAAAATTATGAATTTTTTAGGGAAAGTTCCTAACATAGTGTATATTATTGTGTAATTTCATAAGGTTTTATTTGCAACATGTTTTTCTCTGAAATTCTCTAGAAAGTTGAAAGATTTTTAGAGCAAAACATGTTGGAAAATAAAACCCTATAAAAATTACACAATAATCTACACTATGTCGTAAACTTCTCCTAACAATTTCATAATTTTTAGAACTATATTACTATATCAAATAATTCCCTAAATATCTCAAAGATTGCTAACTTCACTTAGAGGCAAAATCGCTTTTCGCGGGCTGTTAATGTACCAAGTTCACTACCAACCGATAGAAGTGGCAAAAAAGGGAGAGAACTTGAGAACGAGTGGTAAAAAGGGACGAGCAATTTGGCGATGGCATTTCAGGGAATCGGTCAACTTCCAATGGAAAATAAGGAATTAACCCTAATAGATACATTGGTCACAAATGACAATGCATGTTTCTTTCTGTCTTGCCAGGAAAAGTTAAAGAAAGATCAAATATCACTTAAAGGAGCTATTGATGATTATGAGAACCTAACTGATTTTCTTATGGACTTTGAAGAAGATGAGTAATATTGTGGCCATTTCTTTTGCTATTCTACGCAATACACATGGTGAATAAAAAGTCAAGCATACCAAAGTACTCTTTATTGGTAATTTTTTAGAGAATTTTGAGTCAAACAACTAGAGCTTCTTTTCTCTAGAAAATACACCCCAACTCACTCGGTTGGGTTTCTAGGTTTAGTAGTATTGAAAATACAAGGGAATATGCCATACACAAATAAAGAAATAAAAAGGCATATAAGGATTTCTATTATAACAACGATGACTAGCTCTTCATCACTGAACTTAATTTTTCAGATGGCACTATAGGATTTTATCCCACATGCTTAATGTAGTTATAACTTTTTGTCATTTGCATGCAGTTGAAGCAAGAAGTACAAGACCTTCAAATTATCCATATTGCCATACATAGACCAATGTATCAAATCCTTTCAACTTTGATTAATTTTGTAGTCACAATTTCCCTTCTTCAAACACTGCTCCAACCAAGTCAAGGATACGCTGGACTCCTGAGCTCCATGAGCGGTTTGTTGATGCTGTTAGCAAGCTTGGTGGAAGTAGGGTCACTGATGTTTTTCTTATGTTTTGTTTTCCTCTAATTGTACTTTACTTACTGATGATATTTTTACGGAACAATTTTGTTTTCACAATAGGAAATATGTACAAGTTTCTATTTGTACAGTCATGTCTTACTCTTTTAACTTGATCTATTTTCATTTCCCTTTACTTTGTTCCTACAGAAGCAACTCCAAAAGTTGTCCAGAAAGTTATGAAGGTTGAAGGGTTAACTATATACCATGTAAAAAGCCATCTACAGGTCTACATTTGTTGCTTCTGAGTTTTCAATTATTTTTGTGTGGCTCTTCTCATTTTTCCTGATGGCCATGAGTTATTCTTGTGCAGAAGTATCCTACAGTTCATCATTGATCTGAATCACCTAATGGTCAGTGTGTCTCTCTATGTTGCAAAACATTGGTTTAATGTCATCATTGCAAGATATATTGTGCCCATCATATTGTAGTGAACTGGGATATTGCAGTAAACTTATTATTTTGTCAATATTATTATATTTATATTATGTTACTTATGTGAATAAATTTGATCATGTATTGTCCCTAGGCAAATTTGAAGAACATTGCTGAAATGTAGAATTTGATGCTTATTTTATTTCCTTGTTCCAGTGGGAGCGTCGACAAAGAGAAGTAGCCAAATGGATGAAGTTTCCTCTTAACACTAAAAGTGCGATGATCTTTACCTGTTGTATCCATGTCTTTTCTACTATTGTAAAGCCTATGTCTTGACATACTCACCTATATATAGTTTGTAGATATGAGTAGTCAAGTATAAGATTCCACCTATGCTCCAACATATAGGAATTTATATGCCTTCAATAGCCTATTTTAGGTTTAGATATATTTTTAAAATCCGATATAATGGTATGACGCACCAGTTGACAGTAAAGATTTTTTTTGTGTGTGTGCGAGTTTCAGAGTTTTAGTTCTTAATTTTATACCTTGCACAAAGGGCATGGAGACTAGCGAAGGATTAAGAGCACAAACTGGCTTGCAGAAGCAACTTCATGAACAACTGGAGGTACGTATATTCTTTCAAAAAAACAAGATGCTATATTTTTATTGGGAACTTCTAAGAGAAGACATACTGGCTTTCATCTATTTTGTTAATGTGGGTTCTCTTAAATCCCCCTCCACAGATCCAAAGAAAGCCGCAGTTGCAAGTACAAGAACACAGCAAGTACCTTGAGATGATAATTGCGAAGCAGGGTGAGAACCTAAAACATCTTGGAGCATTACCAAGATTTCCCGATTTGCCCACGCAGGATTTGGATAGTAACAAAGCATGTGAAGAACGAATAGTAGGCACAGATTCAGCAGAAGAGAGTTATTGAGAAAATGAATGGCCACATATCAATTATTGGTAATTATAAAACAAAAGAACTTTATACTACCTGGCTGGCTGCAGAAAGTGAGAATCGGAGTCTGATTTTATTCAGACAAGAGTCTATCATTGGCTGCATAAAGTGAGAATCAGATCCCAATCTTATCCATACTTGTATGCTTTTGGATTTCTTGCTGAGGCGGCCTTTTTTAGGCACTGTGTTATTGTGAGTTGCTTTGCCTCTCAGATTTTGGGTTTGGAAGATACAAAGCGTTCTTTTTTAATGTGACAAAGTATGATTATGTTGTAGTTATACTAAGCTTATGATTCATCAATTTCAATGCCATCCTTGATTGGCGTGTTTCCTCTTTGATGTTGTACACTCGTATGCTTTGTGTTTACCTTTGCATCTGCCACTCACTTCCCTGTAAACGCTGCAAGGGAAACATTACCCACTCTATTCTCGGTACCCTTTCTCCTATATCAAAATAAGCTACTATGAGCAACACAACATAGTGATGGAATTTATGAGTACTTAATTTGCAATACTACTGGATCCAATCCAACACAAGTGCAATGTGATTTCTACATATGAGTTGATAGCTTCCTAGAGAAACAGGCAAACTGCAACATGGCATGTCACACCGGAATTGGGTTGATCGGGCTGCCTGACAAGTCCTCTTGTAGGGCTAAAGAAACTGTAGCCAGATGGGGCTAGAAAACGCCATCTTCCTCTTCAGTTCTTGGCACATGGCAGCGCCGTCGACGAGCATCCTAGGTGCTACAATCGCGCTGCCGGTGGTGTGCAGATTGTAGCGCAACCCTTGCTTGATCTTTCAATATTTTCCCGAGAAATGAAGTAAAAAAAACATAGTGCGCTATCTTAGCAATTGATAGGGGGAAAGCAATAAGTGAGAAGGACAAGACAGTAAGCTAAGGAGGCGTTTCTTACTTTCTTGATGTGTATGCTTGCACTTGCTTCTTGTACTGCATCTGCATACATGCATATTGCTAGCTACGATATAAACTGGTATTATTATTATCTCTACTACTTACAAATTGTAGTTGGTAGTCGTCTGTCCTCCCCATCCTCCCACTCATGTTCCTGTCTACTGACATATGGGTCACGTTATCGGTAAACTATCTCATTGTATCGTGCGATCTTTGCTCCTCCTCTCCCGGTGTGGCATCGCCTGCGACACCGCATGCGCTTCGTTCTCCTCTCCACCCTCACCGCCATCCCTGCTCTTCTGCTCTGCTCCACGTGCCTTGACGAATTGAGATATATTATATCTACTTAATTGATATTGTTCGTTGCAATGTACGTGCACTTAACTATACCTACCAAAACTGATTATAATGCTCAGGAATTATATGTGTGCTAAGCACATTGCTCAGAAATCATTTATGCAAAGTATGAGTTTCCGTTGCAATGCACGGATACATGACTAGTACAAAAGGAACCTCTAAAAAAAGATTATGCGAAAGGAAAAGACACAAAAATTTTCGCCTTTCGTTAAGAAAAGAGAGAAAATAAACCTGGATGTCATTTCCGCCAATTTGATCGAACAAAGACTTCTATAAGGATGACATGGCAGTGGAGAGACAACAGGGTACACATATTATCCCAATCTTAGAAATTGGATGGAAAGGCGATCAGTGGTGGTCTGGTGAATAGTATTGGCTCTGGCATGCAAATTACGAGGCACTGTGTGGGGGCAAAGAGGAGAGTAGATAGCAATGGGGCACAACAAAGGCACTTGTTGGAGGCTGGGTCGCTACTGGTTTGAAAAAGGATTAAGTGTATTGTTCGTCCTTGAACTCTTGACCTAGTTTAATGTTCATTCCTCAATTGCAATACCGGATGAAACACATTCTCCAAGTGTCAATACCGTGCAAAAAAAAACCATCGGTTATTTCTTTTGGGGGTTGTTTCATGCCACATGGAAAAAAGAAACTTTTCCCCGTGACACCAGGGCATCCACGCTGGCGAATCGTTGACTCAGTCGCTCGACTAAAAGAGGTCGTGCTCCTGTGAACACCTCTCTCTCTCTCCCGACAATAAGAAATCCCCAAAGTCCTCCCCCAACCTAAGCTCCCTACGCGTAGATCCCCCTCACTGGAGAGGATAGACCCCAAGCCAGTGGACAGACTACGCTGGCGACATCAGTGACGCACGAGGACTGGGAATGAACCCTAGTGAGTTCTTCATTCTTAGATCTGGCATGATTTGTGGCTTGTCTCGCGCTATTAATTAGGGTGTTTTGTGGCCACCAAGTTCGTTTAATGTTTTGGATAGGGTAGTGTAGTAATAGTTGGTTGTTAATTTGCATGCAGGTATCATTTGATTTAGCAATGGATAATTTGAAAAAGCTAAAGGTTAGGTTCCCTTACAGTGGTGATTTCTTTGATGATGGGAAGAGATTGCATTATTGCGGAGGAGGAGAGGGCATGTCTTACATAGATCGTGATAAGTTGTCATTGCCCAAGGTGAAAGGCCATTTGAAGGACCATTGTGAGGAAGTTGAATTGGTACTCATGCGCTAGGTTTTTCCTGGCAAAGATTTTAAGAATGGACTAAGGGTGCTAACAGATGACAAGGCCTGCCAGACCATGGCTGATTGTATCACTGATGGGGGTGTTGTGGATATCTTTGTGGAGGTAGTGGGAGTTTATGCTGCCTCAGATGGTGTGGGTGACAAAGAACATGAATGCAGTGATTGGGAAGACGAGGTTGAAGCTTGGCTACAGACAGATGATGATGAGGTTGTGTCAAATAATGTTAGCAAAGAGGTGGAGGTGATACAAATGTCACCAGTTGAGACTTGAGACTAAAAAGGATATTGCTTGCAAGAAGTTCTACAGTGCACTGCCTGATAGGAAGGGGAAGGGAAAGGTTGGCATAGCTGAAGCAGCCCCTAAAGATGGAGGAAATGAGGATCACTCCAGTTCAAACAGTGACTATCTGCATGGAGATGTTGAGATCTCAGAGGATGATGAGGAAGCTGCTAAGAACAAGAAGAGATATAAATAATTCAACAAGCTGAAGTCAGGAGACTCTTTTGTCCAGGCTGGGCAATTAGTGGCCATTGATGAGTCTAAAGTAGACAAGTTGGGAAAAGGACAAGAGGGTAGTGACACTTCTTATTTTTCTGAGAGTGAGGAAGAGGACAGCTATGAGGAAGGAGGTAGTGATGGTGAGTTACTGAGGAAGAAACCAAAGTACCATATGTATGACCCAAAAGCAAGTCTTCCTACATTTAGCTTAGGCATGACCTTTAGCTGCAAGGACCTTTTCATTCAAGCAGTTACACAATACGGACTAGTTAGGAGACATTTTATTACATTTCCTGTCGATGGTTTAGTGTCGATCTTATGAATGAATGTTAGGGCCTCTCCTAAAGCGAAACCACACAGAAAAGGATACAAGAATTTTATACAGGTTCATGCCTTCTCCTGATAGAATAATAACTCTACTCATGTGTTATTATATTGATTGTGTTTACAACAGGGAGAAAGTCACTAAAACTAGGGCTTAATGATTTCTGTCTCTCGTTCAGCTCGTCGAATCCTTTGATCCTCTTCTCGATATATAGCGCATGAAGGGGTGGCAGTTATCCACGTCAAGAGGCTCCTTGTCGTTTGATGCAATGTGCACGTTTAAGGGTAGTTATTGTCAGAGATATATCCCCCACGTCGCCTTGCGGTTATGTCAGATACATAGGTTTAATACATGCAATTATATCAGGAATAACGACGCATATTAATTACCGCGTGTATTAAACACAACGCACAAATATTCCTAGTAGATTTGGCTCACATGTCTGTAGGCTTTATCGACCATAGGGTGATTGTAGTTAACCTGGTCGTAATAAGACTTATGACCATGAGGTGATCGTAGTAGGACTTCCGATCAATAGGTGGTCGTAGAAGAACTTACGACCATGAAGTGATCGTAGTAGGACTTACGACCATATAGGGTGGTCGTAGAATAGCTTACGACCACTAGGTGTGTATGATCTCCCTCATCGTTAATATTGAGGGGTACCTTTGAAAGTTGTGTAAGCAATATTATTATCTATAATAATAAATATTATAAATAAATAATCTAATTAATTGAGGATTCTTATATCCTCGTCATTTCCTAAGAATGACAACTTTAAGGGTTAAGGCTAAATGTCAATGGCCAAAGTGTCCTAGGGTCATCCTGTTGTCAAATAACAATGAGACGGGGCAATTTGGCAAGTCAGTAGTTTCAAGGATGAGCACACATGCCTCCCAAGAAGGGACAACAAGCTTGTCACTTCGAGGAGAATATCTGAAAAGTTTGAGAGTACCATCATGGCAAACCCAACCTAGAAGCTTGAACACATGAAGCAAGCAATAGAATGACAACTTTAAGGGTTAAGGCTAAATGTCAATGGCCAAAGTGTCCTAGGGTCATCCTGTTGTCAAATAACAGTAGGACAGACGGCTGGCAAGTCAGTAGTTTCAAGGATGAGCACACATGCCTCCCAAGAAGGGACAACAAGCTTGTCACTTCGAGGAGAATATCTGAAAAGTTTGAGAGTACCATCATGGCAAACCCAACCTAGAAGCTTGAACACATGAAGCAAGCAATTTAGGAACAAATGCATGCTGATGTGAGCATTGCTAGGTGCAAAAGAGCTAAGTCGTTTGTCATGCAGAAGATGTTAGACTCCAAGAAGGAAGAGTCCGATAGGGTCTTTGACTATCAGATGGAGCTTCTTAGGAGCAATCCAGGCGGCATAGTGGTGGTTAAGCTTCATCCAGATGTGACAGAAGCATTATTTCAAAGGATGTTCATACGTTTGGATGCTTGCATAAGAGGTTTCCTAGCTGGGTGTAGGAAAGTGATAGGTTTGGATGGTTGTTTCTTGAAAGGTCCAACCAATGCAGAGCTAATTTGTGCAATGTGCATAGATGCAAACAATCAGATGTACCCCATAGCATGGGTTGTAGTTGAGAAGGAAACCAATGAATCATGGGACTGGTTCTGTGGGATTTTCTCCAGAGATATAGAAATTGGAGATGGTGATGGATGGATTATCATCTTAGATCAACAAAAAGTAAGTGACATTACTTGACCAATACTTAACCATTTGTCTTAGATCACATGACTAGTACTTAACAATTTGTTTGTTGTAGGGTCTACTAAATGCTATGCAATATTGGGTACCCAAAGCTAAGCATAGGATGTGTGCAAGACACATCTATGTCAACTTTAGAAAGACTTATAAGGACAAAGTTCGGTAGAAGAAATTTTGGATGCGTGCCAAAGCTCCATATGTAAATATTTTCAACCACCATAGGGCAAATCTTGCAAAGGATACCCCTGAATGTGCTAATGCAATCATGAGGACATATCCACGGCATTGGAGCAAGGCATGGTTCAAGAAAATGCATGGCAGTCCAAAGAAAGATAGGAAGAGAGCTAAATGAGAAGTCTAAAGGAACTAGAATGTATAAGGTTGGCATAATCATTAGGTATAGGCTCTGCAAGGGGATTGGACATAATATGTCTAGCTGTGAGAGGAGAAATGGCCAAGCACAGCAAACCTCAGGGGCCAGCCAGGGTCAACAAGCTCATTCTGTAAGTGTTGGCAACTTTGCACCAGCTGCCCCTGCTCCATGGTAATATGCACTACAATTAATATATTGTTTATTACATAGTTTATGCACATGACATAGTTATACACATCTGACATTGCAGGATGTGATTCCTGGTTCACAGCAAAGCTATACAAATATAGCCAAGAGAAAGGCTAGGTCAAATGCTAACTATCCACCAGCTCAAACCAAAAGGAGTTGCATTGGGGTAGGAATCTTGTACTTAAAGAGGACGGGGACAACTATTCAGAACGTGGGTTCATCTGCAAATTCCATAACTTGATTTTTTTTTTATTACTTTCATTTGACAAACTACTAACCTCTAGTTGAAAACATATGTACCTACAACCTGGCATGCCAAATCAGTGGATCATCAGAACCTCTGCTACTGCCAAAGTCGGTACAATTAATGATGGTTCTGCTACTACGAACTAGGAGGCAACTATGGCATTTGTAAGGGCAAAGTCATGTGAGAACATCCAAGTGACCACTGGTTCTGCTTTTGATCAAGCCAAAGCCAAGGCACCTCCCTGCCAAAAGAAGAAGCTAACCCCAAACAAGAGGAAGCAAAGTTGTAGTTCAAAGCTTGCAAAGTTTCTAGGTATGCGAACTAATCAGTGTTGTTATCTCAAGCTATGCCATTGCCAGACTTGTAATTTTCAAAATTATGGCTTTTTTATGTGCGGTCATGTAATTGTCTGACTTGTGGCTTGTATGGTGTTATGTAATTTTTAAACTTGTGCCTTTGTAATGTTCAAGTATTGCCAAACGTCTGGCTCATGTTATGTCCCTTTGTAATGTTCAAGTATTGCCAAACTTCTGGCTCATGTTATGTCATTCCCAAACTTATGATATCCATTTTTTTGTTAACTACTTTGTGTTCTGCTTGTCAAGTATTGTCAGTTCTGCTTGGACAGTGGTGGTTGTGGATGAAGAGATGTATGTTTCAATATTTGGTTTTGACCTCCATCCTGAGTACTAACTATTAAATGTTTGACTACTTGCTGAAATAGGCTGGATGTTTACATGTACATAATCTTGTTTTGCCAGAGAGGCCAAACTTATGACATACACATACCGCATGACAGAAAATGGAAAATGCACATACCAGAAACAAGAACAATAGCATTCTCCTAATCTTGTTTGACTGCTTGGTGAAACAGGTTGGAAAATGGAAAATACCCCACATTTATAAGTTGAACAATATCTCACATGACAAAAAATAGAAAACAGGGAAACATTCAAATATTACCAAACTTGTGCCATACACATACCAGAAACTACTAGAAAATGCACAACATGATAACATTCATCACAAATAATAGGATTCCCCAAATTCATAACCAACATTCATGCATTATGAAGGAGATTATAGGATTGGGAAATTTCAATTTCATGCCATACTCATAGTACTAAGGATCCTAGCACAGAAAAAGCACCAAACAAGAACAATAGCTCTATCCTCTGTTTCTCCAGCTGTGCTACCCTACCAGCGAGTCCAACCAGTGAAGCTTCATTTTCCCTCAAATTGGCGGTCAGTGCTACAACATATTCTCCATGCCTCGACTTAACCTCACTCAACTCTTGTCTTGCATCGGCAATGCCTCCACTAAACTCACCGTTATCCTTCCTCAAAGCCCTAACAACATCGCGCAAGTCCAGTAGAAGCTGCCTCAAGAACGGGGTTGTCTCATCATCGCACCATGCCCAAAACTTGCAGTCTCCAGCCTTCAAATACCAATCACAAATTAGAACAGCCTAAAAAAATAAACCGGCCAATTAGCGAGGAAGACTTACCTGAGATCGCATGCATGTCATGTACCTTCGTGTCGAGTTAGAGTCGCTCCATGATATCCACAGACCAACGTTCTCCCCGCAGTGGTAATGGATAGTTGGAGCATACTCCAGTGATTGCTCTCTGTATAGGATAGACAATGTGGAGGGACCACGAATTGCGCCGATGGAGGGTAGACTCGATACCGCCGACCTCATGCTTCCTCTAGTCATCGCCAACCATGAGCTCCCAGAGTTGGCCATGGCGCCGCTTCTAGTTATCGGGCACCACTCTTCAAACCCTAAACTCCTTTGACGCTGAGAGAGAGCGAGAAAGAGATAGAGAGAGAGAGAGCGGCGACGTTGCATTCTACAAAGGGTAAGTTGGGACCTAATCCAAGTTAGTGGCAACGGTGGAAAGGTTTTTTTTCCACGTGGCATGAAACAACCCTCAAAAGGAATAAATGACATTTTTGCACGGTACTTACACTTGGAGTATGTGTTTCATCTAGTATTGCAATTGAGGGACAAATATTAGACTAGGTCAAGAGTTCAGGGACAAACAATGTACTTAATCCTTCGAAAAATAGGGTAAGATGTTAGGAACGAGGGTTGCATAAAGGAGTCTACGTGCTGAGAGTGGCACTGAATACGAGGGAAGTGGCAGCGAGGAAATTGTTTGGTAGGCTGGACACTACCAATAGCTACGATTGAAAGGGTTCGTGGATGGACAAGGGGTGGCAATGCGATTTAGTTGGAGAGTTTTTGTTGAAGGGTAAAGTGGTAGGGAATGACCAAATGAATAATGTGTGAAGAAAGAGGGGATCGAAATAAATCATATGAGACCTCCTCATCTTTAGATCCTTGCTTGGAATGCTTTCAAACCATTACACGCGTCCATGTAAAAATGTGGTTGATTTATTCTGTCATGTGTCATGAGATTAAAAGGGTCTAAAGGTAATGAGAGCTCATGGGATTTTATTCCACTATTAACCGTTGAATTGGGTTTCATGTATCTTGTTGAATCTTATGTGAACAAGATACATTCCACAGGTGACCCTCGGTTTTAAATGCGAAACAACCCAATAGCCTCTTTCTTAAATAAAGATTGGCCCAATATGTTAATGGTCGAAGAGTCTTCTTGAAAATAGTTGGCGCTATGTTATGTATGGAAACAGACAATACCATAATGAAGCTAGGGTTGTTTTGCATGTGTGCATTTTTCTTCTTGTTTTGCTTCGCCACCTTCAACATTGATATCTGTCACTTCTAACTTTCTCCATGCACAGTTGCACACCTGCAATGCATACACTTGATTCATGGCAATGGAGGTGGAATTCTTCTACAACTTCTACTATTATCGTTAAGCTAGCATCTAAAACTTATCATAATTATGAAGAAACACATTGCAAGTGTCCACATAAGCTTATAGACATAATCAAGTGTTAGTGCCATAAGAATTCCACTTCTTGAGGGATTTAGAATATCATCTTCTCCCAAAGTAAACTATAAAAGTAATGAAGCGACTATTGTACGACATCTGCTTGTGAGCGCATCTACAAAGTCTACCCCTATCACCTTCCAAAACCAAAAGCAAGCGGCCATGAACCTTACTCATGGTTGTGGATGTGAAGCTTATCTATGCCAAAACACCATGGTTGACTGAAAGAAGATGCTAAAACTAGCATTTACCAATGAAACAACATCAATTTACTCCAAAACTTTGAATCCAAGTGTAAAATCCTCATCAGAACTTTGATTTACCCGTAAACATCTTAATTCTCTAAATTTATTTCAAGAACTCAAAGGTATCACACCCAGAATCCCAACTACCAAGACGTGCACCCCTTCATATTACCATACCGCTCCTTCCTTGCAGAAGTTGTGTCAAAAAACCATTGGTTGTGATCCAGCAAGTCACGAGGGACGCGCCCCTTCGCCACGAGGTCCAAGCGAGGGTCCAACAGACGCAGGCCGATCCGCGAGGCTGCCAAGTGGCCACAACACACCAGCTCCATCTATGCCAAGGGCAGCCATGCCACAGTGTGAACAGAGCAACAGAGGGAAGTGTCGAGACTCGAGAGCAAACGCCGCAGATGGCAGCGCCCAATGAGTTCTTCCCCCAAAACCCCAAATTCCCCATCGCCTCTCCTCCATATTACTTGCCCACCCAGAAGCAACTCCATCGCAGCAGCAGGAACCCCGATGGCGAGTAGCATTGGCGGCAGCGGCGGCTGTGGCTCAAGGGCGCGGATACCGGCGGGGCGGGATTGAGGACGCGCAGAAGAGGATGTTGGAGCGAGCGGAGTAGCGGGCGGCGGTCGAGACGGCTAGGGATTTGGCCGGTGTTTCGCAGTCGGGCGGTATGGCACTCTGATTGCCCTCTGCTTGCTTTGCTTGTTGTTTCGGTTCCCGCTCATACATGATTGCGAAGCTCTTATGGTTGCTGTTTAGATACATGTTTTTGTCTGTGATGTTAGATTTATGCAGGGATGATCGATAAGATACGTGAACTGGAGAAGCTTTGCATCTCTGGTGTTGAATCTCTAGTATTTGGCATGAATTTTTTGGTTTGTTTCAGTTGCTTCGAAATGTCGTGGAGGTGATATGGGAACTAGTGTTATCTTTGCAAGTTGATGGGTAGTATTGTATGGGCTCGATGTCGCTATGAATAGGTTTTGGAGCTGCTTAGCAATGTTGTGATGATGGGGGTAAATGAAAAAAATATCACTGATTAGGAGCCATGCCTTATGGACTTAAGTAATGTAGTGCAATTAGTTAGGCATTTACTTAGCCATGCTAATTCTGTCTGGAAAGATCATGTCAATTTTGTTATGGAGCAACCAGTTGGTCATCCTAATGCATGTGGATGATGTAGGCATTGGCAATTAGCCTCCAATCGTGCTTGCTAGAATCTCTAGTGTTACAAGGATGAGAGATTAATGTGCATTAGCAATATTATTAGATTGTTTGCGCTAATTTTGTCGAATGAGATAACAAAGTAGACAAATCGATCAATTGTCAGTCACCTCCATTGTTATTACTATTTACACTCTTCTCATAATCTAGTCACCAACAATGTGGTAGCACTAGTCAAGGATTTAGTCTCACTGTATAACTTAATCAACTTATTGCTTGAGGAGACTAATATTTTGCAAAGATAGGTAGTTCTCCCAGGCTAATGTACTGATACAACGTAGGCATGCTGAATGCATGATGACTTGTTGCTCATGCTTCCGTCAAAATGAAATCACATTATTTTATGAGAGTGGGGATTAGAAAAATGGCAAACACTTTAGTTAAAACAAGCAGTTATGTGAATATGTGGACAGTACAATCATGTATAAATAGTTTTCAGATTATGCTTTTTATTGAGTAACAACTTGCGATTTCGCTTGTATAAATATGAAATATTTATATTTCATAGAGTTGCTTGCAATCATGGCAAGAAGGGTGAGAAAAATTGGAATCATAGATGGCGTAATGAGGTATACTTGATGCATTGACACATTGTGCCCTTGGCTAGATCACTTTTTGTTGGACCGGTATGGCAACAGAGGGAGGTGAATGGTGTCTTCAAATTTTCTCCCAAGTATTTACCTACTCTTCACTCCAATAGCTATGAGAAGCTATGAAGAGCAAGAATAAAAAATTATGAAAATCAAATTGCTACAGTATTTCCCGATCATGAACAGTGCAAAAAAAAACAACACTATTTCAAATCCAAAAATCCATGAAACTTTTGATTCGTAGATCCAAAAGACTTAAAACCTAAACCAAGGCTGGGTAATGACCTTAAGAACCTATCCCAACCAAAAATATTGAAATAACTTAAGAGAAATATAATCTTTTGGTTCATGAAGCTCTGCTGCACCAAAACCGGGTCAAAACCTAAAAATGAGCTAACTCTCAATACAAAGCTCCAAATCACTTGAAATTTGGTATGCACCCTCTCTAGGATGTCAGGAACCTATTTCAATCATCAATTAAGAAAATCATTGCCAAAGTTATCACATTTTCCTGTTTGAGGGAAAGTTGCACAAAAACGGGGCAAAAACCGAAGATGGTGAATATGACTTGTTCGTGGATGGATGATGGACAAGATGGCTCTAGATATATTTCCAGATATCACGGCAAGCAAGAACACCAAATAAATCGAGGCAAAAACACCTGAATCAAGAAATCACTCGGAGAGGCCAAAGAGAGCAAAAACTGGGTTTCTTCATGAACTTGCCATGAAAGTGCCTAGATGGGTAAAGATTGATTTCCAGAGGTTATCTCCATCTCTTACACGTACTTGGCACAACAAGATCAAGAAGGGAAGAGAGATGGGGGGGGAACCAACCAAATCAAGAGCAAATCAATCAACACAAAAAAAAGATTCATGGAGATGAACAAAGATTGATGTATTGCTACTTGAGGATGAGAGTTTTACAGCCACTCCACTTGGAGGACAAGAGAGCACACCATAGCACTCAACCTCTTTCAAACCCTAACCCTAGAACTCATGAACCCTAGGTCTCAAGAGAGAATGATTGAATGGATGACCACAAGTCTCTATTCCAACCCCTTAAATAGATGGACTAACTAGCCGCATCCAACCCTTAGTGGACACTACCCGCTTAGCACAATGGGGGAAACCCGATAACCCCCACGCACAGGTTTTAACTCACACTCTACTCTTATGCACGCTTTTCAAAGCGCATAAGCCCGAATCTGCTAAGTCCTTAGCCTTGATCCAACTTGATCATATCAGCTTCTCCATGACCTAAACCGCCTTTTCAAACGCCGCTCAAGCGCCGCGGTTTTCTTCCGAAGCAGTTTCCGGTATTTTGGTCAAACTACCAAAATACCCTTCCTTGACCCGGTCTTCTCCATCCATTGCAAGCAATCGCCATGTTTACCACGTGTAGATGTGCCACTGGCTTGACGCGCGTCAGCAAGTCTCTCCCGTTCCGGTTCCACCGGACCACGACTTAGTTGGACCGACCAAGCCACATGGTGCAATCCCGCCGTTCGAACTTCCCTTCAACATTTCCCACATTTCCCGTGCTATGCTTGAGATCACCACCTCACCCGACATCTTTGATCGTTCTGGATCTCAGCTCCTCCATGACCTTAGCCTCGATCATTGCCGTTGACCGTGGTTGACTCCAGGCGGCCCTGCACATCAAAAAACAAAAAAAAAACATTTTCGGGCACAATTTCTTCACAACTTAACCTACATTAGCACTAACATGTCTCATGCAACCTATAAACTCTGATAAATTTGCAAATCAATTTTTCGGCCTTCCTAAATTGCAATGGTTCATCACAACTCTGATTCCCTATGGTTTTCATGTGATATATATGTGTGGTTTTGTTTATTTTATATTGCTAATCAATTTGTTTTTTTATTTTTAAAGGAAATGCATTGGATTACTTTTCTTCCAATCTTTTTTGCCATAGTGCCACAGTTATCATTTGAGTATCAAGTAAAACCGGGATCTCTACCAAATAAGAAGCAACTGAAATCTTGAGGCCTTGTTTTCTTAGTAGGACTGAAGGCTTTAAATATTAATGGTTTCATATCTTGTAATCATATTTCCCTCAAATAATGTTGTCAGGTCCTTGCTAGAAAAAAGTTACAGATGAGGGTTTCGACTAGCAAGAGCCCCATTTGTGCTGCTTTAGTAAAGTCTTTACTTCCACTGACATACTATGGCAGAGGTATTGCTGTCCATTAATGTTCCCTCTTATTGACTGAAACATGTACATGTTGTTGCACAGGCCCAAGTATTTATCTGCTCTGGCATGGAGAGCAAAGACTTCTCATAGCATTATCAGTATACCAATTATTATGCTATCAGTAGGGTGCATAGGAAAACCTGGTGGTAAACAGCCTGTCACTGCTCATATTGGACTGGATAAGTGCCCCCCCGGCCGAAAAAAGCCAATTTGGTCGTAGTTCAAATTTAAAGTTTTATTTATATCTTAAAAAACTACTAAGTGGTAACATATGACTGGTTGCTGCCACACACACACAAGCACAAAAAAATAATGACACTGAAATGTCATGCTACTGGTGGTGGCAACCCTTTCAGCATGTTACTGGTTCCCACGACCAACCGGGCAGAAATTGCTACTACGCTGCTGGTGTGATTTGGTCCAGTATTAGTTTGTAACTATATCAAGGTTGGAAACCATATTTTGGTGAATTCAAAGTTTAAAACCGTACTGGTTAAACTAAACTGCTTTAATGAATCATGACAATATACTCCGGTATAGACCAGTATGAATTATGTGATGAATGGGCTCTGAAGAGCATTTAATTATGAGATGAATGGGCTCTGTGAGAAGTGATTGATAAGAGGTGGCCTTAACACATCTGTAGAGCATATGATGGGTACAATACCTATGAAGAGCTATTTTGTTCATGTATCCTCTAGAAGTCTAGAGAACACACACTTTCTAGTTTGCTGCAAAAACAACTGTGGTGGTAGGGACTGCTTAATTTTGTTTTTCTTTGTTCAAAATCTGACCTACTTTCATTCCTGAACGGGAGAAGAAACCGGCTTGTTTTCATCTTTCACTAAGTATATTTAGCAGTATCTTCATGGACTCATAGGTGAAATAGGTGTTTTTCTCTCCACAATGTGGCATGTTGGTGGTAGGGGCTTTGGTTCTGTGCTCCTTTTTTTAATGGAAAAAAGGAAGAACTGGTATGGCCACTGTCTGTAATTCAGATTGGGCAACTTCAGGATAGGCAAAGCTTGACAGAGCACGAACGATCCGCTTTTAGTTTGTTTATCTGTTAAGGCATTTTGTTCCTCCATCGCTCTTAATGGTCTTTTGCAACTTTGCTGTATGATCTTGCATGGATGATTACGCAAAACACATATGTTATTATCATGGTGAATATCATGGTAGGTGTAAGTTTGTAACTTATAAGGCATTTTCCTCCACTGTCAAATGGTAATGCCTTTCATGGATGTTATCTTGATGCATGTCAGGTATTGTGGGAGTGGAGCTATGTGATAAGAAGCACTATTCGTGAATGGTTACTGATTGTAAAGTTGTAATACATGAGCTTTCTTTGTTCACTCTTCTCTTCCTCATTGGTTGATTTAGGGATGTTGAATTGTAAATTGTATGCTATATTTGGTTTCTACTCAATAGTTTGGAAATGCAAGACAATCATGCCCAGAGTTCAGGTCTTCATCATCTGATCGATCACCCACTATATGCCTGCAGAATCTCTAGAGCAGATGGATTTTGTCCAAGATTTCACAAGGGATCTGACAAGCACCTCTTCGTCCTATGTAAATTTGGGAGTGGTTTGGTTCACTTCTATGGGTCTCCTTAGCCCTTAGTGATCTCCCTGAATTCTCCTCTGTCGTATGCTCCGATTGCTTAACCATTTACTTGGTATTCTTTCTAACGAATTTCGTAGCACCCCTTCCTTCATTATTCTCAGATTTCTTTGGAAGGCAAGGAATGGCCAGCTATTATTGACAAGTCACAGGATGGTATATGTATCTTGTTCTGCAGCAAGCGTCCGTATTGCAGGCAGCTGAAGAGCAGTATTTACACCCAAATCAGCGGCATGGACCTCCTACTTGCCTCCTATTGATCGTAACCTTAAGTTTCTTGCAGGTTGCCTTCTCCGATGGATTGAGATGCTTCATGGATACATGACACTGCAGGTATAGGAGTTTTCATAAATTATCCTATGTCACGGGCGATTGCTCACAGGGGTCAATCTCCTCTTGATTCTGAAATTTTAGCTTCTGTTTCTTGCAGTTCATTTCTCTGACAATGAAACCTTAGAGCAACTAGAAGCAATGACTTCGACAAAATATTCATGCCGTTGGAATATCAAGCCTGCTCTTTCTACAATCTTCAGCTTGTGTGACCAGCTTCTCTCACATCCCTACTCAATAATGTGGCAGATTGTTTAGCAAAAGGAGAATGCATCTAAGCAAAATTAGTTTAAAGTTTGGACAGCTGGCGTGCGTGCATTAACCTCGTCGTTCTATATGGTTTGAACTACCTGAAGTTGGCCAAATTATCACCGGCTAAAATATGTACTGTGCTCTCTTGTGCTCATGAAAGTGTGAAAAGTACGCATGTGCCCTCCAGCTATTACTAAATGTGTATATATGATGCACCCAATGTGCATTTGGTTGATAGATACGAGTGAAGCCGTATCCCGATAGACTTGCATGATGACGGGAAACCCAAATTTTCACTCGGAGTCACCGACCGATACTACTTCCTCTAGCAAGCGTTATGCCACCAGGCAGTCTCCATCGAATATTCCCGTGTGATTTTAGAAACACGCGGGTCTCCTAAACCCTCCTTTTATTTATTTATTTATTTTTGGAATATATACGTAATAAGCACATGCGATAGTTAGCCGAACCCATCGTCATGAACAATGTAAAAACAATGAACAAGCCGATGTGCCAGTAATTCATTTTAATGGAACACCATTGAATCTGTCCTTCAAATGTTAGCCGCTGTGATGTTGCGTGTGCCTTTCTGAATGGATCAAGCAACGCTGATGCACGCACCGCTGGGCAATCCAGTGTCTTAATTGAAAGATGCCTGCAACGGCTCAGAACAGATGGCGAGTTCTCAGCCATATACGGCATATATATACGGCGTGGGCCGTACACACACATCGACTTGACTGCTCCTGAATCTGACGCCATCGAAATGTATGCGAGATACGCTAACACGTACACGGGGCGAGCAGCCTGGGATATATTCGGTGGGCCCGCCAAAATCTTCTCGTATGGGCCAACATTACACGCGACGCCAATGGTTGTCTTTCCCTGTTACCTTAGAGTAGAGTATATTATTTGAACATATGGCGTCAACTCATACAACTAAACCTATGCTGTTTAATTTGACAACTTCAACGTCTTTACTAATCTAACATCGTCCCTAATGTAGGGAAGTTAAAGCTTTGAGTCCTAAGGTAGAGAAATTGAACAAGTATTCTATTCATGTTCTGACAACTCAGCAGCCAGTTCAAACTAACGCATGGCACCGTAGTAAAAATGCTCTAAACTAGAAGTTCTTGGTTGCTGGCTTGCTATAAAATGGGATTAAAACTGGACAATCACATATAATAAGCTCTATCTACGAAGACAGGTACTAATTTAGTATCATGATTAACATGGAAAATTAACATTCAATGGAGTGAATGTCTGATGGCAGAGTAGCATTGGAGAATTTTTACGTATTTTTAGCACCGTGGGCCCAAGAAGACGCAATTGCTCGTCGAATTCCAAAATGAAGAAATACGTCGAAACCGGCACGCCAAACCGTGTTTACGCGGCAGCAGGTGGAGACGTCAAGTGGGAGCGCAGGGCTAACGACTTGGACCCGGTAGCGCAAACGAGCTGGAGACGTTTTGTCCGGATTTCCACTCCACTCCGCACCGCGCGCTCCCAACCACACCGCCCGTCCCGCCGGCTATCATCACAGTATAACTCGCCCAAAAAGAAAAAAACAAACGACTAAGTGCCGGCGTCGCCGGGCAATCCCGTCCACGCTTCCAGCCTCCACCTGGCGCCGCGCCGTTCGCGTGGGGCTCCGGGCCTACGCGCCATCCGACGACTGATTTGGAGAGGCGGCACGTAGAGGACGCAGCAGTCTCTCTCACTTTACTTTTCCTTTTCCCTTTCCTTTTTCTTTTTTCGGCGAGTCTCACTCGTTGGCTTCTCTCTCTCCCCTCCCATCTTTTCTCACGGCTTATAAATAATTTCACGACCTCGCGACGTACGTTGCTACGCATCCGCCAGCTGTGCGGCGGGGCCTACCGGACGTGTTTATCTGGTGCGCTCTCTGCGTATGAGTCTGCTGATTTGGTTTGCGCAAATGCGGCCGGATTTTATTTAATTAGCGCCACGTCAAAGTCCAAACCAGGTGCAGGATTTTATTTAATTAGCGCCGTGTCCAAAGTCCAAACCAAGTGCGTGGAGCAGGTGCAGCCCACCAGTCCAACTCCACCTCGGCACCATAAATTCCTTCCGCAATAATTGCGTCTCCAAAGTGGGGTGCATCCTAGCTGCCGCTCGAAAATGCGCCATCCACATGATACAGCGTACCATGCGGCTGGATGTTAGGTAGGCAGCTGTCTTGTCGTCATTCATATTTAGATTTTGTTTATTTCAAATTAAAATATTAAATGTTGCTATTACTTATATTTTTGCACAATATTTCAAATTAACTTATTCGCAACGATAAAACACCAAACTTGCTATTAGTGTATCAGATTATCGGCGGCTCATCTAACTTGGCCTAGCAAGGATCAGCAAGAGCTAAAAGCATTTTTTTTTGCAAAAAGCTTGCCTATATGGCCAACCTTTTTGTTTTACTTAGTTTAGTCCAGTTTAGCATAGAAAGAATATTTTTATTTTTGGTATTATTTTGCCACTTCCCATCAGACTTGTGGGTTGTAGTGAGAGATGATAAACGTTAAAATCTATTGTTGATTTTTGGCAACAAATATTTAGATTCAATTATCTTTGATAGTTCATGTCTAATCTAGATATCGAAAAAAAAACCTCGTAAGATAAACAATGAAAGACGTTATGTTTGCTTCAATCTTTTGTAGTAAAACATTTATAGATTAAAAAAACAGTTTGAATAGCCAAGCAAATAATTACCAAAAATCGTTGGCTCTCGTCCGTGTAAGTCTAGCATGTAGTCCTAGCTCTTATCTTCGTCGTTCCGGAAATTTTATTTTACCACCCACGTGAGCCACGCTTCGGTTTCCGTGGTTTAGCTCTTCTAGAATCAAAACATACACGTCACATTAGTACGCACCGCGTTGCAACGCTAGAACCAGAGTGGCCTCATGGAACGGGAAGGATATGCTTATTCTGTCCACGTCTGTTTTAATTGGGGGCACCAATCGCCAATGCACCATTAAGTATTGTTTTTCTTTTCTCCCTTCCAGCGTCTGCAATCTGGTACAGTATATCAATCACGTACTGAGCTGACTGCGCGTTTACCAATGACGGGCGGTGCTATGGATTCGCATCGGCCGTCATTCCTACGGAAATGTCATCGATGAACAGTATAATGATATTAGGAAGATCTGAACCGTTGGATCGGGAAAAGATAGATCGATCTCTCGCTTCTGATATAGTGAATACCACGCCATGCTTGATTTGCAAAGCGATGATTCGTGAACGATGCCTTATGACCAGTTGTTTTTGCTACGGTGTTTTGATCCCGTCTGTTGTTTTCTGATCCAACGGATGTTACGCAATGTCATGGAACTATTCATCTGTGACATTGCTTAGTAATGTCAGAGGATTCGTTTCCAGTGGCCATAGCTCATAAAAAAGAATCATGTAAAGCACATGTTTATGGAGAATTTTTTCCAAATATTATTATTTTTCAAAAAAAATTACAAAACTAAATAGTCGCCCCAAAAAATTACAAAACTAGATCATGTCGTCATTCCAACTGGCGACAGGGACCCTGTTTACTCCTTGTCGATAGGGATCCATCTATATAAACCTCAAAAAATCAGTAGAAATATCATTTTAATTCCAGAAAAAACAGAAGAGAGGAGGAGAGGGAGAGAAGAAAGGTAGCGAAGCTCTACCAGTTCGTCGCGGAGGAGAGAGACGGAGCATCAGATCCGGTCGGCCATCTTGTGGGTACAGATTTCTGTAACTTGGTACATTATGTCAAAACCTTGTCGGTTAGCAAACAAAAATAGCGACATGGAATTCAATTGATTAGATAATTTTTAATCAAATTATGTAGTACATCATTTGGGCTGTGTATAGTCTAGTTCATCGTGCACATATTATGAATGTTCCAGCACTCGAACGATTTAGGATAAATCTGCAGAAATAGGAAGACGCCTATTACAAACCTGTAAAAATTGTAGAGTAGCTAAGTAGGATAGATAGATGGCAATTATTTTGTTAATGTCGCTTCTTATTACCTTATGTACTTGTTTCGTAGTCTTTACAATGTATGCACTGAATTTTCAAGTATGGCAGACCCAGGACACGTTGCGTAGTGGTCGTACAAGTTGCTTGACCCAGTAATTGACGCGCATCACCGTAGCCGCCTCAGTACCATCCTCCCCAGGAGGGCGAGGCAGCGATTGAGCTTGGCGCGTTGCGGCTGTGCACGCCCATCAGGGCATGGAGGGTGAACCCATGCTGGGTTCCGAGGTACGTGCCGCAGCGATCTTCGTGTACTCATTTGCAGGCTAACTACTTCGGGTGGACTAACGTTTGTTCGCAACCTTACCCAACGCAGGTTGAAGGCGGCAGGCCTCCTTCTGCTGATGAGGATGGTTGAGGCGGCATGGGAGTGTCCAGGTGCTTTCCATACAACCGGTGCCTACTGACGTCGTTGGTTGACCGTTGCAGGCCAGAGACGCACACATTTCACCTTTCGTGCAAGGAGATGGCGCCGACCCTTCAAGACATCACCTACCTGACAGGGTTGTCTTGTGTTGGCTTCCCTCTGACGGCATACAACATCCAGGCCACGTGGTGCACGGAGCTCCTAGCGAGGTTCCAGGGGGTGCTACAGCCGGACAGCGGGTACAAGAAGTTCGACAGCACCCACGGGCCGACGCTGAGGTGGATCCGTCCATAAGTCTTCATAAATATTATCCTCCCGTCAAATCATTTGTGAACCTTCCTGACGTGTATATCACAGTGCACCATGTACGCTCATCTACTCTTGCCAGGGGCACAGTCACCAATTGGAAATAACACAAATCTATCCCTTCGGGGCCCTCAAGAATAGTCTCCTAACCGTAGTAAATTTTGAAATTAGTGACGCCCGACATATTTGACGCATTGCACCATAAAGAATATTTTCATGATTAACCACATATCTCAAACTAAACTACCCACCAAAAAGTATTATGTATAACATACTGCACTACGTAATCGTACATCTAAAACTAAACAATCCATTCAGTTAAAAAAATACCTAACAGGTGGACGACTGGACGAGCAGCGCTTCACTAGCTTCTCTCCTCCCCTCTACTCCTCTCCCTTCCATCCTCTTCTTTTTTTCTGAATAAAAGTGAGTTTTACCCGAATTTTAGGGTTTCAAGGGTCTTTTATAGGGGTGAGTGTGTCCCTGTCGTCAGTTGAACTGACGACAGGGAGCTCTGGGGACTGTTTTAGACTGTTGAGCCCCGTGTAGCCAGGGACTAGGCCCATGTCGTCCATTGAACTAGCGATAGGAGCCTATCGCCATTTCAAACGGCGAGAGGAGCCTAGTTTTGTAATTATTTTTTTACTATTTATTTTTGTAATTATCTTTTAAAATAATATTATTTTTAAAAATCTGCATATATATATACTCTTTGTTTAAGAACATATAACGTTTTTGACATCGATATGGTTTTCAATATGCAACTTTGACGATTATTTTTATATACGAATATATTCATAAAATAATATAAAACTATTATATTATGCAAATATTGCTAACGACCAATCTAATGATATCATTTTCACATGACCAATTCAAAAGTTTTTAAATATTAGTGTTGAAGTTAAGAAAGTTTGATGGTACGCTTTATAAAACATCATATATTTCTGAACAAGGAGTACAAATGTTCATCAAGATTAAACATAAACAACCAAGATTGATCCAAAAGGTCATTCATTTTTAAGGACATTTGTACATGGTCCTAACTGCGAAAATCAAACATGAGATAACTTACATATGAAAATTAAAACAGATCTTTTGTGTAAAGACAATGTCCTAGTTGGGACCATAGCAACATATTCTCGCTAGAAAGTTGTAGGGATAGATAGACGATAGATATGTTGCACTCTCTCTGACCCGTGACCGGCCGAACGAGGTGACGTGTCACGTGGACATCGCGTCCGTTCGGTGACTGTGCGGATGGAGCTTCAGATTTGCTATTTCGTTGCTACAATCACTACTTCCGTAATAAAATGTCGCAAATGTGCTATTTGCACCAATGATTCCTCAACATTATGCACTCTATAGCATGTAACAGGTGATGTTTCCGGTATTATGTGGCCACATGATCCACTAAAGTTTCGTAGGAAACCAATTGAGTTATGTAAATTTGCATAAGTACTTGAAACTAGCACGGTGGCTTGTGCATTTGCGCAGCTAGATTTGTTTCAAAGTTTGTAGTATCAAATGATATAACTTAAATAGTTGAGAATATATTTACATATCTTGTAGACTATTCAGAATTTTAATACATTATAAATGGCAATAGAAGCTTGAAGGAAAATACAACTTGAGGAACGAAATTGAAGTATGAGTTTGACAGAGGAAAATCATTGACCACAATAAGTTGTTGGGGTTCTTAGAAACGTAACCACTCTTTATTATGCATGGATTCGTGTAGCTGCATGACCCTATTCTTCCTCCATTAGTTACTCTTTTCCAAAATGTAAGCATGCACATATACTGCTATTTAATCTAAGCAACATGTTGATTATGTGTTCGTCAAATTATATTATTAGTTTATATGGTATTAAAGTACCTTTATCACGCATACATCGATGCACCGTCAGTGATCTACATTGAACTTATCTTTCCTCACACGTCGGCTGCCCCCACTGAACCCTGTGTCTTTTATCTATTCTTGCTGCCACAACTTTTCTACTTCAACCTTGAACAACAAGCCCAATTCTTGACTGATCTCTCTCAGCTGTCATCCCTTCCAATGCAATACGCTATCACATAATTATCTTCTACTTCTATCCAATAATTGCTTAATGCTGACTACTGCACACCAAACACACATACACGTGCAATCGTCGCCGATCCCTGCCGAGGACACCCGCTATTCTCTCTCCGGTGGCTTATGCAGAAGACATTTGTCTATCAAATAGGTTCAAATAGGGCATAATCTAGAAGCATATGTAGACGATCTCATTGTAAAGAGCACAAAAAGCTTTGATCACTTGTCTGATCTGGCAGAAACCTTTATCAATTTGAATAATAAAGGAATCAAGTTGAATAAAAAAGTGTGCTTTTGGTGTTTTCTCTAGTAATTTACTTGGCTTTCTTGTTAATTATAGAGGCATTGAAGTCAATCCTAAAAAAAATGCCATTAAATCTCTCCGACCACCTTCAACCTTAAAGAAGGTTCGATGTTTAACTGGTCGAATGGTAGCACTTAGCCGTTTTATTTCTTAATCAGGTGAATGTGGATTGCCTTTCTTTAAGGTAATTCAAAAAAATGTTAGATTCCATTTGTCGGACAAGGCAAATAAAGCCTTTGAGGATATTAAGACTTATTTAGCCAGCCCACCCATATTGGTGTCACCCTACCAAGGAGAACCTTTTGTTGGTATATTGGGCTGCTACACCTAACGTGGTCAGTGTTGTACTGTTCGCGGAACGAGATAAGGTCCAACGACATGTTTATTACGTAAGTGAAGTACTACACTAACCAAAGGAGCACTACCCTCAAGTCCAAAAGTTACTTTATGCCTATTGATGGCTTCTCGTAAGCTACGACATTACTTCCAATCGTATATGATTACAATACCAACATCCTTTGCCTTAAGAAGTGTCCTACACAATCAAGAGTCAATTAAGTCTCAGGCTTTGGCAGATTTGATCGCTAAATGGAGTAATTCCAAACCACAGGAACAACTTGAGTCTAGCTAAATGACCACTACACATTATACTTCGATGGTTCTCGAGAACTTAAAGGATTGAGGGCTGGTATAGTCCTGGTCACGCCACAAGGAGACCAGTTACAGTATGTAATCCAACTGCAATTCTCTAGCACAAATAATATGGTAGAGTATGAAAGTTTTCTAGATGGGCTCTGAACAGCTACATCCCTTGGTGTTCGTCGACTTCTAGCGGCGGGCGATTTGCAATTAGTCGTAAACCAGGTTAGTAAGAAATTTCAATGTTCCGATGAGACAGTGGCTCACTACCTGGATGAAGTGAGGAAATTGAAAAAAAAATACTTCAGTAGTTTCTAAGTCCAATACATTCCGCGAAAGGATAATACTTTGGCGGACTAGTTATCAAAACTTGGCTCCTCATGATCACCAGTTCCAACAGGTGTTTTCCTTGAATGTTTGTCTAAATTCTCTGTAAGTACATCTACAAAAGTATCACCAACCACTTCAGAGGCTGTCGTTTGCGAGCATAATGCAGATTGGATCCAACCATTAAAAACCTATCTGGCGCATGGGACAAAGCCCGAGGATGCACGTGACAATGACAGATTAATTCGAAAGGCAAGATCTTACAAACTAGTCAACAACGACCTATACAAAAATAAGCACATGGTGTTCTAATGCATTTTATTTTTCAGGAGAATGGTAAAATATTACTTCATGAAATACATAAGGGCTTATGCGGAGCACATGCTTCATATAGAACGTTAGACGGGAAAGCTTTCCAACTAAGTTTTTATTGGCTCACTGCTAGGGGCGGAACTAGAACAAAAATGACTGGAGTTCACCACTTCACCATACATATAACAACATATATAATTTTCAAGCAATAGTACTAAATAATAATTTATGCGGCAAACATTGATAAAATGCATCATTCGGCCTCAATGACCAATAAAAAGAGAACAAAATGACTATAAATTTTTGGCTAGGGGGTGCATGCATAGTACATACATGATAATATCTGCTAATTTTTTTTGGACCCGATGTCCTGTGACACCGGGTGGGCCCAATTGGCTCCACCCCTGCTCACTGCACTACAAGACGCAATGCATCTTGTAAAGACTTGTGAACAATGTCAATTTTGTGCTCGATGAGTACACCATCCTGCAAATCAATTGCAGACAATTCCATTGTCATGGCCATTTTCGACATGGGGAATGGATATAGTTGGACCTTTACAACTAATTGGGACAAAATTCTTATTTGTGGATATTGATACATTCACTAAGTGGATTGAAGTTGAACCCATCACTACAATCACTCCATCAGCAACCAAAAATTTCTTTATGAAAAATATAGTGACTCGTTTTGGTGTACCCACTCGTCTTATGACTAATAATGGATCACAATTTGTTAGTGGTATGTTTCAATATTACAGTGATGAAATAGGCACAAAGGTTTGTTTCGCTTCCGTTGCTCATCCACAAAGCAATAGAGCAGTTGAACGTTCAAATGGTCAAATCGTGCTAGGCACGCATAAAAGAGTCTTCAACAGACTCAAATTACGCACGGGGGCTTGGGTAGACAACATCTACTTAGTTCTTTGGGTTCTACGTACTACAACCAGTAGAGCTACAGGTGAAACACCATTTCAATTGGTCTACGAGGCATAAGATGTAGGGCGTGTTTGCTTTGCGTCCTGGTACCGACTTGCCTGGCTAGGACGTAGCCAGGAGCTCACTAGGCTGTTGTTTGGTTGATGACCTGGCTCGCTCCCTGGCGTCGCTCCTAGGCACAGGCAACCAAAACGAGCGACTAGTTCCCAGGCGACTCGATCTATCGTCCCTGGAATTAGGTATAAACTTCTTCTGGAATTTGAGCTGCTTTGCTGCTACAAGGACTCTATTTGGTTAAAGAGCAAGCCGAAAGATTCCCTTGGCACTACTACAGAAAAGACCTTCACAGACGGTTCAAAACGCGTCATCACGAGCGGTTTCGTGAGCCGTCTCGAGTTTATGGGTCAAGAATGACATGATCATCATAGGTTTGCCAACTGCTCAGAAAAAGATCATCGACGGTTACTCAATAAGAACCGCTCGTGATAATTATTATCACGCATTTCGGTTCTTGTTCGTAACCGCCTATGATAGTCTATTTTCGCAGCGGTTCTAAACAAGAACCGCTCAGATAGTAATTATCACGACGGTTCTTATTCGAGCCGCCGTGATAATTTTTCTATTGCAAAAAAAAAAATCAAACCAATCTATTGCTAGACAGTAGTTTTCATATGCAACCTCTAGTAAGACAACTAAAATCCAATTAAAATTATGATGGCAAACACATTACAGGAAAGAGAAACCAAAAGGTTTCACAATGTCCCCTCCGAATGGGTAAAAAGAATAAAGTTACAAAGTTAAACTAGCTAGAAACCATCTATGCCTCCAAGCTCCTGAAGAACTCATCGGCTTCTTGGATTGGTCTTGTGAGCTCCTCTCTATACCTCACCAGCATATCACAAGATGTTCTTGCATGTCGTCGAGTTCGATTCAAGCTCGTTGGCAAGGAGAGACGACTGAAAACCTCCAGCGGCGTTCCGACCTTAGGTAACACAAAATTAAGATAATTTTCATTACAACAAACAGCCAACAAATTGTGTATGTTATGGGGATATAAATGTACATTCCTAGTAGTCTACCTCCCGCACAAACAAGGAGCTCCTCCAAGATGACCGCATCCTCCTCATCATCGCTGCGTTGGTCGTGTCTCTCATTGAACCGCGACGGGAATCGAGGGTGGTCACGGAGCTTCGGTGTGGGGAGGGAGAGGAGAGATTGATCTAAAACAAGGTTTGGGTGGCTATAATATGTAAGGACAACAAAAAACATTTTGCCTCCAGCGCTGTTCAAAATTTTTCAGACTTCACACGCAAATCACGAGACGGTTTCATACAAAACCGCCTGTGGATTTACATATCACAAATGGTTCTTAATACAAACTGTTTGTAATAAGTATCTTATCACAGACGGTTCGTATTAAAAACCGTTTGTGATATATATCTTATCACACTCTGATTTTACCATGGCTTGAATTTTCCTTACTCTGCAATTTTACCATGACTTGAAATCACTAACACTCCAATTTTACCATGGCTTGGAATCACTAACACTCTGATTTTACCATGGCTTGGAATCACTAACACTAACTCTTTGATTTTGCCATGGCTTGGAATCACTGATTTGAAGCCATGGTAAAATTAGAGTGTTTTTAATACAAACCGTCTGTGATGAGGACAGGAAGTCACAGACGGTTCATGTTGAAAACCGTTTGTGAAGTTTCACATACAGTTTTGAACAAGAACCGTCTGTGATATTTAGTAGTATCACAGATGGTTCTTATTCAGAACCGTCTGTGATACTTCACATACGGTTTTCAACACGAACGGTCTGTGATGAGGATGGGAAGTCACAGGCAGTTCATGTTGAAAACCGTCTCGTAGTATCACGACGGCTCAAAAGAACCGCTCTGTGATATTTAGTAGTATCACAGACGGTTCTTGTTGTAACCGCTCGTGATACTTCACGACGGTTTTAATACGAACCGCCTATGATATTACTTCTTCACACGGTTTTAGCGCGAGTTAATAACACGAGCGATCGCTAAACCAAAACCGCTCATGATTGTATTTAATACGATGGTTTTGGTCAACCGTCTGTGATGAGGCGTCCAGTATTAGCCTTTTTGTAGTAGTGTGGTTCGCTAGTTCTTCAATCGTGTTCTTAAGAAGGATTGAAGTATGCTGAATCTCCATGATCATAGATCAAACATAGATTTTTGGAAATGAAGAGATTTGGAAGCAAGAAAGATTGGCGATGAAGAGACTCAAAGGCGGGAAACAGAGATTGCAATGAGAGCGAAGTAACGGTAAATGTGACAAAGAAGTATTTTTATCCCTCTCTACCACAAACCGTTCGCCCTCTCATGACGAACTTCGGATACGGTTTCCAAGAATGATTGGAATGATTGCGCCTGATCAAATCTTATTGATGCACGTTTCGAGGCAAGAAGCCTTAAGTATTTTTTTAAAAATTTTCTTAAGCCTTGGTGGTTAGCCGACCAGGTCAACATTTTTCAGTCAGAGTCTGTGTCCAAGTAGGCCCACATATCAGAGGCTCACTCTATAACGGTTATGAACCTACAACCAGTACTTAAAGGAAGTCTAATACCTTTTACGACGGCCAAAATGATCGACAACTAGTTTAAGTCATGAGACATGACAATCCCAGACCAGCCACGTGGTTTTGGGCAAGACATGACAATTTTCCACGTGACTAACGTGAAAGTGATTATTGGTGTATCTGGCAACTTACGACAGTTGGCTAGGAGACGTGACAGTTCAAAACTCAACAGATGAACGTGCATGAAGATTAGAGGTGTATTTGACGGCATTAACTGCCACCCCTTCAATAGCTATAATATGATAGCCCACATATTCTGTAATAAGTACATAGTTCAGGAAGGTCAATATAATTCAAGTTCATCATCAGTTCTGTAACATCCCCATTGTATTCTCATACACATACTCAGTGAGTCCACAACTATAATGAGTCTCCGTTCATATTGTGTTCTAATACCATTTTCCCAAATAAGCTTGATATAAACCTCGTGTTCTGATCATCGACAGTATAGTATGAATTATGCCTTCTTTTAACCTGACTGTTATAGTCTAGACCCCACCATAGTGGACGATGCATATCTTTTTCGTTTTGTATCGAATAAAGTGAGAATTTCTAAGCCTTGAGAGCTATATTACTTTAATAAGATAATAGAATATATTTACAAAAGAAAGACGTATAATGACTATTTATTGTTTTATTCAGGTTATTGGATAATCTAGTTTACACTGTGCGTTTGCTGAGCCCACTGTCCATACATCTACTAATTAAAGTAACCTCACACATAAATGAGAAGAAGAAAAAGGAAAAATGTCAAACACTTTTGAGCTTAGCAGCACTAGAGCTCAACTGAAATAAACATTCTCAAATATTATGCATTGTAGGATAGGGATTTTATCGTACATTCATATAACTTTAAAAGACATTCTTCGCTTATAAGAACTCTCCATATCACCTTGTAGACAAAGACTAAAAACGATTCATATAACGATCTGAGATATTTCTACTATCTTTTTAATTGTCTTTATAAACACACAATCTTTTAACGTTTTTCTTGCTTTGCTACGGTCTTATAATCATGCTGAGTTATAAACAACATCTTTATCTCTTTTTATTTTTTTTTACCTACACCAGCAAGAATCCTACGTGGCAATAACTATAGACGTATACATGCTCTTATGGAATGGAGGAAATCTGATTGAATCGCCGTACAGTCGGGGAAAAAAGGGCGGAATTTCGGCGTCGGCAGGGAGCGGCCAGCGACCCGAGGTCCTATCCAACTCATAAATGGACGGTAGCCGTGCGTGGTACAGGGTCGGAGGTACGTCCAGCAATTCATCCGTCCATCAGGAAAGTGGCAGAGGCGCTGCCGCAAGCGTGTGATGGAAGCGGCGCGGCGGCATCACGCAATCCGCGGGCAACCGGCGCGTGCCGGTGCGTGGGCGCGGGTGGGGACCGCAGTACTAACTGTCGGTCTAGGCGAGCGCCTGCGCCTCGAAATAAAAGAAACCGGCGCCCGCCCCAGTGGGCGCAGCGGGTCGTTGCCCCACGTCCCCGCGATCCAAGCAACACGCCCGCGGAGCCGGCTGATGGCGACATTTGGGTAGCGCGCCACCAGGCCCACCGCGCGCGCGGTCCGCGCCCCACACTCGTCGCTCCGTTAAATGCCGCCGTCCACCGCCCCCGTCAGGGGATTTTCTGCGTCTGGTTGTTCTCCTCGGATATGTGACCTCATGAGCATAAAGCTCAGCTAGTAAGTAAAACTCAAAAAGTAGCTCCTCCATCGTATTCACAGGGGATCGCCGGATTGTCTAATGTTTTTGTTCCTGTCGTGAAAGTTCAACGAGTTTTGAGATTGACATGATAAAGATAATGGAGTTTTAACATCACAAGGTGCTCAAAATATATTAACCTTCCATAAAAAAAGTTTAACCTTGAGGAGTGAATGTACACAAATTCACTGAACTTCCTGTGTTTTTTCCAACCTTCTAAACTTTCTTTTTTATTTTATTTTGGCGAGGTTGACGAGTCTGAGATTGACATCATACGAGGAAATTTAGACTTGAACCTTGGTTCATGTAAACCCATGTTTTTGGTATGTGTATTTATGCACGTAAGAAAATTCTCGAAAAAAGTCATAGATGTAGAACATATTGGAACATGTGTACATGTAAAATATGTTCTTGCGTGCATGATAAAAAAACCACAAAAATATTATACTAATATATTATAATATAAGTCCATATCTTTTGTCTTTTTACTGTGCATATATGATCATAATTTTGCACAATTATTTGCATGTGCACAAGTTCTAACATGTTCTACATCTATGAGTTTTTTGAGAATTTTTTTAGTGCACAAAAGCAAAATCAGTTCATATGAAGTTAGGTTCATAAAATACGCATCGCATGATAAGATAATACTAACATCAGAAGGTGCTTAAAATAGCATAAACTTGATGAGTCCATTATACACAAAAACAGGCTAAGTTTACTCCAAAATTTCACCATTTGTTACTACACATTAGGCGGAACTCTTTCAAAACTCTTTCATTCAAACCACTGCCAGAAGATATTCGAATATTGAAATGTATTTTTTCCCTAAAGGGATCGATTGTATTGCGCCTGACTGAATTTCTTTCACAAATCATTAGAATTTTAAACTGTTGGATCTAGACCGTGTATACGCTCTCCATTTCCTTGCTAGTATATAATTCCCAATCCCCTACCTCCCCAACCCACTGCTTGTTTCTACCTTGCTATTGGTACCACCAGTGTATAATAAATTCATTTTCTTAAGCAAGCGCCGTCTGTCATGCTACCATTTGCTGACGATTACTCATGTTCCTGTATGCGTTCATCTCGCCAAAGAAACCAACAAATTCGGTCCACTTGTCATAACAGCAACCCACACTTTTTTTCTCACCAAAGAAAAACCCATTAGCTGCGTATTCCAATTTAAAGCGAGCGGCGCATCTTGCGGCACCAAATTTCCCCACACGACAAGGTTCCTCCCCCCGCGCGGTTACCTAAAGTTGACGATCCGTTAGTGCAGGAGGCGTGCGTGGGATAGGACGAACAGCATGGAGGTGGTGGCCGCCGCGGCCCACGTGTCTTTACGCCCAGGCCGCCTGCTGCGTGCGCTGCCGATGCCGATGCCGATGCCGATGCCGCGCCTGACCCCAGCTCGGGACGCACGGATCGTGATGCGTCGTCTTCCTCGCCGTGGGGCCCGCCCCGCTCGCGACGTGCTCGCACTACGTGCCGCTCCCCGCTCCAGGTGGGGCCCCCCCGAGCGGCGGCTTTGCTTCCTCTCCCGCTCCCTACGCTTTTGGTTGGGAAGGATTTTTGCATTCGGCCGCTCGCGTTTCAGTCTTTTCGTTTACAGGCCCTGCGGAAGCATTGGTTGGCCGCGCGCTTCAACTGTCACCATGCAAAAGCTTGTCGGTCCACCATTTTTAGATGATTTACGTTCTAAGGACAGTGCATCAATTTCCAATACTATAGTACTTCGGTTACACAGAAAGGTAGGATAATCCTTTTTTTAGAGAAGTCAGTACGAACTCGTTAACCCAAAGATGCACAATTGCCAGCTACTGGAGAGAGTACACAAGCTGGTACTGAGTCCAGCCATAACATCACCGAGCCCGGTTCCAAATTTACACCAAACTTTGCCATAACATCGGTTAGGACATCTCTAATAGTATATTTAATATGACCTTTTAGCTATATCATATCAATAAAATCTTACATAGAGAAGAGAGGGGGAGAAGAGAGAGCACAGATCATCTCTTCCTGAAGAGACTGTCGTGCACGTGAAACAAGACATGATACATTAATCTACTCTACTTGACGTGTAGGCGCGTTTCAAAGAAAAATTATAAAATATAAATGTTAGAGAATGTGCTAGAGACTATTTATTAAAAATGTTGTTTCTAAAGATGATGTGGCATATGTTAGAGATAATTATCTCTAATTATTGAAGATGCCCTTAGAAGAACGAGGACAATCATAATAGGAAAGTCACCCGGTGTTTATGCTCGAACAAGTAATTAGATGACTTCTTATGATTAAGCATCGAACATCTAGGATGTTGTTTAAACAAAAGTTTGCTAGCTAGGAAAAACTTTTTGAGTAGGATTTTAGAAGAGAAAAATGATTTTTAAAAAAGCGCAATAACCACGGGTACATGGTGAGGATTAAGGATAAAGTAAAATTGACATCTTTAAGGCAAGTGTAGTGACTCACTGGAACTTTAAATAAGCAAGGTATTCTGGTCCGTATATAGGGCTAGAAAAATAGCTCGAGGCTCGCGAGCCTACTCGAGCTCATCATGAGCCGGACTCGTAAATTTTCGAGCCAAACTGAGCCCCAATTTCATCTCACCAAAAAAAAACCGAGCTCGAGCTGGCATGCGAGCCTCTTTTGGCTCGGCCCACGAAGGCCCAGGCACAAAGGCCCAGCCAACTTCCCCGTCCACCCCCGATGGCCCGATCCCTTTCTCTCCCCCTGGCCCCTAACGGCCTAACCCAACACAACAACACTCAACTCTCCCCAAAGCCAAATCCCCAAATCCAATTCCCCGTCGTCCGGTTGTCCCGTCGATCCTTTTCGCCTCTGAGTCCCGACTTACATCATACACCTTGGCCACAAGCTCTGCCTTCATCTGCCGCCTTTCACCTTGTCCTCGATCCTCCACCCCATGCCGCTTCTTCCACATGTGCCGTCGTCAGGTCCTTCCCCATGGCTGCCGTCCATCCCTCGTCCCCGTCCTCTCCTCCATCGATGCTGCCCTTTCCACCGCCTCGCCGTCTAGTCCTCCCCCAGTATTAGCGCCGTCGCCCTATAGGAGGAGGCCCCTCCGAACATCAACGCGGTGGAGGTTCTTGTCTTCTTGATCTTTTCATCGGCGCCGAGACAGAGAGGAAGACGAAGGCAAGTTCTTGGAGTTGGAGGCGACGATAGGCGCCAGCGCCGGGGCTAGGATGGGTGTTCTTAGGCCATTTCTGTGTTGTTCTTGTGATTCCATTTGTACTGATGAACAGATGATAGATGATAGAATGGGTCTAGATCTTTTCGTCGGTTTTTACCTGTGTGTACTGATGAACTGATGATATTGTTCTTAGCACTGGATGAACTGATGCAATGCAACGGGTCTTGATCTTTTTGTCGGGTTCATGGCTCGTGAGCCCACTCGAGCCAACTCGAGCTTCATCCAGAGCCGAGCTGAGCCTCCGTCTTGGCTCATTTCCAAACCGAGCCGAGCCGAGTGTTCATCCGAGCCGTAACGAGCATGGCTCGACTCGGCTTGTTTCTGTTGGAAATATGCCCTAGAGGCAATCATATAGATGATTATATTTTATTATGTTCATAATATTGGATAATATGTTATCTTGTTCCTAGAATAATATCATTAATATTTATTATCAAGTATGTGACTTGATTGTGAAACTTTGTATTTCTACGATGATTATTCTTAAATATTCCCTGGTCGGATACATATGAGAGCATATATGAATAGACTAGCATATGGATCGGGTAATGACTATGTTTCATGGGTTATAGATATGGATATATCACACCAATAATATGAACACATGTTAAAGAGCATGGCGTTGGATAAGACCCACCTTGAGACACTGTTGAGATTGTTATGATTCTATGTGTCATTAGTTGGTCTCAAGCAATGATGATGTATAATCCTTAGACCTGATATCAGCATAGTTTTCTACATATGTAATAGTACTCTTAGAGATTGCCAAACATTACTCCGTAACTGGGTAGTTATAAAAAGGTAGCTTTCGGGTATACTATGAAACTTACGGAGGAATGTGACTAGTTGGATATGGGATTTGCCCCTCCTAACATAACAGGAGAGATATCTCTAGGCCCCCCGTTGTGGTCGAATAAAGAAAGTGCATGGCCATGCCACTAGTGGTCGAAGTGTCAACCACATGAAGTTATTCGTCACTTGATCGAGAAAGTATTGAACAGTCCATGCATGACACATTATCTCACCTGAAGTTCAACCAGATGTCATGAGGCTAATGGAGAATACACAAGCGGGTCGTTCAGTTCAACCAGATACGAACTGGTTGTAGACTGGTCGAACATAGTCACGAATTGGAACTAGACTCGTCGAACATAGTCACGAGCTGGTCTATGGAGATACAAGCTGGTCGTAGACTAGTCGAACATAATCACTAACTGGTCGTAAGGAGTTACGAAATGGTCGTACTTAAGTATGAGCTGGTCGTAAGGAGTTACGAACTGGTCATAACTAAATATGGACTAGTCGTGACAAGATACGAGCTGATCGTCAGTGATAAGGACTTGGTTGTAGATCATATTGCATTAAGATTCGTCCGATATATTCTATGTGTGTTCGGAAATCGTTATGTCCTGCTAGGTGCCGCTAACGACTCTTGGTCGGAAAAGAGTTTCCGAGTCACAACCGATTACACATGAACCTATAGGATCGCACACTTAAAGGGCTAGGATTTGATTTGGATGGTGATCCGAATTCTTGTTGGCCACGAGTTCCTAATGGGCCTCAAGTTTGAGACCCATCATTGATGCCTATATATAGAGGGACGGTAGCATGGGGTGGGGTGATCCTTTTTGAAGAATTCCTGAAACCCTAACAGTCAGGTCTTCCTCATCCAATACCACGCCACCGGTGCTAGCCCTCCAGCGCGTGGTATCCCTGCCCCGTATGTGTGGATACCTTGGAAGTGTTGGTGTAAAGCATCAGCACTAGGACGATCCGCAACTCGTGACGATCACAGGAGCAGGAGGAGAAGACATGTGGCGAGTACGACTACTATTGCATCAACTCGCTACATCGAGTCTACTTCCGCTACAAGTTAGCACGTCTAGTGGTAATCCCGTGATCTATTACTAGTGGAGGTTCCTTGGTTGCGTAGTAGAATTTTTGTTTTGTGCAATCGTAGCCTACCTGTAACCCAACAGTTTCCAACCCTATCCGTGTAAGTAGTCAGCTATTGAAAAAAAATCAATTCATCTCAAACAACTTCCATTTCAATTGATACCGAGTTTTTAGTGTTGAAGATGTGGACAATATTTTTAATTCCAGATTTTATTATGTGGCAAAGATCACATAAAACTAGTAATACATAAAGTGATACTAACAGTAGGCAACTCATTACATTTTTAAATATACACAATAATAGGATTATAATAGAATAGGATGGTCACATAACCAACTTACAGTTGGGCTTGATGAATAACAAAAAGCAGCGCGGATTCGAAATAATGTAGGATGTAGATGAAACAGCACAGCAAGCGATCGCGTAGAAGCACTACCCAGAAACCTTATTGTCGCCCCATGCAAGTGAACTCTATGACAATGGTTCGGAGATATCCGCTTCTCCTCCTTCCCGGTGCACGCCGAGGAGAAGGGACGGCTTCATTCGACAGCACAACTCTCTAGCCAAGTAGAACAGAGAGGGAGAAGAAGAAAAATGGAAGTGTGTCTTTCTTCATAGGTCTGGACGTCTCTAGATCCTTTTAAGGTCGAGATAATTACTCTCTAGCAACTACGTAATAAAGCACATATTAAATCACCAGTAACTGCTAATTCAAAATCAATTAATGATAATTAAGCAGTGTATATCAGATCACGATTACACATTGGTCTACAGCTTCGACCACTAGTCTATAGTATCGATCAGTGTATTCCGACCACACTTGTCTATGGATCTGACCATTATTTTTCGACACTGTGTTTCGACCACTTATTTCGACCGCTGTGTCTCGACCATATTGGTCTATGGTTTCGACTATATTATTTCGATCACAGTGTTTCGACTACTTTATTTCGATCACACTGGTCTATGGCTTTGACCACATTATTCCGACCACAGTGTTTCAATCACAGTGTTTCGACCATATTGGTCTATGGCTTCGACCATATTATTTGGACCACTGTGTTTTGACCATTGTGCCTCAACCACACTGGTCTATGGTTTCGACCATATTATTTCGACCACTGTGACAATGCGAATTGGCATGTGAGGAGAGGAGTTGGGGGCAGTGGATCAAAAGTGGGATGGGACAGTGGCGACATGGATTTGGAGAGGACGAGGGATGCGGATTGGGAAGGTAGTGAGATCGGGGTAGAGCATCGCCGACATCGGCCAAGAGGAGAACAAGCCCCGGGGTGCCCCAAATCTACAGGTGAGGTGAGGGGATGAGAGGAGGGATCATGGCTTCTTTGGCTTGGTGTGGCATGGAAGGGAGAAGGTGTGAGAGGTTGGGGTCGAGATGGAAGACGAGCGGGTGGAGCGGTTGCATGGATGAGGGCCCGCATACCGACCCCTGAAAATAGAAGATGAAGGGGTGGGGCCATCGTTCCACTAAGCATGGGTAAACTCTGTCTTTTAATAATCTAGTTGAGTGCTTATGCGTTGCTACAAAACAACAACAACGCGCATTAAGATGGTTTAGTCCGTGAGAGAAGTTTATTAATGGAAAAAAGCAATTCATCCCAAACAACTTCCATTTCAATTCATACCGAGTTGTTACACAAAGGTGTATACAACTACTAGCATGTGACCACTGTCTAGAAAAAAAAACTACTTAATACTCTTGAAAAAAAAACTATTTTATTTCCCTAAAAAAACTACTTGATGAAGACAAGCAAACCCATGTCTTATTTAGAAGGAATAAGTTCATTTTACACCCCCCCACCAACAAAACCGATTTTTTAACCCCATAATCTTTCAAAACCAAGTCACTTAACCCCCTTTAGGCGGTTTGACTAGGCAGTTTTGCATATGTGGCAAGGTTTTGCACACGTGGCACCCACATCACCCATCTTCTTCCTCTATTTCTTTCTCTTCTCTCTCCTCCCATCTTCTTCACCGTGCCTCCTCTCCTGGGCCGAGCTTTGCCAAGCCCCCCCCCCGCTCCTCCCCATCCACCACTGTGTCCGCCTTTCCCTGTTGTTGTCCGCGGAGGCCCACGAGAAGGCCGACCCTAATGGCCCCAAGAAGTCGCTCGCGTCTTCTCCTTCCCAGAGCTCGCCGTCACCCACGTCCCCATGGTGTTAGTGAGCTCCTCTCGAATTTGTTCGTGTCACAGTGTGTTCCATCTTCTTCTCAATCTAAAACCCCAATCAATTTCGTGATTAACTTCCTCGTCTCTTCCCGATTCTGGTGCACACCTCAACGTCGCTGGGAGACCTCTGTTCGCCACCATCAACTCCTCCTTCCCCGACGAGGGTCAACCGACCGCTGCCACTCCCAGCCATGACATCTTCCCTTTCCCCTTGTTGTTTCCCCTTTGCTAATCAATCTTCCTTGCCACCGAAGCACGATTGTCCATCTATCCCCACTATCGCATCTTCTTGACGCCAACAAGACATAGAGCACCCCCTGTAGCTGCCGGTGCCACCCATCGGTTCCTCGTGGAGCCTCCTTTCTGTTTTGTCCATCACTGGAGCTTCGCTTGCCACCTCTCGTCGTCGACGCTGTCCACCTGAGAGCTTAGTTTGCCACCGCTCGTCGTCTTCCCTCTCCTCTACCTCGTCGAGCATGCGTTGCAGCCACAACGGCACCGACTGGTGGCGGGATGCTGGGTGACGGCAATGGCAGCGTAGAAGGGGAAGGTGGGGAGAGATAGAGAGGCGGAGGTGGGGGAAGATGGAGGCGGAGGTGGTGACAGATGGGGAGGCAGAGGTGCGGCAACTAAGCACGGTGAAGAAGATGGGAGGAGAGAGAATAGAAAGAAAGAGAGGAAGAAGAAGGGTGATGTGGCTTGTGGGTGCCACATGGGCAAAATCTTGACATGTTTAGCACTAACATCGAGAAAACCCTGCCACATATGCAAAATCGTTCAGCCAAACCGCCTAAAGTGGTTAAGTGGCCTGGTTTTGAAATATTAGGAGGGTTAAGAAACCGGTTTTGTAGTTGAGGGGGTTATACAGACTTTTTAAAAGTTCGAGAGGGTAAAACGGACTTATTCCTATTTAGAATTGGAGGGCCGACCTCCTCTCCAAGATAACATACACTGGATCGTCAACTATCCTCCAACAAATTCATCTATTGGCATGAACAATATTCCAAAATTTGTGAAAGTCGTAAGTAGCAGAAATGATGGATCTCGAAAATAAAATATCAGTAGTGTCCGAGTTATGTATTTTATTGATACGCTGCTTGAACTATAGTCAACCGGTCACATGTGTTTAACAATGATTGGCACAAGGAAATCGAACCTTGGCAATGATAGTTTCCAGATCAAGAGATTTGTTTGTAGACACAAACCCTATTTATGATGAGCCAATCAAAGAAGAGTTAGGAAATTACCCTGCTGTGCCAGTGGTGGTGGAGATTAGAACATGTGCAAGGCCTTTTGCAAGATATTGTAATGTGCATTTTATCTCGGTGATACTTTCATAGCAGAAGTTAAAACATAAAAAAGCTGATGTAAACCGGGTCTCACACAAGATCAAATGAAAATACACACTAAAGGATGTATGTAGCAAATTCAGGAAGGAAAAAAAATATAAAACCCCATTGTCCTTTCAAAGTCTAAAGCCCTTCCTTCTTAATTCGTACACGCTAAACTCTGTTCATTTTTTTGTGCTCAATGAAACAAAAATATTATCTATGCTACCTTTCTCAAATAAATAGGAACATAACCAAAAGATGCATTTGCTAATACCTCGCCATCAAATACTAAATACTTTTTAAAAAAGAAAATGTGTGGAAGTAGCAGGTTCAACATTAGTTATGAACTACTTAATTGAGCTACGGGCATGCCAGAATCTTAGATAGTGAAAAGTGAAATAGGGTAATCTCCAACATACTCTGTCCGCATTTTCCATGTTTCATCACCAACATAACAAAAAAGAAGGCTCATTAAGAACCTAATGTGAACTCTTTCTACATGTTTATACATGAGTATAGTCTCAAATGTTTATGAAACAGTTCATCTGCTGTTGAAATAGCAGAAGCAACGTTTAGATTACCTCTCACTTGCACAATCCAAAAGCAATCAATAAACATGATTCACCTTATCGCTGCACAAAATTTCCAAAAACAATGTACAAAATGAAAGAGTTAACAGGTATGTAAACACCCAATGTTTCAAAACATGGGCATAGATCGAGCAAAACCACAATGTACTTATTCATCTTTGTTCTGGAATAAAATGTACTTGGTCGGGCATTTTATCGAATACATGATGGGTGGAGAAAAAAAGGGAGATTCGATTATTTGCCACTGACAAACATGCGTAATTGATTATTTGCCTCTGATGTGAGTATGACATGTAGTCCTGGGACTAACCTTGAGCACTCGTAGTAGACTACAATGATGTAGAAGTTGGAGCCCTCTTGCATGACGGCGACGAGTTCTGTCCTCTCGTCGAGGGAAACATGGCACACGCGTAGGGGTGAAAAAAAAGCTTGCTAGTAGGGTTTGTTGGTTCGGTTCAAAATTACTCCAATTACACTCATTAATTGGTTGAATATTGAAATGAGTCGATTTCGAATGAAATTGGATTTCGCTCTGGTCCGCTCGGCTCGTTAGCTCAGTTCTAAAAAAACTTTTAAACTATAAATAAAATGATATTAAAGTAAACTGTGTCAATTTTGGAAGAAGAAAAAACTCGGTAAGACAAGTACCTAGCTCGATATCCACCCTTACGCGTCACGTCGGCGAGAGCGACGATGGTCGACAGATTGCGGACGCCCAGAGATGATTGCATGGTGATTGTGCCCAGGTCGAAGTTCTAGTCGCAATCGACAAAGACCACCAACCAAAGCGCCGCAGGCACTCGCGTCGACATGAAGATATTTCCTCCACCAGCTTTTGCACCTGCCACGCCTCCTACTCACATGTTGTTGCCCCATGCTACTGCTTACCACCCCTGATCCCTAATCTTCCATCACTGAACCCTAATTTGGTGACCCGTCATCGCCTTTTGTTGCGAGCAACGACAAAACGACCAAGCATAACTCGTCGCTTCGTCAGTGGTGACCAATAGGAGGCGACGGCGACCGGGCCGACACGATTTAAGAGATGAGTGGATGGGTGAGGAATCGTGACCAGGGCCGTCTCGCCGTACCACCTTTTGTGACCGGCACCACCTTCGCTCCCTGTTGGCTTGTTGCCTATCGTCCTCCTTTGAACCCACAACGCCACCGTCGCCTCACGCACCTCCATCGTCACTGAGACGCCTCCACCTCTCCCCCTCTATAGGGGTCCTAGTGAGTCCTAACCTGATGAAACCCTAAATATCATTGGCCGGCCGGCGTCGCAAAGAAGAATCGGCGCGGATAGAGACTAATCGAAGCAATGGAGTTTGGTAGTGTGTTCCTTCAAGCGAGCTACCAATAACTAGGAAGTGTTTCCCTTATATTAATAGCATATCAAAAAGGCTACTGGCGTAAGAAAACCAAGGTTTTACGAGGCAAGAAGACCGACAGCTTCAACACAAGACAACGCAAAGTATGGGGACTCCGAAGCAAAACTCCCCCTTGATACCTTCCATACGTCGCGTAATTTTAAACCCTATGGGTGGTCAGAACGAAAAAGCACCTGCCTAATTTTAATGCGACCGGCGCCGCCTCGTCGCACCACCTCCACTCCCTGTTGGCTTGCTGTCTATCGTCCTCCTCTGAACCCACAATGCCATCGTCGCCTCATGCACCTCCATCATCACTGAGACGCCTCCATCTCTCCCCCTCTATAGGGGTAACCCTAACTATCATCGGCCGGCCACCGTCGCAAGGAAGAATCGGCACGGACATAGAGTAATCGACGTGACGGAGGTTGGTAGTGTGTTCCTTCAAGCGAGCTACCAATAACTAGGAAGTGTTTCCTTTATATTAATAGCATATCAAAAATGCTATCGGCGTAAGAAAACCAAGGTTTTACGAGGCAAGAAGATCGACAACTTCAACGCAAGACAACGCAAAATAGGTGGACTCCGAAGCAAAACTCCCCCTCAACACCTGCCATACGTTGCGTAATTTTCAACCCTGTAGGTGGTTGAAACGGAAAAGCGCCGCCTAATTTTAATGCCGCCTCGCTAAAGACGAGGGGCGGCGGCGAGAAGAGGACAGTCAAACCGCTCGCTGACTGCGCCGAGTTTTATTGCCTCTCGCCGCTCCACCACTCGCTGCCCTTTTCCCCTACTTACTTGCCTTTTTTAACCCCCCGCCGTTCTATAAATGCCTCCCCCTCCCCTTCGCCTTATCCTAGACGGTACACACCCACCCCTACCTCCCCAAAACACCCGCTTAACCAAAAGATACGCACACGCCACTTGTATACCAGCTGCAACCATGGCGCCTAGACCGGCGGAGCAGGTGCCTGTGCAGTCGGCCACCGGACATGGTCTAGGCGTTGGCGGAGGAGTCGGAGGCGGAGCCGGGGGCCCGCACTACAGGGGCGTCCGCAAGCGCCCGTGGGGGCGTTACGCGGCGGAGATCCGTGACCCGGCCAAGAAGAGCCGGGTGTGGCTCGGCACGTACGACACGGCCGAGGAGGCCGCGCGCGCCTACGACACCGCCGCCCGCGAGTTCCGCGGCGCCAAGGCCAAGACCAACTTCCCGCCCCCTGCGCGGTCCCCCGTCGTTGGCGGCGGCGGCGGCGGCAGCCCCAGCAGCAACAGCACGGTGGAGTCGAGTGGGGGAGGCAGCGGCGGCGTCCAGGCGCCTATACAGGCCATGCCGCTGCCGCCTGCCCTCGACCTCGACCTCTTCCACCGCGCGGCGGTCGCCGGCGCAGGCGTGCGTTTCCCCTTCAAGGGCTACCCCGTCGTACGCCCAGCCCCACACCCGTACTTCTTCTACGGACAGGCAGCGGCCGCCGCGGCGGGCTATCGCATGATGAAGCTCTCGTCACCGGTAACCGTGGCAACCGTCGCGCAGAGCGACTCCGACTGCTCGTCAGTGGTTGATCTGGCGCCCTCCCCGCCCGCAGTGACAGCGAAGAAGGCTGTCCCGTTCGATCTGGATCTGAACGGGCCGCCGCCGGCGGAGAACTAAGCGCGGCAGGAGTTGAGCTGATGCCTTCGTAGTTTCTTTTCTTTTCTCCTTCAGGTTTTTTTTTATGTTTGGTCCTCTCTTGTATTTTTGCCTAGTAGTCTTAAGAGACGGAGGAGCCTTGTAAATAGTTTTTCCGCCGAGGACGGAATCGATCTGAGATCTGTTCGTCTAAACAGATCATGCCGGCGTTGATATGTACTGAACCATGGAGTATATGTATTTCATTCGATTAGTATGACGAATTGTTCAGAAAATCTCAAATAATCCGTGTCCAGAGAGCTTGACGTTTCTATTTCATCTTTCGTTCAAAAGGCGAGATGCATGGTTGGCAAATGGCGAACATAAGTTTCCATTTATTGGCGCCGCTGCGTTCCCGGTCGTTAATATTTTGTTGCCATCTCTGCGACATGACAATTAATGGGTTGGTAAATGCCATTTCATTCTGCATGGGTATCTTTAGACTCGGCCGGGAGGTTGATTTACCTCTAGATAGCTTGCGGAGGTGGAAGCAGTCATCCAGATTTCGTGCCTTCACGCCTTTCTGGCCGCGCGAATGATAACAGTAGTGCTCCGTAATTATATGTCGTCCCAGCAGTCAAATTGCGGCGAGCTATTATTTTCAAATCCTTCACACTGACAGATTAGAGAGACGCTGGCAGACGGTAGATCTAAGAAAAGGAAATGCAAATAGTACTAGTGGTACAAAATAGCTGGCGTAACTCGTAAGAGGAGACAAGTGTGGACGGAAGAACGTCTTGCGCGGTGGGGTGGCCGGATCTTTCGCACCGCCGATCTATTCGTACGAAGGAATCGCGACTGCGTTGTTCTACTTGTGACCTTGAGAATAACGTGTGCGTGTGCGCGACGTCTTTACGCCACGTGTGCGCGGCTGCCGGCCCCACCTGCCGGCCGATGATCCTCTGTGCGCGCCTTGCTCTGTGCCCCGTTTTGGGCCCGTCGTGCGTGCACGGGTGCTGTACATGCTTGGGGGTGTGCTTGATTCCCATTGGTTGGCGCGGGAGACGCGGTGTTTGGGCGGGCGCATGGGGATGCATGCGACGACCGAGCGTGGTCTCGGCCGACAGGTGTGGGCCAGACGCGGGAGGGCGGGCATAAGGAGGCAGTGATTCGCGCGGCGGCAGCTTGTCCTCGCTGCCGCACCCCGCCTTCGCAGGATTGCCGTTTTCACTTGTTGAAATATCACCCGTAAGCCTGTATCAACTAAAGATATACATAGTTATTACACTACTATCAACTAAAAACTTAAAACAAAAAAAAACACAAAATCAATAATAACAAACAAATTATCACACAAATACTAGCATTAAAAACACCACCTAGCTCCGCCCCCGGGACCAACCAGGAGATCGTCCATACGCGAACAGCAGCTGCACAAGAAAGATATTATTATAGGTCAATCTCCGTAGCAACACCTCCAAGAAAGGATACGACTCACGCCATTGTTGCCGAATCCGACCAGTGAAGGTCACATCAGGAGTTTCCACTCAGGAGCTCAGGTACTGGTGCTCCAAAGCAACGCCTTCAAGAAGGTAACGCTGCTTAAGTTGACATCGTTGTCGGATCCAACCAGCGAAAGCCAGATCAAGAGTTTTCACCCCAGGTCGAAGGTACCAGCGCTCTAACACCACACCACAGCACGACCTCGTCACTGGATCCAACCAATGAAGGCCAGATCGCCAAGATGACGACTGCAATATCCCCAACGACTAATCGCCGCCAAAGACGGCTGGCGACGACCATCGCATCCCACGTCGCCACCGGTTAACAATCGCCCACCGGGAGAGCCGAAGCCAAGACAAGCCACCGCCACCGAGCCGTCACGATCTCAACCAACTACGCCAAATCTGCATCTACACCGCGGCACCTCCGTCGTTATGCCAGCCGGCGGAGAAGGGCCCCGGATTGCCATGCCCGAAGACGAGCCGACGGAGAAGGGCCCTAGATCCAACCCCGACGAAAGTCTACACCGTTGGAAATTGGTGGACAGGCGTCGGGCGTCGGGAGCACGGTGCAGATCAGGCGCCACTACCGAGAAGAAGAAGCCCCGCCGCCGCCCGCTGATGGTGGCGACAATGAGGAAGGGAGGAGGAGAGGGGGGCTTATAAGTATATATATTACTTAAATCATTACCTCGTAGACAAATTCAGAATCGTAAGAACAATGTAAGAACACAATAACAAAATAGTAGATTGAATATAGAGATACGAGGGGACTTCTGACTTCTCTTTATTGCTCTTCTGTAAAACTATAGTACAATGGTTGAGGCCCCCCTCCTTTATATAGGCTACTGGATAGATGAGGAGTCCATCGTGTGCCAGACCTGCGAGGTCTAGGCCCGGTTTCTTAACACTCCCTTTTAGACACAAATCCGTCATGTTTATGTCTCATCAAAACTCCATAAACTACAAATGACCATAAAAATCTAAGTGCAAAGCGTGCACTAGATCGAATCATCGAAGTATGAAGAAACTTGTGCCTGAATCTGCTCCATGTCCATCTTCTTCTTCAAGAATCACAACATGCAAGAACAAGCGATGTCCAAAGAAGGGTGATAGGGTCATTGTGTTGAAACATCCACATACATCAATGCAATCAATGACTGTGGATCCTCTATGCCTGCAATGGCGAGGTGTGCCTCATGCTGTCCTTTGCCCTTCTTCTTAGACTTGAAGGCATCAAATCACGTGTTGTAGCTCACATCAAATACGTGACCAATGTTCCTATGTGCCACATTTGTAGCAACTTTGGTCCTGCTGACCATAGGGCTTCTAATCGCACTTCTTTTCCCCGCCCTTCTTAGCTTGAGCATTTTGCTTGGTCTTACGACCCACGACCTTACACTTCTTGCTTCTTTCCTTTGAGTGAGCCTTTCTCACCTTGTTGCTGCAAGCATTGACTTCATGCCCAACTTTGCTACTAGGCGGCTATGAGATGTAGTTCTTCCTTAGAACCTTGTCTTGAGCTTCCGCAACTTGCATAATGTCAATCAGTTCGGCATACTCCTTGTAGCCATCTTGACGATAGTTACGTGCGGATTGCACCGCATTAGGGTGAAAGATAGAGAGGGTTTTCTCAATCTTCTCCTCATCCGTGATTGCCTTACCACAGAGTTGAAGATTGGTACAAATTATAAGCAAAACAGAGTTATACTCCCTCACGGTCTTGTAGTCAACAAAACGTAGTCGGTTTCATTCGTGCTCTACACGAGGAAGAATGGTGTACTTCAGCTTCTCGAACCGCTTCTTCAGTGCGGTCCATAAAGCTAGTGCGTTCTTCTATGCCACATACTCATTCTTGAATGTTAGGCAGAGATGACGCCTGAGGAAATGAAGCACCTGATCATTTTCCTCGGCAGTTGGAGTGACATCCTTCGTGGTGCCAAGTCTAATAGCAGCACGGAGCTTCTTGGCTCCAAGTACAATCTCGACATCTGATGCCCAAGCCAAGTAATTCTGGCCATGCTGGGCCAGCTCTTCAAACTCCCAGTTTGTAATGCTAGTCAGCTGCATATTCATGCAAAGAGTTCAAGATTACTGCTGGTAATTTACATAAAATGGTTGCAAAGATTCTCCTAATGTTCCCGTATATTTTCTATGTATTTTTCATGATTTACTGCTATTTTCAGTGATTAAAAGCAATATAAACAATCACAGATAATCAAAACAGTAAATACAATAAATAAACTGCAAAGAAATAACAATAAACATGTTTCAAATGCTGAAATTTACCAGTGTTAAATTGCGAAATTTTAGTTCTGAGAAAAATTTTCGTGTAATTTCCCAATTTTCAGGGGGTTTTCCGCAAAATTTTCTTATTAACGAAACTTCCTCGTAATTTTTAGAATTCTGAAAGTTAATGCGCCAAAATTTTGTAATTTTATTTTTCTTTTTCCCATTTTTTTCCTTTTTGCGACCAGGCCATGTTTCAAAGGCCTATTAGGCCTTTCACCCATTGTGCCTAGGTCAAAAAGGGCAAGTGGCTTAGGATCCCTTGCCCTCATAAGAAGCGGGCGGCAAGGCGGCCTTGTGGCTCAGGTGGTGGCGGTGTGGGGCTGGGCAACTCGTGGCCATGCAGGCGGCCGAGCAGGAAAGCATGCAAGGCATCCACGCCTTCGCGCGTCTTGAGCGTGGCCGGGAGTGGTGGTGGCGCGCTACCCACCCCTTCCTCCCCTTTTTTTTTCTTTTCTTGGTGGTGCAGTGGCGCCTCATCATGGGAGGGCTAGCAAAGGCTGAAGCGGTGGTACTTCAAGATCGAAGCGGCAATTTAATGGCGGAAGGGCTGCCAAGAGCGAGCCCACGCGAGGTGGCCGAAGCAGAAGTCTTGATGGAGGCATGGTGGTACGTCGGGAGTTGGCAGCAAGTGCCATGCAGTGCTTCTTCTGGCCGTGGCGTGGCGATGTTATTCCGATCGGTGCGATGCAAATGTTGGAAATATGCCCTAGAGGCAATCATAGAGATGATTATATTTCATTATGTTCATAATATTGGATAATATGTTATCTTGTTCCTAGAATAATATTGTTAATATTGATTATCAAGTATGTGACTTGATTGTGAAACTCTATATTTCTGCGATAATTATTCTTATACGATCCCTGATTGGAAACATATGAGGACACATATGAATAGACTAGCATATGTATTGGTTGATGATTATGTTTCACGGGTCATGGATATGGAGACATGTTAGAGAACATGATGTTGGATTAGACCCACCTTGAGACACTATTGAGATTGTTATGATTCTATGTGTCGTTAGTTGGTCTCAAGCAATGATGATGTATAATCCTTAGACCTCAGATCAGCATGGTTTCCTACATGCGTAATAGCACTCTTAGGGGTTGCCAGACGCTACACTATAACTGGGTAGTTATAAAGGTAACTTTCGGGTATGCTATGAAACATGCAGAGGAATGTGACTGGTCGGATATGAGATTTGCCTCTCATAACATAACAGGAGAGATGTCTTTGGGGCCCTCGTTGTGATCGGATAAAGAAAGTGCATGGCCATACCACTAGTAGTCGAAGTGTTCGATCATGTAAAGTAATCCGACACTCGATCGAGAAAGCATTGAACAGTCCATAGATGACACAACATCTCACCTGGAGTTCAACCAGACATCGTGAGGCAAAGGGAGTATACACGAGTAGGTTGCTTAGTTCGACAGATTCTGGTCGTCGTATGGAGATACGAGCCGTCGTGGACCGGTCGAACGTAATCATAGAGTGGTCGTAACCTGGTCGTAAGGAGTTACGAACTGGTCGTGACCAAATACGAACTGGTCGTATTTAGATCGGACCTGGTCGTAAGTGATGAGGATCTGGTCGTAGATCATATTGCATTAAGGTTCGTCCGATATAATTTGTGTGTATTCGGGAATAGCCATGTTCTGCTAGGAGCCGCTACGACTCGTGATCGGAAAGGGTTTCCGAGTCACAACTGACTACACATGAACCTACAGGGTCACACACTTAACGGGTTAGAACAAACCAGTACGAATACGATTCGTCAAACGTGTTCGGATAGGATCCGTCACGAGCACTATATAAGGAGATGCATGAGGCTATTTGGAACGTAAGTTTTACACCATCGAAACCCTAGCGGCCATCTTCCTGAGAGCTCTACCATGCGACTTGGTGCTAGCACACCTGCGCATGGTTGTTCCTTTCTTGGACGTGTAGATACCGTAGAGACGCTACTGCGACTGTTGCGCTTGAGGACGATCTGCGATCTTCACAAGGAATTGCAGAAGTTGCTGGAGGAGATGATCGAATCGCGAGGACACTGGACGATCGACTACGACCACTACATCGACGCGTTTCACGTTGGACCAGTACGCCCAACCCTTCTTCCGCTCTCACGATCTGGTGATAACGATCTGTGATCACCTACTTGCTTGGCTTCCTGGTTTACGTGGTAGAAAATTTTGATTTGTAGCTATCGTTGCCTACCCATAACCCAACAAGGCGATGAGGCCAAAGTACAGAATCGCATCGCATCGACGGCACAAGAACCGTCTGAGTCATAATCGGCCGGGTTTTTTGTTTTCTGTTCATGTAACATTGTTCATGCAATCCACTGATCGACTTGGCCGGCGACTTCAAGTCGGCTCGCGGTAGATTAAAACGGATTTGCAATCCACAGTACAATCATCATCTACTCTTTCTTGCAATCTACCGATCGGTATTGTGCCAGCGACTTCAAGTCAGCTTGCGGTAGATTAGAATGAATTTGCACTGTAGGATAATACAATCTAGAAAGCAACAATTGCGAAATTGAAAGCAATCTAAAAAACGATTCGAACTATGAGCATCGTTTTTTGACGGTTACCTTTCGATCCGAGGAGAGTCAATCGTGCTGATAACATATTTAGGAACCGTCGCTGGCGAGTCCAGTCCGAGCGATTACCTCGTAGACAAACTTCGAATCGTAAAAACAATACAAGAACACAAGAACAGAATAGTAATTTGAATACAGAGATATGAGAAGACTTCTGACTTATTTTTATTATTCTTCTGTAAAACTATAGTACAATGATTGAAATCTCCACTACTTTATATAGAGTACAGAAAAAAAATCATCGTGGCGCATACCTACGAGGCCTATACCCGATTTCTTTGACATCCCTCTCTCTCCGCCCTTTACAACCGCTCGCTTCTTTGTTTCGGTTTTCTTGGTTCACCTAATTCTTGATGCGGCGCCTGCTACGGGTACACGGCGTTAGTACTATACCACTCGAAAAACGAAAGGAATATCTATTGGCCTCTGCACGAGTAGCATAAAATATCAAGTGTATTGATAAAAAGTTTAGCTTAATACTATGAGATGTGTGTTTATACAGGAAGATATATTTGCTTTAGTTTTCATAGAAGAGTTCTGCTATACACATAATAATTTTGGTACGATACGATTCACATGGTGATTGGACGGTCGCTCGGTGGAGGAGGAATCGGGCACTCGGGGGTGTCACGAGCGGCCAGGGCCGATGCGCGGGGCTGGTCGGAGGCGCATGAGCCGGTCAGAGTTGGACGAGGAGAGAGCAGAGGCGCACCGGTCAGTCGGAGTTGGAATCAGAGAATGAAGACGACGCGTGGGGCTGATTACAGGCGGAGGAGACGGGAAGCAGAGGCGGAGGTTCCCGAGTTGGTCGGAGTCGGAGGGGTAGACGCTCTGGGCGCAGGCGCGAGCGGCGGTTGGCCGCGGGCGGCAAGGGTGTCGCACGCGTCGTAACATTGCAAATTCACGTATCCTGAAGAGCGTAATTGTATCATTTTTACGGATTAGACGGCACGGGGCCCACGCCAAAGGGCAAGATCGGGATTTCGAATGGGGCAGACGGAGAAAAGCAGTGGTGCACGTAATGGGGGACGTAGACGGGTGCGGTGGAGAGTGGGGGCATTGACTGAGACGTGCGTGCACGGAAGGGGCACCGATGGGCGTTGATGACAGGTGGGCCCAGTCCTTGTGTGGACCCATCTCATGCAAGTGCTCGTACCAGCTGGGCGGTAGCGCTACGCCACGTTTGGTGTGGCGCCGTAAATTAATGGCGTTTTTGCTTGGCGAGCGAGAGCGCGGCAGCCGCTACTCACTGGATAAAACGTACGGGTTGGTGAAGTGGTGGTGGGCTCCAGTACACCCTAATCTCTCTCCGCTGCTTCTGCGAGAAATTGTCGAGGCGTATGGGACGAGAGAGGGGGGGAAGGAGAGGGAGAGAGAATTTATTGGTGGCCGCGCACGCAGGACCATGCAAGGGGCTGCTACCGACACTCTTTATGGGAGGCGTCATTTGATCCCTTGTTCCATAGGGTTTTGTGGCATTAGAAGTTCTTTTGCATGCATCTTTGTGTATTAATCCGTATCACTATAAAATGTTTATAGGAAACAATCGTTGCAAGTATTTTATTCTTTTTTATATGGTAACAAATATTTAAGTCTGTATTTTACAAACACATCTACATTTCTGTTCTTGTAGTCGCTCCCTGTTTGTAAATAAGTGTACTGTGTACTCAAACAGAACATAAAAATGCATGCATGCCACCACAGAAATCTCGGTAGATGGCTAGGTGTTCGGCGCTGGCCAATACACGGCAGACCTCTACAGTGACGACCGACTGTCCCAAGTTTGACGATGATGAGTGCGTACCGTCTCAAACCCGTGCTTCACACTCAACACACAGATCACCCCAAATCGCAGAGCTCTTCACAGGAAGTAGCAGAAGTAGACGGCTTTGAACCGTTCGATCAAACTAACACGGCAAACACTACCGAATCCGACAGACCAGATCGCCCCAACACACAACAGGTTCCCAACACAACAATGCCTGAGCTATTAAGCGGCACAGAGAATCCTTTTCTGCCGCAGCCGGGAGTCGGCGCCTTTTGCGGAACTTGACTGCGGTGGAAGGCAATGGGTCCACCATGCAGCGACATGGCCGAGAGGCGGAAAGCATGGCGCTGACCGCAGAGCCCACATATCGTTCGTCGCCCACCCCACGCAACCAAAACAACAGCAGCCAAAAAAGCGTGGACGTGGCTCCCACCGCGTCACGCCGCCGTGTCCGCCAAGGGGAACGTGTGCTCGTTTGTTTTCTAATGGATCCGTTTCTTTTAAAGCGGGCCGCTACGGCGAGGTTGCACGGCGTCTCTGTTTGGTGCAACTGTGCCTGCATTATCCCCATGCGTGTCGGTGTGCTTTGGTTGCAGTAACTTCGTCGTAATTGAACACTTTATTGTGCATGATTCTATGATGCATTTTGCGTTCTCACGGTTCATCGTTTTCAGAACATAGATACTATTGGTCACTACTAGTACTGTAATTTCTTTCTTGATGTAACACATGCTGTGTGTAGTAGGGGCGCACCACCGGACACACGACCCGGCAAAGCACAAAGCCCTCCTCCTCGCCGAAGGGGTCCCAAAGGCTCGACGAAAGGCCCCGAAGGTTATAGCAAGGACGTCGAAGGGCCTCGAAGGATTCCGAAGGGGTACCGAAGCATCGACGAAAGGACCCAAAGAGGGCCCAAGGTCAGCCGAAGAATCCCGGTGGGAATCCCAAGGCTCAACGAGGACCCGAAGGGGCGGGGGACCCAAGGCCATCTCGCGTGAGCACAAGGGCAATAGGACAGAAGGACCGGACGTACTCTCCAGGTAGACCAGAATCAAGAGGTTCCACCGTGCGCCGAAGGCTACACATAGGTCAGAAAAGCCCCTGCAACCCCTATGGTTGTAGCACCCTTCTAGGGGTACATGTGTAATTTCAGATACCTGGTTGGGAGGCTATAAATAGCCCCCTCCCCTATGTAATAACTCAAACCCAATTTAAGGGGAACAATCAATACACATTTACTTCCTCATGGAATCGAAGTCCTCTCGAGGACCCTTCTACCTCACATAAACACTAGGGTCCCTTTTTCATCTTGTCTAGTCTTTTTTCACTACGGTTAGCGCGCGCCTATGGGGTTCGGCAGAAAGTCACAAGAGCACGCTAAGATACCAGATGGCCCCTCGAAGGGCCACGCCTAAGGTCTCGGCGATCGATCGGCAGCAGCAGCCAGCCCAAGCACCTCGAGAGCTGCCGCGAGAAGACCTCATCAGCCAAGCACGCCGGCCACGAGGAGGAAGTCAACAACTCCACACATTGGGACATCATAGGAGGCGACGCCCCGCCTACCGAGACATCCCTCCCCGACAACTAACCTGCGGGTCCACCTCAACCGAGAGCCGCGGGGGTAACCCGCGAGGTCAACGAAGCCCTCCAACAGGACCCCTAGCGGGAGGCGCCCTCGCAGTCCCAACCCAACTGACGCCCGCCACACGAGAGCAAAACGCCGGGGTAGATCCCCTGGCAACCGCAGTCAACCCACCCCCAGTCCCAATGCTCTGGGGAGATCCCAACTCCCCGTTGAGCGCGGGACTTGAAACGGCTCGCTGGCCGCAAGGTTTTAAAATGTCAGACGTCACGCCCTTCGAAGGCTGTACGGACCCCTCGGAGTTCCTCTGGGTGTATGAAAAAGTGGTAGAAGCAGCAGGAGGAGATGACACAACCAAAGCAAAAGGCATCACACTCGCCCTCAAAGGCGCGCCCTCACATGGTTCTTCACCATCTCTTCCCAGTCCATATACGTGTGCGAACAGTTGCAGGACCTCGTACGCAATAATTTCCAGACAAACTACATCGAGCCAAAAGATGCAGGGCACCTGTTCGCAATCAAGCGGACCCAGGCGAGTCCCTCCGCAGTTTCTTCAAGAAATTCGAGGTAAAATGCAAAGTAAAAGGGGTCAACGAGACCGCTGTCATAAATGCAGCAACCTGTGGACTCCAAAAGGGCCCCTTATCAGAAAGACTGGCTCGCAAACCCACCCGCATGGTGGCAGAACTCTTCGACAAAATGGAAGAGTACGCCCGAGCGTTGGAGGACAGCAGCCGAACGGCGAAGGTTGCGCCCCCACCACACCAGCACCATCATCAAGCGAGCCGCCCAAGAAGGACGAATCTGCACCCACCGCAGCACTAGCCACCCCCAAACCACGCACCAACAACTTTCGTCAAAAAGGGCGAAATATCTACCATGTAGACGGTGGCCAAAATCCCCAAGGGGGAAGCGCGACGGCCGGCGGTGGCCGCTGGCCGGGCAGAGGCGGCGGATACCACGCTGGCGGCAATAAACGCCCGAGCGGCCGGAGACACCCGCTATATCTGCGACCTCCACACCGAGCTCAAGACACAACCACGGATCGTCGCACCATCGCGCTATGCTCGATTATATGAACCGCGCCCAACAAATTCTACGAAAGCACGAAGAAAGAAGGGACGCGAGCAACCAGCTGCCCGCCTCGCCACCAAGGCCACACATAGAGGGGGGTCATGGCGAGCATCATCAAAGAGTCATATGCATGATCACGAGAGGATCCTCGCTTGACATAACATCCAAAAGACAGCGACGTGTATACGCCTGATAAATTCACCATGTCGCAACATGGTCTGCATCTAGACCACCTCAATATGTCGAAGTACCTAGCACCTTCGCCCCCGAGGATGCCTAAGGCTTTTAATTCCCTCTCCAAGACCCCCTCGTTATCTCCACCAACATTACTGACTTCGAAGTCAGGTGCGTCCTCATAGAAGGAGGAAGCTCCGCAGACCTCCTATTCGCGGAAGCCTTCGACAAAATGATGATCCCTAGGGATCACCTATCACCCCCAGGCATACCCCTCGTGGGTTTTGGGGGAAGGACCGTGACAGCCTTGGGCCAGATTAACCTTTTTGTCACATTCAGCGATGGCTTCACATCTCGCACAGAAAACATCACCTTTGATGTGGTCCAAATGCCCTACTAGTACAACGTCATTCTCGGCCGGGCCACACTAAACACCTTCGGCGCGATAACCCACCATAAATATATGTGCATTGTCGCGTCCCCAGGGTAGACAACCCCCGGGACCTCCTCAGCACACCGGACCAAGGTAAGATCAAGAGTCGGTCCGCATGTTTCAACAACGATGTCATCACAACCATACCACAAATGATAGATGAAGCAGACAAATTAATATTATTAACAACAAAAGACCATATGGTTAAGGTTTTTACGGGGGTGCCCCGCAGGGGTACAACACAGTGGAAAGCAAAATACACGTGGAGACCGCCCGACATGCCTACAGGCAATCGACTGGAGGACGTCCTAGCACAGCTGGTCTTCAAAGACCTCCTATTCAAGGAGGTCGGAGGTCCCTGGGAGGTCTTTAGCTGCTGATTAACCAGATGGCACAAAGCCATGAGTACTTTAAATATACTCAGCAAGTCGCTGGAAATAGTATGCAATTAATATCATGAAGGGCTTGACAAGAAGGTCTTTATGGTTACTTTGCAGAAAGCAAGGTTGATTAGAAATACAATAAGTAGATTGCAAAGCACAAGTTGAAAGATTAATACATAAGTAAACGAGTTTTCTTTGAAAACAAATAAGCAGACCACCTCGTCATCGCCTGCACCACCCGTGACCACCCAGGTCACGGTCTAGACCACTCACGACCACCCTGGTCATGAGCCAGACCACTCGGAACCAACAAAGACCAATATTTTGAGAAAGTCTACCCCTTGCGTGAAATCACCAGTCATGTCCATAACCGAGGACGCGGCTATTCAAATAGATTTACACTCTGCAGAGGTGGCACAATTTTACCCAGAAAACACGAATTCTCTAGTTTGTTTGGCGTCTGTCGATACCACCGCTCACTACTTTTGGTAAGCAGTCTAGAGCACGTGACAAGGCCTTTACAAAGCTCTGTTTTGGCTCGGTTCTGCCCGCTAAGGTTTCGCCATGCTGGGGCCCCTCTTGCGCCGTGTGATTCATCTGGAACTCGGAGATCATGCCACCATGACAGAACCAAACCAAAACTTTTGCTAATTAGTCGGCCAGGTCCACCCCACCCTGGACATGTGGTTACATGGTATGGCCCGGATTAATGGCTTACAAGGTTAATGTAACATCCCAAATCTAGGTGTATGTTTCAAATGTAAGAAAATGAGAAAAAAATTAAAACTTTTCTTGCATCTTGTTGTTTTTGAACTTTTCTATAATTCTTGTAAAGGAATTGTGGAATTCAAAAACTCAAATCTCCAATTGACTAAAGTCATGAACCCTTTTTCAACTTTATTGAGAATCTTGTGATCAACACCTGGAAATATTTTTTCTTGGTTCTAGGGCTGCTGTGTGACCCCTCTGAAAAATTTCATAATTTTTAGAAATTATTTGATAATTTTTAAGAGGCAGTCAAACCAGTTTGACTCTTGGTCAAACCCTAGAACAAGCCTTGAGGAATTTCTGGAGAAAAATGCTTTGCATAAAAACCTCTAGAAAATTTATACAAGGTTTATCTTGGAGTGAGGGACCTCCAGTCAAAATTTCAGAATTTTTGGAGTTAGTTTGCTACCTCTAAAAATTCTTCCAAGTTTCAGCTTTAATTTCAAACCCTAAGTCAGTTACTGTTGGGCTCAGGTCAGGCTCGAGCCTTTTGACTCGACCAAACCAACTAACTGCACCGGGTTCGCTCAAAGTGGCGCGCGTGCGTTTTGCGCCGTCGGATTTTGATCGGACCGTCCACGTTCAAGTGAACTTTCGGACCACCCGAGATTCAATTCAATCGTGGCCGTCCATTTTTGATCTAACGGTCAAAAGCTTTGACTTGTGCTTGCGGTTTGGCTAAACCAGTTCGCTGAGTCAGACCCGAGCCACCTTGGTTTCGGTCACTTACATGTGGGCCCTCGCCAATCCTAGTCATCATCTTCTTCGCCGCACGCGTGCGTGTATGCCAGAGCGCATGGTGCGAGCGACACAGCGCCTGGTCACCTCCTTGGCGTCCTTCAACGGCTCTTTGCCTCTGCGCATTTAATGCTCATCAGTGGCCACCCCCAAAGTCGCCATTCTTTAGTTGCTCCCGTCCCCTCGGCTTGCCCATGGCAGTGCTGTGGACCAAGCTCACCTTGAAGCTTGCCCTAGCTCCACTCTTGCTTCCCCGCTATAAAAAGCCCTTGAGCCCTCTTTGGATCCTTTTCCAGCACCCCCTTTGCAAACCCTAGCTCCCTCTCTGTTGTTTGAGCTCAAATCACAAAGAACCTCAAAACCGCCATTGTCGGCCGTGGAGCTCCTTCTTCGACGCCAGTGCTCCAGTGGTTCAATTGCAAATCTTTTCACGTCACTTTGCGCCCCTCATCACCTTGTTCATTTCCCCTAATCCTTTTGTTTGGCATTCACAGAGATTGTTAAATTTGGGATTTGATCTTTGTCGGCCGAAGTTCATCCCCTTTCTTCCTCAACTCCGGTAAGGGTCTCTATTCTTTAGTTAATTGCTCATGGACCTTCTCTGAGCTATTATGAAGCTAACCCTACCACCCGGTTTCGTTATTTTTGCTCAGGCCATCTTCTCCACTTCATCTTGCTTTCGTGTAGGTCTTTGTTCGTCATGAGCAACTCCGGTGATCTCCTAGCCTCTACAGCGTTAAGGTAGTTTCCTTGTAGTCCTTAGAAGCTTGGGCACTCGCTTAGGACCTCATGAGCTATTTGTCGCTTTCACTTTCGGCCGTGCTTGTCGTCGTCGTTCTTCTCCGGCTCGCCGCCGTTCTTGGCCTCCGCCGCCGTCGAGAGTACCTTTGTTGGGTGCGCAAGGCTATTGCGAACCCATTCATGTCTTTAGCTTGCGCTGCCTTGACTGGAGTCGCCGTCGGTGAGCCAATCTTTGCTCTTGGGTTTTTGTCGAAGGAGTTTGTCACTGTGGCGTTGTCATTAGGACATAGATTCGGTCATTAAATGTTAATCATTGCTTAACACTTAATGGCCGTCCTAACCAACATTAAAAGTCACTTACATGTGGCCCTGTACGCGTTAACCCCTGTGTGTGGCTTAATTGTCGCTTACATGTGGGCCCCGCACGTTAAACCCTAGCGTTTTTGTGTGCGCAGCACTGAGATCAATTTTGGACCGTCCGATCTAGATCCAGCGATCCAGATTGGTTGGGCCATTCGGACCACTGAGCCTTCGCCATCCGATTTAGATCCAACGATCTAGATCGCTATGAACGTTCGGACCACCGAACCTCAGCCGTCCATTTTGAGATCTACGGTCGAGATCTGTGGGACTTTCGGACCCCCAGACCTCCCCGTAGCTTTGGACCGTCCATTGCAAGATCTGCGGCTCATATCGCGGGAACGTTTGGACCGTCCGAGCATTACTTCGCTCTGAGCCGTTCGTTTTCAAATATGTGCTCCAGATCGTGTGGGACGTTCAGACCGTCCGAACGCCTCCCTCGCTGTGGACCGTTAGATTCTAATCCAACGGTTGGCTCAGTTGGGTTGTGCGCGTCCGATCGTCCAAGCGCACTTGGGTCGTTAGATTTGATCTCAACAGCCCAGGTTTTTCCGAATTGGGTTAGTAATGAGAAAATCCAGCTGTGCTTTATTTGTAAACTGTTAATTGTATTAAACTTCAAAATTGCATAACTAATTCATTTTAACTCGTTTTCGGTTGATTCAAATTTTCCTAGTTTTGGTTTTAACTAAGATTTAATCTAAAAATGGTTAGAAGCTTGGTTCTATTCCAGAAAAAGTTGTTAACAGATTTATTTTAGTATTAGCTTTATTCATGCTTTAAAAATTCATTTAACTTGAAAAATGCATAAGTATTTCTCTGTAGCTCCGTTTTGAGCGAAATCAACTTTGTTGGTTTCCTATGTTAGTGTGCTTATTTGTAAAATAGATTTTAGGCATGCTGCTGTCTTTGAAAGTTTTGTGGTTGCAGTTATTTTGTGCTTTTTTTCATGTCTTTGAAAAATCATAGAAAATGCATTCTAGCTCCAAATAAGGTGAATCAAATTGTGTTTTTCATCTCATGAAGTGCTTTGTCTACCATAAAAATTTCAGGTGCAACACCTCTCTAGAAAATTATGCCAAAAATTTAATTTCGAATGAACATTATCCGAGATGAATTTTTCAGTATTTTTTCCAACCGGCTGAAATTGTTTCGGCCATAACTTTAGCATTGAGTATCCAAATCAATTGGTTCTTATTGCTAAATTCTTTAAAAATCATGCTCTACCTACTGTAAAAATTTCATGGCTTTTATTGAAGTTGGTTTTTGAGTCTTTTCTTGTTCTTCGTTCTTGCTCGGTTCTTTTCGTTCTTTCGTTAGGTGCCGACGAGTTTATTGATTACGAGAGTGATCCTCTGCAGCAGGTTGAGCATCTCCGACAAGGCAAGAAGTTTGATCATATTGAACCGATTACTTTTAAAGTCTAATACTTTGTTTACAAATTGTATGAATGCATGCTTTTATGTCAAAGTTAATTCTTTCCGATTAGAGGTAGCTAATATTATTGCATGGTTGCCCTTAAATTGTTATCCCCTGCCACTAGCCTTAAGTTATTAATCTTGCCGGAGAATTAAAACCAGGTGGTTGAATTATGCTCTTTTATTGTCTTTACGGTGTCATGCTTAGAAATGCTTAGCTACAGGTAGAATTGTGTAGTTATCGACCTAGTCGATGATCTTGATCACACAAATCTTATTACTACATTAAGTCCAGCACTTTGTGCTTTGCTAATTTGTAAAGTCAAAACTGAAAACAAAATGTTATCGACTTGGGCACAATGGATGATGGTGTGGTCTTTTGGTGTAACTGGAATGGTGCCTAAGTCAACAAGGACCGAGTTACTTGTGTCACTGATCCAAGCGATTATTGCGTGCTAACCACACGAGGGGGATATGGGACCTCTCTTGACTAAGTACTTTGAGAGGTGTTAATTAATGAGTCGCTGGTGGTAGTTGTAGAGAAAAATGTTCGTTGTTGGGATGAGAGGGATGTGTTCCTTTCTAGGTTCTCCATACCCAGGAGCACCCACAGTTGCTTCGGCTGGGCCGGTGTGTCAGACTCAACGTGTGGGTTCTTAGTGGGAGCCCGTAACGGCGGTTCACTAAGGGTTAACCCCCATACATGCGACTCTTAATTAGCATAATCCATTGGAAAGTGTCTCGTAGGACTTAGTCGTGCCGGCATACCAAAGGAAGTGTGCTAAATAGCTTGGCAAAAAGGCAGTCTGACGTGTGGGTACATTGGTACACCCCTGCAGGGTTCAAACTATTCGAATAGCCTTGTCCTAGGTTATGAACAAGCTTGGTAAGGTCGTGCAAGAACTAGACTATAACTTTTAATTAAAACTTGATGTGGGTGGTATGAATGGGGAATTCATACTATTATTGTGGTGGCTATTGGGTTAGTCACTTCCAGGATATCTTTATATTGTTGTTACTTGTTATCTCGCTGTTTTTGTTAAATAAAAACAGATTGTTAAAACTGTTTTAAATCTATTCCATTATTGCAAAGGAAAACTTGCTTTGTGCTGAAAATGAACCTAGAGCCTTCTCCTTTGATTAATCTTGCATGTAGCTATGTATAGGCTGTTTATTTTAGCTCTTTAGCTTGTATGGAATTGATGCATGATTTTGTAAAAGGGTATGTGTACAACAATTCTGGGAGGTACACATTGTCCCGAGGCACGGGATATTTTGTTTGTGATGCTAGGGTCAATTGGAAGACTAAGCATTACAAGCTAAATACCTCGGGATCTCACAATTAAGTCCTTAGTTGATGCTCAGGCGAGACCTCCTCATCCTATGTGCTTCGCGCACCCCCTTTACTACACGATCACTCACCCGAGCGAAAATATTTTGGGTTCAACCCGGCCAAAAGACCACTCAGGTCATGGCACAACATCTTTTAACAACAATGGCCGTGCCACAATTCTATATATCATTAAGTCAAGTTTAACAACATTGAATCATGTGATCGAGAGACGTCGCATAACTAAAGCAGGTCTAAGCAATATACGCACTCTTGTTGGTTATCGCAATAAGGATGTCCAACTAAGATTACCCACCTATGGTGTCCAAAGGTACATGTCAACATGTCAGACACAACTATTCAAGGAGTCATAATGTCGAGTAGGTGTTTAGCCAATTCCCAAACCATTTTTATACAAATAGCCATGTATGTTGATATAAAACAAAATAATTTTGCAAACTAGGTTCGATATGATCAAAGGTCTACGACTTGCATTCGATGAAGAGCTGGGATTCTTTGGTAGAGGTCGTCGGGTCCAAGAACTCTTCTGTGAAGCCGGAATCTATATGTGCGAAAAGAGCCAAATGAATACAACGAATTCAAATAAAAACCAAAACTACCAAACAAAAACCAAAAGAAAGGCACAGGAACAGAAGAACTAAAAACGGGCTCTAGGGAAGAGGTCCAACTGAGAGGGAGAGGTCTTGAGGAAGAGGTCCTGAGCAGAGCAAGAAAGTTGGAGAAGGCTAAAGGAGGTAAAAGAGAGCTGCTCAGGCTTTTATAGCTCGGAGAAAGCGCACGAGTTCAAGGGTAGGTGAAGGAAGAGATGGGGGCAAGTAGGAGAAGTGACCAAAAAGGGGAAAACGAGTACTGCAGATGTGACAATATTTAATACGCGAAGACTTTTTGCGTCAGCAGTGATGCGACGAGAGGAAGAAGAAGGTGAGCAGGACTGACAAATGGGCCAGTCAAAAGGGAGGTCGGGGCCAAAGAGGTGGTCGTGACCCAAAGGATGTCACGTGATTAAGGGGAGGTCGTGGTCACATAGGGAGGTCGCGGGGTCAAAGGGGAGGTCGCGACCCAGGAGGGTAGTCTTTGCAAAAAGACCAAAAGGGTGGTCTTTGCAAAAAGACCAAAATGGCAAGTCTCTAGTACCACCCGGAGGTCACCAGGACAACCCGGAGGTCGCTAGGACAACCCGGAGGTCACCAGGACCACCCGGAGTTCCAAACGGAAGTGAGAGTCTAAACCAACAGAGAGGTCTAGACTGAAGGGAGGTCTGGACCCTCAGATCCAAACGAAGGGAGGTCTGGACCCTCAGCTCCAAACGAATGGAGGTCTGGAGAAGAAAGAGCTGAGCCGAGGGAAACACGGAGCGAACAGAAAAAGGGAAAATAACACCAAAGAACTCCAACAAGCTCAAAATAAACCGAAACTGGATTAATTGAAGTTGGATTTAGTCACATTAAAGCACTTTTAATTCCAGAATCTCAAGTTAAGTTTTAGAACTCTCATCAAAACCAAATGGTTCTTTTTATTTTGAAAGTTTCAAAAAGGCTCAGAAAATTGGGACGTTACAAGCCTGAAGATCCCCATGTCGGAGGGCGTCATTACAGAGCAGCGAAGTCAGCAACCGCCCCCACAAACCCCCACAAAACCTTTGCTGACCTTGAAATCGGCACGACACAGGGGACCCAAATCCACGGTGCCGATGGTAGCCGAAGCAAGCGCCAACGAGCGTGCCGCCTCGGAACCCACCGACGTAGAGCCACCGTCACCAAACTTGCCCTCCCTGTCACTTGCTACTGCACAACGAACAAAGGTTGGATCTACGCCTTGACAAGACAACAACGAAGTAAGGTGCATACCAATGGGCGACCACGGGGTAGGAGGGGCATCCACGGTGACATTGGCGCCCCCGTCATAAACATGCGACAGGGTGTCGGCACCGAAAGACTCGTCAATGACGAGGAGCGTTACACCAATCGTGCCTATCGCCTCGTGTACTTTCGCCGCGGTGCACTCGACCAGCTCCGCCTTGGCGCCCTCCACGGGTGAGGTGACACGCTCATCAGAGGGAGAGCTGTTGGACACAAAGCATTCCACCCGCTCCAGGGTGCCCTTCGCCAGCCTCTTCACCGGCCGCTCCACATCCTCCGGAGCACGGGAGGGGCCACCAGTGCCACGAGGACCCGCGACGCTCAAGTGAGCCACCGCAATTGGCCCTGCCCCATCGACCTCGGGCGTGCGAAAAGGCGAACCGATGCGGCATACACACGATTCAGCCGACCCTCCCTCACAACCAAGCCACGCTTCGCATGCTCTTCGCTTGTATACAGGCCCAAGAGCAGCTCCGCGGCACAGGCCGTCTCGGTGATGGGCACAGCTACTATGGCATAACCAGGTTCACAGTTCCAAACAGCACACAAAGGGGGGAGGGGAGCAAGAACCAAGAACCAAGAACCATACCTTCGTGCCCCCTCACGGTGAGAGTTGGGAGCTCGGACTTCGGAATTCCGAGCTCCACACTCCACTCCTTGGCCAGGGGTCAGATACCAAAGGCGCAGAATTCCTCCCCCAAATCCCACGTGGAGAGTCGCTTCGTCGCGTCCAGTAGAAGGTGGAGAAGGGCCTCCTCCCTCGAGTTGAGGACAATCTCAGGACTGGCGATAAGTTGTATCAGCCCACCCCAAGATTGCAGGCCATCCTTCGCCACGGAAGTGTGGTAAAACCACCTCCGCGTCCAATCCGTCTCCCATCGGTCCCGCGTCACCGGGGCAGACACGTACATCTGACACCGCGCCTTCGGTTGAAAACTAACACTGCCAAAGTTCAGTGTATCGCCCGTGCTTTTCTTTTTCTTTGGTTGGTAGCGCCCGTCATGAAGGTAGGAGAACAGGCGCCCCTCGCCGCTGGTTTCGGCCGCTCGCAGCATCCACTCGAAAACTTCTAACTTAACAACAGATTTTGGCGTCAGTTATACCAACTCTACCCCGTAAAGCTGGAGCACCAGTGAAGCCTCCAGTTAGCACTTTATGATGGTGTGCAATAGATTATTCTGGAATATGGTAGTAAACAACTTGTCAATCTTTGGAACGAGTCGGTGCAAACACGGTCTGAAGTGGCACCAATTCTTGCATAAATTGGGGAGCTTAGTAGGAGTCTCTCGAATTTTTCATTTTGTTATGTTAAGCAACAATGTAATACCGTCGCTCATTTGTGTGCTAAGCAAGTCTCTAGTAATCTTAGTTGGTGTACGTGGCGTCAGATATCCAACTTCATGAACGAGGCCTTGCTTTGGATTGTAACCTTGCTCAATCTTGTTAATGGAGCTTCCTAGTCTTAAAAAAGTAACTGGTCAACTGAGTCGTCATTCTCCTCTATTTTTTTTATTCGTCATTGTATTTTACTTCTTGGAGACTAGGTAACTAAATATTAAACTAAGTAACTGACCGTGATGCATTTAATTACCCCAGCATTTACATATACTCGTTACAGTAACCGGCTTTTGCAAACACAATGGAGTTTTTTTTAATAAAAGGTTCTGCCCATTTCTTTTAATAGAAACCAGGCTGCAAGCTTCAGAAGACAACCGAGAAACATAACAAGTTTTTGACATCGACCAAATTGCCACGCCCTCGAAGCAAATGATCAGACAAAAGAAATCGAACAACTAAGTAAAGATTAACCAAATCCTAACAAAAGGAAACTGCCAAAGCAGATCCTCTGCGTTCGTTCTCGTGTGAATGAGATTGGGTAGAAGGACTTAGGGGTGATTTTCATGTGTTCTGATTATGGAAGAGAGGATGGGAAGTTGAGGGTTTGTGGCTGGGGTGGACGAGGGTTGGTGGAGAAGAGGAATGGGAGCAGTGCGGCTGGGTTGGAGGTCCGGTGGGGCTCGATGAATAGGTTAGAGCAAGCGGGAGTAACGAGTTAAGGTTAGGTCTATCATATACTACGTTATTGTTCGTGTTTAAAACATAATCTATTCCTAACCCCCTTTACATCAACGGTTGACATTTTTTGGGTAGAGAAACCTTAAATACCGCAAAAAGTATCGTCTATTAAATGATATAATCCAATCAAAACGTTGAGATTTATTATTGAAAGGGGTCAATACAACAAGAAGCGCATTGTTACCATGATGTCATCCACGTGGACTGACATACCAAGATTGGAAAGGGAACCATGTAAGAAAAGAACTCCAAACATTGATCAGAAAAGAATAGAAATCGCGTAGGAAGCACATTCTAACCATAAAAATTGCATCAACTATTTGGGTGTAATCCGTGTTGACTTCGTTCCATAGAATTTTATACGGTACAGAGAAGCAGGTCACTTTAGATGTGCTGTCGTGGGGTGAAGAAAAGAGATCAGCAACTCATTTCTACATGCATGAACCAAGCAGTGACTCAATATGGTTAGCTACATACGATACCAAGCTGAAAGATCATGCTTTCGTAACATGGTGGACTATGAAATCGAGCAGACGAATCACGCTATGGTGACATGTGATGTGATTCGGCGAGCGGCCAGGTAACTCCCACCTAGCCACAGGAGAAGATGAGCATCTTCGTCCGCTACTGGGACAATGGAGACAGCCAAGACGAGGGGGGCGGGGGCCACGTTCCAAGCGACGTAGGCCCAACCCACTGGCCCGACGCGGCGCAGGCCACGGATCCGGTCAAAACCGTCGGCCGCGTCTCTTGCCCCCCACATTTCCCACCACGTGCGCCACGGCCCGACCTGCTCCCATCACCGCGACACGGAATCTCTGCTCCGGCCTCTCGCGCGGGACCCACCGGGCCCTGACTCGCACACAGCCCCAGGCGTACGTCGTTTCACCCGTCCCATCCGTCTTATGCGCGACAGTGCGCGTCCAGACTAGGGCTTGACGAACGGCGCAATTCGATTCGCACTCCCCAACGGCGCGGATAGATATCGCTCTCCCCGCCACTCCCCCCTCCGCTCTTTTAGTTTTCTCCGTGCGCCGGCGCCTTTTGTTTATATATATACTCCGAGTCTACGACCACGACCAAAGGCAGCACGCGGGCAGGCCAAGGCCGCACGGTGCGTGGCAGATTGGCAGGCGCCGCTCGGCACAGAATTCGGCAAAGTGGCTTTAACGGTGTGGGGATGAGGGGGGCGTGGCGCGGTGCGGACGGACTTGTGGAGCGTCGTAGGCTTGTGGTTAGATGACATCACAGCGCGCACGGTGCGTCACGTGACGTGAGGCGGTGCAGTGGGCCTATGGGCTACGGTCTCGGTCAGTCTGTGCCTGCGGGGCGGGTCATGTCGGGCGACGGCCAGAGCCATACGGACAGCAGAAAATGTGGAGATACGGACGGTATCGTCCTTGGCCTCAGCAGATTAGACGGGACCTTGCCTTTCTGCACTTCTCCCACACTGTTGGTGCATTGCAAGATACTAGTTGCCCAAGATGAAAGCAGTTCTATAGTTCCATTAAGAAAAAAAATAGCATGCGGTTTTTTAAAATTACAAAAAACACACCACCGTGAATGCCAATTCATTTTAGGTCACTCCATACAACGACATTTTAAGATTATGTTCAGTATTTGCCATTCTATAATGATCCAATTCAGCTTTTGCTATTTTCACACCATTTTCCTTATTTCCACTACTTTTAGGGCACGTAAAATGTCATTTCTGCCCACACAGTCTTGCTAAATCCTTGCCCTCTTCTCCTCTTTTCTTTTTCACCCAGCTATGCCGGATGGCCATCGAGGGCAAGGTGGTCCATTCCGAGCTGCTCCTCTTCTTCTACCTGGCCTCCCATGTTCCCTTCCCCTCCTACAGCGTCGCTTTGAACAGCCTGGCGAGGAGCTCCACGTCCGCGATGTTGCCATCGACGACGTAGACGCCCGAGCCCAAGCACATTGTCGCCGCGACGGTGTAGCATGGCGGACGTGTTGCAGCCGACCAAGCCCACGGCGCCAGTGATGAGGACGAAGAGGTCGCGCTCGTTGGTCCGCCTGACGCACGTGGAGCCCCACACCTTCTTTGTCGTTGGAAGCTAACACACACACACTATCACCTAGACACACGCACGCGAACAACACGAAGTGCACAAACGCAGGAGAGACAAAAGAGAGTTTTGCCGCTGCAACAGACTTCAGTGTTTTTTGTTTTCTTGACTACGTTATATCTTGATTACAACCAGAGCTAACAACTAGCAACTAACAACATCGCATGCAAATGTGCTAACCGACTCACACGGAGCTAACAGACTCGTGTGGCCTTCGTGCAGAGCGTGGCCACCACAGCAAACTCAACGCACTCATCGACACGGCGACGCACGGGCCGAATGCACTCGTGACACCTACTGAGGGTTGTCACGACAGATACTTAACATGCGATGTGATTAACTCTAACAAAACACCCCCTCAATCACGGCGCCTGGACTTCACTTCCACCACGCCAAGCTTTTGCCTCAGCTTCATGAATTTGACATGACCAAGGGCTTTTGTCAGGATGTCAGCGAGCTAGGCATTAGTGCTCATGTGCTCAACGTCGACCTTGCCGTCCTCAACACATTCACGAATGAAGTGGTACCTCGTGTCGATGTGTTTGCTACGATCGTGGTTCACCGGATTCTTGCATAACGCGATCGTAGACTTGTTATCCAATATCAGCTTGACCCTCTTTGGCTTCCACTACTACAGAAAAGGTCTTCACAGACGGTTCAAAAACGTCATCACAGACGGTTTCGTGAGCCGTCTGAGTTTATGGGTCAGTAATGACATGAGGTCATCACAGACGATTTTTGAA